>OW052101.1:14802500-16144744 GCA_932526535.1 Caradrina clavipalpis | reverse complement strand
ACCTAACCTAACCTAACCTAACCTAACCTAACCTAACCTAACCTAACCTAACCTAACCTAACCTAACCTAACCTAACCTAACCTAACCTAACCTAACCTAACCTAACCTAACCTAACCTAACCTAACCTAACCTAACCTAACCTAACCTAACCTAACCTAACCTAACCTAACCTAACCTAACCTAACCTAACCTAACCTAACCTAACCTAACCTAACCTAACCTAACCTAACCTAACCTAACCTAACCTAACCTAACCTAACCTAACCTAACCTAACCTAACCTAACCTAACCTAACCTAACCTAACCTAACCTAACCTAACCTAACCTAACCTAACCTAACCTAACCTAACCTAACCTAACCTAACCTAACCTAACCTAACCTAACCTAACCTAACCTAACCTAACCTAACCTAACCTAACCTAACCTAACCTAACCTAACCTAACCTAACCTAACCTAACCTAACCTAACCTAACCTAACCTAACCTAACCTAACCTAACCTAACCTAACCTAACCTAACCTAACCTAACCTAACCTAACCTAACCTAACCTAACCTAACCTAACCTAACCTAACCTAACCTAACCTAACCTAACCTAACCTAACCTAACCTAACCTAACCTAACCTAACCTAACCTAACCTAACCTAACCTAACCTAACCTAACCTAACCTAACCTAACCTAACCTAACCTAACCTAACCTAACCTAACCTAACCTAACCTAACCTAACCTAACCTAACCTAACCTAACCTAACCTAACCTAACCTAACCTAACCTAACCTAACCTAACCTAACCTAACCTAACCTAACCTAACCTAACCTAACCTAACCTAACCTAACCTAACCTAACCTAACCTAACCTAACCTAACCTAACCTAACCTAACCTAACCTAACCTAACCTAACCTAACCTAACCTAACCTAACCTAACCTAACCTAACCTAACCTAACCTAACCTAACCTAACCTAACCTAACCTAACCTAACCTAACCTAACCTAACCTAACCTAACCTAACCTAACCTAACCTAACCTAACCTAACCTAACCTAACCTAACCTAACCTAACCTAACCTAACCTAACCTAACCTAACCTAACCTAACCTAACCTAACCTAACCTAACCTAACCTAACCTAACCTAACCTAACCTAACCTAACCTAACCTAACCTAACCTAACCTAACCTAACCTAACCTAACCTAACCTAACCTAACCTAACCTAACCTAACCTAACCTAACCTAACCTAACCTAACCTAACCTAACCTAACCTAACCTAACCTAACCTAACCTAACCTAACCTAACCTAACCTAACCTAACCTAACCTAACCTAACCTAACCTAACCTAACCTAACCTAACCTAACCTAACCTAACCTAACCTAACCTAACCTAACCTAACCTAACCTAACCTAACCTAACCTAACCTAACCTAACCTAACCTAACCTAACCTAACCTAACCTAACCTAACCTAACCTAACCTAACCTAACCTAACCTAACCTAACCTAACCTAACCTAACCTAACCTAACCTAACCTAACCTAACCTAACCTAACCTAACCTAACCTAACCTAACCTAACCTAACCTAACCTAACCTAACCTAACCTAACCTAACCTAACCTAACCTAACCTAACCTAACCTAACCTAACCTAACCTAACCTAACCTAACCTAACCTAACCTAACCTAACCTAACCTAACCTAACCTAACCTAACCTAACCTAACCTAACCTAACCTAACCTAACCTAACCTAACCTAACCTAACCTAACCTAACCTAACCTAACCTAACCTAACCTAACCTAACCTAACCTAACCTAACCTAACCTAACCTAACCTAACCTAACCTAACCTAACCTAACCTAACCTAACCTAACCTAACCTAACCTAACCTAACCTAACCTAACCTAACCTAACCTAACCTAACCTAACCTAACCTAACCCGAAACTTTGACGTAATTTTTACACCCTTATAAGGTACCGTATATACAAGTGCAATACACCGTTAGACGCGGCTCCGCGAGCCCTGTACACTCCCGTAAATATTTCTGGAAAATCTCAAAAGGGAAAATTTTTATTAAAGAAAAACACTTTTCCAAATTTTTACAAACTTTAAAATTTAATAACTTTGTCATTTTTAGTCATACAATAAATCTAGGGACGCCGCTGGACGCGCCTGAAGTTGCTCCACCCGAGTCCTGAAAAACAAAAAGGGATACAATTGTTAGTTTTTTAAATATAATAGTTTTTTGGTATTTTTTTCGAAATTTTTGCGTTTTTAAGCCCTTCCCTGGCGAATAACTCCCGTTCCTGTTGTGCGAACGGGTTCAAATCTTCACAGTAGACGGGACCCCGCGCAGGCAACGCGTGTGCACCCTCAAAACAGAGCCGCCCATACAAAAATTGACCACCCGACAGTAAAAAACTGTCCAAATCACAAAAATTCGTGCCCGCCCATGCCCACCCTTAATTGATTTTTTATACAAAACGAAAAATTTTTATTGTCTTAATCGACGACGGGGGCCACGACAATCAGATATAGACATATATCGCTGTACTTTTTATTGACATTTTGGCTTCTATAGCCAAAATTGACTGCCCCGGGCATTATTGAGATAGGATCGTGCACCCAAAGTGCATATTGACTCACACGCCCTTATACAGCGTGTGATTAGCATATTTTAAATATATTATACACTTTACATTTTTATACCTTATTTTATATTATACATCACTTTTGTACTGATATTTTTATTTTACTGGGCCACATTTAAATTTACCTTATTATATTTTAACACTCCCTCAACATGTACCTCGCCCGAACCCCCGCTAAAAAGGCCCCCACCAGCCCCGTTGTCTCTCCAACGACCGAAGCGAAGGTCCCCTCTCCCACGGCTTCCTCAAACGTGAGGCGTAGCGTCGGAGAGTGGGAGAACGCCAAACCGACAGCCAGCCAGCCCCCTTCATCATCAGCCGCTAGGTCGCCTAAGAGGGCGGCCCCGATCGCGGCGGCCCTCTCGCAGCCTACTAGGAAGACGGCGCAGCCTATTGACTGTAAAGTGGCGCTACGCAGAACGTCCGTTGAGGCGGCGGGAGGATCGCCGGGAACGTCCCAAAAGCAGCCCCAAAAGCCCATCGACCGGGTCACTGAAGCACGGAACTGCCTGCTCCGTGCGAAGTCACACTTGGGTGACTCACGGAACCTTCGGGCTGATCTCAAAGCCGGGATCACCCAGGCCGTGGAGCGGCTGTACCAACTGGTGAAGGAAGAGGCGGCGGCTGCCGCTTCGACAAAAGGGGTGGTGGTCGAAGCGGCCGCTAGTAAAGCGACTCCCCCCCCGGAAACCTCTCCAGCTGTCGACTCGCTGCTCGTTTCACTAGCGGAGCATAGCGCGTTGGTGAAGGAGAGCGGCGAGGAGATGAGGAGACTACGGGCGACGATGGAGGGACAGCGGGATCGTATTGAGAAGCCAGTAACTTATGCGAGTGCAGCGGCCGGTAAGCAGTATGTGCCGCCGCCGCCGCTGCACTCGCTCATAGTGAGCTCCGACGACGACAATGACACCAGCAGTGCCGTCGTCGACAAAATTAGAATAGCGGTGGACGCCAGGGAGACGGGCATCCGGGTCGATAAGGTCCGGAAGACCCGAGACCAGAAGGTCGTAATAGGTTGCCGGACCCGGGGTGAGCTGGAGGCAGTCAAGAACAGACTGGGGGGCTCAACGGCAGGGCTAAAAGTAGAGGAGGCTGTTAACAGGGATCCCCTGGTGGTGCTGACGGACGTTCTGTCTTACAACACGGACGACGACATCACCAGGGCGATCCTCAAGCAGAATCAGCATCTCCTGGGCGAGCTCAAAAAGGACGAGGTGAGGGTCGCCGTTAAATATCGGAAGCGAGCACGCAACCCGCACGAGAGCCACGTGGTCGTGCAGGTCTCCCCCCCGGTGTGGCAGATCCTGACCAAGGCAGGCCGTGCACACATCGACCTGCAAAGGGTGAGGGTCTACGACCAGACTCCCCTCGTGCAGTGCACGAAATGCCTTGGTTTCGGCCACGGCCGGAAACACTGCACCGGGACGGAGGACCTCTGCTCGCATTGCGGCGACGCTCACCTGAGAGCAGATTGCCCATCGCATCTAGCCGGTGAGCCCCCCAAATGCTGTAATTGCAAAAAAGCCGGTCATGACCATCTAGCTCACAACGGGTTTAGCCTGGACTGTCCGTTGCGCCGGCGGTGGGACGCAATAGCGCGCTCCACCGTCGCATATTGCTAATGGCGCCACCGCGACCGACGTGTCTACATTTGTTCCCCCTCGGAAGAAGCCTCCAAACTGGTTAAATGTGCAGGTACCAAACATCGGCGACACCTTGACCTTCAAGACTATGCGAGGGGGCATATCATACTCTAGCCACTCATATGGAACCGCGCGCACGTTGGCTATCCTCGACCTGGTGGAAAGCTGGAAGATAGGACAGGGAACGACGACCCCGGACCACAGCGCTACTACCTTCAACGTGAAGTTGCAGAGAGGTGAGCGTACATACACACATAACGGACGACGAGGCTTCACTTCTCTAACTGGAGCCAATTTCATGAGAAACCAGCCCAGATTAGCTCAGAACCACGCATCAGCCCGTCGGACGTCACTCCAATCAGCAACACTCAACAACCTGAAAAGACTATGAACACACACACACACACACATACACATAACATGCACTGAACCCACACAACTCCTTAAAACATACACGCGCTCACCTTGCCGTTGTGGTCCGAGGAATTAGCTACCCTGATGAGGGAAGTTCCACCAGGAAGAGACAAATACGTCGCGCGGCCCTCTCGTAAAGGCCGGGGTGATAGATGAGTACCTGCATAAATAGAGGAATACTCCGTGGTAGGCTGTGGGGAGCATAGGAGGGTGTTCCTGGTGTAAACAAGTAGGATGGATGGTCTTCTTTTGAAAAAAGGCGCCAAAATATACACATTTTTAAATTATCTATTATATATTACACAAACTAAATATATACACGTAACATAATATTTATATATTGATATTAACATATCGACTAAAAAGGGCTCAAGAAAGCGCAGAGTATTGGTGGATACCAAGGGTTTGCGCGACCCTTGAGAAAGGAAGGAGTCGACACATGTTACCACGTATTACAGACGCATACAGACACAAACACATATAACATACAATATATATAATAAAAATATCTAAACACACGCAATATATTGAATTATATTGACTAGATAACCGGATAGCAAGAAAATGGATGGGCTCAAGATAGCGCATGGTATTGACTGACGTCAAGGGTTGCGCTATCCTTGAGCAAAGAAAGCAAAACACACAAAAGGACACACATATATACATATATATATATTATAGACATATAAAAGCACACATACAAATAAAAAGTATTTAATAGTAAAGTATCACATAAATATAAATGTATTTACATCTATCCATCTATATACTACAAATAAACACTTCAAAAACGTAGCCAAATGAACAAATAGTTTATAAGTACTGGACAAACAGTCAAGCAGATAATGATACAAATGAAGCGAATTATATGCAAAACAATTTCCTAGTAAAATATAAATAACAAACATACCATAGACACCCAAAAAAGTAAACAATACAAAGGTGAAACAAATACCTAAAATAAAAATCTAATTCCGAACAATAAACAAACACAAACAAATAATAAATGACAATGCAAACAAATGATAAATTAAACAAACAAAACACATTTTGATTACTACAAAAACATAATAATATGATAATAATATGAAAACATAATAATAATATGAAAATCGTCACAATATAAAACACAATCTACTAATTCATCGAATTTTTGAAAAAAGTACAAACAAAACAAATGAAACAAATAACAGAAAGGCAACAAACAAACAAAATCAAAAACTATACACAATTACGATAAGAAACAAAAACTGATTAACAACGCCCCTGCTCAAGGTAGGGAGTGGAGAACTGAACAAAACAACAAAAAAAAAAAAAAAAAAAAAAAAAACCTAACCTAACCTAACCTAACCTAACCTAACCTAACCTAACCTAACCTAACCTAACCTAACCTAACCTAACCTAACCTAACCTAACCTAACCTAACCTAACCTAACCTAACCTAACCTAACCTTTTTTTTTTTTTTTTTTTTGACCCTGTGAAAATGCTCATGCATACGCCCGGGCTCGGGGGAGCCCGGGACGTTATGTGAGACTCCTGGGAAGATGTCCCAGACCTACTCACTAAAAACACAGGGTGGGCCGTCGTCGCCATAAGTGGGGCGCCTCAGGGTCACTGTGAAGTATTCTACTGAGGCGCTCCGGCGGAATGTTATACGGCCACAAAAGGTGCCTCTGACTGGGGCACAATCAGTCTGATGGACCTAATTAGATGCCCGAGTCCCCCGACCCGGACACCTAGGCACCATTATGGCGGGTGTTGCAGGTGCGCAAACTGGCGCCTCCTTCTGCCCGTCCTGCGTCTGCGGATCGCGGCGGCGTGAGCGTCCTCCTCCCTGTCGCGCTCCGCGGCCTCCTTCAGCGACATGACGGATTCGCAGAAGGAGGCCACCGCCTCCCAACATCTCTTGCTGCTTACCATGGCATTGACGACGCTCGGCAGCGAGAGATCGTCGTCAATGATGGCGGCCAGGGTATGCCTTTGTGGCGCCCAGGCAGCGCACTCCTCCAGGGTGTGACGCGCCGTGTCCACAGGCGCGTCGCATTCATGGCAGCCAGGCGTCGGCTCCCTTCCGGCTATCTGGTGCAGGTACTTACCGAAGCAGCCATGACCTGTAAGCACCTGCACCAGGCGGAACGTCAGCGTGCCGTATCGACGCGAGAGCCATCGGTCCAGGTGAGGGCGAATTGCCGCCACGGTCGTCTCACCAGCCACTGGGGATGCCAGCTCCTCAGCCCATTTGCGAATCAGGGCGTCGCGGCTGGCCGTCCTGATGCGCTGCATCTCCTCAGCGCCGAGGCGTTCGCCTCTGGCCCTCACCTCCGCACGGCGGCGGTAAACATCGGCTAGCACCTCGGCTTGCAACGGCCAGGGTGGATCGCCGGCAAGCAGCGTCGCGGCAGTCCACGACACCGTGCGGTAGCCCCGTATGACCCTCACGTCGATGACCCTCTGTGGTCTCCGCAGCAGGGTCTTGTTCCCCCTAGTCAGGGCGTCGACCCATATGGGGGCCCCGTACATCGCCATGCTCCGAATCACGCCTGCGTACAGTTTCCTGCAGGTCGAGCCGGGGCCACCCACATTTGGCAACAGCCTGCCGAGGGCCGCTGCAGCGTTCACTAATTTCGGGGCGAGCTGGGTGAAATGAGCCCCGAAATTCCACCTTCCGTCTAAGACCAGGCCCAGATATTTCATCTGGGACCTGACTGCCACCTCTTCCCCTCGGATGCGCACTACAAGGCTCGCACCCCTGGGGGGTCCCCTTCTAGGTCCGTGAAACAGGAGGGCCTCCGTTTTCGTCAACGAGACCCTCAAGCCCAGCAATTCAATGCGGCTCACGATGATGTTCGCGGCGACCGCACCAAGTCGCACCGCCTCGTCGTAGCACCCAGCCCGAACGGTAACGAGGGTGTCGTCCGCGTAGCAAAGAACACTCGCACCGGACGGGAGGGGCCCACGCAGGATCCAATCGAATCCGATGTTCCACAGGGTCGGCCCAAGTACCGAGCCCTGTGGAACCCCGCAGCCGACGCGGCGTCGGGAGACTCGACCACTCCCATTCTCCCAAACAATCTCCCTGTCCCGGAGATATGAGTCCAACACCCTCCGGAGGTATGGAGGCACCCCATGAAACCGGAGCGCCTCTCTTAGTGTCTCAAACGGAAGGGTGTTGAACGCATTCTTGACGTCTAGTGAGACCGCCAAGATGACCTCCCCTTGTGACGTCGCAGCCGCAGACATGGCTTTCAAAGCGGTCAGGGCATCAGTCGTGGAGCGGCCCGCCCTGAACCCGTACTGCGCGTCCGACAGGCCAGGTCCGATATCATCTAAGTGCCCGACGAGGCGGTCTGCAAGGATTTTCTCGAACATTTTGCCCACCTCGTCGAGCAACACGATTGGCCTGTATGCAGACGGGTCCTCCAGAGAGCGCCCGGGCTTCTGCAGCAAGCAGAGCCTCCCCTGCTTCCAGATCTTCGGGAACTGACCGGAGTGGATGCACCGGTTGAATAGTTCCCGAAGCTGGCCCTCCAGGTAATCCGAGGCGATCAAAATAATTCGCCCCGGAACACCGTCAGGTCCTGGCGCCGTCTTCCTGCCCCGCAGCCGCAGCAGAGCCGCGCCCATCTCTGAATCCGCGATGGGGGGGACGTCCATGTTCTCAGCCTCGCTGGCTGAGGAGAGAGGGGCCATGGAGGGGGGTACATGTCCCGGGTGATCCGGGAACAGCTCTCCCACCACACGTCCCAGAAAGGCCGGCAGCAGTGTCTCCGTGAGCGGGGCACCCCGCGAGCCGAGCTTCAGTCTCGCCGCGCGGTATGGGCGTCCCCAAGGGTCCCGGTTCAGGCCCTCGAGGATCTCCGACCAAGCGTCGCTCTTGGCCCGACTTATCGCCAGCTGCAGCTCCTTTTTGGCCTGACGATAGGCAGCCCGGAGCCGGACCTCGAGGTCCGGGTCGTGTCCGTTGCGTCTACGACACCGGACGTACGCGCGACGAGTCCTGTTACAGACGGCCCGGAGCTCCCCGATCCGAGGTGTCCACCAATACACCTGGCGGCGGTTTGGCCTCCGTCTGGTTCTCGGCATGGCTGCCCCGCACACCGCAGACAGGGTAGCACGCATCCGGCAGGCCAACTCATCCGGATCGTCGCTTGATGCGACACCCCGCGACACCCACCGCCGCACAATGGCTGCTTCCTCAGCCAGATCTCTGTTAAGGCGGCTTAGGGACCACCGAGGGAAATGACCGTGAGCCCCTAGGGCGTCGGTCACCACATCGTGGGAGGAGACCTCGAAGCGGACGTATAGGTGGTCCGACAAGGTCTCCGTACCCTCCACGACCCGCCAGTTCGCGACTCTGCGCGCCAGGGCTGGGGTGGCGAAAGACACGTCCACCACAGAGCCCCCCTGCCAACGTACGCAAGTGTGGGTGGAACCCCTGTTCAGGAGCGATAGGCCCGAAAGGAGGGCCCACACCTGGACGGCCCTGCCGCGAACGTCTGTCGCGGGGTTGCCCCAAGCCCGGGACTTCGCGTTCAGGTCCCCCATGAACACGATCGGCCGTGACGGCAGTCGTCCGACCGCCGCTCTGACAGAGTCAAGGAATACCTCGAACTCTGCCAGACTGCGGTTTGGGGAGAAGTACGCACCGATAATAACGTACTCCCCCCATTCGGCCACCACATATCCCGACCCCCTTTCCACCATCGAGAGGGGGGGACCCGCACCAGTGCGTACAAGGACGGCAACGTGTCCCTCTAGGTCCGCCGCCCAGTTTGGGTGAGATGGTACCCAATAGGGTTCACAGGCCACGGCCACGTCCACACTCCACTCCGCCATGGACTGCAGGAGGAGATCCTGAGCCCCCGCGCAGTGGTTCAGATTCGACTGGAGAAAGCTAACACGTCGGGACTGGTTCATTCCGACATGGTATTAGCTTCCTCCAGCGGGCCTCCGTTGGCAGGCACGACTGCGGCACTCCACCTCCCTCTCTTTGGAGGAGGGTTGCACTTCCTGCCGCCCATGATGTGCCCGGATGGCTTGCCGGCATCTGCGCATACCGCGCAGCGTGGTGCTCGAGTGCACCCGGCGGATTTGTGGCCCTCTTCTCCGCAACGGAAGCATAGGGGTTAAATTCATCGGAAAACTTCGTCGTTTAAGAACCCATTTTGATTATTCTTTTTTTTGTTGGAAAGGGTAAACTTCCCAAATGGTCCCATTTAAATTTCATATACAGGAAAAGTTTTTAACCAGTGCGTAATTTTTTTTTTGTAGTTCAATGTCAGTAATACATTTACGTGTTTAGTTAAAAAAAAATAAAAAAAAAACATCCTTATCCGAGTTTGAAATAAGCAAAACATGGACATAATCTATTCGCCATACTATCAATGAAAACTCGCGGCCGCCGCCCGGGCGCATGGCTGGGGTGAGGGGGTGGGGAATGCGCTAGCGCCGAGTGACAATAAAATATCGTTTTTAAGTAAACATGTTTCGTAAGCGATAACTTTTTTTTTTAGTACTAAGACATATCAAAATAAAATATACGTGTTTAATAAAACGTGTTGAAGTTTATTATGGCAAAATTTACGCATTTTATGGTTAATTTTTTTTTCTTGTATATCTGATGATGGATTCCGGAGACAGACAACGGAACTCTTCAAAAAATTACAGGAAATCAACCGCGATTGCTGCTATCGCATAAATATGCATTGTTTACGCAATTACACAACATTACATCGCGCCTGTACACTCGAAAGAGTTACACAGATGTATACAGTAATATTTGAAAATTTCTCATCTAAGTAAACGAAATCGCGTATTCTGCTTTCTTAAGACTTTTTTTTGCGGTGTCATGTTAATTTACATGAAATCCTACATGGATTTGGATAAAAAAATTGATACTAAAAAGCGATTATTTGTTAGAAGTCGGTTAAATGTTTGTGAACATAATGCGTCGCGTCGAACACTGACCACACGACTCGCGCGCGAATCTGTCCCCGCCCTCAAATATTGATAGATAACAATAAAAACACAAACAAAAATTTTCCCTTTATACTTTTACCGGCTTAAAGAGTTACGTGTAATAGGGGGGGAGGGGGGCGTCAAAACTTGAATGGTTCACTGTGATTCGAAAGTAATCCGTAATTAATCGAATTCAAATTAATAACAACGGTAGATAAGAACATTTTTTAAATCAAAAACTGATCATACCGTCATTCTTATGTACAATAATAAATTAAATTAGTATCAACTTACTCTTATCAACAGCTCCGCCCCTAAGACGACACACTGACCCAACAATACAATTAGGTGATTCACTTAGCACTTTATTAGTACCTATTTTATAAATAGTTCAAAATGTCCACCACTTCTCCCTAAGCAGTCTTGCACGTTTGTAAATTATTTTATAACTTGTTCTTGTTGAGCACTACATTGTCATTTCTCACTTCATGCAATTTGTAATTTCAAGTTAGCCAGGCTTTGGCCCTGTTCCACATGCACACGCCTTACTACTACCTACTACTCTTACTTTCGCCACTTAGTAGGTAACTTGGCATCATTTCATAGTAGGTACTCTACTCACGATTTGAAAACACAAATTAAGCGCGGGCGGGAGCGTAGCTCCTGTAAATACGGAACAGAAGAAATGCGCGGGCGCCGCCCGGCGACGCCCGCGACAAAATGACGTAACTAATGTCAAAATGACTTAGCTAGGGCAGTGACATTTTAATTTTTGACAAGTCAATTTTACTAAAAATGATTTGCAATGACTGCTACGCTAGAGGTCCTGGGTTCGATTCCCAGTTCGAGCAAAATGTGTTATTGGGTTTTTCTTTGAAATTCTCAGTAACAGCTCGGAGTTTGGATTTGTGCCTGGTTAATGGCAATAGACTCACCCCCTATTACATCGAACCTAAATATACCGGCGAACTGTGGGTACACCTTTGCCTAACCCTTCGGGGAATACAGGCGTGATGGTATATAATTTTACTAAATAATATCGATTGTAAGTCGATAAAATCTCGTTTTTTTTTTTAATATTTTAAAAATGACTTATTATTTTGAAATTCATTTTAAAATATGTGTTTATTACAAAATATAATAAAAAAACACATTCAAAGCACAATCGAAATTTGTGTTCGATTTTATATTTAGGCAATAATATTTTGGCGGTGTAAATATATTTAATTTATTAGGTATTGGTGCTGATTCTCTTGTTCACAAACTTAACTTATTTAAGTTATGTTCATCTTTCTCTTTCCATTTCATTAAGAAAAGGACAGAAGATAAAATTTTAATTAAGTTCTGTCAAATTTAGACACTCCATAGATAATTTAGACGCGATTAAAAACGTGGCGACTTGAGACACGCCAATTTTCTTCAGGCGCTGTCTAATTTGACAGGATTAAACGAATAATATCTTCTGTCCTTTTCTTTAAGAAATTGAAAGATAAAGATGCATTTAACTTAAATTTGGTTAAGTTTGTGAACAAGAGAATCTGCACCATTTTGTTAGTTCTGTATTTTACGAGTATAATATTAGGGTGCAGCAAAAATATTCACAATTCGACTACCGTTTACAAGCTGTACGTATTAAACGGTAGTCGATTAGTAGAGCAGGAAATAAGGCGGAAAATAATGACTGTACGCGGGCATCAATAGTATACGCGTGCAGCACTATGACGAGCGAGACGAAGACGAAGCAGAGGGGCGAGCTGTCAGACTCTAGAAAACTAAGGGCCTTACTTATAAAAATAACGCTAATTCATACTTAGCTACCTCTTATGTGGCTGACTGAACGATGAACCAACACTTAGGCCGTTTGTCCACCGCCGCCGTCACCGGGACGTCAACGAGAACGAGATTATTTCGGGCCGAGTTTAAGATGACGTGACGGCGATCGTTTGTCCACCGCGCCGATATTATCGTTGGTTTAATTCTACAGGTTTGTATTGGGTGGTAGTCGCGTTATCCTTTTTAATAGAAATAAAAAAAACTAGAAGGATGGCTAGTTTCAACCGGCGACAATTGCTTGCTCTGCTTTTGTACGTTCGAAGGCGTCATGATTCTTTATTTGAAAGCTGGTGCTTTCCGTGTGGTCCCATTGTCACCATTTCAATATCTGATGATGGGATCTTGTAGAAATCGAGGGAACTCTTCAATAAATAACAGCAGATTAACCGCGATTGTTGCTATAGCATATCTAAGCATTGTTTACAAAGGGTAACACAGATATATTCAGTAGTATTCGAAAATTTGTCCTACAAGTAAACGAAATCGCATAAGTATTCTGCTTTTGTATGACTTTTTAGTGTTGTCAAGTTAATCCTTCGTGGATTTGGATGACAGGAAGTTGATACTAAAAAACAAAAAAAAAACAACCGCCTTCAAAAACTAAAAAAGTGAAAAATAACTAACTTTGGAAGTCGGTGGCAATACAAAACAACAAACAGAACCAAAGCCGCCGACTTCCAAAGCTAAAGTTATTTTTCACTTTTTTAGTTTTTGAAGGCGGCTGTTTTTTTTTTATTAAAAGTTTTTTTAAACAAGAAAGTGTCAACTATAAAAATCCCTTTCTACGATTTGTTTACCTTTAGTTAACTACCTAAACCTTTCTAGTATAATGTTTTGTATTGCCGCGTTGCCGGCACAGGTCACGCCGATCTACTCGAATCTCGGCGGCCGGGATGACGGTGCTCGGGTGACGGACTTGCGGTGGACACGCGGCCATAGTAGTCCATGTACCAGTACTTCGGCGCCGTCATCTCGTTCTCGTTGACGTCCCGCTGACGGCGGCGGTGGACAAACGGCCTTATAGTGTGTTTTTTAATCTCGTAGACTGATTTGACGGCTTCTTACGTCAAACTTGAAAATAGTGTGCTTTATGTCTATGAGCCGAAAGCACATTATTTTTATATTTGACGTATGAAACTGTCAATTTGGTCTACGAGATTAAAAAACACACTATAGACGGTCAGCATAGAGCATGACCAAATTATTCGACTAAAGAACGAAATCGAACGAACAATTGAGCATTTATTGTCAAAATTTATAGAATCCATGACCAAAAATGCCATCGTCACAGCTGATTGTAACCCGCCATCTTACTTCCGAACTATACTTAAACAACGGGTCGCCGCTGTTTAAATTTTCTGTCACTTAGACAACATCTCAACGCTGATTAACGTTTATAGGTAAGATTTTTCACCTGAGACACCGTTGAAAGTGGTTGCTATGTGAAAAATAATTGATTTTTAGTCAAGGATTTGAGAGTTAATCAATTGATAAGTAGCTAAGTATTATTTAGCGTTATTTTTATAAGTAAGGCTGTAAGGGTATAACATTTTTAAATGTCGGTTTTTCTGCCGAACATTGCTTCTGTTAGCTATTATCTTAGCTGAATCATAGCTGGCAAAGTTTAAGTGTACTGTACCATCTGCTTACTCTTTCTAGGATACAGGCATGATAATGTCGTATTACATGTTGTTAAAAAATGTTTTACATAGACACTAAAAGGATTCGTTTATTATTAAAAATATTTACATGATTTGAAAAAAAATCTGCCAGAGTAACCGTTTTAAGGAGTATGTCAAAAAATCATAAACAATAGGTTCTATAACCATTAATTGTAAGGATGGACGGTTTTCCTTGCAGTTTCAGAGATAATCGAATTTCTCGTATTAGCTCCATACAAATTTTTCGTAAAATAATTATAATAAATTCGTTTTGTGCGGAGTTAACTCTGATGATTTTTTGCGTATAGTTATTGCTAATCTAAATATATATAATTCAAAGGTGACTGACTGACTGAGATAGTGATCTATCAACGCACAGCCCAAACCACTGGACGGATCGGGCTGAAATTTGGCATGCAGGTAGATGTTATGACATAGGCATCCGCTAAGAAAGGATTTTCATCAATTCTACCCCCAAGGGGATAAAATAGGGGATGAAAGTTTGTATGAAAGTTTGTCAATTTTAAACCGATCGAGCTGAAACTTTGCATGCATAAAACTACTATGACGTAGGCATCCCCTTGGAAAGGATTTTGATCAATTCTACCCCCAAGGGAATAAAATAGGGGATGAAAGTTTGAATACTTCTTAACGCGAGCGAAGCCGCGGGCAAAATTGTATATGTCGGAGAAACAGCATCCTTCTCGACGCCATTGTTAGTTGTCAGGACTTGGTGGGCGTCATTGGGTGAAATGCGAGCACAAAACAAAGTCCGTATTCACTTTTAGTACAATTTAATAACAGTTTTACAACATTTAGTCACTGAACGAATAAGTACTTCACAACTAGTTTGTAAACACGTTAATTAACCAATTCTATTTGAGCAGCGGGTTCGGGACACCAATTCAACTTTACCGTCCAACAAAAACATAAGGCTTCACAAGTTCACATGTCTCCAGGATCCAACTCGATCCACACCTCAACAATACTAGCATTAAACATAACCTCACTTGACAATCGTCCTGATTGGCCCTGTGTATTTCAACCATTCTAATATTCCCGCTCGACCGCGCGGGAACACGCATGCGCGCGCCATTGGTCAAATATAGCACCTCGACCCCGCTCGAGGCGTATGCTCTGCTCTGATTGGTCGTGAATTAGAATACAAAACAATAACTTTCAATTAAATTCATGAGATATTAAATCGTAGCAGAATGTAACTAATCAAATTAAATAATATTACGATTTTACAAAGCATTTTTGGTAAACAATAGTTATCCCGCGTTTATTATCAACAATCAGTTCCATTTCGTGTGCTTCCTCCGACACGGCCATTCTGACATCTCACACGTCCTCGTGTGACGTTGAGGGACGAGCATCGTTCTATCTACTCCATTCCATCTACTTCCTCCGACACGGCAGTCCTGGCATTTGACACGTCTTCGTGTCATCTTGAGACTAGCAACATCAGTACCTAAAAAAAAAAACAAAGGCAATACAAAAAGAACCAAAGGCAATACAAAAGGACATAGTTCGGCCATTCCTGACCAAATAGAAAGTGTTCGTTATAATATCTCCTTCTCCACAATGTCACCATTCAAAATATGCTCTACGAGTAATATATCTCCACAACCACAGAGTTAACCTCCAACGACAAATGTTTCTTTTACTCATAAAATCTAAATTTTAATAGCCTCCACGTCTCTGTACTATTAAAACAGCCACCTCCTCGTGTATCGTCTTAATGACCACCTCGATATTTTAACCAATCCAAAGCAACACCGTCTGAACGACCACCTTGCCGTTCCAGACAACATGACAACACAGTCTAATAGCCACCTCCTCGTGTATCGCATTAATGACCACCTCGATATTTTAACCAATCCAAAGCAATACCGTCTGAACGACCACCTTGCCGTTCCAGGCAACATGACAACACAGTCTAATAGCCACCTCGCCCTATTAGACAACCATATCCACACTGGCCACCACGCCGTATTAAACACGCCACACATGGCAACAGTCTAAGAGCCACCTTGCACCATTAGACTACCATATCACACTGTCTAAGAGCCACCTCGCTCTATTAGACACACCACACATGGCAACAGTCTAAGAGCCACCTCGCTCCATTAGACTACCATATCACACTGTCTAAGAGCCACCTCGCTCCATTAGACACACCACACATGGCAACAGTCTAAGAGCCACCTCGCTCCATTAGACTACCATATCACACTGTCTAAGAGCCACCTCGCTCCATTAGACACACCACACATGGCAACAGTCTAAGAGCCACCTCGCTCCATTAGACTACCATATCACCCTGTCTAAGAGCCACCTCGCTCCATTAGACACACCACACATGGCAACAGTCTAAGAGCCACCTCGCTCCATTAGACTACCATGTCACACTGTCTAAGAGCCACCTCGCTCCATTAGACACACCACTTATGGGTCCGTTATAAGTCAAGTTGGGCTGACCACGAAGCACGTAAGGCGTGCCAGTCATCAAACCTCGGTGCCACGACATAATCAGCCCTACGCCGCACGTCTACGTCAGCAATGGTTAGCTGGAGCTCTACGACTGAGACTGATTTCGGCCGTGCAACACCACAAACTACTACCACAGGCTAGATAACAAATCACGTTAAGATGCTTCAATCAACAACAACATCAGCCTATCACTAGCATTATCACTTTACTTAGGTACTTTACTCTCGGTTATGAAACACTAATAAGACTCGGCTGCTCGGCAGCGTAGTCTCCTTGAGACCCAAACAGTAGTCTCATTCAGATCCAATACCTAGTCTCTCAGAGACCCATTACTCTTTTTGAGACCAAAGTTATAATCATATAGACTCAGCCACTATACAACTAACTGCGCATTGCCCCCTGAACGAGTCATAAAATCACAGTTACAACTACGACCAGACTACAATTTGATTAACAAAGGTTAATTAGTCATTTTAGTGTGCGTCATATTCAAACAATAGCGGAAGTACTTTCGTACTATCTACTCTGGATTCTTTCTATCACTGTCTTATTCTAAACTAATTCAAAATTTAAGGGCTTAATCACACAACGCTGCCTTTGATTAAATTTGAACAATACTCAACATCACCGAGACCAAGCATCATTGAACAGTCATTATTCACAAATAAAAGTGACAACGCGCGTGAGTAATTCAATAAGACTTTGCATGATCAACTTTCTAACGTTGTAAAAGCTAACATTATCTCATCATTATTAAACACTAGCTTTTACCATCAGCTTCGTTTGCGTAAAAGTTGACACATTACCCCACGGGAACTGTACGTTTTTTCGGTATAACGAGTATTATATGTGGTATTCCACACTACAATCCATCCCAGTACCCAATTTCATTCAGATCCGTTTAGCCTTTTGAGCGTGAAGAAGAGACAAACATACAAACTTTCGACAGGCCTCCGTCACTCGTTCAAGGTTACTCTCTTAAGTGCCTACGGCTCGCATGCGCCCGGGCGCATCTAATCCAGTCGGCGGTTGTCACGCGCTTGCTTGAGTGTACATACCTACCGCAACAAAATAATTGATACTCGCGTCTTCAATAATGTCTAAACCTCGCAATGCAATTTGTAGTGTACAGAAAACACATATTTCAGTACATACAATAATACTACACCATAATATTTTATAGTCACCTATTCTTTTGTGTAATCATTTCTCAGCATAGATAGCCCTAGTGCTGTGTTGTGTGACGCGCGTTATTGCTATCTCTCTCTCTCACGCACGAGCGTTTTGTAGGTAATTATAACATTGTAAGTGTTGAGTTTTCTCTATAGAGTGAAGTATCTGTACCTACTTATTTAATCTGTGCTTTCGCCTTTGTGTGAATAAAGTCATGAAATCCAACTCTCATAGCTATAAAAGTGTATTCGGATTTTTAGGCTAACTTTAGTTATTTCGATTAGCTTAGTACAATTTAGATCAAGCTTTACGAGTCGCACTAACGAATATACCATCACCATCACGCCCATACTCCCCGAAGGGTTAGGCAGAGGTGCACCAATGCAAACCCACAGTTCGCCGGAACATTTTAGGTCCCATTCAATAGGGGGGGGAAGCGAGCCCATCGCCACCAACCGGGCACAAATCCAAACTCCGCTGCTACTGAGAAGTAGGTATTTTATTTTTTTATAAAACTTTGTCTCACCCTAGTAAACTCTCCTGTATCGTGGGTGCGTTCACAAACATACAAACTCACACACCAACAGCCAGACCCAACAGAACAACGGTGAACAACTATTGGCAGATCATACAACTATTCGTTCCGTGCAGGAATCGAACCCGCAACATGCAGCGCCGTAGCCCATCGCTCAGCCACCAACCGTGTCGTGAAACTCTTACAACACATTACATTTTCTACCTTAGAGGAACTTCATTAGTTACGAAGTTGATACTATCACATACGACGCGATGCGCTGTTTGTTATTACGAAGAAAACCTATATGGCTGACGTTGCCTTATCTCTACTCGCTAGATTATCATTACGTATAACATAAAATAAAACTTGTAAAAATAATCATTCGTACAACATGCTAAAATTTTCATATCAAAGAAAGAGTCGCATATTGTAACTAACTGACAAGTTTACAATTTCAAATACGAATACAAACATTTTATTTGTTAAATACAACCAACACCCGTGTTATTCTTAAAATGAGCACTATGCCTCGTCATCGGCGGACAAAATACTCGTATTATTTTCGATTATCAAAACACGATTTTAAATCGATTATCAAACAAAAGAAAACGAACAAAATGATTACGCAATAATAAATAATTTAAATTAAGATTGTCAACATAACAAAAAAAACATTTCAATAAAATTTTAATTCCAATTTTAAATTTTAAGAAACACCAAATAATAAATTTTATTATTAGAAAAGGTAGGTACCTAATTCATAATTCGATTTTATCATTCATTCACCATGAAATAGGCGTCTTTTTCAATCAATATTTTAAGGAAATTCTTTTTCGTAAATCGTGTAGGAATGTCAGTTGTTTCTTTAATTCGTCTCAAAAATGTGCAGTAAAGTATGTAGAAGTATGGGATACCGCTTTCAGTCAGTTTCAATTTAAGCACACCACACAAACTGAGATGCTCTTTTAACCAGGGAACAATCACCACCAGAATCATAACAAAATGAAAACTCCTCACCAAATTGAGTGGTCACAGGTTTCAACAGGTTGCGACAGGTTTCAAACCACTCGCTGCACTGCGCGCTGTGGCGGTAGATTCTGTGCTGCCGCCTGCAGCCGGCGTCCTCATGCATCGCGATGCCACGTGACCCTCAATACGCCACGCCAGGTTTTGTTATAGCCACGTCCACGTTGTTGAGGCCTTCGGAAGTCAGAATTATTTGCTGCTTTTCATGTGAATGGCTGAAACAGTTAAAAGACCTCAGACAAAGATTTCACAATAATCACATTTTGTAAGAGCAAGACTCAACCTAGGACGTTTGCCGTCCTGTATAGTGTCTGGACCGGCCTTTGTAATCGCTTCAGGACTCCGCTTACGATATGAAATGCCATAACTTTACGTTGCATTTTACTGCGTGTAGATACATAGTTCTTTAGGAATTATATTGCATTGCAACCGAGGCTCAATCTGACCCACGTAAATAAATAGCTTGCATAATTATGCAGCAAAACATTCACCATAAATTACGGTTCATTACGGTTTAACAGAAACCTTTTTTTTGAAAAATAAAAATTCTATAGGTACACTTCATACAAGAAAAGCTATCAGCTGAACCTCTTAAGGACGTACTAAGATTATAAAAAAAAAAAACATTACTTCCCTGTATAATTATCATAACCAACAAGCGGACAACCACAATTGCTAGCCAAGCCGGGCATCAGTGTCATCATCATCATCATCGTCCGGTAGAAATCCGGGCAACATGTCGTCCTTGTCTTCAGACGCCGACGCGGCGACGGGTTTATTAGCGCTTCCACAAGAAGACGCATACTATTTTGTTGCGCCTCACATAAAACGCGCCAACCGTGATTCGCGTCAATAAATCCATAAACGTTTTGTGCCTGCACCGATCCCACTTCTGATGTCGGAGAAACAGCATCCTTCTCGACGCCATTGTTAGTTGTCAGGACTTGGTGGGCGTCATTGGGTGAAATGCGAGCACAAAACAAAGTCCGTATTCACTTTTAGTACAATTTAATAACAGTTTTACAACATTTAGTCACTGAACGAATAAGTACTTCACAACTAGTTTGTAAACACGTTAATTAACCAATTCTATTTGAGCAGCGGGTTCGGGACACCAATTCAACTTTACCGTCCAACAAAAACATAAGGCTTCACAAGTTCACATGTCTCCAGGATCCAACTCGATCCACACCTCAACAATACTAGCATTAAACATAACCTCACTTGACAATCGTCCTGATTGGCCCTGTGTATTTCAACCATTCTAATATTCCCGCTCGACCGCGCGGGAACACGCATGCGCGCGCCATTGGTCAAATATAGCACCTCGACCCCGCTCGAGGCGTATGCTCTGCTCTGATTGGTCGTGAATTAGAATACAAAACAATAACTTTCAATTAAATTCATGAGATATTAAATCGTAGCAGAATGTAACTAATCAAATTAAATAATATTACGATTTTACAAAGCATTTTTGGTAAACAATAGTTATCCCGCGTTTATTATCAACAATCAGTTCCATTTCGTGTGCTTCCTCCGACATATATATAACTCAAAGGTGACTGACTGACTGACTGATTGACATAGTGATCTATCAACGCACAGCCCAAACCACTGGACGGA
Source organism: Caradrina clavipalpis (assembly GCA_932526535.1). NCBI lineage: Eukaryota > Metazoa > Arthropoda > Insecta > Lepidoptera > Noctuidae > Caradrina > Caradrina clavipalpis. Next base: position 16,123,749 of record OW052101.1, on the reverse strand, counting down.
TCGGGCTGAAATTTGGCATGCAGGTAGATGTTATGACGTAGGCATCCGCTAAGAAAAGGTTTGATAAATTCCACCCCTAAGAGGGTAAAATAGGGGACGAAAGATAATACTTCTTAACGCGAGCGAAGCCGCGGGCAAAAGCTAGTAGAAGCTATAATCGGAAAAAAAACCCACACTTAAAAATGTTATACCTTTAGTCTTCTAGAGTCGATTTTCAGCCCACCGTGCGGCGCGGAAGATTCTATGTTCAAGTCCAATCGGGGGCGTTTTCGAATTTTAAGACTGAGCTGATCTTATGTTTGTTGGATAGTTGGACAAATTGGTCATCGTGTTTCACAGCAAAGGTCACACTCGTCAGGATTTAAAAATAAAACTTCCAAGTATAACGAGCGATATTTTATTTTAAACTCGTAAATATTATCACATCGAAACTTAAAACTTATCGGGGTACGGGGCGGGAGGTAGGGGAGGTAGGACAGGGCTAGGACAGGGCTAGCCGGACAGGTCGCCGTGGTCGAAGAGGTCCTGGTCGTAGAGCGCGGCCCGCACGGTGCGGCCGCCGAAGTAGCGCCCGTGCAGCGCCGCCGCCGCCGCGCTCGCCTCTGTAACACGCGGCACGTCAGTGTGACGTCAGTGCGACCGCACGGCACGCTCGCACGCACACACACTCACCGTCCGGCTCGTTGAACTGCACGAAGATCTTGACGTCGGCGTGCGCGGGGTCGTCGTCCTCGGACTGGCGCTCGTTGTAGATGACGAGGCGCTCGACGCGGCCCCACTTGGAGCACTCCTCCTGGATCTCGTGGTGCAGCGCCTCGTCCACCTCGTCGGCGGACACCATGTTGCACAGCAGCACCGTGCGTGACGCCCGCCGCCGCATCAGCCTCTGTCGCACCCAGCGTCATCATCATCACACACTAACTACTACACAACTTTATCATTGGCAACGAGTTCGGCTGCAGCTGTAAATCTTTTTAAGACTACGTGTTTTTATCTTGTAAATTACTGGCAGTGGCCGTGGCTTTGATCATGTGGACCCAAGTGTAAACTGAGAAAATAATTTAAAGCTGTGATGCGATGATACTTTTTACTGGAATTTGTCTGTAGAAGTGTCGAGTCTAGATTTGTGTCCGGTTGGATACTGTTTTATTCCCAGATAGGGTGCCATCTGGGAATAAAACAAGTATTGGAAAAGGAGTGCATAGTTTTGGCTTTAGTACACCTATACCTGCTTTATTTTAATCAAATTATTGAGTATTAAAATTTGGAAATCTTCTAGCCTAAAAAAACAATGTAAAAAACACAAAAAGTGAGAATTTCGTTGGGAACGAATTAATGTAGTTCCCAAAATTTAATTTTTGTCGAACCTCGGTCAAGTCTTGCAAAGCGGTTGTCTAGACGTTACGAATTTTACTGCGCAGACAGTCGGATTAAAATAGCCGTTCTAGTGGATTAACTGCTTATAGAACGTTAAAGATATACATTTGTCAACAAGAACAAAGATACAGACCTGCATGACGAGGTGTCGCGCCGACTGTCCGGAGATGGAGAGCGACTCCTGCTGCTGCAGCGTGTCGGGCGACGTGTCCAGCAGCTTGCGCTGCAGCGCCGCCTGCTGGCCGGCGCCCGCGTCCGGCGGCGGCGCCGGCGCCGGCTCGCGCGCCGGACTGTGCGCGCGCGGCGCCGGCGGGATCACCACGCCGGGCGGCGGCAGCGCGGCCGGCGCGGGCAGCGCGGGCAGCGCGGGCAGGGCGGGCAGGGCGGCGGGCAGGGCGGGCAGGGCAGGAAGCGCGGGCAGCGCGGCGGCCAGCGAGGGCAGCGCGGCGGCGGGCGACACGCCGAGAGCGTTGAGCTTGGTGAGGCCGAGCGCGACGGCGTTGCTGGCCACGGCGTCCATGGCCTGTATCTTGGCGGTGGCGGCGGCGGCGGCCACGGCGGCGGCGGTGGGCATGGCGGAGGGCTGCGGCGGGCCGGCCAGCGCGTTGGGCGGCGTGATGGCGCGGCCCACGCGCAGGTACTGCCCGCCCAGGTCGAACAGGTTCATGGAGGCGATGGCCTCGAGCGCGGCGGCGAGCGTGGCGTACTCGATGAACCCGTAGCCCTTGTGCTTGTGCGCGGACGCGCCGTACGCCAGCTTGCAGTACGTGATGGGGCCGAACGCCTCGAACACGCTGCGGGCAGTCGGAAGAGGAAGGTCACGAATGGTCGACTTATGTCGCCGTGATGCCGCCGGCGAAGCTGAGACCTACTCACTTTTTAATGTCGTCTTCGGTGAGCTCCGGATGGATGGAGGCGACGTAGATCCGGTTGTACTGTTTGGCCTCCTCCTGGATCTCGTCGATGACGGCTTGCGCCTGCGGCATGTTCGAGGGCCGCCCGACGACTTTAATGTTCCTGCCATGAAACAAGAAGGTCAGAAGATGCGCGGAGTGTAGAGGGCACGACGGACACGCGACCTACCTGCCGCCCAGCATGACGCCGTTCATCTGCTCGAGGCTGAGCTGCGCCGCCTCCGGGATCTCGTACTCCACGAAGGCGAATCCTTTGTGCTTCTGTGTGACGGGGTCCCACGACATGTTGATCGACTTGATCGGCCCGAAGGGTAGGAATGCCTGTCGTATCGTGTCCTCCTTCAACTCAAATGATATGGAGCCCACATATACTCTGATGAAAAACAACAATATTAATATGACATGGGAAAGTGCTAAAATCTAAAATGTCAACCACCGAACTCAGATCTTTTCAGCAGTATGATCACGGGCTCGACCAGCTCGTGGCGGGAGCCTCCAGCGTATCGCTGTCATCACAGTGCGGCGCGTGCTGCGGAGCGGGAGCTGCGCGGGCGGTGTACCTGCACATGAGCGCCAGCGCCTGCTGCCGCTGCACCTGCGTGCGCTGCGACGCCATCTGCTGCTGCTGGTGCGCGAGGGTTTGCTTCATGAGCACCATCTTGATGCTCTGCTCCATGGCGTACTTCTTAGCGCGCGCCACCGCCTCCGCCTGCTCCGACGACAGGCGCGGCAGCGAGCCGCCCAGGATCGCCGGCAGCGTGGAGCACTTCGCGCCCGGACCTGCGCATCGTAAACGTTACCACACGCGTCACTGCACACGCCATCTCACACGGCGGCGTGCGCGGCCGACGCTCACCTGTGAACACATCTCCGACCTGCTGCAAGTCGTAGATCGGCGCCGAGAGGAAGCCACCTGTAAAACCAAATCTGTATCAGTCAGTGCCGATTGCGCACAGATGCCAAACAGTAGTGGACGCAGGCACACGTGCTCGCACACATCGCTGACACTCCGCGCGCGCGGCCGTCCGTGGCGCCGCGTGCTCTGGCCACGAGTCGCCGCCCGCCGCGGCTCGCACACCCTGCCCGCTCTCGCTCACTCTCGCTCTCTCTCTCGCTCGCGCCGGGGCGGGCGCGCACGACGCGCACGGCGCACACGGACGGGCGCGCACGCTAGGCCCACGCACGCGGGGTACAATGCGGTATAATGAAGTAGGTACATTGTGAGACCGGCGAGCAGCAGCCGGCGCCGCAGCCGCAGCCGACGCGCCACCGGCACGCCTAAGCGTATAGCAAAAACCTAACTTATATCTAGCCTGAAACAGAAAGCAGAAACACTGATCACTGAGGACGGTTTCGAAACGAGACAACGAATTTGAAACGGGTTTGACGGCGATGGGGCGGGCCGGCGCGGCGGAGAGGCGCGCGGCGACGGCGGCGCCGAGCCCGGCGCGAGTCGCGCTGCCCGCCCGCGCCGGCCACGCGGCGTAGCTGAGGGTACTCACCGGGCAGACCGCCGGGCAAGCTCCCGGGCAGGCCGGGCAGGCCGGCCAGGCCGGGCATGGCCAGGCCCAGCATGCCGGCGGGCAGGCCGGGCGGCGGCGCGGCCGGTGGCGCCATGATGCCCGGCGGCAGCGGCGGCTGCAGCGCTGTCGGCGAGCCGCCCTGCAACTGTGGTCACATCACGTGTCACTAATGTGCGTCGTGTCTACTCCATGTCTGAGGCTTTGAGGTGATGGTTCTTTCATGCTTTACAATTGTTTTTTTTTGCAGTTGCGTTTTAGTTTTTAAATTTCGTTGAACATATTATTTAAAATATTTTAGGATTATGGATTGATATACATTAAAAATACTCTATGCATAAATATTTTTGCTGTATTAGTCATAATGTTTGGATTAAAATAATATAAACTCTTTGGAGTTAGTGTATGTGTAAAGAAAATAAGTTTTTCTTTAATATTTATTTCTTTTTAATTTGGCATGCTTGTTCTTGTTGCTGTTTCTTTAATTTCAGAAGCAACACATTAGTTTATTTTATTCTATTTCATAAGATATAGTCTTATAAGTATTTGTCTAAATATATACTAACTCATATAATATATGTGTAGCTAACCAATATTTTTATAATGTACATAACATATCATTATTACCAACTTTTGATTGACTAAATACAATACTTTGTTTATCTTTTTTGTTGGTAACACCTTTTATGTTGCTAATTATGATGACATATGGCATATGGGATGTTTGATGACATAATTTGCAGCTATAATTAACATTAAGCTATAGCATTGACATAGCTTGCCTAAGGCTCTCCTAATGATACCTTGTATGTTGAAATACTATGAGCAGAATAGGAAATATGCGTAAACATCTGAACATTCATGTGTACATACAATGGGTTTGATTACTGCATGGAACAAATATTTGTATGACCTATAGATAGTTTTTTCGGCTGAATGTGTATGTGAGTTTATACAGGATAAATTCCAAGGGTACATTTAAAAAAAATACATAAATAAATAAATAAATAAAATAAAAATAAAAAAGCCTTATATTTCCAGTTTTCACAGATTAACTTATAAAAATAAAGAATGTTGTAACTACCTTTAAACTTAACTTATAAAAAAAATTTAAAAATAAAGAGATAAAATCTATGTAGCCTAAATTATCTTAATATTGTGTACCTAATTATTATTAATACACGAAATGTTTGTGTTTGTATTATTTAACTGGAACCCCCCTCAGGTAAAGGCCTCCTCCAAAGCTTTCCATTTCTCTCGGTCTTGGGCTATTTGTTGCCATTGTGCACCAGCTATTTTTTTGATGTCATCCTCCCATCTAGTGAACAGTCTTCCTCTATGTCGTTTACCCGATGGGCCTTTCCATAGCGTAATTGTTTTTGTCCATCTATGATCTTTAAGACGTGCTATATGGCCGGCCCATTTCCATTTTAACTTTTGACTGTAGCTGAGAGCATCTATAGCTTTTGTTTTAGATCTTATTTTTGTGTTTTATTTTCTGTATTTTTTTGATATTTAACATACTGCGTTCCATTCCTCGCTGACACGTGTTTATTTTATTAATTATTTTACTGGTAAACTTCCATGTTTGACATGCATATGTCAGACAAGGGATGAGATAAGAGTCCATGACCTTCTTCTTTAACTTGATAGGCATTTCACTTTTAAATATCTCCTTGTAGCTCCAATACTTATTCCATGTATGTAAAAAAATACATATCATGGATCAAATAATATCCCTTCATTATTATTTGAGTCATAGTTGGGTAATAAGCAACTATTTTTACCCGACTACGGCGAAGCAAAAAGGAGGGTTATGAGGTTGACCGGTATGTATGTATGTAGGTGTCATTGGAAGCGTCTAAATTGACCGCTGGTTATAGGCTACGTTATGTTGCAATAAATCGTACGTGGCGCCCTCTAGGGCTAATAAAGATGTGAATTAATACTTTTTTCTTCCAAATATGGTTGTGTTGCATATCAAATTAAAGGGCTTACTTAATTAGCACATTTCAAATACCTATATAATATTGTATTAGTAAGTTGTACATGGTACCCCTTAAAACGCATCATAAACCTAGCTAACTAATAAGTATTTTGTTTGGGAGACCTAATAGATTATTCCATATATTTAGTATATGTTGAAGTTCCAGTAATATTACGTATATAAATGTCTAAATTTGAACCCCAAAATAATTTAAATAAAAAAGAAGTTTAAAAAACTAAAACCTTACTACAAAAAAAACACGTTCTAAAAAGTGTGAAACAAGAAAACATTCTCATCTGAAAGCCATGGTCGTATTTTGTGAATATATGCAACATATTACTGTGGATGGCAAGTGAAATTTATAAGTAATATGATGACCTGATATTAAGATAAGAAAAATTAAAATGCACAATTGTTTAAATTGTTGTAATGTCCAATGGCAAACTAAAGGTTTAAACTGCTTAATTTTTACATATAATACATATTTTATTTATTGACTCTTCTCAAATTGTTATGATCCAATACATAGTGTTTAAATACTATACAAAACTGTATAAATTCGGAATAATGAAAACAAAATTGAGAATTGTAACTTTTCTAGCTGACTAACAGCCAGTTTGTTCAGATGCTCATATAACTTGTGTTTGCCAATCAATTGAACACAATCATCTGTTAGAGCAAATTATTCTTGTGAACAATAAATGATAGGGGGTTTACAGTAGCTGCATAATTTATCATAAAGACATTGTTGTGCGTAATCCCTTCATACATTTATCTGAGCTCAACACTAATAGTTCCATGACACCAGTGCAGGTACACAGTCTTCTAATATGGAAAATTCATTTGTACAATTAGAATAAAAAGGTATTTAAATAAATCTTACTTTTTATCATGTTATCTTCAATGACAATTATTTGTTTTTCCAGCAACACATGCTTTTTATGAAATTTAACTTCAAACTTGATTAATATTTTCTCAAGAACTTTTCAATTTTTTTTTATGAGTAACTCTCTCTAAGTTTGACAAATTAGTCAGAAAGTAGGCAGTGTTAGGAAATGAAGATGTGGATATAACAGTGGGTTTCCTACTTGCATAACACACCATAATCATAGATAATTCAAAAATTGGTTGATTTAGGTTAAGTCAGTAGCATCTTGGAGTTTGTGCCCAGTTGATGGCAATCCCTGTTACATGGGACCTTTTTTTGTTTTCGGGGGGAAACCTTCAAAAGGTGCCCGATCTTTGGGGATAAGACCAGGGAGTGTGGGATTCTTACTTCACAAAAACCACCCGGTGGACACCATCAGCACATGGAGAGGGTTCTGTTTTTTCTTAAAAGACCGCACCAGAAGTTACCTACATGGGACCTAATCATACTGGCAAACTGTGGGTGTACATCGGTACATCTCTGCTTATCCTTTCGGGGAATACAGAAGTGATGGTATGTATGATAATAGGCACGGTTTAAGAATACTCATGCCAAGAGTCCAACTAGAAGTTGCAAGCTCTCCGGCTAGTACTAAGAACCAGACAGTTTCCACAATTCTGTCGGGCTGGATAGAATGGTTCGTTTAGTTTTGAATGCCACTTGTGAAGTAGTGACCACTCCGGCCCTAAGACAGCCCACTGACCCACTTTTAGTGTGGGATAAAGATGGTCCCCTAAATAAACACTTGCACGAAACACAAAGAGACTTGCACGATGTGCGGCAACAGCAACACGTTGCACAGACTAAGTGCAAAAGTTTGTTATGGCAGGCAAATAGGTCTACAATAATTGGCAGGTCACTGGTTATTAGTTTTCGTTTAGGTATCATTTACTTTTAAGAAGCGTTCTAGTGAGTTTGTTCGTCAGGGAAGCTACGGGCGCCAACGGCTATCGCATATTTCTCCATATTACAATTATTACAGGTTAGTAAAGCTTAGAATTAGTAGAGTCCATGTCGGGTAGACCTGTCACACGGAATTTACTGACAAAATATATTCTTACCAATTCCATATTTGTTTTAAAAGTCGTTATTATGAGTGACGTAATCTATAATAAACACTAATTTACAAACAAACAAAACGAAATAACCATAAAACACGTATTTGTATTACTTTTTCAAAACCACGCAACGATACGACGACACAGACACACTACACACAACCAAAGTCAACATAAAAAAAAAAAGAGACGCTCTCTCTACTCTATCAATACCGAACTCTATGGTACGTACCATGCAGATTTCATATACCAATGTAGATGCCCTAATACGAAGAAATGCCTGAATTTAAGTCAGTATACTCAAAATGAACTCATGGTTCCTACCCGTTCCATACCTACAGTTTTAAAACATACTCTGACCGTGTCAACGCGACTAAGAACTAAAAGCTCTGAAGGGGTGGCAGCACTGTTCTGTTGTTCTTAATCTCATCTATATTGTTCAGTACGTAGAGCCAGCAACAGAAGTCGCAAAACATAATTTGTTTCCAAAATTTCCTTATCACTATTATTTAGCATAAGTTATTGACTAAAATAAATTATAAAATAACTTGTAATTATTAAACTACAAAAGTCGCTGAACTCAGTTAAACCACTAATTGCTATACATTACTACTGACAAAATTGTATGATCAGTAATAAATACAAAAGTCACTGAGTATAGCTACAGTACGGCCGACGTATCTTGGCGAGTCTGAAGTTAGGCGATTATCTGCGCAGTAGACAATTTTGTTCCTAAAAGATCCATTGCGCAGACAAACGGCTAACTTCAGACTCGCCAAGATACGTCGGCCGTACTGTAATTTTCTACATTTCTTGTTCGTTAAGCCCGTTTGGTTCAAGCGACCCCCTGGCGCAGCGCAAAGCATCGCGTTGTTCATAATCAAAACGTTCCCGAATAAACACAGCTGCTATTTCGGAATATAAATGTTTTTTTTTTACATGTTTTTATTTTTATATTAATATTTAAAAATGTACATGTTAATGAATAAATGGAATATTAATACATATTGAAATTAAAAACTAGGACAATATAAAAAAAAAAGTATAAAACAAAAAAAAATTGACAGTGTAATTTTTCAAATTTAAAATTTTATGTTTAGTGGGTATGTATTAATTAACCAATAACTTGTATGTCTTTTTTTGTAGATGGGAAATCATCAAATAACTTCCCCCGCCCTAGTGTCACACTTTCCCCCAACCATCACAAACCCATCTATGTTCCTTCATGTGCCCTTTGCGTTCCGGGGGCGCGGTATCTCTTTGAGGCGCGCGTGGTACACGAACGCGCCGTCAACACGGTCTATCGTTAGTTAACGTACGGCCGGTGAGCTACCCATTGCTCACCGTCCACAGACCCGCGTCTACAGTGGCCGGGAGTCGTCTCGCGGCTCCCGATGCCCAGAGCGTCTCTCGCGGCGGCTGCTGGGACGGGGGCTCTTCTCTCCCTCTCCCGTCCCGCCGCCTCCTTCTCTAGCATTACAGGTTCGCAGAAGGAGGCGACTGCTTCCCATTCCCTCTCGCTCCGGACCATGGCCTGAACCAGTGCCGGACGCGAGAGTTCGCCGCCGCCGATAGCCGCCACGAGGACTCGGCGGTGCTCCACCCAAGCGGGGCAAACCGCCAAGGTATGCTCTACCATGTCCTCGGGGCGATCCTCGAACTTGTATGTCTGGGGCAAACTGTTAGTAGAAGTTGGTCATCTGTAAATAAATAAATAATAAAAAAAAAAACATAACAATAATGGGTACGCACTACATACATGATAAAATAAAGAATAAAAAAATAAATTAGACAGTAATATTACGAGTTTACGATATGTTAACATACGATCTTGTTCTTTTAAACAATAAAAACACTTTTTTAAATCAAATCAAATCAAATCAAATCAAATATTCTTTATTGTGGACCATAGGTTGCTGCATACAATACAGATGGTGTCAATTAAACAATCAGGACCAGCTATGTCCTACCCTTATAGGGCGTACAATATAACTTAGATAACTATAATGCATGTACTATAATATAACATGCATGTTTATACGGAAACGCATCATGACCCAGGTAGACTGTATTCTAATAGTAATTTATCGGCATAGAAATCGTTCATGGAGTAATAACATTTATTTACTAACAGTTCATGGAGCCTCTTTTAAAAGATTTTATTTCAGTTATTAATCTTATGGACTTTGGGATATTATTAAATATACGTGGAGCAGAGCAGAAAATGCTTTTGTGCAAGAAATGCGTCTTACTAGGAATTACGTCTAGCTTGTCCTGATGACGTGTACGCGTTCGATACTTAAATAATTCAATATTATTTTTAACAAATACTGCGACCTCAAAAATATCGATGGTCCCTATTAACAATGTCGGAAATACATTTTTACCAATTTTCACTTTTTTACATAAATAGAATCACAATAAAAAGATCTATCTTACGTAATATTTTATTTTATTGAAAATCATTATATTTAGTAAATTTCTTGGTTAATATTGTCGGTTGCAATAACTTTGTCCGCGCAACAGTGTTGGTAGTGACGGAACCGACGCTGTCCGCGGGGTGGAGAGAGCGCGGGTGCGCGCGGTTCTGCCACTACGCACTTAGTTACCGGGAGGAGCGCTCGCGCTCGCGCAGATGAATTTGATTTTTTTTGAGATTATACTACAGCCACTTCAATAATAAAATTAATACATTGCAACTTTTTTGATTTTAACATTAAGAAACCATCCATATTTTGCTCTATACTAATAAATTATTAGCTAAAGACATTTATTGTTTTTTTTTGTTTGTTTGATTAAACTCGCTAATCTCTGGAACTACCAGTCCGAATTGAATAATTATTTTTGTATATGATAGCCAAACTCATGAGACACAGTAAAGGCTATATAACATCACGCTACGACTGACGGGAAGAGAGCACTAACCAATGACGCAGATGTAACCGCTGGGAACAGCTAGTATAGGTATATTCCCTTTAATAAAGCAGGTTCTGGTAGATACATCTATTTTCAACGGTATTCAAACAGACAATTTTGTCGGATATACCACTTCTGACATTATTACATGTACGTATAGTAGATCTTTTTGTTGGTTGTGTCACTTTCGACAATGTTACATGTAACTAAAAGCATGCGTTTTGTTGGATGTGTCACTTCCGACATTGTTACATGTAACTTAAAAGCAGACGTTTTGTCGGATGTGTCACTTTCGACATTATTACACGTTACCTAAACTTAGTCAGTCGGTTGGATATGTCACTTTCTACACTAATAACTGCATTATGTATATAATATTTAGTCGGATGTATGAGTTGCAAAAACTTCACATTGAATAAAACAAAAATCTTGAATCTTTGGTAGGAAAATTAAGTGCGACGTAACCTATTCTCTATAAACGGATAGTTTGATACTTATCTGACTCCTATAGGTAGGTATGGTTTGACCTACTTTTATTTTAGGAATTCTCATTTATTCAATTAAAATACATATAAATTACATTTTTAAATATTAGTAGAAAATATAAAAACATTTAAAAATATAAAATATAGTAGCCCACCGGCGTCGGGAACAGGGTCCAATCCACCGGTGGTCAGGGCTCCTGAGAAAGGAATCTCCTAACTATATGCGCCGTGTCTAGGAGTACCGCTTTCTGAATCAAGCCCTTGATCCAACTGCCCAACGAGAGCCTCCTCAGGTGTTGGTCGAGGCTCTTGGCTATTAAGCCATTGACCGTCACAACTATCGGCACAATAATTGCCGTATTCACATCCCACATGTCGACAACCTCGCGAGCCAGATCAAGATACTTAATTTGTTTATCTTTCTCAGCTTTCACGAGGTTCTCGTCATGCGGAACAGTAATATCAACGATCATTGCGCGACGCTCTAATCGATCTACCACCACTATGTCAGGCTTATTGGCTACAATAGTCCTGTCAGTGATGATAGACCGGTCCCAATACAACGTGATATGCCCATTTTCAAGAACTGGGTCGGGCACATATCTGTAGTATGGTACTTCCGATTCCACAAGACTGTATTTCAGAGCAAGTTGCTGGTGGATAATCCTGGCTACAAGGTTGTGTCTATGCAAGTAGTCTCCGTTAGCCAGACGAGAACACCCAGATATAATGTGACGGATTGTTTCCCGGGACGATGGCATGCCCGACATATGTCAAACGTACCGTCCTTCACAATATATCTCCGGTAATTGTTCGTCATCATAACTTCGTCCATAATAGCACAGACAAAACCTTCAGTTTCCCCAAAGAGGTCACCAACGCGCAGCCAGGATACGGACGCCTTGAAGTCAACATCCGGCCCATGTAGGGCCCGGTAGTAGCGTCCGTGAAGCTCTTTGCTCTTCCATACTTCCTTGCGATCATTAGTATCTAACACCATAGGTTTGCGCCAGTTCTCGTTCGCTAAAGAGAGCGGGGTGAGGCCCTTGTCCACTGAGACCACATCTCGGTGCATCCCCACATCGGCTTCCAGGAAGTACTCCCTGAGACTGCATATCTCTCGGTTGTGCATGGTCTTAGCATTTAAGAAGCCTCGACCACCACACTTCCGCGGGATATACAGTCTCATTACTGACGACCTTGGGTGATGCATCCGATTTGCGGTCAATAGTGAGCGATCCAGGGCGTCAAGTTCTGTCTGAGTCCATTTGAGTATGCCAAAAGAGTACATCAAAACCGGCATGACCCAACCGTTGAAGGCGCGCACCTTGTTACCGCCTGATAAAAGACTATTTAAAACTTTATTCAGGCGGCCAAAGAAGCGCTCCTTCAACGATTGCTTCATGTCAGTAGCATTGATGCCTAACGCTTCCGACATACCCAAATATCTGTAGGTTTCAGTTGAGGAAAGGGATCTAAGGTTTATGGAATCTGAGAGTTGGGTTCCCACAGATTCCATAATCTCTCCTCGCTTTACATGCATGACTGCACATTTGTCCACACCAAATTCCATCCTGATGGCACTACTGAAAGTTTTTGTTACCTTCAGTAGCTCCATCAGTCGCAAATTGCTGGGGGCAAAGAGTTTCAGATCATCCATGTAAAGGAGGTGAGATATGACCTGACCACCTCTTCTCAATCGATAACCCAGCCCCGAACCCTCCAGCAGTGTACTTAAAGGGTTCAAGGCTAAACAAAACCACAGTGGACTCAGACTATCGCCCTGAAATATACCACGCTCGATCTTTATTGGTTCACTGTTCTCTCGGATTTGCCGACATCCTGGATAGCGTGAGACCGTCCTCCATTGCCCCATACACGACATCAAGAAGGTGCGCAGAGTTGTATCTACTTTATACAATTCCAGCACCCTCATGAGCCATGTATGTGGCACCGAGTCATACGCCTTTTTATAGTCTATCCAACATATAGACAGATCCTTTCGAGAACGGCGAACCTGCTGGTTAATGGCCATATCAATGAGGAGTAGCTCCTTAGTACCACGGGACCCATTCCTACATCCATTCTGAGAGACAGACATGATAGCATTGTTATCAATATGATCATTGATTTTAGCTCTCAAAATAGATGTAAGAACTTTATAGACCGTCGGTAGACATGTGATCGGTCTATAATTTTTGGGTTCCGTAGTACTACCCGATTTATGGAGCAGATGGGTTATACCAGTTGTTAAGAACTGGGGCAACGATCCAGACTCTAAGGCTGACTGGAACTGGGATGCCAAGCGAGCGTGTGATCTTTGGAACCACTTGATCCAAAAGTTGTGCAGTCCGTCCGGCCCTGGAGATTTCCAGTTTATAGTCGCTGTACCGATACGTTGACAGTTTATTTATTATTATTATTTAAAAAGGGATCCAACTCTCAAAGTGGACACTTTGAGAGTTGGATCCTTTTTGCGTATCAACACTTTGAGGGTTGGATCGTTTTCGCGTAACTACGTCCAATTTTAAACTTTAACCTGTTATAAAACTTTGTGATACTTAATGCTATAGGTATCTTGACTGCTATATTGTTTATTATGTGTTGATTGCTCATAGTTTTTTACAGATTTTATTTGCAAAAAGGATCCAACTCTCAAAGTGTCCACTTTGAGAGTTGGATCCTTTTTGCGTATCAACACTTTGAGGGTTGGATCGTTTTTGCGTAACTACGTCCATTTCTAGTTTAACATTGATACTCATAAGACTTATTTTGTTACGTATTTTACTAAAATACATGCTTTTAAAGCATAAAGAGGATGAAAGAAAATTATGTTTTAGACTTTGCTAAATAGTCTATGCTATTTTCAATGTGTGTTTGAATTGTTATCATTACTCTTGTATTTAATTATAATTAAGCATGTGATCTCAAAGTGTGCATTTCTATTTTTTTCATTTGCGTTGTTGGTAAATAAATATATGGAAAAGTTGATTAAATAAAATTTATTGTTTTTATAATAACTACAGCAAACCTTACACATACGACAAATTTATTTCTAAATCTCCATTTAAAAATGTTGAATATACCACTACCTACTTAAATGACTGTTAATTATCCGAACAAAACTGTCGTTTGTGTCACAACCGACAATTCACTTTGCAAATTGTCCATATTAAAATGTCGGTGGTACATTATTTCCTTAACCATAAATAGTTGCTTAGTTTTGTCCATGTCAGTACTTAGTTAACAATACATAAAATAATCAGTGCAAATTTGAATATCCTCAGTTATGTAATTCTTTTTTTATCGTCAAAACAAACTTTGAACTGCTCTACTGAACAGTACTCTTTTTGCAGAACTGACATTGTTAATAGGGACCATCGATATAAAGACAAGGTAATGTTAATAAGGGCCTCCGCCCACGACCGATTTTTTTGGACCGATAATCGGGCAGAAAAACGGGCCCGTTTTTTCAAAAATTTCAACGCCCACGACCGTGTTTTTGTCGGTGACTTTCGAGGGAGGAGCTTAAATAGCGGTCAAATTTTATATCGCAACTTTTATTTGACAGAGTTACCGATAGTATAAAAATAACGTTAATAGATTTAAGGTTATTTAAGTTACAATTTATCGTTAAATTGTTTATTAACGATATTTTTATCGTTTTTTTTAAACAATTGATCCTTCTAAGATGGAAGTAGCGCAGGCCGGAGGTGTGGCGGGTCGCCCACCTTAGCGTCGCGCTAATGTAGTGCCTAACAATACTTTGCCCGATTCTTACGAATGAGAATTATACACGCTTACTTTTACATCGTTCTTCTTCTTTCAAATCAAAAGCCATGAGATCCATCATAGAACCTAATAGAAGCTATTGGCACTATTATTTTCGATAAATAACAAAAATAAATAACATAACTCAAACATTTGTGAAATAGTAAGAACGCGAAGTAAAGCTTCCTTGCAGTCAAGGCATATTTGTGTGAAAACCTTATCGACTATACATGCGTAAGGTAGCCTTTAAAGAATACATTAATCGATCAGACAGGAGCGCTACAAACATTTAACTCGAATTAACAAAAAAAAGTGAGAAAAGTCCAACATCTTTGAGACGTCTTAAAAAAAAACACGCAATAATAACTATTACTCGACTGGAGTTCCAGTGTTTCAGCTGCAGAACGATGTAAAAGTAACCGTATATGTTATTATTAGACCTGGTAATCGAACCCACGACTTCACGCTGATCAGACGCGCTTTGCGACCACAAGCCCAATATAGTTAGTCAGTGACAATTAATACAAACGTACAAAACGGCAACTTACCTAATTTAACGGTAAAAATAACGATTAATTCATATTCTATATTAATGTTAATTAACATTATATTACTGGTAATGTTATCAAATAACGTTTTTATAAAGTTACTTTTTTCAAAATTTTCGAGTTCATGGAAATTAACGTTACGTAACGATTATTATTTTTTGATTTCATAACGTTAACAAGCCCTGGATTTAAGTCATTACATATTTAGCAAGCTTAGTCGTTGAAAACGAATGTTATTTTAATTCTTAAGAATTTATTAAATTAGTTTGATTATATATTATTTTTTTAATCCATTAACGTTATTTTTATATTAACGGTAACTCTGTCAAAGGTAATTTTATAAATATTTACCGGTATTTAAAACCCTGCGTAAATGAATACAATATTATTTACTTATTGAAATCACAGACGATTAATTTAGAAAAAAATATGATTTACCATATTATTAATAAATAAATAAGCTTTTTAATAATAAATTATTGTTATTATTCAAATGCTTCAAACTCATAAGTACTAACTTAACATAACACCACAATTGTACACTTAATTCGCAATAACTGCTTTTGACTTTAGACTTTTGACTTTAGCAATGACACAACGTTCTTCCCTAGTAAATCCATGACGCATAGGGTAAGCGCCCCAGTGAATTAACACACCCGAGTGAATTAACAAATCCGAGTATTTTCCAAAAAATAATAAACTAAGATATTACCTTCTACCCAACGCAGTATTTTTTTTTGTAATTGCTGCTCTTTATTCTAGCATGGTAACAACATTCATGTATTGCGATACTGTTCGTTTTAAAATGACGAGCGTTTAAAGTTGGCAGTGCTGGTGTACATTTTCTTTGTTCGGGCAAGAATTTAGGACTTGGGTCAGACGCAAATTTTTTGATATCACTTTGCAGCCGTATTTAAAGTATGTACTATAAGTTATTTATAAATTCGAGTAATGGGTAGTTATAATATATGTATCAAATCAATTTCATTGCAATTTTAGCTAGTTTTAAGTAAATTATTGAGTGTTCCAGCATTGGCATTAAAAAACGTTTGAAATCCAGTGAATAAACGACCGTTAATTCACTGACCAATCGTTAATTTCATGAAATCTAGTGAATGAACTATAACATTTTCATCATGTTAAAATATAAGCTTTCGTCATAAAAATGTAACCAATAAATAAATGAATACCACATTTTGAATTAGTAATCATCATTTTAGAGAACGGAGAACTAACAAATAGAACAAAGCTCTGAGACTCTAACTCCCAAGCTCATAAAGGAAAGACGGGAACGGAACGGGCAGTCTTCAGTGGGTGCAGGTTCAGTCGGAATAAGCTCGGCTTATAAGGCAGATCCTGAAATCCATCAAACGCGACACACCTCAAATGCTGTCGAAGCTGGAGACTAACGATGGCAGGATCATCTTGTCTAAACTAGAGCTTTTAAGGGAGGTAGAGAAGTTCTAAAAACCCGTCTCTAGTCCAACAAAAGACCCAAGAGCTAGACTGATCTGACACTACACCGATGAGTTCCCGGACGTCAGCCTATATGAGATAAATATGGCTTCTTAACAACTTAAGGACAACAAGGTGCCGGGGAAGACAGAATCACTTCTGTACTACTGAAGAGGCCTATGTCCAGCAGTGGACATCGTTCGGCTCATATCATGATGAATTGATTGTTGACGTTGGCTAGGCTTATGAAGGTATATAATGATTAAGTAAGAGATCGAAGGCTTACACTTTGTTAAAAAAAAAAAAGATTGTAGCAGATTTAGAGGCTAAGGATTTATGTTCATTTATTTATTCCATTTTGAACTGCATTTGATATAATAATAAGGATTTTTCGTAACTATTAATTAAACGAAAACTTGTGTTCATTCACTGGTTCTAATGCTGTACATTTACTGGAAAATTTCATTCATTCACTGGGGTTTTAGGGTATTTTTCAATATATTGCCAAATATATATAAAAAAGGTTATGTCGTAAAACCAAGTTGAAAAATCGCCGGGTTAATTCAAAAACCAACTAACTCGGTGATTTTGGGAAATTGAGTTAAATATATACACCGACTCAATTTTTTTTCCTCTTTCTACTGGTAAAACGTGCTAAGCCGTGCGATGCTTCGTTTCGGAGATACTGAGTGGTGAAACCAACTATCTAACCATACCGTTGATATGCTAATCAATTATTCCTTGTTAATCACCAAAATTATGTTTTGTATCGAAGTCAAACAAAATACTTGGATTTAATCTGTAATTGGAATAAAAAAATACCTGAAAAATATGCGGAATTTTGGGAAATAAAAACGATTACATCCAATTACATGGTTTAGTTCTTAAAAACAACAGCAAATAGCGTTAATATTCAATGGTAATAGCAGTTATCAAAGGATAATAGCTATTACCAGCTGATTATTTATTATAACTAAACACAAAATCAAGAAGTCATTGTTAATAAATGGCTTTAGTAGGTTTTACTTGTATAGTTTTGATAATGATCCCAAAAATTCCCAACAAAATGTCGAGAAGAAAAACCGAATAACCGCGGATAGTGTGTTCAAATTCTGTAGTTTTCGACCGGGCATGTGTCATTGTCGTTGTTGCTCTCGCGCAAACGAAATTTCCATTCCTTTTGTGGCGTCGAAAAATGTAGTGCTACTTATCACTACTTTTTTCGTGATAGCAAGGTATTTGTGCACTAAAATTGATTCTTATAATGCTGTTCCCCCTCTTCCAGACTTTCAAACTAAATAACTAAAGGAGATGGCTAAATTACTGCTCTGCCTCTTGCTTCATCGTTGTGCTTTGTTATCAAAGACTGCGGATTACCACCTCTTCATTGCCTGCTGTTCTACCCACTATCCTAGCACGATAGTTAACAATTTAAATTAGTCTCTAACTACAGGTAGAATCATTCTACGTAGAACTAATAAATATTAGAAACATCAAATAAATTTGACGTCAAGTTGTTTACAGTGTTTCTCAAATCACCTACATAATAAACTCAATGGCAATGGATGAGAAACACTCATCTCGTCTTGTAATTGTCACGACTGCAACCGACTGGTTGTCTTAAGTGTAAAAATATTTATATTTATTTATTTATTTAAACTTTATGCACATAAAAGTACAAAGGCGGACTTAATGCCTTAGGCATTCTCTACCAGTCAACCAAAGGTTTGGTTATATGTATAGGTATTATAGTTAATTCGTGTGGGTATTAAGGTAATTAAGTTTTTTGTAGTTTGGGTCAGTTAATATTAATCTTTATCTTGGGCGGGAGTGATTTTTGCGCAGATGCTAGAAAGCCCACGATGCAGTGCATCGTGTGTCAAAAAACACGATGAAAACCAACCCGATTTTGCATGATGGTACTTTAGTACCATCATGCAAAATCGGGGTAAGATATATCCAAACGATTAGGTTAAAAGTTCATAACAATGTCATTTGTTTCATGGTTTTCATACCTTTTGGCGTACCTACTTGTTACACGATTTACAACTTAGGTTAACTTTTCAACTTAGGTGTGTTTTTAATCAAACTATTCCCAATTTATTAATCCACCTTAGGAGCCTATCCGAACAGAGGACACCGAAAACACTTTTTTTTTTGTCGCGAATGAAACGACGCGACTGAAAAAAATTAGTGAACAGTCAAGGGTTCAAAGTAAAGACTTAGCTATAAATATTTCATGAAAATAAAGCAGTATCGTGGCGGAAAAATAGTAAAGGAGCGCATAAAAAAATTTTTCGTCGCGTGGTTCTCAAAATTTTGAGCGTAAACTATATTATTTTATGTAATGATATTATAGGGGATTTCATGAACTAAAGACCTATCTATAAATTATTCCACTGAACCGTGTAATTTTTTCTCAATTTAATAAAATCCTCAAAATTTCTTGGTTTTGGCGATTTTTCGATTCAACTTACATCGCTATTTTGAACCTAATTGGTTTCCGTGATGCGTTTTTGTCTAAATTTGCTTACAATAGGGCCCTTAGATAGATTTCATGAAGAAAACGCTATGTCAAGAAACACAGTACATAGGTTAGTACATCATTTTTACAAAATATCGGGAAGTAAAAGCCACTAAAATTTCATTTTTTTGCTTTTTTCTCGAATCTATCAGGATTACTAGGATCAATACATTATTGATAGATTTATATCATTGAATTAAAAACCAATAACTTTCTGAGACTCGACAGTAGCGCTTCATTTCGAAACTAGAGCCTTTATTTCTTAGGGAGGTAAAAGCAACTAAATGAGGGGGTTTAGGGCACAAAGAGCAAAATTCTGTGTAACCCTGTCGCTTTTCTATGTACTGCTATAAATCAACCCATACATGATTTAATTATAAATCAGATGCTGTTTCTTATAATAACATAATCTAAAACAGTATGTGAAATTTTCGAATTCAAACTTTTAAAACGCCCTAGCACAAAATCATGATTTGGCCAGTTAGTTGGTTTTTGAAATAAACCGGCGAAATATTCTTTAGTAGACATAGATTACCAAAATATAAAACCGCATACTTTAGAGGCGAAAGGAGGGTCCCCCGTCCCAGCGGCCGCCGCGGTAAACGATCCGGGCGTCGGAAGCCACGAGACGACTCCCGGCCACCGTAGACGCGGGTCTGTGGACGGTGAGCAATGGGTAGCTCACCGTCCGTACGTTCACTAGCGACAGACCGTGTCGACGGCGCGTTCGTGTTCCACGCGCGCCTCAAAGAGATGTCAGCAAAATTGGATGGGGCCACTGAGGGCCGATGCCTGCCGGGGCTGCGGGTTGTTCGAAAGAGATACCGCGCCCCCGGAACGCAAAGGGCACATGAAGGAACATAGACGGGTTTTAGTCAGTAAAAGTCTGACACTCCCTCCCGCCCCGCCCAGGGCGGGGGAAGTTATTTGATGATTTCCCGTCTATAAAAAAAAAAAAAATACTTTATAGGCAACATAATGTAATGATTTTTTGAAGTCTGAAGATTGCTTAAGTGTTCATTCACTGGAGCATTTACCCTATTTTCTATTTTTCACCGATAATCGGCGGCCAGGATGCGTAGATTTTGTTTTTGGACCGTTTTTTTCTCGGCCGTAGGCGTTGATGTACTAGAATCCATACGTTCCATTCTCGCCGAGAAAAAATCGGCCGTAAAAAATCGGTCGTGGGCGGAGGCCCTAAGACGTTCATTTTTTTAAAGAATGGTTCACACGAGTCAGTTTTTTGTAAATTAAAAATTGCCCCGACACACCGTTTTTGTGCAATGAACGTGCGCTCTTTATCAACACTATTGCCCCAAAATATCAGGCCGTATCTAAGGAGAACTGACGTAACCATGGTATGCCGTTATTAACGTTGAGAGATTAGTGATTTTCCTAAGTCTGTAAAGGGCATAAGAGAACTTACTTAACTTTTTACAAACATGGTCGACTTGCTTTTTTCCAATTTATTTTGTCATCAACGTATAACCCTAGAAATTTTGTTGTTTCCGTTTCTTCAATGTTCTTATCATGATACTTGATATTCAATGTACCCGTGCGTCGAGTTCTTATTTTAAAATTCATTACTTTGGTTTTGTCAATATTACCTAATTATTAATTTGTTTGAATTAAGCCAGTCATTTACTAATACTAAAGATTCATTAATGTCATATTCTAAATTAATCGTATTGTCATTGGTGTATAGTATAGTACTATCGTCAGCGAATAAAGTCATGTCGTGATTTATCACCGAAGGCATATTGTATAAACAATATGCCTTCGGGGTATTTTATCCGCCCCTCTCTTTCTTGTCTATATAAATAGACAAGAAAGGGAGGGGCGGATAAAATACCCCCCTGTGGGACGCCAAGTTTTACTGTTCTGGATTCAGACGCATAAATTTCTTCTGTTTTTGTGACTATATTGACTCTCTTTACCTCTGTGATCTGTTGCCTATTAGATAGATACGATTTTATAAGACCGTATGCATTGCCTCTCACGCCGTATGCATATAGTTTTGTTAAAAGAATATTGTTGTCAACACGGTCAAAAGCTTTTGACATGTCCATATACATTGCAACAGCAGGTAAATTATATATTGCTACATTAATCGATTTATTTTTCCTAAAACCATATTGACTTGGAGAAAAAATATTATAGCGTTCGAGGAATGCATACAGATTTTTATAAATGACCTTTTCTAAAATCTTGGCAAAGATAGGTAACCGCGCTATGGGCCTATAATTGCTCATATTTGTTTTGTCACCTTTTTTAAGAAGTGGTTTAATAACGGAAATTTTTAATTTGTCCGGAAATACCCCTTCTTCTATACACAAATTTATTATATAGCTTAGTGGTTCTGATATTATGTCAGCAACATCTTTAACAATTTTGGTCGTAATTCCATCATAACCGGTACTGTTTTTATTTTTCAGTGAACTTATTATTTTAATGATGTCTGCTGGAATGGTCGGAGTCAAGAAAATAGAATTAGAATTATATGTAAATTTATTTAAAGAATCATTAAATGTATCGAATTGTTTATTATTATTATTACTAATGTCAAGAAAAAAATCATTAAATGTTTTAGCGATGTCTTTGGGATTATTAATTATTTCGTCATTGATAATTATCTGTTCTACACTGTCAACCGGAAAGGAGCATGCGTCAGTTTGGACCCACTTTTCAACATTGCTCAACAGGGATGAGACATGTGTCATATGAAAGCTCTTAACGAGTTCTTCATTTCATTCTATGGCAGCTAACTTGAAATCCACCGCGAAAATGGTGTTTTGGTACTTTTAGTCACTTTCGTGAAAGTCATGGGCAAAGATTGCCACATTGCTCAACAGCGATGAGACATGTGTCATATGAAAGCTCTTAACGAGCTTCTCAATTCATTCTAAGGCAGCTTACTTGAAATCCACCGCGATCATGGTGTTTTGGTACTTTTAGTCACTTTCGTGAAAGTCATGGGCAAAGATTGCCACATTGCTCAACAGCGATGAGACATGTGTCATATGAAAGTTCTTGATGAGCTCTTCATTTCATTCTAAGACAGCTAACTTGAAATCCACCGCGAAAATGGTGTTTTGGTACTTTTAGTCACTTTCGTGAAAGTCATGGGCAAAGATTGCCACATTGCTCAACAGCGATGAGACATGTGTCATTTGAAAGCTCTTAACGAGCTTCTCAATTCATTCTAAGGCAGCTTACTTGAAATCCACCGCGATCATGGTGTTTTGGTACTTTTAGTCACTTTCGTGAAAGTCATGGGCAAAGATTGCCACATTGCTCAACAGCGATGAGACATGTGTCATATGAAAGCTCTTGATGAGTTCTTCATTTCATTCTAAGACAGCTAACTTGAAATCCACCGCGAAAATGGTGTTTTGGTACTTTTAGTCACTTTCGTGAAAGTCATGGGCAAAGATTGCCACATTGCTCAACAGCGATGAGACCTGTGTCATTTGAAAGCTCTTAACGAGCTTCTCAATTCATTCTAAGGCAGCTTACTTGAAATCCACCGCGATCATGGTGTTTTGGTACTTTTAGTCACTTTCGTGAAAGTCATGGGCAAAGATTGCCACATTGCTAAACAGCGATGAGACATGTGTCATATGAAAGCTCTTAATGAGCTCTTCATTTCATTCTAAGACAGCTAACTTGAAATCTACCGCGAAAATGGTGCTTTGGTACTTTATAGCATTTTCGTGAAAGTCATGGGCAAAGATTACCACATTGCTCAACAGCGATGAGACATGTGTCATATGAAAGCTCTTGATGAGCTTTTCATTTCATTCTAAGACAGCTAACTTAAAATCCACCGCGAAAATGGTGTTTTGGTACTTTTAGTCACTTTCGTGAAAGTCATGGGCAAAGATTGCCACATTGCTCAACAGCGATGAGACATGTGTCACATGAAAGCTCTTGACGAGTTCTTCATTTCATTCTATGGCAGCTAACTTGAAATCCACCGCGAACATGGTGTTTTGGTACTTTTTCGTGTAAACCTTGGGCAAAGATTGCCACATTGCTCAACAGCGATGAGACATGTGTCATTTGAAAGCTCAGACGAGTTCTTCATTTCATTCTATGGTAGCTAACTTGAAATCCACCGCGAACATGGTGTTTTGGTACTTTTAGACACTTTCGTGAAAGTCATGGGCAAAGATTGCCACATTGCTCAACAGCGATGAGACATGTGTCATATGAAAGCTCTTGACGAGTTCTGCATTTCATTCTAAAACAGCTAACTTGAAATCCACCGCGAAAATGGTGCTTTGGTACTTTATAGCATTTTCGTGAAAGTCATGGGCAAAGATTGCCACATTGCTCAACAGCGATGAAACATGTGTCATATGAAAGCTCTTAACGAGCTCTTCAATTCATTCTCAGGCAGCTTACTTGAAATCCACCGCGATCATGGTGTTTTGGTACTTTTAGTCACTTTCGTGAAAGTCATGTGCAAAGATTGCCACATTGCTCAACAGCGATGAGACATGTGTCATATGAAAGCTCTTAACGAGCTCTTCAATTCATTCTATGGTAGCTAACTTGAAATCCACCGCGAACATGGTGTTTTGGTACTTTTAGTCACTTTCGTGAAAGTCATGGGCAAAGATTGCCACATTGCTCAACAGCGATGAGACATGTGTCATTTGAAAGCTCAGACGAGTTCTTCATTTCATTCTATGGTAGCTAACTTGAAATCCACCGCGAACATGGTGTTTTGGTACTTTTAGTCACTTTCGTGAAAGTCATGGGCAAAGATTGCCACATTGCTCAACAGCGATGAGACATGTGTCATTTGAAAGCTCTTAACGAGCTTCTCAATTCATTCTAAGGCAGCTTACTTGAAATCCACCGCGATCATGGTGTTTTGGTACTTTTAGTCACTTTCGTGAAAGTCATGGGCAAAGATTGCCACATTGCTAAACAGCGATGAGACATGTGTCATATGAAAGCTCTTAATGAGCTCTTCATTTCATTCTAAGACAGCTAACTTGAAATCTACCGCGAAAATGGTGCTTTGGTACTTTATAGCATTTTCGTGAAAGTCATGGGCAAAGATTACCACATTGCTCAACAGCGATGAGACATGTGTCATATGAAAGCTCTTGATGAGCTCTTCATTTCATTCTAAGACAGCTAACTTAAAATCCACCGCGAAAATGGTGTTTTGGTACTTTTAGTCACTTTCGTGAAAGTCATGGGCAAAGATTGCCACATTGCTCAACAGCGATGAGACATGTGTCACATGAAAGCTCTTGACGAGTTCTTCATTTCATTCTATGGCAGCTAACTTGAAATCCACCGCGAACATGGTGTTTTGGTACTTTTTCGTGTAAACCTTGGGCAAAGATTGCCACATTGCTCAACAGCGATGAGACATGTGTCATTTGAAAGCTCAGACGAGTTCTTCATTTCATTCTATGGTAGCTAACTTGAAATCCACCGCGAACATGGTGTTTTGGTACTTTTAGTCACTTTCGTGAAAGTCATGGGCAAAGATTGCCACATTGCTCAACAGCGATGAGACATGTGTCATATGAAAGCTCTTGACGAGTTCTGCATTTCATTCTAAAACAGCTAACTTGAAATCCACCGCGAAAATGGTGCTTTGGTACTTTATAGCATTTTCGTGAAAGTCATGGGCAAAGATTGCCACATTGCTCAACAGCGATGAAACGTGTGTCATATGAAAGCTCTTAACGAGCTCTTCAATTCATTCTCAGGCAGCTTACTTGAAATCCACCGCGATCATGGTGTTTTGGTACTTTTAGTCACTTTCGTGAAAGTCATGTGCAAAGATTGCCACATTGCTCAACAGCGATGAGACATGTGTCATATGAAAGCTCTTAACGAGCTCTTCAATTCATTCTATGGTAGCTAACTTGAAATCCACCGCGAACATGGTGTTTTGGTACTTTTAGTCACTTTCGTGAAAGTCATGGGCAAAGATTGCCACATTGCTCAACAGCGATGAGACATGTGTCATATGAAAGCTCTTGATGAGTTCTTCATTTCATTCTAAGACAGCTAACTTGAAATCCACCGCGAAAATGGTGTTTTGGTACTTTTAGTCACTTTCGTGAAAGTCATGGGCAAAGATTGCCACATTGCTCAACAGCGATGAGACATGTGTCATTTGAAAGCTCAGACGAGTTCTTCATTTCATTCTATGGTAGCTAACTTGAAATCCACCGCGAACATGGTGTTTTGGTACTTTTAGTCACTTTCGTGAAAGTCATGGGCAAAGATTGCCACATTGCTCAACAGCGATGAGACATGTGTCATATGAAAGCTCTTGACGAGTTCTGCATTTCATTCTAAAACAGCTAACTTGAAATCCACCGCGAAAATGGTGCTTTGGTACTTTATAGCATTTTCGTGAAAGTCATGGGCAAAGATTGCCACATTGCTCAACAGCGATGAAACATGTGTCATATGAAAGCTCTTAACGAGCTCTTCAATTCATTCTCAGGCAGCTTACTTGAAATCCACCGCGATCATGGTGTTTTGGTACTTTTAGTCACTTTCGTGAAAGTCATGTGCAAAGATTGCCACATTGCTCAACAGCGATGAGACATGTGTCATATGAAAGCTCTTAACGAGCTCTTCAATTCATTCTATGGTAGCTAACTTGAAATCCACCGCGAACATGGTGTTTTGGTACTTTTAGTCACTTTCGTGAAAGTCATGGGCAAAGATTGCCACATTGCTCAACAGCGATGAGACATGTGTCATATGAAAGCTCTTGATGAGTTCTTCATTTCATTCTAAGACAGCTAACTTGAAATCCACCGCGAAAATGGTGTTTTGGTACTTTTAGTCACTTTCGTGAAAGTCATGGGCAAAGATTGCCACATTGCTCAACAGCGATGAGACATGTGTCATTTGAAAGCTCAGACGAGTTCTTCATTTCATTCTATGGTAGCTAACTTGAAATCCACCGCGAACATGGTGTTTTGGTACTTTTAGTCACTTTCGTGAAAGTCATGGGCAAAGATTGCCACATTGCTCAACAGCGATGAGACATGTGTCATATGAAAGCTCTTGACGAGTTCTGCATTTCATTCTAAAACAGCTAACTTGAAATCCACCGCGAAAATGGTGCTTTGGTACTTTATAGCATTTTCGTGAAAGTCATGGGCAAAGATTGCCACATTGCTCAACAGCGATGAAACATGTGTCATATGAAAGCTTTTAACGAGCTCTTCAATTCATTCTCAGGCAGCTTACTTGAAATCCACCGCGATCATGGTGTTTTGGTACTTTTAGTCACTTTCGTGAAAGTCATGTGCAAAGATTGCCACATTGCTCAACAGCGATGAGACATGTGTCATATGAAAGCTCTTAACGAGCTCTTCAATTCATTCTATGGTAGCTAACTTGAAATCCACCGCGAACATGGTGTTTTGGTACTTTTAGTCACTTTCGTGAAAGTCATGGGCAAAGATTGCCACATTGCTCAACAGCGATGAGACATGTGTCATATGAAAGCTCTTGATGAGTTCTTCATTTCATTCTAAGACAGCTAACTTGAAATCCACCGCGAAAATGGTGTTTTGGTACTTTTAGTCACTTTCGTGAAAGTCATGGGCAAAGATTGCCACATTGCTCAACAGCGATGAGACATGTGTCATTTGAAAGCTCAGACGAGTTCTTCATTTCATTCTATGGTAGCTAACTTGAAATCCACCGCGAACATGGTGTTTTGGTACTTTTAGTCACTTTCGTGAAAGTCATGGGCAAAGATTGCCACATTGCTCAACAGCGATGAGACATGTGTCACATGGAAGCTCTTGACGAGTTCTTCATTTCATTCTATGGCAGCTAACTTGGCTAACGAAAGTGACTAAAAGTACCAAAACACCATGATCGCGGTGGATTTCAAGTAAGCTGCCTGAGAATGAAATGCAGAACTCGTCAAGAGCTTTCATATGACACATGTCTCATCGCTGTTGAGCAATGTGGCAATCTTTGCCCATGACTTTCACGAAAGTGACTAAAAGTACCAAAACACCATGTTCGCGGTGGATTTCAAGTTAGCTGTTTTAGAATGAAATGAAGAGCTCGTCAAGACCTTTCATACGACACATGTCTCATCGCTGTTGAGCAATGTGGCAATCTTTGCCCATGACTTTCACGAAAGTGACTAAAAGTACCAAAACACCATGATCGCGGTGGATTTCAAGTAAGCTGCCTTAGAATGAATTGAGAAGCTCGTTAAGAGCTTTCAAATGACACATGTCTCATCGCTGTTGAGCAATGTGGCAATCTTTGCCCAAGGTTTACACGAAAAAGTACCAAAACACCATGTTTGCGGTGGATTTCAAGTTAGCTGCCATAGAATGAAATGAAGAACTCGTCAAGAGCTTTCATGTGACACATGTCTCATCGCTGTTGAGCAATGTGGCAATCTTTGCCCATGACTTTCACGAAAGTGACTAAAAGTACCAAAACACCATTTTCGCGGTGGATTTCAAGTTAGCTGTCTTAGAATGAAATGAAGAACTCATCAAGAGCTTTCATATGACACATGTCTCATCGCTGTTGAGCAATGTGGCAATCTTTGCCCATGACTTTCACGAAAGTGACTAAAAGTACCAAAACACCATTTTCGCGGTGTATTTCAAGATAGCTGTCTTAGAATTAAATGAAGAGCTCGTCAAGAGCTTTCATATGACACATGTCTCATCGCTGTTGAGCAATGTGGCAATCTTTGCCCATGACTTTCACGAAAGTGACAAAAAGTACCAAAACACCATGTTCGCGGTGGATTTCAAGTTAGCTGCTTTAGAATGAAATAAAGAGCTCATCAAGAGCTTTCATATGACACATGTCTCATCGCTGTTGAGCAATGTGGCAATCTTTGCCCATGACTTTCACGAAAGTGACTAAAAGTACCAAAACACCATTTTCGCGGTGGATTTCAAGGTAGCTGTCTTAGAATGAAATGAAGAGCTCGTCAAGAGCTTTCATATGACACATGTCTCATTGCTGTTGAGCAATGTGGCAATCTTTGCCCATGACTTTCACGAAAGTGACAAAAAGTACCAAAACACCATGTTCGCGGTGGATTTCAAGTCAGCTGTCATAGAATGAAATGAAGAGCTCGTCAAGACCTTTCATATGACACATGTCTCATCACTGTTGAGCAATGCGGCAATCTTTGCCCATGACTTTCACGAAAGTGACTAAAAGTACCAAAACACCATGTTCGCGGTGGATTTCAAGTTAGCTGTCTTAGAATTAAATGAAGAGCTCGTCAAGAGCTTTCATATGACATATGTCTCATCGCTGTTGGGTAATGTGGCAATCTTTGCCCATGACTTTCATGAAAGTGACAAAAAGTACCAAAACACCATGTTCGCGGTGGATTTCAAGTTAGCTGCCATAGAATGAAATGAAGAGCTCGTCAAGACCTTTCATATGACACATGTCTCATCACTGTTGAGCAATGTGGCAATCTTTGCCCAAGGTTTACACGAAAAAGTACCAAAACACCATGTTCGCGGTGGATTTCAAGTTAGCTGCCTTAGAATGAAATGAAGAGCTCGTCAAGAGCTTTCATATGACACATGTCTCATCACTGTTGAGCAATGTGGCAATCTTTGCCCATGACTTTCACGAAAGTGACTAAAAGTACCAAAACACCATGTTCGCGGTGGATTTCAAGTTAGCTGTCTTAGAATTAAATTAAGAGCTCGTCAAGAGCTTTCATATGACATATGTCTCATCGCTGTTGGGCAATGTGGCAATCTTTGCCCATGACTTTCATGAAAGTGACAAAAAGTACCAAAACACCATGTTCGCGGTGGATTTCAAGTTAGCTGCCATAGAATGAAATGAAGAGCTCGTCAAGACCTTTCATATGACACATGTCTCATCACTGTTGAGCAATGTGGCAATCTTTGCCCAAGGTTTACACGAAAAAGTACCAAAACACCATGTTCGCGGTGGATTTCAAGTTAGCTGCCTTAGAATGAAATGAAGAGCTCGTCAAGAGCTTTCATATGACACATGTCTCATCACTGTTGAGCAATGTGGCAATCTTTGCCCATGACTCACGAAAGTGACTAAAAGTACCAAAACACCATTTTCGCGGTGGATTTCAAGTTAGCTGTCTTAGAATGAAATAAAGAGCTCGTCAAGAGCTTTCATATGACACATGTCTCATCGCTGTTGAGCAATGTGGCAATCTTTGCCCATGACTTTCACGAAAGTGACAAAAAGTACCAAAACACCATGTTCGCGGTGGATTTCAAGTTAGCTGCCATAGAATGAAATGAAGAGCTCGTCAAGACCTTTCATATGACACATGTCTCATCACTGTTGAGCAATGTTGAAAAGTGGGTCCAAGAATGGTACAACGGTGCCCATGGTCCTTTATATTTGATCTTATTAATGATTAGCTTTCCTTTTATTTGTAGCAGTCTTGATGAAGTAATCGTTTTGGGATTTTTTTTTTACAAAAAGAGCAACCGCCTTCAAAAACTAAAAAGTGCCTCCCTCAAAATTTGAGGTATTCCTCGTAGCGCTCCCGTTTTGAAACGCTCCCATCTAAGCGCTCCTGTTTTGTTCGAGGAACGATTAACGAGCACGGCTTTCAGATGAGAATGTTTTCTTGTTTCATACTTTTTAGAACGTGATTTTTTTGTAGTCGGGTTTTATACTTATACACTACACGATGCCGGTGTTCCCTAGCTGATAACTCTGAGCAAAAACACAAAAACTCAGAAGTCAACTGTATCTTTTTGAGTGCATACCTTATCTTGTAATGGTCGTAACTATAATTATCAATATAGGGGAACCACGTACTAGTTAGTTTGACGTGGTCTCTTGAGGAAAGAACCACACACATTTGAATAAGCCTGACACTTTTCCCATTTTCTCTAGAAGCGGAATGAGACGTTTGGGCCAATAGATCCTGAGATCGAAAATTGATTAAACCCGATCCACACCTTTCGATCCTATCCGATTTGTTGGAAATCCTAAATCGGAGTCATTCTTTATACTTTCCGATGTGCTTCCTCAAAATCAGATCGGCTTCTAGCGATGATTCTGTGCACACGTGTTCCATATGGCTCGTTCGTTGTCTCATATTTGTATGCTTGCGAGTAGAATGCAACGCACTAACATAATCATTATAAGACATAATATAAATGATGTACCTGCATTGTGACAAATAAACTGATTTAATTTGATTTTTCTATAGTCTAAACTACAAAAGATTGCAATAGGAGTAGCAATATGAAGTGCAGTTTGGACGTCTCAGCAGCACTGCTGGACATAGGCCTCCCCCATAGATTTCCAAAAAGACTGGCTGAAAGCGGCCTGCATCCAGCGTCTTCCTGCGGTTTACACGTCTAAAAATGGTTAAGGTCTTAAATAGTTAAGTAATAAAATAATTAATTAATGATTAAAGTTTAGAGTGTACACGAAGAAGAGACGAGAATCTAGACATTTCAATACGCGCGATTAGGGACACGTCTGTACTGGGATGCTGGTAGTGTGTGACTGTGACGTTTTATCGGACGAATGTTCTATACATCGTCCGATTTCGGAGCTGCAGTGCGATTCTCTAAGCCTCACTTCGTAATTTGTAAAATTACGAAGAAAATTACAAAATGGTATTCTGTTAAACACGATCACGCCCGGCGACGTCACCACGGCGAACGAATACTAAACCAATGACAAGTTGGTTCGTTATCGAAGTGAGCGCGATCACTTTAGTGAGACTCGTTTTCGAGTTTGCATTTTAGAAAATCGCACTACTGCAGTGGGTTTCGAGTTTGCATTTTAGAGAATCGCACTGCTGCCCCGTTGGTCTCGTGGTCGCAAGTGCGACTGCTGGGCAAGGGGTCCCGGGTTCGATTCCCAGGTCGAGCAAAAAGTGTTATTGGGTTTTTCTATGAAATTCTCAGTAGCAGCTCGGAGTTTGGATTTGTGCCCGGTTAATGGCAATAGGCTCGCCCCCTATTACATGGGACCTAAATATACCGGCGAACTGTGGGTGTACATTTAGTACACCTCTGCCTAACCCTTCGGGGAATACAGGCGTGATGGTATATTTATATTTATATATATTTTTATATAGAATCGCACTGCTGATTTTAGGAAAAGGCCGGCCGGAACATCCGATTTTCCGATTTTGTAATAATAATAATACAATTAGGATCTGTTGCCCAATACATTGATCAGAAGGTGTGGATCGTGCTTTAAACAGGCCTAAACACGGCTCTACGTTAATGTGGGAGCGAGCAGAAGCGCACGCTCGCGCTCCCGGCCGCGGCGCGGTTGTAAGTAGGTGGTAGTAGAGTATCAGCAGTTCAGTTTGTAATAGTACAGCGCGTGAAGCGTGCGCGGGCGCGCGTCCTCTGTTGATGTGTAGTGTCAGTGATGTGATGATCGATACGCGGATTCCAAGTGGATTGCCTACTATTTTGGTCTGACGAAATATTATATTGTGAACAAGTTAATGTGCGAACAAGCTGTGAATGGATAATTATTGTTTGCAGTTATATGTGCATAATACCTACAATAACTAAGGTAAAGCAATTTTGAGATTTTTGTAATACCTACCTCCGTAACGAACTACTCACTTATTAACTATTGAAATAAATAAATTGTTGTTGTTTACTTTTTAACCGACTTCAAAAAGAAAGAGGTTATTAATTCGGAAATATTAGTATGTATATATTTTTATGTATGTTCGAGCATAACTCCGTCGTATATAGACGGTTTTGCAAAATATTTTTTTTTAAGGGGGGGGGGGGGGGTAGATGCCTACCTCACAGGTAGTCTCATAAAAATTGGTGAAGACCGGATAAGGATCTTCGGAGTAATGAACAGAACAGCACCTTGAGAGTACAACAAAATTGCTCAGTTTTCGATTCCTACCAGTAAAATTAGGTCCTAAACGAATAGGGTACCGATGAATAGAGCATCTGAAACCACCTCTCATTACAAAACCCCTCAAAGTGTTACTATTATAGGTCTTAAATGGTCTTCATCATCAGTTCGAGTCCACTAGAAAGTAAACGAAATTGCATACGTATTCTACTTTCTTGTGACTTATAGGTAGGGTTGCCATCACCTTAATTGCCGACGCCGGGCAATAACTTCTAAACCCCGGACATTTGGATGAAATTTAATTCTTTTCCCGGACATCCCAGGATTTTTATTATTATTTTATTTAGGTAGGGATTTCCCTGACACTAAAAGTGTCCGGGGTTCACCCGGACATTTTTGACAACCCCTCCCAGACGCCCCCCGGACGCCCTCTAAACTAGGACAAATCCGAGGAAACCCGGACGGATGGCCGCCCTACTTATAGGTAAGTGTGATGTCTTGTTAATTTTTACCCGACTACGGCCAAGCAAAAAGGAGGGTTATAGTAGATCATTTTAGTAAATCAATAACATGTACTTTTAAACACAGACGTAAAAGCATTTAGGTGGTGTACGAAATAAATTGGTCAAAATGACCACCGTTTTCCCCACGTTTTCATGAATACATAGGTACCTACGTTCACTCGTTTTGTACTGAGATCGATTTTCCGTACAAAATGTATGGGAGAAGTTTTTGGCGATTTCTGTCATAGCAATAGTACACCTTAAATCTTTCCATAGTGTCTACATTAAATAGGATCGATTGGAATAAAAAAAATGTTTTGGTATTTTAGCATTTTTTTCGCTAACTGTAGGTAGGTAGGTACATTTTCTTCAAAATCTGTGAGTGTACCTAGTTTAGAATTTCTCAAAAAGTTATTGATGGTCTCCAAGGAACGTATTCCTGTGACTATATTATTATGTTCTTACTGCCCCGTCTCAAAAATCCAAATAAAGTGTCTGCTTGTGGTGTCAAAATAACAGATTTTTGAAATTATATATTTACACGGTTCTTATTAACAAGCCGGTTACCGATATTCCTGCGGATTTCTTCACCGAGTGAATGGTGGTAAAAGTTCGAAATGAACGGTAAAATCACGGTAATATCATATTATGTTCAGCTTTG
Source organism: Caradrina clavipalpis (assembly GCA_932526535.1). Lineage (NCBI taxonomy): Eukaryota > Metazoa > Arthropoda > Insecta > Lepidoptera > Noctuidae > Caradrina > Caradrina clavipalpis. The sequence continues at coordinate 16,090,241 of OW052101.1, read as the reverse complement.
ATCACTGAACATGTCAGACTTTTGCCGCTAAGAGTAGGTACCAATACATAATTATGTTAGGTTTTACTAGAAAATCTTAGGATTTCCTACAGTAAGTCATAATTGATTACATTGATGGATAAGGGTTTGTTGTGTATTTACCCGACTACTGCGGAGGAGGGTTGTGATTTTAGCAGTCTTATCTCCTCCCGACCGATTTCACTGTCACGGCGGCCAATCTCAATGAAGACTAGCCAAGTACGCAGGACATAATTATTATAAAACACAAGTGTGTGAGCAAACACGCTCACACACTAGAAAAGGAGTGCACCTGTACAGGTGCACTCCTTTTTCCCTCGCTTTCATAGTTCAATGAGACGGCAATCAGCCACGACCGCGGAGAGGATCAGCAGCACCACCAACTTCGAAACTCCGGGCTGCTACTTAGATCTCAATAGAAAAACCCAATAACACTTTGGCCGACCCGGGAATGAAACCCAAGCGCGCACGCTCAGCAGTCCACGGGACCAACGCGCACTCAGTTTAGTTAGCACTCTATGTATGAATGTATGTTTATCTGTGTGCGCAAATCTCTTACACTAATTGTAGGTACACCAAATATTATTAAAGTGTAGTCCTCTAAAATAATAAAAAATGGTCGTTATTATCACCTGGGTGATAGGTATAATTCCAAAGAGAGCAAAGTTCACTTAATTCACCTGGGTGAATTGCTTCCGAGGTGAAATGAAGATACCGGTGTGGTGCGGTGAACATCCTGGAATAATCCTTAAGCTACGCCTGTGCTAAGGTGTGTAATTCCGTGTTTTTAAATATTCAGCCTGTTTGGAACGTACTCCTGGAGTAATGTAATGTAATGGAAGTGAGATGGCGTGGCTCCGAACCCCAGGTGGAAGCGATAGGCGCCGGTTTAGTGAATCACGTTATTATCGTACCTACTACCGCTGCCGGGGCACAATATTATTTATTGAAGGTACATGATAAACAAACTCCATATGAGAAAATTAAAATGACAGTCACTAGAAAACTACGAATGTTTATTTTTGTTTATTTTACTTTAGCATAGAATGTTATCACGCTCATGAAACCTGTTCCCAAACTTTGGCAAATGAGACCAACGAATGAAATGAAAGCGCATGCTTCAAGTCGGTGCTTGTTTCATACATTTCACTCAACGTTTTTGTATGAAAATAATTACTAGCTTCTGTCCGCGACTTCATCTGCGTCACATTATTATTATCCCATGGGAACCGTACATTTTGGGATAAAAAGTATTCTATGTGTTATTCTACACTACAGTGTATGTCACTGCTAAATTTAATCCAGATCCGTTCAGCCGTTTAATCTACGAACAACTACTCAAGACTTTGGTACGCACCTTTATAAACCTTCCATTTCTATAACGTAAAAGCTTGTGAGTAAACAATGTGAAAGCGTAACAGACATCCATCCATCCTCACAAACTTTCTTATTTATAATATTCATACAATGCAAATGTGGTTCATGACGAGTACTTCCTCGGTGTCCTCAGTGTGAGTGTTGTAGTATCGCTAGCGGCTGTCCGCTGCTGCCGGGGGCGGTGGCGGCGCGCGGTTCGGGCGGGGCGGGGTCGGAGGCGCCGATAGTCAAATGTCTTGCATAGCAAAAAAGCCGTTAAACAACAAAACATCGCTAAAAAGCTGCAAACTGCACAACCCCAACGCCACTCATAGGGATTCTTCCGGGGTGCGGGAGACGCGCTTGGACACGCACGAGAAGAAGGGCTAGCCTAGCCGGCCAGCCGACCTTATCCGAACATAAATATGTAGTTACGATCTTTCTCGATATTTCTGGGGCTTTTGATAACGCATGGTGGCCTATGCTACTACTTAAAATGAAAACCCGTGGTTGCTATAGAAACATCTATTCTCTTGTTTCTTCTTACTTTCTAAATGGCTCCGCGAAGCTCAAACTTGGACATTATTCCGCATCAAAGTCGCTAACCATGGGATGTCCTCAAGGTTCGGTTCTCGGTCCTTATCTATGGAAATTAGGTTTTGACGATTTTCTCGCGATTCCGCTACTATGCGGCTGTTCTTTAACCGCTTACGCGGATTACGGCCTTCTGCTCATACAGGTACATACTCGGGCTGGACTTGAGAATTTAGCTGATACATGCCTACGTTTAATATCTCAGTGGGGCGATCGAAACCGTTTAACCTTTGCACCGCAAAAAACGTATCAACTTATGTTAAAAGGTGATCTTAAATCATGGCCTAGTATTTAATAACGTCCCCGTTAAACGGAAACAATCCGTATGCTACCTTGGTTTGGTCTTAGAGAAGAACTTTTCATTTATTGACCGCATTAAAACAGTCGGAGAAGAAGCCAAAAAGATTTTTTATGCCCTAACGAGAATTTCTAAAGCTACTTGGGGTCTGTCTTTCTTAACTCTGAAAACTATTTATGGAGCTACCTAACTAGGTTGTATGTGCACCTGTTTGGGCCGATAGGGCCACCATAGGGGCGGTACGACGTAAATTGCTTCAAAGCCAACGGTTAGCTTTAATATTTTTATGCAAAGCGTATAGGACCGTTAGTACTGCAGTACTTGCAGGTGTACTTCCAGTCGATCTTGAGGTGCAGCGACGTGCTGCAATGTACTATTCCGCGCGAAAGACCATGGACGCAGACTTTCTAACTCAACGTGACCGCGCTAAGATCTCTAGATTATTTAAACCGCAGACTGATGTCTGGGAGGAACTTTTATCTGAATGGCAATGTAGGTGGGATAATTCCATCAAGGGCCCCATCAGTTCTTTCCTTCAGTTCGCGAACTTCTGGCCAGAACATGGCTGGAGGTGGACCACTGTGTTGCCCAATTTCTCACAGGTCATGGCAACTTTAGTAGTAAATTATTTTATTTTAAGCTTGTTGCGTCTCCTTTGTATCAATGTTCTACATCTGACTGTGAATATCTCATCACATCTTATGGGAGCGTATTCTTTGGCAGAATGAGCGAAATATTATGTTAGATAGTGTACAGGTTACATCTGGTGTTGTTTATTACGCGGACCTTGTAGAAACTAGAACAAATTTCCGTGCGTTCAGGCGTTTTTGCCTTACTGGAATCAAATGTAACAGTTCACATTAGGATCCATTAGGTTAATGATAATTGCAATCCGTGGTGCTTGGCAATCTGGGCTTCTCCCAGTTGCAAACATCCCTTTGTGCCTATTGGCCGTATTCTGTTCTGTCTCCTGCTTCTTTGGAGGGAAGTGGAAATTATGTTTTTCTTACTCCTCCGCTAATCTTTTCTGATTAATTTCATTGCGGGATCCAAGACAGTTGAATCGTTTCTCCGGGACTCGTCGAGCTTCATTGTCTCGGCGCATTTCTTGTGGTCGCCACTGTTGATTCTGGCTTACAGAAGTTGCAGTGGTTTGGGAACAGTGTGGCGGACATACTAAAACCGTAGCATTTGATCGAAACTTATTAACACAACACGTAGAGTCTTTTAATCCTACAGAACCCCATTACCGGCGAGAGCACGCCCCACTACGGGTACCAAGAATGTGAGGTGTGTGAAGGATATGATTTGCATAAAAAGCAAACTTCTCACGATGTACTTATAGAATTAGTTGCTGAATGTGATATTTGTGTTAACTGGGCAAGGCATAAAGAAAAGTACACTAAGGCTACAAACCTGTATGAATTCCATAAAACCCAAGAGCAAAGTTCTTCCCAGATATTCTACAGTACCGACTTAGAAAAAGTGATAATGCTACCGCGACTTGACACCTTTAAGGCAGTAATAAACTAATAGCTTTTATTCAAACTTTTGCTCCTTTAGGCAAAATAACTCTTGAATCAAAACCACTTACAGTACTTTGGCATGGTAGGAAACAGGAAGATATTATGAGTGCATTTTATCATTTTCTGCTACGATACCGGGACATACGGACCATAAATATTTGTGCATGCCCGATAGTTTTGTGGCAATAAAGAACTTGTGTTTGCAAAAACTTTGTTTAATTTCATAAGTTAACGTTTAATTTTGCAGGATTCGAAAAATACAGATGTGGATAGTGCTAGCTTAAAAAGCAGTTATATGAAAAGGTTTAATAATTAACCGCCTTTAAGTTATGCATAGCTGTATTAAAAGTTGTTAAAAAATCTTGGAAGAGAAGCAAAACGATATCTACTTGGCTAAAAGGCGGCTATAAGTAATTAGCTGCTTTTTTGTTATGGATAAGATCAATATAATAACATTCGTACTAGGATTAAAAAACGCAAAATAACATAACTGCTTTATAGCTATGTAAATATTAATAATTTCCTGTCTCAAAGAAATACCTTTGGCAGTTATTAATAAATCCATAACTTAAAAGCAGTTATGATTCTTTAGCCGCCATTTAGTTCTGTACACTTGAAGCTAGCCTTAAAATTTTACAAGGTTAGAAAGGAAAATGTGTATTTTTTGACATTATTATTAATATTTTACAAAATCAACTTACTTCATGAGAAAGTTGAAAAAAATACCTTTTTTTTGGTATATGTTAACATGACAAAATGTTTATAGATACTGAGGAGCATCGGTTTGAAAATTTTTCCGCGTTTTTCGGCTCTAGCTCAAAATAAGAATTTGTCATTTAGCGGCCTTTAAGCTTATAGACGGCAGAGTGGCGCGGCACACCCCTCGACTGTCGCCACCGCCGCACCGCGCGTCCCACAGCTCTTCCACTTATTATTATTTTAGTCGTTTCTAGTAGGTAGCTAATCGTTCTGTGGCTATATTATGTCTAGTACGGATTAATATGCATGGCCATCAAAAACATAACTTGTAAAAAATACCCAGGCTCGCAACTAAATTCTTTTACCGTAAAAATAAGTCGGTTAATTTATTCCGTCAATCCGCAGATTACGGATCGTGGCGCGGGGCAGTGTGCGAATTGCCTTAGGGACCTTCTGTCTTAAGTTATTACATAATTAGCTAACCTAACATCTTATAGTGGCCATCTTTCAGTTCCAGGTGTGGCACAGAGCCTTCTCGGGAGGAGCGCGCACGGCGCAGGGCGGGGCGCGACATGTGCGCCGCCACGCTGCTGCTGCTGGCCGCGCTACCCGCGCTCGCGGGTGCGTACCTCCGCACTGTACACTGTGCGCTGCATGCGTGACGCGCGACATGTGCGCCGCCACGCTCGCACGTCCACTGTATACACTCTGTACGAGCGACATCGCACCTGTGGCGAGCGGGCGTGCTCCACCACCTAAGGGTGTTACCACACCAATCGATCGACGCCGACGGTCGATCGATGCCATCGATCAATGGCAGAATGGATTAGTCGATCGATTGGTAGTAGTAGAAACTATCCATTATACCGTCGATTCATGGTATCGATCGACTGTAGATCGATTGGTGTTTTCACACCCTAATGGCGGCGCTCACTGGTAGCAGACACTGCTGCCTGCCTCGTGTTTATCTGGGTAAAGTAGCTCGAGTTCACTATAACGTGATACAGGAAATGTAGGAAACAAGAAATACCGCGCGGCTCTCGTGTTTGAAACCAGATAGCTGAAGGAAAGGTGCGTCCTTAATGCTTGGATGCGCGAGAACGCCTGGAACGAGCGCAGGTCGCTGTTCGTCCGGTGAGCGCCCGGTGGTGCGACAGCAGCGCGAGCGCGCGCGGTGTTGCATTACTCGTTGCGCTGGTTCGATGATCCCGATACAAAAATAACACAACCTTAACAACAGTATGAGTTGGCAAACATCCACAAGTCGATCCGAGTACTTAACAAGCGCACAACGTTATCTTGTGGAGTTGTGATCTCGCGCTCGGCGCTGACGACCACCACGACCACGACGTAAGGGCAGTGACGACTGTACTGACGAGAAGTGCGAGTACCTATATGTGCGTTGCATTCAGTAGTGTGACCATTGAAAGTGACAAACAGATAGGTACTTGCACTCGCACGACCATTCTTATATCTGTGCGCACGACACACCGTTGTATGTAATTAAAAATATTAAATAAATAACTATACACTTAGGTACTCCTATTTATCCCCAGATTGCCTCAAATGAAAAGTGCAAGTTTCTCGATAATTCATTTTTCCTTGATAATTTATTTATTTTGGTGACAATACTACACCATACCTACTCCATGTCAGTCACCAGTCGGAAATATCAGCTGTTCTCTGTTACATTATTATGTTACCATTATGCTCTTTTGTGTCTGTCAAGCAGACAGTCAGAAAGTAGCAAGCTACTTGCTCGTTCCAAACGGTAGGTTTCTTTCTATAGAGAAGAAAGAGAAGTCCATTTAAAAATCATTGAAACATTAAAAAAAGGATCTACGGACGTACAATGTGAGGACAATGTACGTAATAAGTCGCGCACGTCAAAAGAGGACTAGAGTAAAAAATATAAAAAACAAATGAAAATTGCTAATTCCGATGCAGCTAAAATTATGAGAATTATAAGATAAGATAAGATAATTTATTTCGCAAATATGGGTACAGTAGGACATAGTGTAAAAAACAATAGCAAAGTTCAGCCACATTTTACCATTTGGGTAAAAAAATTTGGGTTAATTTTTGGGTTAATTTTTGGGTTATATTTGTGTATTTTACCGTTTTTATATCAAAAAGATGCATGCTCTTTCTTATTGTTGTATACTTGTCATATTCAGTATGTTATGTTAAACAGGACGTACTTAAAGGGGCTATAGTGTCGACCACCGCTCATGAAAATGAGCTACTTTTACTATAACACCAACTTTTTTTTTTTCGTATTTTAGGTTTCCAATCCAATTAAATGACTTTTCATTAATTTTCCTTCTTACGCTCTTTGCGTTCCGGGCCCGGGGGCGCGGTATCTCTCAATCCGCAGTCCCGGCAGGCATTGGCCCTGAATGGCCCCTCCGATTTGCTGATCTCTCTTTGAGGCGCGCGTGGAACACGAACGCACCGTCGACAATGCCTGTCGTTAATTAACGTAAGGATGGTGAGTTACCCATTCCTCACCGTCCACAGGTCCGCGTCCACGGGGACCGAGAGTCGTCTCGCGGCTCCCGACGCCCGGAGCGGTCGCTGGGACGAGAAGTTTGTTTATTTTTTGACGACCACAAGAAAAGCGCCGAGGCAATGAAGCTCGACGAGATCCGGAGAAACGATATAACTATCTTGGATCCCGCAACGAAATTACGCCTCTGACGGCCCGCCACCTCCTTCTCTACCAAAACTGCTTCGCAGAAGGAGGTGACTGCTTTCCATTCCCTCTCACTCCAGACCATGGCATGCACCAGGCCCAGACGCGAGAGTTCCCCGCCGCCGATAACCGCCACGAGGACGCGGTGGTGCTCCGCCCAAGCGGGGCACATCGCCACGGTATGCTCCACCGCGTCCTCAGGGTGATCAATCATGGAAAGACAATTGCTGCCCCATACTTTTATGCGTCAGCAATAATTTAAAATGATTTAGTTACAATAGTTCGCAATATCTTATTCAAGGTAATGCAGAGAACTGATGATATTTTTTCGCGATTTTTCTTCATTTTATCAAACCCATCACAGGAGAGTCCGATCCCCGCCGGAGGTAAACAATGTTACGAGTACAGTACATCCCGACTGACAGCCGCCTCCTGGAGAAGGACTAGTTGACGCTGTCGCACCCGGAGACTCATCGGTCCAAGATCAGAGAGCCCGCCAACCTACGGCGTTTTAGCCGAGCTGATATTCCACAGCCTGACGATTTATAATAAGATCATAAACTACAAGGTGTATAGATAGGGATAAGGACGTCCAATTTTGAAAATATTTAGTATATTCATTTTTTATACATTTATCTCAAATGTAAATAAAAAAAAGAAGTTTAAAAAACTAAAGCCCGACTACAAAAAAATCAGGTTCTAAAAAGTATGAAACAAGAAAACATTCTCATCTGAAAGCCGTGGTCAAATCAGGTTTCATCAAAATCGGTTCAGTAGTTTTTGAGATAGGGACTTTTTATTATATGATGTTTGTTCGCGGATAACTACGTCGTTTATGAACCCATTTTGATTATTCTTTTTTTGTTGGAAAGGGTAAACTTTCCAAATGGCCCCATTCAAATTCCATATAGATCTGATGATGGAATCCGGAGACAGACAACGGAACTCTTCAAAAAATTACAGCAAATCAACTGCGATTGCTGCTATCGCATAAATATGCATTGTTTACGCAATTACACAACATAACATCGCGCCTATACACTTGAAAGAGTTACACAGATGTATACTTATTCTTTATTTATTTATTTATTAAACTTTATGCACAAATGTAAAAATACACCGTAGGTACAAAGGCGGACTTAATGCCTTAGGCATTTTCTACCAGTGTACCTTAGGGTGATGCAGAGACAAAACATAGGAGGTGCAAGAAAGAGGGAACAGAAACAGAAAATTTACAATATAAAATATAATAATAAATACATATAAACATACATTCAAACAAAATATACAAAGTAGGGAGAGATAAAAATACATAGTGGAGATAGAAAACAAACTAATAGTGGGACGAGTCTGCCAACTCCTTAAGTAAGTGTTCGCGAGCTTTCACCTTAAATGTGAACCGACTGGTGGCCATCCTGATGTGACAGTAATATTTGAAAATTTCTCATCTAAGTAAACGAAATCGCGTATTCTGCTTTCTTATGACTTTTTTTTTAGCGGTGTCATGTTAATTTACATGACATGACAGTTCCTTCGTGGATTTGGATAAAAAAATTGATACTAAAAAGCGAGAAATAAAAAACTATATACAAAAAAAGACAACCGCCTTAAAAAACTAAAAAGAGAAAAATAGCTTTAGCTTTGGAAGTCGGCGGCAATACAAAACAACAAACAGAACCAAAGCCGCTGACTTCCAAAGCTAAAGTTATTTTTCTCTTTTTAGTTTTTGAAGGCGGTTGTCTTTTTTTGTAAAAAAGTTTTTGTCAAAATAATTTGACCACAAACAGCAAAAGTTATTTGGGTTTTATTTACACTGCCTTGGTGACATTTTAAAACAAATGAAAATGTTTAAATCATATTTAAACGCAATAAAAACAAACTATAATAAAGTAAGACACGGCTAACAAGATAGTTTACTTAGGTTAATGTGGGTATATCAAAAACTTGCGTTATAAAAATATGAGACACAAATATTTTTATAGTAAAGGGGTAGCTCGAAAACATATCCAATATGAATTATCTTTGGGTAAAATAAATCTTTTTGTTGTAAAGTAGTGTAATGAGGCAATACGCCGCGTGTTTGTGTAACGTGGCAGGCTACACGCACGGCAGTGCAGCGGCATCGCAATGTCGTTGTCCGCATAAAAATGCTGGCAGAGGCAGCAGCGGAGAGTAGCGGCGAGCAATGGCGCCGCGCGGCGGGCCTACGTGTAAACATTTTAACCAGCGCCCCTTTCATCTTAACCGTGACGTCGTATATTGCCCAAAGAAACAATATTGTACTCATTTCGTGTGCCAATCGTTTGTAGGTCGAGGCGGAACGATCTGTCTGTACTCGAAGGTAGGTAGTGCTGTATTCTTGTATAGAAGCGAGTGGCTGTTTGTCAGCGGTGTCAGCAGGGCTAGGGCTGTCCCGGCCCTGTTTTAGTACGTACCTATAGCATCAGTATGTAAACTGCGTAGGTGCAATAATTACGTCGCGGGGGGCCTGCGGCCCTCACGAGTAGGCATCTGCGTCGCGCCGCGCCGCTTTGTTCACAACCCCTTGCACTTGCCTCGGGGTATATCATTGTGAAGCAAATTAGGACCACCCAGGGTGTCACACGGGTCAGCGAGTTTGGGTTAGGTGCCTACATTCCCAGGGCTGCGGGTTGTTCGAAAGAGATACCGCGCCCCCGGAACCCAAAGGGCACATGAAGGAACATAGACGGGTTTTAGTCAGTAAAAGTCTGACACTCCCTCCTGCCCCGCCCAGGGCGGGGGAAGTTTTTTGATGATTTCCCGTCTTTGTCATACATTTGTCTGATGTCATACCGCGCATACGTTGAGTCTTCTCTGCGGTATGGAGTAATAATGTGGGGAAATAGTACTGATAACAATAGAGCATTTGTCGCCCAGAAGAAATGTTTACGAGCTATATACGGGATCCCGTCTGATGAATCTTATCAACCGGTGTTTAAGGAGCTTGGTTTGTTACCATTACCTGCATTATACATTTATGAAACATGTATGTTTGTTCGGAAATATAAAGAAATTTTCAAAACAGCAGGAGAAATAAACTCGAGAAGTCGGCGTGACCAATACAGGCTAGTGCTGGATGAGCTGCCCAGATCAGCTAAATATAATAAAAATACTTCTGCTATGTGTGTAAAAATTTATAATAAATTACCAAATATGTTAAAAGCATTAAATTTTAATAAATTTAAAACCGAATTGTATGAATGGCTTAATAATAATAATTTTTATAGTATTAATGACTTTTTGAAATTTAAATAATTAATTGTATTCTATGTCAAATTGTAGTATTATAGTTGTAAGTAAGTTTGCATGCTTTATCATTAAGCAAAACATGCTGATCTAAAATGTTTAATAACAACCTGTATACCGTGTTTTATGCAAATAAAATATCTTATCTTATCTTATCTTTAAAAAAATATAGGTACTTAAGAATTAAAAAAAAGTAATTTTCGAGCCAAGGTATTGGTTGGTAATTGTGGAGCAAGTTCTGATGCTTGAAACATACCTAGTTTGTGACACTGGACGAGTAAGGGTATTTCTTGTTTTTTTTGTATGGTTTCGTAGGAATTATAATTCTGTAAGTATACATTATAACTAAGTGATAAAAAAGTCGATACCTTAATTGAGAGATAAACAGGTGACCGCGATATTTTTACTAAAAGATTTTTTTATGCCCACCCCTTATACAGCAGAAAAAAGAGAAGTACATAATCATAATAGTTGTATAACAGAGCGCGCGGTGCTCGCGCCGGTATATCGGGCGCTTGCTCCACAAACAAATTCAAATTCAAATTCAAATTCAAATCATTTATTTCAATTAGACCATGTACAGGCACTTTTGAATTGTCAAGAAGTTACAGTTAAAGTTGAAGCTAGTTGCTCGTTCCAAAACGTAGGTCTCTATGGAGAAGAACGAGCAAGAAACTCCATGGACACTCTTTTCTTTCAATTTGGTTTTTACAAAAACTTGGTTACAAAAATTGTGGTTGCTTCTATATGTGAAAACAATGAAGGTGAATATAAAACAATAAAATATAATAATAAAGATGTAAGCCATGGCAGCTAAGAGATGACCAATCCCAACTGACAGCACCCGTTCACGAGCATGACGCGTGCATCAGCACCATTTAGCTCGACCATCTTGAAGGGAACCGAACGATCCAATGCACGCGCCACCATCAGCGAGACATTAAAGTGAGCATGACAAAGCTCTCCACTGCCATGCTTAGTGTCCAACGCATACTTAGTAACTTAACAAATAAATTAAGGCTCCATGGTACTCACATTTACAATATTGAAATAAATTATGTTCAATTATACAAAGCTAAGGTTATCAGTGAACCTATTCAACGAATCAACTGTAGTATGTAAGAAAAAAGAAATAAGAATTATAATAACGGTAGACGTTATTAAAGTCAATAAAAAAGGTGCTTAAGAAAAACATAATTCCTTTTTGTAAAATATGCATATTAATTTGTGAGCCCGAGTGTCTGTGGAGCAGGACCAGCAGTAAGCCAAGCATTTTTATCATTTATATAGTCTTCTAATTTATAATATGCTTGACGACATAGTGTGCGTTTTATGCATGTTTTAAACTTTCTCTCATTTAGTTCGAGAATATTGAGTGGTATTTTATTATAAAATTTTACACAGTACCCCATAAAAGAAGTGTGTACTTTTGACAATCTAAAACTTGGCTGATCTAATTTGTTCCTATTTCTAGTATTATAATTATGTCTATCACCAACTTTATTAAAAAGATGAAGATTTTTCCGAACATACATAATGTTTTCATATATATATTGACAAGGCACCGTCATGATATTAATTTTTTTAAACAATTCTCTTAAAGATTCGCGTCTGCAAAGATTATAGATGGCTCTGACAGCCCTCTTTTGCAGAATAAAAATAGAATCTATATCTGCAGCCCGCCCCCAAAGCAAAATACCGTAAGACATGATGCTATGGAAGTAGCTGAAATAGACTAGTCTCGCGGTATCCACGTCTGCCAATTGTCGGATTTTTCTGACAGCGTAAGCAGCTGAACTTAGCCGCCCTGCAAGAGATGTTAAGTGAGGACCCCACTGCAGTTTTGAGTCGAGCGTAACTCCTAAGAAAACTGTCTTGTCGACGAATTCCAGTATGTCCTTATTCAATATAACGTTACATGCACTACTTCTAACGTTCGGTAACGCAAATCTAATGCATTTAGTTTTCTTCTCATTCAATACTAAGTTATTTATCGTAAACCAATTATGAACCTTAAGCATAGCGTTATTTACGTCGTCAAGGTGCTGTGCCCGTCTGTTTACATTAAAAATCAATGAAGTATCATCAGCAAATAACACCATTTTAGGTTGGTTTTTCAGTAAATGAGGTAAATCATTTATGTATACTAAAAAGAGGAACGGACCCAATATTGAACCCTGCGGAACCCCCATCTTTACTTTTAAGCCTGATGAATTTACACCATTTATTTGAACGTGCTGTAATCTATCATTTAAATACGATTTCAATAAGCTAAGGGCTAGTTGACCGAGGCCGTAATGTTCTAGCTTCAAGAGGAGCGTGTCGTGATTTACGCAATCAAATGCTTTTGAGAGGTCGCAAAAAATACCAATGGCATCCTGTGAGTCCTCCCATGCATCAAAGATGTGCTTAATTAAAGTCACACCGGCGTCTGTAGTACAACGTCCTCTGGTGAAACCATACTGTTGATCGTGCAAGATGTTATTACAGTTAAAATGATTAAGCATTTGATTGAGGATCACTTTTTCAAACACCTTGCTGAAAACCGGCAAAACCGAAACAGGTCTATAATTATTGGTGTCTTTGCTATCCCCGGATTTAAATAGGGGTACAACTTTGCTGTGCTTCATTAATGTCGGAAAGACCCCTTGATCTATACACAAGTTAAATATTAAAGCTAAATAGGGTGCAACTGTCTCAATAATAGATTTACACACATTAGTGGACATGCCCCACATATCCTCTGTAACCTTGATCTTAAGTTGTTTGAAAGCCTTTAGAACATCCACAGGGTTAATATGATTGAATTTAAACTCCTTAGGGCAGGCTGAAACATTCGCTCTCAATAAATCTATAGCAAGTGCAGGCGAGGAGTCTAAGGTTTCTGTAGTTTTAATTGGGATATTTGTAAAGAATGTTGCAAATTCCTGAGCCACATCGATATTATTGCTTATGCGACCTCGGGAAGTCTCCAGAGTATAATCAGTATTATGTTTTTTGTTTCTATTTGTTTCACTATTGATAATTTTCCAGACCGTTTTTATTTTATTATCGGCTGATTTTACCTTGTTTCTAATGTACAAGGCTTTAGCTGATTTACACGTATTTTTAAAAATTTTTGAGTAATTAGCAACATACTTATTAAAAGTTTCCGTGTTTACATAAGGCTTAAGGCCATACAGCTCAAACAGTCTTTCCCTACTTTTCCGGATACCTTTAGTCGCCCAATCACTAAATAAAAATTTAGGGCAAATTGTTTTAGTAGTTTTCTTAAAAATATTGTTAAATTCCGATTGAACAATTGAAAAAAAATCTTCATATAAAGAATCACCATTATTAATACTAAGGCCCTGAACACATACAACACACACCACCGGCAATGTCACAATGCGGTTAATTGCTTCTATTTTGGCGCCACTTAGGTATTGGTAACCCGTTTGGAAGTAACGCGAGTGTTACAAATGTTCACTAAACCAACACAGTCACGTGGCCACATCATCACTAACTATATACTTTATTGACCGTTTTCAAACGTTTTATTTTGGTTTTTATTTTGTTTTTGCCGGTTCAGTGAGTGATGGCTATGAGTGTTTGTCGTATTTATAGCGGTGATCCCTGTACTCAATAGTCGGCAGCGCCGCCCGTGGCGACGTGGTCAGCTGCGGCCGCCGGCGTGCCATGTGCGCAGCAGATTTAACTAAACACTACCTTGCATGTTGAGTGCGATAATAATGTACGCATCTGAGTAGCTGTGTCATACATGCGTGGTGGCGGCGCGGGCGCACGTGCGCGGCCCGCATCCTCCGGCACATCCGCTCGCTTCACCCCCGGAGCTGGCGCGCCCGGCGGCGGCAGGAAGCTACTCCTCCAGCACTACATGCTCTACACTCTTGTTAATTTTCGCACATACCTAGCTAAACCCTACCTTGAGCATTTCGTTTGGCTTAAGTAAAACTATTTAACAACATTCTTTATTTTATTAACCGACTTAAAAAAAGGAGGAGTTATCAATTCGACTGTATTTTTTTTTTATGTTTGTTACCTCATAATTAACCGACTGGGTGAACCGATTTTCATGATTCTTTTTTATTTGAAAGCTGGTGCTTCCCGTGTGGTCCCATTGTCACCATTTCAATATCTGATGATGGGATCTTGTAGAAATCGGGGGAACTCTTCAATAAATAACAGCAGATTAACCGCGATTGTTCCTATAGCATATCTAAGCATTGTTTACACCATCACACAACATAACATCACGCCTGTACACTCAAGGGTTACACAGATTTATAAGTACAGTAAGTAGTATTTGAAAATTTCTCATTGAAGTAAACGAAATCGCATATTCTGCTTTCTTATGACTTTTTAGTGGTGTCTCATTAATTTACATAACATGACATAGTTTCTTCATGAATTTGGATGACAGGAAGTTGATACTAAAAAGCAAGAAATACAATTTTTTTTACAAAAATGACAACCGCCTTCGAAAACTAAAAAGAGAAAAATAACTTTAGCTTTGGAAGTCGGTGGCAATACAAAACAATAAACAGAACCAAAGGCGCCGACTTCCAAAGCTAAAGTTATTTTTCTCTTTTTAGTTTTCAAATATGTATTGAATGTACTCGTAAAAGCTATTTATTACAACAATCTTTTTTCATCGTCCTTTTGGAAGCGGCAACTACCTACATTCAATTCTTTTTTCGTCGTATACCTATAAAAAGAGAATTGTATCCATGTAGTTGTAATTCTGTACACATGTACAGAATGATTTGACTTTGACATTGATGCTTGATTGCGGAGGTTCCCGAGCTGCTGTTACCTCACGCGTCCCAACTAGCGTGAAGTTACATGCGCCGCGCAGGTAACTGTACACTTATGGTTGTTATCATCTGGAAATATGTATTCGTAATATACTTGTAACAACAATATAAGTAATGTAATGATACGGAATGGTTCGTCTCGCATGCCTCAACCTGAGGCATACGATGGTACATTTATACGTGCGTCCCGAACGAAACAAGCTCAAGCTGAGCAAGCAAACCACCACGCACGGTGTTCGTCAGTAGAAAAAAGGCTTTGACGGGAATGTTGATTTGCTGTGATATTTGACGCCACGCGTCTTCCCTTTTACATTTATTGTAATAATCAGAATGTTTAGAGTCCCACAACACTCTGTTATTTTCATAAAGTTGAACAAGCTCACGTAGTGATTCGGCGGCGGCGTTCGCAACGATCGTATGGCGCGAATTCTCACTGTGAGCACACACGTCTACACAGCCCGAGGCATGCGAGACGAACCATTCGTGTCGCACGCCTCGCGATGTCTGTACGCAGCTTAAGGCGTATTGGCAACGATTAGTTTACCCAACAGTGCCGTTCTTTACTACATGGAGTACCTACTCTTATGCCGTCCTTTATTTATTAATATAACGGGTAAGATTAAGACTGAAATTGCATTACGTTTACTTGGAATTTTCTTGGAATAGAGGTATATCAATGATAGATGTATCAGCTGGACGTTTTCCGGAGCTACATACCCTCACGCCCCGAAGACATACACCCCAAAAACATCATACCCCGAAGGGTTCTACAGAGGGGGACCAATGTACACCCATAGTTTGCCGGTATATGTAGGTCCCATGTAATAGTGGGCGAGTCTATTGCCACTAACCGGGCAAAGGTAAGGTAAGGGGGTAGGGTTGTGGGTTCGCAACCAGGCACGGGCAAGTACCAATGTGACTTTTCCTAATTCATATGTACTTTCTAAGTTTATCTTGGACATCACTGACATCAGTAACCATGTCAGAGGCCCTTGAGGCGGTTTAGAAACTCTGACACTAGGGTGTGTGGGGTCGTTAGACCTTACTGCCCACACGATAAGAAAAAGACTGGGCACAAATCCTAACTCTGAGCTGCTACTGAGAATTTCATAGAAATACCCAATAATACTTTGTCCGACCTAGGGATCGAAGCCAAGATCTCTAGCGTAGCAGTCGTGCTTAGGACCACTAGGAAGTCAGTTTTTGATATCTACTCATTAACTTAAGTAGCGACCCCCTCCCGGGAGAAGTCTTGTTCTTCATCTCTGGCTTGCCCTTATTGGCCGGCCGGAGTGAACACTATCGAGGAACAGAGCTCCCACCTCTCTCTTGCCTTCATTGGCCGGTTTGAGTGGAGAGTCGCAAGAGCATTCGTGTTCGGGGGAAGGAAGTATTCCACTAAGGTGCTGGTAGGGATCTTGACCGTACTTCCGGGATTGTCCTGATAGCCTTGAAACACCTCTCCACTCCTCAAGCACCTCAGTCTGTGTTGCCCTCTTGTCGCTACGTCACTACGTGCTAGCGGCCGTTTTAAGGGGCCCATTCATCGAGTGTGCTAGTCACCCCCTGCCATTTTACCTGTGTCATAAAAACATTGATTGGCAGGGGCCATAGTCCTTCCATAGTGTCAGAAAACCTGTCCATTCAAGCCACCCAAACCCATAGCCCTATTTTTTGTTTCCATTATCTGCAATAGTCCTGCACCAGCCGGGGATTGTCCTTGGGTGCATTTGCATGGTGCAAACAAGGATAATTGTCGGCTGGTGTCCCATTTCATTGTAAAGCCATGTAAGGGGCCTCTGCGAGTTGGCTTCCGCTCCTCGTACGCCTTCCAAAGGTCCGGGACCCTAGGGTCCCGAGATACGTTACCGAATACAAATGATAATAATAAAATAATAGTTTATTTATTTCAGACCAATGATCCATATAGTGTTCGTAAAATCTTAACCTATTGTTAGTACACTAACTACACACACTTGCGTATAACGGCATAAAAGTCATTTAACCTCGCTTCAGCGAACATACCAGACGCGCTACAAAACCGAGGGAGCCCCAACAATATCCTCAAAGCATTGTTAAGCCTTCTGCGTATACCTCACCCACAGGCTGCACCTACCAATTTTGTATGTATTTATGGGTTTCATTTATAAAACTCCGAGCTGTTAATTAGATTCGCATATTTCCCACTATAATACAAGGATTCTAACGGCACCACAGACATAAGAGGTTATGGTGGAACATACAAACTCGCACACATACATATTACATGGACCCTACAATCATAACATTCCTTATTTTGGCCAGTCATCAAATAAAAAATAAGTTTAAAAAGCTAAAACCCGACTACAAAAAATTCACGTTCTAAAAAGTATAAAACAAGAAAACATTCTCATCTGAAAGCCGTGGTCATATACGTCATACCCCAACTAGCAAAATCAGTACTTATAACCATCTCAAGACTACTTTTATTTTTTCTTATAAAAAACTTGTAGCATACTACAAAGCTGGATTTGGGCGCAGTTATAGAAGTGTTTATTTCTATAACTATCTTAAAATCAACTTATTAAATGTTACTAAGCCCTATAATATACTTGACGAAGCGTAATAGCTTCTATAATAATATGAGACTACACAATTACAAGCACAAACGCTCTTGTTAGTATCTGACATAAGTATCTTACTAAAGCAATCTTGTTTATAACGCTCTAGTAACGTACTTAGTAATTAGTTATAAGTATATTTTAATACAGGTTTTATTTGTTGTTGCTTCGGCTGGTGGTGCCGGTAGTTTTGTGGTAAATACTTAATAAAAAGATAAGTTTCTATTACTATTATTTTGTATTATTGTAGAACATTAATTACTAAATATATATTGTAAATATAGTGTATGATCTCGTGGGGAAGTCATTTTTACTGTAAATATGTACCGCAATTTGGTTACTTTCACAATCCCCTCCGAAAAATAGCACATTAGTATATTGTTATAAATAAAATATTTCATCAATTCTTATGAATATTCGCCATGTTTTGAAAATGCTCTTCGTAAGTACTTTGTAGAACTATTTTAGGTAAATTAGTACTTGTAGCAGTTTCAGTCCAGATAACTCGCCTCCATTTTAAAACAAATTAGGGTTCCCTTGAAATATGCCTGCTAATGTTTGTTTTTTTTTTTAGGATTAAATTAACAAGATGGTTATATTTTTTTATGTCAACTGTTTTTTGACCAAATATTCATTGATTTTACTGACAAATATGAGATGGCCTTGGACCAATACACATTTTGTGTTATCCGAAAACTGCAATGGGTGTGGATTTCCAGTTTCTTTAAACAATATGTATAGTAGACCTACTCATTTAATTTGTATTCAAGAAAAACAACTGAATCCCAACAAAATGGCTAAAGTTTACTAATAAAGTTATTGATCTAGTAGTTTATAAGCTTTTTTGATCATATAGCGATCTTATCAAGTACTAGTAGATTTAAAACAGTCTCGAGCAAAACTATAACGGCGCAAACTTATAGTGATCTCAGCTAAGTATGTTATAATATCTTGATCTCTCACAAAATGCTACTATAGATCAAAATGTTATTCTGGATAATTTAGTATTACTGTAAACAATTATAAGAGACTTATTTCTAAAAGCGTCCTGAAAGATAATCTTGTAGCTAACTATAAGGCTGAGATATAAAAGCAAATGCTCTTGAGAATATCTACGCTTGTGAAATGCTATTACTAGTAAAATTGTCCTATACATGTTTTATAGGTCAGTCTTGTAGCGAACTATAAGACCAAGATATAAAAAGTAATGCGCTTAAGTATGTAAAGGCTTGGCAAATTCTATTATAAGTTAAATAGTCTAGCGCAATACCTTTATAAGAACGTTATTAGTAATGACAGACTTATAATCTTTCTTTATAGGATTACTTTGCTACGTTGGATGGTTTCGAAGTTATGAGGGAACAGATGAACATCCATACATACATACATACATACATACCTACATACATACTGGTCAACCTCATAACCCTCCTTTTTGCTTCGCCGTAGTCGGGTAAAAAGCTACGAACCTGCAAATTTGATAGCAATAAAGTATGTACACAGTTAATATGCCAGGTGTTGTTATCGAAGGCGTCACTGCCATAACATGTCGCTGTACTCGTGGTGAGCTCAGCCAGAGCTAATTAGTTCAATGTCCGTGACGCTGCATCGCGGCGGCCGTTGCAATGAATACCGGTGTCATGCGGACTTGTGTGTATTTGCTGTAATTATTCCGGGAATGCATAGTTCACATTGTTGATGGCGAATAACTGCAGTGATTCAGAGGCGTGCACCGGACGCGCCGCCGCGTGCAGCAGTACGGGCCGTGACGTCATGTGCCATTCATGAGAGCGGCCTTGCGCGCCCTGTACTTGTATGTCGAGTCATTTATTGTACTTACAATTATTTTACTTGGTGCATTCGTTAGTAGCTTCATGAATTGTGGTCTACTCACGGTACATACACTTACGTTTTTACAAGAAAGGGAGAAAGAAATGGATGAATTGTTCTTTGTCTTTTCATTCAAAAAGATGAAGAGCAACGTGAATATAATGTGTGTTGTGCAGGACGTGCAGGCTGGTGCGCGGACGGCGAGGTGGTGTCCGTGATGGAGGAGGCGCGCGGCGGGGGTCCGGCGTTCGCGGCGCGCCAGCGGACCAGCGTGCTCGCGCCCGTGGGGCACGCGGCCACGCTGGACTGTCGTGTGCTGCGGCTGCACGACAAGTCGGTCAGTACCATAAGGGATGACCGATTTCAAACGATCCTCTACAATACAATCTACGATGTTTTACCCGACTGCGACAGAAGGAGGGTTATGTTTTTCGAGAGTATGTATGTAAGTATGTATGTATAATTGTTTGGCACGCTCTGCAGCCTGAACGGCTCAATGCATTTTAGCTTGAGAGGTGTCGTTAGATTCATATTTACTATGAGAGTGGCACTGGGTATATCAAAATACAAAAAACAAAATGGCGGATTTTTGGCGCCAAATTCAAATGTTTGGATCGCTCTACCGCCTGAACGGTTCTATGGATTTTAGCTTGAGAGGTGTCATTAGATTCGTATTTATTGTGAAAGTGACAATGAGTAAATTGAAAATAAAAAATAAAAAACGGTAATTTAAAAAACTAAAACTACTTTTCTAAGTATTTATGAAAAAGCCCTAAAACAAGAAAGTCGTTGTACCCGATTGCACTTGAAATTGTAGCAGTCGGGTTTTTTAGTTTTTTAAATTACCGTTTTTTTTATTACTTTATTGTGATCTGTTCATTCATCCATCACTATAATACTAACAAAGACGTCCTATTATAATTAATGCTCAATATTTGGAGTAAATACGAGGCAGGTGGCAAATGTACGATACGATCTTTTACCGTGAGGACTCAAACCGCGAATTGCTTGAGTATGATGTGGTTCAAGTCAGAACACCGGCACCCCTAATGATGAGTAGGTTCGCACATTACGAGCTGCTCAACAATTCAATGGCGGTTGTACTATGGTACGTTTTGCATCATACGATGGGACGCAATCAAATACATCATTAAAACGGATCTAAAATATTGTGAGTAAAATTAATCCGGATATATTAGGAATTACAATTGAAACAGTAAGCTATTTTAGAATGCACTGAACTCTTTGAGGAGTGGCTGGAGAGGTGCCACGGCATCCTCACCTTCCGCCTTACACAGGTACTTGCTGGACACGGTTTTTCGGGAACTAGGTACCTGTTTCGGGTTCAGCGCGAGGAAACGCCCGGGTGTTACCACTGTGAGGGTCACCCGGAGTACACGGTGGAGCATACAGTGGAAGTTTGCCATGCTTGCGCCTCAAAGAGATGTAGAGATGTGTGTGTGTCTTCCCAGTGCCACAAAGGCTGAAAAGCCGCAAGAACTTTTATAAGTGTGTCGAACCTCTGGCCTTGGAGCCATCAGCTGTGAGATGCAGCCTCTGGAAAGGGGGTGTCTCCCTGCCAAAGCCATTCGTGACACCTGCGGAGAGTCTTCCACCTGGACATGAGCTGCCATGGCCGATCTGGAAGTCTTTAAATAGACTCCGAACTCAGGTCGGTCGGAGCAAAGACAACTTGTTTAGGTGGGGATTCGGTGACGGTAGTGACTTGAGCTGTTTGTGCGGTATAGCACAAACGATGGCCCACCTCACATCGTGTCCTGCGTGCCCTAACAGCTGCACGCAGGAAGATTTAATGGCTGCCACCGACAACGCAGTCAAAGTGGCCAAATTCTGGGCTGCAACAATATAGTATGCCAACGGTATAGTTTGTCATCGAAACGCTAAGAAGAAGAAAGAGATGTCAGCATGATAGACGGGACCCGCCTGCCGGAGCCAATGCTTGCCAGGGTTGCGGAATTTGTTCGAAAGAGTCACCGCGGCCCTGGAACGCAAAGAGCATTAGGAACAACAACAAGAGCAGTAAGAGTCTGACGACACTCACTTCCGCTCCGCCCAGAGCGAAAAAAGTCGTATGATGATTTACCATCCTGAAAAAAAAAATGTTTGCATAAGTTGTAATACATAGAACGGTACCTAATAATAGTAAGTCCTTACAGCCGACACGTTTACATAGGGCCTACTTCTATGATCGGACGTTCTGCTGAGGACCATGATTCGAAGAAGGCATTAATTTACAGTAGAAATGCATAACTCAATGATTATGTCGCTACGAAGAAGAGAGGCACACCTAATAACATTATGGAAGGTTTGCATCGAAGATGACTTTACAAAGAAAGGAAGTAAACATTGAGATGTTAACCGACGATTCCCCAAGCCACTACACAAAATGTGAGCACTACTGATCACTTCGTGTGGTAGAGTGGTGGCAGTGGCACTCAGGTATACGCGAGTGTGTAGCACGTACACACACACAAGTTCCGGGATTGTAGCGGATGAACCGACACACATGTGGCGCTAAAGGAAGACGTAACAACGGCGCGCCGATACTCGTCCTCAATATAATTACTTATACTAAAATCATAAAATGACGGATTACTCACTCTAATCTAAATTGAAATGAACTATAAAGCCAAAGCCCCGAAATGAGTATCGTAAACAATTCCCTCGCGATCCAGAAATATCATCGGAATGAATCGACGACGAATGTGAAATGTGAAACGCATTAGAAGATTACACGATGCGAGGATTGTGGGCGCGGGATGTGGGCAGGCGCGTGGCAGCGCGGGCTCCTCGCGCGACGTCACCGCGCCGCTAAAAACAAACACCTGACACTGATCGTGAGCGATTTAAAAAATGCCGGTCAACGACACACCCCCCCCCCTCTCCCTTCCCTGCCCCCCGCGAGCACGCCACATATAGCGGCACGCGCCACCGCGGCCGCGCACGCGCCGCACGCCCACTGCGCATGCTCCCGGAAGCAACCGCTGCCAACAAACTACGCTATAATTTTTGCGAAATGCTTGCATCGCGACGTAATCACATTTTGTATACTCATTATCCAAGCTGAATGTAGGTGAGATACGCATTTTGATTTTTTTAGAATGGAAGCTGGCATAGTGTATTGAGTATCTACGCAGTGTAAGCCCATGGCGAACAGCTAGGACGCGTTTTTACCCGCTGTGGCCGGAGTTGATTATTATAGCGAAAGGTCAGATTACACACATACAGATCAAAATCAAGGTTAGAATTTAATAGGTACTTGTATTACAGAATGTAATTACTATTACGGCAAGATGACTGACCGCGTTGTCATCAACCAGTTGTCAAGTAGCGGTAGGTGTGTGACGATACCCCCGTTTTCAGAGATTTTTATTTTTCGCTTTTTAGTAAGTATCAACTTCCTGACAGCCAAATAAATGCAGGTAATGAGGAAGAGTTTTGTAATGAGAAGGTGGGTTCAGATGCTCGATTCACCGGTACCTATTCCTTTATTTCCTAATTCTACTGGTGGAAATAGAAAACAGAATTTGCTGCACTCTCGAGGTTCAATTTTGACCAGCACTCCGAAGATCCTCATCCGATCTTCATATATTTTTTTTATGGAATTCCCCTTTCAAATAAAAAAAGAATCATCTAAATCGGTTGGCGTGATATTAAGTTATTCGTCCATTTGTCGCGCACATACTTAATGCAATTTAAGACTTATATGGTTTTCTTATGAATGCCATTGTAAAAACTGGACCAAATTGGAATTGGCCCAAACGGGAAGCACCAGGTTTCAAACAAAAAAAGAATCATCAAAATTGCTTCACCCAGTCGAAAGTACTGAAGTAACAAACATACAGTAAAAAAAATACAGTCGAATTGAGAGAACCTCCTCCGTTTTAAGTTGGTTAAAAATAGGGACAGCCTTTAGTCTATTTGAAAGGCTGCATGCTGGTGAAGGCTGATGTAGCAACTAGCTTCCACTTTCTGTATAGGTCACTTCTTGACAATGTTCTAAAGTGCCTGAAAATTATCTAATTGAAATAAATGCTTTGACTCATAGTGTTAGTAGCAGGTTTACTCCTTGTTGGTTGTCCAGTACGGCACGACCCTGTATACCGTTCCGCAGCCACCATATTCGCCTGATTTAGCAGCGAGTCAAATCTATCTATTCTCTAAACCCAAAAAGCCACTCATCGGACACCCTTGTGACTCGATCGAGGAAATAAACGAAAGCATTGAAAGTCGTAGGAACTGAAAAGGAGTTTTCAGATTGTTTCGAATGTTGGAACAAACCAAGACGTTCACATAAGTGCATTGTATTAAATGGGGATTACTTTGAAAGCGACGAAATGATTTGGCAGAATTAATTAGGATTTCTTATTATTTAAGTAAACAAATCCGCCTTATTTTTTGCACGCAGTTGTTTTGTGCTGGTTTAGGAAGTATATTGCTTCTAGTTTTCTTGAATGAAACTCGGTGTAGTGATCTAAATAATTATATATTTTCATTCACAGGATAGTAGGTTACGAGAATAGCACTACAACATACCCACGCTATACACATTTAAAACAAGACACCACTAAAAAGTCATATGAAAGCAGAATATGCGATTTGACGATTTCGTTTACTGGGATGAAAATTTTTCGAATACCTACTACTGAATACATCTGTCATCAACCCTTTTGAGTGTACAGGCGCGATGTTATTTTGTGTGATTGCGTAAACAATGCGTAATTATTTATGGGATAGCAGCAATCGCGGTTGATTTGCTGTAATTTTTTGAAGAGTTCCGTTGACTGTCCCCGGAATCCATTATCAGAACTATATTACATTTATATGGGACTATTTCGAAATAGACCCCTTTCAAACTTTCGAATTTTGCAAGTCTGTCTATATACGACGGAGTATACCCGACATACAATAAAAAAAAGTATCGACCGAATTCATAACGTCCTCCTTTTTGAAGTCGGTTAAAAATAATACAAAATTAGACAAACAAAACAGTAAAATCCAAACAAAAATTATTAGGACTAAATAATAATTATTTATTTATTTATCACAAACACAACTATCATTACAGGCAATAATAAAAGTTTAATGTGTTTAAAAAATAAAAGTTTGAAACAAAAAAAGATGTCTGCCGTGTTTGCATACCGCCCTTTCTAGCCAGCTTCTTAGACAGTAATAATACGACACCACGTTGCCACCTATATCAATATTAATGAACTCAAAATTTCTTCCTCTTTCATCCAACATAGGTACCGTTCCATAGAAACGCAAAAAAGAAACTGAGACACGAGTTTCTACACGACAGATTCCTATACAGACGATATTTACAATTTGCTTTTATTGTTACAAAAAGGAAAGAAGAGGTCTGAAGACCATTATTGATTGTGTGAGAGTGACGAGCAGTTAGCGGAGCAGTTTGGTAACTCGTGCACGTGGTGATGTGCAGGTGTCGTGGGTGCGCTCCCGCGACCTGCAGATCCTGTCGCACGCGGGCGCGGTGTTCACGGCGGACGCGCGCGTGTCGGCCACGGCGGGCGCGCCGGCCGCGGGCGCCGCCAGCCGCCACACGCTGCGCATCGAGCGCCTGCGCACCGCCGACGCCGGCCGCTACGAGTGCCAGGTCAACACCGAGCCCAAGATGAGCCTCTTCTTTAACCTAACCGTTGTGGGTGAGTACGTACAGATCGCGACATTATGTCCGCCTACTAGGTAGGTATCACAAAACTGGTCAGCTTGACGTGGATTCTTCTTTAGAATATTTCAGCCGTCCATGGCCATGAGCACTGTAGTGACCGCTGTAACCATGTCGTATTGTTCATCGGTTAGCGGTTAGTTGTATCGTTCGTTATGTGATGGTGTTGCAGACGAGCCGGTGCCGGAGGTGGTGGTGGCGGTGCTGGGGCCGGCGGTAGTACGCGCGCACTCGGGCGGCGCCGCTACCCTGGCGTGCGAGGCGCGCTACGAGCCGCCGCCGCGCGACCTGCCGCTGCCGGAGCTCGATATCCGCTGGCAGAAAGGCGACCAGCCCATAAGTCTGCAGGTATCTTGCTTTTATCCTTAGCTCTCGTGCTCTGAGAGCCTTGTACGAGAAGAGTTTAATAATAGTTACTACATATTTTACGTTGGTAATTTCTCCACAGGTTATGTCATTGCCATACTTAGAGTTTAGCGCCATATCATGAACGTAAACGCTAACGGAATAGTGATTTCCCGAGGCTGTAATGTGTGATGTTGCGTGCCCGCAGAGCGCGCGCGGCGGCGTGGCGCTGGACACGGCGCGCTGGGCGGCGCGCGTGGAGTCGCGCCTCACGCTGGCGGAGCTGAGCGCGCGCGACGCCGGCGCCTACTCGTGCAGCGCGGGGGGGCGCGCCGCCGCGCTCTCGCTGCTGCTCCGCGATGACGGTGAGTCACTGCCCGGGACTCGGCGACCGCGGCTCCGCGCCGTTCCCAGCATCTGCTTGACATCATTTTCAACTATCGACACTTAAAATATTTTTATCACCATTCTACTAAAACGATTCCGGGAAATCCTGACGGCTGACTAACTAGATTGATTTGTTATTCGTAGGATGACGATGACGTCACAGTATTGTCCAGATGTAAGTTCGACTGTTTCGTCTTCAATAAACTTTTAGATTCAAAATACGTATAGTTAGTGCACAAAGGAACTGAATTCCGTTAAGATTTTCAATTACAAAACGCGTTGACACTTTGACAGCTATTGCGTACTGTGTGGGTTGCAGAGGACCACGCGGAGGCGATGCAGCGCGACCAGGCAGCGGCGGGCACGCCCCCCGCCCCGCGCGCCCCCGCCGCTCTCGCCGCACTGCTGGCCGCACTGCTGGCGCTGACGCTACTGGCAGGCGGTGAAGCTCGTTTTCTCTAATTTATAGAAAACGAGCTTAGCGTCGCACATTCTGTATATTTTGGATTCTGTAAATACTGTAAATACATAATTATGGAGAGTTTAAAGGTTTTTTTATTGATCGACGCACTTAGTTGTACTAGTAAGGGACATCTCTGCGGGTTGTTCGAAAGAGATAATGCGCCCCCGGAACGCAAAGGGCATATGAAGGAACATAGACGGGTTTTAGTCAGTAAAAGTCTGACACTCCCTCCCGCCCCGCCCAGGGCGGGGGAAGTTATTTGATGATTTCCCGTCTATAAAAAAAAAAAAAAAAAGTAAGGGACATCTATCCTAAAACCATAATTAAAGAGGTATGGAGGTTTCTAATCATTGACGTATCTAGAGTTAGTTTGGGGGGGGGGGGGGGGCATTTATTTCTTGTTTTAGGTCAATTAATATCATTATTGCCATTAGGCACGACTAAAAAAGCAACAGGCCAATTTCTCAAACTTGATCTGCCGTTAAAATGAAAATTAAGATGTTCATACCAGAAATTCCACTTGTTCTGAAGTCAGCATAGTGTTCAGAGCGCACTGGCGAAGTTAAAGGATAGATGCCCTTTACACCCCGTATACTTATATTACTCGACTACCCTAGGAGCCGGAGGAGCGCAAGCTGTTCCGAGGGAAGAGGGGTCATAAAACATATTTTTTGCGATTTTGATCTAAGGTAAAAGTGATAAAAATGGGACTAAATCCAACGAACCTATAATCTATACAAAAAAAACACGATATCGGAACACTTTGTAAATACTCGTAGTTAAGCGTGATTCGTACATAAATATAAAACAACTCTACGCGTCGACTTCTGAAACACTTATGCCGTTTCGTCGATTAAAAAAGTGAAAGGGTAAATCAGTTATTGTTATGCTACCATCCTAAAACATTAGAACAACCGCAATTTGATCAGTAATGGAGCATAGTAGTTTTATTTTATTTATTATTTTTATAGTTAATTAAATGGTGCCACCACAATTTAATAATAAAGATCAAGTATGGTGACTAAGCTCGCGAGGTTGTCGACATGTGGGATGTAGACTTAGCGATCATTGTGCCGATTGTCGTTTCAACCAATAATGGCTGAATTGTCAAGGTCCTCGACCAACATATAAGGTGGCTCTCGTTCGTTAGGCGGCTGGATTCAGAAAGCGGTACTCTTACGGTACTACGGTACGGTAGACACGGCGCGTATTGTTAGTAGATTCCTTTCTCAGGAGCCCTGACCACCGGTGGCTTGGACCCTGTTCTCGACGCCCGCGCCGGTGGGCTACTATCTAAATATATATAACTCAAAGGTGACTGACTGACTGACATAGTGATCTATTAACGCACAGCCCAAACCATTGGACGGATCGGGCTGAAATTTGGCATGCAGGTAGATGTTATGACGTAGGCATCCGCTAAGAAAGGATTTTGATAAATTCTACCCCCAAAGGGATAAAATAGGGGATGAAAGTTTGAATACTTCTTAACGCGAGCGAAGCCGCGGGCAAAAGCTAGTTTGTTATATTTTTAAATGTTTTTACACATACATACCATCGCGCCTTTATTCCCCGAAGGGTTAGGCAGAGGTGTACCAATTTAATGTTCACCCACAGTTCGCCGGTATATTTAGGTCCCATATAATAGGGGGCGAGCCTATTGCCATTAATCGGGCACAAATCCTAACTCCGAGCTGCTACTGAGAAATTCCTAATGGAAAAACCTAATAACACTTTTGCTCGACCTGGGAATTGAAAAAAAATTAAATGTAATGTTTTTATTTTTATTTTAATATTTAAAAATATAATTAGTATGTTATACCTACTTTAACTTATGAATAATAAAGTTAGAAACAAGTAAACATGGAACACAAAACAGTAAACCGTTATAACTTGTGTGCGTGAGGCGCGGGGCGTGGCGCCGTGTAGCGGGCGGCGGGCGCGGGGCGCGGGCGGGCCGCTGTGCGTCAGACGAGAGCGCGGGCTAGTGCGACCGCAAGGTACCTCACGGCGCGAGTACGTCCGTCGCCACGCGACCGTAGTCATTATTATCACCACTACACATTAAAAGTGAAACTTGTTATGTACAGCAAGACAGAATATTACAAACGTTTATAAACCCTCCCAGTACAGACGACTCTCGTTTTGTAAAAGCGACGTTTTTCAATTCGCGAATCTATTTTTGTCATTAATGCAATTAATGGAAATAATAATGGGTTTCGATTTACAGTATAACATTGCAGAAGGGTATATTTATTAATTTCCACTTCAGTTGAAATGCTTGGAGGAGGGCGCGGCGCGGCTGCCGGGACGCGGACGTGCGTCCTGCGCCGAACGAGTGCGCACTGCCCTGTCTGCCGGCTCTGCTGAACACATGAGCCTGCCGCCGCCGCCCGCCGTCGTCGTTGGACAGCCGTGATTAGATAAAAGTTAGTACTGCTACCCATTAGGTACAGCACATGCAACACACCGATCGACGAGTTGCTGACGACTGTTTATAATATGAGTGAGCCACAGAGTGAGGGCGGGTGGGGCGACATCATACTCACAACAACGTCGACGTCTTAGTTTAGAATTGTTTTTGTACGGAACGATTTTTTTAATGATATAATTATGCTGATAATAAACACTTGATAACAGACGTACACTATTATCAGATAAGTGTAGTTTGACTTGTGAGTACAAGATCAATTGAATGGTCACAATGACAAGAGTGTTTTGAGGCAAAGTCCGTTTGTGGAGCCATGTGGTGTTGCGATGAGTCACCCGCGGCACTATAATATTAGCGTGCCCGCGGCGGGCTCGCGTGGACGGCCGCGCATGCGCGCACGGCGCGTACCCGCTCGACTGCTCGCACGTGTCTGTACTTGTAGGTAGTGAACAATGGTAAAGTGTGTTAGGTGCACAATTCGCTTCGATTCGTTTGTGCTGCGTGTCGCGGGTTCGCTTCTCGCACGCCGCAAATATTTGTACGGCCTCCAGGTACTTGTTCCGGGTCTGGTTGTTCGTGCGTGGGTTTATAATATGTTTGTAAACGCACCCACGATACGAGAATTAGATAGAGTAATCCTATTAATATTATAAACGCGAAAGTTTGTATGTATGGATAGGTTTGCTGGTGGTGTGGCACTCCCGTACCTCGAGCCGGTCGTGTGCCATTGCGGTCCTAGTCTTGTACTTGGCTAGTCTCCGTTGTGATTGGCCTCCGTGACCGAATCTCGGACGGGAACATATTATTTATTACTATATAATACTTTTGCACCTGTCAGAAACACCTTACGCCGAGTCATTCTTGTCAAAACACCACCACTTACAAACATGGACTTTAATCATGAGACAGGTGTGCTAATAATATTTAATTATAAATAACTTGTTATTATTGAGTCTTGTAATCACATCATTATGTATTTAGCTTATCTTAATCTTATTGAAAGCATGTTTTGATAATAATTTTAGGGATTCGTAAGAAGGTTGCACAGATCGACGTTTCCTTCTTTATCGTTTAGATTGGCTTCTTGAGCGGAGCACACACAGCTTCTACAGGTAGGTCCCATACGTACCAACTCGAGTGAACTCCGTCGGTTAGAAGCGCGCCTTCTTGGGGCTGTGCAAGTATTTCGTTGACATAGAGAGGTCATGGGTAGTGCCGGCGGCGGCTCGGTGCACTGCTTCCTAGCCCCCTTGTTCCCCGGCTGCACCTTTACATGACATTACGTTTCTCTACTTTTAGATTAGCATTTGAAAACGTACCTATTTTTTACCCGACTACGGCAAAGCAAAAAGGAGGGTAATGAGGTTGACCGGTATGTATGTTTGTATGTATGGGTGTTCATCTGTTCCCTCATAACTTCTAAACCATCTAATGTAAATTGACAAATTTTAATGAGGTGTCATTCGAAGCGTCAAAATTGTTCGCTGGTTATAGGCTACGTCAGGGATGGCGAACCTTTATCGGTGATAGTGCCATTTTTTATAGAAAAATAATAATGTGACTATGACGTGCCATCAAAGAATCTTGGCTTAGTCATTGAATGGAGAAAAATACAACTAGAAGCTGTTAACACTCTTTGTTTGCAACTAGTTTGTACAAGAATCGTAATATTTACTATTTTATGTTTATTTTAATAAAAGGTTAGTGTGATTTCTGCTGTTGTAAATTGTTTTCGATCAAATACATATACAGTTGTCATATATTGGCGTGCCCGAATTATTTTGTCGCGTGCCACTACTGGCACGCGTGCCATTGGTTCGCCATCCCTGGGCTACGTTATGTTGCAATAAATTGTATGTGGCGCGCCCTCTAGGGCTCATGAAGATGTGATATATTTTTTTTTTCTTCCAAATATGGTCGTGTTGCATATCAAATGAAAGGGCTTAATTAGCACTTTTCAAATATATGCATACAACCACGTCTTTCAGATGAGAATGTTTTCTTGTTTCATACTTTTTAGAACGTGAATTTTTTGTAGTTGGATTTTAGTTTTATAAACTTCTTTTTTTTGTAAGACAGTAATGTCTTTGATATCAATTTACGAGTATCTTCCACATTATCTACATATGCACCTGGAATGTTAATTATCCACCACCCTTGCTTGTTTGATTGTAAAAAATCTATAGGTAAATCTATCATTTTGACCTTGTTGGTATTGTACTTTTGTACGCGTTTAGTGATGCAAAATTTCGACGTTGTAGCCGTTTACCATACATACTGTACATACTTACTGAATTCATGGTAGGGGACACGTCTATGTACCTTCTGCCCTGTATTACTGGTACCCATGCATTCTTGTTCCAGCTTTTAGTATTACTGTAACACCTACCTAGATTGTATGGAGAGAAGCGCGCGGCTTGATAACGCTGCGCCGCGCTCCTATATAGTCCGCACCCCGCAGTCGGCGGCACACACCGCTCGCAGGCAGTCCCCGCGCACGATGATCACCGCGGCCATCCTCCTCGTCGGCGTCGTCGCGCTCTACCTGTACGGCACGCGCACCTTCAACTACTGGAAGAAGAAAGGAATCAAACATGACAAGCCAACAGTGTTGGTCGGCAACAATGCGGACGTCTACTTCTTGCAGAAGAGTGTCACGCAGAAAGCGGCAGAAATGTACTGGAAGTACCCGAAGGAGAAAGTGGTCGGATTCTACCGATCCACGCATCCGGAGCTCGTGATCAGAGATCCTGAGATCATAAAGCGCGTACTGCTGACCGATTTCCAGTACTTCTATCCTCGTGGCCTGAACTCGCACAAGACGGTGATCGAGCCGATGCTCCGCAACCTGTTCTTCGCGGACGGCGACTTATGGCGGATGCTGCGCCAGCGCATCACACCAGCCTTCACCAGCGGCAAGCTGAAAGCGATGTTCCCACTGATCGTGGAGCGCGCGGAGAAGCTGCAGGCGCGCGCGCTCGCCGCCGCCGCCGCCGGCCGCCCGCTGGACTCGCGCGACCTCATGGCGCGCTACACCACGGACTTCATAGGCGCCTGTGGCTTCGGCCTTGACTCCGATTCTCTCAATGATGAAGACTCTGCATTCAGGAAGCTAGGAGCCGCAATATTTCAAGTTGGATTTAAGGAAGTTATCATAATTATGTTGAAAGAAATGTTCCCAGAATGGAGTAAGTATTTAAAGTATGCCGGGAAAGTGGAACAACCTATGATCGATCTAGTCTCAGCTATACTAAAACAAAGGAATTATGAACCTTCCGGCAGAAATGATTTTATTGATTTGTTGCTCGAGTGCAAAAAAAAGGGAAAGATGATGGTAGAATCTGTGGAAAAAGTTAAAGCAGACGGAACTCCGGAGATCGCTACTTTAGAGTTAACAGACGAGCTGATCGCGGCGCAGGTGTTCGTGTTCTTCGCGGCCGGCTTCGAGACGTCGTCGTCGGCCACCAGCTTCACGCTGCACCAGCTCGCCTTCCACCCGGAGGTGCAGCGCAAGGTGCAGCAGGAGATCGACCGTGTGCTCGCCAAGCACGGCGGCCGGCTCAGTTACGAGGCCGTCAAGGAGATGACGTACCTGGAGTGCGTGTTCAAGGAGGGCATGCGCATGTTCCCGTCGCTGGGCTTCCTGATCCGCACGTGCGCGCGCGCCTACACCTTCCCGGAGCTGGGCGTCACCATCGACCCGGACGTGAGCGTGGTGATCCCGCTGCAGGCGCTGCACAACGACCCGCAGTACTTCCCGGAGCCGCACCACTTCCGACCGGAGCGCTTCCTCGACCAACTGGATGACAACACCAAGTTCGTGTACCTGCCCTTCGGCGACGGACCCCGAGCGTGCATAGGTAATTACTGTTTGTTTTCTTGTCTTGAGTTCCTTTCTATAATTTTTCTCTGGTAATTGCAAAATAAGTTGGTGTCGAGACTGGGGTTCAGCTTCCAATTAAAAGAAAAAAAAACTCACTTCTTAAACTTTTTCACCCAAAATATTGTTTTCATCTATTTGTTGTAGTCAGTTTACTTTTTACTTACTCTTTTACTTTTAAGTTTATTTAATTATTAGTTTTGATAAGCATAAGTAAAATGTGCATAGGTACATACAAGCGATTGCAGAAATCGCTATTTTAAACGCTATTTATACGAGACAACCTTGAAAGAATACTCTTTCAAACAAAAAAAAAATCACAAAATAAAACATGCAGTGGACTTAAGGACGTTCTTGTGTTTCGGAGTCGGTTGAAATGAAATATTATTATTATACGACTGTGGTACAAATAATGAATTCGTAATATATTTTGGCACGTAGTGCGCACAGTATTAGCAAGGTATCACGTAGACGTGTGTGTGCAGGTCTGCGGCTGGGGCTGATGCAGTCGCTGGCGGGGCTGGCGGCGGTGCTGGCGCGCGTGTCGGTGCGCCCGGCGGCCGGCACGCGGCGCCACCCCGAGGTCGACCCGCGCTCCGGCATCGTGCAGAGCGTCAAGCATGGCCTGCCGCTCCTCTTCATCGAGCGGACACCTACGGACTCCTAGTCAATACTTCTCATGTGGCAAACATTACGTGCATCCACCTTGAAAAGATATTGTGCAAGCAAGAGAGTGAATCTATAATGATCTATTTATATGAGTGTGTATTTATAAATAGTATTCAAACAAATTTGCTTTTGGTGTCGGTCTGTTTGGCTGCTTAGTTCCTTAAAACTATGAATGGAATTTGATTCAGTTCTACCAAAGTTTAGACGGTTCATTTAAAAAAGAACTTTACATTATAAATGATGTTTATGTGAAGAAACATGGTATCATTTTAGAACGACCGGCTACTTTTAATGTAATTTAGTTTTTTAATGATGCATAGTTAATGTATAATAACACAAGTAAGCAATGCCTAGCCAGAAGCACAGGTTCAACATAGTTCAGGCAAATATGTAACTGTGTTTTATTTTAAATGGTAAGATATTTTGTAAATTTTACGTGTTTTTTATAAATAAATGATTTATTATTATTATTAACTCTTTTATTCATTGCATTTATGTTACCGGCAATCTGTATAATTCAGGTATTCCATACAATACCTTTTTTTTAAGGAAGGGAAATCATCAAATTACTTCTGCTCCGGATGGGCTGGAATCTAAAGTTTGACACATGTGACGACACGAAGCTTATGACTCCCCCGCCTCTATAGTCACACAATGTCAGACTCCTTAACGTGTGAGGTCCTTTCTAGATGGCCCCTAATTAGCTATAACCTCTTTATACCGTCCAATAGAACATCATAATAATAAATATTTAAGATTGTGGACCCTGTTCTCGATACCGGTAGGCGAATATTTCACATAATTTTAACTTTTTTAATTTTATATAAAAAATTATTTATTATGTTTTGTGAATATACGTATAATGATATTAATGTCTTAAGATTAGATCGATCATTGAATTTCATTCATAAAAACGTTCGTGACCTCATGTAAAGTATTAGTTACTTATCAATCAAATGATAACATCACAGCCACACCCCAGGGTAGCCGGTGCCGGTGCACGAGCCACACAGTGGAGCCCGGCTGCGCTCCGATGTGTCGCTAAGTGCAGAGAGCGCAGCGTGACGCGAGCGTTGTCACCGCGGCGTGCTGGCACCAGGTGCTCCGCGCTACTAGTGCAACTGGCAACACCAACCCCCCTAGCCAAGTCACAAACGATAATCGTAAACGCTCGGTAGGTACCAATTGTTTTTCAACTTAATACCCAATAGCCTTA
Source organism: Caradrina clavipalpis (assembly GCA_932526535.1). Taxonomy (NCBI): domain Eukaryota; kingdom Metazoa; phylum Arthropoda; class Insecta; order Lepidoptera; family Noctuidae; genus Caradrina; species Caradrina clavipalpis. Next base: position 16,055,440 of record OW052101.1, on the reverse strand, counting down.
AGTTGAAAATCTATTAAAGATTTCTAAGCGTTAGCGACTGGAACGGACGAAAACGCTATGCAATCTTCATTAGATCTTCAACTTAAAACCAAGCACATAAAGTTGAAGATCTATTAAAGCCTACTCAGCGTTTGCGTTTATCGTTTGTGACTTGGCTAGGGGGGCTGCTCCGCTTGTGCAATACGTACAGCAGCTAATGGTAGTTACAAACAATGTGTTCAATTAACTCGTTTGTATTAACAAACGAGTATATCGGTAGATAATATATTAATCTAAGGGTATTTCGCCCTTATGATGCCCTAAACTTCATAATTTAATAGTAATTTCAAGAGGTACAAAATTTATTTCTACCTACCCTTGATTCCATTTTACGATTTTCCGTTACCATCCGTCACGTTATCACTCCCCCTCTGCGTGCGTATCTCCTCTCCTGCAATCTATTGATCATTTCCGTAGGCCCCTGTCCCCCGCCGAGTATCATCATTTATACATCATTCTGTATGAGTCGCACACGTGGCTACTTTACCTATCTTCGCGACATTAACTCGATGCTCTCACCTCCGCTTCATGCACTCTTCTTAGATGCACCGTCTTCATCACGCGAAGGGGTTGCAGTTCAGTTGACTAGTTTCGGCATCCGGCTGGATCCAGCATCACTTGCCGGCCGGCGAACCCGGTAATTAAGTGTCGGATCCGGCCAGATCGGGTAAATTCAAGGAACAAAAAGCAACATCAATAAAATAACGAGAAATTACTCGCGAAATAAGTACTCTCGAAATGGTGATCAATCATTCTACCAAAACTGTCATAGTTTTAATAATCATGTTTATTGTTATTAGCTATGAGACAAGCGTAGACACAATAAATATGTACGTGGTTTACTCAAGCTTGCTTAACTTTATCTAATATATAAAATTCTCGTGTCACAGTTTTCGTTGCCATACTCCTCCGAAACGGCTTGACCGATTTTGATGAAATTTTTTGTGCATATCGAGTAGGTCTGAGAATCGGCCAACATCTATTTTCATATCTTGCTTACACACCAAATGTCAATTAACTTCTCGTCTTTTAACCACTGCTTAAACATATAATCAGTGAATAATTTTAACTTTTCGTTAGAGTTCATAATGTCCAGAATGTAATTCCAACCATCGTTTATAAAATTTCGGGGTAGAAGAGGTAAAGCAGTGCATAAAGCTACGGTTCGGTATTGGAGTTTAATTTTGTCTAATTTTAATTCTTTTGCTCGTTTCTTCACAGCTTTTGCCATATGGAACTGACAGCCCTTAATCTCAACTTCAGGAAAAATAAATTTTATTGCATTCATAGCGGCTTTTTCAAAATCCGATGTAAATTTGAGAGGTTTCCAGTTCGGTATCACTGTTTTGATTAAATCAAAACATAATTTATATGATTCCTCGTTCATTTTAGTCATGAGCACGTATACCAATGGTATAACGCGTGTGTGCTCCATGTCACTGTTATTGTCACCGTGAATGGTGTAAATTTGTTTAAATGGAGCAGGACAACTTTTAAAAGTCCCATCACCAAAATAATGTTCTAATGTGGACATGAGATTTTGCGCCTCTTCACTAGCAAATACTAATATGCGGTTATCGTGATCACGATAGTCTGCTATCAAAAAGTCTGTAAACTTTGGTGGAATTTCCACATCTTCGGGTTTATTGCGAAGTTTTAACACTTTTGAAAGTGGGAACTTTTGTAATTAACTGTATACCAGTGTCATTAATTGTAGCTATAATCTCATTAAAAATGGTGGGTAGAGGCGCAAAATTTGAATTTACTGCTTTTTTTTTTAAATTGGCCAACTGTATATCCATTTCGTTTTTCGCAATATCCGGACTACATTTGTGTGGTGTCTCTTTGATGATTGTTGTGTTTTCCTGTAAAACATGTATTATGACATTAACTATAACACTGTCGGGGCAGACGAAAAAATATTGTATATATAATTACATTACATACCTTCACAGTTAAAGACCCATTGCATTTAGTATTTTTGTGATAATTGACGCATCTCCACACAAGTGTTTCTTTGTTCTGTCTTTTCTTTGTGTACTGGAAACCAGCTCGTAACAAAACACTACCACCATTTCGATTTATCAAATTAAAATCACAAGTACTATACGAACATCCTGGTACAGTCTGTTGTCAACATTATCTGACCCACCCTAAACACAACCAAAATTGGACCCTCTGCCTATGATAATAAGGTTTAATTTCAATTTATCGATGAATACAGACACGCATAAACCCACCCAACGTTGTCGGAGCCACCGGCATTATATCATTTTGTTAAGCTATTTTAATCATTATCTCGTTGACATTAAAGTTAAAAACCTTTTAAGTCACCTTACATAATTAGAACCCAATCTTGAATTTCGTGGAGTCTTAACAAGTTCTTGTGGCTTGGCGGTTTGATGTTGGATTGGCGAGGAACAACATGTGGGTTCGAAAACACAGTCCACCTGTTATCAGTTTCTTTTTTAATTTGATTTCATTTCTACAAAATTGTTTGCATTATTAAAGAACGGCCAATATGATTTACGCCTAATAACTTATCTTGTAAACAGGTGGGTAAATTAAAAAAGTTTAAGTTCACATATATTTGCTTCGTGAGGTAGATAATAAATTCGTCTACTTAAGTGACAAAAGTTACACTACGCCTATTAGCATTGACTGTGCACACACATTTGTAAATCGTTTCGCATAACTCGTTAAGTATTTTTAAGCAATTTGGTGTAAAAAAGCATCATGTCGCAGCTTAATAGCCGGATCCACACCGGACGATCCAAAGCGCTCCGATCGCGCGCGGCATGGAGCGCGCTGCACGGATCGTGAAGTGTAGACGTGCCGCGCGCGAGCCATGTGCGCGGCGGAGAGCGCGCGCTCCTCGCCGCGTGCGATCCATTTGTTGTCGGTTTTTTGGTCACGCACAAAGGGGCCTCAGTCGCTTGGCGCGCGCGGTCTGGACGATTCTGATTTTAGAATCGCGTGATCCGCCGTTATGGATAATTCGCAATGTATCCGTTTAATTTCTTTATATAATATAGGGAGAATAACGTTTATGGGATCCTAATGATACCAATTACACAAATAGAGGTCTAAGAGAACATGAAGAACTCTTTGTAAAGTCGAATCCCATGTTCCAACCGGTTTTTAAAAATTGTTTTAACCCAATACTGTCTTTTTCGTTTTCGTAATTTTTGCCGTAAATATAACGTAATGTAAAATGTAGCTTGCTGCTGCTACGGCTATTCGTCGCCGTCGTTGCACGTGTGACTCCATAGCCAGACAAATTCAACTGATTCAGTATGGATCGGCAGGAGCGCGTTGGAGCAGCCAGTCAGGATCGCAAAAGATTGCTGTTGGATCGACCTAGAACGATCCACGATCCACGCATCACGATCTTGGATCGCGGATCGCGGGATCGCCGATCCATTTTGGATCGTCCGGTGTGGATCCGGCTAATGACTATACCAAACATAAAATCATATTTTTACATGAGCAGAATGTTGGAATTAGAGAGATTGGTCGTCGTCTTAATATGTATAGCAGTAAGTGTTTTTTTTTATACCTATTTTATTTAACTGATTGTGATTAATGAACGCGTAGTTGGCTATTTTACTATTACATTCACTCCTTACAAGTTACATAAACGGTTCCAAAAAAGTTTTTTTTTTTGTTTTAGAGAAATACGACTGTAGCTAAGACGTTATGGAGACAAAGTAAATATTCAGCGGATTCGTCCAGGGGCAAAAAACATCAAGTATAGTCCCGAATGCGATTGCCCATTAGTGTAACCGCAATAAAACACCATATTTCAGTGGAAACAGTGAGAAGGCATTTACACGCTGCTGGAATAAGGAATTATAAACCGGCACAGAAAATAGCATTGACACCTGCTGAAGAGGGGTCCGTTTTGCCCAGGAATATTTAAATTTTAATTGAGAAGAAAATGTTGTGATCTTCACTGATGAAAAAAAAACATTTAAATCGAACAAAGATGAACGTAACAAGGAACGGTGCGCCATCACTCCTCTACTAATTAATCTAGGATATTTTTAAACACACCATGTAAGTAAATGCTCAATGGATAGATTGTTAAACCATTAAAATGTTGCCAATTACGTGGTGATGTTATTGTCATAAATCGTTTTTTTTCTATTTAAATGACATGTTTATTCACTACGTATAATAGGCAGCTATAAATCTTTAAAGCATTTCACAGATAAAATAAATTTTCTCGATAACAAACTTTCAAGAAAACATGCCTTTTTTAATGTTTATAAATGGGTAGATTTGATTATGGCATCCTCATAATATATTGTATATTAATTTGGAAATATGTGAGCATTTACTTACTTTATTTACCTAAGTGTTTTAATGAAATAATAAACATTTTAAATTTGCAATTGTTTAGTTTTATTTCTATGCGTTGTCCATTAAATAACTGTAAAAAAAGTATAATAAAATAATTAAAAAAGAAACACCTGAGCAGAAGCTATATTTAGGTTAAACTTGATTTCGAACGTAAACAACGATTAGTGACCACAAGACTAAAGAATTTAAACCATATATATACTTTAATAAAGTTTATTCTTGCACAGCACAAGCAGCCAACCTTATCCTAGTGCAAATAGATTATTTTGTATTTTATCCCTTCATTATTATTTAATCACTCCATTAAGACATGATAATAAAAAAACTACCTATAAAATAGACAAAAATAAATTGTAAAGAGAAGTTGTTTTTGCAATTTAGTAAGGCAAGGAAAAATATGTTTGCGCGTTGTCACTGCATACCCTTAGTTAGTAGCATTTGAATACCAGTTTTACAATGAATACAAATATTTATTTTTCAACTACCCACATAATACAAGTTATGCCAAAATATTACCATTTTAGAAACTTTATATTTGAAGATTATCCGTCTATAGTTCTTTACAATAATACAAGAAATACTTTTAGAATAAATTCTAAATTGAAAGCAAAACAATATCTTCGTCGCGGGATTTGATCTCGCAACTTGTCACTCTCAGTCTTACACACAGACCACGAGACCAGAGTTACTTGACCGAACTCATTAAAATAAGCTATTACACTTATTATATTATAACAAGTTGTTATAAGATTTAACCCAATGCTAACGTGATAAAGATCAAATTTGCGTGTGTGTATTTTTATTGTATTTATTCCTTCTCAGTTCTCGAGCACTACTTGACTGATAACCTCATATAAATTGAAATTAAACCTTATTATCATAGGCAGAAGGTCCAATTTCGATTGTGTTTAGGGTGGGTCAGATAATGCTGACAACCGACTGTACGTCAGACATAATTATTCTAAAAAATAAAACAGTTATTTATCACCGCACATAGACGGAAATAATGCAACCAACAAATACAGACTGACCAAAACCTACTTCTAATATAACAATAATGCGGCATCCATACCATAGTGTAATTTATGAATGAGGTTGTAAAGGCTAATTCAAGCAAAGCCTCTACAGTACCTTCATTTTATGTTTAGTATTTTACCATCACGCCTGTATTCCCCGAAGGGTTAGGAAGAGGTGTACCAATGTACACCCACAGTTCGCCGGTATATTTAGGGCCCATGTAATAGGGGGCGAGCCTATTGCCATTAACCGGGCACAAATCCAAACTCCGAGCTGCTACTGAGAATTTCATAGAAAAACCCAATAACACTTTTTGCTCGACCTGGGAATCGAACCCAAGACCCCTAGCGTAGCAGTCGCGCTCAGGACCACTAGGCCAACGAGGTAGTTTAGTATTTTATAATTCTGATTTGACACAAAGGTACCTTTAATTCTAAGAAAGAGGAGAGGGAAACCTACCATATCGCAATTCGGGTTATGTTAGGAACGCAACATCGGGTCAGGTTAGGAAGGGGGTTACGTTAGGAACAATTTATTTTTTATTTTTCATATTCCTAACCTTTACCTAACCCGCGACCGGGTTAGGATTTCGGGTCAGGTTAGGAATAATCCCATCGGGTCAGGTTAGGAAGGGGGTTAGGTTAGGAACAATTTTTATTTTTATTTTTCATATTCCTAACCTAACCCGCGACCGGGTTAGGATTTCGGGTCAGGTTAGGAATAATCCAAATTTTGTATGTTATCCCACTAGAACCGTAAATTTTCCGAGATATAAAAGCTCATGTGCATTCCAGATGATTTTGTGCCAAATTTCACCCAAATCCAAATCAATTCAATTGTTTTCCAAATCTGTTCAGTATTTTAGAGTGAATGAGTAAAAAAAATAAAAAAATCGCATTTTATACTTTGTAGTCAAATTCAGGAAAATATTTTTTTTTTGCAGATTTCGTGATAATACATTATTCAACGGTAGTAGATATACTTTTTAAAGTCTGTACTTTCCGGCCGGATCCGATATCAGAGAAAGATCCGAAGCGGCGAGAGCGCATGTCTTGCGTCACGTGATGGCTTAGCCTTAAGTGGCAGTGGCAGTACTGGATCTGTGGATAATTCTTTTGTTCTATAAATGTGAATTTGACTCTTTTTATATAATTCGTTATTTTCAAGAAAAGCGTGATAACACACCGAGTAAAGGTTATTACAACAGCACCGCTCCGACACGGCAACGGCTCAGCCGGAATCCCTTGAAAAATGCTACCATTAGCTGCCAGCGCGCCGCCCGCGTGCTGTCGCCTTTTTTATTTTGCCATGATAAAAAATATTTTAACGCACACGATTATTATAAATTCCTAATTTGAGTGGCAAATTATTTGCTGTACCTACCGGAGCCGTGCTGTTATAGTGAGCTATGACCGTAACATTGCACGAGCAGCTGGTTCACGTTCCAAATGTAAATGCTTCGCAATAGCTCACTCATCGTACAGTGTGATTCCTCAATGTTTATATAAACGCGTTTGAATTACATACCAAAGTAGATAAGCAATGATAATTATAATGAATGATAGCAACGTTATCTTCGTGTGTTATTTAACGTTCATTATTATTACATAGCTCTCGCGAAAACAGAGGCAACTGTGACTGTCCTTTTAACAACAGAAACACTATATTTTTGAGTGATTTATGGCAGGAGAATAGATGCATTTAGGTATGCATAAACGAATAGGGCAAGAGATAGGAAGGGGAAGAGATAGGACTGAACTGACTAAACGATGACAAAACCAAAGTCGACCAATTGTGGGAATGCTCGTTAAAAAACCCTTTTTTAGGGTTCCGTCCGTACCCAAAGGGTAAAATGGGACCCTATTACTAAGACTTCGCTGTCCGTCCATTTATCCGTTTATCTGTCTGTCCGTCTGTCACCAGGCTGTACCTATCTCATGAACCGTGCTAGTTAGGCAGTTGAAATTTTCACAGATGATATATTTCTGTTGCCGCTATAACAACAAATACAAAAAAAAAAGAATAAAATAAACATTTCAGGGGGTTCCCATACAACAAACGTGATTTTTTCTTGCCGTTTTTATAGATAATGGTATGAAACCATTCGTGCGCGAGCCCAACTCTCACTTGGTCGGTTTTTTGGTAATAATTTCGACAAATCGAATGAGCACAAATACACAATCGTCCCAGTAACTCGCGCGCTGACAAGCAGTTGACGCCGGGCGTGCCAGCATGTGGCGACGTGTGCACGTGGCATGGACAGTCTGAACACAGCAAGCTATTCTAGTACCAGTGAAACAGGTAGGTACACAAATTAATCAATTATGTTTATTAAGTAGGTAAGTTAGCTAAAAAAAAAAAACCAGCCAAGTGCGAGTCGGACTCGTGCACCGAGTGCCTGGGTTGGGAGACTCCGCTCTTCCATACCGATATTAATATTAGGTACGATATTAATTGTGTGAGTGTGCGTGAGCAGGTTTGTGTGTAATGTGTGTGTGGGGGCATGGCACTGTACATCCAGCATCCCTACAGCACGTACTCGGTGGCACTCCATTGCGTGCTACAGTGAAGGCGGCAGATCCAAGCAGTGTGCGTTTTAAGATGGAGTGTGCAAAATATAAGTTTCTCACAGAGAGTTAAAAAAACATAGATTCCTCACGGAGCCCAATAGGGGGAAGCTGTGAGCCGGTCGCGATTTTTATAGGTTCCGACTGTTACTTTTTTTTTTAAGTTATTGAGATTCCTCACAGGTGAACTATATCGGATCACACTGATCCGATACAGAAAATCGCGACCGGCTCACAGCTTCCCACTATTGGGCTCCGTCTGTTACCCAACTCAGAGGTCAGGAAGTACTTTAATCGGCACTTGTGATGGTCAGATCATAATGATATATTATGAGAATAATGTGCGTTTATGTTCAAAGATATGTTCTGCGCTCCATAACTCAGGTAGCAGATGTTGGGGAAAAAACAGCCAAGCAAATTACTAATGTACAAAGCTAAAGCCTTGTACATTAGTAACAAGGTTAAATCAGCAGATAATAAAATAAAAACGGTTTGGAAAATTATTAATAACGAAACAAATAGAAATAAAAGACATAATGCTGATTATAGTCTAGAGACTTCCCGAGGTCCCATAAGCACAAATATTGATGTGGCTCAGGAATTTGTAACATTCTTTACCAATATTCCAATTAAAACTACTGAAGCTTTAAATTCCTCGCCCGCACTTGCTATGGATTTAGTAAGGGCTAATGTTTCAGCCTGTCCCAAGGAATTTAAATTTATACATATTATTAGAAAATTAAAATACTAACAAAAAAAAAATGTTTAAAGTGCTCTTATGAAGCTCCTGGATAGAGCGCGCACGCGTGTGGCACTCAGCGTCAGCTCAACTACGACCCGATAGACATCCAGTCAGACAGTATCATAACGAGTGAAACACGCCCACTGCTGGGTCGCTGTGGGGGAGCAGTACTGTGCCGTTGTCGTCAGCGACTCCCCGCGACTGTCACTGGGTGATCAGTCCACCCGTAGGGCCGTACCAACCCTCTGCGTGTTCCGGTGTGCGGCCCTATGTGCACTCTATGCACGAAACACTCAAACATCTTGAAATCTACCTACGATATAATAAAAGGTAAGAACTCCATATACATCTTACTTTATACGTAATTGTTTGTGTTCCTAACACACCGCACAATAATCTATGAGGTATGAGTAATTTATCACACTGAGAGTTAAACACGCAGACAGCACTAGCAGTGCACGCGGCACCACCCCACGCGTGACGCCGCGCCCTTGTCATGAGTTACTGTTTGCTAGACTAATCTGACAATTACTTGATTATCTTACCTAAAAATTAATCATCTGATTAAATAATGCTATAGAAGCTGACTGTGCAGCTTTGCCATTCTTCCCAGGCTGAGTGCCGGCGCGGGGTGGATCTATCGGCGAGTGTCGGGTTCCACCGAGGGATGTGGAGTAGGTATTACTGTACACGAGCTTGGACAGCTAATATCAGCGTGTTTATTGACACTAGTTATAATCTTTCTACAAACCACGTTACGGAGAAAATGTAATAACACGCAAAAGTAGGTAGATTGTATCTACTCAAACATAATAGTATTAATGTTTATCTGGTTTTGTGATTATTTGAATGTAAAAAAAATAAAAAAATGAGTTTCAGTTCTAAGTATGGGGAATCTCCGAAATTCATTGTTATTTTTCTACTTTTGTGTGAAAATCTTAATGCGGTTCACAGAATACAACTACTTGCCAAGTTTCAACAGCATCGCTCTTATAGTTACGGAAAAAAGTGGCTGTGACATACGGACGGACAGACAGACATGACTAATCTATAAGGATTTTTTGCCATTTGGCTACGGAATCCTAAAAATAAACTTATTACTAGTTTCTGTGATATGGCTTGAGCCATGTCATGCTTAGTAGCGCGTGGGGGCTCCTTTAGTAGTCTACAAGGAGCACTCTCAATCAGAAGGGTCACGTTTTGTTCCGGCATTTGTTCCCAGCAGTGCTTTAGCTCTTGTCTGACTGACCTTTAGCAACAGTTAGGCGAATAGCAGCTCCTGTCGGCTATTCACCTGACTGTGATTCACTATGACGCTTCCTCTCTGTTGACCCCGTTAGATAATATTCAATCCAATCGAGGTCGAGACTCGTTGCAAGTCATGGCAAAACCGTGATGCCGGGCGTCAGAAAGAGCTGTTTGTCTAATAGGGGCCGCATGTGGACGAGCATCATCTTGCACACAAACAAAACCAACACTACGACATGAGGTCGGATTACTCGCTCAACGATACCACGTGGTAGCGTCCTCAACATTTGAATTCATTTATTCACATTACGATTGAGTAAATATAATCTGTGGATTCTGAAACTGGTTGTGTAATCCCCCATTTCGCTAGGCTATGTTTGCAGCAGCCTACCTGGGTGTGTAACAAGATACTGTTGCCGGCAGGAGACCCTTCCTACCTACACGGATAAGGTTCTATAACATACAGTTATCTCTACGGAACATTGTTCTAGTGACAGTCGTAAACGCAATCTTACACTGACTTTAAAGATATAACTATGTATTTGAATCCATATTTTCCTTTCTAGCTTTTCCTGTCTATAAGACAAGGCCAGCGATGTCGAAACACAGTTAAACTGTCGTGAAAGGCAAAGATCGAGTTGTTTGAAAACTGTTTGAATTTATGCGAGTCAGTTGTTTGGAGAAAATAATAGCGAAGTAAAGAGAAGACCCCATTGAGGCGGTGAGGCGGCCGCGCGGGGCGGGGCTGCACTCGTGGCGCCCGGCTCGAGTTCATGACTGATGATATACTCACGATAACAATGTAATTGGTTGCACCTGGTCATCGGGTTCTCGGAGTGTGCGATTCCCAGGCAGAACGAAATTTTACTCGGTTTTACATCGAAAAACTCAGTAGCAGCCCGAAATATGTATTTGCAATCGAATTAAGATCTTAAACCTTTTTTTGAAGTCGGTTAAAAAGGCTTATCCCTGTAATTATTTCGCATAGATGAAATGTGGGTTTTTACAACATACTCTGCGGCCTGCCTTCGGGTATAGGTGGCGCCGCACGGCACCGAGCGCGACAGTGGACAGTGCGACCGCACCCGGCGTCTTAACTCCTCGCGGCGGATCGGCCGCTACTCCGTTTATTGCCCAATTATATAAACTGCACTTCGCAGCGTTCTCTCTAAGTTTTTTGAATTAATCCCCTCGTATATATGAAACTTATAGCTGCGGGAGTGCATTAAACTTGGCGACTAACGATTGTTACCCACTTGCTGAATAGCAGTGAGCGCGGGGGCGCGGGGGCGCGGTGGCGCGGTGGCGCGGCTGCAGGGGGCACTAAGTATTAGCACCTCGCCCACCTGTGCGCAGCGCTTGTATGGGTGTGATCTCATCACAGAAACCTGCTGAGCTTGTGCTTTACAATAGTCACGCGGTGGTACGTCAACAGAGCAGTGCATAGACGTGAGCTTTGAACGGAATATAAGTCCCAGTCTAGTAGGTATATAATATATAAGTATGTTGTGCTGGAGTCCTCTGGAGTGTAGAAAGGAAGGAGTAGATCCTTCCTTTCTACACTCCAGAGGACTCCAGTTCACCGTGCGGGATACTGCGGAGCCGCGCCTGACGACACAAGTGCCAAAGTTTTTCTATGAAACGTGTCGCGCAGAGCTCCAGCTACGATATCCGATTGTTATACCTACACTGTCAGAAGAGTGCGATGCGAGCTGCGAGCTTATACACGCTTACTTTTACATCGTTCTGGAACCGAAAGCCACAAGCTCTAACATAGTAACGGAAACTATGGGCAGTATAATTTTCAAAAAATAACAAAAATAACACGATAATTTAATTTGTGAAACCGTGAGAACTCGAAGTAGCAGTGAATTTATATTTGTGTGTAAACCTTTTTGACTACACATGCGAACGGTGTCTAGACTTTGAAAAATCCATTCATGGATCAGATAGAAGAGCTACGAATTTAAAAAAATGGTGATAAGATTTCAAGGTACTAAAGACGACTTAAAAATAATAACAACGCCAATAATTCCTATTACTCTACTGAAGTTCCTGCGTTTTGGCTCCAGAACGGTGCAAAAGTAAGCGTGTATAAGGTTGCGATCCTCACGTGTCCCTGCACTGATTGTGCACCGCTTGTAGCGACACTAAGCCAGTGTCAATGATCTGGCAGCTGGCAGCCGGCACTCGAGCGCCGCCCGCCGGCGAGCCGGCCAGGTCGCGACCTTACTATCGAGCTCGTTCGGCATTGTTATACTCATACGAGGGAAGATCAAAAAGTAATGAGAATCGGTTACTTCAGGTCCGCATAAAAACGCAAAAAAAGTTTTTTTTGCTTGCTTATGTACTCACTACTTCAGCCTAAAAAAATCATATACATATATCACGATTTCCGGGAGTTATATTCATTTGAATACGAACTGTCGAAGAGATAACACCAACTTTGAGAAAAACGAAATTAGAGCAGTTATCAAGTACCTCTGTTTGAAAAAAAAATCTACAGACTTAGTGGAAAAATTGGGGGACTGTGCTCCTCCATATTCTACAGTTGCACGCTGGACCAAGGAATTTAAACTGGGCAGAGCATTCACTGAAGATGAACATCGCGAAGGACGCCCATCCACGTCCCTCACTGAAGACAACGTGAAAAAAGTTGAAGATGTTGTGTTGCCAGATCGAAGAGTGACCATCAGGCATGTAGCTGAGGTCACAGGGATCTCATATGGCAGCATTCAAAAAATCCTTGCGAACGAGTTGCATATGAAAAAGGTCTCCGCGCGTTGGGTACCCAGTATGTTAACCGATGAGCAAAAGCAGCGGTTCACAAAGCCGCAGTTGCGATGGCTGCCATTCAAGAAACGGGATTCGAACTGCTCGAACACCCTCCCTATTCGCTAGATCTGGCTCCTAGTGACTTCTACCTCTTTCCTCGGCTCAAGGAACACCTCCGAGGCAAGAAATTTGAAGACGATAGCGAAGTGATGGTCACTTTTGAGGCGTTTTAGGAGGGTCAAGAAAAATATTTTTTTCAAAGGGAATCCTGGGTTTAGAAAAAAGATGGAATAAATGTATTGATTTGTAAGGAGACTATGTAGAAGAATAAATTATTATTTTAACTTTAATTACCGCGTTTTATCTTCATTATCATTACTTTTTGATCCGCCCTCGTACAATAGATGCTAGGATGTACTTCTACACTATTTTGCTGGTATGTACGCGACTTGTGATTGTGGGATATCTTTGGGGTGTTTTCGTTATTTTAATTGTTTTTGTTAATAAAAGTTAACTAAGTTATACTTATTAACACGAATCTGCTTGTGAAAATCCCGTCAAGGTTGATACAGCCGTTACGAAAAACAGTCGAAACATAAAGACAGACAGTCAAAAAAATTTAAATTATTTTAGTACCGTGTGTTCATACGTTTTTTTAACCGACTTCAAAAAAAGGAATTTATCAATTCGCCCCGTATGTATGTAATATTTCCAGAACTGCCCATCATCATCATCATCTCAGCCATAGGACGTCCACTGCTGAACATAGGCCTCCCCTTTAGATGTCCACATAAACCGGTCGGAAGCGACCTGCATCCAGCGTCTTCCGGCGACCTTTATTAGGTCGTCTGTCCATCTTGTTGGTGCTGCCCAGTTTACGTATAATTATGTCAGTCTTAAATCAGCGTCTGAACAAATGTGCCAAATTTCAAAAGTGTATGTATGTATGTTTTTATGTTTGTATTCGTATGTCTCCGTACCTACAAATCCGATTTAAGTAATTCTTTTTTGTTGTACTAAATATTGTTCAACTTAGGGAATACTGCAAGTTTCATCAAAATCGGTTCAGTAGTTTTTGAGATAGAGAATTTTAACCGACTTATTATTATTATTCATTATTAGTGGTGTTTACATAACATGACAGTTCCTTCATGGATTTGGATGACAGGAAGTTGATACCAAAAAACGAGAAATAAAAAACTTTTTTACAACAAAAACTAAAAAGAAAAAAAATACTTTAGCTTTGGAAGTCGGAGGCAATACAAAACAACAAACAGAAGCAGACTTCCAAAGTTAAAGTAATTTCACCTTACTTACCATTATTTATTTGAACTTTATGCAACAAAAGCGGACTTAGGCATTCTCTACCAGTCAACCAAAGATGGTGAAGAGATAACATGGCAGGTGCAAATTAATGTACAAGAGAAAACAACAATTTTTAATTTTTATTTCATTTTTTATGTTATGTCCATAATAATCCTACTAATACTATCAATGTGAAAGTTTGAGAAGATGGATGGATGAAAGGATGTCTGGATGAAATTTGGCACGGAGATTGTAGATTGTAGTGTAGAATAATAGGGTAGGGCGGGGCCAGTTGAACATAAGGGCAAGTTGGGCAATCGAAATATGTCGCAAACTATTCAACGTACGCATGCACATTGTATGGCGGAAAGAAGGGGTTGTGGGAGGGGTAATTATCGCGCGATCGCTCGTGGCGCCTTTACGAGCGAGTGAAACGCCCGTGCGTTTTGTTTATTTTGTGTCAAAAAAATAAAAACGTCTTTTATCGTCATATTTCGCCTGTATTAGTCAAATGTCATTGGTTTTCAATCAGGTAAGTGTTAATGTTCCACAAAATTATTGTACTTTTGAATAACCTAACTTTTGTTTTATAATTCCGGGTTGGGGTTAGTTGAGCTATGGTTGCTCAACTTACCCCACGACTTAAACAACTAAAGTAATTAATGTTTTATTTTTTGTTAGGATGCGGAATTACAAAAAGGAGACTACAAGATGTTCTTACTCTACTGAAAACTTAAATAATGCTGTAGAGGCTGTCAACGATGAGGGAAAAAGTGTGAATGCCGACGCTAAAAAATTCATTTTTGTCAATTGCAACAGTGAAAATTATTATTAAGTTCTAAAGATCTTATCAATATTTTTTTTTAAGATGTAAGCTATGTGGGTAGTAATATAAATATTTAAGTCTGATTTTAAACAGAAAGACTAAGTCTGTTTCTGAAAGTTAACCTTTAGATAGGTTAATGTTTTGTTGATTCTAGTTTCGGGTAATAATTCAAAGAAAATTAGGTACGTAAAGTTTTGTTGTTCTGTCTCTAAAAGACTATAAATAAAGAGCTGATTGTTAAACACATATTTTACTTCATCTCTAGTGAACATTTAACCCATGATTCGGCTAGACATTCTTAGTGCTCAACTTGCCCCATACCCTTGCTCAACTTACCTCACCTATGGGGTAGGTTGAGCATATCTGACTTTTTTCACTTCAATGGCTCTATCTTTTAAATTCGACTTATTACAAAAAAATACTATAGACACTTTTGCTCAGGGATAAAGTACAAATCCATCAGGCCGCATAACAAGTCACTGAGACTTATCATTGAGGAGCTACATCCTCTCAAGTGAAAAATTGCTCAACCAGCCCCGCCCTATCCTACATAGGATACTTTTGATCCCGGAAAAATGTATATTATCCGTCGGGAAACGGATAATATATCAAATTTGACGCAGAAGAAGCCGCGGGCAGAAGCTATAATCAATTAAAGTTATTATTTAAATGGTGTTAATCATAAAAAAAAATACATTAATATTATTACGCACAGATAATTTAATGTTATTTATCATTTGCCTGTTCGTTTAGTTTCGGCGCAGTAGGTACATAAATGTACATAATATGATACTGACTGGCGAGTTGCTATTAACATTAGCCAAGGCGCGACTTCTGCTGCGAGTGCACGCAGCGCTCTAGGTACTGCAGAGATACCAACGCGTACGTGTGTCTGTGTAAACGTCCAAAACATAAACAATTATTGCAATTAAGTACATTTAATTAATTACGTATTAAATTTTTTAACCTTAAAAAAATTCGATAAGCTCTTACTCATGAGCCGTCTGCGAACTATTTTGTGAGCGATCGTGCTGCCCGCGACTGCGTCCGCCGGGAGTAGTCGTAACAACCAGACAGACATATACACAGTTACTCTCGCATTTATAATATAAGTATCGATTACCTAGTAAAAAAGAAGTCGGAATTTGTGAAAAATAAAAAGAAAATGCATCAGAGCCGCGGCCTAAGTGTCTGTAAGTACCCGGTTACTGGTTACTACCTCGACGATTGCGAACTGTAACATCTGGTTATATTTTATGCAACTCAAAATAGAAATCCATATTGGCCACTCGGTACATAGGTATTACACGAGGATTTTTTTGTGGCAGATGTGAGTGGCAACGCCGGGGGCAGACGCCCTAGAAAAACCTACCCTGACCTTATTAGTGAGGTTCTTCAGAAAGTTCGGGTGTGCAGTACTCGTAATTGGCGTGCTTGTATGACCAGATGTATGAGCGTGGACGACGCAAAATTAGTGGGAAATTAAGGATCGTAGCAGGTGGCGTTCTGTGGTTTCTGCATACATCTTGTATGTTTGTGTAGAATGAGCCCAGAATGAAGGCACTACCCGCTTACCGTGGTAGGCAGCGCGCGTAACACAAATTACTAATTCACTTGTGCAATGTTGTTCTGTATGACTTACCAATTATGATTTTTACAAATTGTTTGTGACTACTTCGTGTATTACTGTTCTTCAGTCATTTATATTAATAATAAAATTGATGATGCTGAACGTTGTCTGATAGATTTGATTTTTACCTTTAATTTTTTTATTTATTGAAACTTTATGCACATAATGTAAAATAGATGTCGCAGTATGGTAGGTAAAGCCGTAATTTAGTTTCATCCCTAGGTATATATTTATATACCGTAACATAGTTATAAGAAAGCGATTCCTTACTATCTTATACATACATATATTCATTATTATCCATATTTATTATTCTATCCACATTATTTTTTTAAATGAAACAAAAATAGTTTATATTGTATTTTATTAATTTTTGCAAACACCTTTCGGGATCTCTGTAGGAAGCACAAATATAAAACACAGACTTTCTTTCAACAGAAAGAGAAACTACATACACATCTGTGGTACGAAGACTGCATTTTTACATTTACAGCAACATACTAGTGCTGACATCTTTTTTTCAATGGTAGTGAGGATTATTATCGTTTTCAAAGACATGACTAGGTATTCTATCGATTTTATATTTTCAGACATTATTGAAATTCTTTTCCCCGCTAGATGGCGCTGCTTGCATAATTTTGTTAAATTGGTTCCGTAAAACTACGTTACGTGAAAAAACAACGAGCCTGTTGGGTGTGAGAAGTAAAATGTCAGTGCAGTACTTCTACTTGTTCCTAGATGGCGCTGTTTTCAACTGGCGTTCATAATTCAGCCCAAAAGATAAAAATCCTGGGACTCCGGAATTCTAGACGTCTATCGTCGCCGCCGAGCCCCGCCGCTAGTCCCCGCCCGACCCCTGCACGACCCACCCCGCGCTGCTGAGCCTGCTGCTGCCCCCTTGCTGCCTTGCCCTAGCGACGCCGTCGGCTGTCCTCCTACCGTCCTTAGCGTGTAATTACTTAGTTTATAAGTTTTAAACTCTAGCTGGAGGCCTCAATCTTCAAGGCACCACTGGAAAGTTCAGTAATGCAGCCGATAACTTCTTATGTTGAGCTGCGAGATGCCACTTCGCACAGCAAAGATCACATAACGAAACAAATGCAGACTTAGTAATGATATCTAGGTACACTGTACAGGTACTAAGATAAATATACTAATGTGTTCTCTTCTAACCCTAGTAACAAAATAATATGCACATTATTTACGTTATTCGTTATTTGTCTAATATTTGGTCACTAGTTTGATCAATCTGCGACAATTTTGGATTTATGGGATTAATTTTTCTATAAAAACATTAAATTATAATTTCATTCCTATGAAGCCAGCACCTAAACTTTAGGTACAAACTATGGTTATAATGCATAGTTCTATTCACAGTAGTTTTGTCGCGACGATTGCTTGTTTATGCACTTATTGTTACATACAATGTTAGCTACTTTCAGACGGCAGTACTATTCAGGATTAAGTTTACCCAGAGCGACTAGCGAGGCTATTACGAACATGGCATGGCGGTAGCGCCATCTGTTTGCGTGCGTCTGTCATGTGCACAGTTTGTGATAGGAGACCTCGTTGCCGGAGACTAACACAATTTTGTTCTCAAAGTCAAAGTCAAAATTATTTATTCTAATTATACCATTAAAAGGCACCTTTGAACATCAATTAATTAAAACGATTAAATCTAGTAGCCCATTTCAAAAGGTAATTTCTATGGAGAACTGCAGGCAAGAAACGCCATACATACCTACTCTTTTAAAAAACGTATTACATTATGTTGTACATTAATTCCATGAAAAATAAGCTAATGTCAAAACGATCTATCAGTACTACAATACCTTCTTTCTCTACTCCGTGTACAATACGTACTATGCTACGAATTAAGAAATGAAAGCTAAACTAATTATAATATTTAATACCAATATTGTGATCGTAGATGATCACTTGTAACATTTCAATAGACAACGAATCAGTGTGTGAGCCAGAGTAATCACCAAAAGTTCCATAGTAATCTCGTTTTAAAAAGCAACATTACAAGATTTATTTAAGTAATAATATGCCTTTCTTGTCCCTCTTGGTAACCCAGCCATCCACACAGTTCTATAAATGGCAGAGTCTTATAGGTACCTACATATTATATTTTAGTTTAAATTGTCAGTTTTGTTAACCGACTTCAAAAAAAGGAGGAGCCACCATCACACAATATAACATCACGCCTGTACTCAAGGGTTACACAGATGTATACAGTAGTATTTAAAAATTTCTCATCCAAGTAAACGAAATCGCATATTCTGCTTTCTTATGACTTTTTAGTGGTGTCTCGTTAATTTACATGCCATGACAGTTTCTTCATGGATTTAAATGACAAGAAGTTGATACTAAAAAGCGAGACATAAAAATCTTTTTTACAAAAAAATTACAACCGCCTTCAAAAACTAAAAAGAGAAAAATAACTTTAGCTTTGGAAGTCGGTGGCAATACAAAACAACAAACAGAACCAAAGCCACCGACTTCCAAAGCTAAAGTTATTTTTCTCTTTTTAGTTTTTGAAGGCGGTTGTAATTTTTTTGTAAAAAAGTTTTTTTTTTATTAGAACAAACATGAACTTATTTGTCTACGGACAAATTAATGTTTCACTTGAATATTTGTTAACCTCTACAAGTTTTAGTTCCGCTAGTCTGGTCACTAGTCCAAGCAGAGTAGTGGCACAGATTAAATAAGGTAGTGGGCAGTCAGCGGGCGGCGCAAGCGGGCGGCACTCGCTACTTGAGTTACTAGTGCCTCAGCTAGTACTCTTCAATGACTCGCACTCACACCTGGCCTGTTCTCGTGTGTTATTTACATTACAACAATTAGGTGTGCTATAAGAGTGTTACAGAAATCATGAATGTATGAAATTGAGAGTTTACAAGAAAAAAAAAATTATATACAATAGAAATTATTTTATTTTATTTTAATACTATTAGAAATATTTAACATTTATAATAATTAAATACATTAACAATAACGTAATCATTGATTACTCAGACGTTCTTCACTTTTATTCAATAGAGATTAATATTGAGAAAAATAAACTTAGTAAAACTCAGTCACAAAACATTCAGTTCAACAAGCACTCCTCAGATCACAGCTACGCGAGACAGTCATCACATCGTGTCCTAACAAATAAACGTAATATTATACTTTATACTATCTGCTACTATGTACTTCACTCGACTATTTCCAGGAACAGTCGGCAACATTCGGCAACATTCGGCCGCGATGGTCGCGAGACTGACACTCGGTCCAAACGAAGACTATCTAAATAATATTCCCGAAAAATGATATGAGTAGAGTGGTACACATTAATTTCGTCGCAGTATCTTTGAGCCCGTGTTGTGGGTGGTGTGGCTCGGCTACAGCGAGCGACTGGAGTCGGAGTGCGCCGGGGCGACGGGGATGTCACACGTAGCGTCTCGTTCGGTGAAGATGAGTGGGATGCCGCCCACGATGTTCTGCACGATGCTGGACTTGGGGTCGGATACCAGCTGGCGCCTGGTCTCCGGCGCCGGCGACACCGTGAATCTGGCCAGCACCGCCGCCAGGCCCGCCAGCGACTGCATCTGCCCCAGGCGACCACCTGAACCGAAAGAAAAATATGTCTTTAATTAACAAGTTTGTGTTACATTGTTTTAAATATAATATGAGTACTGCTACAGATAACAAGTAACAACATCTGTCTCTTATCTATTGGCAACTTTCCAGCGTTCAAACGACATCGCTTTTGAAAAAGCTACTGCCAGTTTTCGATAGATGGCTCTACTTTAAATTACTGTGAAAGCTCTGAATTTTAACAAGAGAAAAAGTACTCACCGATACAAGAGCGGGGTCCGTCTCCGAAGGGCAGGTACACGAACTTGTGTCTCTTGGCGACCTCTTCGGGGGCGAAGCGCTCTGGGCGGAACTCCGTGGGGTTGTCGAAGTACTGCGGGTCGTTGTGCAGTGCCACCAGAGGGATGTTGATCTTCACACCCGGGTCGATGGTGACATCCGTGCCTGGGATGGTGTATTGTCGCACGCACTGCCTCAACAGCATGCCCGAGGACGGGAAGATGCGCATGCCTTCCTGCAGCACCCAGTCCAGGTATGTCATCTCCTTGACTGCCTCGTAGCTGAGTCGGCCGCCGTGTTTGGCGAGCACGTAGTCGATGTTGGCCTGCGCTCGAGCTTGCACCTCCGGGTGGAAAGCGAGCTGGTGCAGCGTGAAGCTGGTGGCCGACGACGATGTCTCGAAGCCGGCCGCGAAGAAGATGAAGGCCTGCGCCGCGACGAGCACGTCGTCCATCTCCAACTCCACTTTCTTAGGGCTGCCGTCCGGTTTGGTCTCTTCTAGAGATTCTACAATGATCTTACCCCTTTGTTGCCATTCCATTAGAAAATCTATGAAGTCATTACGGCCTGAAGGCTTGAAGTTTCGTTGTTTTTGGATCTGGTTAACCAGCATCAAAATATCATCCTCAAGATCCTGTCCAAGGAACTTCATGCTTTTGAAGAACTGGGGGAATATGGTTTTGCAGAAAATAACAATGGTGCGTTTGAAGGAGATGTTGAAAATTTTCATGCCGAGCTTTCTGAAGGGCGAGTCCTCATCGTTCAGAGAGTCGGCGTCGAGGCCGAAGCCGCAGGCCCCGATGAAGTCAGTGGTGTAGCGCGCCATCAGGTCCCGCGCACAGATCGCGCTTCCGGACGCGGCCGCGGCAAGCGCGCGCGCCTGCAGCTTCTCCGCGCGCTCCACGATCAGCGGGAACATCGCCTTCAGCTTGCCGCTGGTGAAGGCGGGCGTCATGCGCTGCCTCAGCAGGCGCCACAGGTCTCCGTCTGCAAAGAACAGGTTCCGCAGCAGTGGCTCGATGACCTTGTGCGCCGGCGACAGGCCGCGCGAGTAGAAGTACGCGAAGTCTGTAGTGATGATGCGCTTCACGAGCTCGGGGTCGCGGATCACCAGCTCGGGGATGGAGCCGCGGTAGTAGCCCACGAACCGCTCCTCGGGGTACTTCCAGTAGGTCTCTGCTGACATTTGAGCGATACTACTTTGCAGAAGGTACCGTTTTGCATCAGTTCCGAAAACTGGTATGGGCTTGTCATGTTTGACACCTCTGTCTTTCCAATAGTTATGGTTTCTTGTACCATACAAATATAGCGCAACCGCGCCGACGATCAAAAGTGCTAGGATGATCATGTTGCTGTTTCAGTGTTCACGAACTAATGTCCTAATTGGAAGGAGGCCGATGATTAAATACTTCACTGTATCCGGCAAGATAATGATTCGCCCGCCTACCACGCACCATTACGACACAAGCGGTGGAAAATATGTTTGAAACAGTTCTAATAACAGGCAAAGACAAAAACAAGGCACAGATTAGCCTGCTTTAGGAAATTCAACTCAAATATAACAGATATAAGAACTAATGGTTGAAATAAAATGCTAATCAACGAGATGTAATACATAGATAGTATTTACTAGTCACAACTGATAAAGTAAGTCGGATTGGGTGTTTGTGTCGTTTGATGTGAAATTGCGAAAGAAAACACACGTTAAGGAAAAAGGCTTTTAACTAGTCTGGTTCTGCAGACGAAGAGCGATTAGTGCCCGAATACTACATAACATACAGAGCTCTGGCTTAGCGGCGTAAATGTCAACCAGTCCAGGCTGCCTCAGTTCAGTTTTTGGAATATACAGCACACCGTCACCTCGCCTTCCCCCCTGCGTTGTCGCCAACATACAGAAGAGGGACTGACATGCAGCCATCCCGACTGAAGTAGTCATCACGCACCACGTCTGATCAGTTTAATACCTAGTCATTGTGACTACTTACACTTGGCTACAACAGGGATTACTAATGAACGGATCTTAGAGATGATCTCGTTATTCTTGGTTTCTTAACATGGGCCTTATTAGCAAGCTCAAAGTAACCCAACGAGCTACGGAGAGGGCTATGCTCGGAGCCTCTCTCAGTTTCCAACCTTTTTCAGTCCGCGGCGCAATTACAAGTATAGATATTTGTCATGGCGCCCTAAACTTTTTTTCCCAACATTACGCCGTTGATCCCGGAAAAGTACGCGCCTTCCGCGAACACCGACTAGTACCGGGCCTCTTCAGGTCAGGGGAGGAGTGAGGTGTCTGACTTTCCCCGCGATGAGCGAATTTTGCATCACCGCGACAGCACAGCTGCACTGTGCCCGCACGTATTGCCGGCTACAGCCGTTAGGTGCACAAAACCCCCACACGCCATTCTTTTATTTCTCGCTATCATAACCGCACCACCGCCACATCACAGCTGCACGCTATACTATTATAATAGCATGTATTATAATGTAATAATGCTAATATAATGGAAATTAATATAATGTTAAACAATCATTTGAATATTTTTTTACGATTTTTTGTAGTTCAGAGAACCGCCACACGGCGCCCCTTTGTACTTTCTACGGCACACAGGTTGGGAAGCTCTGCTCTGCGAGATTGAATCAGAGATGAAGAGATCCACAGACGAGCCAAAATTACCGACATCAGCAAGCGAATCAGCAAGTTGTAATAGCAGTAAGCAAGGCACATGCCACGCAGAGCTAATGGCAGATGGGGCCTCAAAGTTCTGAAATGGAGACCACGCACCGGCAAGCGCAGCGTAGGACGTCCACCCACAAGGTGGACGGACGACCTGATTAAGACCTCAGGAAGACGCTAAATGCAAGCAAGCGGCCTGCATTCAGCGTCTTCCGGCGGTTCTTTTGTAAATCTATGTGGGAGGCCTATGTCCAGCAGTGGACGTCCTGTGGTTGATATGATGATGACGAGATTATATTTTAACAATGGCTTTTTTCCCACATTTAACAGAAGGAAAAAGATAATAATGACAAAATATAAATGACTCATAGATAGCTAAAAATAAGTACGAAAATAACAACTATAAATAGCCACAAGATATTATGCACAATTAGTGCTGCCGTGCTTGTGATATATACAGTAAGTGCGTTGGAGACACTTTCGAGAAAAAGGCGGTTAAAGTTTTTTTTTTTAATTTTGACATTCTGACTAAACTATAAATTAAACCTAAGTTTTCTAAAATATTTAAGATAAGTATAGGTTTGCTTAACAATTTCTATATTTTAATTTTTAAATAGGAATAATATTTTAATTGTAAAGTTTAAAAAAATATTTATGTTAAGGAACGAACAATTAAAAAAATTATGTATTTTTAGTATTGGTACAGTAAGTGTGTGACTTACTGTAACAATCTTTAATTTGAAGTACATACTGCAACAATGATTACAAAATGAGATAAATTTTTAAATAGAATAACAAAAATTACACAATTTGCCTACTGTAACTTAATCACTTACTGTAATTATAGCTAGGAGCAATATGTAAAATTAATTATCTGCCACAAAACACCGGAACCATAATTAATTACTATTCCTTAATATTATTTGTACATAATGAAACAAAAAAAATCTTATGAAATCACAGTTTAATGTAGAAAGTACACAGCTTTATTAATAGTACAAAGTTGTATAATCTGTTCCGTTTTTTTTTTATTTTTTAAGCATTTTAAAATCTGATTATAAACTAACTAAAAAAAACAATTCGTGTTTGTACAACCTGCTCCGTACATGAAACAATCGTAAACCAAATAAAATAAGCACTGTTTCTAAAATAACACCTTTACAGTTTTTCCCCTAAAACTTTTTATAAATTCGTGTTTGTACTTCTTCATACAAAACAAAAAAAATAAAAAAATAAACACTTAGTTTCTCAAAAAAAAAGCACAGTTTTTTCTTTGGAATTCTTCATAATAAAAATAATAATACACAGATTGACAGAACGCAGCACAACTCTGATCTTTCAAGGCACTTTAAATTCTTCAATAAGACTTTTATCCTCTTAGAACAATTATAATTATTAACACTTTACTATTGTATAAATTTTGAGATCTTCGTTATACGAACTTAATCGAATCAGCCTTACAAATTAATTAGTACCTATTTAGCAATTTATGGTAAAATAGTAAAATGTCCTTTATGTGACTAGTAAAATGTAGGCTTATCTTAACAGACTAATATTTTACTACTTAATAATTATAATTGTTCTAACAGGATAAAAGTCTTATTGAAGAATTTAAAGTGCCTTGAAAGATCAGAGTTGTGCTGCGTTCTGTCAATCTGCGTATTATTATTTTTATTATGAAGAATTCCAAAGAAAAAACTGTGCTTTTTTTTTGAGAAACTAAGTGTTTATTTTTTATTTTTTTTGTTTTGTATGAAGAAGTACAAACACGAATTTATAAAAAGTTTTAGGGGAAAAACTGTAACTGTAAATTTTAGAAACAGTGCTTATTTTATTTGGTTTACGATTGTTTCATGTACGGAGCAGGTTGTACAAACACGAATTGTTTTTTTAGTTAGTTTATAATCAGATTTTAAAATGCTTAAAAAATAAAAAAAAACGGAACTGATTATACAACTTTGTACTATTAATAAAGCTGTGTACTTTCTACATTAAACTGTGATTTCATAAGATTTTTTTTGTTTCATTATCTACAAATAATATTAAGGAATCACCCCGCACTACCCGGCTGGATCCTAAACGCCTTAGAATATTTGCAGTAAGTAACGTATTTACCTAATTTGTTCCAGGCAAGTCTACGCATAAATTTAAGCATTCCTAAACATAATTACAGTAGTGAATCTTGCTGTTATTACGTCTATGCGTACAAATATATATTTTAATTCGCTGACTTATCATATATACACAGTAAGTTCCACTTACTGTACTTATGCTAAGATAATACATTAATATGTTGCGAAACTCTTAAGCATTAATATAATATATGCTGTTACTGTAAATATGTTAAGGTTTAGTATGATAATGATTTATTTCCAACACTTAATATAATAACAACAAGTGTCACTTACTGTAGCATTACCTAGGAAATGGGTTTAACTTTTATGAAAAAATCAACCGTATGTGCCCATACTGCAATCATTATAAGTATGCATTGTCGCAAAACGTATCTTACTGTAATTATGCTTAAGCTTATTTCATGTTCTATGCCACATTTTTAAATTTCAAATATACAGAAATGTAGATCTCAATCTCTACATTCCAAATATATATACAACTCAATATCGTCAAAAATGTGACTTACTGTAATTATCATAAGCGCGGCAGAGTGATAACGTTGATAAAAACCAGTTTATTACTGAGAATCAATTAGATGCAAGATATGAAGTTTAATAGACTTTGACACCCACGACGATATGGAATCAGGATGTTGATTACCGATACTCGATTACATGTATGACTGTAACGATCCGAGGTTTTGGCAAGTACTCGTTGCTCCTAACTGGGGTAAATTATTGTTTTTATAACATTGATACTTTAACATTTAAACATAGATACTTTTTTACATTATCTATGATCGCTCGCTTTCTCTATTACCACAGACTGTTTGAAAAACCTACACTGGATTAGTTTTATGATAAAGACCGTGTCGGTTGTTTTTTTTCAACAAATAAAACAATTAAAAACAATAAACAATGATTTATTTGTTTATGTTGTGCTCCAAAAGGCAACAGTAACAAATCCGGCCCAACGTGGTCTTTTCTGCCCTACCCCTAGCGTGTGATTGAAGCCCGCGTAGTTGCGGAGAGGCGCGGCGGCCAGTAAACCGAAGTTGCGGCGTCGATGTCGATAAGGTCGCGTGGGGCCGCCGGAGCATGCAGAGCGTGGAGTTGTGACTGTCACAGCACCCACGTGACTGGCGGGACGGGAGAGGCAGAGAAGAGTCTCTCGTCTCATAGACGCGGGTCTATGGACTTTGAGCAATGGGTAGCTCACCGTTCGTATGTTAACTTAACGACAGACCGTGTCGACGGCGCGTTCGTGTTCCACGCGCGCCACAAAGAGATGTCAGCAAACATTCGGAGGGGCCACAAAGGGCCATGCCAGCCGGGGCTGCGGGTTGTTCGAAAGAGATACCGCGCCCCCGGAACGCAAAGGGCACAAGAGAGAACATGGATGGATTTTAGTCAGTGAAAGTCTGACACTCCCTCCCATTTGATGATTTCCCATTTTTAGAAACAAAAGAAAAGCACCCACGTGACGATCCTGTAACGATCTATAGACATATGTTATAACATACCTAGGTAGGTGTCTACCTAGGTATGTTATAAATTAAAAATGTCTATTTATAAAAATTTTGTATTTCAGCTTATAACGACTTAATACCAAGAAGTGAGTGGTTTTATTTGGTTAACATTTACAAAGCGTATCGTGGCTTACCATTAAAATAAAAATAACTTGACTTTTATCAATATCTTATATTTTATCAATGTGAAAGTCAAATTACCCAAAGTACGATTAGAGAGATGTACGCCGCCGCCTGGCCGTGCCTGTGCAGTACACGGGCGCGGTACAGCGGGCACGCTCGGGCGTTTCCCTGTTTCATGCGTTTCACATGGTTTTTTCCGTGGACGAGTTTTATTGTCCACGATAAGTGAGTAATTAGCTTATCAACTTATACATCGCCACAATCAGCATTTTGACAACGGGGTTTTTTTTTAGCGAAGTGAACTTGAATAATCGATTGTTTTAATGAAATATAGTTGTTTGTTTAGAGTGCATTATAATGACAACAAATCATGATAATTATACTAAATAATCATAATACAAACAACACAAACCATAGAGCCACTGATCATAGCGACCTCACCCACCACTGTGTAGCTACCCAATGTGTGCCACACTGAGTGTGTGTGACACATTCAAGTATGTAATACCAAAATGAACCAAACAACAACTATGTACTGTACGAAACCTTCATAGCTCATTTCATGGGGCATTATTGCAAAACTCGCCAGCATGGCTGTGTATGGGACAAGTGAGCAAGAGGCTGGCAGTTTCGCCACGTTGTACGCCTGATTTATTGAAGTCGGTCTTGGCGGTACAAAAACCAAAGTTAGCACTCGCGCCCCGTTTACATTCCAAGAAGGTTTGTTATATTTGCGCCGTTTGAGCCTGTCCAGATGAGGCGTTTTACGCGCGAGTCCACTCGCGCGTAGGCCCTCGTTACCTGAGGTAACGCGCGAGAGCATCTGGACGGGATGTATGTAGCTCTAGTATCTCGAGTACGCGGTGCCAGGCTCTTTGAGGCTTTCGGCCGCTTCAGCAGCCGCCCCCGCACGACCAACACGTGCACCTATTCAGATAATTCTATAACTTTTAATATACAAGCTGTTGATTTGCATTCTCGTCAAATTCAAAGAATTAACTATGTTCGTGATTCTCAACACGAATCAATATATATATATATATATAGTTGCAACTAAAAAAACAAGCATTTATTAAATATTGGCCAGGTATCGTAATCATATTTGATTACTTCTTTTTTTCTATGACAAGCTCCTAAAATTTGACGAGGATGCAAATCAACAGCTTGTATTTTAAGCGACTTCAAAAAAAGGAGGAGGTTATCAATTCGTCTGGCTTGGCTTTTTTTTTGTTACCTCGTATTTACCGACTGGGTGAACCGATTGTCATGATTCTTTTTTTATTTGAAAGCTGGTGCTTTCCGTGTGGTCCCATTGTCACCATTTCAATATCTGATGATGGGGTCTTGTAGAAATCGGGGGAATTCTTCAATGAATAATAGCAGATTAACCGCGACGCGACCGCGTTGCTATATCATATCTAAGCATTGTTTACACCATCACACAACATATAACCCCACGCGTGTACACTCGAAAGGGTAACACAGATATATTCAGTAGTATTCGTTTGTCCTCCAATTAAGTAAACGAAATCGATGTATTCTGCTTTCTTGTGACTTTTTAGTGGTGTCAAGTTAATTTACGTAGTATGACAATTCCTTCATGGATTTAAATGACAGAAAGTTAATACTAACCGGCGAACTGTGGGCGTACATTGGTACACCTCTGCCTAACCCTTCGGGGAATACAGGCGTGATGGTATATTATTATTATTTAAAGTTAATACTAAAAAGCAAAAAATAAAAAACTTTTAATAAAAAAAAAACAACCGCCAAAAAAAACGCTGAAAAATAACATTAGCTTTGGAAGCAATACAAAACCACAAAAACAACCAAAGCCTTCCAGCTAAAGTTGTTTTTCACTTTTTAGTTTTTGAAGGCGGTTGTTTTTTTTTTATTAAACGTTTTTTCTTGACTAAGAGATGTAATGTGAAGTGTTTTGTTGCATTAATATTTTATTATGTAATGGTGCGACTTATACAAGACGTACTGTAAAAAAATATTACAATTTGATTTACTGTAACTACACTATTGGTCTCGTGTGGTTTCGTAGGCGCTAGTGCGGCTGTTGAACTAGGGCTTCAGGGTTCAATCCTCAGGCTGGGCACAGTGTTCGGTTTTACTATTACGAATTTAAGGGCATCATCCCGGATTTTAGAAGTTGGTGGTGTGAAGCCCAAGTGCCCGTCCTGCAACAGATTTTTACTCGAGGCTGTCGGAATATGAGAGTGAGGGAAGTGGGAGTGCGCTTGTGTTTGCGCACACACTCGTGCACTACAGCCTCCACTCCGTGACCACTCCTCCGACGTGCCTCCGGGGCCAACCCTCGGTCGGGAGGACATCAGCGAGTGGTCGTTGTGTCCTCGAGAGATTGCGGATAACAGATAAGTGTGCGCCTCGCCGACCGCTATCTGCCATTAGGTGACGAAGTGTTACTGCTCAGTTATCACTCAATCACTGCTCTCGTTATCGCTTATACTAGACCAGATTGCAGATTAAACTATTATGTTTGAAACCCTAATCTTGCAATATATGATTACACTTATTGTCAAAGTGTGTCCTTGTGGCATGATGCGTCATAGTCTAACAACTATGAGTGTCGCTCGTGTCTGCTTCGACTAGCTCTAGGTTCCTCGCACATCAGAGGGGCAACTCTTGTATTTTTCAGAATAGTCTCAATCTGCCAGAAATGTCTCTAATTTAAAATATTCTCCAATTCATTGGTGAGCTGTGCACGTTCCAGATGAGAACGCTTGATAACGCTGAATCACATGTGATACACTCGCGATAGAGCTGCTAGATTAGGTGTTTATCTCGCACTGCCAATTATTACTAATTATCGTCTTTTGTATTCATGTAATGATTACAATCTCGCTGCGTCTGTTAACTGAAGTGCTCAATACTTATCATAAAACCTGGATTATTATTTGTTTGTTTTTCTTTTCCTCTTAGATAAGTCGTTTGATCACTTTATCGTAAATGTGGAATATTCTTTGAATATTTATTTTGTTCAGTTTCAAAAAGCCTAACGAGCCCCCGCGCCCCCGCCGCTCCTCGCTGTAGGTGTGCGCGGGAGATGCGCGCTTGCACTGTATACTGTTGATGTTGATGACTAAACTCTTTGTTTGTTTCGTAATATTGTTATCGCCAGAGCAGGTCTGTCTGTTCTCATTCCGAATAGTAATTACCAGCAATAATTATCAGACATGATTTGCTAAGGACACTTACACCTAAATCTGTGTATACTTGTGTGAAACGCTCCAAAATGAAAGCCCCACGGGACGATCGATCAAAGGTAGGTAACTTTTGTCTTAACATGAGATATCGAGTTACCCAGTAACTGGGTTGTTAGGATGAAACCTAAGCAGCATCCGGTTAGTTCGGAAGCCGATCCAGATATAGTTGGGATAAGGGTAGCCAGACGATGATTTTAACGCACTAACCGCCAGCTAGCTCAGACGAATTCAATGTTTATCTAATGTTTCACAGGTACCACTTGCTTCAGAATTGTAATGTGTGATGTCATAGTTATGGTCGTGCCTACAGCTGTCGCGGACGGCGCTCGCCAGCCGGCCAGCTTATGGTGCAAAATACACCACCCGCTCAACTCATTCAACTCAACATAGTGCAAGTTCTGTCGAGTTCACACAGTAAATAGAGTGTATTGTGAGCGGGTGCATGAGACGACGGAATGCGCACGCGCGCCTTTATAGTTCTTGGCCAGCAAACCCAAAGTTACCGAAGTGTAGTCAAAACTTAACTTTATTATTTAGGCAAGTTTGACTTGCTGCTCGTATTGCCGTGTTAACATATCTAGTAGCCTTTTGTACAGTCAGCAAAAGAGATAAGTAACCAGGGTCGCCTAATAAATTCAAAGTTTTTAAAAACTGATAGAAGTTTGATCATCATCTGCTTAACCTTTTCCCAACTATGTTGGGGTCGGCTTTCCAGTCTAACCGGATGCAGCTGAATACCAGTGTTTTACATGATAGAAGTTTGATCAGTGAATTTTATTTTTAGTAATAGAAAAAAAAAACTGTTTTTAATTCAATTAAATTTCATTTAAAAACGACCACCGGTTTAAAAGAAAACTTAGACGGTCCGGTTACTTATCTCTTTTGTTGACTCGTCTTGTGCTCTCTATTCTGATAGAGACAGAAGGCTCGCTACAGGTACTATGTTGCCTCACTGCAAGGGTCCATAGTGTGAGCAGCATAGTGTGTGTGAGCCGACAGAGCGCGCCGTCGCGTCGGTCGGGCGGCGCGCGGCGGCGGACGTCCGTCCGGCTGTCCGGCGGCTTGTTAGCGGCCCGCTGATACAATTGAACACGCGGAACCATCCAATCAGGAAACTTAATAAAGCGTGGCATGCACTCGCAGACCGCGCGATTTAGATGCTGACTTATACCTACCGCGCTTGAAACTGGACACGTACCAAATTGGATTTTGAAATATAGATACTTATAAATATAAAAGCCACTTTCTTCTTTTTGCCGGCGAATATATGAGTATAATAACGATATCTGCGTAGTTTTATATTTTGACAGCAGTTTACGTTAGGTTTACCTTTTATTTTAAGTACCCGTAGGTTAAAATACACCGATGTAGTTCTTATTTGACCTAACGATTCGTAAGCAAGTAGCATTGCGTTTGGGACAGTGTTACGTAGTAATTTGTCGCGGTGTGAATGGGCTCCTTTAATAAAGTGAGTGCTGGGCATCGAGCATGTGCTCTGTGGTGCTGGGTAAAGTCGTTTGCTCGTGTTCCTCTAGTACTTACCTGTTTGTGTACGAGTTCAGTTGTTCGTGCAGTGTGTCCGGCTGAGGGACCCTCGGCGCCGGCTGGTGACGGCGCACTCATCAGTCACCACACTGAACACGTCGTGTGGAGGGACTTCGCACAAGTAGCGATTGTTGTATTTAAATGTTTAACTGCGGGCGTGTGAGAACATTGCTATGAGTTACTATTATTGGAAAAACGGTATCTCAGAAATGTGTGCTATTGATAAGAAGGAGTGAGGTACGTCTGGCGGCATACAGAATTACACTTAAGACTGATGAAGCGTTTCAGAGGAGGTGCTCATTTAGGAATGTTTTGCTATCGAATCACATGGGATTTAATATATATTTTATTTTTATATATCCGTGTCTTTCCTGCCCCGTTGATCTCGTGGTCCTCGCCCCGGGTTCGATTCCCAGGTCGGACAAAAAGTGGTATTGGGTTTTTCCATTAGGAATTTCTCAGTAGCAGCCCGGAGTTTGGAAGTTGGTGGTGTGATACCCCCGTGCCTCGGAAAGCACGTAAAGCTGTTGGTCCCGGCTGTCATTCGTAGATCTTTCACAGTCGTGACGGATAGTCAGAAGCCAAGAAGTCTGACAAGCAGTCTTACAAGAGGTATCGTGTTGCCCAGTTACTGGGTTGTGGAGGTCAGATAGGCAGTCGCTCCATGTAAAACACTGGTATTCAGCTGCATCCGGTTAGACTGGAAGCCGACCCCAACGGAGTGAGGAAAAAGGCTAAGCAGATGATGATCCGCGTCTTTCCTACATAACAAAAGGCATGCCATCTATACTAATATTACAAAGAGGAAAGATTTTATTTTGTTTGTACCGAATAACCTTTGAAACTACTGGGCCGATTTTAACCCTTTTTAACCAATAGGTAGCTACGTTATTTCTAAATAACATAGACATATAACATCACACTACGACACACGGGAACGGAGCAATAATAATTCAAATTCAAATTCAAATTCAAATTCAATTTGAATTTGAATTTGAATTATTATAAAAGACGTAACTTAACGAGAATTAAAATTCCACGCGAACCGAGTCGCGGTCAAAAGCTAGTTGAATATAGAGAAAGCTTTAAAAAGGTTATTGTCAAAGTCAAAGCATTTATTTAAATTACACCATTTACAGGCACTTTTGAATTGTCAAGAAGTTAACTCTAAAGAAGGTTGAAGCTAATTGCTCGTTCCAAAACGTAGGTCTCTATGGAGAAGGACGAGCAGAAACTCCACGGACACTCTTTTCAAATTGGTTTTTACAAAATCTTAATTTTAATATTCTTGTTGCTTCTATATGTGAACACAAAGAAAGTGAATAAAGTAGAAAAAATAGAAGTAATAATAATAATAAAGAAATAAGCCATGGCAGTTAAGAGATGACCATCCCAACTGACAGCGCCCGTGCACGGGTATGACGCGTGGATCAGCACCACTTAGCTCAACCATCATGAAGGAACCGAATGATCCAACACACGCGCCCTCATCAGTGAGACATTAAAGTAAGCATGACGAAGCTCTCAACCACCATGCTCATTGCGTCCAACACATAATAACTTAAAAAATAAATAAATGACTCCATGGTACTTCACATTTACAAAATTGAAATAAATGATGTAAGATTATATATTACTAAGGTTTTCCATGAACCTATTCGACAGATGCAAGTAATAAAATATATACCATCATCACGCCTGTATTCCCCGAAGGGTTAGGCAGAGGTGTACCAATGTACACCCACAGTTCGGCGGTATATTTAATGCCGGTATGTAATAAAATATAAATAATAATCACGGTACACGTTATAAAGGTCAAAAATAAACAAAAATAAAAAGACGGTAAGAAACATCCTCTTAAAATAATATACTATATTAATTTGTGAACCCGAGTGTCTGTGGAGCAGGACCAGAATTAAGCCACGCATTCTTGTCATTAATATAAAAAAAATATATACCATCACGCCTATATTCATATTCATATTCATTTATTCACGTATAAATAGAAGCATATATAGTGTATTCCCCGAAGGGTTAGGCAGAGGTGTACCAATGTACACCCACAGTTCGCCGGTATATTTAGGTCCCATGTAATAGGGGGCGAGCCTATTGCCATTAACCGGGCACAAATCCAAACTCCGAGCTGCTACTGAGAATTTCATAGAAAAACCCAATAACACTTTTTGCTCGACTTGGGAATCGAACCCGGGACCCCTTGTACAGCAGTCGCACTTGCGACCACGAGACTAACGGGGCAGTTCAGCCATTAATATAATCTTCTAAAATATAATATGCTCTGTACAATATATTGTGCGTTTGATGCATGTTTTAATAGATGTATTGATAGAGAAGAGCGTACAGTGTAATGTGATATAAATGAGGGTAGTCAGCACGCGCGACACACGAGCCGCACGGGCGGGCTTCTTGTAAGTAATGTCGATATGCGAATATCCGACAGAATATTCGCATATCGACATTCGAAGTTCGACACGCCGTGCTTGTTGACTTTTCAAATGAAACAGCTTTTAATGGTATGCAGTTGGTCAGTTCGTCACATAAGACGGACGCACCGGGAGCCGGCAGCGCCGGGGCGAGGTCGCGATTGTCGCGCACACGCCGCAGGAAATTAACATACACGTCGCCGACGCGGGGCCGACACGAGCCTGCACTGCCAAACATGATGATTATCTTGCACCTTCCTGGACAAAGCCATTGTAAAGAAAATGCTAATGTAATACCACAGTATTACATTAACGCACAGAATCTACTGACTCTCAGTACTTACAACACCGTCTACGCAATATTATGTACCTGACACTAACGATACAATAATAGCACACTGAACCTTCTTAGAGAACAGCAGCACGGAGTGGTGAGTCACGTACGCCTCTAACATGACGGCGTTACTGCGAGGGAACAGTAGCAGGCAGCCAGAGCAGAGCGCCGGCTCGCGCTCCAGCGGGCGCGGGTAGCGGCCGGACACCGCTAATATTTTTACTGTATTACTACAGCTTATCTTAATTGTAACCTGCTAAATAAATAATATACTTACTTTGTGACCAACAAGCAAGCCCGTGTCATCTAGAGTGTTCGCATTCGTATAGTGACACGATGGCTCCCTGTGTCGGTATCCTAAGAGCGGCGGCGGCACCGTGCGCAGATTTACGTGAAAAACTAAGTTCGGTGTGAGCGTGGCGCCTCAGAGCGCGCGGGCGTGCTGTGCAACACGGTACGGAACTAGACTGGTCCCGCGGACGTAACAGTCTGCTGTGCAACGGAGACATCGCGCCGCCTACGTGCCGTTCACAGTAGATCGTAGCAAATATTGGCATTTGATGTGTTCATGACAAACTAAGTTCACAGTTAGTGTAGCGCACCACCAGCCTAAATGTAATCAAAATAGGTAGTGACAATAAGTCATGAATGTTCCATCTCCGCCCGTGAAGGAGTCACGCGACGCTCATCTCATAGCCACGGTACTTAGGTGAATGTTGGTGGGCCATGTAAAGGGACGCGTTGTCGTGGGCATCTGGTCAACGGAGACGCGCGCTCCCGCTGCAATGTCCAAGTTATATTGCGTTCAGTATTTATTGCTCTCACCTGTCGCTCGTCGGCTCATGGCGCTCCCCCCCCCCCGGCACACTTGCTTCAACTACAGCCGAACCAACTTGTATAAAGTCAGCTTACTTTACACACTATCGCAATAAAGAAACCACCACACAGGAGCATGCTTCCCCACAAACAGGCCCAGCTCGAGACGTTCAGCATCGCTGCACCGAGTGCACCACGAGTACTTGTGCTGCGTTCTGTAATCACATCTCACCAGCTTAACTGTGCAGTGCTACTAACTAACTTTTAATTGGCCAACTATTGATAAAGCGTATTTAATAAGGCACGAGCATTCTCGTACAGTGCGGGCTACGAAACGTAGCGCGCGTAGCGCGCGTAGCACTCGTAGCACTCGTAGCTCCGTACACGCCTAGTTTTTAGAAGGTTCAAGAATTTTGCTCAAGAACGATCAAAATCAACAGATTTGAATGGCTTATCGACTGAATAAAATGATGTTAGGTACATACAGGTGCATGTCACAGATCGTTTGCTCGACACCGACTGCTCCCGTCCACACATGAGCCGCGTGCACGCGCAGCGGTCGCGGCGGCGTGCTACTACACGCGTTGCTAGTTACGTAACAAGCGGACGCACGTGTCGCGTTATCCGCTGCGAAAAGTGTGCCGGTCCTTATTCAAATCACAACTTGCTGCCATTCTATTAGTCCAATCAAATGAATCAATAGTTTTTGCTTTTTTTATAGAAAGTAATAAACAGGTTGGTTGATATTTTAGAAATACTTTTTTATTTATTTTTTTGTTAATCTTTGCCCCGCTCTAGGATTTTTTTACCGTATCGCAGGTGCGTTTACATACATATATATTATATGTACTGCCCCGTTGGTCTCGTGGTCGCAAGCGCGACTGCTGAGCAAGGGGTCCCGGGTTACAAGGGCAACAGGGGTGGCAAGGGGTAACAGGTTGTAGTTTATCTATAGTTAATTCGGCTTCCGTAGTATTCAAAACCCGTATCGGTATTTTACCATCAACTGGTCTTACTAACGAGCTAGCCATGAACACACCCTCACTCAATTCGCTTGCGCAAACAACAGATTCACCTAATTTTTCTGTTTGTATAAAATGTATCGATTCTGATCTTGGAGGTATGACAAAACATTTATCATAATTATTGTCACTCGTCTTAATTGGTAACGTAATAATGTTTCCAACCTGATTACGCATAATTACATTGTTGTTATTGTAATCTAATAATGATTTATACTTGCGTAAAAAGTCATCGCCAATTATGCCATTCACCGAACATGGCAATGTTTTAAATACATAAAATATATGGTTAAAGGTGGCGTCATTCGCTACTAAGTTTAAATACACATAGCCTATTGATTGTACCTTGCCCCCTAGTCCATTGATCTCTGAAGTTTTGTTATAAAAGGGAATGTTTAGTTCAACAAGATGTTTATGTTTGATGGCCGAGATTGACGCACCCGTATCTAATAACCATTGAAATGGGCAACCATTTACGGAGAGTGATATCGTTATGCTACTGTTACATGATAAAATATTTGGTACACGATTATTCACGAAAAAACTGGTTCGGATTGCCTGATCCATCTGATTTCTTTTCATTTTCCGTCATAACACGCATCGTCTCATTATTTTGTGTCCCCTTATTTCGATTGTAAAAGGAAGTCTTACCTCGATAAGGTCTATTTCTAGGTCCGTTCTGCCACGAACCCCGCGACGCATGACCTCGGCTAGCTCCCTGGTTGCTCGCGTAATGTCCACCTCGCACCTGACCTCTGCTTGACTGCCCTCTAAAGTATCGTCCAGATTGGCCTCTAAAATAATTATTTGTCCCTCGCCTGTAATGGTAATTGTTTTTATGAAATGTTCTAATTTCACCTGGGGAAGAAGATGCCATCGTAGTGTCCTCCTCCACAGCTGCTTGAATGGCATCCTTTAAGGAATCGAAGTTCCGTGCAGTAATAATTGTGCCTAGACGACGGTTTCGCAATCCGTCGGCAAATCGCTTAATTGCCTGTTTTTCATTTAATTGCCTTAAGAAGTTGTAATTTTCGGGTTTACCGTCTGATTGCGAAACAGTCAGATCAACAAACATTTCGGTTATAGTTTTGCCATAATCATCAATTGTTAAATCATTCTGACGAAAAGAATGTAATTTGCTTTGTAATGCTGTATGGGACTTTTTCGGCAGTAGTTGAATGCTCATATCTTTTAATAAGTTGTCTACTGAGTCATAGCTAGTACTAAGTTTCAATTTTGCGGCTTGAGATAACCGACTCTTTAATACAAACACAATCAATTCCTTTTGGGATTCTACGTCCAATATTGAACTGTAATAATCTATACTATCAATGACCTGTCTAACAGTATGCTCCTCATTATTTATCATAACAGGCACCAAGTTTAGTGCTACTTTTAAATCAAATTTCCCCATTATTGGCAATGATTTTCTTTCCTCTTTACTGACGCTTTCTGAATCAGAGCTACTGTTACTAGTCACTGAGTCACATAACTCTTTTATATTAGTATACAATTCATTTATTTTTAAGCGATAATCCTGTATTATACTTAACTCTTCACTTTTATGATATTTTATGTTACTTCCAATACTAATCCATAGCTTTTCAAATGATAAATATAAAGAACTTGCTTCAATTAATTTCTTACCACATACATTAGATTCGCGCCTGCGTTTGGGACCTACCTTTACCAAGTATTGTCTAATCTTGTACAAATCACTATATATATTTTTTAGTCCTTCAGCCATAAACACCTATGTTCTTTTAATCGTACCGCAAACACTGTTTCACATACCGGTACATAACGCGCACTTTTATTTTTGTTAACGAGTTTCGCACTTAAACACTTTGATTTTTATTCACTTCACAACACTTCGTCAGAAATACGATAGGGTTCATGTGTATTATTTGTTCATGGATGTAGTTTGGCACGCGCAATCAGCCGACCTCTGTTGGCCAAAGCTCCGACGACGCCCGGACCATCTCAAGCCCCTAAAGGCCTGCTGGTTTATCTCCTGACTCATCCACCGTGTATGGCATTTCTTATACGCCTTATATCCGAAATAAAGCAATATAGCTGCGACCATGCATATAACAACTACTGATATAATGGTCTGAGTGTTCATATGCGCTCCGATTTCTTGTAAATTCGCGTTATTGCCAGCACCTGCAGCGTTCTGGGCCAGGAAAACCTCCTCCTTGGTTTGATATGATTGACACATCACGAATTATTTAATTTTTATCAAATTACGGTGAAATTATTTAATCACGTATTTCATTTTTAAAGTAATCTACAGCCACGCACGAAATTCGACACTCGTCTCTCGCGCTACCGGCAGGGTCGCCATGTAGGGATGAGATCAATGAAACACAGGACTGCTAGAATAGTACTGATTGTTTATTCGGATGTAGCTGAATATATATTGCTTACAACTATGGAGTACATGTCTATATAGTACTTAATTACTTATTATCTACTACACTACACGATTCCCAGGTCGGGCAAAAAGTGTTGTTGGGTTTTTCTCATTAGCAGAATTTCTCAGTAGCAGCCCGGAGTTTGGAAGTTGGTGGTGTGACACCCCCGTGCCTCGGAAAGCACGTAAAGCCGTTGGTCCTTCCTGATCTCTCTCCGGTCGTGTCGGATTGCCGTTCCATCGGGCTATGAGAGTTAAGGAATAGGGAGTGCACCTGTGTTTGCGCACACACTTGTGCACTATAATATCTCCTGCGTGCGTGGCTAGTCTGCATTAAGATTAGCTGCCGTGGCCGGAATCGGTCTGGAGAATTACATTTACATTTTACATATTATGTCACATACACAAACTGCCAGACTCGGAACAACTCACTCGGATCTGTTGATCATACAAATACCTATTTGCTCCGTGTGGGAATTGAACCCGCGACTCGCAGCGCAGCAGCCTACTGAACAGCCACTGCGCCAACCGTGTCATAAAAATTGTAGACGACCCGAATTTTATTCGGTAATCAAATTGAAATGTTAGCCGTTGGTCCCGGCTGTCATTTGTAGATGTTTAACAGTCGTTACTGTTAGTCAGAAGCCCGAAAGTCTGACAACCAGTCTTACCAAGAGTATCGTATTACCCATTACTGGGTTGTGGAGGTCTGATAGGCAGTCGCTCCATGTAAAATACTGATATTCAGCTGCATCCCGTCCGGCTGGAAGCCGACCCCAACATAGTTGGGAACAGGCTAGGCAGATGATGAATCAAATTGAAATGTTGAGCATTTAAAATGTTAACTTAGATCATCGTTTTGACGTCACGACGCAACGCATAGAGGATCAACTTAAAACTTGGCTATGTTTATCTTAGACGTCAGTGATCTCCGTGCATCTAGCACTGCTAATCCTGGCTATGAGCTTACCCGAAACCGAACAGATATGCTGCTAAAGTGCTTCCTGCGTCACAACACGTAACAACGTGCCGCTAACCGGCCGCGCCCCCCGGCGGTACACCGTGGAGGCTGGGTTTAGTTCTTTAATCATGTCAGACCTCTTTATCGTTTGTTGTTTTTCATAATGACCACCGTTCAGTTGTTGCCCCCCCCCCGCGGCGGCTTACCACAAGTGAAGATTGAAAATTTTCCCAATAAATTGATATTAATCCTACGGAGTTTAAATTTTGGAGCTCGTTGATTTATCTTATCTGTGGTGTTTGTGAGTTACTTCCTCAATTTACACGGATCATCGGCTCTTATGGGACGCCGGGTGAAATAGCTGCTCTGAGATATATGGAGGGCAGGAGTAGTGAGTGAGTGAGAGCAGCCGTGTGCTGTAAACATGCAGCTCTCCCAACGACGCGGCTTTTTTTAACGTCACGGTTGTTGCAATGGCTGAGCAACTGTATGCTATACTGCGCTTCTTGGGTATGATTCCCGCACGGAGGATATAATTTGTATTTCCTCCAGGTAGTAGTTGCGGCTCCAATTGTTTGTATTATAAATAATATCAGTTCAACGTTGTCCCACTGCAGGGCAAAGTTCTCCTCTCATATTATAGAGAAGGCACAAGCATATGTAGATCACAAGACAGATTGGCGATTTCAAACTAATGTTATCGTCGTGTGTCGTGATGAGCAAGTGTTCTACACCGCCTCTGGACCCGCCTCTCATGCATGAGGCTGTTGTTTCGATACCGGCGAGTACCGGCGAGTAGTACGTAAGTTCAAATGTTTGTGAACGTACGCGTGACACCGAACAAATTCCTAGTGCGGGGCAACGTTTGTTTTAGAATAAATAGTAGGTAGAAGTATCCCCTGATCCTGTGACGGGTGGTAGGTTGCACTTCCTGCTATCGTACATTGAGTCGTTGCATCGTGTTCGGACCGGGCTTCGAACCCACGATCGCGGTCGTTCCTCAGTGCTGCTCTGTGTCACTTCGGTAGAAGATAAGTCACAACACGAAGATTGTGAGGCTCATGAATAATTTGGGTCTGTTTATCCGCGCCGTACATCACGCGCGTGGCCCTCTCGTCGCCGCTGTTGAACGTATTTATTAACATGGACTACTAATATCCAGTGCGCTCTATCTAATGAGCTGACATAGCGTGGTGCCCCATCACCGAACAACTCCGAACACTGCTGTGTTGCGTAATCTTTATTATTTCCGAAGTTGACTCACGACTACTTATGTCTTAGTTGTGATACCACGATAAGAAGATAATTTAGAAATTACCGATAAATACTGATACACGGATTTTTTATTGCGATTATTTTAAGTAAGATTTTGTAACAATTTTTCCTTAATCGGTGAATCATCATAAGCCGCGGAATCACTACTCAACAATTGACACATTCAATGATTGGAGATTTTATCATTTAAATACATTTTTACTAATTAATTAACACCGACCTTTGGTTTTTATGTACAAATTCTCTCATGAATAACTTGTTATCAGTCAGTGAACAGATAAATGTTTACATACATTTAACATTAGCACAACGTTAACGCTTCTGCCGCCTTCTATAGTTTAGACGAGATGCAAGTTTATACGATCGCTCCCGGCCGGTCGCTTCGTTTTATTATACACTCCGCCTATACTATTGATATACTACATATATGTAGTGTCCAATTACAAGAAACTGTACCACAGCTGACATATTATGATTCCATATTATAATAGTGCGCTTGCCCTCTACTATCACCTGGCTTGCCTTTCCTAAACTGTTCTCGGATGGAAATCTCCCGCCCCGGGCGGGGCAGGAGGGAATGTCAGACTTTTACTGGCTAATTCCTATCCAATGTTCCTTCATGTGCCCTTTGCGTTCTCGCGTATCTCTTTCGAACAACCCGCAGCCCCGGTCTTAAACTATGTTGGGGTCGCCTCACGTCTAACCGGGTGCAGCGGAATACCAATGTTCTACATGGAGCAACTGTCTATGTGAGCTCCACAACCCAGCTACTGGGTGACACGACACTTGCCTACCAAAATGAATATCAAATTTTCTTTTTTTTTGGCTTCCCTGACGGTCGCCACTGTTGATTCTGGCTTGCAGGAGTTGCAGTGGATGGGAACAGTGTGGTGGACTTGCTGACTATCATCTTTAGTTGTTTGTATATTTGTATCACACAACTGTCATTCTACATATTAATCCAGTCAAATTAGACATTGAAGGTTGCATTAATTCCCATGGAGCTGAAAATTGGTATGAATGTTCAAAATACTATTATGAATGAATTGTGAAAAGTCCCCATCGACCCCCCATAATTTATGTCTGAATTAATTCTGCTGTAAAATGCATCGTTTAGCTGGAAAACGCGAAAAACTCGTTTTTGAAAACTTTGAGAGTCAATAAAAAAAAATGGTCACGTGGGGTCGATGGGGACTTTTCACAATTCATTCAAAATAGTATTCTGAACATTTATATTAATTTTCAGCTCTATGGGAATTAATATAAGCTGACTCCTATTTTAAGGACTAATTTGACTGGATTATATAGCACTAGCGACCCGCCCCGGCTTCGCACGGGTGCAATGCTGATACTAATACACTACAGAAAAACTGTAAACGTAACAAAAACATAGCGGCCCGCTCCGCCCGCAAACGCTACGTCCCGCAATTTTTAATTTGTAATATCTTCTAAAATATTCATTTAAATCATATGCTGTAAAAGGCCATATAAATCTATATTAAATCAACAATGTATTTAAGGTATTTAATTGGATAAGGATTAATGCTGTATTGGTTAAAATCGCTTCGAAAATTAGTTAATAAAATAATTAAAACGTAAATGACAAAAAAGTGTTATTGTGGGATATCCATAAGAGATAGACATATACCAACCATCGCGGAGTTTTCTGTAGACCTTTTCAATGTGTATAATACTTAGTAAATTATTTTGATAAATCTCGTAGGGTTCAGCCAGCGTTTGCAATGTAAGCGGAAATTATTTACGACATCACATTAGAAACCTCAAAAATAACAGTATTTCTCCGCTATTTAATGGATGTTTTTATACATATAAACCTTCCTCTTTAACCACTCTATCTATTAAAAAAAACCGCATCAAAATCCGTTGCGTAGTTTTAAAGATTAACGCGTACAAGGAGAAAAGGGCGACTTTGTTTTATACTATGTAATGATTCGTTTGCAATGTAACCCGGCAATCAGAGCGACAGGAGCAGTTGTGTATAGTGAGTGAATCAGTGTAAAGCTGGGTTCACATTTGTATCATTTCGGTGTATCGTATCTCCGTTGCGTGGACGCGTTTTTTACCAAATACGCCTTAATAATAGGACATGGACAAAATGAGCGTTCATATTTATGATAAAAATACTCGGTACGATACGACTGATCGGGATACGTCAAGATGCTACAAATGTGGACCCAGCTCAACGGAGATACGATACACCGAAATGATACAAATGTGGACCCAGCTTAACGCGATGGATGCGGCGCCGTGTGCTACCCAGTAGACAGGCGCGCGACAGACCAACAAACATCCATCGAATGACCTGACAACAGTGTAAACATTCATTAAGTTTCTATAGAAACTCGAATCAAATAATAGTAGTGTATGTGTGTGCGTGCGCACACTGGCGCACAGTGGTGCGCGGCCATAACTCACCGCCAACGACTTCATGTTCTATCTTAAACAATTTATTTAGAGGCCGCGCCCCCGCGCCCCCCGCGCCCCCCGCACACACGCCCGCGCCCTCCCGCGCCCCGCACGAGCCCGGCTCACTCAAATTTTAAATTATCATTTGATTTCACGCGGCCATTGTTCACGAAAAATAACAGAGCAAAGATACGACGCGGAAGACAAATGCGAAGTGGCTTTGTTTGTGGCGAAATATCATAAAAATATAAGACGATAAAGTGGCGTGATTTATAAGCGCTGTGCCCGCCGCCGCCGTGCCGCCGCGCCGCAACCGCGCCGCAGCCGCCCCGCTCCCGCGCCGCCCACGCACCGCCGCCGCCACGCCGCAGCCGTGTGTACGCCTGCCCTTTATTGCGCCACGCTTTGTCTTGAATGAAACTATTTTGTATAAGTTTATCTAAAGAGAATGT
Organism: Caradrina clavipalpis; assembly: GCA_932526535.1. Classification (NCBI taxonomy): domain Eukaryota; kingdom Metazoa; phylum Arthropoda; class Insecta; order Lepidoptera; family Noctuidae; genus Caradrina; species Caradrina clavipalpis. The sequence goes on along the minus strand of OW052101.1, from coordinate 16,011,700 downwards.
GACCGGGACGCCGGGCGCCGGCAGTAAGCTGAACTAACTACCGCTCTAGGTACGCGGCGTGCGCGGTACGAGTTGACGCACACTGACACTCAGTCAAGTGCCCGATACTAGCAATATGGATCAAATTGGACACGAAATTACTTAATTATAGAAATAACGTAAACTTCAAAAATCTACGTATATTTCTGGTGAACGTTGGCAGTTAGGAGACTTCGTTTTGTATGTTATAATTAGAAAGTGGAATTTAGTATACGTCTGTTTCTCATCTATAATACGTAGCGCAGTAGAAGGAAGTACGTAGCAGGACGTAGCACGTAGCGGGACGTAGCACGTAGCAGGACGTAGCATGTAGCGGGACGTAGCATGTAGCGGGACGTAGCACGTAGCGGGACGTAGCACGTAGCAGGACGTAGCATGTAGCGGGACGTAGCACGTAGCGGGACGTAGCACGTAGCGGGACGTAGCACGTAGCAGGACGTAGCATGTAGCGGGACGTAGCATGTAGCGGGACGTAGCACGTAGCAGGACGTAGCATGTAGCGGGACGTAGCACGTAGCGGGACGTAGCACGTAGCAGGACGTAGCATGTAGCGGGACGTAGCACGTAGCAGGACGTAGCATGTAGCGGGACGTAGCACGTAGCGGGACGTAGCACGTAGCAGGACGTAGCATGTAGCGGGACGTAGCACGTAGCGGGACGTAGCACATAGCGGGACGTAGCATGTAGCAGAACGTGGCAGAAACGCGTACCGAACTGGTTTCTTTTTATTCGCAAAGTGATGATTAACTCATAAAATGGTACGATATTACAGAATACAAAAACCAACTCAATTTTACAAGTCTGTATAAGTTTATTGGTAGCAGAGTGAACTGTCCCCAAAATAAATCGCATTCTTCGAAATGACTGAGTTTTGTATCCAAAAAAAAAAGAAAGAAATATACCATCACGCCTGTATTCCCCGAAGGGTTAGGCAGAGGTGTAGGTGTATTTGTTGAAATAGTACACGCACCTACAAAATTTAACAAAAACATGGATAGTATAAAGTCGAGGTGCTATTTATATAATATAAAAAGAAAAATAGTTCCGCGCGCGTCGTAACTGTCACGCGTACCTGTGTGGCGGCCACTTTCTAGAAGTTGGTGTACTTATATATGTGTGTGTGTGTCTCATCACCGCCGCGCCTCGTGCCGCGCGCGTCACCCTGCACGAGCGCGCGCTGCACACCGCACGCGTGAGCTCGAACACTCGCCGTGGAGATCTCCAGAGCCGGCCAGAACATGTAATGTAACATGTACCGAGCCGCCCCCGTATGTGTGCGTGTGGCGGGACCCTCAGAGCCGGGATGCGCGCCACAAGACACGCCCTCACATATTATAATAATATTATAATAACTTCGCAAAACAGGGATATAACAATTTCCGCCGGCGAAATTCATTTCGCGGACATTTCATTATGTGCCGAGATTGGATTAAGTTTTTGATGAAATTAAAGCGGGTGTGCGATGCAACTCCGCGAACTGAGGGCGTGTGCCGTGTTCACATTCATAAAGAATATGGTTTACTGAACATGTTCACCTCCGCGTTGTGTGCGACAAGCGTAGCCGAGACAGAGTGAGCGACGTCACCGTAACTACATCACACATTATAATGTGATGTGTGCGCTCACGTCAGCCGCGCAGCCAGTGTGTGTGGCGCGACGCCTGTGTCTGTGCTGCACGCTCAAGAAGTGAGTGAGCTCCATCACTGTCTGATGAGTGACGATGGAGGCGGAGGGCAGCACGCCGCGGCCCCGGGAGGCGCCCCGCGCCCCTCGCCTCGCCCTCGCCCGGTGATTCGTATGCATGGAATATCCACGTAATTTGCGAACTCATTGCGTGGATCAAGGTGAGATTTAAAAAAGTCGGTCGGGGAAATAAGAAAAATTCCTGCCTCGGCACGAAAGCCGACACCCGAACGTCGAAAGCCGAGAGCCGAGGAGCCGTCGCCGGGCCTTTATAATGCAAATGATACTGATTGTTCCCATCGCTTCGGATTCCACTAATTTACGACACCTCCACGTGAACCTCCAATTTCCGAAGACATTTCGTTCGGCTATTCCCGGGAGCGGCGGATATTTACAGTGCTTTACTGGAGAGGAAATTATCGTAATGTTTGGATTACATCTGGAATAGCCAGGAGAGTTGAGCGCAGAGTCATTAGTGATGGTTGGCGGCCCACAGTAGCGGTCATGATAACATAAATATTATTAAAGGAATCCCTAGGATATGCCTTCGACCTGAACGTGGCCTGTACCTAAAGTTATCGCGGTTCTCATATCAACTAGAAGACAAACTTATCATTCGTTTACAATTGTTGGGTACATCGGTGTTGAAGGTTACTTGTAGACTACGCCCCCGACACGCTTCTCTATATCGGTTCAAGTGGTACAGTAACAAAAGTGTAACAGTGTGATTATTTCTGATGTAGTCTGTGCCACGTGGAGTTACAAACCGTGGAGGTTCTTAATCTGCTTATTCCCTAGAAAAGTTAAAATGAATAAAATAAAGATGAAGATGAAGCGAATGAATAAGTCAGTGTATAATAAGGATTGTGCTGAAGCCGATTGCCAGATCGCGCTAACTTGAAAGCTGCTTCAAAACTTTCTTATACATAATCTGTTCCCGACAATGGCTCCTGTACATCTTTAGCTTCTTATTTTATTTTTTAAGATCTCACACACAGCAACCGATTATCCAGCTTTATTCTACTCTAAATATATATAACTCAAAGGTGACCGACTGACATAGTGATCTATCAACGCACAGCCCAAACCACTGGACGGATCGGGCTGAAATTTGGCATGCAGGTAGATGTTATGACGTAGGCATCCGTTAAGAAACGATTTTGATCAATTCTACCGACGCACGATCACACGTAACGCACACCGATACTTACCAGAAGTCATTTACTAGTAGCTAGCTCATGCCCGCGTCTTCGTGTGAGTATCGGTTATCCGCGGGGTTTTACTTGTTTTGCGTGGTACCTAATCATTTTTCTAGAATAAAAGAAGCCTAAGTTACTCCTTATAACATCAACAATCTGCCAGCGCTAGTCTCGTCAAAATCTAGTTTAACCTTTTCAGAGGCCCGGAACGAACATCCAAAAATATATGAACTCCGTTTATTCATATGAATTTAGAATGTAAAAATCTATTATTTTTACATTACACACAGTTACGTTTTAACTTTAGCACGCTGGAACACCTGTTAACAGTGTATGAGTGCTAGTAGACAAACCTACACATCACATCACGAGCAGAGTTAACTAGTTGAGTGTAAATGTCGTCCGGATGTGCCGACACGTACGAACACAAGCAAGCGGCGGCGCGTAGGCGTGGCGCCACACCATCACTCTTCACAGAAACTAAACAACAGTTGTAAACCGCCGCCACACGTGTAGCGCGGCATTAGTTCCTCACGCCTGCTAAGATAATGGCGTAACTGCCCACAGGGCCCGGCAGTAGGTGCCGGCCGCGCTGTACCGGTGCTGCACTTGTGACCGTCGTCTTCACGGCCCGCACACACACGCACCGCTCGTTATGCTGACCTTGTCGCAGTACTAACAGAACAGCGTGTCAAGCCCCGAGGCTTTGCGTGTGAACGGAGAACGTGTATGTGTGAGTGCGCCCTCGATGACTATGAGAAGTGGATCAGCACGAGTGTAGTTGTTGGTAATGTGTTCCGCGGTGAGGGGCCGTGACGCCGCGTGCGCAATTATATGTAAATCTGAGAGGGGCACAGGGGGGGGGGGGATGACATTAGTGGATTGTTCGCGTTATGTGTGATAATAGCAGTTTAAGTGTCGCTCACGTGTTCCTACGTAGCTGTAATGACGCGTGCGACTAGTGAGCGCGCGCGGACTCGCCCCCGGCTCCCCGGTACCGTCAGTGTCGTAACCAACCGATACAATAATAATACTAATTCAGTCGCTCTTTAATCCGATTAAAAGGGTATACATAGAAGTACGTACCGACATAGTTCGCGTTATCTATTTTGTAAAGGTTTTCTTTAATCATTGTACTTTTAACTGTTTTTCTTGTAAATATTTAAGGAGTATCCGTCAAGGTAGTCTGGGAAATTCAAAATAACTTAAATTTTTACTTTGGATACTTGTTGTTTTTGACGGAAATCGACATATTTACACTTAAAAATGTTATTTCCGTAAATATTGTATGATATTGTATATTTACGATAATTTTAATAAATATAATTACCATCATGATGAGTTTTGAACTTTGAACAGTGCTGAATATTTTTAAATACACTCCGCAATAGCAAACGTTGATACCTACGTACCTGAGTTTCAGTGTAAAAGTAACATTCGAAAAAAGATCCTAACCTTTATTAGCAAGACGTCGGCAATAGAGTAGCAATAGTAGGTGATTATGATTACATGTTGTTATCGTGTGGGTGTGTTGATAACACACGGCGATAAGCGATGGAATTAACTTCAATAAACAGTACAAGTATCGGGGACAGCCCTGTGCGTCTGGCGGTATCGGGGGCGCACTGATACACGCACACCTTGGACGGTTTTCTTTTATTGGTGTTAATGTGCTGCACGCAGTTGCTTGCTACAGCTTATTGTTTATTCTTCAGAATATTATTCAGTCGTTTTAGTAAAAAAACATAGTTTATTTACAAACATTGTTTTACAAAATGTTTACATAAGCCATAATATTGTAAACATGTCTAGTAATTTAGGAAGATTATTAAAAAAATTGCATTAAAGTCAAAATCAAAGTTAAATCATTTATTCTAATTAGACCATTAAATGGCACTTTTGAACATCAATTAATTAGTCATTTTAAAACTATTGAATCTAGTTGCCGAATATCCACTGCCGAACCAGACTAAAACTAGCAGCACTTGGCGCCTGCTGGGGACTCTGAACGCGGATCCGTGGGGGCGCCCTTACAAGACGGTGCGGGATAAGATCCGCACCTGGGCCCCCCCGCTGACGCAGAGTCTCCGGCCGGAGCTCGTTGAGGACGTGGTGAGCGCTCTGTTCCCCTCGCGGGGAGAACATCCTCCCCCGCCCATGGCTCCGCCGCCTGCGATGCCGGAAGCGGACCACACCGACGACGACACGCCAGAGGTGACTGGGGTAGACCTGAGGGTGGCGGTACGTAAGCTGAAAGGCAAAAATACCGCCCCGGGACCCGACGGCTTGCCTGGGAAAGCCTGGGTCCTGGCCTCAGAGGCTCTAGGGCCCCGATTGGAGGGGCTCCTAAGCGCATGTTTGGAGAGGGGCCAGTTCCCACTTCGTTGGAAGACGGGGAAGCTGGTCCTCATTCGGAAGCCTGGGCGCCCTGCGGACTCACCGTCCGCATACCGGCCCATCGTGCTGCTCGACGAGGTGGGCAAGCTCTTTGAAAGAGTGATTGCGGGCCGCCTCGTCGGGCACCTGTCTGGGATGGGGCCGGACCTTGCGGACTGCCAGTTCGGCTTCCGCAGGGGGCGCTCTACGGTGGATGCCATCATGCGCGTCAGAGTTCTCTCGACGGGGGATGCTGTATCCCGGGGCGGGGTAGTGTTGGCGGTGTCGTTGGACATCGCCAACGCGTTTAACTCCCTGCCCTGGTCCTGCATTAGGGAGGCACTCCGGTACCACCGGGTGCCGAACTACCTCCGTCGGGTGGTCGGGGCCTATCTGTGTGATAGAGCCGTGATCTACCCTGGTCGAAATGGTGAATGGAACCGGCGAGAGATGTCGTGCGGTGTTCCGCAGGGATCGGTGCTGGGGCCGCTCCTGTGGAACATCGGCTACGACTGGGTGCTACGTGCTGACCTCCCTGAGGGCGCCAGCGTAGTGTGCTACGCGGACGACACACTGGTCCTGGCGCAGGGGAGGTCGCACGAGGCGGCGGCCGACCTTATGACACGCGGGGTTGCGACAGTCGTTGAGAGGATCCGGCAATTGGGTCTCGAGGTGGCCTTGCACAAGTCCGAGGTCCTGTGTTTTCATGGGCCTCGGAACGCGCCACCGTCGGGATCCCAAATCACGGTAGGAGGGGTTTCCGTCGGCGTCGGGTCGACGATGAAGTACCTAGGACTTGTCCTCGACAGCCGATGGAACTTCGTGGAGCACTTCCGACGTTTGGCTCCCAAGTTGGCACGGGCTTCGGCCGCTCTAAAGCGGCTCTTGCCCAATTTGAGGGGGCCAAACGCCTCCTGCCGGAGGCTCTACGCCGGGGTCGTGCGTTCGATGGCCCTTTACGGGGCCCCGGTGTGGGCGCGGGGCTTGAGGCGGCTTGCCGCCCACTACCTGAACGCGTCCCAGCGGGTGATCGCCATAAGGGTCATCCGCGGATACCGCACGATCTCCGGCGAGGCAGCGAGCCTCCTTGCCGGATTGCCGCCATGGGATCTGGAGGCGCTGGTCCTCGCGCGCCTACACGAGTGGCGCGCGGAGGCACTGGGCCGGGGCGAAACTCTGCTGCCGCGGCAAATTGCCGCCCTGCGGACGGAACTCCGGCTCGATCTCAGGGCGACATGGAGAGAACGACTGTCGCAACCTCGTGCAGGGCTCGCCTCGATTGAGGCGGTAAGACCCCTCTTTGAGGAGTGGCTGGAGCGGCGCCACGGCGCCCTCACCTACCGCCTGACGCAGGTCCTCACCGGACACGGATGTTTCGGGAGGTTCCTGCACCTCATCGGGCGGGAGGAAACGCCCGGGTGTCACCATTGTGAGGATCGCCCCGAGGACACGGTGGAGCATACTTTGGCGGTGTGCCCTGCTTGGGCTGAGCACCGCCGAGTCCTCGAGGCGGCCATCGGCGGCGGCGCCCTCTCGCGTCCGGCACTGGTCCAGGCCATGGTCCGGAGCGAGGGGGAATGGGAAGCAGTCGCCTCCTTCTGCGAAGCTGTAATGCTAGAGAAGGAGGCGGCGGGACGGGAGAGGGAAAGGAGGGTCCCCCGTCCCAGCGGCCGCCGCGGTAGACGATCCGGGCGTCGGGAGCCACGTGACGACTCCCGGCCACCGTAGACGCGGGTCTGTGGACGGTGAGCAATGGGTAGCTCACCGTCCGTACGTTCACTAGCGACAGACCGTGTCGACGGCGCGTCCGTGTTCCACGCGCGCCTCAAAGAGATGTCAGCAAATTGGATGGGGCCACTGAGGGCCGATGCCTGCCGGGGCTGCGGGTTGTTCGAAAGAGATACCGCGCCCCCGGAACGCAAAGGGCACATGAAGGAACATAGACGGGTTTTAGTCAGTAAAAGTCTGACACTCCCTCCCGCCCCGCCCAGGGCGGGGGAAGTTATTTGATGATTTCCCGTCTATAAAAAAAAAAAAAAAAAAAAAAAAAAAAGCACTTGGCGCCACTCCCTGCAGGGAAATAACATCAAACTAGCATTTCTAATTAAAGTAAGGAAAGTAACTACAGAACACATGTTTTTTTATTTTTCTAACTCTAACTTAAATAATAAAAATTAAATTACAAAATAATATTGAGTACAAATTGTGATATTGACATTATATGAATTTCACTTGCGCAAGTGTGATATGGTGTGTCTGCTCGGGTTCCGCTGTGTTTGAATAACGTTTAATTCGTAATGGTTCAGACCTCTTTGCCCCAGTTCCTCAGTGCACTTCACCAGTCACCGTCCACCACATGCTACTTCGCCATGTTGATCGTCGGCGGCCTTAGATCATTGCGTCCGTTAATGCGCCGTGCCGCTGTGTCTCCGGCGCCGTGCCGCTGTGTCTCCGGCGCCGTGCCGCTGTGTCGCCGGCGCCGTGCCGCTGTGTCTCCGGCGCCGTGCCGCTGTGTCGCCGGCGCCGTGCCGCTGTGTCTCCGGCGCCGTGCCGCTGTGTCGCCGGCGCCGTGCCGCTGTGTCTCCGGCGCCGTGCCGCTGTGTCTCCGGCGCCGTGCCGCTGTGTCGCCGGCGCCGTGCCGCTGTTTCTCCGGCGCCGTGCCGCTGTGTCTCCGGCGCCGTGCCGCTGTGTCGCCGGCGCCGTGCCGCTGTGTCGCCGGCGCCGTGCCGCAGCTTGCGGGAAGCACATTAATTGCGTTGCGTCAGAGTCGCGTCGGATTTCCTGCGCCGCTAATATTATAATAGTGTCGCCGCTAATTGCCTTCCAGGATATTTGCGTTACGAGTCAAGGCGCTAATGCTTTTACAATTATAGTAATTTTCTCCAGATCGTATGTTGATGTCATTTGGGTATTTGTAAAAGGATCCAGTAGGGATACAGTAAGGCAGTAATCTAGCTGTCATATCAAACAACTGAAATGTGATTAGAACTCGATTAGGTTTGCTTCACCTTTTAGCGAAATATTCTTTTTTCATCTTTTCGTGTGGGCAGTAAGGTCTTACGACTCCACACATTCTAGTGTTAGAGTTTCTAAACCGCCTCAAGGGCCTCAGACATGGTTACTGATGTCAGTGAAATCCAAGATAAACTTAGAAAGTACATAATTATGAATTAGTAAAAGTCACATTGGTACTTGCCCGTGCCCGGTTGCGAACCCACAACCTCGTGCATGAGAGGCCTTAACCACTGGGCCATCACGACTCATAAAATATTCTTAATTAGATTGAATCATATCATAATATTGCTACTTGCACATAGGTAGGTACATAGTTTATAACACAATAATTATGTATAAATCCATTTCCTAATAAACTTTAGTGCTAAAGATTAATGTTCTATTACTATACACATACTGTTTTACCGGAATAGGTGGCATACGACCACGGCTTTCAGATGAGAATGTTTTCTTGTTTCATACTTTTTAGAACCTGAACTTTTCGTAGTCGGGTTTTAGTTTTTTAAACTTCATTTTTTATTTAAATTATTTTGGGGTTCAAATTTAGACATTTATATACATACGTAATATTACTGGAACTGGAACATATACACAATATATGGAATAATCTATTAGGACTCCCAAACTAAAATATTGGTTAGTTAGCTAGGTTTATGATGCGTTCTAAAGGGTGCCATGTACAGCTTACTAATACAATCATCATCATTACATACATAGTATAAAACAAAGTCGCAAATTCGTCGCCCTTTGTGCGCGTTAATCTTTAAAACTACGCAACGGATTTTGATGCGGTTTTTTTTTAATAGATAGATTGGTTAAAGAGGAAGGTATAAATGTATAATAACATCCATTAAATAGCGGAGAAATACTGTTATTTTTGAGGTTTCTAATGTGATGTCGTAAATAATTTAATTTATTCCGCTTACATTGCAAACGCAGGCTGGACCCTACGAGATTTATCAAAATAATGTACTAAGTATTGTACACATTGAAAAGGCCTACAGATAACTCCGCGATGGTATAATTATGTCTATCTCTTATGGATATCCCACAATAACACTTTTTTGTCATTTACTTTTTAATTAATTTATTAACTAATTTTTTAACCAATACAGCATTAATCCTTATCCAATTAAATACCTAAATACATTGTTTATTTAATATAGATCGATATGGCCTTTTACAGCATACGATTTAAATGAATATTTTAGAAGATATTACAGATTGAAAAATTGCGGGACGTAGCGTTTGCGGGCGGCGGGCGTAGCGGGCCGCTATGTTTTTTATAACGAACGTTCAGTTTTTCTGTAGTGTATTTAGTATCAGCATTGCACCCGTGCGAAGCCGGGGCGGGTCGCTAGTATATATATATATTTGAAATGTGCTAATTAAGCCCTTGAATTTGATATGCAACACGACCAAAATTGGAAAAAAAAACACATCTTCATGAGCCCTAGAGGGCGCCACATACAATTTATTGCAACATAACATAGCCTATAACCAGTGGACAATTTAGACGCTTCCAATGACACCTCATTTGTCAGTTTTCGTTAGATGGTTTAGAAGTTATGAGGGAACAGATGAACATCCATACATACATACCGGTCAACCTCATAACCCTCCTTTTTGCTTCGCCGTAGTCGGGTAAAAAGAGAGAGATATGGGTATTAACATTGTGTCGATAGTGAAACCGAGCCATTACTGAGATAGCCGCGCTGTGCGGAGATTTATTACGCTTTTTATTTGGCTTACACCGGCTAATTTATTTCTGTTCAGCGGATAATTGAAACTGCCAGATAAGTACTGGCCGTCCGGACACAAAGCGACCAGGCACAGAAGATCCACATACAAAGGAACAAGGCAAATATAATATAATATAAAATGATTCCAGAGATTGGAACTACTGGCGGGTGTCCTGCGCATTGCGTGCGCCGCATGCGTTGGATGTATTAAGTCAAGTCAAACGCTTCAAATATGTGAACTCACTACTATTTTTATTTAGCTCAGTAGCTACAGGCTTGTTGTCATTTTGCTGTTAAATGCTGGTAAGTACGCTAAATAGATATACTAGGCACAAGGGAGTACCCTAGCAACTGGTATTAAATTCGATTTAAAGCCGCGTTTACATGGAGTTAGTATCTCGAATGTAGGCATGGGAGAATTTCATGAACATAATTGACGAATGCTACACAAGCCTCACAAACGAGAATCATCCCCGGCTGTAAGCACTCGCATGTTGTGCACACGAGTGAAGGCCGACAGGGTCTACTTGTTAATATGCATTCTTAATACAATCTAAAAAAATCAAGGTTTGCCAGCGAGCAATGGAGCGCAGTAGGTATCCTGGGTGTTAAATTAACTGATCGAGTTCGAAACAGTATATAGTGAACTCATCTAATTCTGTGACTCGCCCAATTCGGTGATATTTGGTTTGAGCGCTATATATATAGGCTGGTTTCTGCCTACCCCCATGGGAAAAAGGCGTGAGTTTATGTATGTATGTATGTATGTATGTATATATAGGCTGTACGAGTGAAATCAATTACTTGAAATACAACCATATTATGATTTGATTATGATTAATTGTGCCTATATTCCTCATAAAAGACTTATTAAAACTCATGCTAAGTCTGAATTAAAGTAATTAATAATTTATTGGTATTTTATTACTCAAATGCTTTGCAACCTTACTGCTCTCCAAAACACGGCTGACGTAGGTCAAAAGGTTGCCCAACTCAAATGGGACTGGGCAGGACATGTCTGCCGTATGCCGGACAAACTGTGGGCCAGAATAGCTCAAAGCTGGTGCCCCGAGACAGTGAGTCGAGGTCGCGGCAGGCCACGAAGGAGATGGCGGGACGAAATCGACAAATTCCTTCAAAACTGGAGAAACGAGGCGCTAAAAAGAGAAGAATGGAATAAGTGGAGGGAGGCCTTTGCCCAGGAGTGGGAAAGTACAGGCTAATCCAGTCTAAGAGTGCATTTCATAACAGATCAGAGTGTGGCTTGCTGCTGAGTGGCTCGCGTTGGCTCGAGCCTCGCTGAGCGTTTACTTGTCGTGTTACAGGCGCGACACGGCGGCAGTGCAACTACTTCGTACTTCATAATATCGACTTGCTCCCCGCTCACTTCGCGGTGCTGTCTGAGGATGCATCGCACTAATGGCTTTGTTTGGCACGGCACAATGAAGTATCTGATTGACACGACTGCGAGACTAACTAAAAATGTTCAGATCATCTTGTTAAGTCTAGGTATGAGTTTGGTTTAAATAATTTGTAAAAACTAAGACACGTATTTTTCTCGTGAGCATGTGTAGGTGCGTACCAGTTAAAGTTCGGTAAGTTTACAGTGATTCACTCGGATTGCAAGCTCTGGGTTTATGGAACCTTTAATATAGGATCTCATAGCTCTTCCCGTCATAATAAGTAAATAAGTTCGTACGAGTAGGTGCCGAGTATCGCGGCCACCGCGCACAGCGAGTTCGTATCAACGTGTTGTAACTATATTAGTTTTTCATTTCATTTACATTTCAAGAGTCGAGATAAATCATTAAACTGTTTCAGTTGGAAGGAATCGCTCGACGAGCTGGCCACAAACATTGGCCGAACGTGACCAATATCTGAAATGTAAACAGGCGACCCGAAGATAAATGAGAATAGTACAAAATGCAAATAGTTACCGAACTGCAATTCTAAACTAGAAATCGGAGACTTTAAGTGGCGACCGGCTCTCAGTGGCAACTTTAATTAAACCTAACTTCTGAGATGACGTCCCACTCAAGATAATCCTTACAAACTAACTTTGCTATTCACGCAGTGAACTTTAAACTCTACGTACAAGTATTAAGGTTTGGTGTGAATGTAGAGTTAGTTTGGTAAGCTATTAAGCTGTTGCGTCCTGCGGCTGGAGGAGACTAATTCAGAAACAAGATTGTGGAAGTGGTATTCCAGTTCGTTTAATGTGGCCGGACCTGGCCGGACCGGACGCCGGACACACCGGCCGCCGGCTACCGGTCTCCACCAGCACATGTCCATGACACAAATGTCAATACAATTAGATTACCTGTATTCCATGGCTGTATGTTGACAGACATGTTGTAACAGGAATAGATTCACCGGCGCATGTGTAGTACGTAGGCACCGCGGACGTTACGCGGACGGCGCGCGGCTGGTTCGCACGCGGAAACAATTATCAGCTTGATTTACATATCAAGCCGCACCGCACCGCATCGCACTCAGACCGTTACGAAATCAGTTGTGAGGCTCTCGCATGCTGCTAATGTTTGCTGGCGGTGATACATTACAGTGTGTGAATGAACCGCTGAGTGAACTAGTGCACACAACCATTTGTTACCTCAGTATAGGGCTTAATCTCTCCATAAGGTGACCATGATTCCTCTGAGCAATTCATAACAGAATGAGGTAGATAATGATTGTGCCTCTCTGAATAACTTCTACCACGGCATTGTGACAATGATTGGCTATTTAGTGCTCTCCATATGATAATTATCACTTGCGTGAAAAGATAAGGAATCGGCTCCACGCTTTCCTTCATTACCTGATCTCCATGTAGACGAGCTAGCGATGCTAAATTATGATAATAAATACGTGAAGCTCACAGAAGTAGTTCAGAGCTACATTGACCGGAATCAACAGATGAAAGCGATGAAACCGACACGATACGATTCATCTGCATAATGCCGGACCGGCGGTACCCTCTCTGCCATTACATTAATAGCTGTTTTCTACCTCGCCCGGGACGCGACTCGTCCTAACCCTTCTTTTTTAAACGGCTTCATTAAAATGTCAATGAAAGTTCATCGGCGGTAGGCTCACCACGCTACCGCTGGAACATGTCTGCCCTCAGGAGGTTTATTGAAACGGACACATTGTGTTGCGAGATATTAACAACATCACCCTTGAAATGAGCAGTCCCTGTGATGTTTACTCAGATGTAACTTTACCTAGATTGAAACCTAGCGCCGTGTCCAGGACAAAATAAACAGCTTTTGACTAAATAAAACTAGGAGAACCCGATGAGTATGCCAATGACTTTACAAATACTCGTATCTTTTCAACCGATTAAAAAAAGGAGGAGGTTATTAATTCGGATGTTTCTATGTTTTTATCCGTCGTATATAGACGGACTTGAAAAAATATTTTTGGCTTGAAAGGGGTTTATTCCGAAATGGCCCCATTTAAATTTCATATAGATCTGATGATGGATTCCGGAGACAGCAACAGACAGACAACCGCGACTGCTGCTATCGCATAAATATGCATTGTTTACGCAATCATACCATCACGCCTGTATTCAGTAGTTTTCGAAAATTTGTCACCCAAGTAAACGAAATCGCATATTCTCTTTCTTATGACTTTTTAGTGGTAAGTATATTGTTAATTTACGTAGTATTACAGTTTCTTCATGGATTTGGATGACAGGAAGTTGATACAAAAAAAAATCATCAGCAATAAATAATTGAGTATTGAGTATTATTAAGTAAAAAGACTAAAAAGTGAAAAAAATACTTTAGCTCTGGAAGCTTTGGTTCTATTTGTTGTTCTGTATTGCCTCCGACTTCCAAAGCTAAAGTTATTTTTTCACTTTTTACAGGTCTTTTTCGTAAAAAAGTATGTAGTACATCAAAGTGAGGCCGAGATGAGTGAAGATCCGCACACGTCCGCCTTATTAGGTAAGTTAAATCCGTCATGTATGACATATTCAATTAACTCCCATTCACCGTGCCACCAATTAAGCGGCAGTATCAATAAGTTTATTAAATAGTCAATCCATGGCCGGGCCCCGCCCCGGGCCCCGGGCTCATATCCCGGGATTAAGCGCTGCCCCGCGGCCCGGGCTGGGCGCCTCTTATTAGTCCCTCCACTTAACCGCTGCCGATATTCATTCTATGTCTTTAAATCCCTCTTCGGTAAGTTCTCGGCTATCCGGCTGTCCGGCTGCCGTGCTCACGTTTCTAATGTTAAGTCTCGTACAACTTTAAAATATTTTTAAATTCACGGTTTAATTAGTCATAGCGTGGAGGCAATGAAAGCGTGTTGAGCCATATTGGTTGTAAAGCGCCTACGACCTGCTTGTGTTGACCCTGAGTGTTGCACGCCTGAGTATAGTGTTCGGTGCGACGAAGTCATCAGAAGTCATCGGCGCTGTGATGATATTCCGCTGCGATAGTTTTCACTGCCCTTGATCGATAGACACGAAACGTTCAATGCAAGTTCTATAAATTCAACAAATTATGAACACATCGTCGTGAACCTGTAACATCGGCGGGTACCTAGTTGCGTGACGCATGCTATGCTATTCCGGCAATCCGAAGGGATTTGCTTTTTTTTTAAGTGAAATATATTTTTAAGTTTCAACCTGACATAGGTACGTTGCTGGTCTTTCCCCACGGTTAATTTCGAGTTGCATCAAACATGACCTAAACAACAAGAATATTGACTCAATTTTAAACGTCAACAAATACCTATACTAAATATGTATAATACGTAGGACGATACAACACACATGCTATAATAATGATATCTTCTAATTCATCGGTTAAATTAAACACACGATGAACGTGTGTTTAATTTAGCCGTACACGTTTCAAGTTCAGCAAACTGTTAACATTGTAACATCGATACAATGAAACGATAATAAATTATTCAGCGCTGATGAACATGGATCCGATCAGTTTCACGTAACTCTCCATCCGGCGATACACTTTCTTTGTATAAAATGTTATTTTCTCAGCGCTGGGATACATTAGGTAGCTTCCGACGCTGCCGTGTGCGAGTGATTCATCACCGGACGAAGACCTGTGCGGTTTACATTATGCAGCGCTTTCAGCGGTGGCCGGTGGCAGGCGGCGCGGCGCTGCAGCGGTGCCAACACGTGCGCCCCAGGTTACCACGTTAGCTACTAAACGTAAGAGTTAAGTGTTGAAAGGAATTACTAATTAGCAGATATAAAGTAAATAAATCTATACTAATATTATAAAGCTGAAGAGTTTGTTTGTTTGTTTGTTTGTTCGCGCTAATCTCAGGAACTACCAGTCCGATTTGAAAAAATCTTTTTGTGTTGGATAGTCCATTTATCGAGGAAGGTTATAGGCTATATAACATCACGCCACGACCAATTGGAGCGGAGCAATCAGTGAAAATGTGGCAAAAACGGGGGAACGGGAAAACGTTTTGAGGGCTTTCGTTGCGTGCGCTGCGTAAACGGTTAAAGTTACTTGAAAATAATGTATGACAGAATTGTTCCTCTTAAATAATACAAAAAAAAGTTCGCGGTAGTACATGCCTAACTTTTAAGGTTGACTGACTATAGCCATTTTTATGTCCAGAAAATTTGTTTTAAAATAATGCATTATTTGCGAAGGTGTTTTTATAGTATTAATCCTTATCAACATAAATACGTTATTCATCACAAGTGTTTAATTTTGAACGAAATGGCTCTTTACATCATTTAATTTCAATGAATATCTTAGGAGATATCACAGTTTTAAAATACCTTCGCGGTAAAATAATGACTCTGCGAGACATACCTCAGAATGACAGATTATAGGCTACACATAACATCGCGCTATGAGCCACGGGAACGGATCAGTAACCAAAAACCTAACGTACGCGGGTGAAACCGCGGGGCACAGCTAGTAATAACTAAAGATGAAATCTCAAATAATACCTATATTTACTAGTTTATTATATAGATATACCGTACGTACTGGTACGTCATTATTTTCAATGCCATTACATTTTTAAGCTTCGCGTAGCTGTTCTTAATTGGATTTCTGTGACAGAACAATCATGTTGATTTTATTTTTGCTGTTGAAAAACAGCTGATTGTGTGTTATTTTGTTACTTATTATTATGTTGGGCCACAGAAGTTATGCGCTTTGCAAATGTTTGTTTGTTATCATGATTCACCCTGTATATATTTTTAAATGTGCTTCACTATGTGCTTTTATTTTGTGAGTTTTTAGTTTAACGCGAAATGATTCGTCGGATATAATAACCGCTGAACGTTTGGTTGTTGGACTCTAAAGCGAGTGCTAAATGTAATCATTAAAAGTTCAACACATTCACTTGAAATGGTTTTGACAGCAAAGGTTCATGAAACCATAAACTTCCAACCAAACATTAGGTATAATTATGTATGGAGTCATCGCCCCCTCAGCAACACAACCGCCGATAGTGTAGAGACAGTCACAGTGGCCGGTCCTGCACTGCCCGCGGCCAGGACCGAATACGTTAATGCCAACTACTCGTACATACAATCGGATAACAAGTACTTTTTGTTGATACGCATACGCTTCGTGTGGCTCGGTTCCCTTCCGCGGGTACTTACCATCGTGTGGATAACTCGTGGATAAGTAAACCTGAGCTCACTGAGGTAAACAGCTCCTCATGCAAGAACAATGAGTACGATCGTAAGCTGAGCGCGTCAGCTCTCACTTGCAGGTGTATAATTACCCTCGATCAGTATTAGGTAGGGTCACATTTCAGCGAGTCATTCCACTGAAACACAATATTCGTGTAATAAAATATATTGTCATTAATCAAACGGGCTTACGAGCTAACTTATAAATCATGTTCACCTTCAAACGGGTGTAGTAAGCTAATTTAATTGTAGCCGTCTATTGTACGCTGGACCACTGAATAATCGCGGGCTCACAATAAATCCATACTGAGGCAACACAATTGTTTACCAATTAACCCTCTAATGGCTAAAACTGTGAATAATTTGTAGTGAATCAGTTGGCGGCGTCGCGCAGCTTAGCATGATTCATGGAGAGCGCGGGGGGCGGCGGGGGGCGGCGGCCGGGGGTCGTGTGTGGTGCACAGTTGTACGTACACGTGCTAATTGCCTTGTGATTGTGTCAGGAGGTCCTGGCGCGCCGGTACGCGACGCACACGAAGCGCGGGCAGTCGCGCTCTGTCGGCTTGACGGAGTACATCGTGTCCACTGTGCCAATAATATGTGCATGCGCATTCAGGTTTCTCACTTTTATTCTCATGCATTTATTTAATACTCATATTGAATACATTTTTAAATATTTGTATAAAAATGCTCGTAACTAAACTGCCTCGTTGGCCTGGTGGTCCTAAGCGCGACTGCTACGCTAGAGGTCTTGGGTTCGATTCCCAGGTCGGGCAAAAAGTGTTATTGGGTTTTTTTATGAAATTCTCAGTAGCAGCTCGGAGTTTGGATTTGTAATAGGCTCGCCCCCTATTACATAGGACCTAATAACATACCGGCGAACTGTGGGTGTACATTGGTACACCTCTGCCTAACCCTTCGGGGAATACAGGCGTGATGGTATTTAGTATAAAAATAGAAACATTTAAAAATATAAAAAAGTAGCCCACGGGGAACAGGGTCCATGTCGCTGGTGGTCAGGGCTCCTGAGAAAGGTATCTCTAAACAATACTCGCCGTGCGTAGGAGTACCGCTTTCTGAATCAAGCCCTTCATCCAGCCGCCCAACGAGAGCCTCCTTAGAGGGTGGTCGACACTCTTGCCTATTATGCTATTGGCCGTCACGACTATCGGCACAATGATTGCTGTATTCACTTTTATTTATTATTACTTTGTGTATAAAATGTATGGCTTCATCGAAATAGAAATGATGAACATTACGAATTCGACACAAACTAGTTAGCAAATATTTCACATCAGGACTATTTTGCGGAGCCTCCCCGTCGACCCACCCGCACGTGTTCGCGCTGAAATTGCACTCATTATTAAATTAGTGTGACCTTCCATTTGTCTGGCCTTTCCTACATTCTGCTGATTTGTACGCACGCTATAGTAGCTACCGCCGGCGACGCCTGGCCGCGGTGATGACGTCGCAGTAGGACGGTAACACGGGCCTCGGGACAATTGAAACCAACTTTTTCATTTTAGAATATTAACTAAACAGAAAACTTCATAAGATTATAACTGACAAGGTAAGATATTGGATTATGCTCAAAGTAGATAATTTTCCTGCTTCAATTAGAAGTACTATATGTACCTAAGATATAATAATATATTGAATGACCTAACCGGGATCACGGTTTTCTTATCAACTTAATTTAATAGATTATTATCAACAAGAGTCTTTTTATAAATAAATGAAAAGTGAAATTGTCGAAAGGCTATGTTCATAATACTGAATAATCTAAACAAGTTCTCAAATGAGATTGAGATCTATTGCCGACCTCAAACTATCCCAGTTCGCACGGTACATACAAAAACCGAGCGGGCGTAGTTAGTCGCGCGATAATTACGCGGCTGGTCGCAATAACTCGCAACTTGCCGCCCGCCGCCATGTTGGCACTTTTTAGTTTATCACCGGCCGAGGCCGACACGCGGCAACTTGCGGCGCGTTGCGGTGCGACTGGTGATAATATTGGTGATTTATAGACGATTGGGAAGCGGTGGGGGGTGATCAAATATTATTGTTATGTAGGCGTTGTTATATTGCAGTGACGTTTTCTATGAGTAGGTGTGGGTCGGGTGTGTAACATAATCAGTAACGTGTTGTCTGTTTTGTTAAAACTCAGACAGTACCCATGCCCACTGGTGATTGTATGGTAAGTAATCTCATATTGAAGATCAATAAAACTGACAAAAAAACTTGTTTAGTACAACGTAAATTGAATTCATTGCATCTATAGAGGTGGTCACAGCACGTGACACTGGTTGTGTTACCGTTAAGTGTCGCTCAGCAGCACGCAGCGGGCGGTGTCGGCGGACGCGTTCAGTACGCCTCCTTTACCTTCTGCTAATTAAAGTGGGTCGGTGTGCGGCGCGCACAGCCACGGCACCCCACACACGCGGCGGCACAACGGCAATTAATTGATTGGAGCGCCGGCAGTTGTTTGTCCGAGGCTGCGTTCCGTTACACGTCGTAATTACCATAATAGAGAGTAGTTCGGCTCGTGCTCACCGCTGTGCTGCTCACTCTGAGCGCGCACTACTCCCCACGTGCGACCTCCACGTATGGCCCCCACAAACCAAGAAATATTACTGAAATAACAATATGCTCTAAATAAAAGTGGCTATAAAGTGTATAATGAGCAACTAGCTTCAACTTTAAACTGTAAATTCTTGACACTTCAAAAGTGCCTGTAAATGGTGTAATTGAAATAAATACCTTGCCTTGACTTGGCTATAAAAAAAATGTTTGAAAAGTGCATAAATTTTTTTTTTGTTTTGTCCTCTTATTATAATAATGTAATAAAACAAAAACTTAATTTTGAATTGTAATTTTCTTGTGATAAAATAAAATATTGTGATGTAATAATTAAATATAACAATGCATTATAATATTACTATGGGTTATTGCGTGAAATAAACTATTATTCTTATTAAAACAATATATCTACATATATGTATCACAGCATTTCCGAAGAGATCGAATGCCATGTTCGACACAGTAGTAAGTATCGGTGGTAGCGGCGAACAGATCATAAGAACATTTAGTGTGTATAGGACATAATACGAGCGCAATGTGCGGCGCCCGCTCGGGCTAGCCTGCGCTCACAGAGTACGCGGAGCTTCCAGTTATAACATCACGAATGTTCTACATGCTTCTAGTGCTTCTACACGTGAACTGATTAACTGGTTGGAATTTTGTTTAAATTTGTATTATTTTATAGTTGTTATCGAGCTGCTTGAGAGTTACAATCTACCCACGTGTACAGAGTACGCCTCCACAGAATTAGGTAGGTAGGGTACCACTCGATAGTTCATTACAATTTTCGAAGATGTGTAAATATTTGATGTTTTATTATCACTATGTTTAGTTAACTATTAGTTAACCAATTTCGGTCATGGTGGCAAATGTCAATGGAGACTAGCCAAGTACGCATTATACTTGACAAGTGTGTACTTCCTCTTTCCTCTCACTCATAGTCGACAAGACGGCAATCTAATCGAATGCTTTCCGAGTCACAGGAGCGTTCCACCATCAACTTCCAAACTACTAATAGAAAAATCGAATAAAACTTAACTCGACCTGGAAAGGGACCCCACCCTTAACAGTTAAGCTTGTGACCACGAGACCAATGGGCAGTCAACATCCGTGACAGATACCACGCAGTCGTAACACTCTGTGAGGCGGACGAGCTTTGTAAGTGTGTACCTTACCTACCTTAACGGCGCTCCTATGGTGCCCATCTTTAGCCCAGACGCGCTGCACGTAGCGCGGAGCACATAACGCGTAGCAGATAGCGCGTAGCACACAACGCGTAGCACGTAGCAACGACGCGCGCCGTAGCGTAGTAGCTGTAGCGTATGAATTATATCAACTACGCAGTCTGGCATGCTACAAAATTAATGGTCAAGTTTATTGTTGACTAGCTGTTGCCCGCGACTTCGTTCGCGTTCAATATTTTTAAGTTAATAGTGTTCATACTGTTTCTGTCTAACCCCTATGTGACATAGCGTGATGAATTGTACCTAAGATCAGGTTACTGCTAACACAATGCCAAAAGTTTTGTTCAAATCGGTGCAGGAGTTAAAAAGTTATGCGCGTACATACAAACAAACAAACAAACAGACAAAAATTCTAAAAACCATTTTTTTGGGTTCAGTATATGTGTATTTGTATGTATTTAACATGTGAGAATTACTCTTTATAAAAAATATTGAATGTACAGAATTGGCCTCGTTACGATTTTATTATATGTATAGATTTCAATTTAAGTTCCTTTAATTAATTTAAAATTAAGCAATATATCGTCAAAATGTAAAATTGTTGATCCTTTTGTATTGCTGCCACACATTTATTTTTCAATTTTACAAAGTTCCTGCAACAGCATTTTTTTTTAAAGAATTGTTTTGTGTCACGGCAATTCATTTTATAAGTGCAAAACTAAATTAGTAAAAAAGTTCTGTTACATAGCAGCTGTCTCTCGACTTTATTCAGTGTCGAACAGAGCGCATCCCTAGCACCATGCAACAAAGTTGTGCTACCAATTCATTATATCCCTGTCACAATTTTGTTCTAAAGTCATGGGTGAGGAGCGGGGGTCATAGCCCTCCAGCGAAGCTCTGTGCCCTATGCTGTTATTACTAAGGAAATACAATAAATCATTTTATATACAAGGTGTACCCGTGGACAAGCTTATAGATCCTATCCGCTGTGCGGCGGTCGCAGGGCTCGCAGTCTATGTACGCGACCGACTGCCCGAGTGCGGCGCGCTGCATGGACAGTGGTTGTATCATCCTACTCGCTCCTTCGTCTCCTTTGCGACCATCACTTCACGAGAAAAGAGGTGACTGCGTCCTCCGTGTCCTTGCTCTAACCGTGATCAGAACCGCGGCCAGGAGCGAGGTGTACCGCAGCACCGGCTTCTGCACAGTGTGCTGCGCCGGTTCGCCGGGGATGTTACCACAGCGGTTGTAAACGAGGCGTCGGCTCTCGGCTTATACCGCACACTCCGCCGGAAATAAACCTGTCAATGATGATGGCGATCTACCCCTGACCTTCCCCCCCCCCCCTCTCCCCGCGCCTCTCCGCAGGCACCCGGAGAGTGACGTCGCGGGGCCCGCTTCCCCCGCCGGGCGCGTACATCAAGCCACCCTACTTGATATTATGTAAATTGTCTCCATGATAATACGGCAATAGATCCATTGATATCGCTTTAAAGCTCCAGCATCAGTGCAAAGTCAAAGTCAAAGTCAAAGTCAAATCATTTATTTCAATTAGGCCCTTAAAAGGCACTTTTGAACGTCATTACATAAAAAAAAAACATTAATATTGAATCTAGTTGCCCATTCCAAAAGGTAGTTTCGTATGGAGAAGAACGGGCAAGAAACTCCATACATACTCTTTTAAAAAACAATGTATTACAATAAGTTGTATAGTTACATTCATTCCATAAGAAAAAAAATATAAATGTCAAAACGATCAATCAAAAAAATATAAAAATAAAAGTCACTCAAAGTACTACAATACGTACTCAGTGCTACAAATTAGAAATGAAAGCTAAATTAATCATATCATTTAACGCCAATATTGTGATCGTAGATGATTACTTCTAACATTTCAAAGACAACGAATCAGTGTGTGAGTCAAACTCAAAAGTAGAATTAATGTCGAGGAGAAAAACAATTATTGGTCAAAACAAATTAGTTTTATGATAAAATAAGCAACCAGTTGATTTTGTCAAGACTTAAAATTGTCCTAAGGAGCAAGACCAGCATGTTTCCAAGCATTATTATCTTGAATATAATCCTCTAACTTGTAGTATGCTTGTTTACAAAGTGTGCTTTTAATACAATTTTTAAATTTTCTTTCATTTAATTTTAATATATCATTAGGTATTTTATTGTAACATTTAACACAGTACCCCATGAAAGATGTGTGTACTTTGGACAATCTAAAAAATGGTTGAGCTAATTTGTCTTTATTTCTAGTGTTAAAATTATGTCTATCACTTATTTTATCAAAAAGATGTAAATTTTTTCTTACATACATAATATTTTCGTAAATGTATTGACAAGGCACTGTCATAACATTAATCTTTTTAAATAGTTCCCTAAGAGATTCGCAGCGACGGAGATTATAAATGGCTCTGACAGCTCTCTTTTGCAAAATAAATATGGATTCAATGTCAGCAGCCCGACCCCACAGTAGAATGCCATACGACATAATGCTGTGAAAGTAGCTAAAATAGACCAGACGCGCAGTATCGACATCTGTTAACTGTCTAATCTTCCTAACAGCAAAAGCTGCTGAGCTTAGCCGCCCTGCAAGAGATGTTATATGTGGTCCCCATTGTAATTTTTCATCTAGCGTGATTCCTAAGAAAACCGTTTTATTAACAAAAGCCAGTTTTTCGCCATTCAGTATGAGGTCACATGCGGTATTTTTAACGTTTGGTAAAGAAAATCTAATACATTTGGTTTTCTTTTCATTTAGTACCAAATTGTTTACCGTGAACCAATTTTGAACCTGAAGAATAGAGTTATTAACGTCGTCAAGAGTTCTAGAACGTCTGTCTATCTTAAAAATTAATGACGTATCATCTGCAAATAATACCATATTAGGTTGTGTTTGCAGTAATTGTGGCAAATCATTTATATATGCTAAAAAGAGAAATGGACCCAAAATCGAACCTTGAGGAACGCCCATTGTCATTTCAGACCCCAATGAGTTCACGCCGTTCACTTGAACTTTTACCTGTCTGTTTTTCAAGTATGATCTTATTAAATCAAGAGATGTGTTTCTAATCCCATAGTGCTCCAGTTTCAATAATAGTGTCTCATGGTCCACACAATCGAACGCTTTGGAGAGGTCGCAAAAGATTCCAATGGCATCTTGTGCTTCCTCCCAGGCATTAAAAATGTTTTTCATCAAGGAGACACCGGCGTCAGTTGTACAACGCCCTTTGGTGAAACCGTACTGTTGGTCATGAAAGATGGAATTTTTATTAAAGTGACGTAACATTTGATTGAGTAATAGCTTTTCAAACACCTTACTGAGAACTGGCAGTATTGAAACAGGTCTATAGTTGTTAAGTTCCTTACTTTCACCGGATTTGAATAATGGAACTACTTTACTGTGTTTCATGAGATCCGGAAAGACTCCCTGATCCACGCTTATATTAAAAATGAAAGCTAAATAAGGCGCAATAGTTTCTATTATAGATGTACAGACTTTTATCGACATTCCCCAAAGATCTTCTGTTGATTTCATTTTAAGATCTTTAAAAGTTTTAATAACAGCCTGGGGATTCGTATGTTGAAATCTAAACTCCAAGGGGCATGCCTTTACATTATTTCTAAGGAGGGCAACGGAAAGTGCAGGTGATGAATTTAATGATTCCGTTGTGACTAGGGGAATATTAACAAAAAAGTTTTCAAATGCCTGAGCTACTTCTACATCAGAGTTCACAACCCCATGTGAAGTCTCCAAACTAAATTTATTATTACGCTGTTTCTTCCTACCTGTTTCATTATTTATTATTTGCCAGGTAGTCTTAATCTTATCATCAGATGATTTTATTTTATTAGTAATATAAAGAGATTTAGCTACTTTACATACACTTTTGAAAGTTTTCGAGTATTTTGCAACATACTGATGAAAGCTTGTATTAATTGAATGTTGCTTTAGACCATATAGTTCAAATAACTTCCCCCTACTTTTACGAATGCCAGGAGTCGCCCAATCACTGAATAAAAACTTTGGATAAATATTTTTAGTCTTAATTGGGAACGTGCTATTAAATTGCGCGTCTATTAGTGAAAAAATCTCGGCATAGAACTCATTTGGGTCACTAATATTATTAAAACTCTGAACACATAATTTACTTTCTAAGGAATCATTAAATTTTTCTAAATTTTTACATGTTATTGGCCTAAACCTTATTTGAATCTTTTGTACAGGTATGTAGGCGCAAAACGTTATCATTTGTCCACTGTGGTCAGATGGCAGCTTATTTACAATTTCTTTATGTGAGTAATCACAATTACAAAATATATTATCAATACAAGTGGCAGAAGAAGCTGTCACTCTACTTGGTTCTATAAACACATTTGACAAATTAAATGACCTAAACAGGCTCAATAATCTAATACTAATAGAGTTATTTTCTAACAAGTTTATATTAAAATCGCCACATATGATGATTGATTTACTGGAGGAACTAACTTTTTTCAACAAATCTTCCATCACAGAATCAAACACAGATAGATTCTGGTAACTTGGAGGTCTGTATACACATACTATAACATGCCTATCAAGCTCAACACAGGACAATTCAATGGTGTGTTCAACTGATAATCCGATGATATCTTTTCTTTCTTTAGAATTAATTGAATTTTTAATTAATATTAATGATCCGCCATGTATCATTCGTTTTCGGCTGAAATGGCTAGCTACACAATAATTTTCATAATTTATAGACATTACTTGATGTTCATTTAGCCAATGTTCAGTTAAGCAAATAATGTCAAACTTAGTTTGTTCTAAAAACAATTCTATTTCTAATAATTTAGAAAAACAACCTTGAATATTTTGATTAAGTAATTTTAAAGTTTGTTGCTTCCCCTTTGGTTTTTTATCTAATACATGTAAATTGCCAGAAGCTATCTTTGTATTATTCAATAATAACAATTGGTTATCTAAACTCGAAACTTCTGACTGGATAACTTCTGTTGTCTCAAAAGCTAGTTTAAACAATAATTATCCGGAGTGCCCTCCATGGCCACAATTGATGTATCTGAAGTCCCTTCATGAGTTTCAGCAGAAAGAGTATACCCTAACTGGCTGGTAGTGGCCTCCAAGGTTGTTGGTATTATAGGTGGACCCTCCTTCGTACTACATGAGGATTCACAATAGTTAATCACTATGTTGTTAGTGCAACTAGACAACACAGGTTCGTCACTTATCCTACAGTTTGTTATATTAACTATAACATTATTTAAATTATATGCTATCAACATAGCAATCATGTGTCTACATTCTCCCGACAGAGATAAACTTCTCTGAGTCAATTTAAAACCACTAATAAATTTATTAGTGTCAAAAAATAATAATTTGTCACTATGACAACATGTCAACATATGCATGGTATTATTCAATTTTAAAATATAATTATTTTCCTCAGCCGACATAGTCTGGGAATAGGGAAAAGCACACAACATTAGCTTTCCTATATTTAACGTTAATAAAGTGTTCACACCATCCACTATGTCTTTTTTGGTAACATCAGTACTATTGCCAACAAGTAGAACCATTGTAGAATAATGGTCTATGTTTGAGTTAATTACTCTTTTAATTATTTGATTATAATGTATATTGTGGTAACTATGGTTGGTAAAGCTATGGCTAAGGTAATTATGTAATATTTTTCCAAAGCCAGATCCTAGTTCATCACAAAATAAAATAGTTTTTTGAATATCCTGTGCATTAACACAGGTCTCTGCTGGAAGAGCCAACACCGGAGGAGACATGTCAGGCTGAGGCTGAGGAGCCGGTGCTTGGTTAGCACAACTGCATGAGACAGTATTAGTCAAAGACTCACACCTCTCAGCATTGAACTTCACCAAGTCCAGTAACTCCCCAGCCTCAAACAAGCGCTCACTCAGTTGTTGTTGTGACAACTCATATTTTTCAAAAATATCCTTCAGCAAATACTCCTTGTACAATAAATCACTATGGAGCTGCTGAGTATCTGTTTCATATTTATTCAACTCAATATTACAAATGGTTAATTTCTTAGAAAGCATAATGCGTTCTTTTCTAAGGGAAAGATTTAATTTTAAAAGATGTTGTTTTTTAATTACTTTCCGTGACCGTTTAATAAATTTCTTAATTTTAATGTATTTTTTTAATTTGTTATGACTCGTAATTATTGGGTGTATGGGGATGGTGTCATCACCAGTCAAATCTATCGTGACTGTTGACTCACACACTGAGTTTGCCTGACTACCTACTAACTCCTGGTATAAGTTATTAGTCTTAGCTACTTGTTCATTCACTTTGATCGACTCTAAGTGAGATAGGGCCTTATGGGCGGTACACAATTCTTGCTCAAGGTATGATATGCGCTTCAAAGCAATGTGGTGGGTATCACTGCACTCTTGAAAAGATAATAAAGTGTCCTGTAGTTGACTGTGTTGGTCGGCTAAGTCCATATGTTGTATGTGCAGCTCAGCCAGCTCATTCTTAAGGAATGTGTTCTTGTCAACAATGTTCTTAACTTCCACCTCACTATCATCTCTTTCCTGTAGCAGCTGTTTACACAAAGCCTTAGAAGCCTCAAGCTCCTTTAAGGTTGATCTGAATCTAACTTCCATCTCCTTAATTGTAGCACTGCGGGTCATCATTTTGTTTCTTGAAAATGTTAGACCTGGAACGTGTGAAGTTGTGCAGCTGAATAATAGTGCAAGGGGAGATGTTTTTTTTTTTTTTTTTTAATTATTATATTAGTAGGAGGTAGTAAGGGGAAAATAATATTTAAATGAAATAACAATTATAAAATGAAAAATATCTACTAAGAATAAAATAGAAAGATGGGAATGTTAAATATAAGTAAAAGTAAACAGGAATCAGTACTATAAACTAGGTAGTTTGAAAGTTAAGTACAAGATAATGACATACAAGATTTGACTAAGTTTAATACAGTGATGAGATATACTTAAATAAAAGAAAATAGAAATAATTATTGAGTTGCTAATAGGTTTGTCTTGAATAGTAATTTATGCAGTGTTTATTGTCTTGGCGAATGTTTTCGTCGTCGATTTTGCTTCCACAAGTTGTCAAGCAAAAGGAGACATAAACCGGGCCAGTGTGTGATGGATGAAGCTCAGGGACCTGAGCAGTATTTCGTGATGTTCAGTAGTGTAGTCTGTACGCAACAGATACCACGTGGCAGGAGCCCAAGTCGTTACAGTTAGCCAGTCTTCAGCACAGCACCACCTACGTACGTAATGCGCTGACGACATGAGCTGATGGGGATATCTTCCGTTTGCACGTCATCTATGTTCATTATCTATGTGCTTTTGAATCGGTTAGAAACATTCCATGTTCCCGCAGACGCCGAAGCCGTTGTATTGATTGCGCTTTCAATAAGTAAGGATTAGTAAAAGCAGGAATGTACTTTTGTAAATATATTTCGGTATCTCGAGACACTTTAACTCTCGAATCGAACTAAAACCACACACTTTACGATAACTGGGTCCTCACGGAAAGAAAACCTATTATCTATAGTCACTTGTATAGGTATACGTCGAGCCGGGCGGGCGGCACTCATTACGCTCAAACTTAGCTCGCATATTCGGCCAGATTAAGAGATTAAGCAACTTTATGGAATCGCCTCCCTCGCTATTGGACGATTGAATTTTTTCCACAGTTTAAGTACTTATAGGCAATTAGGTACACGTGGAGTTTAGAGGATGACTCGCCTCCTCAAATATACTTGTGTTAAGGTACAGATTATAGGGATTTTATTTTTATTAGTTGGATTAACGGGCTTTCATTTGCTTATTCTCATTGCGAGTTTACGCAGTTAACATGATGACCGACTTTCACAATATTATTGAACTTTTTCGTTCGGCACCAGAGAGCTTATTGTAGCGCGGACAGGTTGTATGTCTGCTGCAGTGAACACTCGCACGCGGCGATGGCCTGGTGGGTACGCACTGGTTGGGGGTTCGATACAGGGTAACTACTAAAGTGATTTTTTAATTTGTATGTGCTTTCTAAGTTTATCTTAGACATCACTGACGTTGATTAAGGAAAACATCGTGAGGAAATCTTATAATTCATATTAGTCTGAAATCATCAATCTGCCTAGAGCGAGTATAGTGAGCAATGCTCGTGCCTTCTTTTTTTGAGAAGAGGGTTTTACCTTGTAGTTGAAGAATAATAGGCCGGTAGTATTTATATAATTTAGTCGTACATACAAGTCGTGTGTCGGCAGGAAGCATGTTCAGTAGGGTCGAAAAGTTGTGAAGTGCCGGCCGCTTGTCGCAAGTAGCACCGTGAGACGTCCTGCCCCGAGGTGCACCGAGCCAGGCGCGGGAGAGCTCGAGGACCGGTGAGCCTGCCGCCGAGCACCAGCCGGCTCTCGGGGCGCCGCAGGGGACTCCGGTATCAATAGTAATATAAAGTATTATCATATCAATAGTAGTTCGTTATAAATAACGCAGTCAGTTATTATCAGTTTATTACAGGTGCTTTGTTTAAAGCTATAGTGTTTAGAACTAACAGTAATTAATTGTAACTATACACGTAATAATTAGGAAACTAATAGTTCGTATCAATTCGCTGAAGTTGTAAATGCCGCGTTATTCAGTTTAATCAGCAAATTGTTGATAAATGCTTCCATTGTACGGTAAATACTGGAATATTTGTGAAGTCAGTGATCGAAGTGTTCTGCTGGTATTCGGCATGTGGACACTGTGTGCACGAGCCGTCAGTTCAAGTGGCACAGGTAAACATGATTGACCTATCAAAGCTTTCCACATATGCTTCCCAATGACACCCACGTTATCAATTCTACTTTTACCTCTTCGATTTAGGTACCAGTTTATATTGGATAACATTAGGTAACAAAAGGTATAGCAATGAGTCGTGTTCCAGTGAACAACTTCCTAAATTGCAGCGGGCAACATAGAGCGGGCGCCGTGCGAGGTGCGACGCGTCAAAGAGCTGTGCATCAAACTCGCGCTAAGTCGAACAACTTAGATTACTTACCTACCTCTCCCCCGCACACCCCGCGGCCCGCCGCCACGTTCCCCCGCCCCGCCCCCTCCCCGCGGACCGGCCATCCGGAGGTATCGCCTGACACTAGCGTGTAGTTATGTGGACTGGCGTGATGCTGCTCGGGGATCAGGCACAACTCTGTTCACCAAACTTAATAATAACACAAATGTTTTATCACTAATATTGCTTTGATAATGAGCATAGGCTTCCTAAACAGTCGGTCATTACTGCACTGACTGCGTCACTCCGAGTCGAACCGCCCTACAGTACCGGGGCTCGTAAGACCGCGCCGCGCGACGCCGCCGACAGGCCGGGGCTGGCGCCGAGCCAGCACACTGCTGCCAACTCAACTTTTTACCTCGCCGATTAGTTACTTAAAGTGTTACACTAAAACGACTCAACTCGCTTACGGGCGCGATCCTTTGTGTGTTTGTGACGTCATTATTGTCCACACATCAAACTTACAAAGTTTACACACACACACGCAACTGGGTCAGGACACGAAGCTAGTCGTCTTACTGACTGGGATGCTGGGATTTGAACGAGACGTCAGGATGAAACAAAAAGATTATTCATAGAAGTGTAGCATACAGTTGCATGGCGTACCCGCGTGGCATGCAGCGTGCAGGGGTTCTGTACATATGTTAAGTCGTTGAATGTTTGAGGATGGTGACATTATTGTGGCATGGATTGTTTACGTAGTTTGGATACTGATGGATTAAATTAAAATGATGAATGGTACTTTACTTTTTTGTTTTCATATTTATACGGTGTAAAGTGTACACATCGTAATAAACCATACGTATGAACTGAATTAGCTAACACATTGCAAGGTAAGAGAGGTTTACAGAAATCAATTCTGGCAGAATCCCAGTAAAGCAAGGCAAGGAACATTAAACAATAAGTATGTTACCGCACACGTACAGTCAGTGCGAGCGGCAGACCCTATCAGTGGAGTAGTGTCGTGGTGCCGAGCAGCACTGTGTAGCGACAGCCGCGCGTGCTCAGTGCCGGCTGGCTCACCAAGAGTACATACATACTGTGGCTTCCTTGTTCAAACAATGTTTATGGAGTTGTTTAATCATAATACAAGGCACGTCATCTGCTTTTATTTGTATACAACTTGTAGTGGAGCACCGTAGCTGAAGCTTGTGCATTGGAAGAAAATTAGGTAACTAATACGTATAATGAACAGTACAGACACAGGCACGGTTAGTGCATACAGCTATGTGGCAGAACTCCCTCCGAGCAGTCTCAGCGCGTGCTCACACGGAATGCTAGCTGTTCGGCCTGACCAGAAGGTTCGGACACTGCAGTGACCGACACGGCGCCGCGTGCGTGATGTAGCCGTATGTACTGACCACTTTATTGCTATGCTAACGACGCTGCAGCTCGTGGAGCAACAGCACGGCTCGGCTAGGGACGGCACGTTACGGCAGAGTACGGCACAATGCTAAGCGCTGCGCCCACCGGACACCCGCCGACACAATACACAGGGAGACAGATACACTCCTAACGCAACCTAGACATGAAATCCAATCAAGATATTTTCAACCTTAAGCGAAAAAGATATAAGGTGACAGTAAGTGCATAGATAAAATTGTGAGCTGTTAATCCGCGAGCACGGACTAACTGCTTAATTATGCGGCCGCGAGCCCCGGGGTTATGTTTTTATTTTGGGGCTAAAGCATTTTAAATTCCTTAGAATATTCTCTTAGTGCCGGCTTTATCTGAACGAGCACTATTACTGCCTCGCAATACGTGCGTGTCGCCAGCGGCCAACGGAGACGTCAGAGTATGTCACAATACTTTAACTTATTATATTACTTACACAACATCAAGTGTTGGACTTCGCGATCATACCTAATGCAATTGACTGTAACATGTGTTGTGTGAACCAACCTATGTTCACAAATAAACTAAAATGCTTAAAACTTGAATGCTTTTTATTAGGCTGGCTGGACTAAATATTGGGGAATGGATATGCATTTGGCCAGTGCCTTTCTAGAAAGTTTGTATTTACTAAGAGCCCCGTGAACTGCCGCGTTGGCTCCTAAGAGCGACTGCCACGTTAGAGGTCTTGGGTTCGATTCCCAGGTCGAGCATAAAGCGTTATTGGGTTTTTCTATGGAAATATACATAGGTATAAGTATATATTAAATATACCTATATGTATATTTGAGATCGATACGCTAACAAGAATTACTGTGCACTAACTGTTTGTCTGTACGCATGCTACTCACAGGGGTACAGAGTAACAGCATGGTAACACTGTAGTGGTGTCCGCGGTAGAGCGGCATTAGGTGCGCCCGCGCCGGTGACGGTGGCGTCGCGACGATTTCCATTCGAACGGCATAACGTTGAATGCGGAGCCGCGATCTGCATTTCCTTAGCTAGTTAAGTCAGGACCAAAGTGGATGAAGTTCCATAAATCATGTAGGTAAGTGTTCGGTTTTTCCCAACACCGCGTTGCCTGGCACCCTTCCAACTGCATACCATCGGAAGCTTGCGATGCTCTTCGATCCGATATTGTTTCCTTATTCATTTTAATGCTGTTCCTTAGTTAACGGTACACAATTTATGTTATGACCATGTTTATTATTCTCTAAATGTTATTTAAGCTGGCGCGCCCCAGGGCCAGGCCGGTGCGCGCGTTAGTGCGCAGCCAATGAGATAGATGGCGTTACTTACAACGCTACGCTAGTCAGTGTTTACAAAGTGTCTGCGTAACTTGGTGGTCAGCGAATGAAGAATATATTATTCTGTGATGAGTTATAGTTATCGCACGTGCTAGTGGCACTAAGGTTCTTCAGTTTAATGCGGCCAAGGTGGCAATACCAAGCAATACGATACGTTTTCAACAGGCAATAGGAAGTGAGTATGTGTACAGTGAAGACTATAATTTATTATTTATTTTACATCTCCATCCTTCTGCTCTAAAGAGTCTGTGGCTCGGTTTACTAACTAGTGAGTGACCCATAGAAACCCATTTGATCGTGACCAATATTGTAATTTTTTAATCGACGTTTTTTTTTTGTATCGGAGTAAAGCGAAATCGTGTAAAAGCATTCACATCTTTCAATCTTTTACTTATGTTGTATTTTAATACGGTGAGCTTTTAATTTTGATTAGCGGTGACTGCACTGACAGTAGTGCAGAGTGAGGACGAGATGGCGTCGGTAACGCGGTAGGTACGTAGACACCGCTTATCAAATACAAATGCTATGTGGGCAAGGGCGCAATGCTAGGTACTTCTTTGTTTCAGAAAGCAAAAGCAGTCAGCAATAATGATGATTACGTGGAGGCGCGCGGCCAAGGGTGCGGGAGTCAGTTCCTGGCGGCTAACAGACCAAGATACAGGAGATCAACATACAATCAGTTTACGGAGCAATCTTGATCACGCTTGTTAGCGCGTGCGTGTGCGTGGCGTGTGCGGGGCGGGTGCGGGACGTGTGCGGGGCGGGGGTGGGACAGGTGCGTCCACCGCCGTGTGTTTGTGCATCGAGTGAGTTAGATGTCGGCGGTGGCGTGTTGGTGCACGCGCTTGCGGTGGCGTCTGTTTGTGCACTACACCGTTATTGCACATTTGGATTTCAAGATTTACACGCGTGCCCAGCTGCGAACTGTACGAGCGCGAGCTACGTGATGACATGGCACACGTTACCTAAAGTAAATGTCTGAATTTTATTATATTCCGTGTGTGTGCCTTCTTTTGATTAGTATACAGGATCTACGATAGACCGTCATATCGCTCACCTAGTAGTATGGCATAGTAGTATTGGCACATCTGCAAAAAACGTGTAATTGAGTTTTTACCGCACAAGTGTTCAAAATGGCATAATCATAAGGTACAATCACAATTTCACAATTTGTGCAGATGTGCCAATATACTACTAGGTGAGCGATATGTTTTATACATATAAAACACGCGTTTGTAAAACTTAGTGTAGTTGCCGGTTTGCAATTTCATAAATTAATTCATAAAGAATTGTAAACTGGTACATTTAGTAGATACGTGGTACTGGTAACCCGCAGCAATTTCAACTTAGATAAAGTAATTAATCATTAACATTAATTTATTGCAACGTTTGGCAGGTGATTTGAGAGAATTAAAAACAAACCCGTTATTGTAGTCCAACATAATTATGTTTTGGTAACATGTTAGGTCGTCTCTAATACAGATAAAGTATTTATTTATTTATTCATCGGCGAGCGATCGGCTGCTGCGCTGTGTGTCACGGGTTCGATTCCTGCAGGCAACTAATATTGGTATGATCTACAGATAGTTACTCTGGGTCTGACTGTTTGTGTATGTGAGTTTATGTGTTAGTTAACGCATCCATGATACAGAAGAAATTCATAATGTGGGGCAACGTGTTTATGAATGAAAGAATGTTTTGCTAGTACCTAATACTGTACTGTTCTTTATTTTACCATATTTTTTTAAAAAAACTTAATGTTATTTTTCTAGTAAATAACGTAACCAATTAGTTGGCGCATCTCCCCTGGCTTCGTGTGTAGTGTGTCAGCCGGGGATCACGCCTGGTGAGTATGTGTGAGCTGCTCCGTCACCGAGGAGTGCGCGGTGTGCGTCGCCGGCTCGTGGCTCCACCCTCCGGGCCACACAGCGACACGTGGGCCATGCGTGTATGAGAACATGCCTGGTGAGTACGTGTGAGCTGCTCCGTCACCGAGGAGTGCGCGGTGCGTCGCCGGCTCGTGGCTCCACCCTCCGGGCCACACAGCGACACGTGGGCCATGCGTGTATGAGAACATGCCTGGTGAGTACGTGTGAGCTGCTCCGTCACCGAGGAGTGCGCGGTGCGTCGCCGGCTCGTGGCGCCACCCTCCGCGCCACACAGAAACGCGTGAGCCGTGCTAGTATGCCGTGTACGCCGAGTTATGACTGTCCCGCCGAGTGTCCGGTGTCGGACACGGACTGGAATCGATGCGCTGATTGATGTTATTGTTGTTGGATTTCTGTACGGAAGCCATAAGAGAACATCGCTATAAGGTTACATTTGGTGGTAAATGCAATAATTATTGTGTAAATATGGTCATGGTAATGCGTCTCGCAATGTGTGATATCTAGCATAACATTATAACAAAAAAGGAACGGAATTGAAATTTAAAAGAATGAAATAAATTGAACAAATCCAAACTTTTTGAAAATCAACAAAAACAGCACGAAAACCTGAAAAAATATAAACGCGAACATTTTTATCCGCAGCTGCAACACACTTGTTAAAAGCGCACCGTAACCGTAACGGATATAACTCTGTTTGAATACAATAATAGTAAATCTAACGCGCGCGGCAGCGCCGTGCGTCGCATCGCTCGCATCGCTCGCATCGCTCGCATCGCTCGCATCGGTCGCATCGTGTCGAACCAGCGTGTCGCGCCTTCTGTGCACACAACATACGGCGGGATTTATCGCCGCTCTTAATTACCGCGCAAACGCGAGCGACAACCCTGCTCGTACGTTTTATATCGCTCGCTTTGTTTCCAGCGCTTTTGTTTCATCTCACACTTCACTAGCGATGTATTGCACGCCGGCTCAGGCAGATCGCATTGTTCGCGTTTCGGAATGTGGCGCAAATAAGTGTCATCAGTCTTTGAAACAGCAGTAGGTCAGTGGCCGCGCGTCGCCGTGCCACACAACTAGTTTTTATGAGTTTTGTTTATGGCACTGTCTTGTTGGCAGAATGCTTTATGTCGGCGATACAGTGGTGCAGTGTCGTGTCGGGCAACTTTACCGTTTAATAATATACTCCACTCGATATATTGGAGTGAGACCACTCCATTAAAACACGCAAGTTATATGAAATTTTTATTTACGGCTCTTGTCTTCCTAAAGCGAGTATTGTACTTTAATTATATTTAACTTTAAAAAATAAATATTTACTATAAGACCTTACTTTATAAGCTACGATTGTTCGTACCTAGCCTCGTAGCTCGTAGCGAGGCTCGTAGCCCGTAGCAAGGCTCGTAGCTCGTAGCGAGGCTCGTAGGTCGTAGCAAGACTAGTAAGTCGACAAATGCAAGCTTTACAGTGGCTGCAACTTTTTAATGCAAAAAACAACCTGTTTTCCTTTATTATATGAGTCTCAATAAAAAGTATTAAGTAAATCACTAATATATGAATGTACAGTTTTTGTAAGAATAAATAATTTATTTTTCCTGGAAGTATTTTCAATTAGCTATCGGTAAGTAATACAACAAAACGAAACAGAGGATGTTTATAAATCAATCCACTTATTGTATATAGGTAGCGAGTCACACAACGCGGCCAAACTTTGTCTATGATGAAATTAACTCTCGCTCCCGATGCGCGGGGAACGGACAAGTTTTCGGCGAGTCGTTTGGTGGTCCGGACTGTCCGGTCCGGCGGTCCGGCCGGTCTGCCCGGACACACGTGCGATGCTACTTATATATGTTGTAGTTAGGTGGAATTTTGTAAAAGCCCAGCATTGAAGCAAATGTTCCGAATATTATGATGATTGCTGATGATGTTGTTACTAATTTAAAAATATTGTCTTATTGTTAAAAAAAACAAAGTCTTGACAATTCAAAAGTGCCTGTAAATAGTCTAATTGAAATAAATGCATTGACTTGTTTTGAGTCAACGTATTTATTGGTGCAATTATTTATAATAATTGCACCAATAAATACAACAATCTATAGCTAACCCCCGGGGCATAATCATTTAATTTAAAAATATTATAAACTAGCTTTTGCCCGCGACTTCGTCCGCGTGGATTAATAGTTCCCGTTCCCGGGGGATTTCCGGGATGAAAACTATCCTATGTCCTTTCTCGGGTCCCAGACTATATCTGTACCAAATTTCATTGAAATCGGTTCAGTGGTTTAGGCGTGAAGAAGAGACAGACAGACAGACAGACAGACGGACAGACAGACAGACGGACAGACAGACAGAGTTACTTTCGCATTTATAATATTAGTAAGGATTAACTGAAACCTTATATATAACACAATTTCAATAAATTAAAAGTGTTAAGATATAAATATTACATAATACATCATAAATACAGGATCAGCCAGTCGCAAGACATTTTGTTAGGAACAAATTCGTAAACTTAGCTCACTACACTACTACTAGTATGTACCATTTCAAGGTGTACAAGTATGTAGTAATGTTTTGTTCGCCGCAAAATAAAATCCATTGGAAACAGTGTCCGCTTTCGGCGCGAGCACGCGGCACAACGAGCCTGAGCCGACAGGGCACAGGATCGGCGGCGGATTGCCTCGCTGCTGTTTGTTATTCTATGACCGCCTCACCTCTGTCCTGAGTATTCTCTTCCGTGGCCTATATGAACATGCTGCTCCGTGGTTTTTGACCGAGAACTAGACAATATGAAGCTAGATATTTTTTGTAAATTCAAACACAGAATCTTAAGATAATCCTAGAAGTGCGTTTGAATTGACAGGCAACAGGCATCGTGCCAACATACTGTGCCTGGCTTTTAACAGTCACCTTGCTTCAGAGCTGTTAATAGTCACATTAATACAGATATGCGCACATCTGGCCTTTCTATGGAACACCTACCATGGATTCGATTGCGCTACAAGTCCACAGTCGGGCTCAGACGCCGGGGGTCGCTGGGGGGCTGCCGGCCGCTGTCAGCCGCGACCTGTGTCACGCCGTGTTATTGGAACACGTCATAGCGACCCGCCCCGCCGATCTGCCGGACATCACCACCGTGATGGCCAGAAGGTTCACTCGGTCGACACTTACACCACCACCAGTTTTTATTGAAGTTTATTGAAGCTGAGACAGCCTTGAGCCTATGTGTAAGTGTAATGTATTTACGTGGGTGAGTCTAATTGACACTCAATGGCATAAGCAAGACAGTGTGGCCGCACACTGACGTGCCTTAACGCACACGCACCAACCATAGCGTCTAGGATTTGCTCAGCACCAGCTAACTTAGTCACCCCAGAAAAAAAAATAAAGGATTCAGCAAAGTATGAAGTGAATGGTGGCGGTGGCATTGTGAATACGCTTTGATTATGTTAAAATAAATAAAATAATAAGTTTTCAAGTATAAGTAAAACTATGATTTACATTAATCGTCATAGAGGAAAATTAATTCTAACTATAATGTACACCCGCCTGATCAAGGTTTATGAAAACTTGTGTTTCAGGCCATCAATTTACTTCAAACATTTTAAAAAGAGGACATTAGTAAATTTATTAGTAGCTAACTTATAGAGAAGACATATTATTTTCAATGACTTAACAAGTAAATATTTAGGTATATAATATTAAGACTTCATATTATTATGTTACATTATCGAATGTAAGATATATATTATGCTAAAATAAATTAACAAGATTAGGTAAACAGTGATACTTTTATTAGTGTGTACATACAGATTTTATTTCACAATTTCTAGTAGTTTTTCCGTGTCTGCATAATTTTGTTTTGCCAGGTATTCCTGAAATAGTAGATTACACCTATTATAACTTAAACTATAAATCTTTAGTACTCTGTTAAACTGGTTATATAAGTAGGGTCCTAAAAATAAGTAAAAACGATTAGCAAAAGCATGTTTTGTCCGAAGGTTAGCACAAATCAAATCTTTTCTCCTCCTATCTGAGGGTACTGGGTTAAAATAAAGTTCAGTGTGTTGTAATAAGACTACGTTCAAAATAAACAATTGACGTACTGTTAGCACCTTGCATGCTATATAAAGCTGATGTGTAGGAAATCTGAATGGACGAAAAGTAGCAACCTTTAAAACTGCTCGTTGGGCGCGTTCTAGGGGCAGCAAAATTGATTTAGCGACACCGCCGTGCGGAGTATTAGCATATTTAGTTACCTACGTGTCTCATTTCTTAGTATATGAGAAATTTGTATGCGTGTTTACGAAGTGTTTAAATACGTCATTAACGAACATTTATTTACGACTTCAGAGCAAATCTCACGAAACATTCTCCTGAGCTCGCAGGTAACTCAAACATCGTCATCTAGATACCTGAATATCAATCAGAGCTAATTAGAGCCTGGGGTGTTACAAATACATACAAGTGCTAAATAATATCATCAATACCAAGACAAGAGATTGATCCCACCCCCTAGGAGAGCGACACAGGGGGCGCAGGGGGGGGGGGGTGGATAATTAATTAATTGCTTGAGTGTAAGAAGCCGATGGAGAGCAACCCGAGCCGCTTGTAATGCGACAATCTGCCTGACGTGTTAGTGGATCTATAGCAGATATTATTCGCTGGAAGTACAATAAGTAAGACCTTATTTATAACACTCGCTTCATTCGCTTGATGTTCGGATCACCTCAGCTCACATACACATACATACATGCTTCTTTGATCGCAGTGGCTACAGGACGATTGTTCATGTTATTGGTTGTTAAACGAACCGACGAACCACGTACTGGCAAGTGGTCCACCACCGCTAGTGAACACTCAAGAGTGACCCAGATCTCAATATATTATTATTTCCTTTGTCATTTGTCTAACTTACTTATGTCAAGTCACGAAACTCAGTGGGAGCACTTCCAACCAGTTGTTAAATCAACAAAGAAGGCTTCTCAAACATTATCAACTTACGATTACTTCTTTAAAAATGCGTTTCTTTTCACGATAGCAAAAAAACCAATTCAAAAGGGTGAAAAACTCCGTCGAGGATCATTGTACCATTTGTCATGGCGCGGGAGAGGCCCCTAGAGGACGCGAGGCCTCCAATCATCAATTTTCCAGTACGCGACGACTCAGCCGCCATCGGTGCGAATCGCTGCGGTAAGCCGCGGTGCGATATAAATTAGAGGCGAGTTATGCGACGTTTTATACGATCAGCGTCACGGACCACCTGCGCGGCTCGGACGACATACTGCCTTTTATGTCACAATACAATATTGTTAAATAATTTGCCAACCAATCAAATTCATACTTCATACGAGAGATTCTGATATTGTTAACGTTGCCAAACTTGCCAACAACTGAACGATTACAAGAAAGTTCCCGAAGATTATAAATTTAGAACGCGAAAGTAAGATTTATTATGTTGTGTGTATATATTGGGTAGAGAGAGAGAGTACAAAGCGCCACCTACTACGTTTAATAACTATATTCAGCGCAAATTCAGTGTCAAAGTGCGCAATAAAGTTGTCCTCAATATTGAGACAAGTTCGTGTCTATCGGGAGCAAGCGGGAGCTCCTAATTCACGGCTTCCACTCCCAAATTAATTAAAAGTCGTTTAATAAAAACAGTAAATTTGCTGTGTATCGTTTTTTCGGCAGCGCACCGGCGCGGCCCAATTATTGGAGAACACGTTTCGATTTAATAAAGCAATTTAGAAAAAGGGCAATTTGCATCGGAATGAGGGAAGGGTTGTCTGGGAGGAAAGAATCGGGTACAAGTACAACGGACAAGCGTCCACCGGGGCCGCGGGGCGGAGGGCGGCCAGCGAAGGGGGGGGGGGGACTTCTAGCAGCTTCAGGTTTGTCGAGATTTGAAATGTCTTGTTATTCATTAAATTATATAAATAACAACACATAAATGTACCAACTTCAAGTCTTGTTTAAGGCGTTTTTCTGAACGTTTTGTCGTGGTCGGGTTCGACTTCTTTGACTTTATTTTGTTTACCAGTTTACATAACTTCCTAGTGGGCAGAATGTAGATGTATATAATAAAATGGCCTTAGTGTTCGAAAAAGTCTAACTAGCATAACAATAAGAAAAACAGTATAGTAAATGAACTAGCAGAAGGTACGTAGTGTACTGAAATGCTCCGTACCCGAGTGATCCCCGCGCCGGCTAAGTCGAGCCCGCACAGTGGGCTGCGTCGCGCTGCTCGCGTAATGCGGTGCTTCGCATGCCGCCCCGCCCCGCACTATCATAGCCGATGGAAAAATCACCCGATTCCGTATACAATAATCGTTGGCATTGAATAACAATCGTCGTCGCCGGGTCGCACAGCCTTTATTAATAAATTCTATTACATATTACGGAGTGACACGACGGAGGCGCGCTGCTCCTTCGTCTATGATTTTCGTTTTCGTTTCTCATGATATTGTGGACGTTTAGCTGCGCATTTTATTTGTCGTTGATATCTTTAGGTCCCATCTGTTGTGACGTAAATGCTAGAGAATATCCTGAGCTTGTAATAACAATATATTTGCACTAACACAAGCGTTTACGTACCTCGTGTCCAAGATAGCACACCGGAAGGAGATGAACTGGGCACTTTGGTGATAAAACCTGTTTGAAATATTGAGATGTGTGATGATGAGCACATGTCCGGGTAAACCAACTCGGGTGAGGCAATGAGCTGGTTCCGGTGCGGGCCGCACTGCTCGGTGGTTGTTGACACGCGGTTGATTATGTATTAAATATCAAACGGCGTCACTAGAGTACCGCAGGATCTCTGCTCCGGATCTAATTACTCGCTAATGCGGCACATTTCATGTGATTACTGCTGCCCATACATTTCGGCCGCTCTTTGTGTAATTCGGTTAGTAAGGTTAACGTAGTGTCACGCGCGGGGTCGCCTGCCGGTGCGCGGTGCCTCTAGTTAAGTAAGTCGCGGTCAGTGGCGGTTCTGATTTACTACGTACTTACTTACTGTAAAATTAGGCTTGACTTGTTCTAAGCAGATAAGTTCATGCTATTATCTCAGGCCTGGTTAATTATGCATTTTTTAAGGTAACTATAATACTCAATACTCAATATATTTATTGCTTCCACAAGTACACTTAGATGGTAGGTTTTACAAAGATATTGATCATTGTGGACCCTGTCGGGCGCATAATGTTAAAATTAAGAAAAGCTTATCGGTTAAAATGTTAGTGAACAACATTACATAATAAAAATAAAAAAGATCTATAAAAATAATTTTTAAATAGCCTTGTCAGTGACCGCTCGCTCAGGCTCGTCAGCGCAGGCAGCACACGCTCCGTACTTCTGTATTCCATGACATCGGAATCTTTGCGTTACCTTTCTATATTACTGACTCGTGTTATTGCTGTGAACTATGGCGGATGGCACACACACATCATGCAATCCTGAAACTTAAAGGCTAAATGTGAACATTGCCACAAGTGCTGACTTCATCAAAAAGTGAGTAGTTGTACCAATGTTTCTGACCACCCCGAATGGGATTATGCGGATGGAGGACGGGGGGGGGGGGGGGATGGGAGCGTGTCATTTCCGTGTGTCTGTGTCTAATACACTCGTGGCGACCTCGACCTTGGGATACACTGTGTCTTACGTAGGTTTGCTTCTGTGACAACAAAGGAGCTACCTACCTACTGTTATCTTTGTTTGTGAACAATTGCCGGACTGGGGATACAAACGGACAGTTTGTGTACGATTTAGATATCGCTGAAGTAATAGCATACCTTTTTACTGAAGGTGCTATTCTTGGGAAACTATACTCTACAGCACGCCCAGAGCCATACGTGACTGTGAGTGACTCGCATGTTGCCTAGCTTACCTAAGTGCACCTTAACCTGTAATAAACAAATAAATAAATATTATTTTGTACGATACAATAGTTAGTTATAACATTAGAAATGCGTGTTTTATACATCATAGGTAATTAGGCTTACATTGCTCAACAAAAATTGTTTTTCAAAAAAACAGTACTCTGAATTAATAAATAGGGACCTATCATTATTAGGAAAAGAATGTAGGAAAGCGCAAATATTTAATGTTAATTTATTAATAAAAATGGAGCAAGTAGAACTATTGCTCATACTTTAGTTATTATTAACAGAAACAATTAATTTGTAATGAAACGAAGCAATTTGTGATTAATTAAATGTGCTTACAACTTTATCATAGTCGGAATATTCCACACAATTCGTCTGGATTACTAAAATCAATGTACATGAAAACTATATTCAATTATAAATAAAGCCACAAATAACTGAGTAGCATTCATCTTATTCATTGAGTTTGACGTAACCCCTGGTTTGGAAATAAATTGAACAACATTTGATTTAATTTTGAAAAAAAATATTATTTTACTCTTCATCTGCTTAGCCTTTTCTTAACTATGTTGGGGTCGTCTGGTTAGCTGCATTTGGGTGCCAGTGTTTAACATGGGGTGACTGCTTATTACGTTGTTGTTCAGGGACTGACGCGGTGATGAAACATTCATCACACGTGACTGCCAGTTTCATTTGGCGCCAGTCGAACAAAACGACTGGAAATTGGTGTGAAGTGCGGTTAGATGGCGGGAGCTGTCGGTGTTCAGTCGTAACTGTAAATTGATCGTCACGTGACACCGGAGGCTCAGCCCAGCGTCCCGCCCCTCCCCTCGTAACCTGAGACACGGGCGATCCGGCGGCGGGGCCGCATTTCATAACTTCCGATCCCTCCGTGTCCGGCAAGTTGCCGGAGCCCTGAGACAACTTGTGACCTGCGCCACTTAGCGAGTTTAGAATCGTTTCTTATGAGGGACTGTTACGACGTTCAGCGATTTATTAGAATGGCACAAGTAGTGAGTGTTCTCCCTCCGCTACGAACAGCCAAGTTATTAACATTATATCATTTTAACAACTATTTCATGAACGTAAATATTGTTTGAAGCTAATTAGAGATTCTTCCATGTGTGCAAATATTT
Source organism: Caradrina clavipalpis (assembly GCA_932526535.1). Lineage (NCBI taxonomy): Eukaryota > Metazoa > Arthropoda > Insecta > Lepidoptera > Noctuidae > Caradrina > Caradrina clavipalpis. Next base: position 15,968,571 of record OW052101.1, on the reverse strand, counting down.
CTTTTTTTTATAGATGGGAAGTCAACAAATAACTTCCCCCGCCCTGGGAGGGGTGGGAGGGAGTGTCAGACTTTTACTGACTACCATCTATGTTCCTTCATGTGCCCTTTGCGTTCCGGGGGCACGGTATCTCTTTCGAAGAACCCGTAGCCCAAATAAGGGGGTTGTAGTGAGTCCGTAGGTAAAAATAACCATTTCCTAAAACACCATATAACACCGAATAACTCGTCTGAAGTTGATACAAAGCAAATTTTAGTATGAAATCTTGTAATAGTTTCTAGAATAATCTAATTATTTCACGCTAAATAATTTTAACTAATTTACCGACACGTATTTTTAATTTGACATAGAATCTTATGCCATTGATTTCGTGTAAAATATACATATAAGTTTTCAGCCTAAATTGAAAGTACCAATGAGTTTAATTTGTAGGAACCTTTGACGGCCGCTTGTGGTTTGAACAAGAATTCATCTTTAGAAGCGCACTTCCACGAAACGAAACACTGAACAACAAATTATGGCTTAATTATTTGTAATACCTAAACGACGGATGGATGGAGAGGAAGAGGGAGGCCAAAGAAAAGATGGATGTATTGTGTGGAGATTGATATGAAAGAGAAGGGAGTCAGTGATAGGACGGCGGTTGACAACATGTTTCGCTGACCCCAAGTAACATGGGATAAGGGCAGGAAGATGATGATGATAATGAATACAACATTCCAATTACATGGGTTCATCCGACCTTTTAACAACCGCATGTGGCAAATAGTTCCTAGCGCTTCCTCCACGCTACGCTAGCAACCCCGCACGTTCAAGCAACAGACACAGTCGACAAAAATCGTGTGATTACACGCTTGGCCAAGAAGTGTGCCTTTCTTGCATTCATCATTGATAAATCATTCTAGCCAATCTTAGCAGTAATCGCCATGAGATATGTATGTGTCTTGTGGCGATGCTAAGGTTGGATAGAATTAATGTTTTATCCATGATGTTATTATATAGAAGTTTTTATGCAAGGAAAATCGTATTCACGTGTTATCTTGCGGGATTAGATGTAAAACAATGCTCGACTACATACAGTGAAGTTAAAAGTTACAGTTAGACAACATGTACCCACTGTGTACAGTCGACAATTTGGATGCTGACCCACGCAGTCGATAATTAAACATTAAAACTTTAAACGCTAAAGGTCTTGGGTTCGATTCTCAGGACGAGAAATGTGTACGTGTTTTTCTATGAAATTCTCAGTGGCAGCTCAGAGTTAGGATTTGTGCCCGGTTGATGGCAATAGGTTCGCCCTCAATTACATGGGACCTAAACATACCGGTAGACAGAGGATTCTATTAGTCAACCTCTGCCTAACTAAATACAGGCGTGATGGTATGTCTGTATGTATTATTATCTAATTGGTTTAAAACTGATACTTAGTAAATAACTGTAACAACACACTCAGTGCTCGCTCACAGTGAGAAGCGCCGCCGCCACCGGGCGCCCGCGGGCGGATGCGGCGGCACGCTCCGCCGCGCGTGACGCCCGCGTGCCACGCGCCGTGTCGTCATACTGCACGTAATATTTACCACAATGAGGTGAGATCTATTAATTATACCGCTTGTTAACAAAATTATTATTTTCTCTGTTGTATAAACATGATAGTAATATGCTACGTCACGCCGTGTGTTCGCATGCGGTGAGGTGCGGCGGCGGGCGGTCAGCCGCGGTCGACACACGTGACGTGCACATGACGGGCGCGCTATTGTGCTGTCCACGTCAACAGGGAGGTGAGCTGGATTGAGCTGTGCGCTACATCCGTGTCATACCCAGATGTCCACTCTACTCCTGGCCTTAGCATTACTGTGCCAAATCATAGGCAAATCTGAATTGCGACACGGTTGGCGCAGTGGCCGAGCGTTCGACTGCTGCGCTGTGTGTCGCGGGTTCGATTCCCGCACGGAACAAATATTTGTATGACCTACAGATAGTTGTTCCGGGTCTGGCTATTTCTGTATGTGAGTTTATATGTTTGTAAACGCACCCACGATACAGGGAAAAATCCTAATGTGGGGCAACGTTTTTTTTTTAAAAAAAAAACAAAACAAAAGTAATTAAAAATAAAGAATCAAAATTACTATTTTTTTAACCCCTATTATAGGAATAGTTATTTATATTTTTCTGTAACTCAGTACACGTTCAGGTAAAGTTCAGTACAAGCATAAAGTATTTTGCAGTCATTCATCATTAAATGGTAAAAATATTAAACTTATCATAGCTATCATCAAAATTATTTTCAAACAGTCATATTACAATTTATTGAAAACAGCATCGATGCGTTATTGCTAACTAATGCATTAATTGGCCGCGACCGTCCGGCACGGCCCGGCCCGGCCCGGTCCGGTCCGGCGGTCATTACGGCGTCAATTTGCGCCCATTGAGCCGCGCACGTACCGTGGCTGGCAGCGCGCTCAATTGCATCTATTTTACACGTCGCACTCTCACACGGATGCTGTGTTCAATATCAATTGGCAAGCAAAACGGTTCTGTAATTAACAGGTAATGTATCATTTATTTTAAGATCCGATGTTTTATGTTCAGATTTTTTTTAGAGGTATATTACGCAAAGACAATCGGTTAGTTGGTAATGTCAGCCTCATTATGCATTGTTGAAACATTTTGGATCAACGACCTAGACACAGAAGCCAGTTCTGATCTATGTGAAATATCAAATGATTTTTGCAATCCATATCTAATGTAAAACAGTCAAGTGGTAGGTGTTAATAAATAGAAACGAAACCCGGTCGGGCACAGCTAAATGTCCGGAAGTGCTAATCAAATCATTTATTTTAAATAAACCATTTACAAGCACTTTTGAATAGTCATTGAGTCAGTTATTCAGAAAATTGAATCTAGTTGCTCGTCAAAAGCAGTAGGTTTCTATGGAGAAGAACAAAAAAGAAACTCCATGACCACTCTTTCAAATCATTAATGATGCCCAGTTCAAACTAATGGCGCTTGTTCACGGATCGGCACCGTCTATCACAACCACGTGGAGCTGGAGAGGAACCGAATGATCCGCCACACGCGCCGCCATCAGCGAGATCAAGTACAGCGCACATTCCAGGCATGAGAGACATAATAAGCTAACTGTTGTTAAATATAGCGCGACAATGCTACATGACGCCTTTCCTGAGTGAGCTCACGTCATCACTAGCGCCGGGCGGCGAGGTGCGTCCCCACGTCCACACTACGGATACACAAGTCATACAATGGAGATCAAAGTGGCAACCAGCGCGAACACTTGCAATACATTATAATGGTTACAGCGGGAAAAGACTTGTTGTCTTATTCTCAGACCAAACACAAAGACAGAAAATTAATGAGCTACCTTTGTTTTAGACGACAACAGTGTTTGTACCGCGGCAGTACGTCAGTGACACTGACAGTAATGCGAAGCAGAACAAGTAATATTAAACAAGCGGCCACTTGATAACGATGTCTCCACAGTAAATTGTGAGGTACACTTTTTGTACGGCGTCGTTGTAGTCAATAATGGTTTTCTGATATATTAAATTTATAGATTTCCGGTATATTCATAAAAATACTTGAAAAAAAATAAACAGTATGATAATGATGAACGAGCTGCTCGATGCTCAGGTATCCCGTATAACAGGAATGCTCATTACCCTCATTACAACACTGCTTGTATAGTTTGTTTTGTGTGCGACAGTCACCTTCACCTCCAAACAACTGACCAATCAATCATTTTGAAAAAACATTTTAGTTTTAATTGTAAGTCAAAAAACTTTAAGGAATCTGGTCATTTAGTTCAAACATTTAAGAGTTAGCAAATATTGATAATCCATATTTTATTGTTAGTACAAACAGAAACAAAACAAAACGAAAACTTATATCTTAGACCCTGCCTGGGACATTCCCACTTATCACACGACACACGCAGGAGCAGCAGTGTGATTCTCTAAGTTTCACTTCGTAATTCGAAAGCTGAATCCGCAGTGAGATTACAAAATGGTATTCTTTTAAACACGATCACGCTGGTGACGTCACCACGGCGAACGAATACTAAACCAATGACAATTTGGTTCGTTATCGAAGTGAGCTCGATCACTTTAGTGAGCCTCGTTTTCGAGTTTGCATTTTAGAGAATCGTACTACAGTACACCGAGAGCAAGCGCGCACTCTGCCGAGGCGCGAGGCACATCGCTTACGCATCGTAACGTGGAGAGCATCTGCCCTCGCCTCAGCAATCATGTTAGGAGCGCTGCAATAGCGCGGCAGCCCCATCTATGTAATGAAAGCATTAGGTACTGTATTGAACGCGCAGCGCACTGTGCACAGGTTGCAGGTGTCAATTGAGTGACAGTTAGCCGTGAATAGCTGTTTTCTCGTCTTCATCTTGCACTTGTAGTCTGATAGTTGTGCGACAGTATACAGTAACGATTAGTCAGAGCACCACTAAGAATTATTTTTTTATTTCGTTCTAAGATTTCAATTAAATAAATAATTAAATAATAAATATCTTGGGACAATTCACACACGGATATCTGATCCCAAGCTAAGCAGAGCTTGTGTTATGGTAAACAGACAACTGATATACATACTTATATAATTTATAAATACATACAACATATTGTAGATAAATCACACCCAGACATGGAACAAACAATGATGCTCATCACACAAAGTTTGTCCTGGGTGGGAATCGAACCCACGACCTCCGGCTTAGCAGTCAGGGCCACTAACCACTAGACTAACAGGCACGTCAATTGTAACTATATAAACTATAATTTATATATTTTTATTGAAACAAGAAGTTGGAAAAAAGAATATCACGGTCAAGTGTTTCTTTTATTCCGTGTTTGTCGCCCTCACCAGCGACTCAGTGGTAGCGACGTTGAGCATGGAACACACCTATAACATGACTTCTCAGAATGAATGCTGGGAATGTCTAGTTGGATTGTAATCCTTATCTGGATTGATTTCTTTTCCTTTGAGCCTTATAGATTTCTGCAATTATTGGTCATCATGCAAACTTTGTAGATCATCGCTATCATCATATGAGCATACAGCGGTCCACTGTTGCAGGCCTACTATCAGTATCGACACAGTGGTGTGGGTACTTAGATCATAATATTTTTAGCTAATAGTAGTGTCGTACGTCAGAAATAAGCTGCAGTTTTTTTTATGAATAACAGTATTATATAAAAGCATTGTTTATGATAAGAGAAACCACCACAGTCACAATCACCCGTCAAAGTATTCCCACAAAACAATAAAACCTTCTGCGTTGTTTGGATCCGTTTAGCAGTTTGGACATTTGTATTTGCGCTATAAAGTGGGCGGGCATCTGTCGCGTCATTTGGTGCCATTCAGATAGCGGCGACATCACGACAGCGCCTAATGTACGAGCCCGGGCGATACGTGCGACCGGTGCTGTATCCCGGGACAGCTGCGTGCGATCATAGCGATCAGACGATCAAGTCGCCCGGAGGCTTGTTTGGTGACGTATTGCAGATTGTTTGAAAGGCGGAGTCACGCAATGTTGCTACGGTCACATGTCTTATTCTCAATTTGGATAACCTTGTATTTGGCAACAATTGTATTCTTGCTGTTCTTCGCTTTAAAATTCTTATACTAACATGAGTGACGCAGGAATTGCACGGTTCGCTATTGTTTGTCAATTTGCTAAATCTATGTAATATACGAATATAACAAATATCTTAAGAACGCTATCTTAGTAACAATGTTGTAACACGCGGTGGCATGATGGGCAACCTTGTTGCTAACGCGGGTGTACCTGTGTGAGGCTGACAGGAGCGAGCAAATTGACAAACTATGATTCGTAGGTAAAAAAGAAATTGTTACTCATAGGTACTACATCTTTATCTTAAAATCCAGCACCAAAAGGCATACAAAAGTGTGAGTGCACTAAACAAATGTACTTGCTGAGGAGTTCAGAGCTCGTGGAGTATTGGATACAAATCCAATAGAGGCACGGAGCAAACATCTTAGAGACACGTCGTACGGAACAAAACATTAATTCAGTGGCGAGTCATCACTTGGCGGCGGCGCACCACACAGGCGCCCGCAGAAGGGCCGCTTCCTCCAGGAGGTTGACACACACCTACAGCTTCTAGAACATTACATTGCTTTATTTGGAGGCTACTTCTCTGCAGTTAGAAAAAGGATTCTTAAAGGTCGATGGCTTTGGATCCTCGGGACACCTGTATGGAACACAAGCACGTCATTAGAAGGCAGCAATCTGCTACATACAGGTCAGTGTTCTCACTTTTAATGACGTTGCTCTGTTGAACTTTATATTACTTTACTTTATTATGTTAATTATAAAGTGGAACTTCTGCTTCCGTCTCAGATGTCTTCCAGAGGGGGCGCTAATCGAACGGGATTGGTTTCATCGGCGCTCACGCTGATTTACAGCCCACCTGACCCGCGCACCGCGCCGCCTGCGAGGGGGGAGCTGACACACAGCACTGAGCAGCTTCCTCAAGTCAGATAGCCGGTTGTAATGTGAAGCTGTCGTTTTAAAGTTGGCGTGTGAAGGTTCAACTCGTTACGTTGGTACCTACGCGGCTACGGTTACAGATTGTGTGAGTTCGTTTTTATTTTAACATAAAATAAAATATTAAAAGAAACGGTGTCGAAATTGAAGTCGACCTACTAGAACTGATCCCATACTTGAAAGTCGACACGTTGATACGTTTAAGTCACGGTTGGCGCAATGGTTGAGCAACTGCCTGATGAGCTGCGTGTCGTGGGTTCGATTCCCGCACGAAACAAATATTTGTATGGCCTACTGATAATTCCGAGTCTGGTTGTTTTAACTCTTTATATTCGTAAACGCAACCACGACCCAAGAAGAATTCCTAGCACCTTTTTGCCTACCACAATTTAGCACTGCAGAAATAAGTAGGCATTGATGTAACTGAACACATAAAATAATTTTTATCCCGGTTTTGTATTCTCGTGAGATAATTTACGACCTTGACTAATTCTGAAATCGACGCAGACGAAGTCGCAGGCAGAAACTAGTAACAAAATACAATAAATAAATAGTACATCGACGATATTTCTGATTGATATTTATCCTGAAAGTCGTGGAATCAATAATATAAAATGAACTGAATTCAATGCACCGTGGCGCAGATGATTACAAAACATATACTCAAATGCGTACATAATCATTGTGTACTATGATGTTTGAACTCTTTCTAGTGAATGCATCTCGAACGTATTTGCTGAAGATATTTGTCCACACGCAAATTGAATTCTTCCCCAATCACAACGTCGCCTAGAGAAATCATTCCGTTTGCTAGATTGATCGCTGACTCACTTACATGACGCGTTGGAGCACCAAGTGTTCGCTGTTACGGTAGATGTGCTATTCGCTTACAGATAATGTTTCTACACACTTTTCGTCGTATAGTGCGACATTTCAAGTTCAGTTTAATTAATGTTTATTTTCTTATGTTATAATAATCATCAAAGAAAAAGATACGTTTTCTGATATAATAACTTTTATTCAAAATTTTCAGACAATTCTACTGAAACCAGCTAAGCATTCTGTCGTATATATACTCGGTCGAAATATAACTTATTAAACAAACATTCCTCAATAGCGAGCAAAAAAAGAAATGCAAGTTTTGGAGTGTTACATCAAATGTAAATGAGGGGGCTAGGGTTGGCACCGGCGACCAACTAAATGAGTTATTTTCCGTGTAGGGTTAAACCACAGAGTAGACAGGATAGAAGGCTAACGGTCAAGATGGAAGCATCCAAGTGAGGCCTGTGAGGCAGGGCGGTGGACACTATATCCACCTGGACAATGACTGCAAGAGGATTACCACCTTCGTTATGGTAATTCGAGGGGTTCATACCAAAGAAGTCGTTGGTTCATACACATTAAGCTGAGTGCGACTAAAGTACCTATGGTATAATGGTATTGCGGTGGCAAAAGAGCAAAACACATCTGCTAACTGTAATTGGTTAAATATTGTGTTACTCATCTCACGCTGCTGAAAGTGAACCTTTTGCATATTTCTGTACTGTGAAGGTGGCTTTTTGCTTGCGGCGCTATCAGGATTTACGTTCCCGGCCGGGGCCTATTATACCCGCTATCATAATTACGGGGCTGATCGCACTCCCCGCACGCTCGCGCGCCGCGCACCGCGCTACACCTGTTCTGATGCTCTGTCCTATCCATCGTAAAACACAACAATTACATGACGTCGTTACACGGCTGTCGCTGAAATGTGACCGTTCTCATTATTGTACGAACAAGTGCCGTCTCACAGTTATCATTACTTCTGATTTATTTCAGAGACAGTCATTGTGAATGATTCGTTTTTTAGAAACATGATTGAATCACATAATGTAGGATGTGTCGATATCGTAAGTACTACGGTAGACTGACAAATAGTTTTTAATAAAAGGTAATGCTAATGATTCGATCATTACTGCTCCAGTTGAGGTCAGCAGTCCACATCACGAGACAGGCAAGTGACAGCTTGTGTTGAGGACTCAGGATTAATGGAGTGTAGGCTGTCCGTGTCAGTGTCAATGTCACGGTGTCAGATCAGGAGACCACTACAATACGTTTGGGCAAATGGCGACCAGGGGTTCAGGACCAAGCAGGTAGTACAGTGAAAAGGGAAAACAGCGTCATCTCATCTACTTTATAACAAGCACTCTCCGCATTCTCAGAATATTATATTTTTGTCTATAAACGAGATGCGATGTCTGCTCCCCTAACACTGGTCGCGGAGAATAGCTTCCACGAATTAATATCAGCTGTCAGTTAATATTACACATCTATACGTGAGGATTTGTAATTTGCCCTCACGTGACTATTGTTTCCTTTTTTGTTTGTTTTTATTAGCTGTAAGTCCTCCATGTACTTAATTAAATTAAATTAAAGAATAAGTTAGTGCTACCCTATCGTTACTGCTCATTGTACTCGTGGTAGTAGCTACCTACTCACGACATGTTGTTCATGATACGTGAAGTGACAGCGACTCCAACAGTCAGCCAATCGGATGATGGGAAATTATTATGTTTAGTAAACCTTGCATTGCTTTTATAAACATTTTTTTTTATAAAACTACTGTGTCTTCTTGAGTACCTACATCATGTGAATCGAAAAAGTCACATTGGCAGGTAGGTACTTAGGAGCTATCGAACCCGCAACCTCATGCATGAGAGGCGGGCCCTAACAACTGAACCATCATGACAAAATAGATGTACATAACACAACTTATGATGTACAAAATATAGAACGCGCTCAATGAATGGTATAACGCTCGTCACAGTAATTATATCGCACAGTGTTACTACTAAGTGCTCTATTATGTTCCGTTCGGCACACTGTGCTCAGAACAGTATTCTCGTGTCACAATAATTTTATTACTAAAATCGAAAACCGAATTATACAGGGCTAATTTGCCGTAGATCTCATTATCAGATACGTGGATTTATGGAAACGGCCCGAATGAGCGCGCTTACTAATTGCTTTACAATGTTTGCGATATTCCAGTTTTGTCATAACACTGTGTTGGTATTTATCGGCGGGTTTGTGGCGCGTCTAGATAATAGTCGGGTTCCTGGAGGTATTTGTAAACCTATTACAGTCTGATTCTGTTTTGCTATGTTGTAGGTAATATTGTGTGTGTCTTGTATCGCATATTGTAACATACATCGAATCAATGTCTGCCAGCAAAACATGAGATGTAGTTTCCAGATATAACGCTGAAAATATTCAGATATTGCGAAGGAATTTTCCTCTTTACTATATCTAGAACATAATCCCATCAACACAAATCACCTAATTAATGTAGTCCCCATCGCTTATTTTAAAATGAACAAGAATTAATTTTGGTACTGTCAAGTATACCAGTAATTGCACTCATAATTAAATCGGATTCAATATTGTTATGTCTGCTTCTCGGCTTTATCTATCTGGATGATACCCAGGTCGAGCAAAAAGTGTTTTTAGGTTTTCCTATGAAATTCTCAGTAGCAGCTCGGACTTATGATTTGTGCCCTTTTAATGGCAATAGGCTCGCCCCCTCTTACATGGGAATGGGACCTAAACATACCGCCGAACTGTGGCTAGACCTCTACCTAACCTTTTGAGGAATACAAGCGTGACGGTGTGTAAAATCCCAGCATATTGTCTAACTGTGAGTTAATTAAGTGATGTTCGGCTGATACACGCGTGTGTTTAATTATTGAACAACATAAGGGTCTGCCCCCACGACCAAGAATCGGCCCGATAATCCGTCCGCTTCTCGGGCGTTTCTTCTAGCCGGCGAAGAAATCTGTCAAAAAAACGGCCCGATAATCGGGCCGATTATCAGTCGTGGGGGCAGACCCTTAAGAAGAAAATATGAAAGCGCAGTATTGAAAGCCGAGTAATTAGAACATTTGGATTAATTAACGCGAACTAAACAGTACATTGTTTTGCTCTTACTTACTTTACACCAACCTTACACACACAATTTTATTATAATATGAATACGTTCATTATTTGTAACATTAATAATACACAACCAATACACATCAATCTTGTATACAAATAAATCAAAATGAAGTGTCTGTTTGTAATAGCAAAATATCAGCTTGTTATAGTTTATACGTTAGCTATAACCAAAAAACATTTCTTTTTAAATTGTTGTCTGCCTGTCGGTCTCCCTATCTGTCGGTCTGTAATCTCCTAAACTGCTGGACGCTGAACGCTTTTGGCTGGACTAACAGATCATCATCATCATCTTCCTGCCCTTATCCCATGTTACTTGTGGTCGGCGCAACACGTTTTCTTCTTCCATGCCAACCTGTCAACCGTCATACTATTACTGACTCCCTTCTCCCCTTCTTTCTTCTTTTTGGCGGGACTAACAGATATCTAATTTTAAAAGCGGTTCTTTAGGTTACTTTTATTTTAGAAATATTATAAGGATTCCTCGCAAAATAATAATGCCGCCTAGGTAGAACCAACATTCACGCGGAAAAATGTGAAAAGGTTTTCTGTATGAGGAGGGCAATCATGCTGATAATAATATGTTTACTTACAGCCAATGATTCTCGCATCGTGTCTCTAAACAACAACCACTGAACAGCGCCAAATGGTTCCACAATAACAATTTCCACATATCTATTTACTCACACACAAAAAATCCGCTTTCATATGAAATATATAATTTTCCTTCACGTCAGAGGGGATTCCGATGACGACGACACACTATAATATATAATACGGATAATGTCACATGAAAATGACGAAAACGACACTTGAACGATGCCACATTATCTACACACCTCACCTAAGCCCTATCGCAGTTGGGATAAAGTTTATAATTGTTTGTGCTCGTTTAAAATGTGGTTGGTAGTTTGAATAATGTCAGGGCAAATGTAGCGAGCGTAGTTTTCGGTCAAGTCCGTTGATCCTATTACGATAGCGGGGAGCGGCTCAGCGGCTGCGGAGACAATGGAGGCTCCTGAGTTATGTGCTGGAGGCGCGGATGTGTTCATTGTGGGAAAAAAATGCGCAGGTGTGCGGGGCGGGGGGGGGGGGGGGCAGAGGCGCGGCGCGGTGCGGCGGTGTGGGCCCGCAACATGTAGCTATTTGTTGCGGCACTCCGACAACAAAGTCATGAACACCTTCATAGATTAATTGTTACACTTACAGGCGTAAACTGTTTTTATACCGCCGTTTTATAAATAATAATAATATAAAAATAATTTAATATTATAAAATAAATAGACAAGATGTAGTTACTAAAAATGTATTTAGATTAATTGTAGGATCAGCATTAAATTGAAATTTAATAAATAGTTACCTAAGAAAACGTACGGTACGTAAAAAAAAATGAAAATAAAAAGCCAGAACACATACATGTGTACGTATGTCGACGGCTTGTGCCCGAGTGTCGCACAACACGTAGGTGGGTGTTGATTGGAACAACTAATGACGTCTCACTTCTACATGGGTACCTTTTTTTTGTTTATGGGTACCTACTGTTCTATACCCTTAAGCCACCATGACTTTGGTGCTACCATCGAAGATATCAAGAATTTTAGAATTTAATCATAAATACTGCGTCGTAAGCGCGACTGCTACGAGGGGGCCCGGGTTTGATTCCCAGGTCCAACAAAAGGGTTATTGGGGCAAAGGGTTATGAAATTCTCAGCAACAGCTCGGAGTTAGGTTTGTTGCCCGGTTAATGACAATAGGCTTGCCCCCTATTACATGAGATCTAAAACATACCGGTGAACTGTGAGAGTACATCGGTACACTTCTGCTTTACCCTTCCGGGAATACAGGCCAGATGGGACGCACCGTAAAGATAACAATGTTTTGCACTATTTTATTAAATGTTGTTCCCCTTTATTTAATGTTAACTTATGTTTTGTATCAGATAGATAATTTTAATAACACCTTCGCTAGTAAAATAAGTTTATGAACTTTTCGTTTCTTTTCATCAAAATACGAGTACGTATACGATATGAAACAATCTCGGAAAAAAAAAGATCTTTGTCAGTCGTCAAGGATAGTCAGAAGCTAGGAAGTCTGACAACCAGTCTCACCGCGTGGTATCGTGTTCCGAGTTGTGGAAGTCAGATAGACACGGATGTTTCGGGAGGTTCCTGCACCTCATCGGGCGGGAGGAAACGCCCGGATGTCATCATTGCGAGGATCGCCCCGAGGACCCGGTGGAGCATACTTTGGCGGTGTGCCCTGCTTGGGCTGAGCACCGCCGAGTCCTCGAGGCGGCCATCGGCGGCGGCGCCCTCTCGCGTCCGGCACTGGTTCAGGCCATGGTCCGGAGCGAGGGGGAATGGGAAGCAGTCGCCTCCTTCTGCGAAGCTGTAATGCTAGAGAAGGAGGCGGCGGGACGGGAGAGGGAAAGGAGGGTCCCCCGTCCCAGCGGCCGCCGCGGTAGACGATCCGGGCGTCGGGAGCCACGTGACGACTCCCGGCCACCGTAGACGCGGGTCTGTGGACGGTGAGCAATGGGTAGCTCACCGTCCGTACGTTCACTAGCGACAGACCGTGTCGACGGCGCGTTCGTGTTCCACGCGCGCCTCAAAGAGATGTCAGCAAAATTGGATGGGGCCACTGAGGGCCGATGCCTGCCGGGGCTGCGGGTTGTTCGAAAGAGATACCGCGCCCCCGGAACGCAAAGGGCACATGAAGGAACATAGACGGGTTTTAGTCAGTAAAAGTCTGACACTCCCTCCCGCCCCGCCCAGGGCGGGGGAAGTTATTTGATGATTTCCCGTCTATAAAAAAAAAAAAAAAAAAAAAGATAGGCAGTCACTCCATGTAAAACACTGGTAAACAGCGAACATGGAAATATTTGTATGGTGATGTCAGCTTGGCGTGACATTCCCTCACTTCAGGTCATGCATCAGTCAGCTAATTCCTTCAGTACATTCCACTAATAGCTCAACAGTTACTTGCTTCATTAACTCCTCATTAGAAGAGCACAAGTTGGGCTCCACGCATACAATGAAGCCATCTCAATAGTAGACAAACGACCCAACCCTCGTGTGTGTGCAACAAAAACATTAATCATGACCGGGAATCGAACGCGCGCCGTCTCTCCCGCCGCCCGCACAAGGATCGCGTTAGGAGTTGCCATCGCACCACGAATATATGTATTAACCACAATGGAGAATGTTGGATAATGACGAGCAGATGTTCACATATTTATATGGATAGGTACCTAATATAAATAAGAACAATTATATTTAAATAGGACAAATTTGAAGATTATTTATTTTGTATGTATAATTTTTCATTTATCAGTGGCTGTCACCTAAACGTTGAAACAAAAACTATAACTACAAAAAAACTTGTTTACAAAAAAAGACAACCGCCTTCAAAAACTAAAAAGAGAAAAATAACTTTAGCTTTGGAAATCGGCGGCTTTGGTTCTGTTTGTAGTTTTGTATTGCCGCCGACTTCCAAAGTTAAAAATAAAAGTCTACTACTTTGCAACTCCTGAGAACACAAGTTGTCATAACGTAATGATGTACGTACGAGCTGCTCCGAGGTTGGAGTGTTACATGTGCTCCTACTTCGTGACTCCGCGGTCAGCACGCTTGGACAAAAACTAAATGAGTGTGCGCGGTCGGTGAGGCGCCGCGCCTCATCTTACTTGTAGTCACTTCACCGCTACCATAGCCACTATTTCCCATTGTAGCCGTCAAACATACCGTGTCGACGGCGCGTTCGTGTTCCACGCGCGCCTCAAAGAGATGTCAGCAAATTGGATGGGGCCACTGAGGGCCGATGCCTGCCGGGGCTGCGGGTTGTTCGAATGAGATACCGCGCCCCCGGAACGCAAAGGGCACATGAAGGAACATAGACGGGTTTTAGTCAGTAAAAGTCTGACACTAAGGGCGGGGGAAGTTATTTGATGATTTCCCGTCTATAAAAAAAAAAAAAAAAAAAAAAACCGTCAAACATCGCAACGGTCTATCCGGATTTGTTTTCTAGTTTAGTGACAGCAAAATATTATCTCCTACAGTATTGGTACTACATATAACATTCTATTTGAATTAAATATGAAAGTACCTATTATACTGAATTAAATTCTCAAAGTATTTGAAAATGGACAATTGAACAACTCACATAATATACCTAGGTCGCAGCGGAAAAAAATCATCGATGAGATGAAAGTTAATATCGAGTGGGAATGCACAAAATGTCCGGAGCGAGCGCGGAGGCGAGTATTTGGCAGGTATTTCACATAACCGGTATTATTGGGCGTTACGGCGTAATCTCTTTATGCCGAGAGCGGCGCCGCGCCGGCCTTTTACATTTTAATCCGGAGCTCGGCCGGCCCGCTCCGCCGGATATAACAACCGGCTGCCTGATGGACCAAATGAACTCATTACTTAAAAGGAACACACCTAATTAAAATTCAACGAATTTCTTCCTACTTATTTAAAGTGTGATGAGAATTTATTGTTATTAGGGATTGCTGTGAGTCGGGGAGATCGTCTTATCCTTCTCCCAGTTCTAATGTCCGAGGATCAGAGGCTGCGCGAGCTGCCTCAACTCTCAGCTTAATGAGGGTCATCAGTGCGTGCGGACGTGTTGACGGAGCGCGTGTCGCGTCCTGTGTCATTAATAGGCGTCGGGTGCACGCCGGTAACCGAACCCGGACTTATGAAGAGTAATGACCGACTCTCCAACACCGTCTTTGTACTGTGCCATTCTGTACAGTGGTGTAGTGGAAATGAGCTGGAGGTGTACTGCCAATGGCATTAAGTGGGATTGTAACTTCATGTTGATAAACCGGGGGATTTTTGCAGAAAGGACATTTATTTTTGTGTATAGGAACTTGACGCATAGTTTCATGCAAGTTTCGCGGAACGAAGAAGCATTAGCGGTGAAATCAGGGATACAGAGTCGTGGCAGTAAGGTCAAAGAATCTAGCAGGCGCGAGGCGGCGCGGCGGCGGAACCTCAGCGGACACAGGCTGGGGACGCGGCGGGAGCAGGCGCGCCACGATCCCTGCACGGCTCAGTGTCACGCATACTGCCGTAGGTACTCATCATCTGATTAGCCTCTTTCTAACTATGTAGGGGTCGGCTTTCAGCCTATAGGTATACTCTATCATTTTATTAGCAGTATACTCTTTACGTTACGCCCTTTTGTCGTTGACTGGGCCGCTACCAAGTCCGCATCAGAATCCATATATCTGCTTCAGCATGAACGACATAGGTACGACTCCTCAAGTTAAAGCCTCATATAAAAGATCTACGCGGCATTGGAGCGCGCTAACTATCAGAAATCCAACACTAGGTAAAATCAGGCAGAAGAAACATTAAGGCATGTGTATCTTAATGGACACACTAAATGCTTTAACATAATAGCAGTTGCTGTGTACAACACTGTCCCCAACACCAGGTTCCCGCGTGCACGTGTGCATGCCTGGTCCGGCCCGACACTGTGTCTCTCTGAGTCACGAGTTAGCAAACACTTCTACTCCGACTTGTATGTTTTAATAGTCGTAATTGGAGGCGTTCCGCTGTGCGTTGCGCTGAAAACTGTGAAGTGCGCCGCGGGCTTGCGATTGCTCTCCGCGTGTGCTTTTAGTGTACGTCTGAAGTTTCTTCATAAGTTAATAACTCGATGTTTAGATAGTCAATTGTTATGTCCTGTCTCCTTTATTAATGCATTCATAGTAAGGTAACTTCAATTTAACCATATTATTTTGTCATCGTGTCTCACAAGCCTGTGATAAATATACTACGACGACTAAAAAGAGGGTGGAAGTTTTGCCTACTACGACAAAGTAACCAAAAAGCTTTGTAATTTTCTTCTTCGTATTGATTAAATCATTAAGATTTTTGGAACGAAAATCAACGTAATAATAAGATGCTGTGATTGGTTTACGGAATTGTTAGCCAACAAAATTAGCAACTTACAAAATTGTATTTTCTATTGCGAGATTTTTAGTTCGGTTTTATTGAGAAATTAAGTTTCTTTATGGGAGTCTGACTAAGCAATAGCTTGGATATAAGTGAACCTTTCTTTTTCACAAAATTTCATCAAGTTTAATTTCTTATAGAGAAAAATGAATGTAAAATGCTGTGTATGCAGCGCGCCGTCGGTAAACTCCTTTTTAAGAAACAATCATTGCAACTAGGAAAAGTAGAGTTCAAATACCTGGTGCGAAATTGGAACGTGTAGTAGCTTCTGGCTGTTACTTTAAGCAGAAAGTTAAGTATACTTACCAAAACTCATCGCAAATAGCATTTGACAATACCGCAGCTTCCTATCAGTAAAAGAAGTTTTGTAATCGGCCCAGTATTCCAGAGATTCTTCTTCCAATGAGACAAACAAACAATTCGACCCCTTTATAATATCGGTGTAGATAGAGCTGTGCCGGAATGTGGTGTACGCACAGAGGGCGAGTGATAATGGCGCTCGCTTACACTAACTATTCCGTCACGATCGAAGTGGAGCCGTCCCCTGAATTTCTCTTTGATGGGTGTTAAAGTGCCGCCAAGGAAATTAAATCGTTGCTCACACAGTTACAAGACATGACGTCATTACGGCACAGATTGCCGCCAGTAATGCCGTTACTGATTGAATATCCTCCCCCCCCCACTCAGCATGCACTATCGCGATTTATAATTATGATTACTGGTTAATCTGATTGCTGAGCCTAACGGTATTTATGTAAAAGTAAACAAAAGTTAAGCTTATTTATAAAGCTTTTTAAAAGCGTTCTAAAAGCTTTTCAAATAAAATGCTTTCGTTTTGGATTTTACCGTTTAGGAGCGTCCGTTTTCGAAGTGTTGTTGAGTGAATAACATATATATAGCAATACGGTGACAAGGTGAAAGTATAACATGGGGTTATACTTTTACCTTGTCACCGTATTGCTATTACTGAGATCACTCAGGCACTGAATAAATAGACCCTAAGCTGTGTACAGTACGGTAGGTACTACTGATAGGCGTGCCTTTATCTGTGTGTTACGTGACTGCATGAGTACTTCCAGCACATTGAATATAGAACAATTGTCTGCCTCCAGATTCCCCAAAAAGTCTAAAAATCATAAGCAAGTGTGTCCAGACAACAGAGCGGTTGTGCCGTCACATCACGTGCGGGCTCGCACATAAAACCAAATGACTAATCCAATTACCGGGCGAAAGGCCAATCTGCCTTCTCATGGCCATAATTATACTAACCTTAGCTTTTTGAGCGGCTAATAAAGGCCCCCGTATTCTGTGTGTAAAATAAAACTGGTGGGCCTTTATTAGTGATTCCTCGTGTGTTCTCATTTTTGTCCTCGTAAGTAGGTTCAGAGGTTCGGCTATTTTCGGAAGTTGCTCCGAGTTTAATTAGAAAGAGGATTTAACTGAATTTTGGGACATGTTGGTTGTAAATTAGTGCCTTTGTCGTGTCTTGTCTCATCATGTTAGTCGCGCGGTGAGTGACGCCTCTGAACCGTGGCCTGCTGCAGAGGAGGCTCTTGTTGTTCACGCTTCGGCCTCTGCGGTCTTGGATATTGTGCTGCCTTATAGAGTTATAGACAAATCAAACATTACATGTGAGATGACGAATGATGAAGACTATGAGGATTCAAAATTGATACTGAAGAAAGGCGGCTATTGCAATATTCACTAGGTAGACTGACACCTATTGGAGTACAAACATATTCTGTAAACATTTAATTTTTAACTTCATTTGACAGACTGAGAATATTAATATGCCGTGTCGATTGTTTTATCTAAAGCTGTCTAAAGAACTGAGAATTTATTAACTTTAAAATTGACACATCGTGAAGGTATCAACAACAAGCTTTAGCCGTAAGTATAACGTGGCCAATGACACGTATTGAAGATCAAGTAATTAATAAAATGTCAATGTAACAGCATTTCAAAACAAGACTGTCATGCGGTGTCCACCGCAGCCGCTGGTAGGTACACAACTACTCTCCAAACTGCAACACTCGACACCTCTAGTTTGTCCAATTACCGACGTGAAGCAGCCGGGAGTGAGCGCCCGCTGTCACAGGGGCTCCACCTCTATCTACCATTCAATGCATAACCCGCTAATACGACTGTTCTTTCCGAATGAATGAAGTCCCTTCGAATTTCTCTTTGATAATGTCTTAGAGGGTTAAGAGCGTACTTTAATCGCTGCTCAGCCGCTTACCGGAGGGACGACGTTATGCTCCGGCATGGCCTGCCTCCAGGAGGTAATCAGTTTAGTGATTTAATTTCCTTTTCCCATACAAAATTAGAACACAACTCAAACTAAATTCAAGTCTATGTCGTGGAGTTAAGGGTTATAGAGTTGAACTGAAGAGCCTTATGATACAAACATATTGAATCGCTATTGGCGGTATTATTATCCGAAAGTCGTAGTAACGCAGGAATCTCACTAGACGTTAAGATGGGAACTAGTTTCTGAAACAATTGTGCTCAATGTTTAGCCAGAAGACACATGTTACAACTTGAGATTAGTATATATAATATATATACCAGCACGCCTGTATTCCCCGAAGGGTTAGTCAGAGGTGTACCAATGTACACCCACAGTTTGCCGGTATATTTAGGTCCCATGTAATAGGGGGCGAGCCTATTGCCATTAACCGGGCGCAAATCTAAACTCCGAGCTGCTACTGAGAATTTCATAGAAAACCCCAATAACACTTTTTGCTCGACCTGGGAATCAAACCCAGGACCAGTAGCGTAGCAGTGAGATTAGTAGGTAATATAAAATTATTTAACTTTTATTGTGTCAGATACATTATCATCACGCTTGCAAGCTCGTCAGACTAGACAGAAGCATATGTGACAATAAGTGCGCCTTACTCCGCATAACTATTAATATTTTGTCATACTTATCATCTCCTTGCTTTATATTGCCGATGAGATTAAAAAAAACATCCGAGTTTCAAAATATTTGTTTATTTAATTTCAAATTCAAATTCATTTATTGCGAATATAGGTATCAAACATAGATGTTATACATAACATTTCGAGCAGCAGATATTCCACCTTTCAGCATGCAACATTTCTGTAAATTTATTTCAATATCACATTAGTATAATTCATTTATTACATACATGCTGAGATAAAAATGTTAGAAATCATAAAATAAATGTATGTCATACAATCATGTCATTCATTTATGTCAATCCCAAATATTATTATTAAAATCAGTCTAGCCTAAAATTTGTGGTTTAGATACTCATTTATACTATAATATGCGTTTTCAATGAGGAATTGCTTTAAAATAAATGTAAACTTATCAGTATTGGTGCATGTTAATATTGTTTTAGAAAGATGGTTATAAATGCGAGGAGCCATACAAAAAACACTTTTACTAAATTGTGCAGTTGCAGGACAACACACTTTTTGACGATAACGTTGGCTCGTAAATGATTCAAATAAATTCTTATTTACCACGGTAACAAACACGGCCATCTCATTAATTAAATTTTTTTTGTAGCTTATACTATAAATACAGGTTACCCTACGACAGTAAAGAACTTGATGTCAGTCATGTCTAAGATAAACTTAGAAAGTACACATAAATTGAAAAAGACGCATTGGTACTTGCCCGGATTTAGAGCCTGCATCACTGCGCCATCACGACTTTATTTCAATGTTGCCACGAATATTCGGCAACTATTCGGCATTCGACTATTCGGCCACTTTTTTCGCTATTTAGTATTCGGGTGAATATTGCAAATATTCAGCTGATTACCGAATAGCAAATCATTAAATAAAATAACGCAAAATATTGCTAATAAAGAAATAAATATTATTCTAACCTACCAGTGGTAAGATATGTTGAATGAAGACATACACTGCTACCGGGAGATGATAAATAAATTTCAGCAAAATTGTGAAAGGGTTGCATATTGTTTTGCATTTGCTGACCACCACTTGTAAGGGTCTGCTGTGCGATGTAGGCGAACAGATGCCATGTAAAAAATTACACTAAGCTTGAATAGACACACACTCGACTTGTGTCCAACAGAGCTGGACATCCGCACTCGACACTCTTTGACAAGGTCTCACAATTAATTATGTTGATTTAAAGCCAGCCCGATGAAACAAGTGCTGCCACCTGACTGCACCTTTAATGAGCGCGCGTTGTGCGGCAGCGCGTCATGCATACAGCCGCTGTGCGCGCTCACTAGTGAGTACCGGTGTGCTGGCAGCGAATGGTACATTCAATTATTGAACGTTCCAATCACAGTTTATATATGGAATGTTAATAAAAAGATATAGTCAAAATAATTTTATTAATATCAAGAAATTAAGCAAGTAGTTCGTTTTCGATCTTTAGCAAAGCGCACTTTGAAGATTCAGTAACGAAGAGAAGCCTCCTATGAAATATGAGGCATTCCTGACCTAACTTTGTGTTTTCTGTCTGTATGCTTCCTTACGCTGTATAACTTTGCGCCCTCCAACAGAAGGGCGCTGAATGTTTGACTGTCGTATCTCTCCTCACAGACGCTGACAGTTTAGGAAATGCTCGGTCACATACCTTGTGTTAGAGGTCACGAAATGCAATTTATACAATAACCGCAAACAATTAACCCTATAAATTTTCGGTCCTTTACTGCGAGCTAATAGTATAGTATATAGTCAAAGTCAAAGTCAAATCATTTATTCCAATTAGACCGTTATAAGGCACTTTCGGACGTCAATTAACTAAAACTATTGAATCTAGTTGCCCATTCCAAAAGGTAGTTTCGTATGGAGAAGAACGGGCAAGAAACTCCATACATACTCTTTTTAAAAAAACGTATTACATCATGTTGTACATTTACATTAATTCCATAAAAAATATACTAGTGTCAAAACGATCTATCAACAATAAAAGTCACTCATGGTACTACAATATGTACTAAGTGCTACGAATTAAGAAATGGAGGCTAAACCAATTGTAATATTTAACACCAATATTATGATTGTATATGATCACTTCTAACATTTCAAAAGACAACGAATCAGTGTGTGAGCCATAGTAATCACCAAATGTAACATTAATGTCTAAGAGAAGAATAGCAATAATAATCAAAACAAATAACTTTTATTTTAACCGTTAAATTAGTGAATTAGCAACCAGTTGATTTTGTCAAGACTAAATTGTTCAGCGGAGCAGGACCAGCATGTTTCCAAGCAGCATTACCTTGAATGTAATCCTCTAATTTGTAATATGCTTGATTACAAAGTATATAGTAAAGTAAGTTTGCCTGTAAGGCGCTTTTCAATGTGGTGTCCAATTGAAAAAGAATGTAACTTGCATAAGATAGCAATGGGGTCACTGAAGAATTTGATCGCAGCACCTTTTCCGGAAACGGTCTAATGCTTTGACCCATAAGCGTCAAACAAAGGCAACCTTTTCGTTCTAAATAACCCATTAAAATAAAGTCTCATGAAAATCCTGATATTCGAATATCTTAATAATGACGTCACTACATCACCTCTCCCCGGATCACAGCGGGGGTGAGGTCACTGTACGGGCGGGGGGAGGAAAGAAGCAAAAACCCACCGCTCTGAAATGCGTATTCATAGTGGATTAACGACCAACGATAGTGAGCCTTTCACGCCATTAAAAGTGTTAAAAAGCGAGCTGGTTCGATACAGGAGTGCGGCGCCACTCGCGGCGGGGTGACTCGCCACCTAACGGAACTACTTGGAACTAATTAGTCAGTTTTTTTTTTAAGTTATTTTATATGGCTGTATGTGTTATATTCTGGTCTGCCGAAAGACATGTTTTGAGTATTGATTTACTTTGTGGAATTGGATTTCTTCCAAGAGTAGTTTTAAAGTTTTGACTAAAGCAATCCAAATCGAGTATACACCATAAACACACTATACAACACATAAATGTACAATTTCTAATCTGTCGTTTGTAGTATACACATACGACGTATGTTCTTATAAATTAATAATTTAAACGACCAAGATTGTTTAAAGAAGTCAGTAATCACTTCATATAATACTTTGTCCAGTAAGCCTCGCTGGCACTGGCACCCCACACAGCAAGCCACTATATTTTTTCCATAGGCACAATATATTACACGAGCACTGTACATAAAGGCTTTAGAAATGTGCCGGTTAACGTTCGGAGGTGGCACAGATCGCCGCCCGGCACCTCCGCACCTCCGCACCTCCGCACTGCAATAACAATGTTATAGCGCGCGTTAGATCCGTGTCCACTGCTAACGTACTGCTTTGACTTCGTGATTTTGCGGCTTTACGAATTTGAAGTGCATTTAATAGAGAAAAGTGATAGTCGGGTGTAATCCAACTGATGAAGGTCGTAGCCAGTGTGTATTCTTTCTTTCTTTACTCAATGTGATACCTACGTTTGGCAAGTTAGGTTTAAAGATATTAATTCTCAAAACAGTTCCACAAAATAATCTCTAATTTTGTATAAACTGTACTTATCTTCAATTATTATTGCTTTTCTCCTTGTTTCCTTTTGTGTAAAGTCTAAAATTAATTGTAAGATAAGATATTTTTATTTGTAGTGAATAATGTTATGTATAAATATTAAATAAAATGATATTAAAATGTATAGCTTTGTTATTATAATGAGCGCGGCACAATTATTATGTTTCTGCACGCACCTTAAAACAATAATTGATAGTCTCAAAGATAAGAAGAAAAAAGTATATACGTAATTAAATTAGTTTATTTTGTCTAGATTATAAACTGACCTATTGAGCTGTACCAGCATGTCTCCATGCATTATTTTTTCAAATATAATCCTCTATTTTGTATTAGTATACTTGTTTACAAAGGCTATATCTTTATTTTTACTTTGTTTTAATAACTATACAGGAAAAATTATCGCTTACGAAACATGTTTACTTAAAAACCATATTTCATTGTCACTCGGCGCTAGCGCATTCCCCACCCCCTACCCCAGCCATGCGCCCGGGCGGCGGCGGCGGCCGCGAGTTTTCATTGATAGTATGGCGAATAGATTATGTCCTGGATGTTTTGCTTATTTCAAAATCGGATAAGGATGAAATTTTTTTTTTTTTTTTTTAACTAAACACGTAAATGTGTTCTATTACTGACACTGAACTACCAAAAAAAATTTACGCACTGGTTAAAAACTTATCCTGTATAATAAAATATTTTGTCTAAAAATGCTTCAACTATTTTTTTTAAGATGTTTTGTATTTAACGAGTACGGTGAGCCAATGAACATAAATAACTATCACAATCACTATCCATGAGTTGCACATAAGCCGAGTATAGTTTCTGCTTACCACTATAAAAGGGTTAATAATGTATATAGTTATGTTACCTCTACACAACTATAGCTCCAGATTGCACAGCGAGCGTTTAAATTCCGCCGATGGGCCCGCGCCGGCCGCGGTGCTGGCGTCCTCTCACAGTGGTGTGTGCACAGTGCGCTATCTATCATCATCTATCAGCGGCGTTTGTTTTCTGCCGGCCAGTAGGACCGATATACACGAACGGACAGAAGGTTCAAACTATACTATATTAGATCGTTTCACAAGACTATCAGCGATGATGAAAAACAATTCGCGTGAGTCTGTTATTTTTAGCAAGATATTAGAGGGTTTCAGTCGGTTGTAGTAAAGCTTGTAAAGCCATTAGATACTAGCTTTTGCCCGCGGCTTCGCCCGCGTGTGTGTCTTAAAATATCCCACGAGAACGTACTACCGGAATCAAAAGTACCCTGTGTGTGCGGCGCGCGGATTGATAATACAAAAATGACGATTTTCCATACAAACTTTCATCCAAGATTTAACTCCCTTAGGGGTTGAATTTCGAAAAATCCTTCATTATGCCTTAATTAAAAAAAAAAAAATTAAATACAAGTAAAACTATGATTTACATTAATCGTCATAGAGGAAAATTAATTCTAACTATAATGTAGACCTGCCTGAGCTAGGTTTAAGAAAACCTGTGTTTCAGGCCATCAATTTACGTCAAACATTTTTAAAAAGAGGACATAAGTAAATTTATTAGTAGCTAACTTATGGAGAAGACATATTATTTTCAATGACTTGTCAAGTAACTATTTAGGTATATAATATTAAGACTTCTATATAATTAATTATTATGTTATATTATCGAATGTAAGATATATATTATGTGACAATAAATTAACGAATAATATTAAAGTAGATAGAGTAAATTAGGTAAACAATGAGACTTTTATTAGAGTGTGTACATACATACTTTATTTCACAATTTCTAGTAGTTTTTCCGTGTCTGCATAATTGTGTTTTGCCAGGTATTCCTGAACTAGTAGATTACACCTATTATAACTTAAACTATAAATATGCCTTGTCTACATTATAAAGGATTTTTTTTGCAAAATTTCAGCTTTGTAGGTCCAAGGGTTTGGGTTGGGCGTTGATGAGTCAGTCAATCAGTCAGTCAGTCAGGACTTCTCTTTTTATTTATATAGACTAGTTATTAATTAATGCTCGTTAAACCTAAACACAATAATTACAAAACTGATCTAATGACAATATATTAGCATCAATGTCAATGTTCAGCAGTATGAGCACGTGTAGCATCAGTGGGCAGGTCACGTGGCACCGCGCACCACTGATGGCTGATGGGGAACAATGTTCTCGAATGGAGACCACGCACCGGCAAGCGTAGCTCAGGACGTCCACCTACATGGTGGACAGACGACCTGATTAAGACCACCGGAAAACGCTGGATGCAGGTGGCTTCCAACCTGTCCTTTTGAAAATTTGTGGGGGAGGCCTATGTCCAGCATCTGCAGTGGACGTTCTGCGGCTGAAATGATGATCATGATGAGTGTCAGTGTTGAACACTAGAACTAGATCGCAATCGGTGTCATTGCACGCACGTAAACAATATTGCGAAGTGGAACTACTGCACATCAACTAGGTGTGATGCAGCCACTCGTCACCTTCTGCAACGTTATCGAGCTACGACTGTTCTGTGAGACTCAACTATTATGACGTCATCATAATCCGTTGGAAACATAGTTAGTGATTTGTAAAGTTCAGTCTACTGACGTCATGAACGAATACAAAAAGGGAATTTCAAATCTAGGAAGGCGATTAGCCCCACTTGTCCACCACATTGGTGTGGCTGCGGCCATCAATACAGTGTTGAATAACCAACGCTCCCTGTTACGAACACTTTATAGAAACTTCCAGCAAGTGAGATATCTTCACAACTGTTTCAAAGTAACCACACTCACGTTACCTACATCCGTGCTCGTCCTTAAGTGGGAGTGTCCGCTATTTTCCTAAATACTCCAAGTACGTTTCCTATTACGTCTATGTGGACGAGCCCGCCTGTGTCGCTGGTGCGACGTCGCATCGCACAGATTCGCGTGCTTCATATAATATGCATTCAAATCCGGGCGGCGGGCGGCGTCGCGCGGCATGCGACTGCCGAGCACGCTGCATTGGAATAACAATCGTGTTCACCTGTATACACACCTCCACCGTCACCATCTGTACACGTGTGAGATAGCTGCAGGGATCATGTGCAATGTACTGTGCGGTGACTTTTGCATCCGAGCCATCTTTTACCACCTTATTTTTGTTGAACAATATTTTTAAGCAACTCATCTGTCGGGTGATCCCAATATTTCCTTTGCGTCGGTATAGTTTAGCTTGGTATGGTATATCTTACATATTGGCCGGGGACAATGTGCATAGTAACGTCTCCATAGGATAAGGAATTTAATAGATAAAGTCACTATTGGAAATGAAGGTTAAACAAGAGAATATGTGACGGCACATTACACATTTGCCGACTCATTGGTTTTCTGGAGGTGCTGCAACTGCGCTCATTTGTAATACAGAAAGCGTTCTTCGCCTCCAATGAATAAACACTATTTTTTCCAAACATCATTAAATCCGGAACAGATTTGGTGTGAAATGATCTGCCTAGTAATTTAATCCGCATTTATTTGAAACGTGCTTGAAGATTAATTAAGTAACTGTTTAACTACAGATCAAGTTTCATAAATATGGAGTGCTGTCCTTAAAGCCCGCCTTGTTACCAACGTGGAACAATTGATCATCTTCACTGACACAACGCATCACCGGCGACCGTCATGGCTTTGAACGACAACTTGTTCATAAAACATACATGTATGTTGCTTCACAGCAGACGGCAGCAGCACTCCTCCACCGACAAGCAGTCAAGAGAAGCGCCACAGCCTACTCACTGCGAACTTTGACGTTATTATCATATAAACAGGTATCGTGGTGTATGTATACATAGCGGGAAGTTTAACTAAATCCAACTTTTCTACCAAGTCCTCGCTAACAATCGTCAACAAAACCCATTCAATGTCGCAGACATTCAAATTGTAATTGGTATTAGTATAGCTATAGGTAGTTGTTGTGTTTGTTTCCGCGAGTGTCGGAGGGAGGCTCGTGAACTTCTCAACTAAAAAGAAACTTGAATTAAACAATGAATATTACAACAAATCACGGCGCGTTCACAACGGTACCTTTACTTAACAAAATATGTTTATTTGTGTTTGTACACAAGTCGGAGGTGCGCGCCTCGAGAACTTACCAACACCGCTTACAACGTTCCCCACACACGTGACGGTGCCTATTCTCAGCCGTATGTCGCTGGTAATAAGGTCGTCGGAAGTGTGCAAGTGAAAGTAGTTGTTCGTAAGTCGTAAAGCCCACTAGCACAATAAATAAATAGTTGTAGGTCTAAAGTTGGTGCTGAACTAACTTGAGCACGTCTTCCCGATTCTTCCTCCGCTCGTGAATTATTTACCTATCCCTTGTTCCGATAGTTGGCAACTCGCGCTTTGGAAACAATATCATTGGGAATCATTTCCATAAATATTTATGTATTTTGTGAGCGTGAAGGACCCTGACCTTTGAACATGTATTGCTTTGATTTCTAAGCAATGACGGCTCTCTGACGTTCTCTCGTGTAACGATCAATTGCACGATAAGGCTCCGAGTTTACATTATAATTATTCTATGTAAGGCGTAAAGAATCACAGTGCGGCCACATAAAGGCACTGTTGATCGTCATTTACAAGACAAAAGAAGAATTCAATCTAGTTGCCCTTTCCAAAGGCTACATTTGTATGGAGAAGATTGAGTCAAAAACTTAAATTAACAACTTCAACTCTTTTAAATAAAAAGTCTAAGTTCCGAGAATCAAATCCACGAGCCGCTCAAACATAAGTCATGAGTGTGTCCCGGCGCTACGAGTATGTACCGTGAAGCGCTGAGCGCTGGGCGGCGACTCTTGGCACTTTATTCGTAAAAATATATGAGAAGTTGAATTTACAATGATTTTCTCTTGCGTTATAACAACGCACGTATTTAGCGCAAACAAAAATTCGTACGTGGGCTTAAAAGGTTGATGATTCAAAGACAATACAGTTTTTTTTTATTTCGTTTAACAATAACTTTTACCTATATATCTGTAGGTTGATATCGGCTCTAATAGCTTTTTACTTAATTTCCACAAAAAAGTGTAGTGTCATGACGCTAATACACTTTCCACTTTACTTCAAATTGGCAGATTGTGTTCCCAATAAGCGCTACCTGTAGTTAATGATGTTCATCGCGTTAGATATTACATCGGAGCCGATTCCTTTTGGATCGAACGAATCGGACACGACCCGGTTCACCAGTTGTGTTGGACAACGAGGAACAATCCTCCCGTTCTCCCGTCCCGCCCAGGGCGGGGGGGGGGGGGGGGGGGTCATTGGATGATTTTACCATCTTTAAAAAAAAAAAAAAGTCAGTCAGTTTACCAACTCGTCGTAACAAATATATGTATTTTTATGAAAACACAGCCAATGCTTAGTTTTTGAAAATCCTGTGTTTAAATGAGTTTCTTGTAAAGCCAAATGTGTTTAACTATTGATTTCTTGTATTTCTCGGGACCATTGACGTTTGCAATTGAATTAATTATTTAACAAGTTAAACTACCTAAATAAATATACAAACAATGATCACGTGGCTGGTACCTACAAATCATTGTTTATTGTACTGGTTAATCGTATATTCTATAATGTGATTCATGAATTGCTTTCCCACAGATTTTCGATTATTGGATTATTTTTAGATAGCATACCGTTCAGATGTTGATGATATTAATAGCAATCTGCGCTCCCCACACGCCGCCACAATCAGGTTGCGCGCCCCCCGGGAGCCGCGCGAATAAATATCCAAAACATGTTTACGGCCAGTCCTCAAGGCGTTCACAATGTAATTTTCTTCAGCAATCTGTTCGGGAATATTACCGCTGGTATTTATTCCCGGGCTCATTACAGTCGCGGGATCCAATCGCGGGATAAGATTCCCGACGCCGGGATCGCATTGGTCGCGCGCTCCCTAGAGTCGAGTTGAGATTTGAGTCGCCAGTTTAACCGGACCTCTCCTCCTAACACTATCTAAGAAGCTCGCTTCTTGGTGGGGAGGTCTTGCTCAGTCGGTTGTGGGGTTATGATTCGATATAGCGGTTATTGGAGGCGTCGAGGATACTCCCGTGTGATCGAGGTGTCACAAAATAGTTTTTCCGGTTCGTTTTGCAGTCTCGTCGTGTTATCATATGATACGTGGATCGCTTGTATGTGTGTGGGTACGTATGCGGTGCTGTAGGCGTGCCATATGCCTAGTCACGACCGTCATGAGGAAATCAACCAAGTATAATGATTATTATAATTGTTGAGTTGCAAATAGGAGGTATCTTACTTCACTCGCCATGCTTATGGTGCTTGAATTTGTGGGACTTTTTTACTACTTGTGATAGATTTAACATTGAAAAACAAACGAGATAAGAAGTGGAAACATGCTTCCAGTACCTACTCTTCGTCTGATGTTTGATGTTTAGTAAAACGTAGGTAACCTACAGCAAAGACCGACGGATCTGTAAGCGTTTCAAAAACTAATTTGAATACGTTGCATGTCTGAGGGGTACCTAACAACCAAACTTTTGCAGTTTGCATTATCTTACATACTTTCACCAAGTTTTTTATAAAAACTTTGATTTTTCACCTTTCTGACAGGGGTGGAAGTTTCACGGCGATCTATAAAAACAAACTGCTCCGGGCTGGCGAAGTTGGTAAAGTCACGAGCTTACCGCTTCGGGCCGGCTCGGCAACACTCGGCACGGCTCGGCACGGACGCGGGCACG
The DNA here is from genome assembly GCA_932526535.1 of Caradrina clavipalpis. NCBI lineage: Eukaryota > Metazoa > Arthropoda > Insecta > Lepidoptera > Noctuidae > Caradrina > Caradrina clavipalpis. The sequence continues at coordinate 15,938,877 of OW052101.1, read as the reverse complement.
TGTGCGCCCGGCCGTGACCGGCATGCATGACTTGTTCCCGAGATTCCTTAATGTTGCACCTGACGACATTATTTGTTTAATTTACATTTAAACGCTGTGTTTTGTATTACTAATGAAGTGTTTATGTTATTCGACCAGTTTTGTGTGAAGTTTTAATTTTATGGGAAAAGTTTCAGACGGACAGAAAAATAAGTTACGGGAGCGATGTCAGGCTACACAGTTCACATACTTATTGAGAAGCGAGTCAAAAAGAGTATTTTTCGGTAGTTTATCGGTAGCATATCTTGACACGAGTCAACTGAACTGATATATTCTCAGTTTGTCGAATTTTTGACTGATACCTACATGTTAATTAAAGTTGACAAGTATACCCTTAGTAGAATGGTGTCGGTGATTGATTTACTTCAGTAACAACGGTACTAAGGCAAAGTAATGACCGCTTGTCCAACACTGAAGAAGTCTGGAGTAGTCAAAGCTTCAATCGTGAAAATAATACAATGATAAGTATTCACATAACATTACTGTTCATAGTAATGTAGACTCTCCGAACTCGATGCATAATTCAAAAATGATAATACAAAACGAATACAAAAGACTATCAAAATAAACTAGTCGCTTGAGAGAAAATAGTCCAGAAATACTTTTATGAGGTACTGTGGAGGCGGGACAGGTCTCCCCGAATAATGCTGTGACGGCCCGAGAGGTAATCTCCAGCAAAAGTATGGAAACGGCCGTCTGTACTGTTGTGGAACTTTCACCGGGCGCGGCGCGCACTCGAGCCGGGGAACGTCGCGGGTTTGTACTGCTACTTTATTTAGTAAGTTATTTTTTTTCACTAAGAGTATAACTGTCAACTTAATTAATTCATAGTAAGTAGTAAGGACATACGGGTTGCATATAGAGAAGATACAGTTATGTGGTTTTTTTTATAGATAGTTATTCGCCAATTATTCACCAAAGCTCTTTTCCTAAAATGTTATGAGCAAGTTACTGAACTTTTATCAGTTTTGTAATGCACCCTGTATGTGATTTGTAGACCCTGTAACGTAATGACGTATTAATGTTGTACTCAATACTCAATATATTGCTTCCACAAGTACACTTAGATGGTAGGTTTTACAAAGATATTGATCATTGTGGACCCTGTCGGGCACTGCAAATGGTAGGAGAGAGGAAGAGGGCTTTGGAATGTGTGTGTTGTTGTGTGTGTGTATTTATGTCACGCGAATATTTCTATTATACTCAGATTGAGTAACAAGCGATTGGTAAAATTGATGTATATCATTTAGTTGATCCTTATCTGATATTTACTTATCCATAATAGAATATTTTTTTATTTGTAGATACAAATCTTATCTGATTAGTCTTTTTGTAACTATACTAGCGTCGGCTTCCACCCTAACTGAATGCAGCTGAATACATGTATTTTCAGGAGTGAAAGCTAAGCTTGACTGAACAACAAAGTCACTGGGTAGCACGATACCTCTTGTAAGACTTGCGGGCTACTGACTCCCTGTCCAAACCTTTACGAAAACAGCCGGTGTCACCTCTTTGAAGTGCTTTTCGAAGCACGAAGGTGCCTCGGTATAATATCACCATCCGCAGACTGTCCTCGAACAACGATGCTGAGCTGCGCTCGATCGATCGATTCTATGTGGTTTAGTTGATGTTTATACAAAAATTGTAATGTTTAAGATGAGCACAACCGCAGCGCGTAGTCAGCCGAGTGCGTGCCACTGACCGCAACTCCGAACTTGTGTTGTGTGTACGTGAGCGGCATGTCTCTCGCGATAAATATAAGCGTTTTAAACGCAGCTCCGCCCACTTCTTAATTTGTTTGCTGTCCGCAGCGGCCACCGCCTGGCGTCGCTTGACTAATTGTTCAGGTAAATTTCTACTACTTCCTTGTTTGTGTTGCTCTTAAGGTTTTTATGAAGTAAGCTGGGTGTACAAAAATTGTAATTATTCATTTGGCTTTATTGTAAAAAAAAGTTTTGTTATTTAAAGTAGGGCTCCGCTGGATGCGGGAGGCACACGACCAGTTACTTTGGGCGTGCCCGGGTACAACCAGCACTGCTCATATCTAGCAGTGTTTTAACTGAATGATGATAACGAGGGCGAGGGATGGGTCCTTGCGCTGATAAACAAATCAGTGCGGGGACGCTTCCATGTGTGCGTTATGTTATCAGATTGGATCAACCAGGTCGTGTACAGTAATACACTATAGTGCTCACTTTAGTGATCATTAATCTTTCCAGCTGTAGCAGATAGTTAATGCTAGCGTGTGGTCGCGAGCTCGGGATGTGCACGAATGTTAGTGAACCTTATGAAACCTTCAGCGAAGGTCGCAATTTATCTTTCAGCACTTCTTGAATATTTCGCCGCGTTTCGCTTGAATTTATAAAGTGCTATCCCCGACATGCTGAAATAAACGGTTTAGCACCGTTACTCAACTACTTATCTTACTTTACACGTTTATTATTACTTCGAAGGTCAATAACATTGTAACGGGCTCTTTGTACTGTACTTACTAACTGTAAGACACTGTTAATGTTTGCCAACCATAGCATCCTATTGTATAATGTAACTGCATTTAAAGGCACAAATCTAAATCATGTACAATCACGCGAGCCACGAGCTAACCCTAACTAAATGTTCATTACATTAAACTTGCTCAGCTGACAATGGCGTTAGCATTCTACTACTTAATACCACCGAAAATGTACTGTGCACAGTCATACACACACAAACACACCCTCACATCTGTGCAAAGAAATTAGCTCGTAGCGGTGTCATCAGCCGGCGTGTCGCACTGTGTCGCTGTGTGCATGTACCTCGTGTCGCGTGACTCCGCCCGCATCCGGCTTGCTCGTCGGTGTCATCTGTCACTACAATGACATCTTTTATGTTATTCTGTGTGAGGTAGGCTTTTTGTAATCCTGTTGAGGTTGCGGTTAATGTAATTGTGTGCAAAGTTACGATACAGTGAGTGTGCGTGTAACATAGCTGTGTGCGATGGCTGCGTGACCCACCGACACAATTACTTCGTGTTCCTAGTAGTACTAGCTAGTGCATAATATTGGTCGTTTATTATATTATCAGTAGCGCATGAAGCGGCGCGCGATTGCATCGATATCGGAAGATAGCGCTATATCTGTGTCACTTGTGGCAAATGGCGCGCGCCGCGTGCTCTCCGTGACTAGTCGTGTGCGATAGCATTCATTAGCAATGTTATGTCCCAGTAATTGATATTAATTATAACCATTGATCAATGTGATCTCTTGAAGTATTCAGTTTGAACTGAATTGCAGGTTTGTAGGCTATATTCTCACTTTGCATAGTTGAATCAATTGATTAGTACGTGTTTGTGATAATATAATAAAGTTATGGAGCATCTGTGTGCGTATGGTTGCGGAAACCATGCTTGTATATCTCTGGTGTAGGTTCGTACGGTTTCCAAACAGTTTCCTAACTGTAAGTTGTACGAGAACACGTGCTCTAATCCCTGCTCACCTGTCACCTACTCACAGCGTCGGGCTGAGCTGGTGAACGCGCGGGCTGCAGCGCATAATATGGTATAATCGTGTGTCGCGGCCGCGGCGCGCCGTCAGTCCGAGCGGATTAATCTAAACAATCTTAACTAAGTTCAGTGAGCCTCTGGGGAGCGTGCGGCGAACTCCAGGACAAGAGACAAGCGATCATCACGAAAAGAATAATTCATTATAACTAAGATATTTTCAACATCTTAGCTTTTTCTAAAATAAATCTACCGCCAATTGATAATCTTGAACGACAAAAACCGCTCTTAGTGTTACAAAATATGGGCTGCCTCTAAGTCAATTCTACCATCCATGTGTTGCTGCCGATACTATAGTATACACCAGGGATGGCGTACCTTTATCAGTGATAGTGCCATTTTTTATAGAAAAATAATAATGTGACTATGACGTGCCATCAAAGAATCTTGGCTTAGTCATTGAATGGAGAAAAATACAACTAGAAGCTGTTGACACTCTTTGTTTGCAACTAGTTTGTACAAGAATCGTAATATTTACTATTTTATGTTTATTTTAATAAAAGGTTAGTGTGATTTCTGCTGTTGTAAATTGTTTTCGATCAAATACATATACAGTTGTCATATATTGGCGTGCCCGAATTATTTTGTCGCGTGCCACTACTGGCACGCGTGCCATTGGTTCGCCATCCCTGGTATACACTAACTGACTTGTGTTCATTCCCTACAAAATGTACTACCAAAATACTTCATATTATGTGGAATAGCTGTTTCTCTCTTTTCATATTACCTAGTTAGTCTGTTCTAAAGGTTGTTTGTATTCATAAATACTTTCACCCCCTGAAAGATACGTAATGAGAACGTCATGCCAGCATGACCCACCCCAAGCTCCTTTGGCTGTACCATGACAGTGAGCTCGGTAACTCATACGTTGGCCTTAATTAATTAAGTATTCCAGTTTTCTTGCTTTCTTCAATTATAAATGAAACAATTAATCTCACGTTAGTGCTATCCGCTTCCGCGCGTAACTTAGGTCGCGTGCGAGCCGTTGTTGCGGGCAACGGTTGAGCGCACCTGGCCGGTACTCGGGAACTAGTGTTAAACAACTATTATGGGCCAGCTCGCCCGCGTGGTTAAGCACCCCTGCAATACTACGTAACGCAAGATAGCAAAAATTGCATTACTTCAGTTATGAGAGGAGCGAAGAGTTATTGAAAATATCTTCTATATCTCCTTTAATAAATTTCGCAAACATTACACATTACATCGAAAATTATAAATAGTCTTATTCGTGAGGCTCCTACTTGTTGTTATCATTTGAAAGTAAACAACAAGGTATTTAATGCCGATTTTACAAAACCATTTTATTTAAATATCTTCAAAATACAGGATTATAGTAGACATGTAACGACGAGTGACATGCCGCAACAGGGCATAAATCTAATAACCGCGGCGTCTAGACGCGCGCGCGGTCCCACCTCTCGGCACGAGGGGACCGTCCCACTGCAACGATGCAGCGCAGATAGTGTAGAATAAGATCTGCCTGCTTGCGCTGCTAAACGTGCTGCTACACATATACCATGTAGTCTTACACAAAATAGAAGTGAGATGTCTCCAAGAACCCATACATTATAATAAAGTAATTTAAAATAGCCTCCCGGTTAGCGGCCATAGTCCCACATGACATGACACATAAACTACACCAATGGGCTATAAACTTAAGAAGTCGAGTATTTGCAGTCGCTCGGTGTGGTGAGTATGTGCAGTAGGTACATGGCACAGCCACATACACGTCCTCTCCGTGGTTCGTTAGAGATGCGGATTGTGCCACTAATAACGTTTTAATTCGTTTGTTCCACGGAACCCGCACGGAACACCTCAGCTATTTACATAACAATGACTAGATTGTAACGTCGAACAGGATTGTGCTAATGATAAAACAAGAAAAACAAATATAATATTACTTATATAGTATATTCATAATCTCGTGCCTTCTATATAATATTGAGTTGAATTTTTATTTGAAAAAAACCCTGCGCGATATTTACCACACTTTTCTCGTTATTGATAGTTGATATTAACAATGAAATATTAAAATAATTAATACAAAGTGTTTGAGTTTTTAATAAACACTTGCACACTATAAAAATAATATTATTATGATTAATTTGCAATGATCTCACAGTTCGTAGCATCCTCGTAGCCAGGTCTACGAAAAGCGTAGCACGAGGCTACGCGTTTTGCAATTAATTTTAATTTATTTCGTATTTATTGTGTGTTTATTTGAAGTGGATTTATATTTTCATTACGAGAATTATTAATTATTTTCAGTCACTATAAAATAAGGTAATAGGATTCAATTAAAATTTTGTAATCAAGTGGGTGCATGTTGTTCTGCTGAACCTTGTCACGTCTCAACATTTATTTTGAACTAAAAGTAAAGCACAGCGTGAGCTTAGTTACTTTGATAGCCTAAAAAAATATATATACGTATAGTTTTGTAAATTAATATATATACCTTGCCGTATCAGAACATACTAAAAGTCTAGAATAGCATTATGATTACTTCTGATAAAAGTTTCCACATACAATTTCCTACAAATTGGTTATATTTATTTTATGCTCTACGATCAATACTTTAGGAGCTATAGGGTGTGTTGCTATTTAGAGCTACCTACACTGGCACCAGTACTTCCAGTTGGTACCGCTGCACCTGCAGGTGTATCTTTCAGTCTGCTGATACCACGTTCAGTGTTATTAGCTAATAAAGCTGCACAGTGTGGTGTGGTCGTTCGTCAGTCGTCGCGCGCCGCAATGAGACGCGCCCTATATCACCGCTAGCAATTTAAACGTCGGCTCGCCTACTCGCCGGAATAAATTCACCAAAGTGTCAAACAAGCGGACAACTTTCGCACCTGGGCTTATGGCCGCACGCCGGCTGCGGCGGCACAACGTACGAGCGAAAGCGGCGGCCTTATCATACACACACAGTATACATAAACCCTAGAAAAATGTATGGTTTTTTCAAAATTCAATAGTAATGGTGTAGCTTTATTCCGGGTTAATTAACAATGCCGATGTTAGTTTCAGAGTACAGGAAGCACTGCCAGCGGGTACACAATAATTGTATTGTTGAACTTGTTAATAAACGTTAAAATAGTACATTCAATTATGTTTTGTCTTATAAAAACATGGTCTCATATCGTTTAAGGAGTCGCTTCATCCTCTGACTTGCAGCGGCGGTCAGCCATTCAAAAACACCTTAGTTGGAAGCCATCTACAAAAAATAGCTCCCGTGCGACACGGCGACTGTTTTTAAGAAAACTACCTCCAAGTTACAATCAGGAGCAGTCCACTCTGATGAACAGGCAGAGCTTTAATTACTTTGTGGAGACAAATAAGAATCGTTACCGGGATGGAACCGCAGAGGGCGATAAGATCAACCGTTGTCTGTTCGAGACTAGTCAAACTTACCTGATATATAATTGCAATAGTAAGAAAATGTTAATGTGAGGAAACCAATAAATAAAAACAGTGTAAAAGGTAAACGGAAACATATGCTGATATGTTTTTTTATAAATTAAAGATTTTAGGAAAAAAAAAAACTTTTATTGGTTTTTGTAGTTCAATCTGTTAACTTTGCTATTAAGATTGAATCATCTGTGTGTATAGCAGTAGGTCTCGGTGTTGATATTGTGTTGATGTTTATTTATACCACAGCATAAGCTATTTCTCACGCCTACATAGTTTATTCCAGCGCGAGTGAAAAAATGAATCTGCTGTGCTTATCTTGTTGGCGAGTTGTACACCAGAATAAGGCTCTTAGCTGCACAAAGGAGTTCTAACTTCGCTCATTAAAGGGTAGTTAGCACGAGTGGCGTCATGATACAAGCCTAGTATTAAACGTACATCCTGCTATGATTACCCGTATCGAATAAAGTGGTATGGTTGGAACATTATTTATTTATGTAACCTCGCGCTTTTTTCAACCTTAAAACCAATATTTTTTAGGCTATGGTTTGGGGAGACGTGCGTAGCAGTCTTGTCGCTGATTTTTTGATATACTTGACTTTGAACTACAGTACAAACGCGTTGAGTAAGAGTCTAGAAAACATTTCCACAAATTGTTACGTAGAAAGTACTGGCATTCTTGCCAATTAAAAGCCCACTTAACGTAGTGAGTGGGTACACATAATGTGCGGAAAAAGGCAGTCTTTACTTAGGTACCTCGCTCTGACTAAAAACACATTGACACCTCGTCTGACCCTAAAAAGAATGGCTGATGGCGTATGAACTGTGCCCGCACACACACACATAAATGAAAGTCTTAGTAAAAAGAAGTCATTAGTGTTTTTCAGAATTCTATATTTATATATTACAAAGCAGAGCTTTAATGTAATGTTTTTGAATATAAATATTGGCGATACTTCCACCTCACACAGGCAGTTCCCGAAAACGCTCAAACTCACAAAGCGAGGATCAACCGACACTTTTAATTGGTGACGTCACAGACATTAACGAGCATTACTCCGTCATGAGGCGACGTGTGTATGTGTGTGTGGAGGTGAACGTACTGTCACACAGATTATTTTATTCATTCACGATTTTAAATTGGGTAGTTAATTTCTTTTTGCTCGTTACAAGATGAGTCCTGCCAATAATTTCTTCATGCCATGATTGCGCTGAAAACCCACGTAACATAGGGCACGACAGAAGTCTCGACTACCGTCTCCAGTGCTCCTCCCACCTCTTTGAGTTTCACCACTAATGGGCACCGAACATTACGCACTTGCACTAAACATACATTTCGCTAGGAAATAATTATAACATAATACAAGTAATATAATTAACAATTTTCTGTTACAGAACACCTCGGTGTATGCACAAGCGACACTTCACATAGGTACTGCACTAAATACGAATCTCCGCTTTTTTAATTCTTCAGTTTTTAAAACCAACTAGATATGTGACACAATGGCAGTATTCCGCACTCACATAATATGGTGTGAGTTTGTACCCAGGTGGGGAAAGTTTACCAAACACAGCAGAATATAGAAGTGATTCTTTTTGTCACTAACATAGCGGTGTTATGCTAAGGAAAAGCTTAGCTCACTTTCATTCTTTGCTGTCTTTTCCAGCTGACATTCTAAGTGACGAAATCCAGAAACAAAATCAGAGGTATTATATTATAGTCATAATAACCAATCAGGATTCAGTCAATAGATACTTTTAATACACGAACCAATAGCTCGGCTGATCATAATCCCAATTCTCAACTAATTACCATCGGCAACTGTTGGCAATTAAACTGCGTCGCCGAGTTGTTCTTTGCTTTATTAATGATTTATAGCCGCGGCCTGCGCGCGCCCGATAGCGAATACCGACGAATTAATAACTAAATACTTATGTCTCGGCTGACCGGCCAGCTGGGAGCTGGGAGCTAGGAGCTGGGGGCTGGGAGCTGGGAGCCGGGAGCTGGGAATTGGGCAAAAACCCGCGAGTGGTGCGCTGTGTGTGAGTTAGGCGGGTATTTAGATTACGGAACAGATAGCGGGAAGTGTAACAACTATGAAACAATTAAACACTAAGCAGTGAAGGAAAAGCATGGCTCTATCAAGAACAGACAAATTATAAGCTGGTAATAACTATAATTTTAATGTACGCACAGAAATATCTGTTTTATTAAATTATATTAATAACCAGATTTAGATTTTATTATTAGTAATCTTAAATAAGCTCGCATTTTGAAAATTGTTACTATTATAGAAAACAAGTAGATGAAGCATTTCTTGTTATTGGAATAATAAATTCCTGGAAACTATTAGTAAATATATTTATATTTTAATTAAACTTTGTCAAGTACGTATTTGTATAGCCATAAATATGAATAAAATGAAAAGTTCAAATATATTTGTTTTAATATTATTCCTGTGTTAAACTGTAGGAAACGAGCCAGGATACTCAAATTAGAAAAATAAACAGAAACATCTACGTACATTGTAAGTGAACATAGTGATCCAATGACCGCATTGTGTCCTCGCGATAACATGTAAAACACATCTTATGAAGTGTACCCTCTTTGAAGTAGGCTAAACGTCCATGAAATTAATTTCGTTCCCGTTCCTGGCTCGGGGCTATTTTGAAATGACTGCACCCCGCGCAGCGCTTAATCGGGCATTATTTAAATTTGTATACATTTTGGGGCTATTTCTAACAGATATTGCCTATAGACACGCATATTGCGTTGCGATGGGGATCCTTGATAGAGTTATGGGTTTGTTTACGTTGTTCGCCGAGCAAGCGGTTGTTTTACAGCGGGGCAATCATCCCCTAGTTATTTTGATCGCCGAGTTAAGTGAAGGAATTACATTGTGAAGTCAAACTACCGAACGACACTAAAGTTAATAAAACTGAACCGCTTTCTCTCACCCATACTCTTAACATTACTATTTACATCATACCTACACATTTATAGGTACTTATTTGTTTAGGTGTTTGTTTTGTGTTGTACAGTTATATGAGAGTGTGATTACAATGTGTATATCAAAACACATTATAGAAGAAGGCTCGTCTACTATTATAACATCTCAGCAATCATCATTATGAACCTCGGTGTCACAACATAAACCGGCGGCGTGGCACGCCTCCAGCCCCAGCCTGCACCACGGAGGGTGGCAGAGAGGAGGGTCCTCTAATGTGATAACTGTCGTGTTGTCGAACAGATCGAACTCTTCACTGCGTACAGCTGCGAGACGTCATCTGTTTTGAGATCATGTGGGAGCTGTGAGAGGCTTATGCTCAATTTTAAATTGCACGGATTGCGTAGTGTTGATATTGAGCAGATTTTTTATAAAAAACGTGTTTTTCTTTTATACATAAAACTTTAGAAAGCGGACGCGTTGCTCTGATATTGTTTATTTGTGTTATCATGAATGATCTGCATCGTATCAGCCAGTGATAATACCACGAGCAAACACAAACGAGCGTCTTTCTTAAAATGAAATGATCAGTCCATAATGTTGGTTTACATTTCCTCTCTGAGAGAGGGAGTGGGCCATATCACGCGCGCCCGGTCCGGGTTGCTAGATGTCACATACCTATACCTATGTATATCTTGGCATGTTCGGGGTAAGGTTGGCCGATTTCGTCAAGAGGCTTATATTCTTTGCTTCCTTAAAAGAAATATCCTGGTCACAATTTCGATGTTTAGCATTAGATAATATTCTCGCAAACTTTAAATTTTATAATTGTCAATAAGACCGCTAGACAGCTTATAAATATAACAGAAATAGATTCGTTTATAAATAGTTCCACAAGTATTACCGATTCAGCAATAATTAATAAATGTATCTTAGTAAGTCGGAACCGGGCGGGAATCGGGAATAAAACCGGGATTAGCGCAGAAGCGACGGCGCGGGATTAAGCAGTAGCTAGTTATTAAATAAGTTGTGCTGGTGCACAGCCGCCCGACAGACTCGGCGCTCATAAACGAGCTGCTACATGCTCTACCCGTTAGGAATTCTACTTGTGTTATCTATGGCTATTGCTAATTCACATAAACGTTTAGTTTTGTTTCCTGCAAATAGTTTGGATCGCTTATTCTTTAATTTGAGATGTTGTAAATGATAATAAAGCCTAATAATTTCATTGAGCCATTGTTGGTGTCGTGATTGTCCAGTGGTTAAGGCCTCTCATGCACGAGGTTGCGGGTTCGCAACCAGAAACGAGCAAGTACCAATGTGATTTTTTCTAATTCATATGTACTTTCTAATTTTATCTTGGACACCACTGACATCGGTAACCGTGACAGAGGCGGTTTAGAAACTCTGACACTAGGGTGTGTGGGGTCGTTAGACCTTACTGCCCACATGATAAAGAAAAAATAAGATTAAGCCATTGTATGATCAAACATTTGCAAATGTTTTTATTTTGATAAAAATCGGTAATTTCGACTTACTACGTATCATAGCCGACCAATACAGAATACGGAAAATAAAATAAGAATTAACACGAACACATTCCTATACCTACAGACTGGTACACATACTCATTAAGCTTCGATTACTCATTAAATAAACGACGCAGCAATGGTTCCGGTACTGACTGAGTGTCCGTGGAGTTTCTCGCTCGTTCTTCTCCATAGAGACCTACCTACGTTTTGGTCAACTACCTTCAACTTTCTGCCTAACTAGCCTTGAGAACTCAAAGTGCGTGTAAATGGTGTAATTGAAATAAATACTTTGACTTGAACGGTCAGGCCTCTGTGCGAATGCTCCCCGAAGTGCCGCCAGTGCCGGCTCGAACCCTGCCTGTCAAGGATACGCATAGATTTCGCATGGTTGTATAAAAACGGTCTCGTAGCAACTCAGCGAGTATCCCTGATGCGCTACACAATCAGAAAGTGTTTTTCCTGTTTACAAGCGTTTGTTGATGTGTACAAAAAACGCCAAAGAAACATCAAAGGCTATTCTATTCTATTATTAGCTAACAGCAGTACAATCCGCTGACAAGCTAGACAAGTCGTATAGATATTGTCGTTAACATTGTATTATTTATGTACAAGGCGCAGCGGCTGTAACAAATCTAAAGTGCTCAGTATAATTTATATCTGTGTTTATATCTTAATATTATCACTTTGTATTCGGGGCTAAAAGATAATTACCACTTGTAATGTATTTATCTTACTTAAAAGCGAGTAATGTTAGTAATTTCTTTATTTAAATACGCCCGAGGGAGAAATTACGATGGTCTGCGAAATAAGGATCGTTTCAGATGAGACGGTGATGTTATCAGCAATACAAAACTATCAAAATCGAACACTTTACGCTCCACAATAATATTACCTATTTCTCTTAAATAGCATTGGCCTTATCGAAAAAGTCTGCACGAATCCTTTGCAGGTAAGTCTTAAATATATTTAAAAATCTTAATTGATTTGGAAGGCCGACGCTTAGCTTGGCGATCAGCGAACAATTTGCGGCTATCTGTGGTTAACCTGCGGGCTGAACTAATCGCTACCGTCAATACTCTTTTACAATACAGATACAGACATAAATATATAGACATAAACGATATTTTCTACTGGCTGATTAAAAACTAAACATTGTGGTCATCGCGTGGTTCCTAACAGCTCGCCTGAGACAAGCCTTAGAGAAAATGTGTTGAGGCAAAGAAACAACATTAAAAGGAAATCAGTCTTCTAACAGAAAAATAAAAAGAAAGACTAGTTCAGTTACATTTTAATTAGCATCCGTACCCAGTTCACTTTCAAAACATATTTTATTTCATGATTTGCTCAGTGTAAGTACACACGCGAGCGCTCGGATAGCAATACGAGCAAAATATAAATCCGATTATAAGTAATTCGGCAGCACTCCCCGGACAGAGCGGCTTACGGGCCGAGACAGTGCTTTAAAGCGCTGCACACACAATGTGGGACACACAGAAGGTATAAGTTAAAGTGGTTACAGTTATATATAGGAAAAAGAATCGCTATAGAATGAACATTGAACTGCCCCGTTGGTCTCGTGGTCGCAAGCGCGACTGACGAGCTTGGGGTCCCGGGTTCGATTCCCAGGTCGGGCAAAAAATGTAATTGGGTTTTTCCGTTACGAATTTCTCAGTAGTAGCCCGGGGTTTGGAAGTTGGTGGTGTGACACCCCCGTGCCTCGGAAAGCACGTAAAGCCGTTGGTCCTGGCTGTCATTCGTAGATCTTTGACAGTCGTTACGGGTAGTCGCTTTGGTTCTGTTTGTTGTTTTGTATTGCCGACTTCCAAAGCTAAAGTTATTTTTCTCTTTTTAGTTTTTGAAGGCGGTTGTCATTTTTGTGAAAAGTTTTTTATTTCTCGCTTTTTAGTATCAACTTCCTGTCATTCAAATCCCAAAAAAGTTTTTTTATTTTTACAATTGTTTCCGTATTGTCGGCAATTTTAATTATAAAAATGTTATAGTTGTTAGTGTATCTTAGTAGGCACGTATCGTAGCAGGTTTTGTCATGATTTTTTCATCAGTCAGAAAGCATCTATTGTCATGTTTACATAATATTAGAGATCTCCCTATTATCGCTCTTCAGACGGACTGGTACTTCTGATTGCCTCATTATACTGTCTGCACAGAACACAGTTTTACGAGGTGACAATTGCGCTTTAATTTGATCGAATCGCTGGAGAGTCGCCCCTTGTTTATTGGGCACGAGTGATGCAAGCTCGCCAATTGTACTCCAAGGCTTATCAGCTGAGAATGGTTCGTGATTTTTTAAATCCTTCGTTACTGCAGCGTTCTTTTGTTTCGTTTTATTTTTAAGGCCGAGGGCAAATAGACTTTTGTTTTGATAGTAATGAATTGTCTGCTATTTTGTAGTTTTCATTAATTGTATTGGGTTCAATAACCTGATTGCCAGTGTTTAGGTGTTTGATCATAATGTAATAAAATTTCTATGTTAAAAGCTTTACTTTTTTTTTGGCAAAAGAATAGTCAAAGTCAAAACATAGGTCTCAATCTTCCGCCTAGTATTGAAGTTTGCTGCGGGTTGTTCGAAAGAGATACCGCGCCTCCGGAAGTCCGGAACGCAAAGGGTACAAGATGGAACATGGATGGGTTTTAGTCAGTAAAAGTCTGACACAAGGAGCGGGAGAAGTCATTTGATGATTTTCCATCCAAAAAAAAAGAAGTGTTGAAGATTATAAGTAGGTAGTAAGTAAACTAAGATAGTCGAGAAACTAGCAGTGGCTGAAGTGGGGCTGTAGGTGATGATGCTAAGGTGGCTGTGTCTGTAGCGTACATATAAGCACATCATTATAATTATGTATTGAAGGAAAAACGTTTTGTTTTAATAATTGCAAAAGAGTCAGATGCTAAAACTGTCCAGCTATTAACACGTTGAAGTGGTCTGACAGATTTGATAGATGCGTTCACGCCGGATTCCTTTTGTTCATTAAATACTTTCTATAAACATGTCACGAAAACTATTCTATGGATTTAACTGCCTCACTCATTGTTATGTACGGGAAACAATTAACAAATAAAAACTCTTCCAACCTGTTTATAAATTGTTTTGTAAACAATTTAATTAAGTATGAATGATGTCGTCGCCATAGCGACCGGTATTCAATGGTCAGAGAGTTATTAAATAAGTTTGGAGAAGTTTCCTCGGTTCGCGAGTACTTTACAAGTTTTCATTTATTTATTGCCGATTTATACAGCAGCGAGACGTAATGTGGCACCCGGGGTGTGCTCGCGTGCTGCGTGACGCGAGGGGTGTTGTGTTGTGGGACTCCGAACAGGTAAGTGCCACTCGCTTTTGGATAAGTTTGAGATAGGATCTCGAGCGGAATTGACTGATTTAGCTGATAGGCGTTATATGCTTAGCGTCATGAATTTAGCATGTCTTTTCGCAATGCGTCTATTACAGCAATATCATGGTATCATTGTAATCTTTTAAATTATATTTGAGCAAATTAAGTAAATTAAATGAGATCAGCAGACTAAGTAGAAAATATTTTCCTCGCATATAGTTTTTCCTTCCTTGATATTTATCGGGAGTACTTAACAGCTTTGATCTCTTTCCAAGTGTCGAATTCTCAGATCATGCAGCTATGTATTTTTGTACCAAATTATATCGAAATAGATCCCTGGAAAAATTGAGAGGTCAGAGGCAGAACAGTAACAAATAAAATATACAACACATACATCGTATTACATATATGATATCATTGTGTTTCATACTGACACATTTAACTAAGTTATCTCGCTAACTGACTCGATTAAAAACTACGTCAGTATAACGAACTCCACAATAATAATTTGGGCTGAACGTCGTGAACTATGCAAGTGGCGCCATCTGTGGGCCGCCATCAAAATGCAACTTATTGAAGTTTCCAACAAATATGTAGATTGGATCCGACGGACGGCGAAAAAGACAAAGACAGTTAATATAATTTGAATACTTAGAAGTTGATCCTTCGCGTGGGTACGTAGGTACCGATCGGGACAGTTCAGTGGCAGCTACTCGAAAAGGTTTGTACGAACAGGTTGCGCAAAGTTACGAGTCCAATATAACATGTTTATGTGAAGGGATGGGATTTTTTATTTATTTTGTTAATTTTACTTTATTGTTACCTAGCTAGGCATGTAAGACGTCATATCCACAAATGTCTATATCTGCTCAATATACGCTCGAGTCTATTTCATGTTTCAAAATTTGTTATTTTTATGAAGCAAATGAAGCACGTTCAAAGTATTCAGTTGATTCAAATGAAAATCATGGATAAGTGTTGGCAGCTCTCTAACAAATAATAAAGTAAGTTTGAAAGTGTGTCACACATGTTTTATTTGTAGCCCCTTTTTAATATTGTCAGGATCTTGAAATGTACGTATTAACAGTGCAAAGTGCTATTTTCAAGTTAAAAAGCGTCGTTCTCAGATGGGCACACGATGTGCCTCTGCCTGCTATACCCGCGCGTGGCTGCGGACGGAAGTTATTCAATTAAGGCGCGTCACACCGCCGCACACGCGCGCTTCTTTTTACACTCACACGCCTAACCGGCTTAGTGCTAATTAATTGCTTGACTATTGTTAGCTCGTCGCTCGGAATACTCGCTCATATGAGTTTTGTTAAGAGAAAAAGATGGTTAGGGTTATAAAGAATGCGTTTGAGATACCTATTTATGCTTAAATTTGTAAACAATTATATTATTCTCAATTAAATATCTTCTTTCTTTCTCGTGTTTATAATGTTACTAAACTACTTCATTCTTAAATAAAAAAAAAAGAAAATGAATCGTTCTACTCTACTATTATCATCATTTACAGACCTTAAAGCACCAACGATACCAGTGACTTTAAATATAATTATCATTCATTTATTAAATACTCATATTAAATATTTTTCTAAATATTAGTGTAAAACTAAGAACGTTAAAAATAAATATAAATAATAATGATTGTCTTTCAACAAAGTTTATAGGTATAAAGTGAGATAAAAAAATATACATCAAACCAAAGAGGTTTCCGTAACACATGCATTGGTGAAACAAAATGGTCCCACAAACAAACGTACGTACACAGAGCATTATCTCGTCAGGAAGGAATGCGTACTAACGAGCTGCAATGCTGAGCTGCTCCAGGTATCAGGTTAACCAGGTGTCTGTATCTGAGCTCTTATGTATCTTACGTGCAAGTGATATGACTGGTTTCTATAATGTTTTGCAGGATATTTTTAAAACTTACGTACACTATTGCCGGACTCTTTCCTTTCGTGCGTCATAACTTCAGCCAGGTGTTTTAACACTTTTCGTGAGCCATAACTTCAACTTTAGAAGTTCAATAATGCTAAATTGACGTAGGGCACTGGTATTTTAGGCTATATTATTACGTGGATAGTACCTAGTTCAGTCTAGTAAATAACTACGCAAATCCGGCTACAACTAGTTTAAACTGGTTCTGACAGTTAATCACAACTCGAATTAGTATTTAGCAGGACAAACAGACGAACCTACTTTGTTACGTAATGTTGCCATGATCGCTCAGAGAGAAACTACGGTGAACTTTTAATTGGCACAGACGTACGCCGGAAAGCAGTACTGCGTACACAACATTGTAGTCATTCATTAATTGTTTATATTGCCATATTGCTACTCAAAGAAGAAGGTAATTAAATATTATATTTTTTATCATTAGTAAATTACTTTTTGATTTCTTTCTGACGAGAGATGGACAAGAGTTGCATCTACTACATGCTCGTAAAATAATATCCAGCTCATTGAGTCTTGGAAATGGATCCGTGCTGTGTGACATTTTCTATGCCTAACCTACCCACCAACCAACCTCTGCCGGTCTGCCCTACACAAGTTAGGTATTAGGGTAAACTATTATTTGCTGTGAACCACATCGCTATTCTCGATAATTTAGGGCAGTAGAGGCCCTTTTTGTAATGTATTACATACATATACGTAGGTACTAGTCACGTCCATTGTTAGAAGTGTTCAAGTGTAAGACGAAGGTTCGTGTCAATGCCGTCCACGAGATTCATTTGATTTAGGCTCCACAAATACTTGGCGTTATCTGCCTCTCGTACCGAACGCACATACCATTCGAGTAATTAAAGGTAATAGCCGGCTGTGTCAGTACGGCTCTCCCGGCGCCGTGCGTTACAGCTGTAATGCAACGTGACATGTTACTGTTGTCATATTATGACGCATATCTGAAATTTACACAACTTCATGTGTTAACAAAACTAGTGGCGGGGTTCTTTGATCGGTACTTGCGACGATTGTATGATTTTATGTATATTCTAAAGCGCAGGGTATTGCACTCGATTTGCTCGCTTATTATCTGTCTATCTATCTTGTACAACTTTTAAGATAAAACTTGATGTTCCTTCTGCAATACATCACAAGAGTCTTCGCTTATTCAAGTTCGGAGAATCTCAGATCCTGAACTCGCAATCTGTTACCACGTTTACTAAAAGAAGTTTTATAAAAATAAAATAGCGCGGTTCAAACTAACGTTGAAGAAGTTTCCGAGTCTTAAAGTAAGATACAGCATCCTCTTATACTCGTTTCTTATACAGAAAGAAACATGTGATTATAATCTTTCTCATTAAAAATTTCAATGTGTGCCCTCCTTCATACTTACTTCTAATATTACGCACGTAATAAACATTGAGCCAGTGGGGCCGTGGACCCTCCCCGGTTGCCATGGCGACGGCGACAACATTCACGAATTTTTCGCGTAAAAATTATAAGTCGCACATGAATACTGATCGCTAGGTAACGAAGCTCCCAACACACACACACACAGGCAAATACTCGGGCAAATAGAAAGGTATCAATATCATTTCTTATAACGTACACGAGCGAGAATAAGTCATCGATTTGTAAAGACATGTACCTCTCTGAGCGACACGCTGAAACGAGTGTTTGATATTGTTGTACTATGATTCAACCGCAAGCATCCTTAAATATCGTTATGCAGTAGACTTCCAATATCAGCTGGAAAGCTTCTGTATTTCTTTAATGTTCTGTAGGTTCGAATATATTAATGTATACATAAGTATGCACCTCGATAACATATACCATATGAAAAAAGGTTAATCTAACAAACAGTCCAACTTGACTTTATAATGACGACGCATTATCTCCTCGAGGCATATTGACGTGTGGAGCCCAATGTAGGAGAGTGTGAGTGTGCAGTGCTGACTCTGCATCACGTCAGCGAGACGCCGTTAATATCTACGAGACTTACCCACACAGATTATTTGGAGCCACGACGCCACAGGTGTGTGTGGTGAGGTAGAACCAAAGTTGATAAAGAATAACCGACCAGGTACCGAAGAGCGCCGCGTGGGCAGCCCGACCTCCTGGTGCTGCTCTTAGGTGTAGCTGAATGAGGGCAGTGCAGGAGCGCCTACGTATATTTAGCGCTAAATTATTTATCATTCTGTCTCTGTTACCTTCTAACAATGTGACAGGGATACAATGATGTTTTAAAAACGTTTAGGCACTAATTATTTTTACAGCTTTTGGTGAAACTAGGCCTAAAATTCTAGATGAGAAATCAGTTACCTACATCAATTACCATTTTGTATTATCGATGTGGAAAACTTTTGTATCCTTCAAGATTTCAGCCATTTCTAACACTTTTAAAAGTTAACGATTATGAAGCCGCTGTCGTAGATTACAGCGCTTAAGATGTAGATTGCAACAAAACTTGGATCAAGTTATAGTTTCTCAAAAGTTTTAGAATAAAGATACAGAATTATTCATCGTTTAACTAAGAAACGAAATACCAACATAAAAGATTTTTCCCTGAGTGAACAGGTTACACTAAAATTACAGTTTTTCAAAATGGACACACGAAAACATAATTAAATTGAAAAAGAAGCTATTTCTACCTAGATCGCCGTTCCTCTAGCCCTCAGTCCGAGACGGCCAAGTATCGGGTTTCAATCGCCCCCCCCCCCCCCTTCCTCTTCCACGTACATGTCCCTGATATCACTTGTAGCCTTGTAGCACTTGCCGAGTACCTCACATGTTATATTCAAACTGAACTGACTTGAGTAACCACTGACCGAGTGAAACTGTAGTGCTGAGTGATATTAATTCACGACATTTCGTACATTCCTGCGTAATACTTGAAATCAAAGTCAAAGTCAAAGCATAAATTTCAATTAGACCATTTACAGGCACTTTTGAATACCGAGCAACTAGCTCGTTTTGGAACGAGCTAGTTGCTCGTTCCAAAACGTAGGTCCCTATGGAGAAGAACGAGCAAGATACTCCATGGATACTCTTTTCTTTCAATTTGGTTTTTACAAAAACTTGGTTACAATATTCTTGTTACTTCTATATGTAAAAACAATGAAGTTGAATGTAAAAAAAATACAAAATTATAATAAAAATATAAGCCGTTAAGAGATGACCAATCCCAACTGACAGCACTCGTTCACGAATATGAAGCGTGCTTCAGTATGTTAGAATGACTTAGTCAATGTTAATATTATGAGCTTATCCAAGTATAACGAATAACATTTGAGTGACACACGTTAATGGTGATTGTAAACCCAGAAAATCTCAAAAGCAAAGCTTGAATTTTAGAAACAGAAATATGAAGTGTTTTAGTTCTCTTCATTTCGTTCTTATCATAATGCTCATAATAATTAACAGAGTACGGAAATTAGCAGAAAAGAAAGCCAGAAAGAAAGCGCTGCTAGTGTGTCGGTATTATGAAAAAGATAAGTTTCTTTGTTTCAGAATGCTCGGAAAAATAATGTACATTGTACGTCCGAGCGCTCCAGAACAACTTCTTAGATATAAGTTGATCTTATTTTTATTATTTTAGTACAACCGGGAGTACAAGCAAAGAACGGACATCCTCTTTTTACCACTCGACTGAGAGAAATAATCCTCCGCTCACAAACATATTGAAGTTTTTGATAACAGTTGTAGTATTGTAGCGCGACACAGGGATCTTGACCCCGGCCATATAGTCCTTGTTCTACGTATCTGCCTATTTATTATGTTGATATCGATGACATAGCAAACCATCAGTCCCTTTTGTGCAGGTTGCAAGAGCTTCGTTCCAAATATAAGAGCAATCCCCTGTATGCAGTGCAAGCTAAACAAAAACCGACACGCAGCATCAAAGTAAGCCCCTATCAATTCGCCGCCATCCGACATCCGACCTCCACCTATCGACGCGGTAACAAAAAAGCCGTTAAAATGAACGACACAACTTCACCAGAGACAATTAAAAATAATTGAATGAAACCGTTCCTAGTTCACATAACCGCACGGGGTCCGAATAGAAACTCCAATTCACAATTTCAAACTTCGAATTTCGACATCGGATGCAAAGCACTATGTCAGTGGTATACTGGCACACCAAAGTCCATTTAGAAGTTTAACTAAGCCTCCAAGTTGTCGCCCAAAGTGTAGTATCTTAAGATACGAGAGTAAATTTTATGTTGTTAGTTGGTATTGGATCGCTCCCAAAATATACAGTTTTAGTTACAACTTGGATTATGAAGTGTTGTACATTGTAAGGATCATGACTTCCCTCTCGGTGTTTGAGCTGTTTTGTTTTAAGGTGTTACTCGAAGTAAACAAGGATATTATAACAAGCGCTCTACACAATTATTAAACATCTATTGTCCTAATGTTAATGTAGTGCATACATAAACATTTCCGTGTTTGTTTACTGGTTTCAAGTTCAAAATAAGAATCTATCTATTTTGTATTACCTACCTTTTTTAATAAATAAAATAAATACATGAGAGGAAGTAAACGATTATTGTTTTTTTAAATAATTTATTGTAAATACTAGCTTTTGCCCGCGACTTTGTCCGCGAGGATAATTTTTTTCCCGTTCCCGGGGGATTTTCGGGATGAAAACTATCCTATGTCCTTTCCCGGGTCCCAGACTATATCTGTACCAAATTTCATTGAAATCGGTTCAGTGGTTTAGGCGTGAAGAAAAGACAGACAGACAGACAGAGTTACTTTCGCATTTATAATATTAGTAAGTAATGATAATTATAGCAATTGGTGCAAAATTATTCCCTAACCATTCCAAAATATCAAAAATGCACAACGTTAATATTCAAGTTTTCACTTCTGCCGGCACTCCCGGAGTGCAACCCGTCGTTTTTTTTTAAATAATTTATTGTAAATACAAGTTCATGCTAATGATAATTTACAGTAAAAAATTAGTAACTTTTTATACTTACGCAACAGCCATATGGAAACACTCAAAATATATAATATGAGTAATAATATTATTCTAAATACTTTTTTATAGAACTGGATAAACACCATTTAGAATGATGGAGTTCTGTACTTACAAGTGTTCGCATGTGAGTACAAAGTTAGTAACAACCGCCCACGGCCCGCACGGATCATATCACACGAGTACTTTAACTTAAAGTAAATTAACCATTGTCTTTCAATAGGCCCCGCGTGACGAGGAAACGAACTGTTGCCATGAGGCGTAACTACCGCGACGACGAGGTGGCGGAGACGTGGCGCACACGTGGCTAGCACGTGGCGATTACACCGAGCCTTCACGACTATTGCAGGGATGAGTCGCCGGAAACAATCGACTGATCTCTAGACTAACTTACAAGAAAAAAATGTCCTTGTAATAGTGCACTGTTACTAGTTGATCAGATAATCACATTTACAATACTTAAGTCCTTTTAATAGTGATGAGTCGCGCTGCTCATGCATGTAGGTACATGATGTGTAGCGGAGCAAGTTGCCGCCTGTCGCTAACATGTTGATTGTAATATTGAGAGCGAGCCATGTCCAACATTCAGCTAACTTGGACTTGGGCGTCACTCACATGAAGTGATACGCATTTTAGCGTCCAGTTCAAGTTTCATTAATACTTAGTTAAGAGAAATTGACAGCGATCAGTCGAGCTAGCTAAAAGACTAACACGAGCGTACGGAGTAAATGAACAATATTATGTAATTAGATCGTTTTAGAAATTAAAATTACTTGTTTCTCACTTACCATTAGTTTAGTTAAAAGGCTTTATTTACATATATGAATGAGCGACACTTATAATACTAAGCTTGTTGTATAAATCTTAATCAAAATGCTACAGAAGAGCCGTATCTCCAAGTCGAGTCTAATGGTAAGCCTCAAGGTACGCGCGCTACACGCGTGCCTCGGTCCCACCACAAGCGTGTGACGCCGGGGCCGCTCGTGCGGCGCGGCGGCTTTCACACCCACTTCACTTGGAAACACTTCTTTCGTAAACTATGGAGGGTGGCAAATTATACACGCAACTAGTTCACAGGATTACAGTGTGGTTTAATTTTATTGTTATCTTTATATGGAACGTCGATTTAGTAATAGATTTTCTTATACAAAAGCTTACGACATTTTTTTCTTCAATGTAATGTGTAAAGTCTATGCCTGAAAAATGTGCATTGACATAATAAATATTATAGGTATGAGAGCACATCCTGTGATACCAATTTCCGGCAAAATAATGTGTGAACCACGTCATAGTCATCTATATCGAAACAACCGTTCAAACTTTGTAACAATGTTTACATTTTCTACTTCCCATAAGATACAGATCGCATAAAAATTAAGGGGGTCCCAATAAAATGTTAACGGCGTGTTGTTTGCGGCGCCGACGTGTTGGGGGGGGGGGGGGGGGGGGGTGATAATTAGTGATGCGCCGGGTTATGTTAATAGATACTCATGTTTATTGGTAACACTGCCGCTAATAGAAATTATTCCATGTTCATTGATGTTGATTTTGCGGAAGCAAGTTCTAATTTACTATTATTAGTTTTAGATACATGGAACTTACTACCGAGATTAGGAAAGAAGCAATTTATATGAAAGTATGTTTGTTTATATATTAGGCTACCATATTACTGAATCGTTTCAATGTAGAAGTACGTCATTATTGCGTTAACAAAAACAAACGATTTTTTAGATATAATTCGTGTGTTTCCGCTCATCGCGTTATTTGCTCACCATTTCGAACAGTAAATATTGTATGACAATCCAAATGAAATTTGTCAAAGTATTCGCAGCTTTGCTTCACAACAACAAAGCGGTTGTCAGTGAGTCGTGCAAATCAATTCGGCTCGTCTAAGCCTTCGCTCAAATCGCTCGCGAAAACGTAAACACAGTATAAAGTATTCATTCTGTTGAGCCTCTGTACTTAACGCGACGGAGCCGAAAAACAAATCCCTTCGCACAATAGACACGACCCCACAATAAAACCTATAAAATTTATATCTAACCTCGATATCAGTAGAGAGAATACGTAATGAACATTAGGAACAAAGGCGTGTGAAAAGAGCCGATACCGAATTGTGGAGGTGAGAAATTGATACCATTCGTGCGACAAGCGAAACGTTACGCTAAACACTCGCCAATAAAGTTCACTTTTTATCGCTTGAGTAAGCAACAGAATCAAACATTGTTGCCAACAAAATATATTGGACTTAAGTAAACAAGAAAATAGGGTCTCTTTTGGTGTACGGGATTGTCACTATAGAAAAAGCAAGAATCGAAGATAAGTGAAGTGGCGCGGCTCTCGCGCTGAAATATTAGTGTTCTGAAGGTTTTCTTTGAAATCGCGTGTAGTGCAGCGAACTCTTTTGTAGCTTCCCGCTTGAATATTTGTATCAGCTACGGCGTAGCACGCTACGGGCTACGAGCTACGGGCTACGGACTACGAGCTACGGGCTACGAGAGAACTGCGCGTGGGCGGTTATTTCCCAATTAATCTGTCTATCTACACGAGTACATTTCTGCAGGTATATAAAAAACTCTATTATTTTTATGGTGGTGGTGAGTCAAGCTCTATTTTTCATAGCAAACTTTTTTAACCGGGGTGTAGATCTGGGGCCTGTATTCAGAAACGTTTCAAAAGAGAGCATTTTGAAATACAAAACAATACAAAATTACTATGAAAAACATGTAAACAGTTCATATTCATACACTACGCTCATAGTGCGTCGCTTGACAATAGTACTTATAGGGGCTCTAAAGTGTAGCTATGTTTAAAATATTTTTAAATCTTTTTCTTTTTGTTTTAGTATTTTTTCTAATATTTGTAACAACAAATATTTGTACGATTTACTTACTATATTTACGTGTGTGCATGTGATGTATGTGTATGTAGTAGCAGCCACATTACGAGCAGTACCAGGAGCCCATGAATTTGAAGCGATTATTTATTTATGGCTAACATTGTACGATACTCCCCGAATCAATTTCAATATTGCTTACACACGTTTTTGTGTAAGTTCTTTTTCTCGGCGGTTTTAGTTTTGTAGATGGGCGTGAGTGTTCAGTATTTTAGCGCATAATATAATATTGTGGTCTATGTATGTATACATAACTCGCTTAGAGATATAGTAGATGAGTCCTTGAATGAAACCCGAGAACCGCCTAACTACTGCGGCAGGTTGGATGTAGAATGCGAACAACTGGGTGTTGTGTCACAACCTGTGAGGACGACATCCTCTCGACACATCTACATCGATACATCAAGCTCTCCTGTACATTCACTGCAGCACGACTTTTGGCATGGGGCTCAAATGACTTTGACCCAAAATAAATGTCGTTAGCCTAGTGATCCTAAGCGCGACTGCTACACTAGAAGTCTTAGGTTCGGCTTCCAGGTCGAGTGGTCGTGTTGGGTTTTTGTATGAAATTCTCAGTAGAAGCTCGGAGTTAGGATTTGTATCTGGGTTAATCGTAATAATCATTCACATAGGACCTAAATATATAGGGAGACTGTGGGTTTACATTGGTACACTTCTGCCTAACTCTTCGGAGTATACAGGCTTATAGTATGTAGGACCGACGTGCAATCATTTACATTGAATACTACATTTTCCGAACATAAATTCCCTTATAAAATCCATTTTATCGCAGAATCACCATAATTTGAAAATACAACGATTTAATTTCACAGTTCTTTAGAAACAAGATTTTCACAGATTTAGTAATTTGTTTCTTAGTATTCAGAGTTTTGGTAATAATAAATATGTACCGCCCCTGTACAGTAACAAAGTTCTAAGAAAGGACGCCGAGACAATGGCTTTGTCAGTCTTTCCGATCGAGAGTCACTTGTTTGATTTGTTAATCGGCGGGGAGCGGGAGGGACGAGGGGCGGCCCTCCCCTGTACCATTATTTCGAAAACGCTCTCCACAAAGTAACACTTGATTCAATAAATTATTAGTAGTATTCCATTATTTTCTTAGCCGACTTTAACTGCTCGCGCAGTAACAATCTCCAATCTCTTAAGTATTTGTTTTGTTGTTTCAAGTTCAAAGGCATAAAACTGTCCACCGGATAATTATTTGATCAATTACTCGCAGCTGTAGTATTGAGTCTTATCTGTTTATAGACAAAAGTTATTATCGACTATCTGTATAAAGTCAGCGAGTGTTCTCGGTACATCAAAACGTTTGCAATATACTTGGATTTGATGGATGGTTTGGTGGATTTGATGGGAGTTATGCCGTTAGGATGATGGAAGATGCCAATCTACCGATTAACTAGGAACCAGAAAGATTAACTACAAAAAACTAATACTATCGTATAATAAATGTGATGGGTACACGCAAGTCATGATACTTTTCGTTCTGTTTGTTATCTACGTTAGCCGATAATCCGTCGAGCTCACACCACATGTGTGCTATCACTACTACAGTACGCCTACTTAACCAAATATTATTTCGAACAAACGATAATATAATATTAATGCGTAGCGATCCATTACTATTTAGAATATGAATTGTGATGCTCTTTTCCTAGCGGGTGGGTATTCCCCGAGGCGTTGGCTGAGCTGCGCTGCGCTGCTACCTACATCAATACATAAGCATCCGTCGGCCATATCATAGGATTACGTTATCGGTTCACTAGCGCCGCTGTTCTGGCTATTCTAGTGGCTGTGCACGACTATATGTTATTCATACGGTTTACTTAGCATTTTATTTCATCATCAGTCTACGTACATAGTTCACTCAGCTGGACACATGACCTTCACCACAAAGCTTCGCGAATACCCACTCCTAATTATGTTCTTATTTGTAGTCTCCGCATAATTCTCCATTTACATAATTCAAGTTCATTGTATATTCATTTATTAATTGCTATTATTCCAATACAGACGACCTAATAAAGGTCGCCGGAAGACGCTGGATGCAGGTCGCTTCCGACCGGTATATGTGGACATCTAAAGGGGAGGCCTATGTTCAGCAGTGGACGTCCTATGGCTGAGATGATGATGATGATTATTCAAATAACAGTCAGACCGATAAATAAATATTCGTAACTAAACACTAAGGTCAAAATAACAGTTTGATACTCACCCCAATCAATCAATTACCTCAGTGTAGTGCAGCCTGCCCGACAGATTATTGCTTATAGATCGACGAGAAAAGTTCTCACAATGATGCTGGAGGCACTTTGCAGCTCTGACCTTGAGCTAGACACACAATCAACACTTCGTTGGTACAATCCCCATGGAACTCCTGGGTTCCATCCCCAGGTCGGCTCAGGTCAGCAGTCATGCTGGCGTATCGTTGACTAACGAGGCAGTCCGACTCCCGTCAGAGTAAACCTAGAGTAATCTTCGATATAATCTAAATATAGCTAACTCCTCCGGCTGGCTTCAATTAGATGAAATGGAACACGGTGCGACTAATCATGACCGGCCCTATCTGAACAAAGATTTCTAAACTTATTCATTCAAATCAGTGTCAGTCAATGCAAGAAGTTCTCGTTTACACGATGCAGGACAATTCGTTATTTACTCACACTGTGACAATGCGATGTACTTCAACAGCTATAAAGGCACATTCGGTGCATGCATCAGCAGCTCACTCCACACAATAGTTGGGCGGCAGGCGGGAGCGTCCCAGAAGTGCCCTCGGCGCAACGCACAACTTCTAACTGAGCGTCTTGTTGGCTGACTTTCGCGTCAAGCATTAAACTAGCACCTCAGAGCGGTCGCGGGCGAATGTTCAAGAACTCAAACTAGAAGTCACTTGTTCAGACTCGCTCCACAATGATATTTAGAATTTTTGAACGGATTTAAGGATCGTAGAATATTTAACAATATACGAAATGCAACATTTATTTTAACAAAATCATTATCTTTGGTTTCTAGATCCTATATTTAAGAATAACTTCTATCTCTGTGTTTAGATACAAGTAACGAAGTAGGTAAATAAAAGAATACCTACATGGTAATAAGTTCCATAAACGGCGGGAGGAGAAATAATGTATGAAAATAAGCAAAAACGCTTTGAGCTCGTTTCGTTTGATGTCGAGTGTACTGGAACGTGGAAAAAAAGCAAATTTTTCATCTTCCTTCAACTTTGAAACAGAATCTACCATAAGCGTTGTATCAAAAAATAAATGAGCACCCGTGCACGCGTTCATCATAAATTATTGTAAAAGAGTCATTAGAGGCCGATAAAAGTAAGATAACTAATAACTGAACGGCCAGCACTTAAGTCCTGAGGGGTGAGAGAACGACCATTGAAGCTCACTGACAGAGAAACGTTTCTTTTCTGATGTGATTTTTTTGTGTGCCGAATTGCAGCGGGGTGTGGGCGCGCGCAGGGGGGGGGGGGGCTGGCCGGGCTCAGGCGTGCGCACCCGGCAGTGTGTAGCCGGTCGGCGGAGAGCACGCACGTTCGCGCTGTGCCTCGAGCAGCTCGGACCCACGTTGGGCGCCATCAACCTTTACCGCGATGTCGGCGTGTTATCACCGCGTGTCAAATTAAGCCTTATCACGGGTGCCACTGTGAGGTTAGTGCTCAGTGATGGATCTGCTGTAATTAAAAGTTAAAGTGTTTTGTGTTTACATAACAAAGATTTAAGAGAAAAAGCTAAAATTAATGATAAATAAGACGATAAATTGATTAAAACAAACAAAATAGTGTAAACAAAAGTAACATAGTGGTCATGGTATAATAATAAGTAACAATACAAGTGAAGTGGCACGTGATATTTTCCCTCCCGAACGGAACTTCACAGAATAGGTAAGTACTAACTCCGTAAGTAAGTTTACGATACATTGCGGATGATTGATAGGGCAAACTTACTGGGCCAGTGGGCCGAACAAATGTTTATTATCAATAAACAAACTTTTGGCTATTTCTGAAAAAGGCTCGCGCGGGGGCTGAAAGGAAATAAACACAAACATGTCGTCGGTAACAGATGATGTACGTGTCACGTGATTAGCGTGTAATGAGCCGCCGCGCAACCGGCATCAGTCTCAGTTTAGTAAATAGGTCAAGTCTTATGTCCAAATTCTTCCTCTTGAATTTAGAGAGACTCCACGATAATCTTCAAATTGTTTTTAGAGCACTGTGTTCAATTGAAAAGGCTCCAGCCACTGAGGAAATTATGTGAGCAGAGAAGTTGGGAACAAATTATAAGTAGAGTGGAGTGTCCCCCGAGCACTGCCAGCATTATTTGCTTCCGAACTTAACAAACTTTTTTTTTCATATTCCCCAAGGAATTAATTAAGTAAGGATCACTTTGCGAACAAAGAGATTCGTATTTCTTCGGTTCATTATCTCCATTTTGGAAAATAGCTTGTAATTTAATATTCTTTTTTGCGACAATACTTAAGGGACCTTCGTTAAAATGACATTGCTTTAAAAAGATCTTCAAATTACGAGGTCAACGGTACGGATCCCTTTTTTTTTTCAATTTGTACCAAATCAGGGTCGATGAGCTAGCGCAGCACTCCTTACTCATTATACCTCAGCTTGGGCTGCAACGTCTTCTTCCGAGTCAACTTTAAACAATCATTGTCTAGTTCCCCTCGCACACAATACTGCACAATCAGCGTCAATTCATCAAAATCTCTGGGAATATACTTGTCATGAGTATTATTAAAGAAACAAAAAGCAATTTTCGGCGTTCCGCGAAGCAATCTGTCACTCGCGCGAAGAGGAATAAGTCAACAAAACAAGAAGTTGTCACTCCGGGACCCGGAGCACCGATACAATATTCAGTATTAATATTAAATACCGTTTGTGCGCGGGATCGACAGCCGCGCTTTGTTTATACAACCACCATGATTGGTTGGTGGGTCATTTCAGTTCGTATTATCGCGAGGAAGCATATCGCAATATGAAAGGGTTCGGAAAACATTGACATACTCGCTCGAGAGGTCCTCCACGAGATTGACGAAGCAGATAAGGGTATGTTATGTGTTTGTGGCTTTATTATACTCGTTTAATAGGTTAACAAGGACGGTTTGAATATTACGGAGAACGATTCCAGAGAATCATCGAATGGAATTTATACTTGGGTATCGATATAGAGTGCCATCTCTTGAATATTATATTTATATACTTGCATCTGAATGGTGTACAGCTTACGTCATCTTGCTCATTCGCTGCCGATAACTGTTCATTACAGAGTATCAGCCTCTGCGATGTGCCAACAGAGACCGGTTGATGAGGGATTTGCTAAAGCGGATTTGGAATTTAAATAAGTGCATGCGTTAACGCAGTATATGTTATACTCTCAGACAAGACTTACATTATCGTTAGTTAAGAACTAATTCATTTGTCAGTTGATGTTCACGAAATAAGAGGATTATAGACAGAAGCGATCATTTATTAGTAAGATATTCTTGAGGATTATATTATTACGATATCTACCAACGGGTAGGAAACGTCGGTAGGTTAGTTGGCAGTTGGTTGAATTGGACGCTCATGTCACTTCTTCTTCCAAATAATTAGAAACTTAAAGTGCAATCAGTAGTGAAATTATTCATGTAGGTATATTTTAACGACTACAATCCGCCACTCTAAACGAACAATAACTTAAAATAAAACCTTACTAAACGGAAATAAGAAGCAACGTTCATATACATCATAATAATATTCTCTGGACGCACACTTTCAATCGTTGTTATGTCGATGAACACACACACACATCAATCTTTCTTGAATATAATACCAAACAAATACAGCTCACAGCACTGACACAAAATAAATTGTTTCTGGAGAATCACGACAGAATGTAATCAACACAAACACGATTGTGACAACGCCGGTAACAATTAACAATCGAATCTTTTATCTTATATATTAAAGGGAAACAAAACACCCTTGATCCAGTTGTTGGGATATAAGGAAAGTCATACGTCAATATTCAAGCGACGCTCAAACACAAAGGATCAATAAATAAAGAAACATGTTCGTGCTCCAAGCTGATTTCTATGGGTTCTCGGGAAAGTGAGTACGACAAAGGCTGCCTTAATTCTATCTTTCATCTCAGCTCGAAACTGAAGAATATATTGAAATAAAGAAAAGGATAAAACCGAACTCCTTTGAAGTGGCGAATAGAACGACGGCCGCACAATCATTCGGGATCCAAAACTTTGAGCCGACAATTTCAACAACTAATTTCAAGAAGAATCCCTCTAAGTATGCTTTGTGCCCGTCTTCGTTCTCTCTCCTTTCACTTTGTACCTAATAGAGTCAGAGAGCACGCCACGTTCTGCTCCAGTAAGCTAGCTATCGACGCCAATCGCGGTCCGCGTCCTAGAGCTCCGCTCATAAACAAGCGTATCTCAGGCAGCTCGAGAAGGACCCTTTTCAATACGAGTAGGCTTTCTGTAACTGCGAGAGATTATTTGACGTTTTATATAAATGAGCCAATGGCCAAGATTAAGTATCTATTGTGAAATCTAACCGAGATCGGAGCGGAGCTGGTTTGGAAAAATACGTAATTTATCCCAGCTGAGGTTTTACGGGGAGGCCAATACCAGGAGAGAGAATAGTTTCAACAATGACCACGCAGAATATTGTGATGCAAAACTGGTTGTATTTGTTGAGCTCGATGCGATTGTATGCGAACCGTTGTACGGGTCAATATTTATTTTAGTAACAAGTTAAAAGGATAAATCTAAAATGTTGAATCGTGCGTTACTGCAGTTATTTTGTACCGAACGAGACATTTCTGTAAAATCAAGAATTTAATCACATTTGTGAAATAAGCGACGGAAAACTAATAAATAATGTGAAACAGTGAGTACAGTTTGTGTGAAATAAATATGAAATGTTATGGAGCCGAGGAATGTGGGGAAAATGAGGAGGCAATAGAGCGGCGGCGTATTGAGAGACAATGAAGTATGGATCGAGAGCGCGACATCACGTACCTTGGACAGGATGACCGGAGTTGTATGATGACGTGTTTTGTTGTCTCATGGATGATGGTTTCCCAAGTAGCAAAATAATGTCATATAAAAGGTACAATAACGTTTTCAATTTAACTTTCAGTCATACGAAAACGTTTTATAATAGTTTTTTAAACGTAAATATAACGCGGGTTTGGGCGCAGATTATATAACATTTCAATCGTGTAAAGGTCGTGTTGCAGTCGCGTTAGCGACAAATTATGTTGAGTAAAAGTCACGTAGACGTTGTGAGTTTAACTAATAAGGTTTGTAATCGTCTAGTAATCCAATGAATAACTATATCATCGTATGAGAGTGTCAGCGACAATTTGTGTGACATTTATTGTGTTATGGCCAAATTATATTATAAAGTTAAGTAAAATGTCGTATGAATCATTATTAAGAATTCTTTAATATAGAGAAAGCATATTGCGGTGGAAGGTGAAGAGCGATGACTTATACATGGGAATTAAATTTTTTCGATGATATGTATGGTTATCTTTGTCAATATTTTCATGGGCCTTCATAATATTGAAGTTTTCATATTGTTTATAAAAATAAAATATATTAATTGACAGCAATAGTCTCGGCCATATTGCCAATAGACATTGGGCGACTGCATTTCGACCTTTACATAACTATTGGTCGTATACATGTTTTTATACGATTTATGGCGTCCACCATGACGGTTACAATTAGAGTTCTGTTGGAAAATAGTAAAATCCTTTGCGTATAGTCATGGAAATACTTCTGTTTTATTCACAGGGACATCGCGGTGATTCTGGCGTTGATAAGCTTGTGAATCTCTCATTAAGTTTATCACATTTTATTTTAGTCATAGATTGGCACACGTTGTAGGAATAAAAAATATTCTATATATATAAAAATGAACTGCTGTTCGTTAGTCTCGCTAAAACTCGAGAACGGTTGAACGGATTTATCTTATCTTAGTCTTGAAATGTTCGTGGAGGTCTAGGGAAGGTTTAAAAGGCGAGAAAAATTTAAAACGACCCACGAGGGCGGAGCAGTAACCAAAGACGCGGGTGAAACCGCGGGGCACAGCTAGTCAGTTATATTAGAATAACGTTTCCAACTAAAAGTTATTTAATGGTTTTGTATATGACCTATTATGACGATTTTATAATAGATAACTATAAAACCATTACATAACGGTTTGTTATTTAAATGTTGAATAAAAGGTTCTAAATTTACGGAACATGGCGAGTCATCACTATTGTCCGACTGAAACGTTTACTCGACTTAACATTATATAACCGTCTTATAAATTAATTGAGACGACGTTTACCAGACGCATTAATATGATTTAAATATATATAACTAATGCGTCGAACTGAATACTATTTTACAACTGTTTAGTTACTTCATAACTATTTCAAACCCCTTACATGACTGTTAGTCGTATAATTCTAAACTTATATAACTTTTTTGCTAGTTGGGTTATTAAACTATGTTAATATACCAGAATAATAATAACTGAAGTTAATAAAGTGCTTGTAAGCTTTGTTTCTAGATTTGATTTTAACACAAACACAATGAATTTAATATTTTTTTCCCAACTTTGCCTACTACATAGCATAGACTGAAATAATTCGTATTGTATGTGATTGGCGCAAGTCTAGCGTTATTTATCGGGCACAGTTCTTATCGTACACAACATAGAGAACGTCAGGCACATTTAGCTCAATCTGAACATCCCGCCGAGAGCCCCTTAAAGTGGATCTTGTAACCAGCTCACTGATACGACAAAAACGCGTCACTAAGCATTAACTTGGTGTTAAAATCCCAGTCTAGACTATACACGACTACTTATGATACATGTGGTGTATTCATGTGATTGTATTCATGGATAATACAATATTCTTCTGATCCTGATGAATACTCACGTCAGATGGAGAACTCATGGTTTGTAATTTAATTTACTATCTTGATCTTATTTTGATATCTATGAAGTTTAAACTGAATGCGAGTATAATGTAATGGTGATCTGGCGGCGGTGCGGGCGGTGCGGGGCGTGTCTCGGAGGCTCGGTGTCCATGACGGCTTGGATTCAGGCGAGCAGCAATCACGCCGCCCGCATGGCCGCCGCAATTTATTGGATCGCTTGAGAACTGACCGGCTATGAAATATGGCTGCCGTGTGCGCACTGATTTATCACCGACACTATGAAAAATGATACGCTCCCATTGAAAACGTTGAAACTATCGCGAGCGCGACCTCCTTTTGAGACGCTTTTAATTATCTCCGTAGCAAATTTTATAAGAACATCTTTCTTTATGCTTAGCGGATCTTTTTTGTTCGTTAGTAGTGCTTTTGTCGTTTCTTTTAGAAAAGAAACGGGATTGTTATCGTAGTTTGTTTTGCAATTACTTCAAACTTAACCTGGAAAATAAGATCATGAAAAACTTGAGTTTCAGTCGGCAGTCTTAGAGGTTTGTCGATTTGTTTGGGGCACTTGCAACAACACTGATTCAGATACATCCGCCGCTACCTATTTACACAACTTACTAAAACTATTTGATCCATCACCGTACCTTTAAAAACGTTCTCTTCAATAACGCCTGAGTCCGTAGGCTGTCAGCTCGATAAAGATCTATTCGAGAGTACGGCATACTGCAGTGTGGTCACGTGGGCCTGCCGATATTCTATCGAACGGCCCTCGGGTAATTTATTGAGCCGAGCATGCCTTTATGAGTTATGGCCTCGAACGGCCTCGCCCTCTCGCCCTCCAGTTATGTTTATAGAGAGGGAAAAATTAAAAAGTCTCACGATTAAGCGGTCAAGTAGCCAACCTTATTGAATAGCTTCCCGAACCTTCAGCCCTCGGAGGTCGAGCAGGGTGTGGGAACTGGACAGAGGTGTTTATTAAATATTTTGCTTTAACGTTTCACCTTTAAATGATACCATACAACATACAAGCCATTATACATGGAAAAGGACTTGCATGAAGATCAAAGGACACAAATGTAGGTACCTATTGTTTGTATCAACAGTTACTTCAAAACTCATGAAATTACTTAGAAGTTGTTGTTTTGGGCGCAAGGTTTAATCGAATAATATTATGGTTTAACACCTAATTGGATAAGATCTTGATAATCCTCATAACGACGAAATAATCGTCTTAACGCTTTGTAATAAACAACGAGGCTTCAGAACATGATTAAAAGGTTCGAAGTAAGCTTTTGTTATAAAAATGGCCGGGAACACGAGTACGTACTCTTGTTACTAGAACAGCCTGATCTGGAATACTGAAACATTACCTATTTATTATTCTAATGCGAGTATTTCTAGAACTTTTGCGTAGAAAGCACCTTTTTGGGCTATTTAGATTTATTTAATTATAAGTGAAAGTAAGCAACTGCTTGAGCAGGCAGTTAGCTCCACGTACGACTCGTCCGTTAATTACACTATTCTGCAGTAACGCTATCCACAATGTAACTAACGAGTCTGTGAAACATCAAAGAGCAGCGCGACTTGACCTCTTGACATTCATTAGGAGCCGGACAGCGCGGCGCACGGGGCCGGTGCCGCCCGGCGGGGCCCGGTGTGCGGCCCAGGCAGGCCCTGTGCGGCCCGGCACGACCTGAATCAAATTAGTGGCCAGCCATATAAAATTTATCGGAAATCAGTTAGCAAAAAAGATTGGCTAGTAAAACCTGTTTATGCTGCAGAAGAAATGAGATGCGAGTTTATTTCACGTAATTAGTGGTGTAAGGATGAGGCTAATTGCAAATGAAGTAACGTTATTATCATATTATAGGCGCTGTCAGTATAGCGATGTTTTGATGCGAATCAGTCCATTAGGAGTCGTGGTGGTTTCTGTGAGTCCGTAAATAAAAGACGTGTCGACATAATATATCATGAATATTATTTTAAAATATTCGCGACTGGTACGTTACTTGCTGTATGTCAATTAACTGCGAGGCCGTTTTATTTATTGGGAGTTACACCAATCCTTTAAACACAAGCAAAACTGATGGTTAAACATAAAACACACATAAAAGTGCTGGGTAGTATTCCTATTATTTGAATTTATATACAACGCCCGCGTCACAACATAATTATTTTAGGAAACACAAAAATACACACTATACTAAATAACGTGGCTATTTCCATCAGGTACGTTAAAGTTGAGTGACACACAGGTTTCCTTACCTTTGTGTAATTCCCCCTCTCCAACGATCTTGTCCAATTATTTCCGTCCTTTTCTAATATATTTTGTCTTCGGAGTGTTTTTCTAATTCTTTATCTTTACCTTTACCAGTACAATAATAATGAAATCTTTTATTAAGTCAGCACATTCATGTTTTTTCATGCAATCGCGGCGTTAAATCGGTATGGAGTGTTTGCGTAATCGTAACAAAATCGAATGGAGCCGCACAAATCAAGTCGTTGAGCATTGATCATCGAATCTGTTTGCTTTGCTGTTCAGATTTCAATTCAGCACTTCACATATAAATGGACATAAAATTGCGTTCAGCTTGTCAATGGGTACCTAAATGTATTCATTGATTTTATCTTACTACCTTTAAATTATTTTGTTTTCCAATTTACCTGCTATGAATATAAATTCTCTCAATATCTCAAGCATTGCGTTAGGTATACATTTAAATGGCTACTACCCAGCTACAAGTACGCAGCTTCACAATTACTACATTTTCTTAACCTACATACCATGATCCGAATAGAATCTCGCTACAAATACTAAAGCTCTGAAATCCGTAAGAAACATTAATTAAAATAGTATATTAGAGTGAAGGTGGTGCAAGTAGTGGGTGCAGCGCGCTCGCAAGCCGGTATTACCGCGCCACTTCGATCCGGTCGTCTGTAACCTGCGACTTGCTTTCTTATACTGCATTACCGGGATAATAGCTTGTTCAATGGCACATATTACAATAAGCTAGCACTCAACTAATCTGAGCTGGTTTATGCCTAGTTTGTAACATGTGACTACATTTGTGTTATTCTTTTGTATTGGTTTTATATTGATCCATTGAGAATAAGCTGTTGTACCAACATTCGACGGAGCTATATTTGTGACAAGCTGCATTCAATATAAAATGTATTATGTAAACAAGAGATCGAAGTTAATATAATATTACGATGTTTTATGTAAAGATCAGTGCTTTATGAGGGAAATGATTTGCTCATTCCATATTACAAATACCTAATGCGACCAAACTAATTCAAATAAATAAAGTTATGTTTGTCATGTTGCATTTAGTATTGACGTGACAATTATTATAATGATTGTCATGAGCTTAATAATAATCACTATGATGTGTTCGTATATTGTATGTTTTGGCATTATTGAAGCGTGTCGTTTATATGGACCTATATGATTCAACAATAGTGACGAGACTGATGCACTGTTAGATCGGAGAGAACTGAAAACAGTTAAAAATAAGCTACAGGTGAAGGATAATGATAATTCCAAAGTTTAGTGCCTATACCTAACGGCTAAAACTACAATAATTGTAAGAACAAACTAACCTAGTACAAATCACAAATGTAACACAGAACAACACTCAGTGACCAAGACACAATTTCCAAAGGGTGGCAACATTGCCCAAATGAAATCGAGTCGGACACAGAACAATAGATCGGAGTAAAATGAAAGCGCCAACCGACAGGTAGCTCCCAAACTCCATAAATTCCTACTCGCAAAATTGGATTTCAAAGTGCTGAAAAGTTGAAATTCGACGACCAGCGGGCAGGGGGCAGCGGGCAGGGAGTGCTGGGCAGCGGGAACTGGGCAACGTGACGTTTTTTGGAAATCTGTTACATTTTTTCACGAGTTGCCACGATTGATTTCTTTGATGTTTGGGCGACAGTCAGGTAGCCGTGTGAGCAGGTATTGGTCCAAATTTATGAGCGTGGGTTCCTTATGGTTCCTTATTCAAAACACTCAGCGAAGTAGGGAGAAAACTAGCGAGAAAGAAAATTGTTATATATATATTTTTTTAAATCCATACTTAATACTTACTTCATAATACGTATATAATTGTATGCACAGGTGACTCTGTTTCTCAGTTTATTTGTTTGTATGTTACGATTTCAAAGAGTTTGCAAAGCATAAATATGAAATATAAAAATACGTACGTGACAGAGTCAAGCAGAGTGCTTCATTGTAAGTACACAGGGATATAGAGCACCAGAAAAAATACAACATAAAATGTTTCATGAATCTGATGAATGAAATGAATCTTTGTTATTTTATAGATGACGCTTCAAATAAAATTGTTTGCATCCTCTACGTTATAGAGCAGGTACCTATAGGTATTCTAATCGCGTGTTAAATAAACCCAACACATGTTAAACTTTATACATGACAGCAAGCCAATGAAGCGAACTTTGAAAACAATAATTAAATAAACGTACGCAGTGCGACAGGTGAGTTATGTATGAAGAGTTGAACAAAACAAACATAAACAAGATTCGAAGAGTTTGCGACGAGATGGAGCAGATCACGCCGAGCGAGCTCGACTGCTCGCAACTTTGAAACACTCTCATATTAGCATCATGATTAGCAACTCTTTGAATTGAGGGAGAGCGGGTACATACGCGACGTGTACAGAACGCGAACATTTTCTGAAATTTGGTGTAAATAGTAATATAGGGTAACCTATGTCTACTACAAGCCGATAGTGCCACTTCCGTAACAGTAACTACATTCATATTGATGAGAATGGGTAACCACACCTCACGTTGTACTTTTATTATGTCCAAGTATAATGTAGGGTGTAACCACGACTAGGCTTACCATAAAAGATTGAAAGAAAAATCGCAAAAGATCATTCATCATCATATTTATAAGGCGGAAGACATCCATTATTGAGGGTTAGCTATAGAATGTCGAGACTAATGAGGAAAAACGGGTTTTACTTTTATGGCGTGTGTGCCAAGTATTAGAGTATTGGAGTTGGCTCCGTGCGTGTGACCGCTGGCATCTATAGCATCTACATACACTGTTATAATGTTAATATCATATTCCAACTGCTCTTTGAATTAGTTTAGTTGTACCTAAGTTGAATTGATGTATTATTCCACTACGTTCCACATAGTAGAATACTCCGGTATCCCCATTTGGTTTCGGTAACAATCCATCTAGGCGATATCACTTGGGTGGATCGACAAAACTGTTGTACTTTGCTCTGCTTGGAATTATATTAGGTACCCAAAATCTTTATCTTAAACTTTAAATTGATATCTACAACCTAAACGTAGTATTAAAGCCTGCCCACACCAGAGCGGACAAATCGCGTTTTGTTGATCAACCAAAAGTTTATCTCTTTTAAATAAATGCGATTTTATAAAAGTGATGCGATTAATTGTAAATTGACAATATTGTATTGGCAGTAAAATATTACAGATACAGTGTACCTTTTTGTTTTAAGGATGATAATCATTAAATTACTTTTTCCGTTCTCTGGGCGAAGCTGAAAGGAGTGTCAGGCTCTTACTGACTAAAAACCATCCTCCTAAAGCCCTTTGCGTTCCGCGGTGACCCTGGACAGTTTACCTACAGTTAGTTATCTGTCGTGTTATTCTATTTTACATATTTGAGCGATAAGTTGACCAGTTTCCGTTAATGTTGGTTCAATCAGCGCATGTGTGCCGAGTACTGCCGAGGCTATAGCCGACGCACGACTCGCTACTTACTATAAAACTCGTACAAAAACGATTTGAAGTGAACGACAACAAAGTAGCTCGTTAAACCGGCCGCTTTCAAATGTTAATAAACTTGTGTTTTCTTGCGAAACTCATACATGCGGTAATAAAGTGTATGATAATTCTGTTTATATAGCACTGAAAAAATATTCCCCCTAGTCAACAGACGGGTGAATTC
Source organism: Caradrina clavipalpis (assembly GCA_932526535.1). Classification (NCBI taxonomy): domain Eukaryota; kingdom Metazoa; phylum Arthropoda; class Insecta; order Lepidoptera; family Noctuidae; genus Caradrina; species Caradrina clavipalpis. Next base: position 15,899,297 of record OW052101.1, on the reverse strand, counting down.
AGCAATGGTGCCGCTGGCGCACTCCGGCTTATATTTCCTTTTTATTATATTTTTATACAAGTGTGTGCGGGTTATTGTGTAATATGCTAGCTTCTGTTTGCAGCAGTAAATCAATTTCGGGAGTATTTTGAGCTCTCCTGTCAATGCAGCGATCCGCCCGTGTCCTCATGTTTCCGATGTTCTATAATAAATAGTTCGTATATTTATATCTCACATGGATTATATAATTCATAGAGATGTTTGTAAAAACATCGTAGCATTATGTTATTTGCTGGACTGCTAACCTATTTCTTTACTGTTTCTCTTTTAATCCTTTTCGTAGTAATTGTTGTGTTCACGTAATAAGCTGTTTAAGATACAAAGTTATTTTCGTAAGCTTCTTATTTCTGCAGCCTGTATTTCTATAGCCTGTTATTAGATTTAGTTAAAATAAAATTAAAGTTAAAATTAAAACCTAAATGGGTAATTACAGTAGGTTTTATGTCGTTCACTAAATGCTATGCTAGTTGTTCAGCACAGTTTGTTAATGCAGTTTAGTGGGTATGTCGCGGTTTGGCAGTGCAGCGCGCTGTTGCCCTCACACAGGACATTCACATTTTGGACAGACAGCTAAACATTTAACAAATTGATGATATAAGCGGTTATTCATGCATCACATGCAAACCGCATGTGATGCGTGAATAACCGCTTACATATATCTTAACAAACAATCTACTAAAAGTAAGAATGAAACAGATTTTTTTTGTTTTTTATCTTAAATTATGTTAGGTTTTTACTCTTAAAACATTTTTAAACATCACTAAATTTTGCTGCAAGGTGTACCAGAAATTACATTGTTAGGTACCTATAACTATGATCTACTTTTTTTTTGAGACACTAGAGCAATATTTTCACTTGGTTCGCAAGTATTTTTTCTTCAGATTATTTCAAAAACACCTTAAAGCTTTCCTATTTATTAACTGCGCATCATGTTTGCCACCGGCGCCGGCTGCCCTCACCTCGGGAGGTCTTCGAGCACTCGCCTCCGCGCGACATGTGACGGACAAGCAATTTGATTAGGAGCTCGCTCCTGTCTCCCTGGCGCCCCCTAACTAACACAAGGCTTCATAGTTTGACGGTTATTTGCTAAGAGTCAAGACGAGTTGCCCAACTTTATGATTGTACACACGTGTTTCGGTCATGAGTGGCGGTTTTAATTCCAAATTTTATAAATAATTTATAATTATATTAGAGACTTCCGTTTTTCTATACGTGTACTAAGAAATTTATTTATTTTGTCTACAAAGCTGTAATGTAAACAAAGCGTATTGAATAATGTCATTGTTTTAATCTCTTGTTCACCGCGTGTCACCCGCAAATGTTAAATTATTGTATTTCCTCGTCCCCGGGTGGATTTCCTGTGACGTTTCGTGACGGGAGTCGCAGAGACGCACGACAATCGAGTTATTGGCGTTTTTTGATACCCACAGTTTAGAGAAGGAAGATACCGACATGATTGTATTTCCGAAGAGCAAAAATGAAACAGTTCAAACATTATCAAAAAAACAAACAGACTTTGTGAAAATGCTCAGTTGTTTTTTTGCGATTTTAATGTGAACGTGATTGGAATCTTTTTAGTTGGCTCTTAAAGAGTGAGGGAGTTAAAAGGTAGATAATTATAATTAAGAAGTAGATGGTTACTTACACGTGAAGTTGAAACAAGACCCACTTGCGAAGGATGCCTCCGAGGAATTTTCCTGTCTACCTTAAAAGCTTAATTATAAACATAAAAGGGTACTTAGACTCACGCTTTTGATAAATATTTAATATGTTGTCAGATCACCTGGCAAGGATACCTTAAGGCCAACTCGGCCAGTTAAAAAAGTTCAAAACCTAGTCGCAATCTCATCTCAGTGACAATTAACGTTAAAGATTTTGATAAATTAGAGACATTTTTGACTGGCCGTTTAGATTTTTAGATTACGATTGTTTCTAAAGGTTAGTAAAAATTGAACCCTGTATACTACCTTTACCCAGACGTTAAAAATGTAAAACCTTATTAAGTACTGTTTTTCTAGGAGTGCGATGTATTGGTTAGTATCTCTGATCAGAGTTAGACAGCTACCGGTGACGTAGTACCTACCAACATAAATACTTCTTCATTACCTATAATATTGCAAGTTACCTATATTTTGTTTAAAAGTCTGTATTTTGTAGAAAATATTCTCAACCTTTTAAAGCAGAAATCAAAGAAAATCTCCGGCAGTTAGTAGCGACTTTAGCGACAAGTTGCAAGAGTCAACTGAAGAAATAGGTCACCGTGGAGTTATTCGATTGGCTGCGACCGCTCTATAATATTGATGGCGCGGAATCTTTACAAACGCTGTCTATTAGTACGAGTTGGCAACACTCGCGATTTGCGCACCTAATGTTACCAGTATTTTCAGGAAGCACTTGAATGTATTCATCATTTGTTGACGCAAAGTAGTTATTGTGCAGTTCAACTGATTAACTATTATTATTAGAACATAAGTCTACGCTAGAGGTCTTGGTTTCGAGCAAAAAGTGTTATTTAGTTTTTCTATGAAATTCTCAGCAGCTTGGAGTTAGGAATTGTGCCCGGTTGGCATGGCAATACGCTCGCCCCCTATTACATGGGACCTAAACATACTGGCGAACTACCTAAGCCTACCTAAGTCATTAGTACACCTCTAACTTACCCTTTTTTTTTTTTTATAGACGGGAAGTCATCAAATAACTTCCCCCGCCCTGGGCGGGGCGGGAGGGAGTGTCAGACTTTTACTGACTAAAACCCGTCTATGTTCCTTCATGTGCCCTTTGCGTTCCGGGGGCGCGGTATCTCTTTCGAACAACCCGCAGCCCCGGCAGGCATCGGCCCTCAGTGGCCCCATCCAACCTCTAACTTACCCTTGGCGAAATACAGACGTCATGGTATGATGGTATGTTTAGTACATACGTCAGTCAAGAAAACAGGAATAATAACATCGTTAATTACTGTTTAATTTAGGCAACCTTCCTTGTCATTTAGTTATAGATATTAATTGGTAACACCCCACACATATGTACCTAACCACTCTACTACACTGCTAACTCGATTCGGCGCGAGTATTCGATTACTCGATAATCACTACTCGAGCCTGCCCAGTGTAACCTCCACCTATAATCGAAATCCGCGTCAATCGACTCCTCTCGCATGTCAAACGGAACCGGAGCGCGACACGAGTGCGAAGCGATACGTTATGTGCTGGATATTACAGGCCTCACTTGTTGAACCGATATCATTTTAATCAAATAAAGGTGGCAGTCACAACAGCACCTCTTCACTACTCAATACTGGTATTATGTCATTCCTTTACAAAGTATGTGGAACAATCTCAGTAAATTTTTGGTCAATACTGACTTACTCAGATAAGCACTGGAATTTCTGGATTCACGTAGTGAACAAGCGAGGTGATCTTCGGTTGCGGTGAAACCGTTTTCTTTTTTTATAGATGTGAAATCATTAAATAACTTCCACCGCCCTGGGCGGGGCGGGAGGGAGTGTCAGACTTTTGCTGATTAAAACCCATCTATGCGCCTTCATGTGCCCTTTGCGTACCGGGGAGCGGTATCTCTTTCGAACAACCCGCAGCCCCGGCAGGTGAAACCGTTGCTCTACTCTGGGAAAAGTACAAGCCGGTTATTAATTAAAACCAAAATAATCAAAAATATTTTGATAATTATCAGTGGCACGTAGAAGTAAAAAGGTGCTTAAATAATGATTTAAAATGAAGGGTAAGTTACCTTACTTTTGTCGGCACAACTTGTATATTTGTCCTGTCACAAACCAATTGCCTTCAACTCTGTGACATTCGCGTGACAGTTCATATAGGTATATTATTAAAATAATAGCATTGTTAAAGTTTTCTAGAAATACATAAACACACGTGTATTATTACTACATCCACATTCTGGCTAATGATATGTATTACTAGGGCAACGACGTAGAGCTAAATGGCTTATTAAAACTAGATTTTGGCAAGATAAAACCTTTACAAGCTTAGCTTTGAGTAAATAAAATAATTGTTTTATTTGTATTACTAAAGCTTTTTAGTTAACAAGAAGTCGTCGCGCATGCGCCTCGCTCTGTGATCATTAGGAATTATGTACGTTATTTATTTAATCAATAAAGTACACCAGCAGCTTATGTACATCAAACATTGGCAGTACAGTACAACAGTAGTACTTACAGTAATGTATGACTGGCCCATTGGTCGCGTGGTCGCAAGCGCAACTGCTGAGCAAGGGGTCCCGGGTTCGATTCCCACGTCGAGTAAAAAATGTTATTGGTTTTTTCCATTAGGAACTTCTCACACAACCCAAAACACTAAAAGCACAGTTATTCGTAATATCAAGACAGAAGAAAATTAATTACAAATTAGTGAAGGACATCGTGAACACATCGAGAGCAAAACAAAATCAACTATATTTTATAGGTAATATTAAGATAGAAATGAAGTATCTAACTGAGAGATAACTGTCAAGTATTTTACCAAATCCTACCACCCAAGGTGTCATGAAATATGTCCACGTTAGAATTTTAGTTTTTGTTAAGCATGTTATATTGATTGAGTATTTTAACGAGCGGACCATGGCACCGATGTTAGTACAACAGAATGGAGGATAACGTTTAGTTAGGAGAGTGTGAGCGTGAACACACATACCACATATTATCACGCCTGTATTCCTCGAAGGGTTAGGCAATGTACCAATGTACACCCACAGTCCACCGAAATATTTTATGTTCCATGTAATAGGGGGCGAGTCTATTGCCATTAACCGGACACAAATCCTACCTCCGAGGTGTTACTGAGAATTTCATAGAAAAACCCAATAACACCGTGTACCGTGAACTGAACTAGAAATCACAGCTAGGGTGCGACAATACTACGTTCTGACTATAGGCTTAAAGTATGGATTCTAGCATCTTTAGGGAGAGTATCGTGCCGTATAAATATCACCGTGGTGGTGTGAATGCTCTCGTACTAGAGGTTGGCCATACATTAATGTAGCCATACAACATACCTGAGCTAATATTATTTTTGAGATCATTAAAGCTATAAATAAGTGCTGCGTGTTTACTATGCGTGACTATAAACAAGTGACATGAAATATATTGCTCTTGTAGAAATCATGTTTTGAAATGCTTCTACAAGTTGATGCGCGTCGCTTGTAATTAGAACATTTTTTTTTTGTATTACTAGGTCTAATTGATTCAAAAGGAACACAATTGAAGTGTAGTTTAGTTAAAAAATAAATCTTCTTCTTTATTTATGTTTAACTAAACATGCCTTTACCTAGTAGTGACACAACACAGGCTAAAAAAAAAATACCATCACGCCTGTATTCCCCGTAGGGTTAAGCAGAGGTGTACCAATGTACACCCACAGTTCACCGGTATATTTAGGTCCCATGTCATAAGGGGCGAACCTAAAAAAATTAAAATAAAAAAGGCAGGCAATATATTAATAAAAATAAGTAACATGGTATTCCACTTGTCGCACATCATAGTACAAGGCATTTCACTTTGCTGTATCGGATGATATGTTCCCTTTGGAGAAGTGTCGCGAATCTACGGGAATATCACACCAGCGGGCACACCGAGATGGTGAGGGATGCCCACGGCTAAGTGTGAACACGCCCTGATGTATCTGAAGAATTTAGATAATTGTTAACTATTAGGAATGTGCAATAAAAACGAACGTTTGACAGTCAATAGTCAGTAGTCGTTTGAGAGTCAGTACAGTATAATGTGGTGGTAATGAGGGTAATGAGGTGGAATAATGTTGACATTTATCGGATATAATCTTTAAATTTCACGTCTGTTACCAAAGAGAGTAATAATGAAATAAAAAAAAATTCGAATAACGTAGATTCTGTTGTTGAAACATTGCTTACATTTCTGCAGTGTGTTTTAAAAGGGTCCGTTTTCCTGTAGTTAAAAGCTCGGAGGAAAACATAAGAAAACAATATTTGCTTTGCCTAGCAAAATTAATTTTTCATCCGCACGGTTATCTATAAAAAAAACATATTCGCCGCGTTTTCATTTCAATTTTCATCCAAAATTTAAAATCATATAAGCTCTGGAAAATACATGCTCTCATCGCTACCTCTTGCTATTTTTGGTGAAAATGTTCAGATAACAAACAAAAAGCCTCCTACATGCTTTCAGAGTAAAAAAAACTAATAGGCCGGTATACGGGCCGCTGGGAACTTTGAATATACGTTCACAATGAAAAATGTATTCTCAATTAACAAACGTAAAATAAAGTATCAACTATCTACTACTTTTGGGTAACGAGTTGGAAAAGATTTCGTTTTGTTCACATTTTATCAAACTGTGGTGCCCACCTCCGGGGTGTGGTTTACTCTTTAATATCATTTTATGTCAAACTAGCCGACGGCTTATGTTAAGTGGTCACCCCTGCCTATAGATATCTGCAATACCAGAGGCCTTGCCTTACCATCCCAGAGACAAAGTTGACATATCGCAAGTAGCTAGTAACGTGGTATAGAGCTCTTTGTGAACGAGCTCGTCCGTGGAAGTACTACCACCATACCTATTTCTGACGCACAACAGCGTAGCTGTGTTCCGATGTGAAGGGTGTGGGTGCCGGTGTAATGACAGCCGCGCATTTCCCTCACTCACAGTCGCTTGCAACAAAAATAATCCGTTTATGAAGTATTCTACCCACAGCTACTGCTATTAGTACACACGTTACCATATATTCTTACAACTTCTCCTTTTGATTGTCGTTTATACGTTTCGTAACTGCTCTCAGTGAGTGGTCACGGTACTTCATGATGATTTCTATAACTGAAGAAGTAGTCCTAATTTCTCTAAAACAATCCTACGTCTTCAAGTACTCATAGATCCCTAAATTTTACTTGTATACCTGGCTAGCAATTCCTTCAACCCATTATTTCTGCTATTAAGTCCTCTATTTGCCATTTCACTAAATTCGGCTTACACTCCGCAAGATATAAGAGATACTTCGTACCGCCGCATTTACTTAATATCATACTTATTGTTATCATCATCAAGGCTTACGTCTTAAAGGTAAGCAGTATCACCGAACACATACTTGTATAAGCGCTCCAAATTGCTCAATAATCCAGCAGAGTTAACTTGTTTAGCTAACTTTCGACCTTATTCCACTGTAACAGAGTTTACAATACATCGGAGACGTTAAAGCATGCACGACAAGACTACTGCCCTCCATTAAAACTAAACTTCCCACTAATAAAGTTATCCGTAACAAAGTCCATTTCCGAGTAAACAAGACACATCTACACAGGCAGCCGTATATAGCTGGCGATGTATAGCGCTAGGATCAGAATAGCCGTTTGGAGTGCGAGTCGTTGTAGTTCCAGGATGGGGCGCACGAGTTACATTATCATTGGAATCGTCCCACGAGCGCTGACCCTCTGTTTAATTAATGCTGTTTCAGTTTAAATTGTTGTAACTAGTGTTGATTTGTTTATTTTCAATACAATGTAGTTGTTATTTATATTTCGGAAATAGCTCACAGCCGTCATTAGTATTCAAATATTTACTCTCGAATATTAGAATATTGGCGAAGTAAAGTACGTCGTTATGATAAAAGAGGTCGTTCGGTAAAGTACATGAAGTCCAGGGATACAAGGTTAAACATACCAAGTTACTTAGATAAATATACCGAAGAAAACGGTCTCCGAAAAATCTCCGCGATTGCTTACATAACTAAAACATTTTTGTACATACAATAAGGGGACCGAGGGCATTTTTACAAAATGAAATTGGGAATACCTACTATCCGAACATAAATAACAAAAACTGTAATTTTCCTACATCATAAGAATACTTTGTAGTGGGACGCAAAACAAATGATCGTCTGTCTTCTACGTGTAAATGTTTATGTACCATTGTACATACACATACAGGGAATGAATGGAAAGCGAGACACGCCATACACGCACGCTGCTGTTTTTAGAGTTAGGTCACCTTAAAATTACTAAGACTCCGCTGTCCCTCCATCTGTCACAGGACTATATCTTTCTTGAAATACACAGAATGTCAATATCTATAGCAGTGTAGCAACCATAACAACAAAGAATAAGAAAAAAAAAATAAGAAGGAATTTTTTGGAATGTAAAAACATGGATTCCTCCTATTTTCAAACATCTACAGTTCAATTAACATTTCGACGAAATTCATAGTTCAGTAGTATGACACGTCGTAATCCCACCCTGTATAATGTCAAATCCACGCGTAACGCCTCGAGTCAAGGGTTAAGTTCCGTCTGAGCCAGTTGATTGATACTTATGATTGAAAGCTCTCGGATTACGCCATTGTGCTCCACGAGGATGCTATGATACACAACAACATATATGAAAGGGTATTCTGGTCTCACTTACTTAGTTAAGTGATTAATGTGGAAATAGGAGAAAATAAGTAATACTCATTATTTTAAATGAAGCATAAAGTTCTATATGTTAGAACACAATAATCATGTACTAGTTGTGATATATTAAACTAAGAATGATTAATAGGGAATTCTCCTTTTAAACAAAGAGTTGCTTGTATTAGGAGACATAAAAAAACCTTTTAAAAGAATCGGATGGAATCGCGACAGTACACAAAACTGAGAGCGGACTTAGGAGAGACTTGATAAAATCGTGTTCACCGCTGCGCGCTAACTTATAGTGCTAACTTAAACCTTGACACTGTTTGACTTAGGTGCACTCTGTATCCTGGAGCAAGCACCAGTAAGCCGGAGAAGATCCACTCTATACACATGCTGGTAGTAGTGGCACCTTCGACCTTTCACCGTACCGCGAATATTGAAATACATTTACTCAATAAAAAACTGTAATTTTATTTTTTATCTATCTCAAAGATCATTTTGCAAATCAAAAAACAGCGACAAACATATTAATTTCTTCTCTAAGATAGATTGAAGCACAAGGCACAAGTGATTTGTGTCAAGCTTCATTATATTAATTAGTGTGAAATACTAAACACTGTTATTTAAGAGAAACACTTGTGTTTATATAGTATAGTATTAATCGATAAAGTGTCTCATGTTCTGTGAATACAGAGGTTATCTGGTAAGTTTTGTTTCGTCTACCGAAGCAACTATCCTTGTAACTATGTTACCACTGGTAAGTAAGTCTTCTTCACTTCGTTACACAGTGTCCCCTCCCACCTCCCTCCCCCTTTCTCCCCTTCTTCCTGACAATAGCATGTGTCGCTCCTCGCTCGTCTACGTAGTCTGATGTCCGGTGCACTGATAGCACGATCTTAAATAGGAAGAACTTAAGATGCAGTTTAGTGTTAAGTGAAGTATCGCTTAACACCAAACTGTATCTTTACCTGACCATTAAGGTCAGGTTCATCTTAAAGCTTATTATGCATCCATGGAATATATTTGGACATGGATATATGAAGACATCAATATTCATTACCGACAGTTCGATTAATTCTTGTTATAGAGCTGCTTTAGGTCCAAAACTAGCACAAGTCTGGATTCTATCCCCAAGAAACAAAATACTTCAAGTATATTCCTTACAGACGAAGCCTGGTCGGTTCCTTTACGATCCGTATAATATTATCCCTCCCGCGATACAAGAGCGATGCCACAACACAATTTGCGTTATGAAAGGTAGAACTGTGTCAAAGTTAAGTGTGTTTGTATCCCGGATGTTTCATCAAAGGAACCTGAAGATAATTTAATTTCCTGAAGATGCACAAATAATTTTATGGACTTGTCACGCTGTTGAAACACAACGGCTGGAGTAGCTTGAGGTGTGTGTTGGATAGGCCAGTGGTGCAGGTGAAATTGAAACTTCAGATATTGACTTCAGAGAATGTCTATGAGAGATGGCAAATTTTTGTAGGATCATTATCTGGTCATCACTTTAACAAAATTGGCCGGAATTCAATTTTGACGATATTATTAAAAGAAGTAGTAAGTGTACCCAAGAACATTATGCTACTGCTACCTATATCATGACACATTATAGCTTTACGTAGATACAAAGAAGGCCACTACTGTGTCCGAAATACCAAATAATACAAATATTGTTTGCAGTTGGTTGCAGATATAATGTGCCGCGTCCACTGCTCTCTGCTCCTCGTCACGTCAGCTTCGCTTACAAAGTCCTGTTACTTTAATTTCCGTTCTTTCGTACTCAATTTGCCGGCTCTTTGAAGCACGCGTATGCAAAGACGATGTACCCTACGATATTAAGCAGCCTTTTTATTTCAACTTTGTTGTTCGAAAGTTTGTTCAGCAATAATTTGACGGGAACGAGTAACTAGGTTTTGTTATTAGGTATCCGACGGTAAGCCGGGATAACTTCGGAGCGAAAGGGAATAAGATATTATCAATATTTCATATTTTGTTCTTTAACAAAGTATTGGATACATAATATCATAGGTCTTAGCTACTTCTATTATAGTTATTTTCTTCTAATATTTCCAGACGTATTGACACGTAGATACTCTAAAATTAAATAAGAACTTCCTAGTACATCGATATAAATATTAAGCTTAATAATAATTGTTATGTCGTGCTGCCAGCTTTGTAGAATTGTTTGACAAAAGTTATTTCTCTCTCCTTGCAATCTTTCCAGAAGAAAAGAACTCACGTGTCTATGGAACCGTACAAAACACGAAAAAAGCCAAACAAAACTAGCTCATAATTGAAAAGATAATTCAGTGGAGATCAGTGGCAGCATCACACTCGACTCAAATGAGATGGGTTCGCCGTCATTGAACAATGGTTGTCAGGGGCAGACGCTAGGGGGCGCCCGGCGTCTCTAACGTGTTGCGACAGACTTGGCACTCGCTTGATTGTGAGGCCGTTAGAAGTATTGTGTATGGATTGATTGATGGGAACTGCGAGGAATTCATCTGAGATAATTTGTGAATCTGCAAAAATACTTTATTATCGATATAACAGTCAAGTGCTACAGCCATCACTCCACTGAGTCTCCACAAATAACTCTACAATTGATTTTCGGTTTTAAAGATTATAATTTTTGGAAAAGTCGCAGCCGCGATTTTGACACCTCGGGTTGTAGAACTACAAACAACCCCACCTCACATGAACATGATGACTCTACCATCACCGGCGAACAAAGGCTTGCACATCCACCTGCCACTGCCCAGGTAGCCCAAGCTAAACCCACGAAAAATGAACAACATTCTTCGCGCCAAACTAGAAACTGGACCATATTTTCGTCCACTAAATTATGTTCAGGATCGCATGAATCATACCGGCCCTTGCAGTACCCCTACCACGGCTAAACGATTGGCTTTCCTCGTGAGTTATCGCCTTCCTCGCGTTAATCGCTCGCATGATTGATGATCGCAGGCGCCGGCGAATTGTTAAATAGCCATTTTAGCTAAATACGGGAAGATGGCGGAACGGCTGTGCGATTTCAATTAGATACGACACTGTGACTGGTAGGGGATTGTTTGACTTGATTTGAGGATAAGTACTGAGCTCATTCGGAATGGTTGTAAATCGTTTGACTTGTTCAGGATAAGAGGGAAAGGGATTATATAGAATGCACAGAGCACAGAGTGGACTGTCTTAGAGTAAAGATATGATGCGTGATATTGTTGTGTTGGTATTGCTGTCACGTATTTCTTTAATCAAATCAAAATCAAATTGTTTTGTTTTCTTGGACCGAAGAATCAGCATTGCCATAGAACATGGCAGTACAGCCAGCCTTATGAGCACTTGTCAGCGATGCAGATAAGCTTTTCCTTCTCTTTTAATTAATTGTACATACTCGTATATCATAATAAAATTGTATTATAATTACATATGTGTTGTATGTATTTGATTAAGAATTCCTTTGTATATAAAAAATAATTTTAAATAAAATAAATTTTTATATTGTATCAATATAATAATTTTTTTTTATACATATCAAAGTAGGCAAAATTTCATTTCATCGATGTGCTTTTATGATATGTCACAGGTGACAATAGCTACACACAAAAGTTTTTACTGTGCTTAAAAAAGTAGGTAAGTATTTATTTTCTTAAAGCCAATACCCGTTGTTTGGAATGAGGCTATTTATAACGATAGACAAAAAGTTTATCCAAGTTTAACATGTCTTTTGTTCGAAGTAGTTCACTCAAATGGTCTCTGCGGATGAACGGTTTACGATACGCAATCTAACTAGACGTTAGAATATAAGCTGTTCGGAACGAAGTTATTTAACGATGTTAATAAAACATGGCTCTCCGCACGTCTCCCCTACTGCCCATACAAGTGATTGGTCGCGGATCAACTGCTGCTAACAATGAATACTGGCTCACTATTACACTCTACGCTATATCCAAGGCGATCATTTCCAGTAACTTAACGTTATCGTGTAATATTTTCGAAATTTTGGCAAGATTCCTGAATATTCTCCAAGCAAAATGTGCGCCAAATCCATAAGATGAGTTTAAGTTATTGAAACATTACAAGAGCCACAATCAAGAACAGAAACGGTTTCTTTGAATTCCTCTGTAGAAAGACTTGCAGTAATAGCGATTAAGGAGTTAGAAACTTGTATAATATCAGACAGTTCATCCTACGTAGGAGCTTGGCCAGTCGATTCTTCTGCACAGAGCAAAACTTTGCAGATAGGACAATGGATCTCAAAGTTGGGTCGACGAGGAATTTTCAGAGCTTAATCAAGTTAAACTGAGCGTTGTTAAAAATGTTTCAATTAGTTCGTTAATTAACAAGTATGCGGAAACTGAGACGTTGTTTGAAGTTCAAGAATTATAGGATGACGGCGACTACAAAAGGGTAATAGAACCGCCTCAGGAGTTCATTCAAGTTGAGGGTAATGGGATTGATAATGTGGCTCCTTAGTAAATAGAGGTCGGCTTACTCGGCTATTGTACTGCTGGCTGAATAGCTCGTTTACGTTAATCGATACAAAACGATTGCGGGTTGGCTTAACACTACGCGATCACTCCCACTTGCGGTTCTCGTTTACGTTGTCTACCACTAAACCTGTCCTATGTCAACTACAACATTATTATGTTTCATTTGAACGAATTCGTATTTAGTTTGCCACCATTTGTGATCGTAGAATGTTATTAATGATAATGTTTATGAAAGACACATTCACTTGTAAAAAATATTACATCAGCGAGGGACCAACCAATAAATTAATTTATGGACACATACGAGATATTGTGCGAGTTTGTTTAGTATGTCCCTGAAGTTTGGACAGATGACCGTAAAATCAGTGATGTGGAACAATTGGCTGATTTTCAATAACTCTGCGCAAAGTTATGAGTATGTTACTGGGTACGCTCCTGTGCGCAAACAACTACTTCACGGTTGGCCTGATTTTATTCCGTAAACGTCTGTAACTTATAAACTAGTTGGCCTAAATGCTGCCTAAAAAACATCCAACATGTTTACGCCAAACCGGGACCCTCATGCGCCAATAAGTCAAAAACTTTTTGTTATGTCGGCGGCGCGGGGCCGGGGTGTCGAAATCGGCACATTTGCTAAAGTGTTCCACTAACTTTCTCCATATGAACTCGAGTGTCGTCGAGTTAACTTTTTATAACCCGCGCTTTTGTATTTCCAGATTTGACAACTTTCACTTCGACCCTCCGTTGTGTTTAAGGACCACGTTCGCTGTCCTCTCTACATGCAATCTCTTCTGATTCCTTTCAATCATCCTTTGTTTTATGGCCGTATTTTTTGTGTTTGCATGTTGTCCTTTTCTTTCGACTGGGTTTCCTTTTCATTCACATGAGAAGGATTAAAATAGAATACGAATATAAAATGCGTATAAATCTATCAATGTGCATTAGTTCTGGAGGATACTGCCGGAAAAGTAGTAAATATCTAACAGCGACCTCCGTGAATACAGGAGAAGTTTCGTATTTTAAATTAAGATGTATGGAACAGCGGGCGTCATTTTCCTCATTACAATTTACGCTACAACTTTGGAAGGAAAATTAGCTGAGTTGTTCACCGAAATTCCTTCCGATTTATCGCTAAACAATCAAAGCAGTTCCCGAAGAAGGCGAGCTCGACGTCGGCAAGAGTTTCACAAATTTTCCACTTCTTACTAAACTCCAATGAACTTTACAAAAGACAGACGTTAATGAACCTTGTACTTGTTAATTTTTCGTTTAACTTTGAGTTTACGTGGCTTCTAATCGATGACTTGATGAAAATTCAATGTTTCGCCCACTGACAGTTGCGGCCGAGAAACTTGTTATTGAATTTAAATAACAATAAAGCGGAGAGCACTTAGCGAACAAACAAGAGGTTGGTGTATTTAGAACAAGTGGGACGGTTTGTGAGGAGCGAGTGACGCGGCGGATGTAAGTCGCAGGAGGCTTCCTCGGCGGAGCTCGTGCTTGTCCTACGTACCACTCTGGTAACCGGGTCATGAACATCCCCACAATGAGAACACCTACGGCCAAATTAAGTTTAAATTATTTCTTAGACAATGCTGATTTTAGGTACCTATACAATATTATATAACAATGTTTTAGATAAAATCTTTATAAGATAAGATGATGCCTATTCATTAGTGTTCGTAGTACTTTTACCTGTTGATTAATTAATGAAATACGAGTAGTAATCCAACTTTCAAGACTTGATTACCTCTAACACGTGAAGAAAAATATATTTTTTTATTAAAAACGGGGGTCTAGTTTACTTTCGTGGTACCTACTCCTTGTTTACACCAACATAATATAATTGGTGTCGTATTGATACCAAGGAGTTGATTGAAGTTTTGCACAAAATGTTGGAGACTCCCTCAATAGGCGCAATCACGTGCGCATCAACTGTTTTTCTTCCTTGTTCTTCTTCGGTTTCCTTACGCTATCGTAGATTATCTAGCCGTTGAAATTTGAATTAGATTTTGTTTGTGTCTTGTTTGTCACTTGAAGTTTGCCTTTTGTATTGTGAACTGTGGTAGTTTGAGAAGTCGGCGGAAATTCTCACATCGAATATTTTAGTTATTATCTTTGCAGAATTATTAACTTTGTAGTCAGTCACCTTTACCCCTGAGATCACTTACATACGCCAAGAGGAAACCGCATCGAGACATAAATCAATATTGTGTCAACAACTTACAAAGTATTGCTACGTATGTATATCTATAAGGTAGGTACTGTGACATTAATAAAATGGGTATCATAGCTGAGCGACAAGGCTTCTTCGCCCAATGTTATAAAAATAGCAGCTACTTAACATTTTCATATTACTCTTTGTTTATTTTATAAATATTGGCTTAGCATTATTAAAAAACTTGGAGATATTTTGCATTAAGTCGGGGCACAAGACCGTTTTTGCGTATGTGTGTTTATGTGAACGGCACTAGACGTCTATACATTCAATAAAAATGCTGTGTGAAGCCCAATTCCTCCATAGATATTCCTCCACTAGACACAGTACTGGAGCCGTGATCTAATCTAACAATCTGTATGTTATAAGTTGCGCTTTATTCTCGGAGAGGAACGTATCGCATCTTAAACTCGCTTAATAAACGTAAATCCTGTACAAAGTGAACTGTATTTCGACTGCGGCTCACCAAAGATTTGTAACCGACGGTTGATATAAATCCACCGAATCGCGGAGTCGGGTCCCGCCCCGCCACGCCCTCGGAACACTGACTATTTAACTCAGCAACATTATATTACAGCTTTGCAGTTACTCAGACCTTAAAAAGTTTAAAGTTATTTTGCCACGAAGTAGGACGCAAGTGTAATAGAGTATCAGCTTATCTCGACTCGCGGAGGAAACAAAGATGGAACGGAATGGGCACTCGGCGAGGCTTGCCACTCTTACGTCACATTCTAGGTACGGATGGTGAACATAATAACGTCTAGAACTTAAATAATAATAATTTTAAGTTAAGTGTAATAGGTATATCAACATTCTTAAGCTCCACCTCACTCTACGGGGTAAATCTTGAAGGACTCCCTAAGAGAGAGTCACCTCCGATAGCATACCTAACTACTTTTAAAATGGAATACGAGAAAAAAAAGTCTTACCCTTGTCTTGATGCCCGCCATAATTAACCTAATCATCGCACAATTAACCTAATCACGAATTTTTACATTTCCCTAATTATGTCAGGAATTAATTTCCCAAAAAAGAGACCTTGATATAATTAAAATGTCGGAGGTATCGTACGGGGCAGGTAGCTAATACGACATACGAATGATTAATTTGAGTCAGGCACGTGTTGCAAGCGGGCTCTCCTCGCTGCCTGCTCCCCCCCCCCCCACCCGCGCACGCCGCACCCTCGCCCCCGAGCTGATGTATGGACCTCACGTGGACCGCCTACACTGGCCGAATTAGTGAGTGTTGCTGAAATTTGCTAAATACTATGTCGGAACATTCAGAACACGGCTTTCAGCAAATGTAGTCGTTTTATTGTAGTTTTAATTAGAACAAATAAAATTCAAATTAGGTTATGTAGTTACGTAGCGGTTGGCATGGGATTAAAGGTAATGTCTGCTAATAAGATAGAAACGATTTTAAGTAGACTATATCAGAGCTTTAAGGCTCATTATCTCTACATACGTACGCATCTGAGTTCAATGATAAAGAAGTATAATGAGCATTAATATTTATCTAGAAACTGCACTGCAGATGCTTTTAAGGTAATAATCTATATGAATAATTCCTAAGGATGAGCTCGCGTTCCTATAAATCGTATCGTGGGAGAGTGTTGATCCTGGTTGTGTTAGAAATTCTCTTTTTCCCCTTTAGGTATTGATCAAGTTGTAGGTACCGAACAGGTCCGTCGTCGGCACGGATCGCATCGGGTTGATTGCTGGCAGCTCTCGGAAGTTTTACTCATCGTACATCAGGGCAGCTCCAACCTCTCATTAATACGAAGTAGAATAAAGTAGCTCTACTATTTGAGAGCTGAATGATATAACCTTGGACCTGTTATTTTTTTTATCATGTAAGTAAAGCAATACATGCTTTTCTGCAAATGTAGATTTAATACCTTATGCGAACGGGTAAGTTTTTGGGCTATGTGTAGACAAACAACATTTTAATTATAATATAACATAATCATAATTACCCCAGTATTCCCCGAAGGGTTAGCCAGGGGTGTACCAATGTACACCCACAGTTTGCCGGTATATTTAGTTCCCACGTAAAAGGGAGCGCGCCTATATTGGCATTAACCGGGCACGAATCCTAACTCCGAACTGGTACTGAGAAATTCAAAGAAAAAGCCAACAACACAATGCTAGACCGGGGAATCGAATCCAAGACCTCTAGTGTAGCAGTCGCGCTAAGGACAATTACTAGGGTAACGAGGCAATAAAAAAACAATAAGTCAATCAAATAAAACCAGTCAGTCAATTAAATTATAAGTCATGTTTAAACAAAAGTAATGGAAATGGATGCACATTTTAAACCAATTCAACTGACAATGTAATTAAAAACGACTCGTTTCCGCGTACTGTGTACTACAACATGCTACAGTTCGCAAATCCTTACAATTGTGCGTAATTATTTGAATATGGCGGAGGACAGCGGACACTGACGGGCGTGCTACTGACGCATCATTTAGCCAAACGCGCGGAAAATTGACCGACATCAGTGCCATTGTCGGATTCAACGGCGTATGAGTGCTGTCGTTAAAACTTATTGCGCTGGAATTAGAAGGGTGTGCGCAAGAAGCGGCTCGTCGGGAACAAATAACGTGAGCGTATCGCCGCTTGTTACTTACACATTATTAGACTGGTATGATGGAAGACTTAAATCTTTAGACGGATTTTTAGAATTGGAAACAAATTGGTAAATGCGAGTGATCAGGTAGATAATACAGTTGTGACTTAGTCGGTGATCTACAAACTAAGTGCCACTTGTGATCTTGTGATTCAGAAATATATAATTACAAATATAATCATAATATCGCTTGAATGTGGGTGGTCTTCGGGGTATTCCTATTTTTTTGCACGGAACCCTAAAATAAAAGTAGCCTTAGTTACTCTAATATCAGCTTTAAACCAGTCAAAGAGTTTCGTAGATTATAGTCGGTCAAACAGAAAGCAGACAGATTAAAAAAAAAGTGGATTGGTATAAGTTTAGTAGGTATGAAAATTCATATGTAATAGTAGAAAGCTGTTATTTTGACGTTACAAACATGCCATCACGCCTGCATTCCCCAAAGGGTTAGGCAGAGGTGTACCAATATACACCCACAGTTCGCCGGTATATTTAGGTCCCATGTAATAGGGGGCGAGCCTATTGCCATTAACCGGGCACAAATCCAAACATTTTTTTTTTTACAAACATGCCCTTAAATTTTATATATATTTATAGATTAGACCTAGGACAGAAATTCCCAGAATAACTGTTCATGGAGCCATAAAATAGGGAACACCTACTTGAGTGCGATAGCCGTGTCATCGAATTTTGTTTCTTTGAAAACCTTTCAACGACATCTCTGTACTGCGATGCCTTGTTTAATGGACGTATTTTTACTGCGATAGTAGTCAGTTCACTTCTGCTTATATTTTGTGATTATGTAAGAACACAAAAATATTATGTTATATATTTTTTCCATAATCCTTAGTTATAAAGACGCAATTTATTCAAAAATTCTCCCACCTTTTGTACTTACATGTTCTAAGAAACTTTGCCTAACGAGGACTGGATACATACAGATTAGTCGAACAATATCGAACCCTCATCCGCACAGGCTTGAGAGCACACCATTAATGAAACATTAGTTTTTGCCCAAAGCTTCGCAGTTAATGATTTTTTGTCCCTACGTAATGATTTTCGTGACGAGGCCCCGCTGCGGCTGAGACTAATGATTTTTCGTCGGACACCCTCGGTCAGCACAGATAACTCAGCAACTCCATTAATCATTGCTGACGGCGACACTAGTTCCCACTTGTACTCCAAACTCCGGAGAAAAAGAACGTATCGGGAATTCCCGGTGTTTCGCCGGTGACCTAGCTTCCATAATAAAAAACCTCGGCTGAGGAAATTTTAAGTCCGCTTTCGATGTTTCCAAAGTTACGATCCACTCTTTGACTTACGAAAGTGCGCTCAAGAAACTAGGTTAATCCTTCGTAATCCCCTGTTTTAGTACACCTCTTTATTTCAAGCCTCGTTTAGTGTGGTATAGTTTAAAAATGTAGCATGAAACCAGTACAGCAGTGTTTCGTGGGAGTCCTAACATAAATTGCGATGTCAGCGCGTAAAGCGGTGTATTATTAAAGGCAACAAACTACTCTAACCTATCCGATTCATCAAAAATTAACAAAGCGGTGCTCACCGCACGGTATACGCTGACTGTACATGACTGTACACTCACCGGACAGCGCCGCCCTGAGGCGGGAGATGAAGCGATTTACGCCAATCACATTACAACTACATTTTTTTTGGAAGAGTTTTTTCTCAAAAAAAAAAACTTATTATTATTTTTTGTTCACCAGAAAGAATGTCTTGAGTAGGCAGTCTCTATATCCAGGACTACCAGTTGCTATTCTAAACACATGCATCTTATAACACCCCAAATCAGTAGTTTCCCACTCTGGTCCCGGCAAGCTACCCGCACGTTACTCCTCGCATCGCTACATCACCCCACTTGGGTTATCACCACATCCGCTGAGGGTTTAATTGACCTGAAGACGAGTTGCGTATGACCTCAATTTTCCGACCCTTGCGCGCGTGACGTACAATGTACCGGTTTTTAGCGTTACGCGGAGGATCTCGAACACAAGGAGGGCCGTAATTAGAGGGAATCTCGCAGGATGGAGGACTCACTATGTAATGATCATCAGTTCACTGATCTGAGAATACTTTCCAAGAGATGAGCTTCACGTGACTCGTTCTTTGAATAAATATTGAAAGAAATGTGGAGTTGACTGCAATATTATTACCTGTCTATTCAGTTATGGTACCTGCATATATTCGTTTTCCACTTAATGATTAAATAAGATCTAGACGCTCTTGTTTTGAAATCGCTCACTTCCGCTGTCTGCTAACTTACGCCGCCGGCCTCAATTTGCTGAGTAATGTTAGTTTTTTCCTCCTCCCTATTTGTCAAGTAATTGACCACGTGGTCAAACGTCACGCCGCTCGCGGTCAACTGGTCCTTAGTATCGATAAAGATGACAAGGATAATCATATTATAACAATCGGTACTAAATCATTATATTATTAAGAAAATGTTAAGAAAACAAAAGGAAATGGTATCATTACACAAGCACGCCCCGAGGACCAGGGCAATACATTCGGGGCCTATAGTAGTAGGTGGAACAATGCTGGCAATGGTGATAATGTCGGTAAATTAAAGAAATCAGTCACACGGTCAATCACATTTTGTGACTTGCAAAGTTCAAATACCTATGTGCACCCCAACTTGCCCAAAACTTTGCCCAAAAACCGGCAAATGAACGATATTTCCCCCCACCAGGTCCCCGAGAATAGCTGCTCTAAAATATTACCAATACGTTAACTTAATTAAAACAAGGGCAAAGTTCAAAAAGTCAAAGTTGCAAACAAAACCAGTTCCATCAGTTGTGAACTGGCTGTGAATATGTTGGTACAAAGTTTATATGTAGGTAATGACGGGTCGCTCCCGCCGGTATCGGCACATAGTTAAAACTCACAGATCATTTGGCAATGGAGCGGTCGCAAACTATCCTAATTGCCAGCCTCGGTTTTAGATATCGCTGGGAAAATCCGAACCGATTTAGAGTGAGCTACTGAGCGGAGCGAGTAGCGGGGTTCCAGTTACACAACTTGCAATTTAAACTTCTATCGAAATTCAAATGATAGTATGACTAATTTTTTTTAATCAAAAGAAAATTGTATTCATCATTTTATTGTGTGGTCAATCGTGTAAACGCCAGAAAATTGTTTGATAAAAGTGCGGAACAATTTAATAAAAGGAGACGTAAATACTGTTCGAAAGTTAGATTCGGTAGTCGACTGCCAAAAAGCAACGTACAGAAAGTTTTCTATCCACGTAACCACACAACATTCAACTTCTTATCACTGCTGTAAACTTGCACACTCGACATGACAGAACGTACCCGCCCCGCTGCGCCCGCCACGCTGGCCGCTACCTCAGCTTATCGGGGCACATTTTCAGCACGGGCCGCACCTATATCACTAACGACTGAAACGCCCATTGTGCGATAACCACCTACTTTATATACTTGTTAACTACAGTTATTTAGTTCCTATCTACCGAACAACTTATTTCGGTAATGTACGCCTATTGGTTCCAACTTGGTGTCATTTGTTATGTATTCATCTGTTCGGGTGCTTACCATTGTTTATGGTATTTGACGATTTGTTGTGTTTATTCATGAAGGTTCTCTTTGTTCTCAGGGTGAGTAGTCGAGTGTGGTGCTGTGGAGTCATCTCAGTCTACTGTAGTCAGGCGGCTTCCTACTGGGCACAAATTGCAAGTATTTAATTGATGTATTTTTCAGGATAACGAGTTTTGTACGCGTTTGCCATTAGTAAGAGAATTTTTAAAATCGATTTACTAGTTTTTAAGCGTATACATTACAAATAAATATCCAAAAAAATTCAATATCCCATAAAACATTAGTTAAGAATAAATTAATAAGGCAATGGGTTCAAGTTTGTTGACACTCGAAAGTCAAAAGCGTTACCCATCGTATAAGTAGAAAGAAGTGCAAAGATCTGTGAGTAAGTCAAACATTTCATTTTCCAAAAATCTGAGAGAAAGGAATGTAAATAGGAATGCATCCACTCAATACTCGTCATTCCCGAGTCGGAGAGCGTAATCTTATTCCGTGAGTTTGTTTGTGAATATCTTGTGAAACAATCTGCTGCCAGTTGCTTTTGTAAATCATTATTAATCTTATTTGAGAAGCTTGGGATTGCTCAAAAGATTATGATTTCGGTAAATAATAGGTAATTAATGTTTACCTTCTTTATTAGGATACGGTAGCTTCCTCGTTTTTGTGTAAAATGGAGGCCATTATCCTTAATGTAATCTGGGGTATTATCAAATAGCCGTACGATGGTGTTTGCTGAGGTACATGCCGGGAGCTTTCCTCCTCGAGGACGCGTCCCTTTCTCTTTCATACTTAACAATTTTGGCCAACATTTTGTTCGGTTTTTTTCTATCAATATATATTATTATATATATGGTTATTTAGCTGCACATGATAATCCTCCATTCCAAATATTCCAGAAGTCTCTCTACGTTGATACTAACTCCATAACGTGGGTATCACCGGTATCCATAGGTACTCGGTGCACGTTTATAATAGGGTTTGTTTTATTTATGGCGCAAGTCGTGGGTAATGCGCCACGTATAAAACGTGACCGGGACCAGACACGCGTATACAGAGCGCTGCGATTTACTCGTTTCATTTGAGTTATTGTTACCAATTTTGGGTTGTTTGTACAAGTTTAATTATCTCCTTTGAAGTGTTGGAAAGAGAGCAAAGAATAAATAGTACTTGATGTTGATCGTGCGATAATGAAACCAGTCTGGTCAAGATCTATCTAAATCTAAAAATAGTTCATTTTAGCTGAGTGAAATAAAGTGTATCTACAAACAGTCCAGGGTATTCTAGGAAAAAAGTAAATACTTTTGTTTCCATTAATAGTTAACTTTTAATAATACACCTCTACTGTTAACAAACTTTAAGTCTCCAAATATTGATACTTTATTCGCGTGAAAAGGTAAAACTTTTATATTGGAAATTATACTCGAGTTTGTTTGTTGTTCCACAATTTACTGTTTGTTCTACTTTTATTTGTTCCCGAATAGTTAGTGAACCAAACAACTAAATATTTACGAACAAATATGCAAAAAATCATTTCCCTACTGATCACTATGTCGTTTGAATATTTATATATTTTGAAAAAACACAATATTCACGCGATGAACACAATCACAGAAGGTGCAACGTTGTAGGCAAAGCCTGTTACACGTTCAAAGTCAAAGTCAAATCATTTATTCCAAATAGACCATTAAAAGGCACTTTTGGATGTCAATTAATTAAAACTATTGAATCTAGTTACCCATTCCAAAAGGTAGTTTCATATGGAGAAGAAACTCCACACATACTAATAAATAAAAAAACATTAATAATAATGTATGTAGTATATAGTGACAGCCTCGGTAGCCTAGTGGTCCTAAGCGCAACTGCTATACTAGAAGTCTTGGGTTCGATTCCCAGGTCGAGCAAAAAGTGTCATTGGGTTTTTCTATGAAGTTCTCAGTAGCAGCTCGGTGTGAGGATTTGTTCCCGATTAATTATAATAGGCTCGCCCCCTTACGTGGGACCTAAACATTCCGGCGGACTGTGGGTGTACATTACCCACAGTCACCGCTGCCTAACCCTTCGAGGAATGCAAGCGTGATGGTATGATGGTGCATCTGTCTAACGCTTCGAGGTACCTAATTGAGATTTTTATTATCTTTTAAATAAGACAAGTATAAGACATGTAACATGGCCTCCACGTTTGTGCCGAGTTACTACAAGGATCAACTAAGTATTTTATTATTAGCAAAAATTGTACCTTCTATCATCTAACTTTATATTGATAGTCAAACCTACTATCGCTCATATCACCTATGACTTTCCAATCAAACGAGTTATTTGTTCCCCTCGTGTGGAGCAGTCCGCGCTTATAACTCAGCTATATCGTGAGTAGCTATTGATCGATGACACAGGTACGAACCTGTTGGCTACCATTCTTGTAATGTATGGCTCCAGGTACTTAATCATACGAGTGTTTGATAACCACGAGCATTATTGTGTGATAGTCCATTGATGCTTTTATTGCGGCATTTGTCGAGAAAGTGTTTCTTTGATGGCTCCTTTGACTAAACGAAGTAAATGATTGTTAGCTCTAGGGGCCGTTTGATAAGAGTGCTGTTCGCATGCCCTCCGTAAACTGGAGTCTGAGTGTTTGTGAAGCATCCCCGTGATGACACTAACAGGATAAATTAACCCGCAGGGAGCATGTTGCAAACAAAAAGTGTAATCGTCAAGAAACTTAAGCAATCAAAACATTATGACGTTTTCATTTAAAAACTTCTGCGAGCCCCGTGCAATAAATCTCACATTTGTAAAATCTTTGCCGTGAACAAAGTAAAACAAAAGAGCAGTTGTTGGCAAGTTAAAACAAAATGCAACATTAAGGCCGGTCGAGCCATAAGCTAAGCGATTAGCGACACTCACTTGCGACAGAAACACTTTTCATTTCCTCTTATATTCCATGTTTATTTTTGTTGTATACTTTTGAGCTTACAATGTATGTTTAATTTTGCTGAGTGTTCTTTTTTCCGTGGAGTGGTGCGATTTATACAGTATGTAATGCAGCTATTTAGTAGCCGGACGTGTAACTATTTTGTTGAAAAGATTTATAACTGGGAGTAGGTTTTATGAGTAATGACGCTGGTAACGAGTGGAGTGCGACGTGGCAACCGAACCAGTATTTATTGCTAATGGGAATGCCGCTGAGCTGAACACTCACCCAGTAACATAGGCCAAATAGTAACGTAACTTTACAATTAGTCAAGTAGTATTCAAAATTTATAGAGTTCCGTACCCAAAGGGTAAAACGGGACCTTATTACTAAGACTCCGCTGTCCATCCGTCTGTCCGTGGGTCACCGGGCTGTAAATCATTAACCATAATAGTTAGACAGTTAAAATTTTCACAGAGGATGTATTTCTCTTGCCGCTATAACAAAAAAAACAAAAAAAAAAAACAGAATAAAATAAATATTTAAGGGGGCGTCCATACAACAGACTTGATTTTTTATGCCGTTTTTATAGATAATGGTACGGATCCCTTCGAAACCGACTCGGACATGGCCGGATTTTTCCTCTTCTTCTCATCCTGAACGCTCCACTGCACAAGTACATTGTTATCAACAACTAAACGACTCTTAACCACCATAAAAATTCTCTATATATCGCATTCCATGTTAATTATGAGGTAATAGCAATTCCGAGCTATAACAATGAGTGTGCACTAATTAGTAATACATGAACTAGTAATTACGATACCCGTGTATTCTATACTTTACCACTTATTTATTTGGTTTAGATAATTTTGTATTTACGACCGTTTATATATACAAGTAATTGTTACCCGCGGTGTTTCAGAAGTGTACAGTAATGAGGTGAATAATTGTGTTATTATGTAATTTACATTATATAATTGGTATTATTAATTAAAACAGTTATTTTAACGAGCAACTAAAACTGTGGCTGGTTGATTTTCACCTTCCTCATCACACCGCAAACTTTTTATGAATTATCTTGGTATACAAAACAATTGGGCACGCGTTTATAGTGGTAGTACCTAATACACCTAGTGTTGCCATTTTATAAAATGTAAACTTTAGTGCCAATGAAAGCTATTCCTATATTTTTGTTTTCTCGGTTACTGTTTAATTAATTTCCAAAAAGGACTTCAGGATCAGATACTCAGTGACTAAGCCCTAAGTGTTGGGTTCCGCAGCGAGACGCATAAAACCTTGATGTCGGGATGATCGCGGATTACTTCGCCGTCCGACGGCGGTCACGCGTGAACTCTTATAGCGCGCTCGGGTTCAGTGCTACATTATTTAATTTCTTCCGTTCTGTTTTAGCCGGGGTTTTGGCAAATGTATGCATATTGAGGTCTGTTCCTACTTACGTAGTTACTGATTCTGTTATGTATGATAACCTACGTGGAACAGTGGTTCACGTTTTGAAAACGAATGAGTGAGTTAAGCGTAAGTGAATGTTGAAATGTAATTCTAAACACGTTCTGACAAGTACACTCAATACTACTTCAATCAGTAGAGATCTCGAAAAGGTACATTTGTTACGTTACACGTGTAAGTAGGCAGTGCGGCGGCCGGTTGGCAACTTTGCCCAGCAGAGTGTGCAACACTGCCCTGTTACACGCCGCAGCAGGCAGCCGATCTGTCGCCGGCAGCGTGCGCCTGAGTGGATTGATGGGTTCATTAATGGGTTTCATCAGAAGACATAGCGAATGATTTTGGATTTAATACAAACTAATATTATAAAGAGGCAAAGTTTGTGAGGTTGTGGGTTATCTCTGGATCTACTGAACCGATTTTGAAAATTCTTTTACCCTTAGAATGCCACAATATTTGTGAGTGTCATAGGCTGCATACCATCACACTACGACCCACGGGAGCGGGGCAGTAACAAAAGTGTAACTGCGCGCACGAAGTCGCGGGTAAAAGCTACTATTTAATATTTTTTCATCATTAATTACTATTTTAGGTCACTATGTATAGTTACTTTAGACATATTTGTAGCCCAGATTCTTTATTGAACATGTAGCAAGGTCGCGCTGTCATATGAATAACTGTCTGGGTAAAAATATAAATAGGCAAAAAATAAGATTTTATCGAATAGCCCATTAGGTTTTCAAGTAGTCGCCTTTTGTGCCAAAATACTAAGGAATACCTACCTTTGACAAATAATACGTATTGAGAGTACATAAATAGACAATTTGAGAGACCCGACAAGTCTCTAATATAGACCCATGAATAACAGGGACACGAATTATTTCGGTATCGGCAATAGAAATACATTTGATTACGTACTATCGGAGCAATTGGTTTGTGTTATGATATTTCTTTATTAATAGACGTGACAACAGGTGAAGTACTTTGACGCTAAATTGGTGTGTTTAGGTTTTGCAGTCAGTGCTTCTATAGTTCGTAACAGACGTAACAGCATTTAACAAGTTTAAAAAAGTATGTATTCTCCAGATCGATTCCGGCCACGGCTGCTAATTTTAATACAGACTAGCCAGGTGCACTCCCCCTTCTTTTAACTCTC
This sequence comes from Caradrina clavipalpis, assembly GCA_932526535.1. NCBI lineage: Eukaryota > Metazoa > Arthropoda > Insecta > Lepidoptera > Noctuidae > Caradrina > Caradrina clavipalpis. Next base: position 15,872,426 of record OW052101.1, on the reverse strand, counting down.
ATAGTCCGATGGAAACCGGGGAAAGATTAGGCACAGGACCAACTGTGTTATGGGTGAATTTCCCGGGGTCAAAAATTGCGTGGCATCAATGAAATCGGTACTAAAAAACATAGTTATAATGTTCTCACATTTTTTTTCGGTTAGGTGAAATAGTAATCTATGTGTAGCACTAAATATTTTATTTATTGGATTAATGGATACTCCAAAAAAATTAATTAAAACTCGAAATCTTTCATTGCCGTGTTTGTCCACACTTCACCTTGTTGTGTATTATTCCTCATTGATAAAAATCTATTGGTTATTTATATTAAAACCTAGTTTTATTTGGTACATGAATAGTTAATGTATTGTTACGGAATACATTTATTCAAATATTTAAACAAAACAACGAATGGTTAATAAAAAATCATTTGTCCCAGAACTACCGTTCATCGCCGTGTCCTAATCATGTTCAAGGATATTGTTTTACCTACGACTTGCGTCCCCCCTCCCGGTATGCTAAACGTTGCATATTAGTGGTGCCTAAGTGCTCAACGTGGAAGGACGTACACACGTGCCTGCGTTTTCGCACCATAAATATAAGTATTCAATTTTTATGTTGCTGGACATTTTTTCTTTCATCGCCGTGGATAGGTATAACTTATATTTGAATAAGTTTGTCTTCATGAGTAAGCATTCGATAGAACACCATTTGTCATATGTTAATTTGTGAAGTGTTTATTTGTTTGAATATTTCATAGATTTTTTGTTATTTATATTTTTTACCTTGATTTTCATCGCCGTGCTTTCATTGCCGTGGTTTCCGTGGCCAAAATTTGCTATGGTAATGAAAAAAAAAGACACGGCAATGAAAAAATTTCATTGCCATGCCTTGTAAAACAATTTAGTTTCATTGCCGTGGCCAGGTATTTCATTTCCGTGACTTGTGTTTTCATCGCCATGGTATGATTAGGAAAAGAAAATATCTTTTGTTACACCTGGCTGAATTTCCTAGTGCCATATACTCACATTGTGTACTTAGGTTAATAAGAGATAATATTATGTAACCTGACAGGTTTTAAGAGTATAGCTAGATGATTTAGATGATTGTGTTTTTAGTAGGTACTTGTTATTTTGAAAATGCATCTTACTTGCTACAGATCACAATATATGTTTTCTGAAGAAGCTGTTTTGTTTTGTCAAGTGCAAAAATATATCTGATCATGCCTGTCTCCGAGAGCGAATGGAAGTAAGATTTGGATAGATATTACAAAAGAAAGAATAGCAGTATGTATAAGAAAAGAAAGACTGTAGTATTAAAGTTTGTAAGTAGTATTGCGAGTGTAATACAACAGTCTATGTTTACTTATTGTACTCTCATTCTTTTTTTGTAATATCTCCTTACCCAAATTTTACTCCCATACAAGTGTTGGAATTAAGACCTCTTCTTATAAACAGTCATTTTTATTCTATCTTTCTATCTCATTAAATAAAATATTTTTTAATTTCCGTGGATTGATTCTTTCATTGCCATGGCACAGGTCTTTCATTGCCGTGGACGCTTGTTTCATTGCCGTGCACGCATGTTTCATCGCCGTGGCACGAAATTTTTAAATCCTGATATGTCGTTTGTTTTTTAAGTTATGTGCCAGACATTAAGCAAGAATATATACATTAGCAAAAACTTTAATAAAAGCGTTTTTTTTTATCAAAATATCTTAAGATGAAAAAAAACACGGAAATGAAGATTTTATAGGACCCGTTGAAATTCACTCTTATATGCTTTCCGAGACACGCGGGTGTCACACCACTAACTTCCAAACTCCAGGCTGTTACTGAGAAATTCCTAATGAAAAAACCCAAAAACACTTTTTGCCCGACCTGGGAATCAAACCCAGTCGAAGTCAGTCAGTTATTTTACAAGCATAAATTAAAGGATTACTTAAATATTGCAATAAGGCTTGATGGTTCTCAACATTTGGAACATTTAGAAAGAAACCTCACTGAAGTTAGTTGCTATGATATCTCAAAAACCTCTCGCGTTCCTCGGGCGATCACTTTGCCAGAAACGGACGAAACTATTCGTTACAGAATAAAATATTACAGCTATTATAGGTATAACGGGTATTCTCGTGATTTAACGTTGTGTTCCGTAATGTACGGTGACAGTCGCCCAAAGAAACGGAGCCGGAAACTAGCGCACAACCTCACCATGAGACCGTGCCAAGTCTCGCTTTTAACATATTTTGTTTCCAAAAATGGGATCTTACTTTAAAAATGTATAATTATTATATCTTTATTGTTCACGCAGCTGTGAGCGAAGTCGGGCTGCGGGGGATGATGATGATGATGGTGGTTTATGTCTACAACACGATACAATTGAGTAAAAAACTTTATCTGTCTCTTCAACATGACATAGACACTGGGCACCTTAAACCCAGCTATGCGCGGAAAGTTTACATTAAAATATGATGGTTGGTTTGGTTCGGTTGGTTGGTATGATGGTTTGGTGGCTGCCTTGGCTCTACAAGTAGGTACAACCATTCTTACATAATATATTAATTTAAACTCTTCAATATAAATTCTTGCAGCTTTTCAGTAACAAGACGTAATGAAGTAACAAATCCAGCCTCGAGCAAGGCCCACATAACGACGCTCCTCTACAAACATCCGTCAATAGCAACATGTTAACTCCTCGCGTCACACATTACCGTTACTCAGGCGCACACACACCGCACATCAATTCATACACCGCGAACAAGCGTACATTACCTCACCCGGTACTACCCGGGTTAATGAAATGTGCGGAATACCGGACCTCTTGTTAATGATTTTGATGCTGTTTAATTTGGCCGGATCATCCGGCTGAGAAATTAAGCGTATAGTGGAGTTTTAGATGGTAGCTGTATGTTCGGGAGTGACGTTATATTATTATGTGCTTCTGAAGTGCCTGAAGTATGTGTTAAAATGAAAAGTGGTCATAAAATGCTATAAGTAGGTAACGACCCTTGTGTGTGTTGTGCTATTTAAGACCCAAAACTTGGATCTTTTTCAAAATTACGAACATACAGTTCCAATCTTTCAACCCTTACCAAATAATTCTTATTTGCGATTCTACGTAACCTTTAAATAATCAATAATAAAACGTTTGTATTTAATAAGTAATTAGTTAAGTGTCGCAATGGCCCAGTTTCTAAGAGGCGGCCCATGCTTGAGGTTGCGGGTTTAAAACCGAGTAAGCAACAATGTGATTTTTTAAATTCGTATGATAATTTCTAAGCTTGTCTTAGGCATCACTGACATCGGGGTAGGAAAATATGGTGACTTCTAATTAATATAAGTCTGAATTACCAATTCACCATGAGCAAATCCGGTAATCAATGCTCGTGTCTTGAGTTGTATTAATTGCAGTTAAAAATAGTAGGTACCTGCGACCTCTACAAGTTTTACAAAACTTTTTTTTGCTAGTGCCAAATAGAAAAACCTCCCTAAAGGCTATAGGCCTAAAGGCTATATACGAGGGCGAATCAAAAAGTAATGAGAATGAAGATAAAACGCGGTAATTAAAGTTAAAATAACAATTTATTCTTCTACATAGTCTCCTTACAAATCAATACATTTATTCCATTTTTTTTCTAAACCCAGGATTCTCTTTGAAAAAAATATTTTTCTTGACCCTCCCAAAACGCCTCAAAAGTGACCATCACTTCGCTATCGTCTTCAAATTTCTTACCTCGGAGGTGTTCCTTGAGCCGAGGAAAGAGGTAGAAGTCACTAGGAGCCAGATCTAGCGAATTGGGAGGGTGTTCTAGCAGTTCGAATCCCGTTTCTTGAATGGCAGCCATCGCAACTGCGGCTTTGTGAACCGCTACTTTTGCTCGTCGGTTAACATCCTGGGTACCCAACGCGCGGAGACCTTTTTCATATGCAACTCGTTCGCAAGGATTTTTTGAATGCTGCCATATGAGATCCCTGTGACCTCAGCTACATGCCTGATGGTCACTCTTTGATCTGGCAACACAACATCTTCGACTTTTTTCACGTTGTCTTCAGTGAGGGACGTGGATGGGCGTCTTTCGCGATGTTCATCTTCAGTGGATGCTCTGCCCAGTTTAAATTCCTTGGTCCAGCGTGCAACTGTAGAATATGGAAGAGCAGAGTCCCCCAATTTTTCCACTAAGTCACTTTGTATGTCTGTAGTAGATTTTTTTTTCAAACAGATGTACTTGATGACTGCTCTAATTTCGTTTTTCTCCAAGTTGGTGTAAATCTCTTCGACAGTTCGTATTCAAATGAATATAACTCCCGGAAATCGTGATATATGTATATGATTTTTTTAGGCTGAAGTTGTGGGTACATAAGTAAGCAAAAAAAACTTCTTTTGCGTTTTTATGCGGACCTGAAGTAACCGATTCTCATTACTTTTTGATCTCCCCTCGTATAGTGCTCCTTTAAGAATTGAAGTACAGTGACCTGTCAACGTTCTTCACAATCATAGGGCGAACAGGTTTACAATTTTAATTCGAATATAGAGCGTGCTGAGTATGTGTGACCCTTTTATTGTTGGATCAAAGTTAGAGTACAAAACTAAAAAGTGTTTAAAAATATTTATGTGTCATGGAAATGTTGAAATTAATCCGCTCCGATTGACAAGTAGGTACTAAAGAAAATTACAACATTTTAAAACTTAACTTTTTTAACTACAAAGTTGACACGCTTTACAGGCTTCCAGCTAGTTCTACTTAGTTAATTTAAAATTGCTTTTCTTTATTTATTCATTCATTTATTCATTCATGAACTTTATTATCTATTTACTTTTTACAGAATAGAGACATAATATAGGTAAACGTTCTGTATCGTCAATATTTACAATTATTTGTATAGCATATAAATTTTCTACTCCTTGCGAAACCCCATCATGCGGACCCTTCAAGTATTCCTTTTGTTGGGATTATTGAGTGAAAGCGAAAAGGGAAAATCCTACAGAACCTTACGTACTCTGTGCGTGACCACTGTAATGTTATCTCCCTCGCCCCTTGGATCTGCGGCAGTGAGCGGGAGCGGGGGGCACTACAATGTAAGTGAAGAGGCCCAGTGAGAGTGGTCATGTTTTAATGTGGGTAGGTATAAATCGGGTGTGTAGCAGTGAGTCAAGTGCGGTCAGCGGTCGGTTCTTATGACATGGAGATGATTGTTCGTTCTTTGTTGTAATACTTGTAAATAGACGCCCAACGAGTGGGACGCTGTCAACATGATTGGCTCGCATTTAATCTCTGTTATACTGTTGTTGTTGGCTATTTTATAAATACCTCGAAGTGTTTACGCCCTCTTTGTTTACTACCATTGAATTGTTATAACAATACTGACGTACACAATATTAAACAATTATTACCACCTATAAGCTTTATACTTATTGACACGTATGTATAATATCCATGGTACGCATGGAGGTAATTCATAAGAGAATGTGGGGTATCGGTTATGGTGGCCCATGGACTGATGGCGTTCGTATCGAGACGATGCACGACGGTATTTATATACTATCTATGTATATTATATGTATATATCAGAGATAAGGAATCTAATTCGATAACATAGGGCCACATGTGAGTCGTCATGTGTTTCGTCAAACATGTCGCGGTATCTTATCGATGGTAGTATCGAGTCCGCGGTTTATCTCAACGTGTACGTGCCATTATTAGTTCGTGTGGGTGCTGCCGAAAGCTTTCGCATTTTCCTTTTATTTTAATTCGTCAACAGTCCTAATGTTTAATAACAGTGTAGGTTTCCTCGGGTTCACGCCATTTGTATCGTTGTTGAGCCTTCGGCATACATCTTTTCCCGCTGCCTAGACCAGGGAGCCGTTCCAGCTGGCTTGTGAATTGCCTTCCCTATTTTTTAAAACTAGGTTGTAGATTCATCTGGCACGTGTAAAACGAAACACACGTATATGGTTTAAACTGCGACCTTACTGCTACGAAGTAAAGACGTTATTAATGTCAATAACATCACAAGGAACCTTGTGCCTATTTCACACATGACGTCATGTTCCTTCAAAGCTATTCAATGACCTCATTTATTATCACTAAGCCGAATATTGCAAGAAAACTTAATTAAGCAAACATAATGAAGGTATCAATAGTGCTCCCCCCCCCCCCCCCCGCTATAGACTGCGGATAGAGGCGAGGCATTACACTACTTTACGACGTCACCAACTTTGTTAACTACATAAGGCATGACGTTAGAGGCAGGTACGACGGCTCTAATATTTTTATAATATCATAAAACGCGTTTATCTTGCAGCAATTTAGCTAAGAGCTTCCAGCCCGTTATTAGTTAGCGCGTAGTTAGCGTATAGTTAGCGTTAAGTAAACGTCGCGTGTGTGCGACTACTTTAGCACATACTTTAAACCTAATTAGTTATTGCAAAACACGAGTTGAAGCGATCTCACTTCGAGTTACTTTAGCTTAAGCTATACTATATGACTTTGTAAAGCTTTATTGCTGTAGTGGGGAGCCAGCCTGCCCGCTAGAGCTTACAAACTTCTAAGTTTGATCTTAAGTCAAAAAAAGACTTATCGATGAAACGCTCGCTCATTTGTTACATAAGTTAGCTTAAAAATTTGGTCTTGTTTTTATCAACTTCAAAACTTTATTTCCAAAAACGTAATTATAAGAAACCCTCTTTTTTAATTAGTCTATAACATACTCAAGTAATATATGAAAGGTAGAAAACTGCTTTTCGAGCCACCGTTGCGCACGCTTTGCAGTGCTACGCGTCGAGCTACGGCGTAGCACGGTGCTACGACGGCCCGATCCAAGTCCACACTCCTGAAGCATATTATATCAATCAATCTATCATTGTCATAAATATGTTAATATTTCTATAATATTTATTACAAATAGATTTTATTTGTGAATAAAGAAATTATGTTTTTAGTAGGTAACTTGTAATATTACCTATTTAAAAAAAAGGAAAGCTTTTAGTTGTGAGTTCTATGTTGACTGTTTTTATTGATCGTAGCAATCGCAACCTCAGTAGCTTTTAAAATAATGAAAAAACGTGTTAGTTTAATAAAATAGAAGATTTTCAACTGTTACCAAAATCAATTTAAAAATACAACTCAAAATAAACTTAAAAAAAAAGAAATGGATTCCAATATCGACTTGCGATAAAAGCCATATTCCGTGCCACCGCATACTTTTGCCCATGTCATGGCTTCATTTTTTTTTGTATCCTAAACAGTTACACAAACATTGAACCCGGTGCGGTGTCCCCACAGTTCGGCTACCGGCGCTAGCTCACGTCCTCGGTCGACCCACCTCGACGAAAGAATCGTACATGCTCATAAACACAGCCTGTTTATTGACTGGTTGCCGAAAGTTGCACCTCCTCGAATAACTTCCATTCTGCGTGGAGTGGCGACCGCCCCGCGACCTCGCCGCGATTGATTCGCCGGCCCGCACCTAATACGCACATTTATAACAAACCACCCACACGCTCTGTACTACACTATACAGATACGCTCAGAAGCTCCACTACGTAAAAGTAGTCCTATGTTTTTTTTTTCTGAACACAAAACACACAAATGTAGGTCCCATGTAATAGGGGGCACCGATACATGCGTAGATTTAACTGAAATTGGACATTGATAGTTATACTCGTATTTTCACAATTACTATTATCATTTATTAATGATTCGTGGAGATCCTGCAAACGTTGGGCAGCGGGCCCTGGCTGATGTGTTCTTCTATATGTATTGCTTTACAGACATTTATACGCCACGTATGGCAGAATATTCAGTAACCATCTTTCCGAATATAACGTCTTATATACCATATTTTTGTAAATCGATGATTTTGATTTGGTTGATTTGATTTGGTAGTGGTGTGATCAGATTTAGAAAAAAAAAAATCTTACCTCATTTTTTCTTGTTTCTACGTCATCTTATAACAGACAACGTCACTTCTATAATATGTTCGTTGTCTAATCACAAGCTGATTAGTAATGAGACTTCTGCAGTTGGTTGCGTGATGTCCTCACGCACCTGTAGCTCGACCCCTTTGTTTTAACCCCCCCCCCCCCCCAGTTAATATCGTCGGATGAAGCACGAGGATATAATCAAATAATTCGACTGGAACAATTGTTTGTCCGCTTATAAGTGAATATACATAGTAATATGCTATGTTTTATTGTCTGTTTATGTTGTACAAAACAGTTTTATTAAAGATTTGTAAAATACATTTCTAAAAATCTCTTTTAATATCGTGTATTCCCAACTAGCACACTAGTGGAAATAGCAGCCTATTTTGCAACTTTTAGCCGTACAGTAGCGCTTTAGGGGTTCAGAAAGGGTTTTTAAGTTCTACTATTGCTTCCGTAACTGCTCATAGTTGTAAATATCACTAGGGGTAGCAGACACTGAACCAAATGCCACTCTAAGTTTTATAAGAGTTCATTTTACAACCCATTTGCCGTCTATAGCTTTAAAAGAGAGTTAAAACATATCTGTTAAAGCTTAAAGCTGCTAAAAAGCTTCTATTGCCGCTGCTGTACGCTTCAGAACTGCATAAAGACTTTAATTGTAGACTTTTTAACGGAACTGCATTAAAGATATATTTATCACTGTTCTGCCACTGAAAGTTTCATTGCAGAAGTGATTTATTCATTTGCGCAGACTTAAGTAGGAATTTGATCGTCTGTTTTACTAATAGCGACATTAAGGCTTCACAATAGAAGAAGGAGAGTAATGGACATTGCCTACTCATTTGGATACATTCTGCTATTTTTAATGGAGGAATCACATTTTATAAAAATATTTAAGCCAGTTTAAAAGAAATACAAAATAACATAATGAATTTGTTTATTTTAGTCCAATTTGATTGTGGAGTTGAATCTTCTATTTTACATATTTTTTTTACTTTTCTTGTTCGCCCAGTGTAATACTCCGTGTTTTTCCCACTTAGATGGAAAGATGCATAGTTCTTGTTTATTTAGTTGTTCATTATAAGTTTGAAAGGCATTCTGAAAATATGGTAACACATAGTTAGTGTTAAACAATCAAAAAAGAAAAATAGCGAAAAATATAGAAGCAGCTACAAATGATCATCGTATTTTAGGGTTTTCAACGAGTTCTACGGATCTCTAAACAAATAACCATTAGTGTGGTTCGATATCTGCAGTAAGTACGAAATAAAAGAGATTGCAAAGACTTGAACTGCATTAGTTGTACAGGTATTACTTGGACCTACAGAAAAGTGAAACTTAGCGCTATGACGCGCAGAGAGCAAGTTTTAAGGTTGAAGTTGTAAGTTAAAGCTGCTTCTCATAGACGACATGTTTACAAGACAATTATTTATCAGTACTTGAGAAATTTATAGGTTTTTATCGCAATTTGTACTAAAATATAACTAAATATAGCACGAGCAACTTACTAAACATAAATATAGTCAAGTAGGTAAATTCAATATCGTGTAGGTATGTGATATAAATATATTTATATAATAATAATTTACATATTTTACGATATTCTGAAGTAATTATTGAGGCGCGTTAAAAATACTCCAATAATATCAACTATATGCACGATAAACTGATCTGCGTTTGTAGCCACTTGCATATAATACAAAATATAGCTCAAAAACAACTTACCTTCACTTCACTTCACTTATTATTTATTTATATTCAGTAATGTCTAAATCAGGAACAACAAATGGTATTTAATAAATGAGAGGTAAAGTGAATGATCAGTGATCCTTTATTCGTTCAGTTCAAACCTGTCATTCATTCAATAAGCGCCACAAGAGCTTAAGTGTAGAGTTAATAATTAGTTGCCGCTCCTGTAGCGCTTTCATGCCACTATTATGAAGTTCTAATGGAACTATAGATTGCAAAAAGTTGTGCCCCTTTGGCTCCAATGCAGCTGTATAAAGTCTGCAGTACACGCTCTGGCGCTAGAGCTTGGCGCCTTTGGTAATAATCGGATTGGCTCCAAAGCTCTTAAGCAACAGTTTTGTGCTAGTTGGGTTGTATGTGCAAATATTTTATTTCTTAATTTTATTCTTTTATTGTAATTTATTATAGCATGTTAAAACAAGCATTAAAAGAAGAGGTATGTTTAAAATATAAATCTGTTACTGGTGTGCTGGGGTAGTCTAAGTAGACAATTACTAAGTATTGATTTAACAAGAAAAGTTATGTAAACTGTCACAGTAGTAACACAGAAGTAATGGCGAGGAGAGTTCCATTCCGAGCAGACGTGTTCGAGCTCCATCCTATAAAACTACACCCAGTTTAACTACTACACGTTTGTCAAATTAAACCGGCGACACTTGCATACACCGGTTGACATAACGCGCCAACTTTCGACTCAACCCGACATAAATCATCGTCGCCCCCTCTCATCACCCGGGGATGACGCGGGTGACGCGGGCGGCGGGGTGACGCGCCTGACGGGGATGGCGTTATCTTACCAAATTAATTTCTACTTACAAATCTTTGTGCCTGCTCCCTTTCACGATGAATGGAACTTCGAGGGTGAAGTTTATGTGACTCGCTATCAGTCGGAGTTGTGCCTTTGGTTTATGTGATTAATTACCTATCACGTGTGCTAACGGGCTCTTCAGGAGAATAAAAAATTACAATAAATTAAAAAAAATCTTCAATATCTGTATGATTTTCTGCAACTTCACTGCAACTGAACGTTCACTGGTCCCTCCTTAACGCCTGCGTTACAGTCAGTAGTGTTCGCGCATACGTATGTATTGCCAGCTCAGCTGAGATCGTTTTACATCGTGTCTTCCAATTTAGCATTTTACCGCTCGCTCGTAGCTCCTCTCATTGCAAGTAATATAATTTGATGTCGGCCCGTAATGTGTTCCTTTCCTTTATACATTGTTTCCGTTCGCGTTTGTTACGCAAATCAATCCCAAAATACCACCGAGGATAAAGTCAACAAAAAGATTCGTAAAAACGGATCGGAGGGAATCACGTAATTTATGAAAGCGAGTTCTGACTGACATTGATCTATTGAAAAGATGCCCCGCCATCAGCTCAGCGCGGCACAGCGCGGACAGGCCGCGGATGTCGACCTTCGCCCCTAACTTGCGCTCACAATACGGAGCCGACACAAAAAGACCTACACACGCAAAGCTCGTCTTAATCTCTTTCAAGAATTGTTGTTCAAATATCAGAGAATGGACCCTTTCAATTACAATCAGGCGCTTAATTAGAAGGGAGCGGGCGGAGTGTTTATTAAGGTCTGCCAGGGTCCGAATCAATGGGCCACTATTTAGGACTATGTAAGGTTTTGTCGCCGCCGAATAATCTGCCAGCTTTCGTTATTGGCGCGATTTTATTTACTTAATGTTATTGCAACGACCCGGTGCTGCCGTGACGTACTTTATAGTGCCTCGTGTTCAAACTAAATAACACAAACCTTTATGGAATGAGGTATCAAGGCTTACTTTAGCCGGACACCAACTTGAACATCTATCTATCTACATACATACATACTATAACGCCTGTATTCTCCAAAGGGTTAGGTAGAGGCGTAGCAATGTACACTCACAGTTCGTCAGTATGTTTAGGTCCCATGTAATAAATAGGGTGTGAGCCCATTGCCATTAACCGGGCCACAAATCCTTACTAAGAGCTGCTACTGAGTATTTCATACAAAAATCCAATAACATCCGCTCGACCTGGAAATCGAAACCATGACCTCTAGCGTAGCAGTCGCGCTTAGGACCACTAGGCTAACGAGGCAGTCCATAAGATGATAGATCTATCTATCTATTTAATCTTGCCAAAATTGTGAGATTAGATGTAATGTGTAAGTGGATCGCGGCGTGGTGAGCAGGCGCTTGACCTGGTCTCCGGCGGTAGCTCACCCTCACGTGACAGGTGCGCCACTTAACGTCGCTCTCAGGCGCGCGCGATAAGTACTCGTGTGGGATTCCTTACGATGCGGTAAATCAACACGAGTAGGTACCTACTCTGCTTTTAAAATGAAAACAGTTTACGGAATATATATCTTACGTCAATTTTTTGGGTTTTCAATTTAGTTTGGTAAGTTAGTAATTTGTTTATGATGGCAGTTACCAAAATGCGAACAAACAGCGAGATAGATAAAAAAAAGACATTTTGTGAAGGATTATGGAACTGCACACGGTTCTAAGGTTTATAGATAACATGAATATGGGGACTGTGGCTGCTAGCATTTAGGTGATAGTAGCTGAATATTAAGTGTAATAGCGTGCGACGTGAGAGCCCTACGTCCAGCGAAAGGTGATTACAATAATGGATAAAAGTGTAAAATTTCAGCATGGTGAAAGCCAATGCGAAGCAAATTAATACAAAGAGTATAAAACTAAAAGTAGTATTTGAGTTTTTCATGTCAGTCGATCCTTTTATCGTTATCGTATTAGTACTGAGCGTCACACGGCACCTACGTCGTACTGCGCCGACTTACACAACTTAAAACGAGATGATGAAGGCGTTTCACAAGTTCCGACGTGTGAGTTACGTAATTAGTAGCTGCTAATCAGCCGATATGTAACACAATAAGTGGAGTATTAGCGAACACACGGGGAGTTATATAGACATTCGCTGTGACCTGGGACGTTACTCGTGAAACCCCTGTTGTAATTACTTAAAGAATTCCTTTCCGTACAACTGCAAATCTTACAAATTACAATATTCAGCAATTAATAGCAGAGCAATCTATATTAGAAGTTTTTTTTATGTCATTGGATAGCAAACAAGCCTGCCCGCCTGGTAATAAGTGGTCATCGCTACCTATAGACAACTGCAATACCAGAGGCCTTGCAAATGCGTTGTCATCCCAGAGTCAAAGTTGAAATGTCTCATGTGCCTGTACATACACTGGCACCCATCAAACTGGAACACATCAACGCCGCTTTGAGGCAGACATAGGTATGGTGGTAGTACTTCTCCGTTCACAAAGAGCTCTACTACTACTAATGAAGAAGAAGTAGTAATGTTAAAATGATGAAGTTTCTTTAAAACAAACATTACAGTGATTAGAAAAGCGTATAAAATCTGTCAACAGTTAGCGTCGTAAGGTTCTCAGGTAACCCAGGCGAGGTGATCGTAACAGAACATAACTACAATATCTGTGAGAGTGCGCAAGATATCATGTGTCGCCCGCAATCATGTGCACCCTCATACTTCAGTTCAATCACCTACAATATTTTCTGTACATTGTGTTAACAACGTTATAAATCTTCTCACGAGTGAATTAATAGAATAAAAACGATCACAAAACTAAATAATAAAAATACTATTTTTTTTTACAGTTCCACTTTCCATACAACTTAAACAAAATACCCGGTAGGTACGTAATATTCTGAATGTATTGTTCGTATTGTATGGCCACACAGCGCGCGTGTTGTCATGCCTATGAAATGTCCACTTTATCCACACAATGATTTTTTATATCTATTTTTATATGCCCACTATTTCAGCAAATAACAACACTTTTATGAATGAATAAACTTCCAACTGTATGTGAAATAGCTACTTCTTACATATAATGCTCTCTTCTTGAATAGTACACTTAAATAAAATTCATGTACCGGATAAATTATTCCGCAAACTTTATCTTGTTTTTGTAATATCTCAAGCAACGGGCAATCACTTCCAGCGTTTGCCTAAACCATTGCGCATTGTGACTAACTCGAGCAGATATATTTATGTATATTTTTTATGCAGACATAATAAAAAGAGTGTTCCTGTTTTATATTTTTTAATAACTCGTACCTGGAAGTACCACCGAGCAAGTAAAACGTTTACTGCATTCAGTAAACAGAAAACATTCCATTACAATATCGATGCGGGGATAAAAACGGATAAATATAAAGGGTGTTGGTATAAACAGGCGAACGCACGTAAATTCGGCGATGCGATAAACCGCGGTCCAATATCGTAGAGAATGAATCCCGAAGACAAATTGTGTGGGATCGCGCGATAAAACGCGCTTGTCGGCGCAATATCGCGCGCCTGCAAATAAACTCGCGCCGCGACTGTTTGTACGACGGAATTAAACGCCGCCAAGTGATCGCCTTGTATACACGCCGCTGTATGTACTGGGTTTACATACGCGCCTAGTTTTCTGGTTGGTAATAGAAATTCATATCGCGAACTGTAAATTACGTGGAGAATTATGAATATCACGCGTAAGCGGCAAAACTGTGAAGAAAACAACCGAAATTGGACAAGAAACTGTCACTGTAAGAATTTGAGCTTAAATCTGGAAAAATATTAAATGATATTTGTAAACAAACGGCCCCACTTAAATCACGCAGCTACTAAGAGTGCGTGATCACACAGTGCCTCACAGCGCCATGGTGGTCGGTTTGGCAGCGGCCGGCGCATCAATCATCCGTAATTTGACGCAACTAAAACGCGTCTTAACGCGGCGGAGTGTGGTGCAAGTGCAAGAGGGAAGCGTATGGGTTACTTTTCCTAACATACTAGTTTGTTAAAAGTTAATATCGCATTCTTGAAATTAATGACAGCTTTACAACGTTACGAAAGTGCACAAAAATTTATTACTATTCTAATTTATGAACGTCGCTTATCATTTTGTTAACATTAATATGAACATTTATGTCGTATATCTTTGAAAAATTGTAAAAGCAATGAATTAGAATCGTTCAGAAAATAAAACAAGAAAAAGTGTGTGATAAAATAAAATCCCTTCAGTTGTTGTCTTGGATCATTAAAAAGGATATGATATAGATGGTTATGTTATTGTTATAAATGTTGTTGTATAATACTGTGAAATATAAAGCAATTATTGTTGCGCGAAGAGCGGAACAATTTGTTGCCTACAATAGCTGTGCACGCGTTTAAAGAGATTGCCAATCAATCCCGTTAACCCGGGATTATGAACCGTGACGATTTAACGAGGAATGTTCGCCCGCACGGGTCGCGGGACTGCGCTGAGCATTGTTTTTATTTTATTTAATTGTAGGTGAGCCTTTCCTGAATCGCGACCATTTGTTCCTCATCGCACGCTCCGCGGCGCCTCAAACAAATATCGACAAATTACAATCGAATAAGAATTCGTCTTTGTCCTGTCTTCCAATTTGTTTTATGAAAAGATTACAGCCTGAGTTTACAATAAATTTGTAATAAGGTAGGAGTTGGACAGAGATATTACGCTCCCCGTCCTCTAGGCGTCGTTAACTAAGTCGCCAGAGAATAATTCTGTCTGACCTATGTAGCTATTTCTGCTACAGATTTATTACAGTGGCATTCTTGCAAAAGGACAGCGATTATTACTTATTTTCGTTATAGTACAGACAGTAAAGTCCGGTGATCCCAGGGGCGACATAAAACAAAACCCATTAGAATCCCGTAAAGTTACGGCCCTATAAAGAGTTCTCCGTCATTAAAACAAAAAGTTAATAATCATATGATAATTTATACGGAACAGTGTAGCATGCATTTTAATTAGGACAGTAAGTCAAGTCTAAAGTTGGACCGCTCCGAGTTGCCGGGTATCCGGAGCTGGAGTTGAGGTGATAAATAGTGCTCCCGGCCACTAAATCACACCTTTATATGAAGGCATCCGAATTAAGGCGCTTCCACCAACGCTATTCTTATCCGGGATTGTAGTGTCACCTTTGTGTTGAATTAGAAAAATATACGAGGGCTCGTAATAAATATTAGGAACGACGCCTTTACAAAGCTACGTCGTGATGAAATTACAGACGTGATATTTATGCGTTCACGAAAAGTAAGTGAAGAAAGTGTAGACGATTTCATTTAAGATTTTAGTCTTGGCGTTTTAGGCCCAAGTTTTATCTTTATACATTTTGTACAACTATTAATCTTAGTTAACGTTAGGATATACGGGATGGAAGGGACATCGTAGCTAAAACTATATTACCATGGATTTAGTACATAATTCCAGACACAATTGGGATCTTCTGCATACACACTACAAGTCTGTAAGTGTTCTACATGAACACTCACAGACTACTCGGTAACACGCACAATAAAATAACACACAACCAGCAAACATTGGATATTTCACAATCCATTCACACATTCCTCGTGCCGGCCGGCCCGGCTGCACCGTGCACTCGGCGCGCCCCGTGACTGCGCTGCTAGCTCCGCCACGCGGCCGCGCCTGAGTTATGACGCAGCCGCCGCCGCGTGATATTGTTTATGCGGTGTGTCGACTCAAATTACGAGTTACTTGGTGTAGGTGCGCGAAGTATTATCAAACATCCTATGTAGTTATGTCTTGTGTTTTAAATCTAATTTCTGAACTTTTGGTATCGGAATTCCTGGTTTTCATATTAAATTGAGTTTCTTTAGTGGGATATATAGTTAAATGTAAAACTTGTCAGGCATCGTGCAATCTCGGGAAACTTCACGTGATTATTATTAGTACCTATTATTGTAATTAATTCTAAACATAAAATTAATTAATATTCACTTCGTCATTAACTAGTATTTGATCGATATTATTATTCAAGCAACACATACCTACCCATTAATTCCAAAACATTACCTATTTGGAGAAAATTATAATATAAACCAGTCAGCTACAAATACATCAATGTTTTGTTAACAATTAAAGTTTAATGTAATCCTCACGCTCACTGAGTACCGCAAGAAAATGTCTCGAGGCAACCCTAGGCGTGAGATGAGGCGCACGTTACCGACCGAGGTGGCGCGTGCGGCAGCTTGTACGGTCTCTCGGCAACACCGCGACTCAGAACTTGAAAGGCTGCGTCTCGATCGCAGCGTAAAATTAATCAGGATCACGTAACTACCATAACTTTAGACGTAAGATGTTTTATCTTTCCATACGGTATGTACTCGCAGGTAACAGTTGAGATCACGTGTACGCGCGGCTTACGTGGTGCTCTACATCTTGATACGGCTTTAGTAATAACACGTCGCTACTATCGCTTGCCTAGGAGCTTGCGAACTGCGTGCCCTGATATACGACCAACATAAACTTGGAAATTTGATCTTTCAGAATATAACGTAAGAATTATTCAGACGGATTGCCAACAATAATGTACACTTACATATAATTGATTTTAAAAGAAGGGAGATTTTACTTATTTAATAACTTTAAACGTTTTTAAAATGCTGTAAAACTTTTTGCAATGCGGTTGCTGTCGCAAAATTTTATAGTAAGTACAGACATCGATGAACATTCTTTAAATGTAGAAACGCTTTCTTAATTAACGAATTCCAACACACATTTAATCTGTAGGCTACAACGCCACTGAACACTATCAGCCAGCGCGCTCGGTGCAATGTTAACTCTATAGCGGTACATATAAGTACAGTCGGCGCGGCCGCGGCGACCGCAGCGCCGCCGTGCGGTGCGCGCTGGCACTAAACCGGCGTCACTCTGCCAGTAGGGTTGCCACAAGGAATTACTGAAGTAAACACTAATACTCTGTAGTAGTAATAGGTTTGTACCAATGTAAATCTACCTTTATAGATAGATAGATATTTAATTATTTATTAAAGAGGCTTGGAAACACCTTCTATGTATAACATATTTTAGATATTCGTTTATACAATCCCGGACTTATATAGTCGCCAATTACTGTGTGTTAGTGTTTATGTAGTAATAAGAAAAGTGTAATATTTGTGATGATATACTTTCATGTACTCAGAATGTTTCGTAGCCTAGCCACGATACAGATTCCTAAAAATATAATCCTAAAGATTATTCACTTCATTACTTACTAATTAAATAAATAAATAAATAACTGTACTCAGACACAGTTCTAGCTTCTATTTTCTTATACAGTAATTAACACAATCTGATTATTAGTGGACACCGCCAAGCACTGTTGCAACACACCGTAATGCCTCTGACATTATAGACGTCAGCTATGTATACCTTAAACACTGAGATGTTACATAATGTGTTTGTAATGACACCAACGGCGGCGGGCATACTCTTCAAACCGAAACACAGCAATGCGGCAGACATCGGTATGATATCAGTAGGTAGGTACCTACTTACTCGGACGAGTTTTTGTACACAGAATTCTATCACTACAGTCATTATTACTTACTACAGTAATTGAATACATAAAAATAAATGGGTCTAAACAATCTCAAACATTGAACTGATCGCAAGAAATACAACATGACTGTGAAACATTTGTTTCACAATGAACTCATCAAGTATATTGTGTCAAAAACTCGTAAAACAAAATGAGCCATTACGTTTTCTTTTGATGAGTAGCGTTAAGCCGAAAAATTAAATTCAAAATCACCGCCCAAACGTTGAAAAGGCTCTAAACTTTATTTAACAGGGGGCTTTAAGAAATTCCGAGACTCACTGACTTGTTTATCCGAGATGAACGATATAATGGCGCAAGTGGCAAGCGATGGGATTTGCGATAACTGGCGCCACTAAATAATGCTGGGCGATGCTTGGGAAGCTGTTGGAACAAGTGTGTGCGGGCATGGGGCACTGGGGTTCTGCTCCACGGGCACGCAAGCATACGTAGGTAGACATTAATAAACAAATTGAATTTCAAAATATCCACTCGGTTATTCCAAATATTCATAAACTTTTTCACTCCTGTTTTAATATCGTCCTAAATAAATATGATAATATAACGAAAAGGTCGTACGTAACCGAAAAAGAAAAAATGTTTTTGAGCAAAATACGTACCTAAAATTAAATCTAACAAATTGCTGGCATGAAAGAAAAATATTTCACGAATGTTCGCCCTTCACGAGGCGACTCAGTTGTCCATTAGACTACAACAGTGTCCCGCGGGCTCGCTCGCTGCCCGCTGTTCGTCTCACACTTCCACCAAGGCAGGTACCAAGCACCGTTGTATTAAGTCGTAAATTAATTTCGCCTTCATCCCACAGAGGCACGTGCCTCGCAGTGCCGAAGTGCACCCTTACTATTTCAACATATTTATTTACAAAACTCAGTTGTATAAAAAATGTAAAGGAAAACGGTTTTGAGAGGATGAGTGAAAGGCGACTAACAAAAGGGATGTATATGGCAGATGTGAGTGGCAATGCTGGGAGGGGAAGCCCTAAAAAGACCTACCCTGACCTTATTGGTGAGGTTCTTCAGAAAGGTCAGGTGCGCAGTACTCGTAACCGGCGGCGTGCTTGTATGACCAGATGTATGAATGTGGAGGAGGCGAAAGGAGTGTGTAAGGATCGTAGCAGGTGGCGGTCCGTGGTTTCTGCCTACCCCCGTGGGAAAAAGGCGTGAGTTTATGTATGTATGAAAACGGGTTTCATCGAAAAGCTGAAGCTCTTTAATCTTATTTTACATCGGGCCTTACTTCAATTACATACGGTGCAGATAAGCCCGAGTTCGCCAAATATCCATCTCTGATCTTTTTAGATAAAACATACCTTGGTATCAGTATGTGCATTTCAGTTGAATCTCATCGCAATCATCGCATTTTTACAGCCGAAGCGGCTGTAAAAATGCGATGAATTATCTGCTTCAGAAAATGTTCTGCGATTGAAATCATTTTCTTTTCTAATTCTGTCTTCGTTTAGTAGATTGTTTTGCGATATTTTTCTCTCATAACTTCATCAAACAAATTCCATTTTGTGCAAAATGAAGCTAAGAACACTGGTAACAGCATCGATGAAAATTCAATTTAGAAAAATCACGAACTTTACGACTAGTGAACGAGTCGAGATAAAATAATATTATGTAATTTAAGTGAATAGACACATAAAATCATCGTTATATTAAAAAAGAAGTTTAAAAAACTAAAACCCGACTACAAAAAATTCACGTTCTAAAAAGTATGAAACAAGAAAACATTCTCATCTGAAAGCCGTGGTCGTATGCCACTTTACCCTAAACTTTAGTGCTAAAGATTCATGTTCTATAACTACATACATACAGTTTTACCTGAATTAGGTGGCATACGACCACGGCTTTCAGATGAGAATGTTTTCTTGTTTCATACTTTTTAGAACGTGAATTTTTTGTAGTCGGGTTTTAGTTTTTTAAACTTCTTTTTTATTTAAAATATTTTGGGGTTTAAATTTAGACATTTATATGCGTAATATTATTGGAACTGCAACATATATACACAATATATGAAATAATAATCTATTAAGTCTCCCAAACGAAATATTGGTTAGTTAGATAGGTTTATGATGCGTTCTAAAGGGTGCTATGTACAATTTACTTATATAATATATATATATATATATATATATATTTGAAATGTGCTAATTAAGCCCTTTAGTTTGATATGCAACACGACCATATTTGGAAGAAAAAAATTTTTTTTTCACATCTTCTTGAGCCCCAGAGGGCGCCACATACAATTTATTGCAACATAATGTAGCCTATAACCAGCGGACGATCAAGACGCTTCTAATGACACCTCATTTGTCAATTTACGTTAGACGGTTTAGAAGTTATGAGGGAACAGATGAACATCCATACATACATACATACATACATACATACATACATACATACATACATACATACATACATACATACATACATACATACATACCGGTCAACCTCATAACCCTCCTTTTTGCTTCGCCGTAGTCGGGTAAAAAGACATTCATTTCGGTTTAAGCCCAAAAGCGATAATAATTTGTTCAAATAATTGTATGATTTCAAAAGGACAAATTACATAGAAGGAAACGCGTAGGGATGTGATTGTTCGTACACCATACAACAATTGATACAAGCTAATGACTTGCGAAATTAAATCAAACGAACGAGTTAAAAGGACAGAAATCGCATTAAAATCCAAAGCGACACCAACAAAAAAGGTTTTAACTCCAATTATTACCCATTCCGTATCTGTCTTACACGGGACCGTGAGCAAAAAAGGGACAAGGGGACAAAAAGAGCCAGCGATAATGGTCCCACGCACTACCAACAGCCTCGGGCCATTTTAGGGTTTAGTACAATGGGAACGCTTGAACGGTAATCGACGTTTTATAAGAAGCACTACAGGGCGGTTACGTCACCGCGACCTTTTCACTGTACAACTTGATAGCCTTTGTGTTGGTCTCATTAGAGCCACTTTGGATTCTCTTTCAGTGGCTGAGTTTCTATCGGATAATGCAGTTACGACAGATATAGGCCTATCCGGTGGCTTGTACAAATTTCTCATTTATAAACCTTTTCCTTATATCTTTTTACAGTCAAAGGGTTGTGCAAGTAACACAGTTTTATTTAAAACGTGCTTTGAACGCGCTCCAAGAAGTCAAACGTAACGCGTTTTCCAGCTGAGTCACACAAATGTATCGTGCACATTGTTGTCGCATGAATGTTATAAGTCGTCGGAACTGTTTACCGATGTTGCTTTATAATATAAGAACTCTGAGCAGATTGCTACACCATCACCATTACTCACGCCTGCGACAGAACGAAGACTTCTAGACTCGGAAGCGAAAATTTGATATCCGATCAAACATACATTTATCTTCGCCATTTGCGGGCAGACAGAAATTTGATAAGCGCTACGCGCAAAAAGCCCGATTTACTTAATGCAAGATAACATTTAGACATCCTCACGGTAACGGTGAGGTTGTTCTAGAAAATTCCCTTTAGAAGCGGAATATTCGAGCAGCAGAGCAGGAGAGGGGAGCACTCAACGGAACGCTAATGGCATCGTTTTAAAAGGAAACGAAAATAATAAATTATTGACATCATCTTTTCTATCGCGCCTTGGAAATTATTTATTTTATCTGTACAGTGTTAATGCCCGTCTGCGTCGGAGGGAAATAATACTCTTTGCTGCGGTCAATGAAATGGAAACAGATGTTAAATGTATGAAATGCTGATGGAAGTCCCGATAGCGGTGAGATTTATTCCGAGCTTTTTCGCGTATGTTGTGATCGGATTAATGCTGCGTTGGGTGGTGGGATAAAATTAATATTCCATTTTTGTTTAAATATTTACTAGAATATTTTATTTACTCATTTCTATACGTATAGCCATGTTTATAAATTACTCAAAAGTATTTGACAAGGGAGATTTATATAACTTCTTATATAACATTTTCTCATTAAATATTACAGTAGTTGTACATGCATAACAATATTAAGAAATTTAGCAAACAATAACAGTACCAAAATGAAATCTGTAAGTGAAACAGACGAAGTACCGCCGAACTTACAAACTCAAAACAGTTCAGTTAAACTAATTGTACAATACAAACAATGCGGTAACCGTGTGGCCCTAACGATCGCTGCAGGTGGAGCTCGGAACTAACAGGACAGATACAAGTAACAGTGTATACAATACGGTCGCACAAAGGAGGCATCGTATGAGATAACAAGGGGGAGAAGTAGCGGCCCCATTACGTTGCCTTGAGGTACTCCACCCTTTAATGAACGCTAGGACACCGCTAAAGTGAAGTGTTCTTGTTGCTTTAATGGTTTTATTCACACGTTTGGTGTGGCTTTTAATTACTTTATAATAATAAAACGTGACATTAATTGTTTTTGTGTTTCTTCTGATGGTTTTACGAGTACAAGGCTTATGAAGCGAAGCTATTACAACGTTTTATATCAAGCTTTTGTTTGGTGACCAACGTTAATAAAATAATGGCTTCATTATTTTAGTTACGAATTTAATAAATTCGTGTTGACAGATGAAAATAAAGAACAGTGGTGTGCACGGGGCTGGTGCCAAGTGGCGATTGGTGCAAAGACCCACTGGCGACTAACAATAATCTGGCTTTGGCACGCGTCCGACTCAGCGCAAACCGTGTTGGGGTATTAAGCTTCGCAATGTGATTTGACTCGCCACATTGCTCCAGTGGCACAGCACAGCTGCTAAACATGTGGACCTGGGTTATTCAGCGGAGTAATGACAAGTGTACTTCTAACTCGTAATACTTCGTGTCTAATGATGTATATCCGCATGCCAATGAATACGGACTCCATCAATAAAAGTGACACTGTCATGAATTAATCCTAACACTGAATATAGTATTGTAGATTTTGCACGAGATTTCTTCCGAGCGAATTTTCTATGTAAAATAGAAAACTAACTCGAAATCTCGAATCTCGGATCCCGATTTTATTGATAATAAAAATTTAGCCTAAAGCACTTAGGGACAGCTTTTTATTAGCGTAAGGATATTCAGAATTGGATCAATAGCACTGTAAATTAGCTTGTTTAAACAAAAAAAAACCTAATGAAATTTTCAATATCAGTAGGCATAGATACGGTACTATAACTCATAGACAACCAAATAATGATGAATTATGAAAAATGGTAACACTGGGAGTCTAGAATCATGTACTGAATTCATGATAAAACTTATCGTTACGACATCCCCTCCACCCTGTTTATATAAATCATATAGATTCATTAACATAAAGTATGACAAGTGACTACTTCCTCTAATGGAAGCGGGACAAATGCTCTGATGAAAACTATTGGTATTTATGAACCTTATCACTTCCGAAAACTCATTACACTTAGATGTCACTCGGAAAATAGTTGAAGTAAACGATATCTTCAATCATAACACTTGAACCATTTCTACGTGTTTGCAACAAGTTTGTGAGCCAAATAAAATCATCAGATTAGTGCCAAACTCAGTCACGGATCAATTTAATCACGAGCCTCTTCAAACTAATGGGTGAGGCCCACTTAATGTACAAATAGGCCGGTCGGATTGTAATCTGGATAGAGATTAGGCAGGGATTGAGGAGGTCATCGCACAATCCTCCCCGAAGGTCATCAACGTCGCACAGCTATACAATATGGTATTAGTGTCCGCCGCGGTGCTGTGCTCACTTCACTGTCCGCTGATTACTGTATTGTTTCGCTTGCCATTCCATTTACGAATTAATTGGCAGATTTACCTTTCAGTTGAATCTTGTTGACAAATTACTTAGTATACTTGGAAAATGAGGCTTTGTCGGAATAAAAAAAAGCTTTAACAATTATAATTTGTGTTAGCGTAAAACTTATTTATAATGTTCACAAAATAATTTAATCTAATTTTAGAGCACGATTACGTAACTTTTAGAGGGTAGACCTCATAAATATCATCCAAAATTTAAGGTCACATTACGAAAAGGTAGATTTCATTAAAAACTTTCTTCTTGTAAGAATCTTTTGCATAAAATATTTAAGGTAAGTTTTAATAAAATACAAGTAATATTCATAAAAGGCGCGACGCGACGCGTTGGTACAAAATAGTTTGTAGAGTGTACACAACTATAATTGTGTACCGACGCGGCGAGACTTACGAAAAATATGTCATCACTACATAGTATTAAATACAGTCGCTTTCTCTGTCCCTATATCCCTATGTATGCATAAATCTTTAAAACTACGCAACGAATTTTGATGCGGTTTTTTTTAATAGATAGAGTGATTGAAGAGAACGTTTTACGAGGGCGGATCAAAAAGTAATGATAATGAAGATAAAACGCGGTAATTAAAGTTAAAATAATAATTTATTCTTCTACATAGTCTCCTTACAAATCAATACATTTATTCCATCTTTTTTCTAAACCCAGGATTCCCTTTGAAAAAAATATTTTTCTTGACCCTCCCAAAACGCCTCAAAAGTGACCATCACTTCGCTATCGTCTTCAAATTTCTTGACTTGGAGGTGTTCCTTGAGCTGAGGAAAGAGGTAGAAGTCACTAGGAGCCAGATCTAGCGAATAGGGAGGGTGTTCGAGTAGTTCGAATCCAGTTTCTTGAATAGCAGCCATCGCAACTGCGGCTTTGTGAACCGGTGCTTTTGCTCGTCGGTTAACATCCTGGGTACCCAACGCGCAGAGACCTTTTTCATAATATGCAACTCGTTCGCAAGGATTTTTTGAATGCTACCATATGAGATCCTTGTGACCTCAGCTACATGCCTGATGGTCACTCTTCGATCTGGCAACATAACATCTTCGACTTTTTTCACGTTGTCTTCAGTGAGGGACGTGGATGGGCGTCCTTCGCGATGTTCATCTTCAGTGGATGCTCTGCCCAGTTTAAATTCCTTGGTCCAGCGTGCAACTGTAGAATATGGAAGAGCAGAGTCCCCCAATTTTTCCACTAAGTCGCTGTGTATGTCTATAGTAGTTTTTTTTTCAAACAGAGGTACTTGATGACTGCTCTAATGTCGTTTTTCTCCAAGTTGGTGTTATCTCTTCGACAGTTCGTATTCAAATGAATATAACTCCCGGAAATCGTGATATATGTATAATAATATGATTTTTTTAGGCTGAAGTAGTGAGTACATAAGCAAGCAAAAAAAACTTTTTTTGCGTTTTTATGCGGACCTGAAGTAACCGATTCTCATTACTTTTTGATCTCCCCTCGTATATGTATAATAACATCTATTAAATAGTGGAGAAATACTGTTATTTTTGAGGTTTCTAACGTGATGTGGTAAATAATTTCATTTCTTCCGCTTATATTGCAAACGCAGGCTGAACCCTACGAGATTTATCAAAATAATGCACTAAGTATTGTACACATTAAAAAGGTCTACAGAAAACTCCGCGATGGTATATGTCTACCTCTTATGGATATCCCACAATATTTTTTTTGTCATTTACTTTTTACGATAAATAATGACTAATTTTCGAAGCGATTTTAACCAATACAGCATTAATCCTTATCCAATTAAACATCTTAAATACATTTAATATAGATCTATATGGATTTTTACAGCATGTGACTTAAATGAATATTTTCGAAGATATTACAGATTTAAAAATTGCGGGACGTAGCGTTTGCGGCGCTGCCGTGCCGGCCGGCTATATATTTTATACCCGTGCGAAGCCGGGCCGCTATGTTTTTGTATACAACGTTCACAGTTTTTCAGTAGTATATTTAGTATCAGCGTGGCACCCGTGCGAAACCGGGGCGGGTCGCTAGTAAAGTCATAAAACAGAGTTAGTTTCTCATTATCTTATAGAGAATCTCCGTCGGAAGCAGACACAGTGTTTAGTTGGGTAACCATTGGGTATGTGTGCGTTATGGATGAATTCGAAATGATCGTAAACTATGTTAATTATTCCGGTGCGACAATGGAGTGCGGCGCTGCTGGCTTTGAAGTTTGACATATTAATGCCCCACAACGGGAACTTCAACGTGCTCATAAAAGCTTTTAAGACGTGTATCCTCTACATAGTCGACTTAGACGGGGCGGCGGGCGGCGGGATATCGGTATCAAATATGATACGAGAAACATTAATTGAACTGCCCTTAATTAATTTCCGATTGATTTTAAAAGTGTGTTAAAATAATGACTGAAGCAAATCTATACTTAGGGCACGCCTCGATTGAGGCGGTAAGTCCCCTCTTTGAGGAGTGGCTGGAGCGGCGCCACGGCGCCCTCACCTACCGCCTGACGCAGGTCCTCACCGGACACGGATGTTTCGGGAGGTTCCTGCACCTCATCGGGCGGGAGGAAACGCCCGGGTGTCACCATTGTGAGGATCGCCCCGAGGACACGGTGGAGCATACTTTGGCGGTATGCCCTGCTTGGGCTGAGCACCGCCGAGTCCTCGAGGCGGCCATCGGCGGCGGCGCCCTCTCGCGTCCGGCACTGGTTCAGGCCATGGTCCGGAGCGAGGGGGAATGGGAAGCAGTCGCCTCCTTCTGCGAAGCTGTAATGCTAGAGAAGGAGGCGGCGGGACGGGAGAGGGAAAGGAGGGTCCCCCGTCCCAGCGGCCGCCGCGGTAGACGATCCGGGCGTCGGGAGCCAAGTGACGACTCCCGGCCACCGTAGACGCGGGTCTGTGGACGGTGAGCAATGGGTAGCTCACCGTCCGTACGTTCACTAGCGACAGGCCGTGTCGACGGCGCGTTCGTGTTCCACGCGCGCCTCAAAGAGATGTCAGCAAAATTGGATGGGGCCACTGAGGGCCGATGCCTGCCGGGGCTGCGGGTTGTTCGAAAGAGATACCGCGCCCCCGGAACGCAAAGGGCACATGAAGGAACATAGACGGGTTTTAGTCAGTAAAAGTCTGACACTCCCTCCCGTCCCGCCCAGGGCGGGGGAAGTTATTTGATGATTTCCCGTCTATAAAAAAAAAAAAAAAAAAAGCAAATCTATACTTATATACTTATTACTTATCTAAATATATATAACTCAAAGGTGACTGACTGACTGACTGACTGACACACTAACACAGTGATCTATCAACGCACAGCCCAAACCACTGGTCGGATCGGGCTGAAATTTGGCATGCAGGTAGATGTTATGACGTAGGCATCCACTAAGAAAGGATTTTGATCAATTCTCCCCCAAAAAGATAAAATAGAGGATGAAACTTTGTATGAAACTTTGTCAATTTTAAACCGATCGGGCTGAGACTTTGCATGCATAAAGCCACTATGACGTAGGCCGCGGGCAAAAGCTAGTAATATTATAAAGCTGAAGAGTTTGTTTGTTTGTACGCGCTAATCTCAGGAACTACCAGTCCGATTTGAAAAAATCTTTTTGTGTTGGATAGCCCATTTATCTAGAAAGGCTACAGGCTATATAACATCACGCTATGAGCCACGGGAACGGATCAGTAACCAAAAACCTAACGCAACGCGAGTGAAACCGCGGGGCACAGCTAGTATTTTATAATAACAATACTGAATAAAAATAAAGAACAGCTACTTAGCGCTAAAATGTATTATGTTCATGCTTGGCCCTAAACTGCTTTACTAAAGTTTTGTAATTTGTAGATAAATTATAAAATTATAAACTTCATTAGTACTTACTCCTTCGGGTAGGGCGCAATATTTGCGCAATTTCTGAAATTACACGTCGACGAATTTGAGTGTTCACCCAAAGTTCAAAGTAATATAACCCTAAGAAGTTACAACTAATCGAGTCAGCTGAGCAAGGTCAACAACTTTTAATTATACTTGTAAGTACTAATGAAAGTTAACGTAAGAACACTTTGGTTTAAACTCTTTGCACTCAAACATCCATTTTTTTACTAATTAGTGGACTAACGAGTGGGTAACTAGCGCTCGGCTGCCGGAAGCAAACTGTTTCACTGAAACTGTATTTACTACTTCCTCAGGTTTCTAGAAGTGATGTCAGTGTTTTTAAATACCGCAAGGGAGCTCTGGTACCTTCAAGTTCTGCTGGAAAATTATATTTTTACAAAACGTTGTCTGTAATTTAACGCTGAAATTTGTTTGTGAATTTAAAGAGGCAATAAGGTAGAAAATGACCATAAACAAATATTTTATTCTTCCTAAACTGCATCAAAGAAGGTAGGTAGGCATCGTAAACGGAAAATTATGGAAGTTGGTATAATATTGAGGCACAACATAAGTACGTGTAAATGTTGACGCGCTACGCGAGAGTGAGTCTAACCACAAAATATTATCTAGGGGAGTGCTAAGTTCCAACTTAAAGCAAGCTCTGAAAATTAAGCGGACGATATAATGTTATTACGCGTTACATCGCCCAAATTTATGGTAACGTCACACCATCGCGCAGTTCTCGTGTACAGCGACGGCGACACTCGGCGCCCCCCGGGACGTGTTTGACAAATAGAGATATCGTGCACCGAATTTAGCTTGAAAAAAATTGTCGCGGAACGAGCTCACGAAACCTATATCTACAACCAAATAATATTGAGCCACCCTGCCTCCTTGAACCCGGATTAAGGCGACAAGAAACGGGCCGGAATGAGCGCGCTGACAGGTCACGGAGCACTGGCCGTGATACGTACACTGCAATAAAGTAAATTGCGAGCATTTGCTATACGTATTTGGTACAACGAGGATCTTTATGGCGCCGATAATGTTATGGGCAGGTAATGTTCTGTTTCGAATGTACGAATGGACGTTTCATTGTTTTACGATCGTCTTTGTGTTCTTGATATTCCTTTGTGTGACGTAAAGTCGCTGTAAGGTTTAGCAGTTTACGAGCACATTCGAGATTTTGCCTTTGAAAGTACTCTAATTATTCGGATATTAGCTACTTTATGGGTTCTAATAATATTACTAGTCGGTATCGTTTAGGTTTTAGTTAAAGCCTGATGACACTACATGCTAAGGCTCGCTTTCACCACAAGTCACTGAATACATTTGGCTCTAAACGAATTTAAGACATCGTTCTATTTCTGCCAATCGGTTGACGATAACAGAGACAGAATGATTATTTAAATACGTTCAACGCTAAATTAATGACTTGTGGTTCCAGCGGGCCTCAATATCGAATTAGGGAGATGTAGGTTATTTTTAGAGAGCTGTAAAGAAACAATAGCTACACATCAATGTGGGAGTAGGTAGCTACGTTTAAGTGTCGTCGTCTTTTCCTCCAGTACAAAGGTTCGCGGAAGGCCATCCATCTTGAAGCCAGGCCACTACCTATCTATTAGAACTGCTAATTAATTGATCTCTTTACTTTGTTTCTCTAAATTGGAGGTGCGCGGAAGGTCGTAGTTCCCACCATTGTTCAGGCTCCCTATTATTCTGGTTTAGTAATTGGTAATTCCCGGAATGATATCGAACCATTAAGCTCTCTCACTATGACTGCTGGTGCGTGAGATTCCTTATTAGTTCTATTATAATTATGTAAGTACAACTTATACCTCGCAGTAGGTAACCCACGCACCCCTCGTGTTACCTAATGTTAACTAATGTTTTCATCTTTGATCACAAAGTGTTGCCAAGGATTTTGTTGCTACGGCGTTGAAATCAGTTCCAAAGTACTTTAACCTTTTTAGTAGGTACACAGTAGGAACTGTATGGCACTGATGAAGGTAATTACTGTTCTTACGAATATTAAAGGTTAACTTTAACATCTCTTAGAAGATAGCTGCTGACATTATACTCGTATATATTACTTAAGTCGGTCGTTGAACCTCAGCAGGAGTGTCGCCAACTCCCAACCACTCGTGTTCCTGAACTTATCTTCTAAAAACTTTTGGCATGGGTTTATCCAGTGCCAAATCAGTGCTCATTTAATTATATAACTCCGCACAGTGTCTGAACTATTTATATTTCACACTACACGTCCTAGTTCTACAAAACGTGGATATTTCCAGTTCTTTTCACTTCTAGGCTGATATAAAATTTTATCTCGTATTGATAGGTGCTAGCAGTGCAATGTCGCAAGCCGAACAAAAAGGAAGGTAGGGAAGTTAGAGTTTCTATAGAGCGAGCGAGGCCAATCGAGGTTTATTTTAGTTTGCTCTTCTGGGATAAGCTCTCTCTATAGGAAGCAGGCGCGATAACATTGGGAAGTGTTCACGATCCCCGGGGAGCCGAGCAGACATGAAGCTAATACAACTTGCCTAACCTTTTTATGTAAATAAATAAGTTTATTTTCCGAACTGTATCTACCAACATCTGTGATTTGATTATCGCAAGTTATTTCTGTAAAACATTGTTGATTGTAAGAATTATAAGAACCTTCCTAATATTGTACCTTATTATTTTGTTTTTTTTTTTTAAATTAAACGATGGGTCACGATTATCATTCTGAAGTTCTCGTAAGACTTGACTAAACGATTCCGATATTTCCGATAGAAAGTATAGTATAGAACGAGGAGTTGACGTTAAGACAAGTGACACTCATTACACAACAATAACAATATCACTTAGAAGCTGTCAACTAAATTGTAGTGAAACCAAACATTGATCAAGACCAAGATGTGTTAATTCCGATATCGGTTTGACAAACACGAGACACGCACAAGTGAGTACCTACCGCGTGTGACGTCACAGGAGCGCCGTGTGTCCGCAATTTATCTCCGGTGAGCGTCAAGTTTGTCGAAACGATCAGTGTGCGGTCATCGGCGAGATCGCCTATCGGCAGGATTACCAGTAACTAATGACGTAATGACTTGAGTACAATGTCGCCGCAACACGGCTGCGAACGCGCTTTGTTTAATAGATTTAGTGCCGGATTGTACCGGGGCAGTCCCTCGAACGTTATTGTTACAAGGTTTACGTTATTGCGTGATGATTTACATAGCCTTGCAGGCTGAATTGTGTACCTAGTACAATTTAAGTGATATTTTCTTATTAAGGTCGTTAGATTAATTAACTTAAAATGAAAGCCCCTTTGCTTAATTCTTAATATTAATTTAGACTGATCAACTGGTTGTTATTTAACATCAAATCATTTATTTCAATTAGATCATTGAAAGGCACTTTTGAGCATCATTTACAGAAGAAGAAAATAATGATATTGAATTTAGAAATTAAATATAAAATATAATATTGAATTAAGTACCTAAATCTAATTAAGTTCATGTCTTTGTTGCAGACTTAATTTCGGCCCAGTGATGTAAGTGGCCACCGTTCACAATGAAGGTGAAAGCGAAATGAGCGGCCAGCCAGAGCCCGAGGTCCGGAGTCAGCGACGATGAGGCGGGCATGAGCACCTCCTGCGTTACCATGACAACCAAGATGCTTCTCTCGCTGCTACTGCACTGCTTCTGTGTCGCCACCACAGCATCAATACCCAGTGGAGGTAAGTGATACGAGAGCAATACAAAGCAATGAAGCTATTTCAGATTGAGTTATAAAAGCAAAATATTAGATACTGGCTCTTAGTATGATTTATTAACAAATCTAGGTAATTCTTTAGAAGAGGTTTTTGCAGGAATTAACTGTATAATACGATGTTGTAAAAATAAAAGCAAACTTGGGTAATTATTAAAATTAAGTCAAAATATTATTCTCATTTATTCAATTAAAATACATACAAATTACATTTTTAAATATTAGTAGAAAATATAAAAACATTTAAAAATATAAAATATAGTAGCCCACCGGCGTCGGGAACAGGGTCCAAGCCACCGGTGGTCAGGGCTCCTGAGAGAGGAATCTCCTAACGATACGCGCCGTGTCTAGGAGTACCGCTTTCTGAATCAAGCCCTTGATCCAGCCGCCCAACGAGAGCCTCCTAAGATGTATTAAAAAAATATTATTATTAGCTTAGGATATTTAGAGTTCATCTGTAAGAGTAAGTAATTTGCTCAGCGCAAATGGTTGGAGTGAGAGAGGAACATAAACTTATTGGTTGCTCTCCATAAGGTTTTATTCAAAGTCAAAGTCAAATCATTTATTTCAATCAGACCATTAAAAGGCACTTTTGAACGTCAAAAAAATTAAAACTAATGAATCTAGTTGCCCATTCCAAAAGGTAGTTTCGTATGGAGAAGAACGGGCAAGAAACTCCATACATACTCTTTTAAAAAAACGTATTACATTATTTTGTACAATTACATGCATTCCATAATAAAATATGCTAATGTCAAAACGATCTGTTAACAATAAAAGTCACTCAAAGTACTACAATACGTACTAAGTGCCACGAATTAAGAAATGAAGGCTAAACCAATTGTAATATTTAACACCAATATAATTGATATTGATATTAGTGTATTCAGAAACATACCTACTTATAATATTTATAATGACATACTCAGTAGGTAACTAGTCTCTCAAGGACTTTTTTTTTACAAAGTGCCTATCATTAACGTTAGTAGACCCAAATAGCTGTACCAAATTAATTACTTAAAAACGAATTTATATTTCAAGATAAGAAAACTGAAATAATAACTTTGGCCTCGTGTATAATAAATATATTTCAACTGTCGGAAGTTTTAACAAAAATAGCTGCAAGTTACAGACTGATAAAGAAACTTGCGATATTCGCTGAGAATCTCGCTAAAATATTCCCTTAAAGCCCGGCCATAACTTATTCTATTCGGGAAATAAAACAAAGACCCCACTATCTACAATGGAAATATCTCAAAAAACACGTTCTATTGCGCGTTTTGAATGAGATGGAAAAAAGAGGATTCCTTCTGGAGCAGAGGTTTAACATAAAATTCTAGTAAACGGGAGCATGTTACAGAGTTTGTAGTAAAGGGGTGCGAGGATTCGCGAGTTTTAGTGAATTCATATGAAGTATGAGACATCAGCGCGACTCAGCGAGGGTACCTGTGCTACTCCGTGTGAAACAGTTCATAATGTGGCTGGGAATTTAACAGGATTTGAATTAAAAACCACACTATGATATTGTGCACTAAAATTTGTGAACCACTTGTAGCATTCGACTGGTTGCCTTGTTTTATTTTAATTTAATGTTTTACGCAAAACTTAAAAACATAAAGAGTAAAAAGCATTTTACTGAAATCAAAACAACTTCCATTCCGTGAATCTTGGGTTTACGTTACGCAACAAATCATGTGCGATACATATCAATCATAAACGATGAACAGGACGAGCAAAAAATATTGCTTGACACAGAGCAATATCAATCGGAGCGGATCAATCCTGACAGTGGAGTGTCCCGCGGAATCTCCGCACGAGTGAATGGATGCGAGCTAGATACCGTTCGTTCTTCATTCGGCGCCAATCGAATGGAATGAATCGTGTAAAACCTGCTCAGAGTGATTTTTTATTGAGAATATGGTAAGTATGCGAGGTACAGCGATTTCGGGTTACAGGAAACATTTTTTATTCGGAACTGCGGAATTGGAAACAAAGGGAATAAAAGCGAGGACGCAGCGATACACAAAAGGAAGCTTTTTATTGTCATACAATGGGTCGTACACTACATTTAGGGTCTCCTACTGTTCACTCAGCACCTTCTGCAACGTCTATAAGCTTTTCTATGCTGGGTAATATTGGACTCCAAACTAAATGTTCATACCTACGAATAGATAGTTATCTCCTGATAATAAATCTCCTGAAAATATTTTATTGAAAAAAGCCAATCCTCTGAAAACGGAAGCAAATGATCTGCGTGAACACTAATTAAAAACGATGAAAATAAAATGGTTTCCGTTCCAGTAACGCGATATTTTACACAAGGAATAGATTGAGGGAAATGAGTTCTTTAGCCGGATTAGAATAATAAGGAAAATACGTCATGTATATACGTAATAACAATTGACAGTAAGTTCGTTTGTTTATTAAGTAAAAGGATTCGAGTTTACATACACAATATCTTTTTAATATTAAACGGTGAAAACATATTAACGACGGTGATCATCTAAATTTATTTATTTCAGTGTTTGTATGGGATCGGAAATAAAAAGTAAGGTCGATTTGATGACCATACAATTTCATGGAAGGGGTCCACTCCTAGAGTGATTAGCCCATTATAAGAGAGGGGGTTTTCCCATAAGGGAGAGGTTGTGCCTCAAAGGATAAAATATCAAACCAAATTAATAAGCAAAATAATACAGGCTTCTATAAAAGCAGAAAATTCAGTGTTTGTGCTATAGAAAATAGGTTTAATTTTATTACAGCTATTTTCAAGGCTTCTGTTTATTCCCAAAAGAGTAAAATAACCGCTTTCTTGGATATTTTTCTGAGCAAAGTGTAAGTACGACTGTTTTAAGTTTATTCTTGGAATATTCCTCACTTGGATATTCCGCTAAAGCGAATGTTATTTCGACTTAACAACTTTGAGAGATTCTCGGCAGATAGACATGTTACTATCTATATAAGTGTCTGTGTGGCGAGATGTTCGCTAAAATCTGTCTGTTTCATGGAATGACTTGTGCCACACACAAACATTTATATTTCAAACAAAGATAGTTGTTGTTTCATACGAAACAAATAGTTTTACCTACTAGACACTCGTATAAAACTTGCAGTCGTAAATAGCACAGCTAATGGCAACTTTGTTTGCCTTCATGATTCTATACTGAAGTCTATTTTCGGAAAGACCAAGTGAAAAAACTATCTGAAACGTTCACAGTTAACGGACAATCAGAACCACATCAACAAAACCTGAATCTATATATTGAAATCTGATTGTATATACAATCAGATTCCAATACCAATATAGAACCGACTGAAAAAAGGAAAAAAAAAACAAAATAACTTTGTGAATTCCCGCCGCGCAATGAAATGTACGATTGTGGGAATAGCCGAGCGATGTACTTTACAGTACATGGCGCAGGTAAACAACCTATGAATATCGATAAAACAAAAGGTAAGGAGAAATATTCCCGAGATTAGCTTTTTTGCTTAGAAAATTATTTGGCGAAGCAATGTTGGTGAATGTTTGGCGAGTCGGCAGCCGCACGGGGATCGATATGAATACAATTTGAATTGAGGATGAAGTTATCTGAATATGAACACATGAAAGTGTTCGTTAGTGTATTACGTGTTAGTAAATACATAGTTTTATAACTTCAATAGGTTATTCACGTTATAGTCATTTTCTGTTATCAATATCGTATAATTTGATGATGTTGAAAATCGCGGAAAAAAGGAACTAAGATTACAATTTCTCAATTCGGTAAAATATTAAAAACTCGATTGAAGCCTTTTCTGGTCTGGTAAGTAAAGTTGACTTAAAGATAAAATCAATTATTTCAAACCGAATCTTTTGTTTAAAAAAGCACTCGTTAATAATCCAGGAACGCGATACTCTGAGAGGCGATATCTTTATTCTTTGGAGACGCGGCTTTTTGAACAAACCGTTCAAAATTTTATGCAAGAATTTTTTGCCGAAAATTTGTAGTATAATCATTTGAGTCGTAAATCGTCTTCGGGATATAAAAACAAGATAATACCGTTGAAGTGAGCTGCTGAGAGGCGGGTCAGCGAGATCAAAGGGCCTGTTCTGTACACGGCGGAACCTTTGAGTTCATCTCAGCGTTCCGCGTGTGCAGTTATCAGTCTATTTATAAAATTCCACTCCCCGGAGGGTTCTGAGGAAATTGTTCTGTCGAAATCATTGGATCCTCTTCAGGAAAATGAAGGTGTATAGAAAACATTTGAAATGGAATTAATTTGAGAAACACGTCTAGTAGTGTAATGTTGGGAAATATTATAAACGTAGAAGATATAACTTTTTCAACAACAATGAACAATGTGCTTGACAATGTTATAATGGTTACAAATGTAACGATATCAGTGAAACAGTAGGTACCTCCCTTATAGTATTATCATTAGCCTTTTCTAAATTATGTTAGGGTCTAACCAGATGCAACAGGATACTAATATCTTACACGCAGTGTCTGCCTATATGACTTCCACATACCAGTTACTGGTTAACATTTTTTTTTTTTTTTTTTTTAAACGTTGCCCCACACTAGGAATTTCTCCTGTATCGTGGGTGCGTTTACAAACACATAAACTCACATTCACAAACGACCAGACCCGGAACAACTATCTGTAGATCATACAAATATTTGTTCCGTGCGGGATTCGAACCCGCGACACGCAGCGCGGCAGTCGATCGCTCGACCACTGCGCCAACCGTGTCGACAACATACCCCCTAGTAAGACTGGTTGTTACACTGTCAAGCTTCTGACTACCCGCAACGACTTACAAATTACTACAAATGACAGCCGGGGCTTTACCTGCCTTCCGACTCACGGAGTTGTCACACCACCGTTTTCAGAAGTTCGGGGTGCTACCTACTAAGAATTTCTTAATGGAAAAACTCAATAACACTTTTCCCGCCCTGGACCCAGGACCTACTTTACAGTTTACAGGACCACTTTGCATATCATCTAATAATATTACGAAAAGATATATTTGTTTGTTTTTGTGTGTTTTTATTTGTAAGAGGTAATCTCTGGAAGTACTTTATTGATGAGTGCCATAGGCTATGTTTATGGTACATTTGTCTTCCTCGTGGATGAAGTTGCAAGCGGAAACTAGTATACAATGAAATCAACCAAGAAACTATAATTTACGAGTCTTTGAGTAGTTAAAAGAGTCAACAGTTAGTTTCCAATCAATTAACTCCATAATTAATAATTAAGTGCTTCAATTTAATTGAACGAATAATCGCGAAACGAAATTTCACACACGAATAAAAAGGCTGTGTTTCTTTCGACATCAAAAGGTGAAAAATAATTAACAAATTGATGTTTCACAGTTGAGTTCAACCGATATTAAAGAGAGTTTTCATTTTAATTATTAAATGGTGTTCTTTGAAAGTCGCACTGTCTGGTGTCTGGAACATTCACCAAGAAACTCAAACAACACGGGGTTGATGATCTGCTTGATGACAATAACATCGCGTTGTGCTAGACAGAAGATGCATCACACAAGTACTTTCTGAAGCATCCGTGTTCAGAGAGCATCCGTGCTATCTCTCCAGCCACTTCTTCGGAACGGGTTGCCACAAAGGTCCTCAATGTATGGACACCCTAAAATGTATTGTTTGACAAATGACAATGACATATGCAATAACTTTAAAGTTCAACACTTACAAAAACACAATGTGTACGAGTATGTAAGCTGCGTGCACTAGTTTGCATTCAGCAATTGTACGTCCAAATATGGATCATTTAAATCGAAAAAGTGAAAATTTGTGAAACTGCTTTCACAAATTGCTCCCTTTCATGATCAACCAGACAGTCATGTTATGATGGCCCAGTGGTTAAGGCGCCTGCCTCTCATGCATGAGGTTGCGGGTTCGAAACCAGGCAAATATCAATGTGACTTTTTCAGCTCATATGTATTTTCTAAGTTTATCTTGGACATCATTGACATCGGTGAAGGAATACATCGTGAGGAAACCTGGACCTGTAATTAATATAAGTCTGAAATCGCCAATCCGCCTTGAGCAAGCGTGGTGATCAATGCTCGTGCCTTCTCTATATAAGAAGAGGCCTTGGCCCTGTAGTGGGACATTAATAGGCTGGTATTATGAACAACCAGTAAGTATTTGGTCACGATTAATATTTTACAAATTCATCTCGAAGCTTAGTTATATGTAAAGTAAAAATAGCTTCGTATTTATTCAGTTTGAGGCTGTCTTTCAAAGATCACTCAGATTGGTGTCTGTGAGTGACCCACATAAAGCGTTCTATATTTTTAACACGGCATTCCATTGAAATGAAATTTTATTAATTTTACAAATTCTTTACTACTTTTTTTATATAAATATTCAAAACACGTTATTAGTGTATATGGAGATAGGTACGTGTTATAGCATTTTATAAACCTGAATAAAAAAAAACGATATTGGACTATCACTTTTTTAGTTCAGGTGTTACAATCATTTACCTTTATTTTTAACGAATGAAAAAATCTTTTATACCTTTATATAAAGTAATGCCGCATTTTTTGTATCACATTAAGCACCCATAAGTACTTGTAAAAGGATGTATTAGTTAAAGTATGCTCACACCATGGCGCGCTATATTATAGCCCGCGTTCCGCACCATTAGTTGCCAACAGTGCGGTGAGTCAGCTCGCTTTAGGCTGTTTGTGCACTGTGTTGTAACGTGTGTGTTTAGGTTAATTGAGGACATCTTTGTTAGGTCCATATTGACAAAAATCGGAAAATTTACAAAAAATTGCGAAAAATTCGGCTAAGATCAAGTTTGTCATTATAAAGACTTAAAAACAAAAATAATTGTAAGTCTGAACTGCCTAATAACCTCCAACAGATTTGTTTAAAAAAGAAATTAAATATTATTACAGCTTATAATTTTCAGCACGTAATCAGAGGGGGGATAATCAAAAATTCCGTTTGAAACATTATAGTTTTCAGTTCGGTAAATAAGCGTACGATCTATTGCTATTCTGCTCTAACATAATTTATTTTAATTACACGATCTCGTCTTGTGCCCAACCCAGCGAGAATGATAGGCCATGTTCCTGGATAAACCCTATTTAGGAATACTGAAGTGCTAGGCCGGCCGAGTCTGTGGACATTACGCCGCAAC
The DNA here is from genome assembly GCA_932526535.1 of Caradrina clavipalpis. Lineage (NCBI taxonomy): Eukaryota > Metazoa > Arthropoda > Insecta > Lepidoptera > Noctuidae > Caradrina > Caradrina clavipalpis. Next base: position 15,833,806 of record OW052101.1, on the reverse strand, counting down.
GTGCCTACACCCCAATAGTTGTGCTCACATTAGGGCGCTCAGCAATCGATCGGGACACCTGCTTGTTTGTTTGGGACGCACAGAGCTGACTCATGTTTTTAATCCTGCTTAGCGACCGGTGAGAACCTAGGCCTTTAAGCCTTCTACGTACTCTATGATTGTGTAGCCCACCATTATATGGGACGTAAATATTTGATAAGTGTTATATTAACAGGCGAAGTGCGAGAAAATTCACTGAAAATAATATGAGGCACAAGAGGCACATACATGTTTATAGAAATTTAATTTCATTAGGGTGCTGACAGTCCATAACAACTTGATAACAATTGTTCATCTTAGATATTTATCTACAATGGTTATAAATAGTTAATCTGTAATAACTTAGGCTAGTGAAGTTTATCTTCTAAAATGCATATTACGTTATTTTAATATATCGGTAGTGTTATAATACAAGTATTGTAGTTGTACATGAGTAATCTTTTACTTTGTATCAAAACTATTTGTCTATGTATGTATCTTTATAAAAATAAACTTCTGTCTTAGTCTGTAAATAGTATATTATAGTTGGAATTTTGCGGAGAAGTCAATAACGCGACAAATAAATAATTCTTCAAATAGTTTCGCCTCAAATATAAATATGATATGAGTATTTATTGAGTTTCTGTACTAAGTTCATTAGCTTCATCATTCAAATATTTATTGGTATGTTGGCTCGTTTAGTTTCTTTCTTTTTTGGAGGCTAAAATTAAATTTCTTCTGAACATTTATATCATAGTGTAAGCCATCTGTTGACACTGCAAATGATTATTGATATTTTACCAAACCAAATTCACAGTAAGTACTCGAGCTACCAATGGGTTTAGTTTTAACTCCACAGAACCTGTTTCATGAAAATTTCTGGGAAACTTCATGGGTCCAGCATTCCTACGATTGGCTCTGTCTAAAAATATATCCTCTGACATCAAAGGTGGGTTGATTCAATAGAAGGTGAACGCGAGTAGGCGTGCCGACACAGTGTGGACGGATACAGTAGGTCAGCGGACCAGTGGGCACTGCTTTACAACGTGCGGTACACGACTTTCTCGGAAATAGGGACTCGTCACGGGAATTAAATTATTTTACCTAAAGACAAAGAGCAAGCTTTAGTCCACCAGTTAAACTATACTATAGTGATTCGGTCACACATACACACTCACATTACAGTGCGGAGGTAACTGCTCCGTCAGTCTCGTGATGGCAAGCACGATTGTTGAGCGTGGGTCTGGGTTTGATTCCGAGGTCGGGCAAAAAGTGTTTTTGGGTTTTTCATTAGGAATTTCTTAGTGGCAGTCGGAGTTTGGAGGTTAGTGGTGTGACATCCCTCGGAAAGCACGTAAAGCCATTGGTCCTGCGCCTGATCTCTCCCCGGTCGTGTCGGATTGCCGTCTTTTCGGACTATAAGAGTTAAGGAAGAGTTAGTGCTCCTGTATTTGCGCACACAGTTGTGCACTATAAATATATCCTGCGTACTGGGCTAGTGTACATTGAGATTAGTCAGCCTTCTATACAAATCTGCGTCTTACCAAGCCTGCCTAGCATGGCTATCGCCTTAATGAACTCGATCCAGCTAAGTACCTGTTCTCACACGTTTACTGAACATTGCGTACATTAGCCCCGGCAGTCAGACATGGTCTTATGAGCTAAGTGCTATTACAAGGCGCTCGTGTGATTTACTCGCTGCTATATTAATTTCTTCGTAGTTCATACATAAACGGAAATGGTTCAACTGTTCATGTGGTACTCTTTGTAGGTATTCTATATTAACGACAATCACAAATTCTACAATATCATATTCATTCGTCTAGTGAGATTCGTTCAGCAACAAAATAGCAATAACAGTCATGGTTAGATGTCAGTGAGCAATCGTTAGACGTACAAAATAAAAGTTGAAAATCAAATACGCTATAATTTTTGCCATTTCTGAACCAATTGTACACTCCGGTAAAGATTATTCTTCTCATTGTGGTACACGACTATAATAACAGTGCGTATCAAAATGTCAGCGATGACGTCAGCGATCCTAATGTAAGCTTAGTACAAATCCTATTACGTAATGTATCGTAAGGCAGCTTAGTGTGACAATATTGCTGGCCGGTTGACAACCCCTGACGGCTTTCTAATAACGCGTCTAATATGAAACAAGTGTTTACAAAAATACTACCTCACACTTTTATACAATAGGCGAAGTAATAAAACGTCACTCATTGTCAAATGTATTAAATAAAAGAACTATTTCTATTATTATTTGAAATGTGTTTAAATAATATGTACAATATTTACGGAATTAAATAAGATACCCAACGACCTACAACAAACACATAATAAAAAAGGAAAATTAAACTAAATGGCATCAAAAAAATATGTATTAATTTTTTTGAACCTCCAACAAAATATATACACAAACCATGAGATATACTTATTTATAATGTTCAATAAAAGGTTACTCCTCTGTATACTCCCCCACTTATTATCGGAGACCACAGCATGCTCAATAAAGTTAACAACTAGTTAACAAGCAATAATAACATAAACTTATTACTGAATAAATAATATAAACACAGACTCTGGAGAGCACTCGGTTTACATGTGGTTTGAACCGAAACCATGTTTTTGTCCGATTCGTCTGCTATTTGTTGTTCCACGCAAAAACTGCCAAATGGATTTTGATGGGGCTTTCATTGCTCTGAAGTGGAAACCGCCATTAAAAAGTGGAGTACTGAATTATATTTATAGTAGTTTGTCTGAGAGAAAAAATAAACCAAGACCAACAGTGTACAAACTAAAGTACCACCCACTACTGAATAAATTATACACTCTTTCAATTCAGGGTTGAAGGAGTTCTGTAAAATATTCGTTCCTACCTACACTTTACAATGTAGCCATCTCAAAAACATGTTGTTATTTTTTTGTTTAAAAAAAGTATTTGAACGCTCGGGATATTGAAACTGTAATCAGTTTCTGCGAACACCGCGTCAAATTGACAAAGCAAAAACATACTTGTTTACTCAGTCATTTAGACCAAGTAAAAGTAATTTAATAAATGGAATACGGAGCGCGCCGTAATAGGATGAACGTACCAACATAATGTAATAATATACGGAGTTTTTGAACAACAGACACAGATGCGCACAGTGCTTCACTTTGTGTTTTTGTAGAGCTCGATTTAATCAAAATTCCAAATTATGTTTTATACAATACGTTCCAATGAAAGGAAAATATAGAGTGGACGCCAGATGCGAGTGTTCCCACTAAAGTGTTCTTGTTGAAAAAGGATACTTGTATGCTTACGATTGCCCGTTATTTCCGAACTATTAACTCTAAGCTATGCCTGTTACTGGAGGTACGTAAAAGCTTGTTCAAATCACGTTCTAGAATAAGGTCGTGGTAGGCAATAGTGGCTGAGTAATGACATGTTCTGGGGCCATCACTCGCGAACGACTTAATAGGCCGTAACCTTCAGTTCTCTAACAAGTGCGCAGAATGTTAAGTAAGCCCTAAGCAGATTATACAGCGATCGTACGAACCTACGAGTGCTGGTCTCGTTGTGATCGCTCAACCAAATACAGCAAATATTCAAAACAGATTCTATGAATCAAGTATTATACGTACCGAACAAGTGAACAATCTGTGCTTTTACTAGGTAGTCGTTTATAATAATATAGAACGTTTAATGCTCACTAAAAGCATCACAGCGATGCATTAAATACAATTTAATACTCCAAATCAAATCCACAAACATCAAAACTCATCTGTATATCGTCGCTAGACATCGTCACAGCTGGAGGGGTCTTCTAAAACATTGGATTACTCAATTAAGACATCGCTAGTGGCAGCCAAAATAGGGATGTCACTTAACGTTTCTATACCAACATATTACACGGTTGTCGACAAAAACACGTAAAATTATGCGCATACACGGTGCCTCGGAATATTTGGCACAACACTATAGTCCCGGAGACGGAGCGCGATATTTGCCAAAACGTTATTTAATATGTAAACACGCTGAACGTTTACACACATAAACAGATTTCTATTGTTTACTTTGCTTACTGTGTGCTGACATAGATGGGAGTTTAAACTATTTTGTTAGGTTGATATAACGCGTGCTACAATAAATGAAACGCTTGCAGGCCGCCGGGATTCGCGACGTAATGATGATTCCAGACTGATTGAGTGCAAATAGAGCGAGCAATCATTTGGAAATAATTATCATGACTGTATCTAAATGAATTGCTTATTAAACGCTATTGAAAATAATATTTATATCGAGTCATGTGTAATTATTATTATTAAGTCCTTACGAAATCAAAAATGAATTAGATAATAAAAAATAAAAGTAATAATAATTTTCGATGAAATGAGATAAATTACTATAGCCTGTAAGCTATACATTTCTATAAGGTCTTTATTTGTAAAATAAGAAAATATCGCTAACTTAATACCATGTCTCGAGAACTGAGAGGCTAATTTAATGACATTTTATCTCAATATAACGTAACGTAACGAGGCCAGGGATATAATAATATTCTTGGAAACGGGTCGGCAACGACCTGGATTATTTTTTTGAAATAACTTTAATAAAACCGCTCTCCACGTTGTAGACTCAACATACATATATGTACGTGTAAACAGTGGAAACATCAAACAATGTATTTATAACAACGCTTGATCCTTAATAAAAATTAGCTAGGCTGTTAAAACAAAAGGGGTTTTTTCATTTGTTTTTGTCTGAGAACATTCGCCCGGAGGTCGCCGGGGACAGCGTCCATTAGGACACTCTTTAAACAAATAAAAACGCTCAACAAATAAAAGTGAGCGATTAAGATGGAAACGTTTCAAAATGGAGTCGTCGCTGTTATTTGTGTAATAGTTTCTGTAATTGGCTGCTCAGCTTCTTGTATTATTCACGTTTAAAAGAGATATTTTCTTACTTTATTAGTGGCTCTTAAGTTTTCATGTTAATGTGATCATGAAAATACAAGCTCTGCATACGTTATTATTGAGGTTTTAAGAGCAAATGTGAGTTAGTAATTATGTTTCAGAGCAAACCGACGAGAGATGAACATAACCATGTAGCGACACTAATTAAGAAGCGTTGCATTTCCAATAAAACATATATTTTATACATTATTACTACAACATCTTTGAATGGCACTACACAGTGTACTTTAAATTTTCTTGGAACATGAACAAGACGTAAGATTTATGAATAACAGTAACAACATTTGGCTGTGTCGTGTGCATACAACTCCACGTACATATCGCGTAGCTGTCTCCACTCCGTGCGGTCTGTTAGGCATTTCTGGAGCAAGACGTGTAAGTTCCGAGGCACAAACTGAGGGGTCGGCAGACCACTGACCTCGTTCTGACAATCTACCGAATGTATTGCAATGCATCGAGTCTGTCGTCGATTCGGTTACAAATGTTCTACCGGTGGCTATCCAATAACCTAACGTGATTGTGTATGATGCAATCATGTTTAATGACCGAAATACTGTAAGTTTAAAATGAAAATATTTATTCGGTTTTGAACTTTTGCGTTTGGAATGGACAATTACTGTCAATACACAGGCAGTACCTGCATCTCATCACCATCAATCCTTCACATGAAGATCATTAATAATGTCCTGTCCCCATACCATAAAGCACTTTATTATTCGCGTAAACGTCCTTAATCATCGCTTTAATAATTTATTTTTCATTACCGCTGGTGCTAAGTAGCAGTGTGCTTAGTCTGTAATATTTCGCGTAACATTTGTGTGAAAAATTCAACGCTTTTAAAAACTCGTTTCCTGTAGGTGTTTGCACATAAGAGGATGTTGTGTGGCTTGTACTTGCCACTGACAGATATAACGCAGTAGTTCTATTTCGTATCACCTAGATTCGTATAAAAGCCTTTTCACCATAAATAAGTACAAAATGCACCAGTATTCCCGAGTTAGGTCTTCTGTCATTACGTACCACATGCTTACAATGCTATGATTAAAATAATTGCACCGCTTCCCACCCTTCTATTTGCGTATAGGTTTGTATTCAATCACAGTTCTTCAAGAGTTTTAAGTAATCGTTTCCGCAACATAATAAATATCCGGAGCTAAATTAAAACATTATGTGTAGCTCAATATTATACATTTGCAACAAATAGCTCTTCTCCTTATATTTTGTTGGCCACACGACATAAAATCTGGCTTAAAGGATGACACCCAGTTCTCATAACATAAGTCGACAAATTGCCGCGTATTTGATGCAACAAGCGACGAGTGTAAGATTTTGTGAAATAAATTCGTAGTGTAAAATAGTTTTATTCCGGAGATGACTTGTTGAATTAGTTTGGTTATTCGTAGTAGCTGAAATACAATTTTCCACGAACGGATGCCACGTTTATTGCCGTGGCGCAAATATTGGTCGGTCCTGGTTAAATTAAAATAGAAAATGTTTTATTAGTAAGTCGTTTAAATCGTAAACTATTTGGAAGTTCTTTACTTTTCTATCGCTATAATTTGCTTATGCTCGATTCCTATGTGCAAAACGTAATTCCTTTGAATGCTTGACTGGTTTGTTTGTGAAAATTTTGGTGTCAATTTTCAATGTAAGAAATATTTACAAAAATAATGGATATAAACCTACCCGTATACTGAAAAATAAACTTCAATAAGAGCGAAAATACAAAAGCATTTGTTTGTTACAACCGGGTCCGGGCATTCGTCGCACAGGAGAGTATCAAAGTTTATTGTTCCATTGTAAGAAAGAGAGGAGCTATTAGTATTCCATAGTACCTGTCGCTGTCGCGACATAGGTACCTATTTGCATCAACACATCTCCCAACTTCTCATCCCATATCCCCTCTATCCGCTGTAACACAAACATGGACAGCGGCCGCCACATTTATATAACACTGTTTTAACAAACTCCTCGTTGAACTTTGTAAAGAATTTTATAAAAAATTCAATAACACAAGTCACCGAGTTGCTGCAAAATACTAAGAAAATCTCGCGTGTTTGTGTGGAACATAGTAGAGGCATGAGCAGAAGTCTTACTAAAAGGAACCTGTACAACCGCTCTGGTTTATTTATTTATTTATAGTTAATTAAAACGGTTACACACCAATTACAATAATTAACCTAGAACCAAATACTAATATTATTATAAAATCTACTACACATTTAATAAATAACAGTGGATATTCTCTCATACTTTCTCTCGCAAAACTTCAGACACACTCGCATTATCTCTCTCCATTCATCGGCAAACAGAGCATGAGCATGGAACAAGATCGGCCACTAGTCGAGCACAAGTACATTTGGTGACTGTAACAAATTCACAGTTAAATCATTTCTTTCAATCAGCTTATTAAAAAACACTTTTGAATGACAGAAACAAAACAAAAAATGGAAAGTATTCAATGATTTATAAAAATATGTAATAGCTCTTACCTTGCGATAGTTCTTGAGTACTGCGGTATCGTAACTATCGAGCACACATTCCATACATTACGGCTCTCTCCCATCCACTTCACTTACATAAGTGTACACCAAACTTACAAATATTTTGTTTCGTTCGCTATTGTTGTTGTGTGCATGTGAATGTTCCGCATCTCGTAATGAATGTACAGACTGCACCTTCTGACTCATACATTTGAGTAAAAGGCTGGCTTCACGAGGACCGGGTGTGCTAAAGCAATTTAATAAAAAGCCCAGGCGGGAACCTGGTCGTATCTCGTCTGTTACCGCCTTAACATGGATACAACCTATTACGTTGAAATGATGCAAAGTTCCGCCATATGGAAATTGTTTACTAAGTGCCAACAATTGTGTTAAACATTTTTATTAAAAATTCTTATTTTCATAGAAAGTATGTACAGTGGCGACCAAAAGTCCATACCCAATCTCAAAACGTATTAGGTTGACGTTTAGTTTGACTTACGACCTTTTACTTTCAAGAATAGACACATGTATCATCGTTGTGAATGTAGTTCATAATTTCAACGTTTCTGCCTGAGACAAGTTGGTCTAGCGGTTCAGTGCGCCCAGTTGACGGCGTTAATCAATGAGCCGCGAGTTCGAATCTCACATTATTTTTGTCTTTTTGTTTTTACTCAATTTGAAGAAATGGACAGAAATATAATATTCTTTATCTTGTTCGCTTTGTTCACACATTTCGTAAATTTAAAAGGGTAGTCATAGAAAACTAATAAAGAATTTAGATTTCTGTGAGGTAGACATGAGTTTTGTGCATATTTAACTTGATTGGAATGAGCGTTGTCGTTTGGTTGTGGTTGTTGGTTAGTAACGAGTGATTTAATAGATACTCGTAGTGGTATTGTAATTATTCTCGAAACGCAGGCAAATAATATTACTGAGGCGAGGGCGACTATTATTGGGCTGCATAAAAGTGGTCCCAATTAATATCTTATGAAACCTGACTGAATGTGAGTATTATATTAACGAATTGTAAATTAAACTTTTATTTGAAATTTATACCTAAGATACCTAAAATTATTTGGTGGCATTTCGATTAATACTTATTATTGATTTTTAAATATATAATGACGCCAAAAAAAATGTGTTTATTATGGAATTTATAAATAAATAGTTTTAATATATTAAAATTTGTTATATTAAATAAATATTATTAAATTATATAAAAAATTAAGTCACTTTAGTATTTTGTTATAAATGCCTAATATTACTTTTTTTGTTGTTTTAGAGGAATACTATTGTTAGTCTCCGGAGCAAGAAATACGAGGAAGAGGATAGGACAGCGAAGTGGATTAAGTTTGGTGGTTTCGCACTGGATAACATACTGTTTACAACAACATCGTTTTTAATATGTGGGGATGGCGTGCAACAGTGCTACTTATGAAGAAGTATTAGACGGTGTTATGCAACATTTAATAACCTGGATGTTATAGTTTTAATAATTAGACGGTGTAACTAAATATTTAGTCATAATTATATTATATATTCGTAGATAGTTATTTAATGATCTTAAATTGAGGTTTAGTTTCAATCTTCTTTTCATCAAGAAAACGAATTATTAAACTATTACCTCACTAAGTTTATTGTGACGTTACATAAAAATAACCTGTTCATAAAGTTTGAATTATAGTTTAGTTTTCAATTAACTCTGCTGAATACCAATTCAGAAACTTAATACGTGAGCATCACCAAATTTATTTGTGTTATTAAAATATCCTTCTCTTATTATGTTATTATGAATTTTATTGACTAAGTGGGTATTCAACAAAAAATCTTATGAACAGTTGCAAGAGAACTTCTTTTATTTCGGTAGGAATGTGACGTTACAATTCTCATAAGTTTGTTAATTTTAAAAATAAATTTTTGTTATCACACAGCACGCCTTTTTTTCCTACTTCCAATTACAAAAAGTTAAAATAAAATCACATAAAAAGTTAAATAAATAATACAATAATTAATATTTGCTTCTTATAAAAAATAAATAACAAGCATGAATACGTAATAATTCAACATAAACCTAAAAAGATTTTGCCTAACATTATTATGGTTTCAAGAAACAAAAAACAGCCACACATAGTATAAGATTTGAACTCGGAATTCAATGATCGTAAACCCTTTCTTATCCAAACCAGCTGCCAGGACATGTTATAATTATGCGAAATTTAGCAATGCAATGGTAAGAATACGTCGCGCGTCGGGTAGGACTCGTACGGTAAACAGAAATATAATGCCATTTCGCGTAGTGCGACGATGGTTCATTAGTGTGTGTTATCTGTGGAATGTTGAGACATCACTCGTAAACACACATGCGCACGCGCTGACTGGATCGCGCCCGTGTTCATAGGAAAGTGAACCTTAGCGGGGGTATGGATTTCTGAGCGCTTACTGTACCTACACATTAGACGTAATATGTTGTGTTACGAAATATTTGCGTAATTTTGTTTTTGTTTGGAATTTGTTACTCACGGCTTGGTGATGGAAATAAAGTTGATATTGTTTTTGATGTTGTCGCGGTTAAATATGTATGAAAGTATTTATAGCAGCATGAAGAATAGTCAAATAAAAGAACATTCAGTAATAAATTATTACTAAAAACCTTTAATCTGTGGCTTATTCAAAGATCAGATAACAGAGGCTGCGTCGTTACACACATGGCATGCTAGGACATAGGTATGTTGTATGTAGATGACAAGACAAAATCCACCGCCTCAAAATCCAAATGTTAATTCCCCGTATAAAGATTATCAAGTGAACATTCCAGCGTGTTCAGGCACACAACAAGCCAACAACACAAGTAAACTCCGCCTGGAGCGGAGCATGTCCTCACAAATACCACTTATACTGGATTTATTTAGTGCTGCACACATAAATACAAGTCGCTGGCAATTGAAAGTAAGTGTAGGCCACGCCCCCTGTCGGGTAACTTTAACATAAGATCCTTTGTCGCGATTTCCGACGACTGAATGATGGCGATGGGGGAAATGGCGGATAAACTAATGAGGATAATGTTTGGCAGAGGGAAATCGGGGTATAACCGGTTTAGAATGGTATTAGGGTTGTTATTTATGACTTTGATTTCAAGGTCAAGGTAGTACTTGTAAATGTTGTTTGGGAAAAAGCAACATGTTGGTGATCGTTACGTAAAAAAGTTAAAATCTCAGGTAAAGGTAAATAGATTAGTAAGTTTAGACTGTATCTCCCTTCTTATGATATATGAAGAGATCGACTTCATATACATATATTCATAAATGCTTTAACACAAGTTTACAACCAACGGGAACAGAACGCAAATATATAATAATTACGTACCTAATATGTTTCACTAACCTTAATCATTGTAGCGTTGTTCCATTATCGAGGACTCGCGCTCCGGTGCACAAACTGGTAAACACAATGGAAATAATGAACAAACAAACGTACACCTAGCCACAATCTATGATCGAATTACCAGCAACACACAAACTACATTAAACTAAGCTCCTGTTATTTATTAAATTCATATAACTCATATTAATTAACAATGGAGCTGCACCTAGTTAGTAAAACTAATTGTAACACTTTGTAAATTTGCGTTCCATTGTACGTTGAGGCATGGGGACCATAATTGGTCGAACAATAAATTAAGGGGTGGTTTGATGCCACGTTATTTGATTAAAGTGCGAGTTGTGCCAAGTGCTATAGAGGAGTTAAATGGTGCAATTATGCGCTCTTAAGCTGTGCCGTAATGCGGTAATGTGTTACACTGTGTCCGAGCGGTTTTATTTTGGACAGAAATTGTGCATAGTGTTGTGTTTTGGAAGAAATATTTTAATAATATTATGTTGAAATTGCAGGTTTATTAAAAAATATTTTCTTTCACCAAACCTAATTTCGAAATACGTGTCTGATGAATGGTTGAAAACCTAAGACGAAAATTAAACTTATTATGTGCATGGGTTAACAAATATTGAAGTTACTTAAATGATTAAATAATTATAGTTGTACTCGTATAGACATGCAATCAAACAAATCATTATAGATATATCGACTTAAACTCAACTATTTCAAATGTTGTGTAAAGAAAACCGGGTGCTTTTTTTTTTGCCAAAGCGAACCAACTTAAGTGCATCGTAGTCGCGGTCACAACTAAAGCGAAGCTGACTTTACCGACCTCGGTCAACTTCGGCAAAGTTCGGGTGTAGTGAAAACACACCCTTTTTAACTAGCCAACAAGTTAGAGGAGGTAATTCTTCACTTAGTGTCGGGGTGCGTTGCTCAAAGGAAGTTTTCTGCGTGATTGAGTTAAAGTTCGCAAGTTTCATGTAGTTTGTATAATATTTATGCAACGGGGATCGTTGATATTATGTTGGGGTTCTTTATTAATGTTAAATAATAGAAGAATGTGCTGACGAATTAGCTGAAATGGGCTAACGAATTAGCACGTCTCATTCTTACAAGTGCGGCCGATATCGTGAGTAGATTCACTACAGCGTGTGATATTCCCATGCATACGTATAAATCCATACAGTCAAAGGGAAATACAAGAAAATAACTACATTTAAAATTACACGTGTAGAGTCATCTATCACCTCAAAAGCTATGATTAAACAAAGTCTGATACTAAACTGAAACCTAAAATAATGATAATTGTATTATACTACAATAATACCAGTTTCCGTCAGACAGTATTAATCAAACGGTACAGACCTGAAACAACAATAAAACACAGTACTTACATAAGTACTTCGCGTGCTAATTTTGTACATTTTTTTGTGCCAAACCACTGGGTTCTGTCGTAATTAAACCTATGTCGTTTTGTGTTTATTTTGACCAAATTAACGCGAGGAATTTCCTGTGGGAGCTCTCGACCATATTTTAGAGTTCATAGTGAAGGTAAAAAGAGATCATACATTTCAGAATAGTATTTAGTATATTTTGTGCGCAGTAGAGGATGCTGTATTTGTTCCGTTGATTATGTTGATTTATCCTGCGCAATATTATGTGCTTGGCCGAAACAGCATGTTGGTATTAAAATAATTACGTTTTTGTGGTGTCCTATGTAATCACGTTCAGCCTTCATTACCAAACATCTAAATATCTATATCTGTTCACGTAACCAACCCTGTTTCGAGTTCCAATCGGTTTGGAACAACACATCATTATTACGACCACATTAACAGATACCCGCTAAACACTACACACACAGGGTGGCCAATAGACCATGTACTACATCCCCCCCCATCCTCCCCCACCCTTGGACAATAAATCCCCAGTTATGGGCTTCGAAATAATTAGTGGGTTCATTAGGGAGCCGTACTGAGTCATTATCTCATGGGTGATGTAGGTCACCGACTGATCGCTAGGTGGCGCCACCTGCCTTCTGAGCTCAGAGGCAAGAAGTGAGAATAAGGAACAACAGATGTATAAAACTAAATAGACAACTAGCCAAAGCTACATCAAACGAATTATACATGTTCACGAACTGAAATAGACTTATTTATCTTTGAGATTTCGTTTATTTGGTGAGCCACTATTGTACATGTTTAATGTATTACGTTGGAACAAAAGGCCGCGGTACCTTTTTGTGCTAATTATAACACACAAAAGATTACTAGCTAGCGTGTTGATTATTGACCTTATCTTACGACCGTCCTATGAATGGGGCACACAATGAAATCCCTGTAACGAGTAGTTTGAGAGACGCCGTTGTTTTGTAGATAACACATTCAGTTAATATTTACCTTCGAAGAATGGAGAGATAAATAATAAAATACACAATAACACTGATTTATATTAAAAATACTGTGTTTTAAGTAAATGAAACATGTGAAACGGGAGGATTCCAATAATTAATTGTTAAATGTGATTACTATGGATGATTGGCTTCTGTTCGCAGACTAAAATAAATAAACCTATTTCAAATTGTAAAATAAATGAATATCAATTTATTACATTAAAAGCAAACGCAATAAATCTTTAATATCACTCTAATTCAATTAACAGATATCAAATAATTACGCTACTTAGTCGGCCATTAATAAAACAATTAATTCAATGATTATTAAAAAAGGAACGAAACCAAGACTAAGTTGCCCGAAATAAAATAATATAGATAATCTGATGAGATAGCGAAGTGTTAATTTCAATAAAAATAACAGTTAAACTGGTTACGATTCACATTAACGGTTATTGTGAGCAGTTACAGTAACTATAGCGTTATAACCGCGTTATTCGCGCCATCAGGCAATTAAAAGTGGTATAAATTGTATCCAGCGCGGTCCGACGCCAATTATTATCAAAAACAGAACGATAATTATAACGTTTCGATGTATTTAATGATTTAATTAATGGATAACAGAAAATAGCTCGTTGTCGTTTATTTACGAGCGTATGTGTGACTATGTTATAGAAATGCAATTGTTTTATTGACTAAATGACAGCGTGACACGAGTTCGCGGAAACAAGTATCTATGTCTCGTTGACAAAATATACTACTAGGAAAAATATACTACTAGGAAAAATATACAGGATAAGTTTTTAACCAGTGCGTAAATTTTTTTTGGTAGTTCAGTGTCAGTAATAGTACACATTTCCGTGTTTAGTTAAAAAAAAAAAAAAAAAATTCATCCTTATCCGAGTTTGAAATAAGCAAAACATGGACATAATCTATTCGCCATACTATCAATGACAACTCTTGGCCGCCGCCCGGGCGCATGGCTGGGGTGAGGGGGTGAGGAATGCGCTAGCGCCGAGTGACAATAAAATATGGTTTTTAAGTATACATGTTTCGTAAGCGATAACTTTTTTTTTTAGTACTAAGACATATCAAAATAAAATATACGTGTTTAATAAAACGTGTTGAAGTTTATTATGGCAAAATTTACGCACTGGTTAAAATTTTTTCCTGTATATTCATATTTTCCCTAGAAGTATTTTATGTCAGAATGTATGTAGAAAGAGGTAAAAATAAACAAGCCTTCCTGTCAGAGTGAGCTGGCCACTGCCACTGAATACAAGAGCTCCATCAAAGTGGTTGTATTGAAGTGCTTCTTGTAGCACTTGTGTCACTTTGATGGCGCTCTTCTATGAAATGGAAGCGATGGATGCAATTCTCTTGACGTTGGCTCCGTTTGTCTGCGACGAAAAAATCCGTCGGTACGTCCAACTTAGTTTTAAACTTAAATATTACGCTCTGACATTTTAGTAAGCGCGCCTGACACGCTTGCTAAATATAACTATGAATATTAGAAAACTAACTAATCATTAGTTATTAGTCTTCAAAGTTGGGTGGTATTAATTGTTACTATTTTAATTACTAATAGATTGACGATAGGCAATTAAACGTGGTGAAGTGCTTGTTTTTAGTTCATCAACTGAACTAATTATTACATACATACATAAACTCACACCTTTTTCCCATGGGGGAAACTGACTATTATCGTCTGTTAACATTGCAACCGACTAAAGGCCTATTCAGACCTAAGCGGTATTCGCTACCGTCTGCGGCAGAAAAAACCCAGTGGGTATGCGGTAATATTACTGTTCAGACCTAAGCGGTATTCGCTACCGTTCGTAACCCGCGCGGTATGTACCTCTACCCACAGCGGCAGCGAATATCGCTCAGGTCGCTCTAGCCGCGGTACTTGATACTAAATACCTGAGCGAAACCCGCGCGGCATGTACCTCTACCCACAGCGGCAGCGAATATCGCTCAGGTTTGAATAGGCCTTTAAATAAAATCGTGTAATAGCGTAACATAGATACTGTCACTTCTCTCAAATACCGATAACCTCACTCACAACAGCACACAAAATGTCTATTTACACTAACTGAAGCACCTGCAAGTCTTCCTCCCATACTCCCGCCGACAGCCACCAATTATTATAATTGAATCTCCTTCATCCCTTTTCTTTTACAATCTTTTTACGCCGAGATGCTTGCGCTGAAAATTGTATAAGATTTTTATGTTTCGGATTAAGTTGGAGCGCCGTGTTCAGGGTTACTTTTAATGTTTTTAAGCAAGAAGTAGTGGAAATTTCCTTGTAAATGTTTAGGTTGTTTTATTTCATTTAAACTGGCAAAGCGAGCTAAGAATAAAAAATGACACGAGAGTCGAGGGATCTGCGCTGTTAAGTTTTAGAGAAACTATTTAGTGCAGTGGTTGAATGGTTAAAACATACCATCACGCCTGCATTCCCGTAAGGGTTAGGCAGAGGTGTACCAATATATACCCACAGTTCCCCATTATGGGTAGGTCTCATGAAATAGGTTTAATGGTTCGATCCGACAATAAAGTTTTACATCAAGAATGTTGTCAGGTACTCAAAGGTAAACCTTCTTAGAATATGAAAAACTTCAAAACACATGAATAGTTTTTCTTTCCAAACCGTGATCCCCGCCAAGGTCACGATATCATAGAATCAACGCAGGTTCACCTAAACAAATTGTCAATACAAGTGCGACCCCTCGAGGAGTACGGACACAAGTGTGAGTTTGATAACACTAGACCCTAAACTTTGCAACAGCCTACGTTTGGGAGTACGACGATAGAGCAAATAATTTGGACGATCAAACCAGTTCATAAAGTGCTGTAACTGGGAGCAGTAAGGGACACTTTCTCAAGTCTTGTTTTAGTACTTTGCATGTACCGATCAAACTCTGTTTAGTTTAGGATAGTTATTTCTGGCTAAGATCCCCTTTTATGTTTCCTTTGCTTCGATTTGGAAAACTATATGAAACTGACAAAGTTGAGCAACATCATATAGTGTTTGCTTGTAGCAAAATTTACGCTAAAAACATATTTGCTGCTACTCAAAAATATGTTGTTGAAACAATGTTGTGCAACTTTTGTTTCCCTTGAATACAGAGATTTCATAACACACTTAGCGAGGTACAAAAACAGATTCGTTGCCAAAAGTATAATAGATAACAACATAATATTATACCAACTAACTCTTTCGGAATATCTTATGGAATCTCCGCATTTTCGTAAAATTTCATACATAAATGTACGAAAAAGGCAGAAGTTACAGTACTCATACATATTTATACGGAAAGACAGATAATGTATCATTTTATATTAATATTCATGTGAAACGGATTGTAACTGTCCAACAGTTGAATGTATTGGAGCCGCGATAAAAATGGTTTGCTTCATTAAAACTGTTTCATTAAAATAAATATTTGTATGAGGAATACCATTTCACTTGATATCGACAGTATTTAACATTAATAATAGTATTTAAAAGATCAGAAGGATTATAAATGTAAAGTAATAGTAAAGCGTGGGCTCCGAACAAGCAGTAACAGCAGCAGTAGCGAGCTGGAACACGGCAGTAGCTCTATGTTTCTCTGTCAAAACAATCGCGGCTCACAAAACACTCGCATTACTTTTAAGAGATTAAGTTACATTACTTTTATCTGAGGAACAATTATAAGGCGGTCAAATGATAATAAATGTATTACGTCTAACTGCTGAGTCCATTCTTTAGGTAACAGTTACCTAGAGATTGAAAAATCAGCTTTAAACTTCAACAATTAAATAGTTGTTTGACAACAATTGAAGTATTTTAATAGGAATGTACTCTTGGAATTGTTGATTTAGTTAGACAGCTGAAGCTTTGTCCAAAATGAGGAACATTCAACTAAGTTATTTGTAGGTGCCTCCACCGAACTTGCTCAATACCACTTTACGTTAATAAACAGCTTTTCAACTAAATAGCGCCAAAAGAGACGCCAATAAAGGAAAATTAACAACAAAGTAATTTAAAGCTTACAATAGCTTGATACAAACGAAAAGCAATTATAGAAAGGCTATATTTGGGAGTGGACGTGCTGCTAACTCCTCCTCACACGCGCCTCCTCACTCGCGCCTCCTCACTCGCGCCTCCTCACTCGCGCCTCCTCACTCGCGCCTCCTCACTCGCGCCTCCTCACTCGCGCCTCCTCACTCGCGCCTCCTCACTCGCGCCTCCTCGCCGCACTCCGGTGAGAGTCATCGAGGGTTGATTTCTACTTTGTTTGTCACAGCACAATTTATTTATTGTATCGCCTGTCGAGCACAATGCAATTGTATTTGTAACAAAAAAGGTCCGACCCGATGGGGGATGTGTGCAGGAGTTTACTTGTTAGCATACCACTCAATTGTTAGGATTTCCGGAGTTTTAAGTTGGTTTTGGTTACGTACGGTTTTGATTGTAGCTTTTATTTGTGTTGTTTGCACATGAATTTTAACTTTTTCGAATAAACTGAGCGGAACAACAAATCGATTTACACTACTATCAATACAGAACAAGACTCTATCACATAAACATTTACAGGACTAATTCCAATCAATCAACGAAATCCTAATCTACTTATATTTTGTCTGGCGTAGTACAGCTGCTACAAGCTACTGCGTACGTCCGCTACGGGCTACGAGGCTACGAGTGCTACGGCGTAGAGGACATGCAAACAGTCCGACAGTGATGTTAAACAAACTCAATTACTGCTACGGACTAGTATCTGGCCTCAATTTTACTACTGGGGAAATTGTGTTTCGAAT
Organism: Caradrina clavipalpis; assembly: GCA_932526535.1. Lineage (NCBI taxonomy): Eukaryota > Metazoa > Arthropoda > Insecta > Lepidoptera > Noctuidae > Caradrina > Caradrina clavipalpis. The sequence goes on along the minus strand of OW052101.1, from coordinate 15,815,767 downwards.
CGAAATTAATAGTTCTTTATTTATAATTACGATACTATATTTCTTATGTAGTAAAGTGTTATACCTCTGCTAAAGTACAGTACTATAGTTTCATAAAAAATATTGAAAACCTAAAAAGTATTGTTTGCTATCGAGTTTCTCTTTAAGCATGTCACCATTATACGCAGCCTGACCGCTACTGAGCACGGCTCTGTGGTTGCGTTTAATTCTACAAAGTCGACCTCTGTAGAAGTAGTATAAAGTTGAAGCTATTTTTATTTCGCTCAAAGGGCAAGTATCCCCGTCTAAAATAGAAGTACTGCCTTCCGGATATAATCCTTACAAATTGCTCGAGCAATTAGAGTCTAGGCCAATTAGTGCCACTTTTGTAGATCTTGTGCAACAAAACCAATTCCACTTTTAACGAGAAATCTCTTCAGCAAACAACAACGGAGCAGTTCAAACTCAACATCTGTCAACTTATGTATGACATACCTACAAGGCCTCAGAACATAAGTTTGGCTGAATACTTACAGGGGATTTTGAGCTTTAATGCTACGTGACACAGGTGGTTCTCGCTTAGTACGTGCGTGTGAATGTGAGTAATTTGTATGCAGATCGGTACATGTCAACAGTGAGTTGGGGCCGGATTCCGAAGGAGCCTTTTAGTGACGTTTAGTACTTGTGTATATTTTATTCCCTTCCAGTTGATTGTCGCCGAATTAATGTACGTGGGTGTACCCGTAGGCTGGCCGAGAGCTTTCAGTATCTACTTATGTATCTAGATGCCTACTACGAGTAGGTATAATTATATAATTGTATAGTGCATGACATACAGTCACTACTTAAAAATCATAATCGACTACTAATCGGCTATTTACGTCCTATGCGTGTATTGTATCATATGGTTAATCATTTAATAATCAATAGTTTAACAGTCTCATCATCTGCCTAGCCTTTTCCCAACTATGTTGGGGTCGGCTTCCAGTCGAACCGGATGCAGCTGATAATCAGTATTTTACATGGAGCGACTGCCTATCAGACCTCCACAACCCAGTAATGGGTAATACGATACTCTTGGTAAGACTGGTTGTCAGACTTTCGGGCTTTCTGACTAACAGTAACGACTGTCAAAGATCTACAAATGACAGCCGGGACGATGGTCGATGCTATTAAATCCGCTGGTTTACGTTTAGAGAAACCTAAAGGCCGTAGGCCCCGCATATTAGTTAAAGACATCCCATCTTCAATGGAAGAGAGCGCATTTATGCTCGCATTATACCGGCAAAATATTAAAGACGAATTAGCCATCAAAGAGGATGAGTTTTTAAAATCCACTAAAATCATTCGCAGGCGTTCTACTGACAATGGTCGGAAATGGATAGGAATTGAAATGGATTCTGAGGTACGTAAACACCTAGTATCTACTAAAGATAAACTGTTCATTGATTGGGCCACGTGCCGTTTTATTGATGATCTAGAGGTAGTTCGGTGCTTGTTTTGTCAACAGTTCGGTCATGTTAAAAAACACTGCACTAACAAAAAACCTGCCTGTGCTAACTGTTCGGAGGCACATGAATCGAACGATTGCCCCCATAAGGACAATGTAGATTACACGCCGACTTGCGTGGCGTGTAAGCGTTTTAAAAAACCGTTTGGCCATCGTTGCGGGTCTGAAGACTGTTCCACCTATAAGCTGAAACTTGAGCAACTAATCCTGAACACTAATTACTAATAAGATGGATAGTTTAAAAATAGGACAATTAAATCTTCACAACGATAGAGTGGCGACTTCCGAGTTAGATAGATTAATCATCGAGTACAATTTAGACATAGTTCTTGTTCAAGAGCAATATCAAAACGCGCGCTTACGTCACAAGGTAGTACAGCTGGATTGCAAAGCACGAGCCGGTATTTACGTAGCACGTTCTGCTAACTTTACTGTAACTTCTTTGCGTAACCTCATGACACCTCACTGTGCCGTTGCGGAGGTCTCATCGGCTTCCTATAAAGTTTACGTTGTGAGCTGTTACTTTCAATATTCTGACCCTGTTGGTCCTCATATACACAACCTCCGTCACGTCTTGCGGTCGCTCGCGGGCTGCAAAGTTATCGTTGGCGCGGACGTAAACGCGTCATCGTCCCTGTGGTATGGCAAGGTTCGGTGGACGGATTCCGAACGGCGACGCGCTGTTGAAGATTTCATTGCCGAAATGAACCTTTCAATTCATAACACCCCTGACGCACCACCTACTTTTTGCAGCCAAATGGGCGAATCTAGTATTGACGTCACACTTTCTAGTGTAGACGTTCGCTTAGTTAAGTGGCGTGTCCTACCGGACGCATCTTGTAGTGATCATCGCCTGATCGTGTACGAATTTGTTCCTATGTTTACTCAAGGTTCGTCCCATGTTACGGGTAGTTTTAGATATAAATGTAAAGGCGCGAACTGGGAATTTTTTAGCTCGCTTTTTGCTTGTCACGCCAAAGACTTCACTCACGACGGGCTGTCAGCTGAAGAAAGTGCTGAGATTATGTCAGAAACTTTCATATACTGTGCTGACATCGCCATTGGTCGCGCATCTATGACCAATATTCGTAGATGTGATTGGTGGAGTGAATACCTAGTTGAACAGCGTAAAAGTTACCGCAGAGCGCGTAGGCAGTTTAATAAGCTTAAAAAGCGTAAGGTTACCGGAGACCTGCTTGCTCTTGCTTCAAATACGCTTAGAGTTGCCAGATCGCGCTACAGAGCAGCAGTCGAAAAATCTAAGGGCAATTTAATGCGCAAAATTGTAGAAAAATTAGATAAAGAAGGTCCATGGTCTCCCTTGTATCACGAGTTTAAGGCTAATAGATTGGTCGATCTAGCATATATCGAAAACATAAAAGTAAATAATAAACATACTACCGGTATCGAAGAAACAACGGAAGTACTTCTCAATACTCTTATACCCGATGATTCAGCGGTAAACGACAGCGATTACCACCAGCAGATCAGGGCGTGGGCTGCTGTGCCACCTGAATCACCAGCGTCAGATTTACCATCCACTGACGAGTTCTTAAATGTGGTGAAGAGGCTACCACTCAATAAGTCATCGGGTGAAGATAAAATATCTAATAAAATGATTATAGAGGCGTGTAAAACCGCGAGTGACGCAATTTTAACAGTGTATAACCGATGCATTGCGGACGGCGTTTTTCCTGAAATTTGGCGACGTGGCTTTATACGAATAATTCCAAAGAGTGGCGACAAGCCCCCGGACGATCCAAAGTCGTATCGACCCATAACCCTACTACCATCTTTGGGGAAACTGCTTGAGCGCCTTATCGTACCACGCTTGCTGCCAGACGGGCCGAAGTTTCACAGCAATCAATTCGGTTTCACAATAGGTAAATCTACCGTCGACGCGGTACTTTCTGTAAGGGAAACTGTAACCTCATCCGAACATAAATATGTACTTGGGATCTTCCTCGATATTTCTGGGGCTTTTGATAACGCATGGTGGCCTATGCTACTACTTAAAATAAAAACCCGTGGTTGCTATAAAAACATCTATTCTCTTGTTTCCTCTTACTTTCTCAATGGCTCCGCGAAGCTCAAACTTGGACACTATTCCGCATCGAAGTCATTAACCATGGGATGTCCTCAAGGTTCGGTTCTCGGTCCTTATCTATGGAATTTAGGTTTTGACGATTTTCTTGCGATTCCGCTACCATGCGGCTGTTCTTTAACCGGTTACGCGGACGACGGCCTTCTGCTCATTCAGTCGAGTACTCGGGCTGGACTTGAGAATTTAGCTGACACATGCCTACGTTTAATATCTCAGTGGGGCGATCGGAACCGTTTAACCTTTGCACCGCAAAAAACGTATCAACTTATGTTAAAAGGTGATCTTAAATCATGGCCTAGTATTAAATTTAATAACGTTCCCGTTAAACGAAAACAATCCGTATGCTACCTTGGTATGGTCTTAGAAAAGAACTTTTCTTTTATTGACCACATTAACACAGTCGGAGAAAAAGCTAAAAAGAATTTTTATGCCCTAACGAGAATATCTAAAGCTACTTGGGGTCTGTCTTTCTTAACTCTGAAAACTATTTATGCAGCTACCTACCTAGGTTGTATGTGCTACGGTGCACCTGTTTGGGCCGATAGGGCCACCATAGGGGCGGTACGACGTAAATTGCTTCAAAGCCAACGGTTAGCTTTAATATTTTTATGCAAAGCGTATAGGACCGTTAGTACTGAAGCACTACCAGTACTTGCAGGTGTACTTCCAGTCGATCTCGAGGTGCAGCGACGTGCTGCAATGTACTATTCCGCGCGAGAGACCATGGACGCAAACTTTCTAACTCAACGTGACCGTGCTAAGATCTCTAGATTACTTAAACCGCAGACTGATGTCTGGGACGAACTTTTATCTGAATGGCAATGTAGGTGGGATAATTCCATCAAGGGCCGGCACCTCCATCAGTTCTTTCCTTCAGTTCGCGAACGGCTGGCCAGAACATGGCTGGAGGTGGACCACTGTGTTGCCCAATTTCTCACAGGTCATGGCAACTTTAAGAGTAAATTATTCTCTTTTAAGCTTGTTGCCTCTCCTTTGTGTCAATGTTCTACATCTGACTGTGAATATGAACAATCTGCTCGTCACATCTTATGGGAGTGTATTCTTTGGCAGAATGAGCGAAATATTATGTTAGATAGTGTACAGGTTACATCCGGTGTTGTTTATTATGCGGACCTTGTAGAAACTAGAACTAATTTCCGTGCGTTCAAGCGTTTTTGCCATACCTATTACTGGAATCAAATGTAACAGTTCACATTAGGACCCATTAAAGTTAATGATAATTGCAATCCGTGGTGCTTGGCAATCTGGGCTTCTCCCAGTTGTAAATAATCCCTTTGTGCCTATTGGCCTAATTCTGTTCTGTCTCCTGCTTGTTTGGAGGGAAGTGGAAATTATATTTTTCCTACTCCTCCGCTAATCTTTTCTGATTAATTTCGTTGCGGGATCCAAGACAGTTAAATCGTTTCTCTGGGACTCGTCGAGCTTCATTGTCTCGGCGCTTTTCTTGTGGTCGCCACTGTTGATTCTGGCTTACAGGAGTTGCAGTGGTTTGGGAACAGTGTGGCGGGCTTGTCCCATTTAAAAAAAAAAAAAAAAAAGCCGGGACCAACGGTTTTACGTGCTTTCCGAGGCACGGAGGAAACTCGCTATGATAAATGGTCACCCATCCACAGACCAACCTCGGCAAGCGTGGCTTAACCCGGAAGATCGGTCTATGCGGCTGTAATTATTTTGCCACTAGCTCGCAAACAGCCAACAACACACAAACAACAACAGTCTATAATACAAATATTCACTTTAAAAATGATGTTTCAGCTAAATGTTTGAAATGATCAATCCTTACAACATACCTGCTGTCTTCATGATGACGTCGGTATTGGAGCGATTCGGGTTAATTGGTTTAATTAATGCGAACATCTGATACGACGAATTTATTATGTATGATTAGCTTTAACTAATAACAGCTAATCAGTTTGCATTACGTTCCAGTACGTGTGTGAGTACATATACTTCTCAAACTTAACTTAAAATCAAACCTGTACCCCCTATAATATGGGCAGTAAAAATATAACACATACCATCACGCCTTTGTTCCCCGAAGGGTTAGGCAGAGATGTACCAATGAACACCCACAGTTTGCCAGTATGTTTTTAGGTCCCATATTATCAAGGGACGAGCCTAAAATAAAAAACAAAATAAATTCAACAAACCATGACATCTATTTCACTTTTGAATCTAAGAAAGTTTAACACTAGACATTATTTAGATAAAGAAAAGCTATCCGAGCTACTGTAAGTATCCAAGGCACCTCCACAAGCGCAGTCAGAATAACTAACCGATTAAACTCCAGTCGTTTAAACATTAACCATGGAATGGAGATCGCCGCTAGAACTGCTTCTAGTAAAATTACGAGTGGCATTATTTCACTCGTTAGCTATTCCGTTACGTGTAAAATTTACTAGTGGACTCATTAAAACTTGGCCAGTGTCCAAGGCCCCGATATTGTGTGGCCTAAGCACATTTCAACTCGTTACATGTGTCCGAATCAATTTCGTGGATAGTTTCGCTCTGGCTTCATTTAAAGTCGTTTCATTTTGTGTAAGTGTCGCTGTGTCACTAGGCTATGAACGAGTCGCCTTGTCACCAGGCTATGTGTCAAATGGACAGCCTAGTCAAAAACTATGTATAATGTATGTAGCGTTCGTATTTTATTTTTCAATATAATGAAATGTATTAGTATTTAGCCGATTCCCTTAAAAAGTATGAATAATTAAAGCTAAATTATTCCACACGACATTAAGTTTTATACCTAGGTGCCAAAAAAAGGTTATACATTAAATTCCGTCCATATTCGTAACATATTCCGACTTTCCCGTCGGCAGTAAAAGTATGTAGGTATAGACATTTTTAACATATATTAACATAATGCATATTCAGAGTAGAGCCTTACCTGGCATAATTACTAATACATATGTATGCATATTAGAAGGATATTTGCAAAATGAGCGGAAGGTATTAAGGTGGCAGTAATCCTCCGCCTTTTGTTACGTATGCGGCTTCACTCGCTTGACAAATCATTATTAGCGCAGCTAGTGGTAATGGCACGACGAAGCATCATTTGCTTTATATTGGGAATGCTAATCAACAATACGACGAGCACCTATATTGTTATTTTTGTGAACTGCTTCATTAATCTAGTGACCCTGAGCGCGACTGCTACGCTAGATGTCTTGGGTTCGATTTCCAGATCGAGCAAAGTGTTATTGGGTTTCTTTATTATATTCTCAGTAGCAGTTCGCAGTAAGGATTAATTTGTGCTCAGATAAAGGCAAAAGGCTCGCCACTTTCATGGAACCGAAAACATACCGACGAACTGTAGGTGTATTTTGGTACACATCTGCCTAACCCTTCGGTGAATACAGGCGTGGTGGTATGTATGTGTAATAATATTGTAGCCAGGATTTTGTAATATTGTACTCAGGATTTTGTGTAAATTGTAAAGAGTGACCCTGGAGTTTCTAGCTCGTTCTTCTCTACAGAGATCTACGTTTTGGAACAAGCAAGTAGCTTTAACTTTCTGTGTCACTTCTTGACAATTCAAAAGTGCCTCTAAATGGTCTGATTGAAAAAAAAAAAGCTTTGACATTGACTTTTAATTTTAATAACCCGCAATGATCATTGTTATGCCATGGAGTGTAACTAGGTACGCCCAATTGTTCTATGTTGTTCCTCAGGGGTGTACGAGGAGTTTAAATCCCATTAAATACAACATGTTCACACATTATACTAAGTATGGTAGCCAGTCTTTACTAAATAATCATAGCCATTCTCCGTGGTGTGGGGCCTGTAATGCCAGGAGGCTGAGGGACGTCCTATTGTGGCCACACATTGTCGATAATAGTACTAGGTGTCATGTCATAAGGGATGAGTTAACGCTATTTACCGTTCAACCCGGGATATTTCCATGAAATATGGAATTCGAATTTCTACTCGCATTGTCATTTATATTTCTTCAAATTATTTTAAATAAACGCATATTTTTACAATTACTTTGGTCCGTGAATAAAATTAATAAACATCATCGAATTGTATTTCAACTATCTCGTTCCTAAATAACTTTCAATTACTTGAAAATACGTGTTTTACTTTTTGGTTTGGTTTGATTGCTTTTCGATAAACTAACGAAAGTTTTGATTGTGTTTAATTAATTAACTTTAGAAGTATAGAGCCGCGCTTTAGCTGAGCGAAACAAGCGCCAAATCAAAATAAAGTAAAAAAACTGTGTGCCACATATTGGAAAATTTTGCATATAACGAGAATTGATTGCACGCCTCGATCGCTAACACGGTGCCGCCATGTCGCCCGGCTGTGCAAACTAGCGCACAGACCCCTGTGCACGAGGAATGGCGCACCAATATTCGTGCACAAATTAACTGTGCAGCGTGGCGGTGCGCAGTGCGAGTGGATGCGGGCGACAATCACTGCGATATTACCTACGTGCATGGCAGGTAAACACTGATGTTTCAGCGCGTATTGCTGGCTGACAAGCAATGTGTGACCTGAATTTGTTCTCAGTGCCACATTTAAAGGAAAACTTTGACTGCAAAGGTGGCTCAAAGCTATGACTTGTTTCGCTTTCGTTGAATTTTATTTGTTCAGAAACTTAGTATTCAGTTTCTAGTTTAAAAAAAAATAGAAATATCTACTACTCTATTCTAGGTATTTATCTATACGGAAAAAACTAATAAGTTTTAAATTGATATGCCTACTTAATGATAGTTGTAGATATAGCGCAGGTATGTATCTTACGAATTTGTTCCGACCTTTGTTGGACTTACCACCATACCGGCCGGGTAACAAAGTTTATTTCGAAATAAGATATTATACCTAAGCTAGGAAACACTCTAAAATAAGCCACTTCACTAACATCATTAAGTTGTACATAAGATGTAAGCAGTCAGGGCAGACAGGTGGATGTCTTAGTGTTAATCTGTTTCTGAGAGAGCTGTCAGCTGCTTGATCACTGCTATCGGCCGGAGGCTGTCAGTAGTGACGGACGCTAGGCTTATCCTCATCGAGTGACGTCACACTCGTGTCACCACTCTTTTTCACAATTAAAAGAAACGTTTAAAGTTCCATTCCAGGAAATCCGATTTAGCCCGGTCTTTATTTGATGACATTTACGACAACCTGACAGCTGAAACAATGTATTTTCGAACAAAGAATTTTGTACTGTGTCGAGAAGTGATATGGTTGATAATTGAATAAGGGGGATGAGTACAAATGCGTATATATTTAAACTATAGTGCAAGTCAGGGATGTGACGGCGTGTATTGGAAGTGACGGGTGTTGTGCGTGACACGCGGGTGACGACTGATCGTTTTGTTAGTTGGCTGCGATATTGAATATTTTCTCTTTTCTGGTGGTTGTTATTGCCTACGACAAAGAATGACAATATTTATCTACTTTATTGTTTATTTGTCTAAATTTTCCTCCACTTTTGTATTAATGTTAAATATCTGCATAATTTAAAACCATCTTTCGTTTGGTAGGTAAGCATTGCATGGGTGCAATATCATTTATTTGATCGTTTAATTCGGATTTTATGAAGCGTTTCACATTTTATTGTTTTAATGACAGTTTCTAGAAAGTAAGAGCATTTGTCTATAAACTGCAAGCGTCGCAAAAGGGTGGAGAAACAAATAAAAACAAGTGAACGTGAAACTCAAGGAAACTCTGTCCTTTAGTAGTTTAAACAGCACTTGGACAGAAAACCAAAACATTACAGGGAACGGTTTTTATACGAGTTACTGGAACATTAGCCAGGAATTATTTCGCAATCCATTGTGAACATCTTATGTGAGGACATTAGATGTTCACACGTAGTACACCTATCTGTCAATATAATGTTCTCGGTTTTAAGTTATCAGGTGAAAAGTTACAACTCATAAAAGCATGTAGCCGCGCGTACATCACTGCCACGCAGACAATCAATTCGAAACTCCTCCATCCATTGACATCCATCAGAAACTATCGCGGACGTTTCTATAGCGAACTAGTGGAAAAGCAACGCTCGCAAGTGGGGCGCGCACAAAGCAATGACGTCACGCCACAAAGCGCCAATGACTCCACAAAGGTGGCTCGATGACGCACGGCACAGACGCGGCACAGACGCGGCATAGATGCGGCACGATGCGGCTCAGGTGCCGCATTGATATCGCGCTGTGATTAGTGGGCACTGCTTTCAGTAATGCGGTGCGGTGATAACTTGTTTCGTGATTTTCAGTTGTGTAGACTGTGTGGGGAATGATGTTACGAAATTGTCCGGCTTGTGTGGTCTCAATCATGGCGGACTCTTTGTATCGGTATCGTCAAAGGGATTGTAACACCTTTGGTCAAAAGAGACAGCATCCTTCGAGCAAAGATACAATCTGAACAACCCGTTAAATTTCACCAGCATAACAATTAACTTATGTATTACTGTTTTTCGTAAACAAGATATGTTTTATTAAGACCGCATTTAGTTTTTGAGATTTCACTTTATGAATTTGCATTATAAAACTGATTAAATTACCTACTATTAAATGATGTGCTTTTTGTAGTAACGTATCTATACTAAAATCGTGTTTACTATCCTGTGACAGTATGCCTTGTGGAAAATTCTTTGAAGTTTTAATTACGGTTTAATGTACGTTTGCAGATATTTGATGATAGGCAAGCCTAGAATGAGCGCTCAATAATTGCCACCTTTCGATTAGATTATCATCAACCTATAGCACAGTAACTTCATTAAAACGATTTTGACGCAAACAAAATCTAGCTAATTCCACGTTCGTACAGTGAATGGAAGTGACCTGATTGCGGGGCGCACAGCGTCTTATTGTGCCAGGCGCAGTCGACGCGGCTTTGTTCGGCGCCAACTGGGAAGCAGTTGCGACGCATTCAGTACTCACGTACAGCTTTGAATTTAGAGCTGTGTATTATACCTGCTTGGAATTACGTGTTTTGGATGTGTGTTAAATTTCAGATTTGTATGAAAAGTTTTACGTACGATTAAGTGCTAATGTTTGTTTTATTGTATTATGTAATATGAACAGTTTCGTACAGTTATATATAAATAACATTTTCAGAAAATGAAGAAAATGTTATTTATCACTTTTGACCACCGATGTTGTATGTGGTTTCTGGCAAAGATGTCCCCTGCCGCCACACGTGGTGGTAGTGATAATAAAAGAACTAAATGATAGCTTTAACTCCTCACATCTTTTCAGATTTCATTGAGCTGCTTCTATCTAAATGCAATGTGAATACTCGAATAAGTTAAATGTACTCTGGATGAACTCTGCATACACACACACGTACATGCTACATGTCACCGTGCACATAATTATGTACAAGTGCAGTTAAGCCGCTATTATAATTTATATTCAGCAACGGAATCGGTTTCTAATAACAACAAACAGGCGTAATTCCCTGCGCGCCCGGTAGGAGGCGCTAAATAAGGCCGCTTACAAACAAAAGATCGCATAGATTGCAGCTAATCGCTCTCTAGCGCAGTACTCACGCGGCAAACACTACGTTATGAAGTAAAGTTAGAAGAACCACTTTTTAATGAACAAAATTGACTGAATTTGAACCCTTATAAAAATGGCCCAAATATAAAGAGACGAAGTTATAACTAAAAAAAAACGCTAAATAAGTGCTTGAATTATTGTTCTTACATTTATCTCTATAAAAATATCAGTATTAGTCATTTCTATTGAATTTTATGTACTTTCAAGATAGTATATGTTTTTTTTAGCTCTTGTCTTATTTAGAATTCAGAGCTCAGAGATGATAGCGGATTTTTTTGAGTTTCAATGAAGTTTAGTCAAAATTCATACTAATATTTCACTAAGATAAATTATTAAATTAACAAATAATAAATGATTTAATTTAATTTATAAGGTGTGATAACTTTTGGCAGAACCAAGCTATTGCTCAAATCATAATTATTATTTGTAAATGTTTCTATTGTTGATGTGCTTTCATTTTTACTGATATTATAAAGACGAATTATTTTTTTGTTTGCTTGTATATAACGGGCTCCAAAACTACTGTATGTTTCACGCTACAACACACGGGAGCGGAGCACTAACCAAAGACTTAACGCGTGTAAAATAAGTTACGCAAAAAGTTGCGGACAGTTTTCTAATAGTAAATAATCAAATAATCTCTGGCAGAAATGCTAAAGACAATTTTAATTTTTATTCATCTCTTTGTGTTTTGCGTGTAGTATTTCTGTAGTGTCGTAATGTTGCGTCGCTAGAGAGGCGCCGAGAGCGTCCGACAATAGTGCGGGGACAATGCAGAGCTTGCCACCTTTTGTGCTATCGATGCTTTTCGTTTAGAAAAAACAAATCTTTTGTGTTTGTATCGTCAGAGTGTCTTTCTTTATCGCTGTTACCACACCATTTTTCTATTATTTTTAAAAGATGCAGTGCAAATCATATTCCTATTTAATTTCAGCGTCTGATAAAAATAATCTTAATTCATCAACAACATACCACCACGCCTGAATTGCCCGAATGGTTAGGCAGAGCTGTAGCAATGTACATCCACAGTTTGCCGGTATGTTTAGGTCCCATGTAATAAGGGGCGAGCCTATTGCCATTAACCGGGCACAAATCCGAGCTGCTACTGAAAACATAGAAAACCCAAAAAGGGTTATTACACCTTTTGCAAAACAAACAAAAAATTGTGACTATTTTTAGCAAAACATTGCTGAAGTTAGTTCTAACAATAACATATTAATTAAAAAATACAAGGTGCCTTTGAAAAGCCGTAGCGTTATAGTGCTACGACTTCGTAGCTACGCGAAGCTCTACGAACGTCGTAGCGCCGTAGCGGCAGGTAAGTAGACTTTTGATAGAATACTAGAACTCTCCCTTCTTTTTATTTAATTTTTATTTTGTAAGTAAGTCTAATTTTGTTATTTTTATTAAATAGGTAGTTTGTTAGTCTAATTTCTTAACTGTCTCATATGTGTTAACCCTGTGATGATAATATAAACAGTTATAAATGAACTAATAACTATATAAATGTTATCAGTATGCAATATATTGGCACTTGTCATCATTTGCTCATTGTTTAGGTATTTCACTATTATTTGTAACTATTCTAATAATCTGTCTATACTGTTCCCATTGATAGGACTGTTGACCTCCATGACATGCCTCTGTTACGATAACAATCTATGAATATAGATACCTGTTGAGAACACTGTTACCGTTTATTGTTTACACCTAAATAAAGTCGTGATGAGTAGTCCATTAGAAAGCACTCATTCAATTATGAGTCCTAACGACCCCCCGGAAGGTCGTGTTTCATCAACTCATTAAAAACTAAACAACATCGTTATGGCGTCACAATTAATCATAAATCAAGTGTTGCGACACGGCGACGCGACACTGACGGCAGGCGCGCTGCGACAAAACGCCTTGACGCCACAACAATAACCCGTCAGCTCCGATACTACGAATACTATTAATATCCCGCCGCCGCCCAACCAAACGACCCTCACTCCCTAATTACCAATACATTTTCAACCTTATTCTTATAACAATGTAGCTCGAATTCCCCTCATAAATTGTATTTAGATAAGGTTAAGTTAAGCGTGTAACGATGAATAGACATATTAAAGATTAATTACGATAGCTTGTTGTCGTATTACTGAATAGATGTTTGTTTCAGTAATTTAATTAGGCGGACAATTGTGTTTCCTGGCTTTGTACCTTCTCAATGATGAGTTGCAATGTTTTGAGATCATCTGAAGGTTTCACTTTACAAGCCATCTTTTTAAAATCAAAGTAAACATGCCTATATACGAGTATGTATTAATCTTACTTTATACTAACATTAATAAAGTGAACATTTGTGAAGATGTTTATATTTAAAGCACGTGTAAACTATTGGACAGATTTGTTACTTTTTTTTTGAGAAATAAATTCCTGTGATATCATCTTTAAACCGATTTCGACCTGCAAACGCGCCAATCCGTCGGAGTTTGGATTTGTGCCCGGTTAATGGCAATAAGCTCGCCCCCTATTACATGGGACCTAAAAACATACCGGCGAACTGTGAGTGTCCATTGGTACACCTCTGCCTAACTCTTCGGGGAGTACAGGCGTGAATCGTGATAGTATGTAACGGGCCAAACCCTGGGCAAAAAAAAAATAGTATGTATAATTACTTAGTCACATATTTTCAGTAATTAACAAAGTGATTAACATGTCTGATAAAATGTTTTAATCGAACCAGGGCTAACAGTAATTTAGTCAGAACGTTTATAATTATGCTAGAACAGGAACCTTAGAATAATGACATAAATTAATGTCAGAATAATTCAATATACACACACATACTTACCATCACGCCTGTATTCACCGAATGGTTAGACAGAGATGTACCTACCAATTTTCACCTACAGTTCTCCGGTATGTTTAGGTCCCATGTAACAGGGCGTGAGCCTATTGCCAGTAACCGGGCACAAATCCTAACTCTGAGAGACTGAGAATTTCATACAAAAACCCAATAACACCTGCTCGACCTGGGTATCGAAATCAGGGCCACTAGCGTGGCAGTTACGCTTAGGACCTCTAGGACAACGAGGCTGTCAGTGTATTGAACTAAATAAATTAAATACAAAATAAGTTAATTAAAGAATTTGTTTTATTATTATTTACTTAACATATCTGGACTCTTTGTACTTTTACATGCCGTCTGGTAAGATATGGGGATGGCTAATTTATTTCAAAAGAAGTTAAATATTATAAGATCGCATTTAAGGATAAGTGTACTAATAAAATCAATTTTTATTTTCATTACGTATAACGGTACCAGACACAAAAAACTAATTCGAAAATCTATTATCCTATTTCTAATAAAAGAAAAAACTAGCTTTGTTACAATCAATTCCCAAATCAAACAAGTGTCAAACTGGTTTCTCAATTAAACCGTTATTAAACGATAACCCTATAACCGCTACGTTAATTGTCAGCCAAGTATTCGGTATGACCGAGTGACAGGCACAATTTGGTCGCGTCAGGAGCCCTGCGGCCGCGGCGTCGCGATGACAGCTGACGGCCGATGGGGCGCGCGCCCGGATCAGCTGACAAGCAGTTTTGTTTAGCTGACACTTTGAAAAGCAATGATTTGAGGATTCTACGTGATTCGATTAAAATCGGGTTGAAGTTAAAAGAACTTGTTTAATCGATTTTATTACTATTTAATGTATTACTATTTAATGTTATAGAAAGCTGATACGATCTTATAATAGAAACTGTAATATGAATACTTTATTTCTTGTCCTTTTATTATAGAGACAACCTATTATTCTTTTGACATTTAGGCACTGACAGTCGAATTAGAAGTAGATATCACAAAAATGTTTCAATTCAATTCAAAATACTTGTTTAGGATCCTAAAAATGAAATACAAATGCTCAACATTGTATGAGTTGTCACAACCCTTCTCTCCATTACGAGCCGTGACGTCCAATCAAACATTACAGTTATTACGTGTCCAATGATTTTCCAACAAAATGATTTCGTGTCTGACACAAAACATATTCAACCCTTTGAATAGACAGAAAATGTGGGGTGACAATACAATTCGCGAATGGGGTCGCGCGGACCGACGGGCGGTCGGCGGCCATGAGGGTTGTGAGTGACGTGAAACACATCGAGTAACGAATGCGCCATCGAGTGTTCTATCGATTCGACGTCGATCATGGAGTTCGTCTTGCGGACCATCATGAATTTGTGAATCGGTTTTCATTTGGTTCAGTCGCATGTTAGACTGATGTATTTAAGGGTTAGGGATGCCCGATGATGGTAGATTTAATCCAACATACAACCCTTTAGTTTAAGCAAACACAGTTTACTAAAATGATCGCTTGTGTTTTTGGGAAAAATTATAAGAAAAGAAAATTACTTAAGGCGTTTTCTCCTCTTTACTTTTCAAATGAAATTCCAATTGATGAAAAAACAAAAACTGCTGATGTCATTTTATTCTGAGAATCAGCTTAAAAAAATATAATTACTTTTTTTGTAAAACTTGAAGTTCATTCGAGGCTTAATGAAACTTTTAATCCAATATTCAAATGAGATTCTAGGGCACATCACATTTATCTAGACTAGAAAATAGATTTAATTTCTGGAGCAAGTCTCTTCAATTTCAATATTGTACTAAACCAAGTTTTATTACGTAAAAATACCTTAAATCGAAGCTGCCCATTAAAGTCGTCAATCGTTAATACTGCCAGCGGAAATTAAACCATACGGTTTCTACATAAACTTGAATTTAGTGTAAAAGGATTGGGTTATAACTCTCGGAATTTTCAATATTTTTATTTGCGAGTGAGGCGCGCCCGGCGGTCCGCTTGGAAATGCTAATAATGGGTTCTGCAACCTTTTGCTGGCTCCAAAAAGAAAAAGAGAAGGTTTCTAAAGACTTTTTCGAAAAAAAAAACAGTGATGCTACCTTGTTACTTGTCCCTTCCAAATTACTTAGTATATAGGAGGGTTTACTCATTGCAACCAAGTAGTACGGCTGTTTGTGTATAACATTGAAGCTCTTTGAACACAACACAGCGTTTCCTCGCCAGATACTACGAACAAACCAAAACTCTGCAATATTCTAATTACGCCAGCATGCACCGCGTAAAAACAAACAGCCATAAGTTTCCACACAAAGCTCAGCGAAAACACAACAGTATTCTTCCTTCCCTATACGAAAGAGAAACTTCTCACATTTCCGAAAGAATAAATCAACTTAATGTAATCCCATAACGCCGGCTTAGAACAATCAATTGCTGGCAGGCGAGAACATTTTTTAACGAAACAAGCGCCCATTCTATTGCTGCAGCAGTAACTATAATCGTTAGTGTAGTCGTCAGCTTTAAAGTAAAGCGCGCAATGTACACCGATGTAAAGTTCAACTAGATGTTGTCGTTTGTGTTTACGGGGTGATGAATATGAGATGTAATTTATATGTTAAGTCTTCGTGTTTAAAATGTTAAAGAAGATGCTCTCAACATGGCTTATATTGGCATTAGTTAAGCGTTCATTGACGCATGACTAATACGTGCGAACGACGTCGTTCAGGAAATTGTTCCCCATTCCTGTTCTTGCCGCTAAACAGTGTCGCTATGTTCCGAAGAGTATGGGAGCAGGTGTAATGTCAGGTACACGAGGCATTTCAGTGCTGTCTTTGGAATG
Organism: Caradrina clavipalpis; assembly: GCA_932526535.1. Taxonomy (NCBI): domain Eukaryota; kingdom Metazoa; phylum Arthropoda; class Insecta; order Lepidoptera; family Noctuidae; genus Caradrina; species Caradrina clavipalpis. The sequence goes on along the minus strand of OW052101.1, from coordinate 15,798,954 downwards.
CCAACGCACTTGCTACGACTATCGCCGCATCTTTTGTTTGCCATGGTGCCAAGTAAATAAAAAACAAAAGACAAATCAATGTTCGTTCCATTCTGTGGAGGTCCGTGTAAGCAAGGGGCCAGTGAGGCTGTTATTTGTGAGCGGAACATGGCCGACCTGTATTATGGTCGCCGCCGACGCAAATTGCCCTACAACGGCCTAACTTCGGACGATCTTGTAAGCATTTTGTAAGTGCTCGTATGCTTGTGTACGACTGCTGAAGGCATTGTTCTAGAAATAGCTTAATTGTTTTCTTATTAATTAAATTTTTAGTTCTGGAAAAAATTACAAAACTTACGTGAATGTGCCTAATATTAGTTATTAGTTCAGAGCTCTAAATTCCTTCGAAATTAATTTTCATTAATTGACTTGATTATACTGAAATGTTTACTTTTTAGACAAAGATTAAGCCAAATAACTGTCCTATATTATTTTGGAATTGGAAGTCTGAACTTCAAATACGTAGGTAGGTACGAGCAATTATTTTGTCTTAGATGTGAGATGCGTGTTTTCAAGGCAATGTTGTTGCCTATAATATTATGATAATAGCCCATAAGTAAAACAATTTCAAATGTAATCCTCGTATGTTCAAACCTTGAAAACAACAAACACGTGATTTGAATTCCAAGTTTGTCTTTCAGTTCCCATGTTTTGAATCATTACAATTTCTATGTACAATTTGGGAGCGAGTACTTCGTGAGAATTTTCATCCTCATAAACATACAAATATAGATAGGAGTACCTACTTATACATAAACAGATCCTATTAATGTGTTTGTATAATATTTGATTCTGGATCTGTGCCCGGTTGATGGCAATAGATTTATACATAACTGGTGAAATATGGGTGTAGTATAACACCTCTGCCCGACCCTTCGGGGACTAAAGGCAGATTGGAGATGGAAGATACTCACATGTTAATGGGTTTCAATTATAGCCCAACAGTTGAATTCAGTTCTTGTTTATGTTAGCATGGAGTAGGCTTATTTACACATTTGGTTCGCGGTTACTAAAGAAAAGCTGCTCTAGAGTTTTTTAACAGTATTTAGTACACCTCTTTGTGAAACAGTTGTCAACTGCTGTATTTTGTTTAAAGATCCAATAAAATGAGAAGCGCAACATGACTGATGAATGGCGGCTGATCAGAAGAATATTTCAATAATAAAATGTTCTATAAAACATAGTTACTCGTAACTCGTAAACAAACAGATCACACAGTACCACACGACAACCACATCCAGCAAAAACAACAACACAAAAGTTTCACAACATCCTGTTCAGGTGAGATGTAAGTAAATAATTACAAGGAAAAGGCCATTGCCTTTCAATTTATAATTAACCGAAACATTCGTAATTAACCTTACTTTGTAATCTGAAGTTGTGTCAGATATCCTTGGAAGTTATTTTCATAAATTAACGAACTTCACTCCGGATTTACAATGTATAGGATACTGCGTCAAAAAAATCCTATAATATTTGAATATACTTCCCTCTGAAATATTTAATTATATCGGAGCTTGTTATGTGATTTCAAAGATATACTTTCTGGAGTTAAAAGTACATAACATTATTTTTATCATTTCCATAAAAAGGCAAGAACAGCACTTGAACTCCGACATAAATATTTATGTACATGCGAAGTGAATTCGTTACTTTAAGGTCAAACAATCTTTCAGCAAGACGGTGCAATGTTGAAGTTAACTCAAGTCTGAAAGGAGAGTACGACAAGTGTGTTACACAGCCATCAAGCTAATAAACCCATCAGCTAGTGCAATCTCCACACCCTCATACTTGGAACAAATAACATCACTCAAGTGCAATCCTAACAAATAGCTGAGTAAACGTCGCATAATAGTGCACATTAGAGATAAAGGAGGGGCCACACGGGCGCGGCGCGGCGAGATAATGTCGCGCGACTGCCGTTACGCCGTAATGGTGTGCGTTCTTGTGGTTACTGCCTATGATAGAATATCGGAGCTATTGTGACGTCTCGCGGGTGCCGTGCAGATACGCCACGATACATTATTACGGGGACATTTGATACTGTATCAGTTCTGATTCTGTGTCTGAGTTATTGTGTATTATGCAAACGTCATGTTTTCATTTTGACTACAGATATTGTTACACAAAATTTTATTTACTGTTTTATCGCTCTCACAATTTGTCTATTTGTAATAAGTATTTTCTTTGAATTAAATCTTACTTAAACATTTTCTTTCTTCTTCACTGAGTTTGATTTAATTTTGAAACATTATTATTGCTTTATTACCCACAGTTTTCTCAACTTAAACGCTGAAAACAAATATTGGAAAGACGTAAATTTTTTACATGAAACCATTTTCTTGGCAGTTTGAGATTGAATTGAAAACATTTGCTAAAACATTTCACGTTCAAACTCAATAATTTGTCTGAAACAAATGCCTTCATACAACGATTTGAAAAATAAATTGGTTGCACATCGTCAATTCGTATAGTAAGTGTTTAAATTGATAAAAGTAATGACTCTATTGATGATCCTAAGTCGAAACTTCTTAATAATAGTGATACCATTCGTAATCATTTCTTGTCATCAACAAAATGGTAACATCTTCTTTTAAAGTTTCTATAGGTACATTATTTAGATGACGCCATATTTCTTCACTCCCAATTTAGCATAGAAATATGTACATTATTCTTGCCAATGCATACTCATGTAAAAAGTGTCGTACCAAGTTAGCCACACGAATTACGACCTGGCACCAGCCGGTTAGATTTCACTTTACATTTCCGCCCGTCCATAAAAGTCCGCAATATAAAACGGTGCAGACGCAGTAATGTATTCAGATCCAATTGTGAACAGTGCACCAATACTATGTAGTGGTCGTTATACGGAGCGACACAGGATTTACAATTCAAGATTGTGTTTAAGTGGGGACTTGCTGCCTGTCTAATGGTCCTTATACTTCGCAGCGATTTAATACAACATTCCTTGTGAAAAATTATGTATATTTTAATAATGATTTGGGATAAGTGTTAATGTTATAATACATACGCACTTGAATTTGAAGCACTCAAAGAGTAAGGTAATCTTTATTTCCTATGTCGATAAATTTGGCTCAAAATAGAAAGCCACGCGAGGATTATTCTCTTACACACAGTGAGAGCTCTTATGTCTATATCCCTTTGAGAACATTCTGATTAAAACGTTAATTATCACTGTCGTCAATATGTATGTACCTATATCAATACTGGCTATAGGTCCCTGATGTAACTATAAGTAGTTGGCTCAAATCTGTTCTTAGGTACCTATAATATATTTTGTTCTTATTGCGAAAGTCTTGTTGACCTTTATCCTTAAAGAGTATTCACGAGAAATAAATTATGCCTAATCGTCCAGACTGGCCGCGTATCTCGACTAACAAATTTCCTTTATTGAAATACGTTTTGATGATATTTTTCTGGAAATTCGGGCCACTTTCGTTTCCTTTGACAAAAATATAACGAGCTTAATGCAAAATTTGTTTATCTCCCGGAATTTTATTTCAGATTTGGTTATCAGTCTGAATATTAATCTAGTGATGTTATTTTTACCGCGATTAGTTTGTGAGCGTTGTTTATTTCATGTTATTACTAGAGCACGACTCTTTTAACGCTAACATAGATCTCACCACTTCAGCCACTCCAACTTCGCCGGTGATACAATCTTTGCCACCACGTTGAAATAGTGTTGTAACTCTCGTATCATAAATAAAGCTCATCAATGTTCCAGACTGAAACAAGAACGAAACAAGATAGCTGATCTGTTTCTAAACCCTTTTATAAAACAGACGGAGTTATGAAAACCGTTACGAATCACAATATCAGATCAACGCTGATGGAATTTATATCTGTTGCCGCTATCGCTGTTCCAACTTTGATGGAGTCGCCAATGAATCGAGATGTGAATATCGACTAACTGGATCGTATCGAGTTAGCGCACAATGTGTAAGTCGGAGATATATTCTACTACAAGATATTTCGTAGATGGACTTTCAATATTGAACTAGCGTGTTGGTCAACTATAGAGATGGTGATGACTTAGATGTATTTGCTTGCAAGGTTGGGTACACAGGTAAAGGTGCAATCAGTGAAAAGAGAGGAGGTCCCGAGCACGGGCCAGAGGTTACTCTCAACCAAACTGTTTGACGTCAACTGAGTGAAAGCCGCATACGTACACATCGGTACATAGTGCTGAGTAAGTCGCTGTGTTTGTATTTGGTGGCCGTTGCAGTTTGTTGTTTGAGGGAGCAATACAACAACGAAAAAAACTATGCACTAGTAGAAAGTAATTCCTTTTAGTATATGTACATTTTTAAATTTTTCTTGTGGTTTAACAATTTAAATTAACGAATTTTAAGTTTCACGTCGTATTTCACAATAAATATATTTTTATTGTATGCATGCATTTCTTCTTCAATTTATCTTCATTTCACTGTCTGTAGGCGCTTTTATTGAAACACTTAGCGCCTAGCCATTATTCGCATTTTGCGCGAGATGCGCTGGCAAAGTGCTCACGGTGCTCAAATAATTACGCTAAATATTTTTTGCGAGCTCACAAAGCGATACTCGATATTGCCGGCAGCTTCTGTTTGAGTTTCAGCTCTTAATTTATTATACGATGGCGAAATTTTCGCTAATTTCGTGAGAAACTTGAGAAAACCGCCAACTTTACCAATTAAACTGAATTCGATTTATTTTAGTAAACGCCTCTGAAAAGGTTCACAGCGTGTTCTTGTGGGATTTACAAAAATGACTTTCGAGATCCGATCAAGTTTTCGAATTACATTTTACGGCTTCTGCCGACTTCGGGAACTGTATAATACGTAATATCAATTGGATTTCAAATTTTGTATGTACTGAAGGGGCAGTGGATGCGATAGAAAAACTTGGAATACTTTTATTACCTTTTATCGCTACCGACGTGGTTTAAGACCTCGCTGAATACAGATTTCAAGGAGAAAACTCCAGGTAGTACCGAATGAACCTGCTTTTGATTTTCATTATTTTTGAATATAGAGGAAGTTGTCGTACCTTTACAAATCCGATATAATAACAGCTAAGAAAACTTATGACTTTTTATAAATAAATCATTTGTTTGTCACACGCTGTGTCTGTAGATAATATATTTAAATTAAATAAAACTAGTTAACACGTTGTAACGTTTTCATCAGTTAAACCCCGGTGTGCTAGTTTACTTAGTTTAGAGTGGTTTGGATTCGTTATGTTGTGTAACTAACCTTGTTGTCTCATGGTGCTGCATCATGTTCACCTCTAAACCTCCATATGTTCAGTGTAACCTCCGTTGTATCATACATATTACACTATATCAGAGTTTATGGAAGAAGACAATTTTTTTTTTCGTTTTTTATATTGTCTTTTAATTTCGTATTTTTGACTCTGTAATAAGAACATTCCATATTATTATAGTATTGTTTATGGAATTGTAATTTGCAATGACTCAATTCATAATTATGATTAAATAAATAATTACCACATAAACTATCACGGCAGTATTCCCTGAAGTGTTAGGCAGAGGTGTACCAATGTACACCTACGGTTCGCCGGATTGTCTAAATCCCCTGTGATGGTGAGCCTGTTGCCATTAATAAGTAATTCTATATTATAATTTTGATAAATTATATAGTCTCGGTTTATACACATTCCCTTGTTACCAATTTGTACGCTATGATGTGCGACTAAGCATGATAGAACATTTCTGTATTAATACCTTGCATACAATGTACGTATATACACCATGTTTTTACAAATAAATAAACTTACTTACTCAGATTATTTCGTCCCAAGTGAGTACCCATTACCCGGCTCCCTAACAACTATTTAACATAATACAAATATAAGTGTTTCTATTAAAACTCAACTTGGAACATGTTCTGTAAGTTAAAGAGAACTCGAAACTTGTCTGCGTTCATTAAACTAAGGGCACTCGAACAGCCGACGTGGATGAAAAACTCCAGACAGAACCAACCACTCCACGGCGAAGACGACTCGTTAAATGTGCACGAATGAGACAAGCCTCAACGAGCAAACGCAACAATGAAAAGTCATTTGAGAGATCTTCAACTAACATTAATGTAATTATTAAGAGAGATTTTTCTATTATGAGAGTAGTTAAAAACTGAAATTATGAAAATGGCTTACACAATAGCCGTTAAGACCTATAAAGATAATTTAGTTGTTAAATACAAATGATATATTTTTATGCAAGTAAAAATAAAATGATAAAATATTATTCGTAGTACCCTAGGGTACTCCAACTTTTTTACTTTTATGTGTGAGTATAAGATAATTATATATTACAGTCAGTTTTGATGATTCCGATAAAAGAGTGGATTTAAATAAAATAAAGGTCCTTCTAAGTTTTAGACCACCGACCGTTATATAAAATAATTATTATGTCATTATACCGTCACAGACACTGACAAAGGCTTTAGAGAGATATCGAATTTAATAACACAATTGTGGAAAATAATGATATTTGAAATTCAATTCAATAGTAAATATTCGTCCATAACTGTGAAGCAATCCACGCTTGAACTAGGTATAATAAATCATGGCAGGTTTTGCAAACTTAAGGAACTAAACCATCACTAGAATTTGACGGTCGCAATTAATGGCCACTGTCGAGAGCCCGCCTGTGGCGTTGCCTAGCAACAGTAGGTACCGTCCGGCATACGGAATTGTAGGTACGCACAGATTTGCCCCCGATTTAAAAATACCTTTAGAGACCCTTTTAGTCCTAATTAAGCCAAATAAAAACAATCGGAATTTAACACTTTTAATTGAATGAACCCCTTTTTTGGTCGATACCTACACGTTTCATTCTTATTTTGTCCGTCTCGAGTACAAAACCATTTACGAGGGTTGTTTCAATTTGATTGAGAACCGTTATGTAATAAAAATAAAGCATAATATACGGACATTGTAAAAACAAGGAAAAAGGAATGAAACCCTTTTGATTGGCGGTCCCCCAGTGTACCACAGAATGTATTCAAAAGAATGTGCCACATCAGCGCAAGGTAAATGTACGTAGCCGTGAACGGTAATACTTATTGCTGAAAGTCACGCAGTACTAAAGTGAAAGGCTTCTAAATCCTAATGGGCGGGTGAACTCGCTCGGTCATCTTTCATGAGAACCGTTATAACTCGTTTTCCATTAACAATTGAGATCCGCGATGAAAGCGGTTGCCTTTTCTTAGAAGTGAACTTGAATATATTTCACTTTGCAAATGTCCATCTTTGAATACGAAGCTTACTTGTACAATACAACACGCTACAAATACTATGTAAAAGCAAAAATAGTAAAAAAATAAAGATTTTATGTAATTTAAAACGCTAATTAACACAAAAATAAAATCCTTTTCAAGCCCCAGTTTATAAAATATCTTTAAATTATAATGGTATACCTACATGAATAAAAATGGCTTAACATTAAAATCAACAAGTACATATTATTCTTTTATTTTTTTAATTTCTGGCATGATAAAATGCATAGGTCTGGTGACTGGGATCTCACTTCATAAGTAATAAATAGTACAATAAAACCTCCAATATTCCTCTGAAGTAATGAGGTGTGGTCTGACCATGGTCTGACGTAGCAGCGTTTTATTTCTTTCGCAGACATAAAAGATCTCTTTCTAAAATGTTAATATTGCTGAGACAGGGCATCGTATTCAAGTGGGAGTGTCCACACGTTCGCGCCACGCAGCGCAAAGCCACGTTCATTAAAAATATTTCATTTTGACATTATTACGGTAGCCACGCGTTGCGGATATCTGGGACATTTTGATCTGTGCGAGGAAATCATGCAGTATAATATATTTAATTTTGGATGTCGACATTATTTCGTTCAAACTTTATTGGATAGTGGTGTATTTTTATTGCGTTTTTCTTACTTTGTTTGCTTTTCTTGTTTGCGTATACATTTTACGAGTAAGTTTATAATACTGCGAATGTTTCTGTTTTCCAATTTTTACATGAATAACGATTTAGCACTCATCAAAAACCATATTTATTCAATCTGAAATGTTTGTTTAATTATTACAGACACCCTTTATTTAATACCAAAAGGTCATCGGTCCGACATAAAACACTATCTTAGTGCGACCGCAGAGCATACAGAGCTCTCGCCGTCACACAGCCGAGCATCTCAAACCACAAACACTTCATATAACATCTCTCATAAGTAATCTCCAAACTAAATGCAAATTACTACAAACGTACACAAGCGTTACATTCACAGCATAATGCCAACACGTGTCGGGACACAAAACAGCTTAGGACACAAAACAGTCCTAAACATTGAGTACTTCATAAAGGCCGAATTAGACGGGATACGTACAGCCCCAAGCCTTTGTAAAGCTTTGAGTGATTTAGGTTTCAGAGCTCTCAGCTGATGTTTGGTAAGACGGAATTGTGTGGCTGATTTTGATGATCCCTCACAAACGAATTTATTGTGTTGTTAATATCTGCTGACTTTTGGCTTGTTCCTAAGAAGTTATGTATGAGAATTTGTAAGATATGAACATAAGAAGAAGAATAAACTGTTTTAATTAGTTGTTGCTCTTATATGCTTTGACAGGTTACGGTTTGGGTACATCCGAATGATGAAAAAAGAAATAAATAAAATGTCTTTCACTATCCATGTATGTAAGTATTTTTTTTCATTACAACTTATTCACTTTGAAAGCAATATTGCCAAAAATAAACAAACGAGTGCGCACTTAGCCCTCGGCCAAATCCTCCACTACAGTAACACGGTTTGCCACATTAAGCCCCATCAGCTTCAATAAGCGGTCCATCACAGCACCATTAAGGATCCGCCCGGGGCAGTCTCTCCGCGTCAATAACGTCTGGCTCCCCTACACACCGTATCATCTCGCTCAATTTATGTCAATTACGCGCACAAAGTCGCAGCAAAAAATGAAAATATCGAATAAAAGTGGGCGCACACGTCTCGGCATCCCTACGTTTGAACCTTTCAAATATTCATCCGTACCTTTTGACGTCTTTGTATTACCTTTTATATATTCATATCGATTCGTACGGGATCGCTTTTAAGTCTTTATGTCTGTTTGCGTTTATTTGAGACGTCGAAATGTTGACTTTTTCGTGCTTTTTTTCGAGTTTGATAAGAAATCGAGGATTTTGACTTATTTGTTAAGAATGTTTCTCTTTATATTTCCTATAGACATTAGAGTCCTATATTACTATGAGTTATTGAAGTGAAAGAGAGTTGAGACTGATTGAGATAACGAATTGGCTATAGGATTCATATCTATCGTTTTTTAAATAATTATATTAATTAAGCTCATCATAAATGCGACGAATTTATGACGAGAAATAATTTACGCTACCACAACATTATGACACTGAATTATTAAATATATGACACTGTTCACTTTATTCCGATACTACGAAATAAATTCAACTGAGATATGAAAATCCATATTATTTCGACAATTATTTGTACATAACAATATTTTCATTTAAAACTTAAACATTATTGCTTGTGTTAATTATTTGGACACAGTTATATTCGTGCATTTAATTGAGAATTGGAACTGTGCACCAACTTTTGAAACGCATTTATAACAAAATTTATCTCTCGTTTAGTATTATATCTGTATGACGTAGTTTCAAATTAAATGTTTTACACAGCCGGGCTCCCAAACGGGTTGGCGTTAAGATAAACTTTAAATTGGTCGACCGTTTTCTCTCGACACTCCGAATTTGTGTAAAGTTAGTGCTACATGAATACACGTGGCTGTGTGTGTGCGGCTTTGACATCGATGTCCGACGAGATCTTTTGACCTGTCCCACTGAGGAATGTACACCGCTTTATTAAAATACCGGCTATCGAAGTTTCTCACTTATCTACTACATCACTTCTCCGTACTCACAGTCGTCAAAGCAGTCGGCGCCGGAAATAGCTATAAGCAATTCAATTATTGTCTCGAAGCTACCCTTTCACTTTACGATTACTGATGAAATTGGATAATCCTTTCTAATCCTCCTGTTAAAATGTTCTAAATGTTATCACAAAAGCGAGTTCAATTGTTTATGTGAAACTATCCCTGCCCGCGGCTTCGTATACATATAACTAAGTGTAACATAAGGAAATAAGTATCGTGTGATATTAATCATAAACTTCCATGTGAACCTAATTGATTTATAGAAGGGTTAATTGTGTGACTGCCAAATGTTGTGATAGTGGGTTTTCCATAAGGATTTTTTCTGCAGATGCCCGAATGCTGGATTAGTGACTGGTTGACAATTGGCTAGTTATTTGTAAAAAAATGACTATACTAGTATACCCATAGGTCACCTGCCTTCAGTGACGTTTTCGGTTATTGCTCCGCTCCTGTTGTTCATAGAGTCATGTAACTTTTCACTCTATCTAATGATGATAAACCGCATTCAAATCCATTGAGTAGTTTAAAAGATCTAAGCGTACAGTTGGTCAGACTGAGGGAAGCGATTTTGTTTTATACCACGTAGAGATACAAAACATACAAATAATATTAATTGTCACACTGATTAACAATTAATGGAAACCTAAAATCATTATTCGGAATCGACACAAATATGGGAGCGGTTTTATAATAATGTTTCACAACACATATTGCCTCGCAATCTGATTGTGATTGTTTGTGTAAAACATTAAACAATTTTCAATGACCTTAGCCTGTGCATAACGTATATTAATACTATATTAGCTTCTACTACCAACTGTTCTATCAATCCTAGCTACTGCGTTTCAGGCAAAACCTTCACAATATTCTGTCTAAATAAAAAAACAAAACAGTAAGCCAGTAATATTTTATTGATGGCTCAACTATGTCCCAGTTTTTGTCCGGGCAATCCCGCCTAGATCGTCCCCGGGGGAGTAGTAACACTACAACTATCAACTAGCGTCGTTATGACGTCACAAGCCCCTCTTCAACTACTTCCCGCGACTTCTATTTACTTGTTTTGCTGAATTTTCGTGAATATTCATAAGTTGGGCGCGGATTTTAGTAATATTATGAGAGTGTTCTATTAAATTGTATACATTTGTGATGATTGAAGCGAGGAAAGTTCTGCGCGACGCAACTTCAACCATTTTTGGTTTAATAAATACTGTGGTTAGGAAATAGGTCAGTGCTTTACAGATTGCTAGTTCCAATCGACTAGGTCATTAACATTGTCTGATTATTTTTACGACAGATTCTATCATTAGTAATTGCAACCTCGCTTCAAGAGAAAATCCCTGTAAAACACACTTGAAATCTAATTAAATCTTTGAGACGAAAAGCATTCCTATTTAATTTCAAACCAAACACAATCACAATTCGCACACAACTTGATTTTTCATAAAACCCTGTCGTATGATACGTACAGCTATTAGTTTAAACCGCAGCGCACACTGGCAGTAATTCAGCCTGTAATTGAATTCCTATCGGGCTCAGCACGTGATATGTAGGGTCGGCGCTCACTTGCCATCAATTACGGCGGCGGCTTTTTTGGTGCCAATATTAACGTTGTCTCTCGTGTATACACGCTGTATTGTATCGGTGAGTCGTACCTATACGCAGAGGTTGTATGTAGGTCGGCCCGGGGGAAAAGTTTATCATTTTCTAAAGTGTTACATTCCAACCCCATTTTAAAGGCTTTATGCTATACATATAGGTCAAAATCTGATTATGAATGAATTAAACAAATTTACAAAACTATGTATTTTATAATTATTTGATAGCACTTAGTTTTGAGCCCAGTTGAACAAAAATGGAGTACATTCTTTTAAATTATATTTTTAATTGAAAAGGATTTGGATTGCAAAATAAAATATGATTCATAAATATGTTTTCTTCATATGTATAGAAGACTAATGGATGATTACTATTTTAGTTATAACTATTTTATTAAAACCTACACTGTGTAAGTAGTGTGGGTTGAGTCTTAAAACGTAGACATCTAATATCAGAACCATTACGCCACCATAACGATTCTAATCCATGATTAAAACGCGCACTTTGGAAGCAATACCCTCGCACTTAATTCCTATTCAAAGCAAGTAAACCTGTAGTTAACGCCTGGTATGCTATCAACGAAAGTGATATTTATTCACCGAGTGACCTCCGAAATTTACAGGGTGTGGTGATTAAGGCCCTCGTTTGGTGATAACATCGATCGGGGCATTTGCAAGCCAATGGGACATTAATAGCCCATTGCTTACTAAAAGCCTATTTATATTGGTACATAAAGATCCCGCCTCCGAGCTCCGGCAGAATAACAAACGGGAGACTGTCGTTATTCCTATGTTAAAGGTAGTTAGTTTATAATTTCGATTTGAGATGAAGAGTGAAAGGCTTTAGTCATTCGGACAGAGGTATCAGAACAATATTGTTGTTATGTTACACAGGCACCGCAATAAATAAAACAGCTTCCCAGGAGTGGTTTATCTTAAATAACAGTGATACCAATCTATTACTATTCTTCATACATTACGCTGGCTCAGACGATCTCAAACTTATATCTACGCTTCTACACTATCTACAATATAATATTATAAAGAGGAGAGATTTGTATGCAACAAACAAACATAAAAACTACTGGATTGATTTAAAAAAAATCTTTTGCTGGTATCTATGTTATGGACCAAGTGATAAATTGAGCAGTATACATAATGCCCGGTCATTGTGAAAAATGCCCAATATGAGAGTGCAATTTGATAATAATTATTCAAATAATCAAATTGACCGGGCACTATATATATTGCCCATCAATTTTTGGGCAGAGTAATACAAACATTTTTAATAACTATTTTTTTTTTAAACTTTAACTGTTTTTTAACTGTTCTATTGTCTATATTATTGTCTATTGGACTTCTACCTTAAAAATCTAATCACTAGCATTTTGCATTTAAAACCGGGACTCTTCGCCGACAGGACACTTTACCGACAGGACTCTTCGCCGACAGGACACTTCAGGGAGAGCGTCGGGGAGCCCCGCTTCGCGGGGCTCAAGGGTTTACAAAAAAAATAACCACGAAGTGGATGGCGGGGTCTGTTCGCTCGCTTCGCTCGCTCTCTAGACCCCGCCATCCCCTTCTAACCTAATCTGTCCGAGTCGGGGTGCCCCAAGTCCCGAAATAAATTGCATCGCTGATGAGCCCTGTCAGTTATTTTCACGATAAAAGAATATGATGTATTATTTTACATGCTAAGTTATAATAAATGATGCTGACTGTGGAAGCCTGAATTAAATTATTTTGAGGACATTGCGTTGAAGCTGTAAAACGTAAAATAGTGACGAGATGTAAAATCCGTGGCCGAGTTAGTAAATTAGGTGGCAATGCATAAATAAGGACAAGTTACATTAATTGATGATCTTTACTTGACGCTTTCTATAGAATATTTAGTGGGCGTTGTAAAAAAGATGAATTAGTTTATTAGAGACTATGTCATTTTCCCGTTGCCTAGTTATAAAATTAGAAGTTTAATCACGTGTCCAATAAATAATTTTGTGGCTAGACTTATAATTTCCCTTTATTTATTAGAACAACTGCCACATATAGCTTTATTATCAAATTGCCCAACTATCATGTAGCAATATAATAATGACCGTGCAATGTGATAAATAATGAAGTTAAGAAAGTATTTAATCACTTAGCCCGATAAAGCTAGACATTATGCATAATGCTCGTGCATTATAAATAATGCCCGCATTAATCACCTGGTCCATAACATCTACATTATCACTAACATAGGCTATATAACATCACGCTATGAGCCACGGGAGCGGAGTAGTAACCAAGGCGTATCTTAGCACGGGTGAAATAAGCCACGCGGACGCAGTCGCTGATAGTTCGCTAGTTTGCTATAAACCGAGGGTTCTTTCATTCATCGATATCAGTACATCATACAATACGAATCAATAAAACAACTTTAAAATGAAATCACAAATTCAATTTAACGTGCAATATCAAAGAACAGTGCACTCAAATAACCTTTTAGATGTGCACAATAGCAATTTAAAAAGATAGGAATAAAAATGAGAAAATTAATAAATAAAAAATGAACAATGAAAACTGTAATATTTTTCAAAGATGAATGAGACTCAAAACAATGGCTACATAATGGACTCCGCGAACGTGTGAAAAAGGGGATTTTTATCCTTCATTGGCATCGTTGAATGGCTTTTTTAAGGGCAATAAACTTGTCATAGGTCATTTAATATTATAACACTCTCATGTCGAGTTACGAGCTTAAAGTCGTTCGCAATATGTCCCATCTTATTTTCCAATAAAAAGCTGACAAGAAAAACAAAATTATTCTACGTTTTCTTTTTTGTAAATTCGTTCAGAGTTCAGACAGCTATTGTGATTAATTTAAGAAATAATCCAGATTTTAGGTGTAATTTATATCTTAGATAACTTAATATTCTTGATCAGTTACTCAAAAACAAAGATGAAAATCTGAGAAATGTTTTACTGGCATAATGACTTTTGGGATATTACGTACACTACGTAGTTTTTATCTTCAACTCAATATTTATAAGCCGTATATATTTTTATATATTATATTACTTACATACATACATACATAAACTCACGCCTTTTTCCCATGGGGGTAGGCAGAAACCACAGAACGCCACCTGCTACGATCCTTACATCCTTACATATTATATTACATTTGTATAATTTGCAAAAAGAAGTAAAAACGAAGGATAGCTTGATAAGATATTGTTTAGATGTTAGCTAATTATGTGTGATAAAGGTAAAAAAGCAGGAACGTAATTCCAGACAGTCCCGTATAATAGAACTAGAATGCCATAACGCTTTTTCCTTTTGACTCCTACCGCAAACCGCGTTAAGAAACTTCGTTCCAAAGAAATTGCACATAATTATACAATATCAACAATAATTTATCAATGAACATTACCCGTTTCACAGAACTTATTCCATACATTTATTTACACTTAACAATAGATAAAACTAATTTAATACAATTGTTTACTTCGTTTATTTTCTAATTCAATATATTTAAAATCTGGCTGCTTACATTGTTCCCTGAAATTAATTTCAGAATTCAATCAAAACTTTTGTTTAACAAACAGTAAGTTTGTTCGTAACTGAGTTAAATAAAAACAGTCGAGGTGTGAATAACAATACAAAAGGTACCTATAG
This sequence comes from Caradrina clavipalpis, assembly GCA_932526535.1. Lineage (NCBI taxonomy): Eukaryota > Metazoa > Arthropoda > Insecta > Lepidoptera > Noctuidae > Caradrina > Caradrina clavipalpis. The sequence continues at coordinate 15,783,710 of OW052101.1, read as the reverse complement.
GAGTAGTCAGTGGCCATTTACAACGAATTGTTAGGCTCTCGATGGACGAGCGTTTATTTCGTTGGATCTGCGAATAACTGCGTTGACATAAAACGCTCAGTGAGTCTGTTCGATTTTGAGAGTGGACACGTGAAATGCGTTAAGTTTCCATCGGTGACGGAAAATGTGTCGATTCAACAAATTGCCAGTTAAAAAAGTGAAGTGTTTTAGGGTTAATTTCCACGTACTCATTGTGTATTTAGTATAGGCTTGCTTTTCCTGTTACGAACTTTAAATCAATGCGTCCTGCAAATCATGCAGCTTTTGACAACAAACCTACATGTTACTATCAATACTTTTACATAACATCGTATTAAGTTCGGTTCCAATATTATTTGCTTTTCTAGAAATATATCTACGTTTATTGAATTGTGTGTTATATATTATGGCTTTTAATGATAATAATCATTAAAAGTTATAATATATGTACTGTATTTTTAATTGTTAAAGGTGTATTTTGTGATTTGTTAATACCGGAAGTTGGTTCGGTTATGATTCAAATCATAAAATCATAGCTAGGACCAGTTTTACGTTATTTATATTTTATTATTTATATCGTTACATAATTATAGCTTTTTATACACATAAATATAATTTCTAGACACATTTGTACAAGTCTCTGTACTAACGACTCGATGACTCACTTGTTTGTCACTGTCTATAAAGGCGAGAGCCCAACGCTTTGAGTGTCATTCTTATCTGAGCTGTCGGACCGAGCAGATCGCTAGTTAAGTATATTTCCTCTTTTATTAGATATTATAATTATATGTTCCTTATATACTTTTGTATTGCTGGTGGCAATATTGGTTATTTACTTTATTTAGTTATTAGTTACATACCTGACATGGTAGCTAAATAATGTTACCAGTAAGCAATGATGTTGTATAAATACTATGTACGTATGTATATATACATTTATATGTATATATACGTATAAGTATGTGTATAAAGGTACTTTTCTATAAGTGTTACTATATATATACTTTTGTACTGCTGATAGCAGTGTTGGTTATATACTTGATGTAATAACTAAATGATGTTACTATTGAGTAATGATGTTGTGTACATAGGTATATGTGTAAAAGTATTTTTGTATAAATGTTGGTGTGTATACATGATGATATAGAATCATTGTTTAATACAGATGTAATAAATGAAATGAGTAATAATGATAAATGACTTTCATTGATACATAAGGTTAGTTTCAATATTGAGCAACTTAAATAAATCGGATAATTGCCATATATTAAATAAATAAATATATTTCATTGAAATTTATTTTAATTATTTTACCCCTTTCTCTATCTATTTCTAACATCAGAAGTGGGATCACCAGGTGCCATACCAATATTTATAATAATTATGTTTTTATTTTTATATTAAAATGTAAATAAAATGTGGATTTATTAAGTGAATGAGAATATATTTCCAGGATTTTTGTCACTACCCGAATGGAGACAGAGATTATCCAGAAGCTGCTTACTGCTGACAAATAAGCGTTATCCAGCAAGCATCGGCAGGATGACGTGGATCTCTCAATATTTGATCCAAGCGCCACCGACAGCAGCGGCATGTTGAAAAACTGAGAAAGAATTTGATTGGAACGACTTAACTAGAATCGCAAAGGCAGGTAAGGCCCTCGAGGGCTCTGCATTATCATGGTACGAGCCCTGGCAACACCAGGAAGGACCATATGAACATTTAGGTGCTGTATTAATTTCATTATACAACGATTATAACACTACGCAAGAGAGGTTGTAAAGAATACTAAAATTGTATTTTCAATAAAATTTAGTCTAATAAATATAACTAGTTGCGGAGGTATTCGAAACAATAATGTGAAAATGGCATCTTTTAACAGTAGTGTAAATACGTCTGAATTAATAGCTTTATAAAAGCCTAAAAAGTTACCATTAGATCAATCTTCCCACAATTTACACGGGTCAAGAAAACATTACAAGCCAATGCTAAAAACCGACAAAAAAACACATTAAAAAAAAAATCGTTACGTGAGGTGAAAAAGAACATTTCTGTACACAGTGCACAAAAACTAGTGAAACAATTTCTTCACCAAAGGACAAAAAAAAATGTACAATCGTAAATTCGAAAAAAAAAAACAATTGAACTCTGAGAAAAATCAATGGGTAGATGCTCAAGTCACCTTAAATAACGTTTAAAAATTTAAGCTAATCAATGTCACCATTTGTAACATGTCTATTGTTTCTATTATCGATACAGAAGCAAGTTGTAGCATTATACGAGAATCTATTACCAGACTACAAAATTATAATGTATGGTACCTACCATGCTCTAATGGCATAGAAATACTTGACTTTTGCAATTATCACAGTGCCAGTTAAATTTGAAAACGTCTGTATAGAACTAGATTTACATACCCGTGACAAAGATATTCCATATGGTCTCCTTATTGGTAGGAATTTAGTTCGTCATCCTGATATTCAAATTATAGTACTTAGATTCTGAAGGTTGTAAGGCCTACATGGAAAGATCTATCTCCTGTTGCCACTGTATATCTAGTTAATCAGTGTGATGCTTATGTTAAGCTTCAATTCTCAATACAGAATTTGAACACAAACTTAAAAGAAAATACAAAAAAAAAACAGGCCAATTGATTTGTTTGATTGAAAATAATAAAGTAGTAAATTACAGACCATGTAGGTTAGCCCCCGTTAAAAGACAAAAAGTAAGCATAATAGTTACATATTTGGTTGATAAAGTCAAAGTCAAAACATTTATTCCAATTCGACTATGAAAGGCACTTTTAAAACGTCAATTAATTAAACTATTAAATCTAGTTGCCCATTCCAAAAAGTAGTTTCGTATGGAGAAGAACATGTAAGAAACACCATTACATTATGTTGTACAGTTCTATAAATATACTAATGTCAAAAACAATAAAAGTCACTCAAAGTACTACAATACGCACTAAGTGCTACGAATTAAGAAATGAAAGCTAAACCAATTCAAAATAACCAAGATAAAGATAAGACAAAGATACATTATTGCATAATTGTGTACATTAAGATCTTATTAATAAACATTACATTTTTAGTATCAACAATCCACCCAGGTCGGATATTTTTTGAGAATTAGGTATTTGAAAACTCACAAATATTATTTTTTATCAAAATACTCATTACATAATTATCATATAAATATTATTTTGAATTAAGATATTCATTTAAATTATAAAATACTTTTTAAATTTTAAAAAAAAATCAATTTATATTTGAACATATTTCCAGTTAATTGCTTGATGGCTGGTGGTAGGTGGTTGTACACACGAATAGCAGTAACATAAGTACTTTTATAATACATCATATTGTTGACAGCCGGTAGATTATAATGTCATATTTATACTGTTTCCGTATGTTTATTTTAGAATCCGATTCCAATTAAAATTTGATACGAATTACCAATGTTGTAATCGTAGATGATCACTTCTAAAATTTCAAAAGACAACGAATCAGTGTGAGCCATATTAACCATAAAATAATAATAATGAAATAAAAATAATAAAATAAAAAATGAAGCATTATTGTTTTAGAGGAAAAAAAATAGTAATAATAATCAAAACAAATAACTTATATACATATAATTAAATTAGCAAACAGTTGATAAATAGATAATTCGCGAAAGTCACTCCCCATTCGCTAGATCTATTTTGTTAGGTAAGAAAGAAAAAAAAGGGGGCGATGACCGTTCATGTATCGATCATCGTTCACCAAATAAAATATAGAAAAGGACAGGTACTCATTAATAGAGTTGTAGTTCTAGAAACCATTAATCAAAGACCAATTTTTGGTTCCCATTAATGGCAGCATTTGTGAACAGGTATTTGTACCATTGCTTCATTTATGTAGAGCGAAAATTCCATTCTGGCCCAAAAGACGGACACATCCAATATATAAGTCACCATACTATTCACTCGGTTTGTGCAGGGCCTTTTCCCACAATCCACAGACGGTTATAAGTATGTCTTCCTAATTATTGACGACTAAGCCAAAGACTTTCGGGGCAGCTGAGCTAGTATCTATGATCAGAGACACAATTACTCTATTTGGTACCCCATCATTAATAGTCACCGACCGTGGCACAAATTTTAGTTCCAATTTAGTTTGTTCTTTATACCGAGACTTAGAAATAGAACACCACATGATAGTCAACGGAACACCGCGGTAATATGTCAGATTGGCCGAACGAACTATGGAAATGGCAGTAATCCATAAATACCATAGTTCAAAAACTACGGGTTTTTCCCCTATACGACTACTAATTGGTAGTAATGCGAATATAATTTGTGTTCAGCCTCGCTTGAACGAAATTTATGGTAAATAATAATCATGTTAATATAATATAATAATCATGTTGCGAAATGTGATTTTAACATTCAAGCAGGTCGCGAACTCGGTCACAATCGTCTCATGGCTCAAAAATTTAAAGAACGTTCGATGCAGTACCCCCTTAAATATATATAATAATAATATATTATTTAATTCAGGTAACAAAGACCCATAAAAAGTAAAAAATCACATATAAATATATACCACGTAGGGAATATAGTTCACGTTTATCAAGACCATAGATGTCATAAAAAGCTTTAGCTAAAATTTAGGGGCTTGTATTGAAATTCACGATTAGACAGGCTACGATTTTGGCCAGATGAAATTATTTATGAGAATGCTATTGTTGAAGATGCTATTTATCCCCAAATATTGATAAATTATAAGTTATTATTATATTTGTTAAATAAATGGCTGTGCCTATAATAAAAATAAATAATGTGGCTGTGCCCATGGCTGTGCCTATAATAAAAATAAATAATGTGGCTGTGCCCATGGCTGTGCCTATAATAAAAATAAATAATGTGGCTGTGCCCATGGCTGTGCTTATAATAAAAATAAATAATGTGGCTGTACCTGTGGCTGTGCCTATAAAAATAATAAATGTATCAATCTAAAAAAAAAAAAAAGGCTGTGCCTGTGGCTGTACCTATAACAACAATAAATGTACTACTTAAAAAGATATAAAAAAATATATCATGATTGTACTTCGAGAACGAAGTACTTATCAGAATGGCCGTGTTATATATTATGGCTTTTAATGATAATAATCATTAAAAGTTATAATATATGTACTGTATTTTTAATTGTTAAAGGTGTATTTTGTGATTTGTTAATACCGGAAGTTGGTTCGGTTATGATTCAAATCATAAAATCATAGCTAGGACCAGTTTTACGTTATTTATATTTTATTATTTATATCGTTACATAATTATAGCTTTTTATACACATAAATATAATTTCTAGACACATTTGTACAAGTCTCTGTACTAACGACTCGATGACTCACTTGTTTGTCACTGTCTATAAAGGCGAGAGCCCAACGCTTTGAGTGTCATTCTTATCTGAGCTGTCGGACCGAGCAGATCGCTAGTTAAGTATATTTCCTCTTTTATTAGATATTATAATTATATGTTCCTTATATACTTTTGTATTGCTGGTGGCAATATTGGTTATTTACTTTATTTAGTTATTAGTTACATACCTGACATGGTAGCTAAATAATGTTACCAGTAAGCAATGATGTTGTATAAATACTATGTACGTATGTATATATACATTTATATGTATATATACGTATAAGTATGTGTATAAAGGTACTTTTCTATAAGTGTTACTATATATATACTTTTGTACTGCTGATAGCAGTGTTGGTTATATACTTGATGTAATAACTAAATGATGTTACTATTGAGTAATGATGTTGTGTACATAGGTATATGTGTAAAAGTATTTTTGTATAAATGTTGGTGTGTATACATGATGATATAGAATCATTGTTTAATACAGATGTAATAAATGAAATGAGTAATAATGATAAATGACTTTCATTGATACATAAGGTTAGTTTCAATATTGAGCAACTTAAATAAATCGGATAATTGCCATATATTAAATAAATAAATATATTTCATTGAAATTTATTTTAATTATTTTACCCCTTTCTCTATCTATTTCTAACACGCAAATACGATTTCAATGAAACTATTTTATTATTATATAGGTAGGAGTCTGAGAAATATTCGCATTAAGTTTTAGAATTTCCTCCGTTTAATATTTATAGCGAATGAGGCAAGTTACTGCTAACTATATAATAGTTAGTGATCATTAATAATAACCCACTATATTACTATTATTACACATACATACCTACGTTACTACACATCGGGCCATAATAATATACACAATTCGAATCACGTTGATATTTACAAATCACAGCAGCGAAGAGCTACGGATTTATAATTGTTTAATGTGCGTGAGACCAATGTCGATATAGACGTATATTTTATAAATACAACAGAAGCTTAATTCAAATTAAATATCGATGTCATTGATTTAAGAATTTCTGTAAAGATATTGCAACAAAATATCGTTAGAGCGCGTGCAATTATAGTCGCAACTGCTGTAATGTTATTCATATAATGATGATAACAACCAGATTTTAAAACACTAAAATATTGTTATGTGACTTCCACTTAACTGTAGCAAAGTGAGGGGACTTTTATTCCATTGTAATGTACTATGAAGAAGTATCGCGAAAAATTGGTTTTCCAACAATATTCGCAGTTGCACCTTTTTTGTGGTCGGAAGTGTTTTAGTGGATAGGATTGTTATTTGACCTGGACGATGCCACTGAAAGTTTATTTTTTAGTCAATTTATTCAAGAGTTATCAATATTATACCGGTTTGAAGGATTTTTACTTTTTTTTGTATTTTTATTGTTTTTTTTTTTAATATTTGCTCGGCATCGAAAAAAGCGACACGACTATTGTTATTAGTATTGTTTAGTAGTAAAATAGTTAATATACGTTATTTTTAATGAAAGGTGTCACAAACCACAACAAACAATAAAACATATTATTATCCAAGAAATTAAGCAGAGGAGCGACGGCTCAGTGAAGTCAGAACACGCCATTACGTTCACGCGTGGCTCGCTGCCTTACACCGCTGTTAATTTTAATAAGCGTCGCGTTTTAGGACACCTGTGTCATAATGTGGCCATTTATTGTCGCAGAGATGCTCTCACAGGGAGGGATAGTCCTCCGAGCTACTGACAAGATACCTCGAGAATCAACAACATCTAGGGATCCACATCTTCTCTCGAATTGAAACGACACTGTTGTTTATACCTAGCTCTTACGTAATTAAACATTTTGCTATCTCAGTAAATATAGTAAATGAGGTAGTTATTAGTCACTAACAAATAGACAGGAAGACATCTTAATATAAGTTATAATGTGGTTCCATTCGTACCCTTGGGAAGGAAACCTTTCAAAACAGCTCAGTGTAACGTGTATGTGGGTTTGTAATTTTCCTCGTAAGTTGAGAAACACTTAGTTGTAACGTGTGATGAGTTTCCTGTAAGCCCCACATTATGTACCACGAACATAATACAATAAGGTTCGTAACAAATCCAATATGACACTAATATTCAGTAAAGCTAGATTGGATCCCAGCGCGCGAATTAACGACTCTTTGGAGCGAAACTAATTCACACCTAGATGGCGCGTGAAATTGATTCCTCCTTCTATTAGCCATTTAATAAATTAAGTGGATTTTTAATATCATCTTTATACGATTTGTGTGATATTCAAGTGCTTGAAATATTTTACTTAATGTCTGAAGGATCATTGTGTCTGAATACGATGTGAGAAACAGGTTTTTCATAGATCAGTATTGATCCCTTTGTAAAAGTTGTTCGTATACATGAGTACTTCCACTAACTAACCAAAAGTCAACCTGTATATCTTCGTGTTGCACAATGCAGTGACAATATATGTGGCTCATGGGAGACTGTAGTTGGGCAAAGAGTAAGTAGTTATCAAGTGTTCTGCCAGTTCCATAACTCAGTGAAGTAAATAACAAGGCTCACATAGGTAGTTAAGTGATGATAAAGGGTTATTGTAAAAGTTGGCAGACACACAAGTTTGTAAGTAGCTTAAAGTATGCCAAACTTTAGTTAGAACATTTAGGTCCAAACGTAAGTAGAGAGTCCGTTTCATGACTGAAATAGCTTAGGAATAGTTTAAGGTGATATGTGGATGGAAGGCCTACTGTCACACAAACCGCAATCGTAGGGAGGTGGGGTAGGTGAGGGAGTGTGTCTTACTCGTACCCTACCAGACACTTCTTGGTAACTTATAATTATTGATTCATGGACGTATCTACATAGTTGCTGAGTCGTTCAGTACGCAGTTCTACGGAACCGCTAACTGCTATTTACAAAAGAACGTGTCAAAAAAGCAATCAGTCGTTTTACAAACATTCGTTTCTCTAGATATGGATGATCACTATCAGCACGCTTGCTCAGCTCGTGTTGAATATTAAATCAAGTTGTATTTCAGTTCAGTTTCCTAGCCAAGTACGTAAGAAATAGTATTGTGTGTGCACAAACACAGGTGTACGCCCTTTTTCTTCACTATCATTATCCGATTGATCGACAAACTGATTTAATTGGAAAGAGATCAGACACGGCTTTACGTGTTTTTCCGAGTCACGAGGGTGTCACACCACCATCAACAACAACTCCAAGCGGCGACTAACAAGTTCCTATTCAAAAAAACCCAATTTTCACATCCCGTCTTTTGAATCAAACCCAAGAACTCACGGTCAGCGGACACGCTTCACGGTTCGAGTATCATCGAGGAATTAGATATATGTAATTATAATGATTGAAATATGAAATTCAAAAACTATACATTTCATATTTACCAAGGGCTAGCTGGTACTAAAGAAGCGAATCCATAAACTATCTACTAAGACTTGTTAGTTCGACTACTTAACTCTTTTCCCGTGGCATGTATAAAAAGATAAGTACGTAGCCCAAGTTCCGCAGTGCTCGATGGCTGATCACGGGTGAAGTGGTGCTTCAGTCGCTCCCACAAAGTCAACTTGTGATTCTATTATGTATGCCCCTTTATTTCGTGTAGGAAGTCATTTATCAATGGGCGTCGCCGACTCCTCGCACTCGCCTACTAGCCCGGCGGTGGGACGACTGACCTATATTCAAAATAGCTTTTTATTGTGATAGTTGTAGCGTAAATAGGAACGGTTTTAACGTTGTTTTGGCTTTGGATCTGGCGCTGTAGTCTTAAATAGACAAATCTATATAGAATATAGAGAATAACTAGGTTTGATAACATACCATGATATTTTTTAACTATGTAGTACGAATCATTTTGATTCTAAATTATCATTAAACATTGTTTTCAGAGATCGACATTACTTATGATTTCTAACAAAATTTTGAACAATAATAGGCATGATTCGAATGACGTTTTATAAATGAAATAATTATATCTGTAATACATTACGTACTACTCGTACGTAAAAATCTCAATGTGCGAACACCGATATTTTATTCAAGAGTAAAGTTGAAGAGAAGATTTGGAGGCATTTTTTTTTCAAATCATAAAATAATCTATTTGTAACGTAGCTGTCTAGCAGTTTTACTGAATATACACAGACAGACACAACATATTTTATTCATTTAAAAGGTTAGACGGGACGCGAACCAAATGTTATTTTTATTTGTAGTCGTACGAAACAGCTGAGCAGAAGAACTAGGTCTAGGCACTAGGTCTTTGATGCTTAGATCTAGTTTTATTGTTTTAGGATGCGAAAAAAATTATGACTGTGTTATAAAATGTCTGCTTTAGTTTCTTTGTTTAGTTCGAGTCTTATTTAAACTATTTTAAATTGGTAACAGTGTTTTTCTTTTTCTACTCTCCTTTAAAAGCCTACCATTTTTCCGCCTTTGATATGACGGTATACACTATACACTAATTTGTTGTTTATTGTTTACCCATACAATGAAAACTAGTCTTTCTGATCAGTATAATGTCATCACTATCAGTACAATATTCAATTTTACCTCAATTACTTGAAATAATTAACTGATGGGTTATTTGTATGCTAATAAGAATATTATATAATTTCTTGTCTCTGTATTAACTTGATTATCACATTGACATGACTTGTTTATGTAATGTTTAAGTTTTGAATAACTTTCATAAGATCTATTGATATTATTAAAAATGTTTAGCTTTGACTTGACTTTATACATAAATATAATTATGTGTTTATGATCCTAGACAGTCTGTTAATTCGTGAGACAGCCTTAATTACATCTTCCTACGTAAATTATACAAGAATTTCAAACATATCCCTTTGAAAGTCACGAATATGAAAATAAGTAGACCGTATTTATATTATGCTAAGACATGTTTCTATATGATTTAGACACATTAACGTTCGACACACAAGGGTGCGCGAACACTCAACTTGACATAACTCCAATGAAATAAACTTTCACAGATGGCGGAGCACCCCTGAGTATATTTCTTGAATAACGGCCGTCAAATTGGAGACTGTCCTATTAAAAGTTGCCAAGATTATGGACATTAGCTTCGGGGGAGAAATTTCAAGTTTTTCATAATGCCCACCTACAGCTACCTCGTGAGGGGTATTTTTTTGATGTTCTGCTCTTTCGGGGTCTCCGGGCAGTGGGAAATGGTAATTTATTAGTGTCCGTTGTTAAATATTATCGACAAATTAAAGGGGACATTAATTTGTGGTATTTATCTAAAATTTATGCATGAAAAGAAGATGTTACGTACCATTTTTATCTTTGCTTCAAAGGCGGCTAATAAATAAACGATGATTTCAATAAAAATCCTTAGCTATTATATTTATCACTTTACACCCTTTAAGATTTGAGACTTATAATATAAATTTGTTCGTTTTCATCAAATGATTTCCGTACGGGACCCCAACAGAACTCTTTGAAACCGATTCGCCCTCAACTTTCACCCAGAGTCTCCCAGCGCCGAGACCTCGCGTTTTAATATTTGAAATGAGCTGTACTTTTCTTTGAATTTGCACTGACTACCTGTAACTTTACAATATTTACTTGTTTTAAAGGTTATGTTCCTCTGAAGAACATTTCTTTACGTTCTTTTTTACTTGCCGAGAACTGACATAAACAATTTTTACTTGAGATAAATCTTTTTGAGATGGATATTATATTACAAGTATTTGGTTTAAGATTGAGTTATAATATGATTGATATAAGATTTGATAAAAGATTTTTATATGTATTTATTTGAAAGACTTTCTGCATTGTATGTGGCTTCACAATCTAAAATTGAAGTATGACATAGAATTTGTCTCGTTCGCTCAAGTGACCACACTTGACACTGTAAGCAAGACTTATTTTCGCAAAGTAAATACGTAAAGCCCCGCGTGTTATTTGCTTTCTGTGGTTATTTACAATCTTAAGTGTATGTTTAAAGGTTAAGGTCAAATGAGCCTAGCACAGAAGACAGTAGTGCGGGACAGTGCCGGTGAAATTACAGGCACATGAGACATATCAACTTTGGGATGACAACGCATTTGCAAGGCCTTTGGTTATTGCAGATGTCCATAAACAGAGATGAGCACTTGATATCAGGTGTGCCGAAGGCTTACTTGCTATCCAACGATGTTTAAAAACACATGCTTATCCTACTATTCGTTAAGATTTTGTACTTTTTTAATCATTGTTCTCTACGAATTCCTCCTGTGTCATGGGTGCGTTTTCAAACATATAAACTCACGAACACAATTGGGATCGAACCCGCGACACGCACCGCAGCAGCTTATAGCTCAGCCACTGTTCCAAATGTGTTGTGAAAGTTACTAGAATTATGTTTAAAAATATACTTCATCTGCTTCAGAACTAGGTTTGAACAATTTGATATTCTGTTCAAGTCCTGTATTCGGTCCGTGGTGCGTGGTGGAGGCTGGAGACGACCGTAAACAATAATAACCATTGATCACTGAACGTTGTCGTCAACCAATAACTTTAGATCCAAACAATAAATCTAACTAGGCAGCCCTATAACATTAACCCCAATTTCCATCGAAAGCGAAAGATAGAAATCCAAAAAAGCTATAAACAACAATGTATAAAGCGACACTAACGTCGAGCAAATAAAATAAATCAGCGCGTAAATAACGCTGTTAACTATATATTCCCCAAAACGTGGGGAACGAGCGTCGATGTTAGCAACACTTAAATAATTTTGGGCAAGCGATGGTATGGAGAGCTTAATTTATGGTGGACTACCGGCTTTATTTATGGGTATGAGCATAAAAGTGGAGTTAGCTGTTGTACAGTACAACGTGTAATGGCTAAATAATAGTTGTTCGTGAAACTATCGTAATCGCTCCGTGACTGTGGGCTCGCTGACAGCACGCACGCGGGAACTTATTGTGTTTTAAATTGCTTACACTTTCTATCGCGTGGAGGACATTAGGAAATAAAGTGTCGTTTTTAACTGTAATAAAGAAAGTAAAACTTACGGAAAACTTTATAATAACCTTAGCTCAGTTGTTCAGATTGCCCCTATGTTTTATTAAGATTGCTATCAACATAAGAAAAATAAAATAATAAACAACAAAAAAATATCAAAGCAGGACAGAAATATTATTCACCTTCTAAAAAAAAAACAATAAATTTCCATAAAGTGTAGACTGAGTGACGGCCGGGGGCCGGGCGAGCCTATCAACAATATTATTGGCATGTTTTCCCAATAGAACACTAACAAATTATTAAGTACAGCAATACAGAACTACGGTGACAATAATTTACACTAAACACGCCTATAAAACGGGAATAATAAAATTATAATATCGAAACTTTGTCAATAATTCTGTGATGGGCGAAGAACAAAGTGGCCATTGTCCCTCGCAGGCATCAAATTATGGGCACATTATCCATGATGGCGGTATACTTCCAGTGTTATTGCGACACCCTATTTATTTGGTACCACGGACTGTTCATTATATAAGTTTTTTATTGCAAGGTCAGGAGGAAACGCTGATACTTAGTTTACCATAGAATATTAGATTTATTTAATGGGCAAACATGAGTGGAGCGCGGATGACCGGAACGTTATTTTCAATGATTTCAGCGAGTGGTTTTCTATTGAGTTATAGTTTATGGGACATTTTCATTACAAGCCGTTTTAGCCATTTCTGATAGATAGATAAAATAAGATTTGAAATACTTACTATTTTGTTTACATAAAATGCTTATCTTTATCACTAATTAGTGGTAAAAGCAAATAGTAAAGTTTGATTAGTATTAATTCACCTTAGCTATCTGCAAAAAGAACTCCTACATTAATGTTGTTCCTAATTTAAACTTCCCCGCGTTCACTAGCCAAACATGATGTACTAGGCAAACATGACTGCGTAGATACAAGTATTATTATTAATATAGGATTTTAATGAGTTGCGAACAAACAAGCCGAGGAGCAATCACTGTTCGATTAACAGTTGGCGAACAAAAAGTTGTTGAGTCGACTCTTACTAATGACTGTTTCATTGCATTAGCACAACAAGTGTATTAGCTGGGGTTGCCAGCTTTTCTAACTCACTTGAGTCTGTTTCTATTAGGAGAAAGGAAATTAGTGGTGTTGAATAAAATATTGCGCTGGTATTCTTTCTGTTGATTGATTATTACTACTTTTAGTACCGTAGATAGACAAGAATCGTGTTTTTTTTTAAATATTAAAAAAAAACTTTTAATATTCGGCAAGCTATAAGCATAAAATGCTTTATGAGGCAAAATTCATTAAAAAAATTAAAGGTCTTTAACGTCACTTAACTTGTTTCTATAAATCAAAACAAATGTTGCCATTAAAAAGAAACAAAATCACCACTCCAATTAGCGCTACACAAGCGTGACTGTACTTTTTTACATTCACCACTAAAATCAGTCGTAAAACAATATTTCATTGGTATATAATACTCATTCGGTCCACTCAACATAATATTGTACCCGTTAATAGCACTTAAAGTGTGCGTGACGGGCGAATATTAAACCTTCTGAAGTGCGTCAGGACTAGTGTGTTACTGATGCGAGAAGGCTCTGTTACTGTTGTAAGTAGTCGAAGAAATTTGCTAAGTGTGGTAAATATTCTAATGAGTGTAAGCAGAAATGGCTCTCAGTGCAAACCGATTAGTATATTTTGCCCCTATAATGTTTGACTCTATAATAGCAATGCCGATTATTTGGCCCAAAAAAGGACAGTCCTCTAAACACGTGAAGAGTCGACCAGCCGCTTGGCGATGTTCCAAAAAACTAGATGAACGCTCGGACCCCATAACCCTAGTGTTTTAACCTCAAACGGCTCAAACATATAGCTTTTAAAAAGGTTCTCATACCTAATTGATTGATTAAATTCCTGTTATATTTTGAAGTTAGAGTTTTGTTTGCAAATCAACTTTATAAATATTGTTGTTTGTCCCGCTGAAATCCATGGCCACCGTACAGCTGCGTCATCCCTGTAACTGAGGGTGTAACTCGGTGCTAATTACAAGCCAGCAAGAAGCATGCCCAGTGATTGATGGGTACGCTTTCTTAATATCTGGCCTGCCCAACTTTGGACATAAATTATTTAATTACTTCTTCGTTGTTTGTAATAGAATTTGAGTAACTTCGTGTCTATAATTATGTACTTTGTTGGACAAGAAAAATAATATGACATCATTCTTGCACCCAGAGACAGTTTGAGCGAAGTTCTACTTTGTAACTAGCCTAGCCGTAAAACTGGCAGCTCCAAGCGTGTCATAAAAGTAGATCGATCGTCTTGTTTCTTATGGCACTCGAGGGATCACTCTGCTGAGTGCCAGTATCAGTGCGCCTGGAGTCAGGGAAAAGAGGCTGTTTGTAGCCGGGGACACATGTGTCAGTCGATCAGCTTGGGATTGTAAAAAGATGTCACGTAGCTCTCAAAGTTTGATTATAGTTATATGGCGAGGCTCCCAACTGCACTGTCCCGTGTATCTAAAGAAATTGAATAAGATTTTTTGTTATTTTATTTCGCAACTTCAGACAGTGAATCGCTGTGTCAAGTGTGAATTGTTTTTTGTGACATAAAAGGCCACAAACAACTACTGCTAAGTGAAAGTTCAGTACGGCAGGCATATCACCAGAATCACCACGCAACTTGTTAGACAGTGATCTTTATTTTATAAGTCTATGTTTCTTCACGTTGTATTCCCTCGCCGATGTTTACTCACCTACATTTGAATTTAAAAAATTACATTGGTACTTGCCGCTATCGACCCCTAAAACTTATGCATGCGTCTTAACCACTAAGCCATCGTGTCTAGTCATTATTTTAAATAATATATACGACCCAGATGGCTGCAGCAATTAGTGGTTAACAGCACAAGGCAAGGCATAATGGCACGTTACAGTGATCCCTACCACTACTACACTACTATTAGTACACACTTCACCCCTCCTGCCCAATCACAGCTATTTACACAAAAACTCGCGAGCTTATCGCCCTTGTCGGTAAGTGCCACCCCATTGGCAATAATGGCTTCAAAATTAAGTTACACTCAAATGTTACGACTAAAAACAGGAGGGCGATTTATTTTGGTCTTAAACGTTGTTTCATTTAGCTGATGCGATTTGACACTTGAGTAGTAGACGGGAAGTCTCTTTAGTGCCGAGCTGATGGCTTTCAAACTGATTTTTATTTGAACGAGGAAGGGAGACAGACATTTCGTGAGACTTTCTTTTACACTTTCACGTACAAATTCGGTATATATCATATTGAATAGTAATAGTCTACTACTTGGTTGACTGAGCGGGTTACAGTATTTATTATAATGACGGATCTACTACAAATATAATCTTACACCGCCTTACTCAATATAGTGACAAACATTATTGCTCGATCCTTTAAAATATTATTATGAGATAACATAACAGGCTGGTAAAGGCAAAATATTACAGCCCAAACTCAATAATTAAAAGCAGCCCTATCCTTATTGCCCAAAAAAAGGAACAAACATTCGGCCATTAATCTGTTGGCAGGCGACGGGGCGCGAGACAAATGACGTCACCCAATCGATATAAAACTATTTAGCTGTTTTATTGGCTATAAAGATAGCCGTTGTTTATGCGCGGGATAAGCATCCGAGGTGTTGATTAAAGCTGTGTTTTGTTTACGGGCCGCGATTTAAATGAGCTGTAAATATGGCCGACTTTTATAGGGATGAAGTTCCTGTGCGTTTTAGAGGGTGGATGAGAAGGAATTTTTTGACGGAAATGAAAATATGTGGCGTGTTTACGTTCCGTAATATACCCACGAGTGTCGGTAAAAGTTATGGTATGTTTAAAATTCAAGCAGTATCTAATAAAATCAAAGCAAAGCCTCAAAAGCTGTTGTTTATCTTGAAACGAAAACACACAGTAAACATAATAAATAATGTTACGAAGAAAGACTTTCTAATCCTTTTTTATTCAAAAGAAATAACAAAATCTGTACAAAAGAAGTCACCACACAAAATAGATATTGTTTATTGTAAAGAATCTAGGTATACGTATGGGTGGGTAGCAAAGTAGCTTACAACACCCGAGTGTGTCTAGCTATTGTTCCTATAGGTACGCGTAGTAAGTATATAAGGGTTATCTACACAGTAGAAGGCCACGTAAGAATTAACACGTGCCCCAAATAGAGGTGTCGGCCCACATTGACAGACTGTCATTAAAAGAAAATTGTGACACGGTACAATACAATACATGTGGATACGTAGAAATGAGTTATTTTGGGGACATAAGAAGATTAAACAGTTTCTGCGTATTTGTGTGAAAAATACACAGGGCAAACATTGAAAACGAATTGTTATATAATAATACTTTGTATTGTGATTTAATATGAAATGATAGTAAATATAAAATACTGAATAACATTATTATGAATAAAATTTAATAGTTATTACTAGTTATATTCTCGTTTATTATTATTAAATATTATGAACTTCATTACCGAAATATGGTTTCTTTGATGCGATTTATAGCAGCCTGTAAATTAAAATGGTATTAAAGAAGATAGTATGAAGTTACGTAATTGTAAGCATGATTTATTTTATTTTATTACTTAATAAAAAATAACAGCTAGGTTTTACACAGGTTAAAAATAGTGAAAGAAAGCCAATTCCAAGTATTCACTGACAATATTAGGATAGAACAAGAGACAGTAGGAAAGTATGAGAAGGTAAGAAGTAGAAGAACTCGGAGCTAATATAAACATGCAGTGTCAGTAAAGTTCGAAGAAGCGGCTACATAGTGATTTCTTTGGATTATGTACTAACAAAAATGTATGTATGTTATTTATATTCGCTGTTCGCGATATTTTCGTAAATCAGAAGAAGTTAATAATAAGTGACATTATCCTAAACTGACTGTTATACGGAGCATTAATAACTTGCGAAGTAGCTCAACTTCCGCACCGCGTTATACCGGAGAGGGCGCTCCATGAAAAATGATCGCTCGCGATCGCAGCGCCCCCTGGCGGGTACAGCACACGTGAATAATTTCACGAGCTTAACCGGGCTTAACACCGTCTATTTTTGAAGTTTCGCTTGTGCAATTTATTGGTGGTTCGCTAGAACAAACTCCAATGTAAAAAAAATAATAGCATGAGAATTATAGAAAACACGATAAACAGGTTCATGTATTCATTGGTGCGTCTACAACAACATACCATCACGGCTGTATTCCCCGAAAGGTTAGGCAAAGTTGTAACCAATGTACACCCATAGTTCGCTGGTATGTGAGCCTATTGCCGTCAACAAGGCACAAATTCTAAAACCGAGCTGTTACTGAGAATTTCATAGAAAAAACCCAATAATACTTTGCTCGACCTGGGAATTAAACCCAAGATCTCTAGCGTAGCAGTCGCGCTTAGAACCACAAGGCTAACGAGGCAGTTACAACAATATGAAACATTATGGCTGCTTACGACATACTGACACATACCCTTGAGAAACAGTTCCAGCGACCGCTAACTATGTAGTTCACGTAACAAACTTCTGATGAACACAAGAAGAAAAACTACCAACTCCTTCAGATACGCCGAAGAAACTGACGCTAAAACAACGAATCCTTCTTCAATATTTCAGTACTGAAGCATTGTTGTGTATGAACAACAGTAGCTCTAGCTACCGCCATATTCCCTCCCAGTTCTGAGTCTTAAGAAACTCGTAACTTGATGCCGTTCGGAAGGAGGAAGTTTTCATTACTCGTGCACTATTGCAATCTATTAACTCAACTGCTGCTCTAACAATATTTTAGTTAATATTGTGTTTACTGCTTCTGTAAGATGTCAAGTTTATTTACCAAACATAAATATTGAAAACCCGGGAAACTAACGGTTATATAAAATTGTGAACAATCAATTTTACAGTAAAAAAGATAAGAGAAGTGTAAAATGTGATGTGTGTGTGTGTGGTGTGTGATGTGAGGGTGTAGGTGTATTGTGTATAATTTTATTTAATCGAATTCCTAACAAAAATACTGATATAAATGTGTTGTCATAATAACAACAGTTTATGTAATCCCACTTCTAGTTGGAACTCGCGATTTGCTTTTGTTTGTTTAAAGACAGAGGAATTTTCTACAAAGGATGGATGCATTACACAGTTACTACCAGTGTACAGTAAGGTGACGCAGAGACAAAACACCGTGTGTAAAACAAAATAAAACGGTGTTTATATTGTGGTTCTGCTATATAGTCATTTTAAATGAATGTACTCTTTACACTTTAATATTTTATTATTCAACCAACTGCCACCTTAGCCTAGTGGCCCTAAGCGCGACTGCTAAGCTAAAGCTCTTGGGTTCGATTCCCAGGTCGAACAAAGTGTTATTGGGGTTTTCTATGAAATTTTCAGTAAAAGCACGGAGTTAGGATTTGTGCCCAGTTAATGGCAATAGGCTCGCCTTCAATTACATGGGACCCAAAAATTCCGGTGAACTGTGGGTATACATTGGTACACTTCTGCTTAACCGTTCGGGGAATGCAGGCGTGATGTATGTGTTCAACCAACATTTCTTACCTGAATATGTACTTTAAGTCAAGATT
The DNA here is from genome assembly GCA_932526535.1 of Caradrina clavipalpis. Lineage (NCBI taxonomy): Eukaryota > Metazoa > Arthropoda > Insecta > Lepidoptera > Noctuidae > Caradrina > Caradrina clavipalpis. Next base: position 15,764,656 of record OW052101.1, on the reverse strand, counting down.
TAACCTTGTTTAAAAAGCCACAAGCCTCACTCAAAAAGTGCAAAATCAATACTAGGGTCCCCATCAGATTCAATTTACAATATCGAGATGCAGAGCTCCGTGTGGCTCCCGTGAGTGCGGCCATCCTTGCGGCGGCCATTCGTGCAGATTTACGGCCTTCTGCCGCGGAGCCTCCATTGTGCGAGACGCTCCACCGGACGCAGCCCTACGTCGTCAATACTCCTCATGATTTACACAAGTAGAGGAGAGGGGGGGGGGGGGGGACACGAGGACTTCAGACTCGGATCGAGGAATATGGTTTTGTTAAATTAAAATTGAAGGTAACTGGTATGGAGGTATGTCTCTGCCAGAACGGACAAACCACATGAGATGACTCTTGTATTGAGTCGGAAATAAATCTAAGCAGATGTTTTTTTTACAAACAAAACGAAGATCCTAAAACTTAAGTTAAATACTTGTCTAATCTTCAAGCGTTAACAAAGTTGATATCCAGTTTCAATATTTTCACAAGTTCTCTAATGTACATATTCGTACGTACGTCACAGTATTATTTAAGTAAACAAACTTACTTTGTTTCAGTTCCTAAAGTAAATAATCAATGTTAAGTAAACAACATTACCCTTTAATAACGACGAACGATCAAATAATACTTGACGTTTACGAGGAAACTCGGTGCTACGCGCTCGTAGCTACACGCTACGAAGCTACGGCGTAGGCACTAAGTTACTATGTTAGCTTGATATCAAAACTTATTACGTTCTCGTCAGTTTATGACCACTATATGTAACTATGATATAGGTTTGTGCCGGTATATAGTGCTGGCTACGCGGTCGCTACGTCTCTCGCCCCCGGATTTTATAAAAGTAAGGCCTCATTATCTGATATTCCGTCATCATCCAGTCGAGCAACTCAGTAAGTAGGGCATCTCATTCCACTTCAGAAATGTTACTTGAATGACAACAAATTAAGAGATGTTAGAATTCCGAATCTCTGATTCCTTGAATAATAAAATTAAACAGAATAAAAGTTAGAAGATAATTTGAAATCAGTTAAAATTCCGAAAAGTTTTTGTACAATTTAAGTTAAAATGAACCTACTGGCAAAGTTATTAAAAATTACTTCGTCTAATTACCCAAATTCTACAAACCCCTCTGGTTGAACGTAACAGACTTGATATAAAATTAAATTAATATAATGCACAATCACGAGATTTACAAAAAGCGCTCATTAATTAAAGACTCGTTATATTTTATTAGTACTGCGTGATTAATTACCATAAGTATCGGAGCTCGTTTGTCCACACACACACATAAGCACTAGTCAACAAAGATTTTATGTTAAACATGTTCATATAATAATTACATTAAAGTCTTGTTTACTGTAACGAGTACAAATAATATGGCGGGTATTAAATGTATGATTAACAAATGGAACAAAATAACTATGATGTTATCAATTAAGCAGCTTTGTTATGTATAATGAAGGTATTAATTAGCACCGTGGATTAACTAGTGGGTTTAGTGGAAACTGGCTTGACCAGGTTAGTATTGTATGGGCTGATTCTGAAGAACTTTAGGGAATAGATTAAAGTATAAAAATGGAATACGAATACACTAGTTAGTGGAAACAATAATTTTCTTGTGACGTGACGTGATTTTTTATTGTGACTTAAAAAAAACATATTGACAAATTGGTTCAGATCATATTAAAGTTTCTAAACACAGTGCACAGCAAGATTTTTAAAGATAGATTTCCATTTTGTTTTATGTGTGTAAAAAACTACTCTATATAACTAAATGCTAATTGCAACTACATCTGAATATTGTATCAGTTTGTTTAATTTTATTACGCTTTGATTAATTAATAGCACTGTGTTAATATGTTCATACATTATTAATGTATACATCCCAGCAAATACCGTGTACAAACATCCAGTACATGTTATAAGCATGTTATAGTACTAATAATGAAATGAATAATGCACATAAAGTATATTTCTTTAAATCGTTAGTGCCACTAGTAGCAGTACTAGTTGAGTAGTAAAGCTCTTTATGAAGGAGCTCGTTCGGGGAAGTACTACCAACGTATTAATATGTATTTCTGCTTATTTCTGCCGCAAAGCAGTGTTGCTGTGTTCCGGTTTTAAGGGTATTGTTGCTGGTGTAATTACAGGCTCATGCGACATTTCAGCTTTGTGTTTGGGATAGTAACGCTTTTGCAAGGCCTCTGGTACCGCAGATGTCTATAGGCAGAAGTGACCACCTAAAATGAGAGTCGTGTGCAATTCGACATAGTTAAAAAAAAGACTATATTTCATTTGACTTGATTACTATTGACATTCAACGAGAGCACTTCTCAATTTTATACCAGTTTTCTTACGTAATTTTTTAGCAAAACCTTTTTTTAAACAAATAAAACTTCTTCATATAATGGCTTCCGTCTTTCTAATGTCGCTCAAAGAAGCTCTCCGGAGCTAAGAGTTAATATGAAGACGGTTATAAGTCTCCATATAAAGTAGGTTCTCTTTGACCCGGCAGCCAGACGGATGCAATCGTCGCCATGGCAACCTCTCACACGCCCTCTATCATAATATCAGCTAAGAAATTGAGACTGAATATTTTGCAATATTTTCCCTATGTGAAGCTTTTGTTGTTGTGAGGAAATGGTGCTGATAGTATGGATGGATGTTGGTGATTTAATTAGGGGACAACGATTGTAATTTTTTAGTTTATAGGGTTCCATAACTCAAAATAATAAAACCCAAACCCTTCATAAAAGGTTCAACGTTTTTAAGCGATTTTTTAAATGAAATAATATATAATATACCATCACGCCTGGATTCCCCAAAGGGTTAGGCAGAGGTGTACCAATGTACACCCACAGTTCGCTGGTATATTTAGGTCCCATGTAATAGGGGGCGAGCCTATTGCCATTAACCGGGCATAAATCTAAACTCCGAGCTGCTACTGAGAATTTCATGGAAAAACCCAATAACACTTTTTGCTCGACCTGGGAATCGAACCCTAGGACCTCTAGCGTAGCCGTCGTGCTTAGAAATATTAGGCTAACGAGGCACTTAAATGAAATAAAAACCTTTTAAAATGTCTACTACTCCATAAGTCTAAAAGAAAATGTTCTTATTTCACTTCAATTAAAATTAAGCGCTAAAAATACATATCAGGTAGCTCAGAGAACTAATACGAAAACTTTTCAGCTATTTTTATCTAAGTAACGCTTACTACTAAAAGCGTACAATGTTCTTTTCCTAGTGACTCCAATATCCAATGGTTGAACAATAAATTCAAAATGTTTGCATTGTCTTGAATAGCAAAATCATCTTCATAATCAAAAAGACAAGATTCGAATGATCCTAGTCACGTATTAAATCTAAAAAATATAACTCCGCAATAAAAGAATATTCTGGCAACAAAAACATAACATAGGTGTCACCTGAAGCACGGCATCCGTTCAGCAATTAACCGTTCTCTAAACTATCGTATAAAAGTGAGCCGTAACGCGTCATATAAGAGGGTATCGACGGCGACGTGACGCGCATGCTTAGGGGCCCGCGTATCGACAATAAAACCCAAATGTCCCGCGGTCCCGTACTTTGTTGCACGTTTTATTACTTTTATTTACTTTTAGGGTTCAAAGATTGAAACTTGATGTTGTTTTTTTAAGAGAACTGTGATATATTGTTTGTCGTAAAGGTCATCTGTGAACGGAGAAACCTGTCATTTACACGTTAAGTTTACGCTTTAAGAAAAATTATACCAGCATTAAATAATGGTATTAAAAGTCTGATATTGAAGGTCTGAAGTTGCACTTCGGTTTATAATTTACCGATACTGGTGGACAAATCACAACAGATTTTCATGGTTTTGGTTATTTTAATATAAAAAACGACATACTATTTTGATATCGATATCCTATAATGAAACATCAAACATCTCATGAATTTATCAAATCAGGATCCTCATAACTCATAGTTAACCCAAAAACAACATTACAATACACCACGTACACAGTAACTAAATGAAATTAAACCATCAAACATAATAACAGAAATAATTACAACAAGCGGCCGCCAACAGCACTACACTGTGATTTGTGGCCATTTCACACCATTGTGTGAAGAGCCATGCTTTATGAAAATTAATACTGGCTTCAGTGCTCAGCTGGAAGTCGCTTTGACCAGCTAGTTTTAGGTTATTCACAGTGTGCAGGTTTCCACAAGTGACGAGAGGTTGTTTGCGAAAATCAGTGAGTAACTATATAGAAATGTGGTTTTTACTGTCTTTGGAGTAAATGAGAGGTTGGTTTGCGAATTTTAAGCAAAGGACTGTTTTTGATGATCATCAAAAAGCTACAGGCGGTTAAGAAGTATGGTCATTAAAATTTATCTGGCTTCTGGGTACTAAAATGTGCTAATAAAACTCAGGGCATCAGGCGTGGTCGCAGACGAGGTGTTGATTGATATAATAAAACATTGGAAGTGGAGAAATAGTCTGTTGAAATGTTTAGCAATCAGGTGAATAAAAATTTAAAAATAAATAATATAATTTAAGAGCTGAATGGGCAATTATACTAGAGTAGAATACCACCAGTTCTTATATTGAAACAAAGCAATATAAAACACAATATTTATAAAGCTAGCGTCTATTTCTAACTCGGTTAACAAAACCGCGACACAAACACTATAGGGAATAATGCCATAACCATTTCGCTAAGCGGTTGAAAATACTTCACAATGTTACATAAACATTTAGGTCAACATTTAGCTGAATGAGATCTAGCGTTTACTGCGCAAGATTTTGTTTTGAGATTTTCTTTTCTACCGCAAGCAAAATTAATTTACGAAAGTGCCACTGCCATTTTTATAATGGAAGGGATCACTTTTTATCTTATTTCATTAGATTCAGTACACCACTACAGTATCCTGTTAATATTCATTAGTGTAATTACTCCCCGCCCGCGCCCCCCGCCTCGCCCCCGCCGTCCCCTCCCGCCTCTTTGTCACCGAAGCTCTGAAATTCAGCCACTTTACAGAGTCAAGTGACTTATTATTTATGAAGTGCCCGATGTGAATTTTTCCTAAATAAAATTCATGATCTTCTTAAAAACGGTGAAAATATATTTGTGTTCGTTAGGGTTTGTCACGAAAATTATTTTGATATATTTTTGTTGGCTTATTTTATCTTGTCTCGTTTAAGACGAGATTATTTTTAACTTAGAGGGTAGAATATAATGAAATTATCAGCAAATGTGCTTTGAAAGGGTCTGACAGGACCGCAAGCACAGCAACTGAGTCACATGTGACGGTTCATAGATCGACTTAGGTATCATACTTACTCCTAGGTACTAAAAATCGGCGCCTTGCGCAGCACATTAATCTAAACACACTACCATTGCCGACACAAAACATTGTTAGTTAAAACATCAATTTAAAAAGTATTTATGTAAGCGATAACTTTGCCAGTTCAACAATGTGGTCGCGTGACGGTGGCGAGGGCAACAAATGCAAGCAACACTTGTAACGACTTTACTTTCTCACATTTTGGTTTATTAAAAGTAGGTTACGAGAATATTTGTGTAATAGACCTAATGACTTAATTACCACATAGAATGTGCAAAATAGACGATGTTGCCTATTTCACATGCTTTTGCCTATCCGTTGCTCATTTCAGAGACAAGGAGACGTCTCACGCGTCTGCAATTCCACCGGTACCTACTAATTTACATGAAACCGAAATACGGGAAGTTCCTACATTCATCCTATTTGGGAGCTGAAATAGGCCGAGGAAGATCTACTACTACCTACTACATTTTACTACGTATTGTGAGAATTTGGAACTGAAAATCTATCGTAAAAACTTGTTTATGTAAGATAATGCTAATTCTCTTTAGCTTGTCTGACTTGGTGGATGATTAGTACTGAGTCAGTAGAACAACAGTACAATTAGCACAGTTAAATGCGCAATCTGGAATAATTATGCAGTGACGAGTTACTGAGTATTAAGCTAGGCAGGCGGAGCTTGTGATAACGTTAGTGATATTAGCATGCCTGGGTTTGATTTATTGGGTCAGGGTCAGCGAAAACAGAGATATATGCTAGATTTCATAATTGATAAGTAATTAAATTCCATGACAATTACAGTTGTTTGCGACTTAGATATAATTCTGCGACATTTATTTTCATACACACAATTAAGCAATTTTTTAACTCTATTTCTGTCGCGTTTTAGTTTATTATGGATTAATCAATGAATACTGGTCAAGTATGTATAATGCTGCTCTTGTCAGGCTTAATTTTCAAGGGTCAAAAAGGTAAAGTTAAAAATAAAATTTACCCGAGGGCAAGGCTGACGGTCTCGTGATCATTAATTTGTAAATTCATACCCAATTATACCTCAGATATAGTTTTAGAAAACAGGCGTATAAGAAATCCTAGTAATTTTTTTTAACATGTAGTATCTACCTATATAAAAAGGTTGGCAAAAATAAGGTATTGTTCAAAAGTTTTACCGAGTAAGTTATTAGGTTATCGACCTCTTCTATTTGGTATTTCAAGCAAACTCATAATACACAGTAATTCAGAGTCTACCACAATAGCGGGAGCAGTAAATGAAAAGCTATAAGTACATTATAGGTAGAATATTCAACACATCCATTGTCCCTAGTTAACAGACATGACAGCCACATAGATTCCGTACAAATTCGGCATAAAACATTCCACAGCAATACCGTGCAAATACAGCATTGTTGAAATGAGCCAGTTGCATCGCGTGCCACACTTTTTGCGGATTCGCGTGCAACTGACACGACTAGCGTTCTGCAATCGCCTGCGAACATTCTAAATATGCAATGTATTGCATTAGGTCGGCTCGCTGCTGCCTGAAATATGTACTTGTAGCTACAACCGTGGATGGTGATTGAGCGTTTTTAATAGTGTCGTTGTAGCGGGGGTATCCAGAGAGCTGCCCTCTTCTTGGGGTAAAGAAATAGCATTGCCATACAACGTGGCAATGTTGCCAGCCTTTTGGACACTTGTCCCTTTGACAGCAATGCAGGCGAGATTATAAATCTCCTACCTCCTTTTTTATAAATTGTCAATACATTTTTTTTTATTATTGTTACAACAAAAAAATACCAGTTTAATATTGAATGGGTATCTAGCGTCGCAATACAATATTCATGAAGTTTGAGGTCCAAAGCCCAGAAGAAACACATATACCATTACTCCCGTGTTTTATTTTCGTTATTATAAAGACCTTTTTGAACTTTTTCTGAACGCGAAACGACGTATCTACGCCTACGTGAGATTTATAAAAGACTACCTTTATTTTGAAACTTTGGTACTTAATAATCTAGACCTAGGTACTAAATAAAGCAGAAATTCGTGAAAGTTACATGAGCATAAAGTTTCATCTAGATTTTCACAATTTACACAAGTACGTAAAAATAATTTCATCCATTTGCTTTGCCAACACCCATTTGAAACGGGAACGCTTAGCAATAACTCCGCGATGCAATATCAGAAAACGGTTAGTATCACGAAAATTGTTCAGCTTTCACCGATATAAAGTGTTGCTCCTACCTCGGTTTAAATCCATTTACAATATATCTTTTCTGGTACCTGGAAATTTGAAGCGAAGCGCAATGGAGTGAAGCGGCGGCTAGCGAAGCATGCTTCTGTAAATGTAGCGCTATGTGGTTTATTTCTTCTGGCACCCGAGGACATGCCCTGAACGTCTCTGTTATGGACGCAGGACCAGTTTTTTTTTATAATATTATAAATCTTAGGGGTCTGCTTTTTAAAACAGTTTTCTTTTAGAGTTTTTGGACGGCCGGTCGAGTAGTTAACGCTTGTGGGTTTCGTTTTAAAATGGATATCAGACTGATGACGCGATAAACGGTTGTCTGTGATGTGATGCAAAATGGATTTATCAATGACACGCGTGTCTGAAATCGCTAATCGCCCTAAGCAAGCGTGGTGATCAATGCTCATGCTGTCTTTGTATGAGAAGAAGCCTTTGTCCTGCAGTAGTATCGATAAAAACTCGTTGTCTATAAATATAATAACGCACCTAACTACCTTAATATTGACGTTAGAGCATAACCAGACCATAAATTCAGTTTAAAAAAATATCGAGTTAAAATTAAATCAGGTTTGTAAAAATATATTTTAGATTCTGTAATTAAAAACTTTGAAACCCACAAGATTTTTTCTGTCTATCTCATTAAAACTAAGTAATTATACCATGAAATATCAGAATCTTCTCTTTGACGCAAATTTTCTTAGAAATAACGTACATCTATAATATTAGAGGTTATTTTTATTTGTACCTATTACTTACACTGAAAAACTTGTTAAGCTAATTAAGGTTAGAAGGTAATTATCTCCACACTGGCATTCATCATTTATATTACATTTTTATAGAATTTGTTTTACTGCAAAATTATTAATTTGAATTAAGATAACACGTGTCGTTGATGTTTCCAATCGATACGCCTTAATAAAAAACCATTGTCGTATGTAAGAAAAATCATTACTTGAGAACGGCTTGACCGATTTGGATGTTTTTATTTTGTGTTAGTAAACGCTGCAAAGGAACGATTCGAATTCGAATGCTATAAGGATAAGATTTTTTTTTGGAAATTCAACTATAGAAAATTGAAATGTGAACGGTGTTTTTGAATGAAAAATCTCTGAAAATTTTATCCGAACCGGGGCGGGTCGCTAGATAATTTATCGATGAATATTTTTCCTATTTCCCTTTACATCAAAGATTGTGACCTAATTAAAAATAAAATCAATAAATAATTTTAGTGAGCTATATGAGAGTCAATGACGTAGACTAATAGAACTTCGCTAAGCTTCAAATCACGGAAATATAATTAAAGTAAACACTATTGTTGCTAACAATCCCATAAAAAAATAGGCTTTGACCGGCCGGCCTATGTTTATCATCTTGTGTCAGTCGGGTGATCATGCGGCAAGCGAATACCGTGCTCCCGAATCTTGGTAGCAGGGACCCCACGGTCCCTGCTACCAAGATTCGGGAGCACGTCTTAGTCGGTATATTCTAACACAATCCTCCGTTTTCCCCAGACGAAGGATGAGGATTTCCCGACAGTAAAAAGGTCAATCTACTGTATACTAGAATCTTATCAAAGGAATTGGTTACGCGCAATTTAATTCCAGACTCGCACATGACAAAAACATATACAGGATATGTCTATTTTTTTTAAGACCTTATGGTAAGTAAATAAGACAAAAACGCAGTGTGAAAACAAATAAGGTTCAAAATAGTGATGTAAATTGTATCGAATAACCACCAAAATCACGAAATTTTGAGGTTTCATTAAATTGAGAAAAAATACACAGCTCAATGGAACCATTCATACATTGACATTCCATTGAGAAATAGAACTAAAGTTCTTGAAAATCCCCGAAAAATATTGCGAGGATAATTTTTTTATGCGCTCTTTTACGAATTGTTTACCTCGATACTGATTTATTTTCATGAAATATTTACAGATAAGTCTTTACTTTGAAACCTTGGCAATACACACATATTTTTTCAGACTTGTAATATGTACCAATATGCCAGACTATGCGACAAAAAAATGTTTTCAATGTCCTGTGTTCAGATAGCCCCATAAGTACCTGATTTTATTTAACCTAAAATAAGATGTAACTATATACCTGTGTAGTTATTTACAAAAACATATAGAAAGCTGCGCGCCGCCTGTTACCTGTGTGCAATACGCTGCGGAAGAGACACGTTATGAGACAAAAGACTCAACCTTGGTACTCGCTGACTGAAGTCACAAAAGAACTTCATCGCTGTCATTTCCATTTTCTTGCTGCACCACAGACTTATCGTGTGGGGCTTCGAAAACTGCGGGCTGAAGATGTTTTTGTGAACTTAAAATAAAATGAATTGACGTAAATTTTCTGTAAATACATTTTCAAAGTTACACTCGGTGTCATTGAAAAAATAAATGTAATATGTTTTCTAGAAATATTAATTTTGAAATTAGATTGGTTCAAATTAAATTATTCACTTCATGTTTAGAAAATGGTTTCTAATCGTTTCCTTTCACTACAGATCAATAACCTTACGTTTAAGTAAACCGTTCTTCTATTTTGTTTCAACCTAAATATTTACTATTAACCACAAACAAGAATAAAAGGGTCACTATTTCATAGAAAAACCTCTAAGACCTCAATAAATAACCGTCTATACCTACGTTTATTTCCAAATAAAACCTAGGTACGTGGCACTTTTTTTCTCAACGTGGTGTAGCAATTCCAGCCTCGGTTCTCGTGGCCCGACCGCAACTTTATGTGCTCTGCCGTGTTTCCTTTATAAGAGGGCGGGCAAAGGCTCCGTTCTTATTTCCGGTTCGGTGGTGTGACGGCACGTACCCGGCACGTAGCCGGCACGTCCCCGGCAACGAGCGCCACTCACCGACACATTCCAATAATATGCTGTTCTCTCTTTTCTTTTCTTAAAATTTGAATATTGAGAGAGTGAATCTAGTCTAGTTCTGTCTCCTGCTTGTTTGGAGGGAAGTGGAATTTATGCTTTTTCTTACTCCTCAGCTAAACTTTTCTGATTAATTTCTGGTGGTTGCCCCGGTTGATTCTGGCTTTCAGGAATTGTAGTAGTTGAGAATAGTGTGGATAGGTAGCCCAAATTAAATGTGTTTAGGTACTTTCATAATAAATAAGTATAACCCAGGTGTTACTTACACATTTCGAGGCAAAACCGGTACTTTTTATATTTCCATGACTTTAACCCTACATTGTAAGACAAGACAGTTTAGTTAGGTACTAAACTGTCCTACAGACTGAGACCTATCCTGAGGAAAAATATGTTTTCTTTTTTTAAATGAGATTGATTGTTTTTTTTATAACAATTGCAATCACTAAAATAAATCCAGGACATACATACAAGTGAAGTTAAATAAAGGCTTTTAAAAGAATACAAATTACATTTACTAAGTTTTTAGAGTATCGATTAGAGTTTACCTTTGGTGTATAGCTCCAGTTTAATCTTGAAATTCTATACTATATAACTCTATTACAATATTTATCTACCGTGTTGCTAACCAAAAGTAAGTACATACGTACATACAGCCCAATGTCAATTTCTTATAAAATGATTTCAGCCTATTTGCATACGTAATCTCGGTACCATCGAACGTAATAAATGTTCGTAACTTAAATAATCAAGTTATGTTTGTGTTGTCAGATATATCTCGCGACGTGTCTTAGTTCGGTAAACACCGCTGCGGCATATTACGTACGCTGACGGCCCCACACTGGCGCCAATGTTTGGCCAATACCGCACGTGCAATACACGCTCAACCAATGTTTTGTTAGCAAAATTGAGTTTGCTAGGAATGTCTAAATTGAAACCTCCTAAGTAAAATTTAAAAAATTTACTGAAATGTGGATTCCCGTTTAATGGGTTGATGTGACAGTCAGCTAGTTCAAAAATAAAATATAGGAAGTTAAAGCGCCGTGGATGAAGAAGTTTATTGCATAAATTAGATTTTTATATGCGAAAGGAGTATGTAATGATCACAGCATCATTCTGTTGTTTCTGCCTACCCCCATGGGAAAAAGGCATGAGTTCATGTATGCTTTTAATATTGCCATACCGTCCTTTAGCTCCCACCTAAATGGATGACGTCACTGAGCAAACTTTAATCGATATATTTTTCACTTCATCACCTGTAGGATACGGATCAGCCCTAAGCCAACGTTGGGACCAACATGTGTAGCCAACACAAACAGTATGCAAATCACGTCGGTCTCAGGTGGCAAGCTGTCACTCCTATTTCGTTAATTCCAAGATTTCATTCAAGTCGACGTAAAGGATAATTGCTTGTATCCTAACTAATCATACGGCTGTTCTAGTTAACGGATGACATATGTTTCTTTGTTTTGTATTTTACATAACAAAATAACAATGCGTGTATTTATGCGTACCTTTATATCCACTTATGGGTGTATTACAAAATGGCGAACATTGTCTACTGATCGTTTATTTATTTATTTGTTTAAACTTTATGCACAAAAAAAAATGCAAAGGAACATCATTCATTCATCAATCATCAATTAATTTTATTCTTATCTTATGTAACCCGAAACGAAATAATATAAACTTGAAAATTTATGGATTTTATAAAAAGGTGCACTGCGATCACTTATACTTTGTTAGTATGGTGATTCGCACACTGCCCATCATCACAGAGCGCAGCGTGGGAGTGCGTGTTCTTACGTTGTTAGCAAGTATCTGTGTGTGTATAGAAAACACGCGTAGTGCAACACACAAAAAACGCGTTCTCGCACAGTCTCAGAGCTAAGTCGTCACGCACCTCGGAGCGTAGCGCGGGGCAGTGTGTGACACGCCTAAATAATATTGTACTTATACATATATCTGTATTGTAATAAATCTGTACTTACACATAGACACACCCACCTAGGTACTGCTACAAAATAGTTATACCTATCTAATTATTTTTGTAGTAGTTCAATATCTTTATTCACAGCGCACGAAACAATTACACAATCACTTTATCCAAGTAGGTAATGAAAAAGCCATTAGAACAAACACAGAATCCCGTCTGTGAAAGTTTTTAATTATTTATGATGTTTTCTAAACTTTACAGTCACCAAAAATACTTAATTATGTTTGAAGTTAATTACGAGTGACAGAATTGTGTTATAAAGAAGAATGCAGTGGAGTCAAGATTAATTTAATTATTCCCTTTTAGGAGTACGTAGTTAAGTGTCATAGTTTAGATACCACTGATAAAATTAGTAGAATTAGAACTAAGCCTTTAGTAAACATGTGGAAGATTTGAACGGCTAAAAATGTTTGCTGAAAAAGTATATTATATTTATGCAGATATACGTATAGGCAGGTAACTGCGCATATCTTATTACAACATTTTATTATAAGGACTGCCTCGGTAGCCTAGTGGTCCTAAGCGCGACTCCTACGCTAGAGGTCTTAGGTTCGATTCCCAAGTCGAGCAAAAAATATTTTTCTACGAAATTCTCAGTAGCAGCTTTAATGGCAAAAGGCTCGCCCCTTTAAAACATACCGGGAAACTGTGGATGCACATTGGTAGATACACCTCTGCCTAACCTATCGCGAAATACATGCGCGGTGGTATGTTTGTGTTTAATAAAAGGCCTTTTTATGTACGAGCCAGCCTGGCCGTGGAGATTCTTAGATATTAAACACGCAAAACAAACCGTCAAATTCATACATTTTCTTAGTCGGAAGATAGGATTGTAACAAGCTAAAATGTGCGCTAAATGACTTATAAGTAAGATTCCGTTTCCATTGTGGCAGGTGGTCTGGCGGGCGCGGGCGGCGGCGAGGGCGCGCGCCCGGAGCGGCCGTACTTCGACGACGTGTCTCCGCGGAACGTGTCCGCCGTGGTCGGACAGGCCGCCGTGCTCCGCTGCCGCGCCAAGCACATAGGAAATAGGACCGTAAGTGGAACCAACTGTTCATTGTACCTGTTACCTACTAAGCCCCCTCTTAACCATCAAGGGAATTGATGACATGGTTGGCGCAGTTGCTGCTGCGATTCGTGTCGCGGGTTCGATTCCCACATGAAACAAATATTTGTATGGCCTACAGATAGGTGTTCCGGGTCTGGCTGTTTGTGTATGTAAGTTTATATGTTTGTGAATATGCATCCACGATACAGGAGAAAATTCCAAGTGTAGGGCAAAGTTAAAAAAACAAAATTGTATGTTCTACTGTAACGAGCCAATCGATAATAAATTAATAAAGTGAAACTAAGTCAAAAAGCTGGATAAAAATGTATGATATTTTTATCCAGCAAAAATCGTTCAATGTGCCTTCAAGACTTGCTGAGAAAACACTTTAAGTGAACAACGTTAAATATCCAAAATCAACTCAACGACGTATGATAGATTTAATACCCAATTGACAGAATTGATTTTGATTTCTACCAATAATACCATAAATGCTAGCTGCAATAGTTATAGCTATAAATTCCAATGTCTTAGCAGTCATAATATGGAGTATTGAGTGGTTCGAGTTACGGTCACGCTCAGCAGTGGTCGAGAGATGTGGAGAACGTGACTCTCTTGCTCGTTTGTGCCATAGATCAACAAAGTGCACTGGAGCATTATATGCAGTAAACTAGTTACCTAGAATAAATACTACTTAATTGAGTGACAACAAACCGAACACTCTCAACTCCCATCGCCTCTCGACCCCCGCGCTGTCCACTCCAAATAACAAAATTGTACAGTATCAATTACAAACTGAACCTAAGAACACTAACTACTATATTAATTACAATTTGCTCTCACTATTTCTACTGGTCGCACTCCTAAATCAAAACTTGGAATCCCTTAATCAAGATTTACAACGATCGCTTAAGACATGTTACTAGACCAGGGTATTCCATCAACATAATCCGAAACATAAATTACTATTATTACAGCAATGATTGCGGCCGCATCCCCTTCGGTCAGCCGAGCGAGATATTAACCCAGGCGGTTATTATCTTAGTCATTAATACCTTGATTACTATGTTCTATACATACGCTTTGTAACTAAGCCAGAGTCGGCAATGTATACTTAGTGACGTACCGAGTTAGATGGATGAGTGACGGATCTTGAACATCTAACTGTAATTATTGAGGTAGGCATTACTCTCAGTAATGGAATTTGAAATCTGTGTGGTAACTTTCCACATGACTTTTTGTTGTTGTTAAATATTCATTTGCAAAATAATTATATATTATCTCTGAAATATGTCATCTCCGCTCTCAAGATATTACTACGAACTGTATTTCAGATGTTGCTTGTCAAAAATGATGCAGCTTTCAAATCCCCGGTTCAGCCAACTCCACCAATAAGTCATCTAACATTTGATATAACATCCTCATAATATAGATATGCACCGAAAGCTAAGGTCAGAAACCCAACCACGGACACCGATTGAATCATACAAATCAAAATTCACATGACCTCTGCGCCATAAAGTGCGTGGGCCACCTGGCAACCTCTCGAAATATCATTTTTCAATGTCGATGTCCTCATTGGTTCGATATCCCTCCTCAGGTCCGCTCCACTGGCCTCCATATTAATGGTAGAGGGATCCCTAACCCATTCGAGAAAATAAATAGCCATCTGACATGTCCTACGATGCATTATAATATATTGTTCGGCATGGATTATCTGCCGTCATTTTCTTGTAAAAAGGCCGCGTGGATTACGAACCCTTTTTTCTGTTTTTATCCCGTTTTGATGGGGTTTCTGTGTTGGGTGGAAGTGTGTGCTGAGTGGCGAGGGTTTAAGTTATTGCTGTTCTTTGAGTTGTTATGCTTGGACGGACGCTGAACCAAGGAGATGAATAACGAAATGTGTCCTTTAAACATTCTACTTGTAACTTAGCTTAGAGAGTTTATATTAGGTAATATTCCTACTACGGTAAGTGGTAATGGGTTTAATTTTTATTAGTAGTCTTACCTATTCATAGGGCGGGTGTACAACATACATCTACTTGCCTTGTATTGCTCCAAACAAGCGTTATAGTGAAGTAACTAATCTGATACACTTCAGGATCGTTTAAAAACAACTCACGCTGAAAACTATATTTGATGCAATTTACCCAAATGTTTCTTCCACATAAACATTCTTTCAATCATAAAATTACGGAAAATCATCGCTGAAATTGCTTGTAATGGACTGATATTTTCATAATGATCATACTCGTTAAAATAGCTTTAACAGCAATTTGGCACAAATGTAATATTTGGGTCACCGCAGGCGCCTCCTTTATCTATAGTTGTGTCGTCGCTTCCTCTTACACTACACCCGGAACTGTTGTGGACAATAATGTGTTATAAAAACAAACATTGATTTATGCAGGATTGGCTATTTATTTCTATTTCCCGTTTGTTCCGGATTGTTAGGTAGCTCCAGCTTCAAATAGCCTTATGGGTTTATTTAACCTGAGCATCTTGGTCAATTAGTAGTGTAGCTTCGATCACTGGTCTACAAATTTTAACTTTAAAAAAGTATTGTTCATGGGAAGTAGATTTTTTTATTGATTTCCACGTACTAAACACAAAAATAATTAATAAACATTAAAATTAGTTTCCCTTATTTAGAAAAAAAAATAAGACGATTTTTGAAAAAAATTACAGAAATTATACAGTTTTTTAATCATAAGTGGAATTTCGACGTGGTCTTTTCGCTGCCCTCTTATATTCTGCTTCTGGAATATCTCGACAAACAGTCCAGCAATAATCCGCCATAATTGAAACGTTCCAATGGCCTTGATATCGCTTTTCCATGTTGGCGATATCCTGATGAAAGCGCTCCCCATGTTCATCGCTTAAAGCCCCACAATTATCCGGAAAGAAGTCCAAATGCGAATGTAGAAATGTAGAAATTGATGGTGAAGTAAGTGTAATTTCCTTTTCCTCAATATGAGGACGTTTCGGAATCGGGTGAAGATTGCTGTGCGGCAGAGGACGAGTAGCCGATGGTACATTCGGATACACTATGTTTTTTTTCTTTTTTTTAGAAACACCCTTGCCTTTTCAAAATACATGGGTTGTCAGGCAGAAATAACAATCAGTTGCATGATTTGTCGATTCTCGCCACTGCATTGGCACTGCAAATCGAAATGATGGTTTTTTGCCATTCAGCCAATTTCTTAAGCCTGTAGCACACGGATTGCAACAAAAATGTGGAATCTAGCTTTTATCCTGATGTTTTATGCTTTCGTTAAAATAGTAATAATAAGCTTTTTCTATTGCAGGTGATATTGAACACTTTTGCTTATTAAATATCACTTCACCACAAATGTAACAAAAATTGTCGGAATTGTTTACACATTTTCGAGACATTTTGCTATAAATTATACGTATTTTTTTTATTTTTAACACTTTTATCACTTAGTAATATAGATCACTTTAACTAAACATAATATTTTTAACATTCGATGCCGACTAAGTAAATATAATCAGCATTATCAAGTTCAGTGAGGGTAGAATCATTAAATTCGGAAAATGTCAAGTATTGCAAAAACTCAAACTAATAAATCACTTTCACTTGTCAATTTGTATTCAGCATGGGTAGTTGAGTAGAAATTTGTTAAAATTATTTCGAATACTTTTCCGTTGTAGACCTGTGATAATATAAGATTGTTTATTATCTACTTCCTACAGAATTAATTAAATTCTAAACCGAACTGCGACATTTGTTGAACATATACATTTCAGTGTCCCCCGTCATAAACTCCCGGATGATCATAGTAAATCCTACACATTTCCTCTTCAGAGAATAACGTGAGCAGGACAGAATAAATCTTCCTTAGCCCTTGACGAGGATAATAAAATAAACAAATATCCTACACACTTTTGCGGAAATATAAAACGACGTCGGCTGACCCATTTCAATGCTGAGGTTAATTCATCAAATTTCTGCGAGCGCTCAAGAGGAATTGAAAAAAAACCTCTCAGTCGCTTAGCCGTTACTTAATTTTATTATTTTAAGGGCTGTAAACAGTCTGAGGACGTTCCATCTTGCTTAATTACAGGGCGGGCTTACGAGCTCACCCCCAGCTTACTCTAATTACGTAGAAAAACAAAAACCCAACAAAAGGGAGGGGAATTTATTTTCTAATTTCTCAGTCTGGAGAGCTCTCGAATTAAAAATATAATTCAAACGTTTATTGTCGGTGTAATTTTAATCAAAGGGCACAGGCCTATCTCTTTGTGATGTAGGCGCGTTACGGAAAAATAAGTCGCCCGGAGGCGCAGGTAAACGGTTTATGTGTTTGTGTGGGTTATCTTGAGTTGTCACGGAAATGTGCTCTCAAAACAACTGAATAACATTGAATATGAATATGGCATTATAGTTTTCAGTTCTCTTATCATATTTCGTGCCTAAATCTGCGTATAGCAAAAGCTTACAAAAGATTCACTTGTTACCTGTAACTATAAAAAAAACAGTGTTTACAAAATATATCAGAACATAACAAAAGTCACGACGCGATTTCCTTGCCACAAGAGTTACTCGTAGAGGTGTTCACATGGAGACTAGTCTGTAACTATTTCGGAGCACGTACGCTGGAGTCCCTACAGATTCAGTGGCCGGGACAATTCCCATCTCACAGCAGTTTCTAAGAGTACCGGAATACAGGGTACGAGTGAGAAAACCCCATATTTCATTAACAGGCACAAATCAATGTCGGAGGCTAATCGAACAGCCTTGGCCGGTATATTGAATGCTGTTTACGACTTTCATCCTAATTTTAATAGACACGAGAAAGGTTCCGAGCAATATGGAGTGGCTTCTAATTGATATTCGTCAGGTAAAGTTGTGTCGAGAACTTGAGGCCAGCTTCACTTGAAAATTCTAGTGTTTGAGCCAAGTTGGCCGGTTTTTGAGGCCCTTGGGACTTAAGTTCGTAATTCAGGTTATTAGTAAGCTTAACGCTTCCAATTACATCTGACGTTTGATAATTGAGTTATTATTGATGCTCGGAATGTTGTGTTATTTAATATGTCTGGCGATGTACTGTAATGTTTCCAATAAAATATTGGTATTAATATTGAATGATCGTGAAATTTAATCAGGATAATATCATGATGCTTTTGAACGTATTAATTAAATTGAGAATACTCTTATTAATTAAAATTAATTAATAACAAGCAGTGCGCTTTTCGAAATTGTGGTATATTTTTGCAATGACAGCTGTAAATACTTTACTTCGGAATATATGATTAAACATATCTGTATCGTTTACTCAGGTATCGTGGATGAGAAAGCGGGACCTTCATATCCTGACTTCTCACATCTTCACATACACGGGAGACGCAAGGTTCAGCGTCTTACATCCGGAACCCTCGGATGACTGGGACCTCAAGATAGACTACGTGCAGCCGAGAGACGCCGGGGTCTACGAGTGCCAGATTAATACGGAACCCAAAATCAACATGGCGGTGATTCTAACGGTCGAAGGTGACTTTTTACAATATTTTTTGCACAGGTCTTGTTAAACTGGTAGTTGAAATAGTACTACAGTTTAAGGTGACCTTCTGCTTTTGATTTAACGTTAATTATCTATGTACGTATAATGAAGTGCTGCTTTTTAGAAGATTATTATTTTTCAGTGTTTTTAAGATCTCCGTTCTAAGTTAAGTAAATTAATTCATCATTCACATTTGCCGCAGCCCTCATTAATTTTGTGGTATATTTACCAGATTTTTTAATATTATAATGATTGAATAAGCAACCAGGTCCCCTGATAAAAGCTAAAAATAACTCCAGGCTATTAAAACCAAAACGTTAATTTGATAAAAAGACTTGAAGCAAACAGTTAAGATTCAATTAGGTACAAGAATAATACCCGTGGGCTTGGAATTAAATAAAAATTATACACAAGCCGAAATTAATCAAGCAGGTATTTGATTTATCTCAAAGAAAACAAAATTACAAAAACATCTAAGCGCTCGAGAAACCTTCTAAATAATTTAATTAGATAAGTACATACTTTTGTTTAAAACGGAAATATAATATTTTTTCAAAGGCAGACGTTGATGGAATATTTCAGAGCAAATATTTATTAAAATTTGTAATGCTATAAACACAGATTAGAAATATAAAAACTTATTTTACGAACTTCAAACATCTTATTTATGACCTTCAGCTGATTGAATACACGTTTATAAGCTTACATTAAGCTCAGCTTATTATATTAGGTAGTAGACAGGTACCAACCCTCTTAGGAAATTCTATTAATTTACTAGAACATTTTACATTTGCTTGACATCCTAAAAGGCTTCACTAAATAATGTTCACCTTATGTACTGAGATGCCGGTCGCTAGGCCTACGCCATTCATTTTTAGGTATTTTTGTATGACACATATTAGAGGATTGACTGAAGTTATGCCCGCGGAAAGAACCTAGGAATAACAAATAAAAGTATAATTATAATAATATCCTTTAAAACATAAATAAAAACCAGCCGTCACATGTAAGTGAGTGAGGTACTCTTTGTACCTGAAACGTGAAAAAGGGCCCAGAATTGAAACTAGCAAATACTTCAACTACATAGGTATTCCTCTATTTATTCTCCAAATTCCAACCAAGCTAAAATGATGGAGGTCTGGCAGCTGTGGGATCTTAGCCCATTCGGTCCGCATTACACAACGATACACAAACTAAAACTGTGCTTGTCTTGAAATCCATGTTCAAGGTGAGATCTGTGCCTGACTAGCGCCCTGTGTAACACGGGTCTTAGTCTCGTCACGTCATGCGCTACTAACAAAAGAGGCTATATAAAATATTAAAACATCATTCGAATTACTAACATTACATGTATGTATGTATTTTAATAAACCATTATTTTGTTGCAAAAACACACATGGTATACTCAAACGGAATGTATAATGGCACATTGAAATGGTTCCTACATATTTTACGAAGGATGGGTCAGTACGACCCTCGAATTACAAGCGGGGTAATCATATCCGGCAATGAAAACCTAAATAAAATGAGCGAAAATAGTAAAGGGGCAAAATTGACGGTACTTACGAAAAATTACATGTGCCTTTATGGGCTCCAGAGTAGATCCTATCTACCTGCCCTAAAGATGGCAGGGAGATTATAATAAACATAACAGAATCTGATTTCCCTAGCAAATGATTATGGCAAAGCTTGTGTTTTTAGTATTTTTTCCATTTTTTAACCCCCGACGCAAAAAGAGGGGTGTTATAAGTTTGACGTGTCTGTCTGTCTGTCTGTCTGTCTGTCTGTCTGTCTGTGGCATCATAGCTCCCGAACGGATGAAGCGATTTCAATTTAGTTTTTTTTGTATGAAAGGTGACTTACGTGCGAGTGTTCTTAGACATGTTTGATGAAAATCGGTTGAGCCGTTTAAAAGTTATGGGGCTGAAAGTGGGGAAGAAAAACTAAAAATGTTTGTCATGTGGGTTATTAAATTATTAGGAACCTATGTATTTACAGCTTAACAAAATCGACATTATAATAAGTATGTACCTATAAAAAGTATAAAATAAAAATTAAATTAAAAATTTAAAAAACCCCCGACACAAAATCCTAAGTTCCATTTAAAAAGTAAAAAAATAAAATACGTCGCGTTGGGGGACCGCTTGGGACGGTCGTACCCTAAATGCAACATCGGTCCCCCAACGCGACGTATTTTATTTTTTTACTTTTTAAATGGAACTTAGGATTTTGTGTCGGGGGTTTTTTAAATTTTTAATTTAATTTTTTTATACTATTGCACTGCGTTGTACCTACTTTCAAAAACACTGTGAATGTTATTTTTCTTATTAAATACATTGAATTTTGATCTCTACTTTTTTGCTTCATCTTCCGTAAAAGATAAGAATATTTCTATCCAATTTTGCGACCCCTAAACACGAAAGGACCATCCGTACGAAAAGGAAACAGCAAGACCAGTTAAAAAAAAAACATATCAAGCCATTACCCATAACGGCGTCATGTAACAAGGATAAACAATACAAAAAGCCTTGGTCCGTCCGTCCGCGGGATCGTATACAACGCATGAAAAGTGACGATGGCGTAATCCGGCATTCATCTCTCGTCATATTAGTAGTGGCTCTAATGCCGCGGTACAAAGTGGAACACATCTGTCCACGTCATACGAGACGCCGCCCGTCTTTGTATCGCAGTCGTTGAGTTATTATCTTTATTTAAGTTGTATTGGATTTAATAGGCTTTTTATTTACACCAATAAAATGTAGGACGCAGCAGTGAGCACTAGGTGCTCCTACTATTTTGTGTATCAGTTAGTTCTTTATATTGCTTCTGAATTGTTAATTCGTATCCATGTAAGTGTTTTCATAAATTCCAATAAATATTATGGGATGTGCTTCCTTTTCACTGGAGCATAGAAAATAAGTACCTTATTTGTTATCCTTGGAAATGGGTCTTTGAGAATAACTGATTTCATGTTGAACCTGTTTAAATCGCAATTCTGTTTACTCTGATTTCCCTTTAATTTACCTTTCATCTCTTCCTGAGTATCTAAGTTGAGAAATATACGTACACAATCTTTTATTTAAATAAAACACAGACCTTTTAAACAGTCTATAATAGGTTATTTATAAACGGTTCAGATTTTAAGCCAAGCAATCGCAATACGTTATTGGTGAACGTGACTGAGGGGATATTACTCGTGTTAGGGAGGCTTTACTTTCTATAATAAATGTGAAAATTGGTACCCGACGTCGTTGCCGGACAACAGATGTGGTAATAGGAGGCTACAGTCTTACAGTTACCGTCTTTGCGAACATAAAAAGCATAGGCAGTTGCTGTCCAGAATAATTTATTTAGGTACATAACTCGCGCCATTAAAGTAACGAATTCAAAATGGCGGCCAAACAAAAGGAGTATATCTTACTACAATATCAGAAAGGTCATGTTTAGAGTAAAAATATATCTAATAGGCAGGCAGGCAAGTGCAATATAATATTAAAATGTCCCTTTTATTATTATCTGACCTCTACCGATGTGTTTAATTTACTGAGATCACACAAAGCCCTCAAGATTACGAAGACATAAAATACATTATTAATGCTACAATGTGACACTTTCTTATTCGTGTTCTATTAGATTTAGTTACGTAATTACGATGATGTTTTTAATCATGTAATTAAGGTCGAAAAGAGTAAACAAAATCAATTATAAGTTTATTAAAATTAAAAATGTTTAATACGAGAAATAGAATATTAGCGCAGAGACTGAGTGATCAACTTCTGCACTACGAGTTGTAGGTTCGATTCCCGCACGGAACAAGTATTTGTATAGCCTACGTGTAATTATAATGGGTCTGGTTGTTTATGTATCTTTAAGAGTTTTTATGTTTCTAAACGCACCCACTATACATGAGAAATTCCTACTGCGGGGTAACTTTTCTTTTCTAAAAGAGAATAATAAATTCGACTTAATACAATACTATCATCGTCTTGATAGCATTTCAATAGAAATTGATCAACTTCCTATCAGATCTGTGTCCTGTCCTAATGAACGATCAAAGGGAGCATCCAATATAAATGGAGGGCCTGCTCCTCTAGTGAATAATTTAAAGTAATCGTTAAGGGCAAATCGTTCCATCATCTATCGTGAAGGAATTATTTATAAAATCAGTATAAAGCACGTGAATAAGAGATGATAGCTTTGGTTTAGTGGTCCTTTAATGCAAACGTTTGCATTATTTTCCATTATTTAGAGATATTATGTACAGAATATTTTTATATCATACCCTACCACGAGACAGTAGGCAGATGTTGAATGAAAACACTATTTGAGTTATAAGTTTTTTTTAATTAGCAGTGTAATCGCTTAAAAATCGTATAAGTACCCGTTACGCAAACATAACTACTATTATAGATAATGACATTGAACTAATGGTTCTCATAAAAATGATATTATTATGGTAGTAAGTTTTGCAAGGACAACCTAGAACCCTCGTCTCAAATTAAAAACTAAATGGAACCTTGCGAAACCCCGCTGAAATGGTATGTAGTTGAAAGCACGGCAATTACTAACACTCAGGGAAATATCTCCGCCGAAACCATTAGGGACAAAAACGTAGATATTTTTTCATCCGATTATGAATCTTTAGAATGAAAGCGGCCAGTGGGTTCTTTATAAAAACTTTGTGACAAAGCGGGTCAGGGCCCCAACAATTGAGTGGGTTAATTTAACAAATTGCTGCGTTAAAAAAGTATGTTATTTTTTGTTGTTTTCAGAAAATTTAATTTTGCACAACAGGTCAAGGTTTTTGGAAAAATGTGCCAGGTTTAATTAATTGCGTAACATAAATTCTTATAAAAATATGACTTAAATCACGAAGGGTATGTTTAAAAATGTTATCTTTATGAAACACAAAATAAATTGCCTACCTTGTTAAAAACACGAACTATACTTTTTATATATTTTTTAGCTTTGTTTTAGCGCGCTACAGCGTAATCGAGATTATTTTGGCTTCCGTGACCCTCGAGAATACTATATTTAAGTTAGTAGATATACTTAATGAGTGAAAGGACCCAAGTTAACGTTGAGATTTATTTAAGATATCAGTCTTCTCCCTTATCTGTTAACAATTATTTCTCAAAATTTAAAACAGACTTTCTCTTTATATCAATAAAAACGTTTCTAAAAATACATCAAACATAAACAAAATATTTCCGTTAAAAGACCGTGAAGAACGCCAATTAAATAAATCACTCAATTCAATAAGAAAAGATGGATGGATTGTGTGAAGAATGATATGAAAGAGAGCAAAAAAATATGGGAAAAATTCTATTGGTGTTTTGTTTCAATGGACTGAGAAATTCCTCTGTCCTTGTTCATGTAGCAGGAAAATGCTTTTATCTCGCAAATATGTGCGATATTTATTATGTCCTATAAACTGATGTAAGAGGAATTTGCTGTATTATCATTTTTGTTTTGGTTCTATATCAACTTGGGAGTTTGCTGTAATTGGTACATTTTTATGAAACATGTGTCCGATGTTTATTCCTAAACACTAAGTGTACCAGTAGGATAGACAGCCGTATTACCGCAAGGGAATAATAAATGTAAATCTCACGAAGCGTCCTTAAAATCAGTAACAACCGTGACTGCTGAAATATAAATTCAGTTAACGTTACACGTGGCTATTTTCACTTGACGACTAAATGTAGACTAATTTTTTATTTATGTAAGGCTCCTATTTTAGCCAAAGGACAAAATATGTTTAAAATATCAAAATTCTCGTGGAAATAAATAAGTTAGCTGTTACGTAACTCTCTAAAATTGGAGACGTGACTTTACGCAGTGCTGATAATGATGTTAATGATAAAGTTGTGAATCTTATCGCTAGCCTAGCCTGGTGGTGCTACGCTGGAAGTCTTGGGTTCGATTCCCAGCTCGAGCAAAGTCTTATGGCGTTTTTCTATGATAATCTAAGTAGCAGCTCGGTGTTAGGATTTGTTCCCGGTTAATGGCAATAGGCTCACCCCCTATTACATGGGACCTAAACATACCGGCTAAATGTGGGTATACTTTGATGCACCTCTGCCTAACGCTTCGGAGAATACAGGCGTGATTGTATTATATGTATGTTATCGCTACAACAGCAGTCGATGCTCCAATTACCTCCAAACAGTACAATTACTGTTGAGAGGTAGTTAATAGTAGCATCACGTAACATTCCCTGTAGTTGCAATAACTAGAATGAAACTAGAGAACTTGGGTTAGGATTAGGCTAACCTAAACTTGATCAATATTACGTATAATATTCTAAGCTGAAGAGTTTGTTTCGAACGCACTAATCTCCGGGACTTACTAGTCCGATTCTGAAATTGATTTCGCTAATAGGAAGCTAGGTTAGCTCCGAGTACTATAGTCTATATTTTACTATAAAAAAATAAGAAATCCTTGAGGAAATTTAAACGAACGAATTTGCAGGCAAAAGCTATTATAAAATAAAGAGACTACCTACCAAAAGGTAAAAATAATGGGTAACATAAAGTGATATTTGTAATTTGTATTAAAATAATACCTACGCCCACAAGCTTTATAATCCGGATTAGTTAGTTAACCATTACAACAGACTCCCACTCACCTAGATTATACAATAAAAAGGCAAAATACTTCGTGGACCGCCACCCGGGAAGTTTAGCGCACTGCTGTTGTCACTTACGTTTTATTTCATCGTTACGAAACATTAAAAACTCTCCCCTACAATATAACTCTATTTGTGAGTGTTTGCATCGCCCTGCGCTCCACAGATTGTTTAATTATTAAAAGAGGATTGGGAAAATTTACTGGTAATATTTTTGGATGGATTTCTGGTGACAAGTAAATATTGTCTTCTAGCTTATGACCAAGACTTACGGATCCCATATTTTTTTGAAAATTAAATGTAGTCTATGTTACCTATTTACAAAGTATCTTTCCATAGGTGAAAAACATTTTAGTACCGGCGGCTATGTAGTTTTTATGTTAATCAATTATTACAAACAAAAATACAAATCTTTCCTCTATATAGTACCTATTAGTTTAGATTAGAAGTATTGTTGTGTGTTTATAAAAAATACTGCTCCACTTCCGTGCAGCGCGTTCGCAGCGTGATTTTATATAGCCTATGACATTCACCAATATAACGTGACTTTCTATGGTTAAAAGGATTTTTAAAATCGCTTGAGTAGTACCTCACAAATTCACAAACTTTACCTATTTATAATATTAATATTGATATAATGTTGTTACTGAGCTGCCGTCTCTTGGTGACGACGAAAATCTATACAGCCTGTGGGTGTTCTATTTATAGCAATAGGCTTACGTTCTTGTCGGGCGTTTACGGATTTATCTTTTTTGTCAGTTACACTTTCGATAATTGCTTGTTTTTTTCCGTGTTTAGATATACCTTGTGCATCAGAGAGTAGTAATTCATAAAAAAGTAGCTACTTACTATTTTTAAATTCTTTTTAATAAATAAGTAATTAAATATAGTTTTAAACGGATATATAAATATTGATAGTCTCCATCTGCAGCGAGAGGTAAGAATAAATTATTTAAGTAGAATTTTATGAATTCTCAGTAAGGAATTTAGTGATTGAAAAATCCTTGGAAACATTTTAAAGTTTCTAAATCGGGAAACCTTTACAATAAAATGATTCTAGAAATTCGAAATGAATATTTATCTGCGTTACATTCACAAGTTTGAAAACCTAGTTAGGAATATTATTGTCAAAGGAATTCCGGAGAATACTGAGGAATACTGACGAACCTAAATAAAAGAATTCATATTGAAATAACTCAAGAGAACCTGTTCGAAATCAAAGTATCAGGGACAAGTATCCACCATCCCAGTATTATCTAGACGACATTCTTATACCAGCAGAATTTTTATACGAAAAATTCATTCCATCCATTCTAGAAAATCCAGTGTCTAGGACTCAAACTCCATTATCGATTACGTGACTAATGTGCCTGAACAAATCCGTTTCGTTACCAAAACCGCTGTTGCCTAAATGAGCACCATTTTTTACTCGACTCGTTTTCCTAGTAGCCAATTTGTTAGTGCACGCTTCGCCGCTAGATACATCATGCGAGCCTCTCAAATTCACCTCACAGCCAATTACAGGGCTTGTTATTGTTGAAAAATGTTCGACAATGCCTCACGGAGATTGTTTCATATAGTTTTATAGATAGTTGATTGTCCAGAGTATTCAATTAAGTAGGAGTTCTCATTCTACAATTTTCCTCTTCACTCTAAGACGACTATTTTGTTTTCCCTCCAGTAGATGATATGATAATTTGTTACGATTAGTTAACGGAATTTCAGTTGAGTTTAGACAGTGACAATTGGCCGTCTATCTAACAATTAACAGTGTCGTTTTTAGCATAATGGGTATTAACTTATTTACTTCGAGAAGCGAAGTTGAAAATTTAAAGTTTATTATTAAGACACCCACACTGGTGTTGTCACGATGTTGATGGAGCGATTATAAAACATTAAAATATTAGCAAAATATTGGTTTGAGATGTTTAGTGAAAAAAATATATTTTATTAAGTCATAGCAGATTATTCATTGGTTAATATTAGAAGTCATATGAATGTTAGTTATATGCTGTTTCTGCAATGCATAGACAATGGTAAGTGCACTTGTAGTTACACTCTTGAGCTATTTTCTAAAATGTTTCATATTCACGGCGGGGTCTCTACTGCTTTAATTGATAAGCTCTCACAATATTCCAAGTTTAACTCATTCGAGGCACAGTTTTAATTCTATCACGTCATCTCCCATTTTCTAGTCCCCAGACTTCTGTACAAACTGTGATTTGAATACTAAACACCGCATCAAGGTCGTCTGCTACATCAGTCCGCCAGCCAGTCCCTAGTTCACTAATTTCCATTCCATTGCTATCTCTGTATCGCTAATTCTACCAAATCTAATACTATGTTCAACTCTTTCGATGCATCTCTGGTAGGGTCACATGCTGTTTTGTATTCCTCACCCTCTCCTAAGCTGTTGTCTTGTGAATTCCAGATGAGTCCCTCATCCCCGCGACCTCGGCCCCGCCCCGCTCCTCAGGTACCGGTTTCGTATCCTTCTCTTCATTTTTAATTACATTTTTCATTTGTTTATTCATTAGTACTTCATTATACTTTCATTTGTTCGTAGCAGCTTATTTTCGTGTTTTTGTTGACACGACATGTTATGTTGGGTATGATTAGATGGTGTGGTCGGACGTGTGGCGTAGCGCTTTTTGAATTTGCATGATTCCGGCGCGATGCTCCATGCAGTAGAGTACAGTTTGTGTAGCTCACGTTTCATCGGATAGCGGACAGTGAAAACAGTTGCATGGTTGTCCCTGAACATTATACAAGCGAAAGCGTAACTGTTAGTTCAACGAAGAAGAAAAGAAATATTGCTGTAACAAAATTAACTCTAAACTTGGCCGACGAGCTATTACTGTCAAAAACTGTGCCGCAGAAAGTAGAATAAAATTTTATTGCCAACATCCAAATCGGTGGGTTGCCATAATAAAAATAAACGCTTTAGTCGTTACGTCAACCAGTGTTTGGAATTGAGTAAGTTAGAGAAAGCCATAATGCTAAGTTAAACACTTTTTAAAGTCAAATTAGGTTTAGTCGAAGTGGAATTGGCTCGGCTTGGCTTTTAAAGTTGCATCATCATTATTGTCTTGTTTAAGTAGGCTCTTAAAAGAGTTATAAAGGATTTCAGCTGAGCTCGGGTACCAGTGATTTATTTATATTCAAACTTCAATTTATCTTCATACGAGTGTAATTTTCTGGAAAATTCCATAAGAACTTTACTTCAATGGACTTAAGAGATTATGTTCAAGTTATTTTCCACGTGGAATTACGTGTCAGACTCTTTGTTCGACGACTCTTGTGACCTTTAACAACGTGAATACCGTTTATTGTTAAACTCCCAGTACCTACTAAATGTTAAACTAGTTTCATTACCCGAGATTTGAGAACCTTACCTATCATCCCTGAATTTCCATTTGCATACGATTTGTAAATATGCAAACATTTTCTTGTACCGTCACTGATAATGGATTGTGTACTTTAACGTTATGTAGTGAAGGTTCTATTTCATTTGTTGCAGCCGCTGCGGCGACCATATGGGGTTCACAAGATGTGTACGTGAAGAAAGGCAGCACAATATCGCTGACGTGTTCAGTGAATGTGCACTCGTCGCCGCCCTCCACCGCCTCCATTTTATGGTAAATCTTATTGTTCGCAATATTTCCGTGGTCGGTTGGAATATCTTTCTATTTGGGCGAGTTTTACTTTTAGCCTTTGAAGAACCTCTTGGGTTTCTTATCTTGGGTCCGTGATTATAAAGTGGGTGGCAAAATTAAATGAACGTCTTCCCCCAGGTACCACGGCAACTCAGTAGTAGACTTCGACTCCCCCCGCGGGGGCATCAGCCTGGAGACGGAGAAGACTGAGGGCGGCACCACCAGCAAACTGCTGGTGACGAAGGCTGCCCTCACGGACTCCGGGAACTACACCTGTGTGCCCAACAATGCTCATCCTGCGTCTGTGTCTGTTCACGTGCTAAACGGTGAGTGATAAACATACATTAATGGTATTACAGAAACTGGCCCTGAGTTTGTCTCTGCCTAGTATAGAATGAAATCGAACTAGAAATGGAAGGAAAGAACAGAGTATTGTTTTTTTTTTTTTGTTTTGTGAATATTATAAAATTAGACTTCAATCATTTGCTTTCAGATTCCTTACACACATTCAAAATGCTATTTGTAAACTGCTGGGCGGATATTATGTATTTTTTTAACTTTAATGCTGTTAGGAACTAACCTATATTTCCCAAATATTATGTTTTCATCCTTAACAACGTGTACCTTTCGTTCAGGCGAGCACCCAGCAGCGATGCAGACGAGCAACCGAGCGTCGTCCTACCTCACGTCACAGCTGAGCTGTGCGATCGTCACCTACCTGCTGTCGTCCGCCGTCTGCAGATGATCGGCTTAACCGCCAGCCGGTCGCGGGGGCACGGAGCGTTTTCTAATTAAACATGCGGTTACACGAGCAACTAAGATTGCGACATTCTTGGCAATTGCTATACAAAGTTGGCATTGCAGTAAATTGCTTAGTGTTGCCGAGACATTGCCAAGAATTGTGCAATTGATCTGCCTGTATAAGACTACCTTGACTAATCATTCCATTTTATTGAAACAGGACATTCCATTCATGAACATGGAAGATATATAATTTTTAGCTATGTTAACAATATTTACTTTATAATGTTGGCAATCTGATTTAGTAACTGACGTTATTTGATTAGTATAATTAAATGTACAAATCCTTTTGGCATGTAATACAGTTTCAATATTGGGACAGGACTCGGATGTTGCTCCCTGTTCTCTTTTACTTTTAGCACAAATATCAGTTTATCTAGACGGACAAATTGAGTTACTTCGTCTATTTACTGCTCTCTTGTACACAAATAAATATACAGTGGAATAATTGTGATACGTTATTTTAATATTTACATTTGATGTTACAAATAACAACAAAAGCTCCTCCCCCTTTAACGTTGTAGAGTTAGTATAAATTTAATAATAGTCTTAATTTAGGAATTGTTATAAAATAATTGTCATTTTCGCAAAATCTCAATTCGTGATTGTAATGTTACTCGGCAGTATTATTTATTCTAAATAAATTAAATATAATTTTGTTAAATCTTTCAATAATGCTCATTTAAGTTAAAATATATTGTTTTATAAAAATAATAAGTAGTTTTGTTGACGAATTATCATTTAAGAAACAAGTGAATGTAAAACATTTTTTGTAAATAAAGTAAACTATACGTAATAATGTAGAATAAATAAAGTTTATATCAAATTGCATTGTAAATATTTCGTATTGTTGTAAATACAAAATAAACGAGTTTAATACATAAGATTGGATATTATAGTACCTAGTCATTCTACCATTCGAGTGGTGAAAAACTGTTTTCTTTATTTGGTTCTTAGAACAAACTATTTAAAATTAAGCCTCTTCTCGTCGGAAATGTGAAGTTAATAGGTGGTAAAGAATAGCGTTTTCGCTTATAACATAATCCTGTAATAAAAGCTTTTAAAATAAGTTTTGCAGATCGATGTTTCGCGGAATTCGACAAACCCAAGTGAAATAGTATTTAAAACCACCCGCGTTTTTTTTCCCCCGCCAACCTTAATACTGTTATTGAGCTTACGTGATACACCAATTAAACAAAATAATGAGCGCTTGCTACCCAAATATATTTTTATTAACGATACTGTTTTTAAAAATACTTTTATATTAAAGGCACATTGAAATTCATTTTAACATCACAATAAATTTTCATAAAATTCTCTCAAATAACAATATTAAACTCTGTGTATACACAAACATAAATTATTGGATTGTTTATCCTTAAGAAGAGTGTACACTGATTGTTTAAATTACGCAGCATGTGTCGTAACGTAAAGACTGTGTTTGGCGCAAACAAAACCGCGCAAACTTTGCCCCCTCCCCCCCCTCACTCCTTCGACTAATACGTGATTCACCTGTGGGTGTTGCAGTGTCAAATAAGTTTGCGTGGAGAATCCCAAACAGGTAACTTGGGCAACCAAGCCTACGGTGAAACTTCGCCTTTACACGCTTACGCGAGCTATAGGTACACAAACTCACCTTTGTATCAAACTTTTCCTTTTTATGTAATGAAACATTGTAAACATACAAAAGCCCATATTTCTGATGACAAGAGGCTTCAAACTGTAATTACTAGGGAATAACGACAAATAATTATTAAGAATCTATTGACTGTTTTCCACTAAAACTTTTATGTATAAACGGAATTTTCATCGCAGGTACTAGAATTTAATTTCCATGTTAATCTAGATCCGTACAGAGTCAATTTACGCTGCGTAACACGAGACTTATTAGGTTTACGGCGTCGAGTAAATTTGGGGTTATTTAAGGCGGAGTGTCTAATTGATTCCCCGCGCAGCTCGTTACTTACGCGCGTACGTTGAGCTCTCGTACACACCCGGCGACTACCACTGTTCACTTTTTCCATCTTCTTGTATACTTGTAAAGTAGTCTAATACTGAAATATTGCGATAGTACGGTAGCTGAAATATACCTAGCTATGTTCCTTTAAATAAAGCGTAGTATGATGTTATTAAATGTAATTCGACGACTTATTTGTACGGTTGAAAGAAAAGGACGTTTTTAATAATAGCGGGTATCAATGTGAATATCCGACAACTGGTTATTGAAGGGGTTGATTTTGTTCCTTTTGTATCTTGTACATAAATTGTAATAAGAAAAAGGGAGTATTAATAAATATTATTAAAAAATGCGCATTTTATTTAAACATAAATATCGCGAGGCCATTAGTAACGGGATCCCAATCCTAATGAAAAACAAGCATTTACATGACTGTACAGAACATTGTGGATGCTGCAAATTGATGTTTCGAAATGCAAAATAATGAAATGTGGGGGTGCCCTATCGGTTACATCATATCATGCGGAAACTTGACATATTTTTATTATTTTTTCCTCCAAACGAAAATGTCAAAACATATTGTAGGTAAACGCAATATGAAATCAAATACGCCCTCCGTAGCTCTCACGTGAACATCTTATTTGCCTTCTCATAATAAAATCGCATTAAAACCAACTCAGAAAAAGCGATTTAGTACGCGAATAAGCAAAAATATATCTTTACTCTTTTGAAGTGGAGTGCCAATCTCGGAATTTATATTTTTTCCTTTCATAATCTTGCTAAGTACAATATTTTCTTTGGGAGGAATAAAATCGTCGGATGTATCAACTGGTTAGGTACCTTTTTAAGCCGTCGTCTCGATGTGATGACACACGCGCCGCGTATATTTAGGTCGGCGGATTACCGGCGAGTCTACACCATGCTTTAATTTACTTTGTTGAAATTTTTATAGGAGTCTCATAATCTCGGCTATGGAGAGTTTGTGTCGGGATTTAGATGGGTGCTTTCTGCCGTTCTGTTTTGGTGACTTATTATTGAGTACTTGGTTAGTTATCCCATTCTATGTAGGGACTCATAAACCATTAGAGAACGATAATTGTCAATCGTCCATCTCCTTTTTCGAAATCATTTTCAATTTTGCCAAAAAAAACCTTTGTAACGTTCAATGTAAAAAACATGAAATCTTAAAATAACACTTCTCTTTTTCCTTAATAAAATCATGAAACCGTATTTGCAAACATGAAACAAACTAACTCCAATTGCAAAATTTTCTAAACCAAATGCCGTATTCGGAGCGGTGCCTCCCACATTGATTTATCCCCACGAGTGGACAGCAATAGACAAACGTACAAATAATTCCGCCGGCTCTGGCCGCTATCGGAATGTTCGACCGAATAAACATGGCTTGTTCGCACAAGATTGCACAAGACTTCGGGCAGAGCACAAAGACTCTTCACCTGCAGTATCAATGAGACCAGCTGTACTACACGATTGCGGAGGTAAGCTATCCTAATATTGGTATGAAATATACTGTCACGCTGATGGGAGTTACAGAAACGCCATTTTGTCATACATTGACTATCATTTTTACAAACTTTTTCCAGAACTTGAATATAAAAATAATAAATAAATAATTATGTTTCGTATACGCAGTCGGCACCTTTATTTTTAACAATACGCATAATTTGCTAATTATACATTTTTTTAAACATTGGAAAAGAAAGTGTTAGCGTGTGTAGTTAATGTTGTTGTTTTATCAATATAAAAGGAATGGGTTAGTTACACGAGATGGCTAAAATTAAATCGTGGTTACCAAGTAAGAGATGATAAAGAAAATGATTGTACATGACCTTACTGACGCTACTGAAATTTCTATAGGCATAATCTATATTCCCAACGAAACGTTGTAAGGAAAATATTAGGCAACAGACAAGCAGCGGTCTACAGCTAGTGTTCATACTCTCATTACTCAACTATACGACTTGGATCTGCAGAAGTGCGGCCGGCGCTATTGATGAAATGTTCGGCTATTATGCCAGACAGGTATTTAGTTGTCCCCGATACTTTGTATACAAGCTAGCTTGAAATACAGAGACACACCGACACCTTGACAGAGAAGATATTGTGTAAATGTTCATGTAATATAAATGCATTATAAATTATAGTGTAATTTGATTATCTTGTCAATGAATTTATAACAAAAGAGAGAATGCTTACCAGTGTGTTGCAAAACGTCGTAAGATACGAGTAAAAAAAAATATATCATACTCTCGGCAACGTTGATCTAATTTAGCTTTGCTTGAATTATAATGCAGTGATGTTATTGAAAGGTACGAACTATAAACTTAAAAATAAACACAAGCATTTCCAACAACAACTTTACATTGAAAAAATGTTATTCCAACGCTTGGACACAAAAATATACTACAATCAGTGTTATGTTCTATCTAAACTTAATCAACGTTGACAATATCATATTCCGGCTGGCTACACAACTGAAGTTGATATATTTCACCGAATATTTCACAGTGAAGAATACCGCTGTAACGCGAGCCTAACTTTAGTTACAAACTACAGGCGGTTTAGTGCAGCGCCTGCTCAATTCATCGTTACAATATCATAACTTCACCTCCTACAGCTACGGTTTAATATTTACCATTTCTACGTAAATCGTGGCTTATTTTACTTTTGTAACTTTATTCTTAACAAAACATTTTTAAAGTTTCTGAGAAGAAAAGTGCTTACGTTATTCTGCGTTGTTCAAGATACTTGAACCTAGGATAAGAACAGTTTGTCTTAACTTTGAGTACGGTAACGTATATACTAATATTATAAAAAGGAAAGATTTTTGTTTCTTTGTTTGTTTGTACCGAATCAGCTCCGAAAAAAACTAAACAGATTTTAACCATTTTTTAACCAATACATAGCTACATTATTCCTGAGTAACATAGGCTATATAACATCACGCGACCTACGGGAGCGGAGCAGTACTTAAGACGTCACTTAAAGCGAGTGGAATAAGTCATGCGGGCGAAGTCGCGAGCGGAAGCTAGTTGTGTATAAGTACGAGAACGGTAACCTATCATAAATAAATAGATTACGAAGTCAATTCCCGACTACGTTAGGGTTAGATTCCAATTTACACGATACTTTCATTGTAGTTACCTATCATAAGATCGAAAAACGTTTGACCGAATTTCATTTCACCGAAAACTTATCGGAGTATAAGTACTTAGCATAGGGGTTTAAGTACTTACCATTGGGGTGTAAGTACTCATCATCGGGGTGTTAGTATTAACCATCGGGATGTGAGTACTCATCATCGGCTTATAAGTACTTACCATCGGGATGTGAGTACTCTCTCTAATAATAATACGTAAGTACTTACGATAGATCAGGCTTTGGCATTCGTCATGGAATGCTTTTACTACCATTAGGCAAAAACCACTTTTTGGCGAAACAGTCGAGACGTCCTTAAATATTTAAGTAAAGTTAAAGATTCCCACAAAAAACATACATGCTCAGTCATTTCAAGAAAAAAAAAAGAAATCCGTCACAATTCCGATTATTTATTACCGAAAATATGATCGGAGAACAAACAGCCTAACCCAAGATATAACCGCGTTATACAACAATCCCTAAAGCGATTCGGCGAAGTGTTTGCCTGTCGCCAAATAATAAACCGCGGGAATACGCCCCGAGGAGACTTAGTTGATGACGTAGCGAGTGCGTAGAGACGTGTGACGTCACTACCTACTGGCGGGAACGGGACGTGTTTGCTTAGCTTGATAGTTGTTGTACTAATTACGCTAGATAGTAGAGCAATTAATCGATATACGGCTTCAGTGCTGTACACTCAAAAATAGGTTTGAAAATAAACCAGTGCCCAGTGAATTTATTACGATTTCTCACGAATTGATATGGCGGTTATTATTTATACCTTTACATACTGTGACGGCACTGCTTAGTTTATATGTACATTAGATACAACGAGATTTATTTAATCATCAATAATTAATAAATGTAAATAAATAGTTCGTTTAATGAGGATAACCTCAGTTAGT
The DNA here is from genome assembly GCA_932526535.1 of Caradrina clavipalpis. Taxonomy (NCBI): domain Eukaryota; kingdom Metazoa; phylum Arthropoda; class Insecta; order Lepidoptera; family Noctuidae; genus Caradrina; species Caradrina clavipalpis. The sequence goes on along the minus strand of OW052101.1, from coordinate 15,728,485 downwards.
TTCTACAAGTTAAACTTTCCAAAATCGACTAGTATAAGTATTCCGAAAAAGTCGAGGAAAACGTTAAGTTGCCGTCAGCTGATCGATTGAACAACTTAAAATAAACGTCATCAATCAACTCCTAAGAGTTTCCATTTCCTTTTCCAGACGTTCCTAACGAGGTTTCGTGAATTTTTCCAAAAAATATCCGAATTTGTGCGGATTTCGGCGCTGTCAGCGCTTTACCCGCTACTTCACATCGAGAATAAAATCAAAGACAATCCAATTTCTAGGTCTTGAAGTAACCTTTTTGTTATACTAGTACAAGTGGGAGCCTTTTTATACAAAAGATTTTTATACAAATGCGAGCCTGTGAGAAGATCAACCTCGGCGCTGGGTCTACTTGTGAAAGCACTCTTTTTTTGTTTTTGTTAATCGATACTAGAAGACTCGCGTTTTATGACTTAATGTATTAAGACAATAATATAACTTAGGTGCTGAAACATTTCTGTCCTCTCGATGGTCGATTCCAGCGTAAGCATAACTAAAATGATAAACCTTCAATAGAAAACTTAAACGGAGAAAACTTTATATCAAAAAGCATAAAACGTCCATTTGAAAACGTTGTACAGAATGCTCACCCCGCTAAGCGAGCTCCACATAATGAAGAGATACATCCATAATTCGATGAAGCTACGTACACACGTGCGGACAGGGGGAACAAACAAAAAGCACAGAGCAGCGGCCGGATGCCGCGGCTTTCTGCCCGCCAGTGTGCCCAACTCTCTAAATTGTGCCCGTTACACTAGCGGACTGTGCAGAATGCCAAACGAAAAAGTTTTGCCTTTTTTCAGCAGTCCACACACAAATGTAATCATTTCGAAAAAGGGCGATTTAATTTTCTACTTAACGAGTTAAATTTTAATAAATCTGCGTGCGGTGTGCGCGTTGAATTTTTTATTATTGCGGTGTTGCCAGTGGGGAAACCGTTTTCGATGTTTAATGTGTCGCTAAGCTACTTACTGACAGCATTATGGGAACATTGTGTTATGCTTTTTTAATTGTTTGAATTATAAAAGCAAAAATAAGCTAATACTCGGAGAATGTGTATTTACCTGTTTGTATTATAAAAGCTGAATGTAATATGTCTTATACGAGTAGGTAGATGCAGATGAGACTAAGGATATTTTTTTATATACAAGCTGTTGAATTGCATCCTCGTCAAATTTTAGGAGCTTGTCATAGAAAAAAAAGAAGGAATCAAATATAATTAAGATACCTTGCCAATATTTAATAAATGCTTGTTTTTTTAGTTGCAACTATCAAAAAATAGTATTCCAGAATACTCCTTTTGCAAAAATCAGCATCGCCCAGTTGCGTATGCGGTAAGCAGAGTTGTCGCGCGGCTATATCAATGCGTGCATAGCGCCTAAACCCTCTGGCGAGATGGCTAGTTCGAATTGGAAAATCACGTCAAAAAATATAAATTTTAAAACAAATTTATTTTATTATTGATTCGTGTTAAGAATCACGAGCATAGTTAACTCCTTGAATTTGACGAGAATGCAAATCAACAGCTTGTATAATTATCTCGACTAACTACGTATTCGTCCTGTATAAATCCTATCATTTGAGAAATAGTAGTATAAATAATATAATAAGTCTACGTGAGTCTTGAGTGTATGTAGCACGTTGTATTCAAAAGAGTGTTCAAGTAATTACGCTACACGTAATAACCACAAACAAAAAGTAGAAAGCCAATTATTTTCCAAAAATAATAAGCACACTATTTCTTTTTCTTTTGCTAAACCAAAAGGTTAACTAAGAAATAAAGAGCCTACACAACACGCACAGTCCGTGTTCTTATAAAAAAAAAAAAAAAAGTAATATTACAGTGGTTGGTCCGTAAATAAGGATTATTAGGTCGGATAAAAAGTGCGGCTCCCATTAGCACTGAAAATCACAAAACAGTGAGCTCATTCACATTATCCTTATACTTCATGTTGTAATTTGGAGAATTACCCAAAATACCCGTTATTATAGTACCGACACTAGCATTAGAGCCTCTACACACGGAAGAGAGCGGTGCGCTGCGACTGACTGACTCGAAGCAGTTGATGGAGTAATTCGTATTTACTTCGTATTCGTATTTTCGCACAAACTACAACTCTTTACATATAAAAACTCCATATCCATTTTATTACAAGGAATTATTTATTTACGCCTGACAGAATATAAGGTTTTTTTTTATTTGTATATTGAATTACTAAATATAATATTTTTCTTCCGCCATTTAAAATTTAAAGTCAAATCATTTATTTTAATTGGACAATTATTATAATATAATTTTGATAATTATAAAATAAAAAAAAAGCGAACATCGCCGAGCGCCATTTAATAATTATGTTATTAAATGGCTTTTAAAAAGTCATTTATTTAAAAACCACAAGAAGCAAGATCTATAAGTTATATTTGAAATGGAAATTGATATTTATGGTATTTATATCTTACCGATACTGTAAATTGTAAATAAAAACCCGAAAGCACGTTACAAATATACCCGTAACAAGATTAATGTCAAACGGTAGGCATTTTTGCAGTTTGTTTCAGGATATATTGGGAGAGGTTTTTCAACGTGGACACTTGATGGATTAGTGTCCGACGCTGCGTCGGGTTACGATCGTGTCGATAACGCGTTGATGTTGCTTCTATCCACTTGCTTCGACACGAAATGGAAAATAGTGTGTGTCTATAATGGAAGTAGAGTATCTGTGAAATATGAGACTTGATGTGGAATTATTAGAAAGAACCAAAGCGCCAAGAGTAGATATGCTAAACACGTACATACGTAATAAAAACTCAAAGCTAATGTAATTTTTGAATAACAATAGCTACTTACCAATAGTACAACGAATAAAATGTTCCACATAATCGTTTCGATAACACATGAAAGCATCTTCCTTCCTAATTTTAGAAGATATTCGATTACCCTACATATACAGACCCGTATCGAAGAGTCCGTTACGGAAATGTAATCAAGCTGACCATGGGCGGACCCGAACGAGGACAAAAAGGTCACTTAGTCAAGATCACAGCCAAGGTCGAAGGCACTAAGTGGGTGGAAGTTTTTTGTTACAACGGACCATTACAGATCATCATTTTTTGCTAAGAGGTTCATGCAAATATGCAATAGTGTGACGGCAAATAAATGCCTAGTTATAAAAGGGCTGCTGTGTGGACCGCAAGTTATGTGGCAATAATGCCTCAATCTTGGCAATGATGCAGAGAAAAGACCATTCTGCGACAATATTTATAAACATGAATATTGTCGTGATACTGTATCAAGAGTCTAAATGGTTTTCAGTCGATTATTCGCGATATAAACGTAATTAGTTCCGATAGTTTAGGTAGAGAATAAGAAAAACTATATAAATATCCAAAAAAATCCTGTTCCCCAAAAATAACACAGCAAACTACCGCAAAAGAAATCCTACGCACGTCACCGGCCGTCTGTAAAGTCTTAGTCCGCAATCGCATTTGTCGGCTAGCGAGTCACGCGATCCAACCATCTCGTCCAACCATTGTTCTGCTGCCTGCCTAATTATAACCGACAACTGACGGCTATCGTTCCTGACACCGCCGACACTAAGTAGATAGGTACAAAAGGTCGATTATGTTACAACCCACGAAATTAGGAGCACGCAGACAGATGCGTACATACGGTGACCTCAAACTAGGACTAATGCTAGTCGCAGTTACGTTTACATTCGCGAGGCGTACACACACATACATGAGCGTCTTTTTCTTCTATTTTTATGAAGCGAACCTTCTGCAATTTACTATCTGGTGCCACCACTTACAATTACTATAGGGACGCGGGGTCATTCGGGGATATCTGGGGGTATTTCAGGGTTACTGTTTCTTATTCAGCCAAATAATTTGGGAATTATTATTAGGAACATGAAAGGCGATAATTAAGCTTGGTCGGTGTTATTTGAAGTATTTCCGTTGACTTTGTTCTTAGTTCATCAGTTTGTAATTTAGTTAATTAATGATTAAGAGTGATGAGTTAGGAAGCAGTAATGATGGCTTGTTATCGATGAATTCTGTTAGAAATAGTTTCAAGTTATTATTTATTAAAATCAAAGCAAATTATTTCTTGTTATTTATTTCTCGTATATAATTAGTTTCAACAGCACAAGAATGCTAGAGCTTACTGACTATAGTTATGATTAATTTATCTTTGCTCTTTACACAGAGAGGTAATTTTAAAATGGTGTCCCATTCTTTTCCGCCAACAACACGGAACTAAATTATGTTTTTTATCATGAAAACGGGCCGTAAAAAGCAGTAAAAATAATCTGTTGACAGCTTAATTTAACACCTCCGTAGGTACACATTATTACCGATACGAACATAAAATCATGTTTTTATAAACAAAAAATTGATTCGTCATAAACACCACGCGATGCCTTTAAAAACCAATAAAAATATCGTATACACCTCAAAACACACCATCATAGCCGCAGCAATAACAGTAAATCACAGAAGCGCCCTTAAAGGTATATAACATAAAGATGATTATAGCATATCAAATGTAATGCACCAATCGTAATTTCTTTATCGGTCGATCTGAATAACAAATTATGGTGTTCAATATTTATGTAGTTACGGTGTGATGCTAAAACTTATTTATATAACAAACGGGGTGCTGACGAAGTTTATTTACAAAAAATCACAAAATATTCTTCTACGTAAATGGGTATAATTATGAGCTAAAAACGGTTATCATAGTTTTTATAACTCCTTCCTTTTGTGCATGTTTTCCTAAGTCATTATTAAGGCTATCGTTGTAAAGAAAAATAGGTTTGCACTTATTTGTTTTATCTTTGCCCAGCAGTGGGACAGTACAGGCTAGTTAAATAATAATAATATAATATAATAATACCAGATGTATGAATGTGGATGAGGCGAAAGGAGTATGTAAGGATCGTAGCAGGTGGTTTTCCGTGGTTTCTGCCTACCCCCTTGGGAAAAAGGCGTGAGTTTATGTATGTATGTATGTAATATAATAATCTTGGGGATCGATTTTTAACCCGTTTTCCGTAATCTAGTTAAACTGATCTTTTCAAAACCATGTAGATTATATAACTGGGTAATAATATAATAGGGAAAATCTGTGGAAGTAAAATCATTTTACTAGAGAAGCCTATTTCTACATGAAAGTCTCTGGGATTATTTATTTAAGAGTATTTTCCTTTTAACTTCAGTCGTTTTTCCTCCGCGCTACTACTAATGTCACTCGCCACGTACACTATAAACGTGTCCCTTACGTCTATTGTAGCTTGTTCTCACTTGTGGGGACATGACATGAAATTACCACTACAGTCATGAGCTTTTATATGTGACTAATTGCTTTGGTGCTGTTTGACTAGCTGGAATTATTTAGTTTATTTATAAATATATGAATAGTATGGTTGAATCTGGCTTGCCTAAACCGCAAAAAAAGGTCTGCAATATAAGGTAACTTTATGGTAAATTAAGTACATATTTGCCACCATTTAGGTTTAGCAGATTTAACGGGCAATAAAAGAAAATTAAAATTGATTTATATTGTACTTTAGCAGGTATATTTTCACAACGTAAGTGGGTTATTAATGGCGACGTTGTACTCATTATTGTGATGTTCCGATATACCAATAAATAAGAGCTGTTACGTAAGATTTCTTGTATGTTCGCAACTTTCAAGCAAACCGTGAGGTTTCCAACCATGTCAACCCTATATACTGTGCCAAACAAAACCAAAATGGCTGCTGTATGTGTCCCTAGTGCTGGCATATATGACGTGTTACGACGGGTCAGTGAAATAGACAAACGTCACATTTGTACTAAATAAAGCTATATCGTAGTCAGGTAAACATGTAACCAACCCTGCACTTACGCCGGTGTACATGTCGGTAATGTGCTGTGTAGGTGCGAGGTGCGCCGATAACCTGCAACCTACGCCTACACTATTTGCATACACGAAAAACATGGGTGCCCAGTATTAAACAGGACAGGAAATCATTTTAAACGGTTAAATAATATTTTTTATGGCATGAGAGTCGAGTCGATTTTCATATTGGAAATACGATTTTTTTGTATCATGTTGGTTTAACAACAACAAGCGCAATTAGTATCTCTTATTATAATTGGTCAAATATTACGTGTGAAAAACGGATATTTTCAATTTAAAAACTCAATTGAATTTACAGGTCCTCTTGTAATAGTTATATTGTCGACTGTTAAACATGCTATTAAATTATTTAAAACTTAAGCTAACAGTGCTTGCGACAAAGTTGCTTACATTTTACTAATTTATGATACTGCCAACTTAAAAAATCATAAAGTTAATTACATTTACTAAATTTCCAAGACAAAATGACATCAATATAAAAAGAAAATGTACTTATTCCAAGTTCTCATAATTTCCACTATGATGAAAAAGCGCTTAACAGCGTTTATTTTATAGCTGTGACTCCAGCCATCAAATAAGTGTCGGCTAGTAGATAAACAAAGCGCTTTACTAACACATACAGATGACGTATCAGTGTATGATGGAGTCGTGACGTCACTGCTAACTTTTTATTGGCAGCCGGGAGGTTTATAGGGCTATCTGATATGTAACTCAGGGAACTGTGAAGTTAGGGTGCAGTTATTCTAGCGTCATCTTTGTCTTATTCTTAATAGATTATTAGCAGGCTGGCTATTACAATGCCATAATGGGAAATACGCATTATTTTTTTTATTCGTAAAACATGAAAATACCGTAATAGAGATGACAAAAAGTGAAATTAAAATTACAATCAGACCAGAAATACTGCCAAAATAAGCATTTAAAACTATTAATTACGCACTAATTAGACTGAGATCCGATATGACCAATGACGACATTGGTTACAACGGCCATATAAACTCCGTGTTAAATTTCGTTTTTCTAGAAAGAGATGGAAACAATCTTCGTTGGCTTATATATTTTAGAATTTTTTAGTTATTAGAAAAAATATTGTACTTAACTGTTTCTTACATAAATGATGATTTTTTAAATAAAAAAGAAACAAGCATATTCCCTATTAGTATGGTGTAAAAGATATTCATGTAAAAACATACCCGTTGATATTTAAAAAGACCTACCTGCGATATGCCAGAAATTTTTATTTTCGTTCAGCAACATAAGTAAAAACATTAAATTGCCGCCATTTATCTTAAAATCTCTGAGATCAAGTGAAGATATTTTCATATTCTCTACAAATAAAAAAGTGGCACAAAATCTCTAAAATAACGAGTTACGACGCAACTTCTTCAAAATTGGAAACATAAAAAGAATAAAATATTTTTCTTGGATAACCCAGTAAATGCATAGGTATCAAGAATATTTGAGTGACAAGCGCTTATCTTTCGATCAAAATTATGTGTCTACGCATTACAGCGATTTAGAGCATAATAATTTATAACTTTTCTTTGGTTGCACGAGTTATCCTTAAATGCTGTCATGGCAATGATAATATGACGATTCATAAGAGGCTTATTTTCTTGATCAAAAGATAAAAAAGGTAAACCTAGTATTAAGTAAAAAAACGTTTTTGTTGAGTCTAATATTCGTCTACTATACGTTTAAAAAGATCTTTTAAAATTGGGCACGTAAGACCTAAAACTTTTGGTTGGTTTTATTTATGTAGAATTTCGTCTATTTATAAACTCATGTTCTATACCCTACAAAGCACTGAGGTTGCAATATCGCTTTGGTTTCAGAGCTTCACAACCGCGAAACTGCATCAGTCACACTGCATTACCTGCCACAGTGTGTACCTACCTCCCCACTTTACTCAAGTCCGCAGTTTCAGTAGTGAGGCTTCCAATTTTTGTCTCGACCCGACAATACGAAGTTATCTTTCGATTTCACTCACTCAGCGCTCTGTTTCTCTTGTCTCGATAAACGCGAGTTGTATCGAAAAGTTTGTCGCTTGTTATAAACACAGAATTGCTGCCACTTTTCGAATACGTTGTTATTCGGGACGGGTACCGATAATTACCTACAACGGAACAACTTTTGATTGACAACGTGAACTTTGTTGCGATGAGTTGTTTGCTTAAAGTTTGTGAAACGTAGGTTTAATGTTAGACATGTAAGTTTATTGTTTTGATTTGACTTTCAGGAACGTAATTCATGTTGAATTTTTTATATCATTTACGGTTTTGTTTCCGATTTTGTTATGTAAACATCTTACCACTTACATATTTATAGCATTAAGACTATACTACACGAACAATCGTGTAGGTAATTAAAACGGCATAAAGGTGACCTGATTCCTTCTAACAACGTCTCACGCAATTTAAAAATCCCTCCGACACAATACAAAAACGTAGAATCTCATTACGAAAATGTAAAGATCAACAATAGAGCCATCGAATGATAACAGGTTTTTATCTCACATCAAATAGCAATCACAGACTGAAAGCGTCCTCTATCCTTTGATCCTGCCAGCTTTGTGCCACCGCCTGACTTTTGCCTGCGATCTAATGGACGCGCATTTTAAAATGCTTTTTTAAGCTGAGAGGAGTATTAGTCATTTTTCTAGGAGCCAATAAGGACTTTGTAGTCACAGGCTTTGATAATAATGAAGTGTGGAGACTAAGAACTAATACCTGGCTTTTGAAATAAGATTTATTCAGTGAGATGCTTCAAACATTATATAAAAATATATATACCATCACGCCTGTATTCCCCGAAGGGTTAGGCAGAGGTGTACCAATGTACACCCACAAACATTATGTTAGATGTAAATTGTGATTACAGTAACTGACTATTAAGTCGGCAATAGATTAGATGTGAGTGCATGTACATTAAGCTAATATTCAAAAGAGAGCTAAAATAGCTACATGCCAAAAAATTGCGTCAACGATCCAATAAAAAATTAATAAGCACCGAGCATAACTTTCCATTTCAAATAAATGAAAAATTCCGCAATACAGAGCACGAATAATGTATAAACAATAGAAAGAAAGAAAATAAGGCAGTATTATGTTAATATAAACAGGCACCTCGTCACGGGGTGAATGACGGGACGAATATTTTGATTAAAACTTATGAAAAAAAAACTCTTTGGGCGCCCGGCGTAAGAGACGGGCGTGAGCGGAGAATAGCAGATCGCGCGGGGGCGCGGGGGCGTGGGGGCGCGGGGGGCGCCGAGATATGAAAATATTATCAAAGTTATTGAAGGGTTACACTCGTTGGGAGCTGGACGTGCGATTATTGTAATTGGATGGAGCTGTTCATAGAGTAGGTATGAGGGTACGGAGTACGTGAATGTAGGTCACTTTTTAGCGTCAAATTGGGATGAACTACTGAGGCTTTCTGGCTTTATGGGGTCAGGGCAGGCCCATGTAATTGTGTTGTTTACTTTTGTGAACCTACTGTTTCGTGGTATTGTTGGTATGTACAAGCCTGAAATATTTTTTTCTCTCTCTAGATTTTTCTTTTACGTTATCTTTTATCAATAATGTTATATATTCTTCAATCAACTTCAGTTCCGGCCTGTTATAAATCCATCACGCACTAGAAGGCAGTTGTTTAAATATTTAAAAGCTAATAAAGAAGCAACTCTACAATAACTTATAAGTCGGCATACAAATCCGTGCCTTAAGCCGGGGCTCGTGGGACATGCCGACGAGACTTGTTAAAAATGTATCAATTTAACTTTTCCACGATAACATCGGAGAGTTTGCGTTCGCCCTTTGACAGACCGCCCTTCTAATTTCATATCGAAAAGTTCAATGATTAATCTTTTATGAAACAATTCATAATATTCAGGAGATTTTCGGCAATCTTTGGAATGTTACAATCTGAGGAGCCTTCGGTATGATATTAAAATGAAGGCTGCCATACATTGTTGTGTACCGGCTTCATCCGCCGGCTGATCTGGTTTACAATATTGAACTATTTTCGTTGTAGCGTGTAAAGCAGTTTATTGTTGTTTATAAAAGACGTAGGTTTGCTTTCTCTTCGAATATAAGAAGTTAACTATGCGACTGATTCGCACCACGATTGAATATATTTAAATAAATATGTAGGTTTTTTTTCTAGGTGATTTTTTGAACTCGGCAGACGAACGATAAACGTACACAGTAATTTTAGTAGCGCGACGTTTATTTGATTATATATGTTTGTGTTATGACAACCTCCTGGAAATTGACGAGGATGCAGAACTACACAATATTATACACACATTACAGTCATCGATGTAACGATTTTAATAAACTATATTAAATGCGTGAAGCATGGAAGGGGTGAAAAGAGGCCTTTGCCCAGGAGAGTGACAGAAAAGGCTATAAAAAATGCATTTTATTTTGCATTAAAAACAAAGTAAAATGATTCAGTACGCTGTAATCCCGACCGCAACGCAACTTTGACTAATGACGTAAACAATGCTCAGTATTCTTGATATTATATCAGTTAAGCTCATTAAATGAAAATAACAATACATGCGTCACTAATCCATGAACAAAGTCTACAATACACAGTAGCTACATATCGCTCCCACAAAAAAGACAAGCGCTTATAGAAGGTATGCTCCATACGAGTGAAGTCACACAGGTATAGCGTAGTACGGTAATACAGAAATTATTTATTTACATAACATTAATGACAGTCTTTGGTCTGCCCTGACTCCAGAACTAGATATACAATACCTGTATTTCAGGAGACAGTAACTCCTTCCTAAATATGGTGCTTGTTATATATATTACTAACTAATAAATGGTGAACTCAAATTGAATGCCGTGAGTACACTAATTGCACGCGTTATCGTATCTATGTATGCGACCGTTTCAGCGCATTGTATGGATCCAATCTTCTGTATCTACCTATTGAGTTTCAGCACCATTATGCAGTTCATCAATACATTCCCACATTATGTACTGACGGACAGCTAGCGACAGTACTATTGACTTCCACAAAATGATCAATGCAACAATTTCGCAAGCCATTAACGTCCTTACACGATGCTAATAGCGCGCATAATAGAATACGCATACGGAGCAACTTTAGCGTGTTGACAATGAAGGCAAATTGTCCTTAAGTCGTAAATATTTTACGGCCGACGATACACTAAGTCCTGTATATGAAATTACAGAACATCAGCGGAGCCTTGATGACATAACGAACGGTAGTCGTAAAAACAAACCAAGTGTGAGTCGGAATCGTGCACTGATGGTTCACCAGCATCACGACATGTGATTTGAAATACGAAGAACCCCAAGGGGTTCTTCGTATTTAACTAAACCCAAGGGTTTAGTATTGGTTATGATAAATGGAATAGATTTATCTACGTTTTTTGAGAATACAAATTAGACACTGGCTAAAGGCTATGTTTCTCTTTAAAGCTTTATTTTTATATATCTCGAGATTGTGACAGATAGACAATCGGCATTAGCTTAGTTCCGCATTAAAAGTTGCTTTCGCAATCTTTGGTTATCTAACCCTAAAAATAATGTAGTTTTATTGGCACTGGACAGTGGTTGTGTATTCTGGCACGCCAGCCCGCACGCCAGTTTCTGGCACAGTCGCATTATAATATAAGAGAATGTTTCCGTGAATGTTATCGACACTACTTTTAATAAATATTCTTGCGGAAATGTTAGTGGGACCCCGTGCTTGTAAGGGAGCGTGATATTTCTTCTCCTTATAAGATGCGATAAGCGATGATAAATGAAAAACTATTTCTGTCAGTATTCTGTTCCCATATTTTGGCGATAAATGCATGATGGAAAAGGAGGCAGGATAAATTCGAACTGATCGAATTTATCCTGTCATGTGATGATAGCGGCTTTATAATGAAACCACGAAATATGACAACACGATACCTAGCGTATATATCACTTGGTACATATTTAACTAACAATATTGGTCATTCACAATCGGAGCATGGTACAGAACATTACGGCTGCAAGCCTGTGCGGTACAATTGGGGATGTAGCGTGAGATTAGAGCGCTCCTGATTAACGACGATAGGCTCGTCCCTTATCTAGTCTCGGCTTAATACGGCATCGGTGTACTGTTGGGTTACTGTAACAAAAACCTTGTTGTTTCTTGTACCATAACAGGTATTTGTGACATTGACGTAATGGCCCAATGGTTAAGGCGCTCGCTTCAAATACATAAGATTGCAATATCGATATCGAAAAAGTGACTTTTTCAATTTATATGTACTTTTTTAATTTATCTTGGACATCACGTACTTCAGTGAATGAACACTTTGCGAAGAAAACTGGACTTATATTAAATTTAGGTCTGAAATCATCCACCTTGAGCAAGCATGGCGATCAATGCTCGTGCCTTCTCTGTATATGTAAAAGGCCTTTGCCCTGCCGTGGGATTATAACGAATTGGTATTATTATATTAATATTTTGCCTTCCCGTAAGACGACTACACATTAATAATACAATCACGGCAACATACCTACAGCTAAACACGCTAATAGTCCTGTGAACAATGATTTAATTAACGGAATGGGTCAAATGAGCTTATTATCGAGCGGCGTATTAACAGCATGGCGCAGATTAATGCGCCAATGATTGCTAGTTGTCCCTCCGCCGTATTTAGTGGCGATGTGGTGCAAGTGAGTACATGTGTGCATGTCTAGGGATGTTACCGAGGTAATATAGTGGTACCAGCGTTAGAGGTGGAGATTTTAAATCTAATTTATCGAAGATGAAGTTGGGTGGATTGTTGGCGGACGCGGGGTAGAACACAAATGTGTTAAGTTAAGAGCAGTCATAATGTTATAATAGAAACATTAAACAATATTCAGTCAATATCAATGGTACTCTACAATGTGCAGCTCGGATTTAGGATTTGTTAATGGCAATAGGCTCTCCCCCTATACATGGGACCTAATCAAACCGGCGAACTGTGGGCGTACATTGATACACCTCAGCTTGAACCTTAGAGGAATACAAGCGTGATGATATGTGTGGTTTATTCAATAATATATAAGTGACATGCAATCAAACAAAATCTTGTGCCACTGTCACTTGCTACGTTTTGATCTTCGTCACAATTTTCGATTCAAAAGTGTAGCAACCAAAGTCGAAGGCGGAGGTGTAAGTTAAATCAATCAGAAATTCCGACCTTTCGGAATCGGAGTCCAAACTTTGTAGCATCGCTATCATTATAGACCATTGCTAAATATAATCGTCTCAACTAGTTATTAGTATTTACTTAGTCAAGTAGTGTCGACTAAGTAGCACAAGAATGTGCATAAATCTATACTTAATACTTAATACTTAATACTTAATACTTAATACTTAATACTTAATACTTAATACTTAATAATATTATAAAGAGGTAACATTTGTTTGTAAGTTTGTAAGTTTGTATGTAGGGGGTAATCTCCGGAAGTAGTGAACCAATTTTAAAAATTGTTTCACTGGTAGAAAGCTACATTATTCGTGAGTGCTATAGGCTATATAACATCACGCTACGACCAATTGGAGCGGAGCATCAATGAAAAATGTGGCAAAAACGGGGAAAAAATATTCTTTTCGAGGGCTTTTGTTGCGTGCGCTGCGTAAACAGTTAAAGTTACGCAAAAATAATGTATGAGAGAATTGTTCTTCTTAAAATATTCTAAAAAAAAGTCCGCGGTAGTACATGCCTAACTTTAAAGGTTGACTCAGTATAGCCATTTTTATAGTCAGAAAATTTGTTATAAAATAATGCATTATTTGCGAAGGTGTTTTTATGAACATAGTATTAATCCTTATCAACATAAATATGTTATTCATCACAAGTGTTTAATTTTGAACAAAATTGCCCTTTACATCATTTAATTTTAATAAATATCTTAGGAGATATCACAGTTTTAAAATAACTTCGCAGCAAAATAATTACTCTGCGTGACATTCCGTAGCCTGTACCTCAGAATAACAGATTATAGGCTACATAACATCGCACTATGAGCCACGGGAACGGAAAAGTAACCAAAATCCTAACGTAACGCGGGTGAAACCGCGGGGCACAGCTAGTAAATAAATAAAAATGCCCTTTATCCTACCCCCTTAATATACAATGGTTTACCTAATAACTGCACTTAAATTACTTAATACTTATTATTATATGATCATGACAGAAACTACATAACCACGTTTTAAACATGGCATATCTCAGCAAAGCTTTCCTTTACTACTACAAAATCACAAATTACATCAAACTAAGCTGGAAAATAATAAGTACCTCCACTTACTGGTATTTCTATAAAGACATCTAAAAACAGCACAAAAGACAGCAGCCATCTTCGAATACGTCATGTAAGTACTAGGACAGTAGGATCCCGTAAGAGCAATACAACAAAACGGTTCTCATGTCCAGAGCCACATAAATCAAGCGCGCCATACATCACGTGCTCAAAAGAAGCGCCTCGCTAATGGTCCGGTGATACGGGGCAGTGGACGCTGAACTTTTATTTTTTAAGCTGTATTCTTATTGGGTAATTACGTATGAAATAGGTATTGTTAGCTAGTAGTCACATTAAAATGGGATATAGGAAACAGAAGTATTTTGAAAATAAAAATTTAGATCTTTAAAAATCACTGACAATAGTCAGTGACTTTTAAAGACGAAAATCTTTGGGGACTTATTTTTATATTTGTTGCTGATTACAGCCTGCATCATCCTACTGATATAATAAAGTAAATTTTTCAATAACCCAAATGTAAAAGTGTACCTAAATAGGTACTATTTAAAGTTTTAATTTAATAAATATATTCATAGCAGAATTTTCAAGACGATAAACCGTAAAAAAATCTTACCAATGTTTTTCTTCTAAGAAACATTCTCCCATCCGCCCTAAAACTGCAATAATAAAGTACAAAATTATAAAACCGTACAACGCTGTCCAGGCAGAGCGCACATAACCCGGCTAAAGAGCACATGCCCCGCGGCGGTGGCCGTTCAAAGTGGGGAATGGCCTATTAAAAGCTGCACACCTTACATATCTGGCTGAAGGCGGCGATACCATACCCGACAGATAAAATTTAAGCACAACGTTAACTTCTAGTGCAAAATAAAACATCATACATTTGAGTAGATCGTGCATGCATTTATTGGACGTAGCTGGCTAACTACGAGGCGGGATGGGTAATCGTGTATGATATAGGAACGACTCACCGCAAGACGAAAAAGTCAGTTCGGTGAAAAAAAAATATTTTGCTGTAGTGTTCTGTTTATTATGAAATAAGCTCGCTGTTAAATAAGTTGAAGTTATTATAGTTTTAGCTGAAAGCAGAGGCGAACTAATTATAATTACGGCTGAGTGGTAAACAATGCACCTCGCGACTCAAACTAACGTTCACATAACATCTGTTCTATAAACCACACATAATCCCGGTGTAACACGAAGCACTAGTTTTATTAAATGTAATGTTGACGTAACTGGAACAGACGCAGGCGAGCCAAGCCGCTCTAATACGAACATTTTCCTTCACAATTCCACTTCAAAAACTCAATTTACAAAGTTGCCATACAAAATATAAGAAAATCAAAGGAATGCGGGAAACGTCACTACTTTAACCAATTCTTGACAATAAACAAGTTGACTATAAGACATGTTCTGGCCGGCCAGTCCCACTGCTGGGAGCTGACAGGCGCGCCCGGGCCAGGCGCGAGGCTCACGAAAATACACATTCAGCGTTTTGTATAAAGTTGGGATTTCTTTGCGTATATCATATGAAGTACAGGACTACTCATCAAACAAAATAAAACCTTATTTGTGTAGTCATAAAGCACAATTTAGGTAATGTAGTGTTGTATATCTCAAAGGAGCGATTTAAACCATGTTCAGAAATGCTTGTGGTGAAAGCTTTCTTGGCAGAGTTCTGCTTGCTGTTTTATTTTTTTAAATCGCGATTTATGTTCGTTGAGATGTTAAGGTATTCTAAAGGGTCTCGGTTCTCTTGCTTCTGTAAAATTATGCGTTACGAGACGTTGAAAAATGAAATAAGTTTATGAGACGGAAATAAATAGTCTTGGCTCCGAGAGTGTGGCTTTCTTGCATCAGATAGATTTATTAGTTGCTACTGCTTGTGTCTATGGTTGGCATGTTTTAAACTTGTTTGGTTCTTATTGCGGGTTTATCTTTTCTATTTACATTCTAAACATCGTCTACACGTATGTGATACCTAATTATACTATTATTGATATAGCGTGTTACATAGTAACTTTCATGCATCGGAAGATAGCTATAATGTACAGTTTTTTTTTTAAACAAGAAATGGAAATCGACATTAATAACAAGTTTTCATTTTGTCGTCATACCCATTTCTCCCTAGTTTCTACCGTTTGTATGTGTTCTCAGTAACTGCGACAACTTCAAAGGCTATTGTTTTCGCTCTCTTCTATAGCTTACTGCTAAACATAGGTACGACGACAAAGCAAAACTTAACTTCAACTTAAGTTCCAAATTATGTAAACACAGCCACAAGCTCGTCATCACTTCCCTCTCGACGTTCTCCATAAAGTCGATCCGACAAACCGGTTTTATTCGTATTTCAATTTTTGTCCAAAACCTTCGAAGCCTACTGAAACTCGTCAATCTTTAAGAGAACAAATCTTCTGTCGTCCATAAAATCGTTTACTGCCGACTTTCAGTAATCTTTTCGCAATGTAAGCATTTCAATCAAATCAAAATCATTGTAGTAAAGCTTCTGTAAGGCAGTGCAGGCTCATAATTGGGGTAAGGAGGAATAAAACTGTCCGTCTTCGATCGTAAAAATGAGGAGAGGTGGGCTTAAGGAGGTGTTATGAGCCCCCGGAGGAGCGAAGTGCTGCGAGAATCACTTTATGTGGCTTGTGGTCTGAGCTTGAATGCCTGGGAACCGGACAGTCGTGTGGCGGATGTGTAGCTATAGTCCACGCTAACTTATAACACATAGAATGTAAACAAATAAAAATGTTGTTTACGCTTTTGGTAATCATTATTTTGCACCGACTATATTGAGAATTGTTTTCGTATTTACTCAATTATTCAAGGTCTTGGATACACGTGTTTACGGGAAGTGCTTGTAATAAAACAAGAGAGGGTTTTTATGTAAGAGACGCTTCCAGAAACTCGTTGTGTAAACATAATATTATTATACTTTAGCTGGCTCCGTTTATGTTCATAATCATTATTACCAGACTACGACGTGTCGCTGCAGGCGGATTGGAGTTTTAAGACTTTCCTGTGCTTATTTGACAGATGTTGTACAACAGAATCACTTTTTATGTTTACCCATTAAAAGATTAACCTTGAAAAATGCTACTTAGCCTCACTTTACTAAGGTAATGTAAGGTAGTGCCTAAAATCTATTTAGTTATATATAGATTCCGCAGAAAATAGCCAATAAATATCGTGAAGTAGCAAACTAATCGCCTCCGAGTACCGCAGTTATTCATGTCCCTACGTATGTTGGGCTGATGCTCAATAATGCCTAAGACCGGCCTGCCCGGAGGTACCATTAGCTAACTAATTTAGGAACCTAGGTGAATCAACAACTTTCTCTGAAACAATTTATTTATTAAAACGAAAAAACATGCAAATTTTTGCGGGGAATTATGTTTTTCTGGAGAGTGTATTATGTAAAATAGTATAATTGAAATCTGTCGTTTAAAAAATAAGCAATAAATGAAATAAAATTTCGTGCTGTGAAATGAAATAAAGTGAGTTGCTATGACTGCGTAGCTGGCGTAGCAGTCCGCTACGTCGTAGCAATCCCGTAGCCATAACAAGCGCGCTGTTTCGATCAAATCGTAGATACAAGAGCATCTGCATTAAAATAGTGGTATAGAAATATTCGTTCAGAATAATAGTATGTTAAGTGGATGAAATAGCCGGAATACTTGTTACACGGAAAGTTAAAAGTGAATTATCAATAATTTCAAAATAAGCCGCTAACACAATATTACGTTCCACAACAATTTGTATTACTGCAACGGCTAAACTAGTTATTATTTTTGATAAACATTGAGAAATGAGTTTGGAACTTTCTCTCGTTCGGCACAGTTCCTATTTACTTGTTTTTACGACATGTTGTTATTCAAATATCTTGGCAACTGTACATATACTTGAATAGCAGTAAAACTTTGACAACAGAATGATTGCTCATAAATTTTATGTTAATATTATTTACTTGCATTGTCTATGTACTGTTTATTGTATTAAACAAGATGGTTCTTCTACTAGAATCTTCCGCCGCGTTGCATATTGCAATAAACTAAATAAATAAAGCATTCTAATTAAAAAAATACGCTTTTCATCCATTCAACAGTACTTTATAAGTTTAACTCGCAAAGAGCCCTGGGCAATGAAAACAGCAACTTTACAAAAGTAGGTTTAAGGAAAAATAAGATTTTATTTATTTTAGCCTCGTGGAGGTCAAAAATAATTGTGAATAAAGTAACGCTTGTGTAATTTCGATCAAATATTATAAGGGTAAGCGAGGTTTACGGAGCTTTTTAAAAAGTTAAAAGTAGTGCTCGGCCGAACTTTCGGCTCCGGCAAGTATCGGCCCTAAATAAAAATTTTGGATTCGACAGAAAACGTGGCAAAACTACGTTCGTGAGCTTTCGTTCGGCCTTCAAGAGTCATCCACGTAGTGGAAAGTGCCGAGTCGACTAGACTATGCTCATTCCTATGTTTTCTATGAACCCGTGCTAATTGTCGTTTTTATCATTACTGATTTTTTAAAAGATTATTTTGTTTAGTTAAATATATATACTTACCTAACCTCTTTCTGTACTAAATAGCATAGATACTTTTTGTAATTATTTATCACAATAACTGCTTCCATGAACACAAACACATATATGCAATTACCTGAAATAAAAAAAATAAAAAACCGTTCGGGCGTTGAGAACTTATGGTGGAATAAAGAAACGCACATTACGTACAAACATTAACCCTGAAAGCATAACACTCTTTTTTGTTAAAAATAGTATATGAAAAGATAAGTTTTGAGCTCGGTGTCTGCCGAAACTGAAACCAAAATCTGGTTTCGGTTTCGGGAGTAACTGGTGTCCGACCGATACTAGTGGTATCGGTCGGACACCAGTTATAAATGACAATTTATTAGTATATTAATCAATCAGGCAATAAATGAACTTCAACAAATATACTCCAGTTTTAAGACCTGGTATAATAAATACATCTAGTAAATGTATAAACTGTACACTTGGTACCTACGCTAGGTACTGTATCAAATCCATTACGACCTCTTTAACTGAAAAGTTTATTTCTTGAATGTTCCGAAAGTACTTCTACTTAAAGTTTCACTTGCCATCAAGTAAACTGTTGAGTCAGGGCAAAAAACTGTTTCATGTTTATTTACTTTTAAACTTAATAAGTTAGTATAAAAACTTTTACTTGACTGTTCGTAATATTCACGCTTGGGATTTTTTATGGGTCAAGCAGAAGTAGGAATCTCTACGTATAGTGTGGTTCAATACTTGTTCCTTTCATACATACCATCACGCCAGTATTCTCCGAAGGGTTAGGCAGAGGTGTACCAATGTACAGCCACAGTTCGCCGGTATATCTAGGTCCCATGTAATGGGGGCGATATTTGTTCCTTCATTGTGCGAAAAGAGCGCTTTGCCCGTTAGCAGGCCATTATGTACTTTAGAAGTTTCAATCCGTATTCATTTCGTGTAGGGCAGTAAACAACTGAAGTTATTACCTAGACCTTCGTACAGAAGAACGTGAATAGACAGTTCTATCGAGTTCCATAGAACTGTCTATTCACGTGCCTCTGTATTAACATTTTTTAACACTTTGTTCCATATTATGAAGTATAGTAGCTTACTCTACTTCATAATATGTTAAAGAATGACAATAAATATTATTTAATACTAGCGTTGCTGGCGACTCCGTTCGTCTCAATGCGGGGATGTGTTCCCCGCACCCCTCACCTCCCCTGCTCGACTATACAGAGTTCTTAGCATTCAGAGGCGAGCTGCTGTTAACTCGTTATTGGTATTTTCCTATACACTATCTCTGACAACAAAGTATGTGGAACCGAAGCTGAAACGGCAGACTATTCTTTTTTAGCACGTTTTAAAAGTGAAGTAAGTTTGTGTGTAACGTTTCTGGCACTTTGTGATTGGAACAACGGGCACGCCAATGTTGGAACCGAAATACAATGTCACTAGATTCTCACCTATATTTTTAAAAGGCTCTCGATAAATTCGGTCTGTTTCAAAACACGATCAAATAGGCACGTCCCATACTACATTCACAGAGCTACACAAATTCTACTTAATAAACCAAGAGAAGGACGCGAAGAGTTGTAAAATATGATAGAGGTGCCCCTCGGAGTAGTTTGCGAAGGTCCCCGGGTGATGCGGCTAGAGGAGTGGTCTGCATTCAGTTTTATGGGCGGCTAATAAAGTTTGCCGCCACGGGAAATGTTATTAAATTCGAGACGCTGCGACGTTGACGGAACGCTCCTGTCTGCGTGGAGAACACCGCAGGCTGGGAGTGTGGCGCGAGTGTTGGTGGGGAACACTCTTGTCAGTCACATTAATTCTGTGCACTGATACTGATTGATTACCTGCGTGTCATGACGCGGGAGAGGGATTCACGATCACATGTACGTTTCCATTTTGAAATGATTCATCACTTTTTATGAACTGTATCTACATAGCAGACAGACCGTATTAACTTATATATATATTTATTTATTTTGTTGCGTCCTGTTATTTTTCTTACACAATAGTACAAAATATTAATCTTAATTAACTCAGTACTTCCTAAAGCAAAATAAAATCGTGATCAGATATCGGTGGCCACCTCCCGCGCTACAACCCGTGTGGGCTGGCTCCCATCCAGGCGGCGCGCGATGTTAAGTTGCATTAGGAGCCGCCACGCCATCGCACTACGTTTGAAGTCGCATCTAACGCGGCCAGACCACGTTTTTCTCACTTGCCACTACGTATTTCGTTTTAACTTTAACTTAGATTCCGAATTCGTAGGTGTTTTCTAGCGATTACATTTTGGAGTAGTACCAGAAATCTAGTGTAGCTATGTTATTTTGCAATGTTTAACGAGGGAATACATTACGCTAGGAAAAAAACCTAGGTGAATGGTTTATAAAAAAAAACCTAAAACGCTTTAGGTTGTTCGAGTTTAAACATTTCCATTTCAATCGCATGGAGGTGCATAATCCTTTTATGGATATTTTACGCTAAACCTAGCTCTCAATCCTCACACAAAACGATAGTTTTTCAGTCGTAAAAATATTTTTTGTGTAACCACATAAAAACTATAAAATTATTTGAGTGCACGCGCGTACCGTCAGCATGCGCCGATGGCGCTTCGTTTCACACATTTTATAAAAACAATTTTTCATGGCACCACTACTCGTATCGGGGGAAACAGTCAACGCGTCCGCGTCGAATTTTAAACCGAATTATCTCGCAAAAAAAGTTCGTCTAAACCGTTTCGTAAAAAATTCCGTTCGAAAACCCATCCGTTCACGTTTCGCTCCTCCGGCCACGTTTCCGCGCGGTTTCTGTTCAAAAAGTTTGTTTGGACTGTGCGAAATTCGTTTGCTGAACAAATATTCATTTTTTTTCGCCGTGCTCTGTATACAGCACTTTGCATTGTTTTTTAAACGGATGTCCTGTTTACTTTTGTCGGGGCCACGGCCGCGGTTTTATAGCCGTGTTTATTATGTCTCGTGTATGGCGCGCTTTATTTCGACTTTCGGCTCCGCTCGTCTCTGTTACAGTTTGAAAGATTTATTACATTTTTAATTGTAGCGGAAGCGTGCGCTGTAAACAGTTCGTTTGATAATGTTTGTGCAAGTTTGCGGGATGCATCGCCGGATTACTATGTTACCAACGTTTCAGCTGAATATACGTTTTTAATGTTGTTTATTTACTCTAATAATTTAGTGCAGTCAACAGCTTCTATACTTCCCGTCGAGTAGAGCAATGTTGAAGTGTATCAGATGTTTTAAACTCCTGTGCAGTAAATAAAGAAGTGAGGTACCCAGTTGTGAGGTAACTAGAATGTTTTTATATTTGTATCTCGTCCTAACACCTTTATTTGTTAAACAACCTTGTAAACGAAATCACAACAATCACATCAAACTTAAAAATAGATTGCACTCACTTTTACGATGAACTAAAGTAGAAGAGACATAACAAAGTATAAACAAAATGAGCAAGTAGATCCTTTAAAACATTGTATGCGCAATAATATTCAAATAAAATTCAAAGCCGCATATAATAGAGTGCGCGATCTAAACCGCTCACATAACTATTTGTTACAAAGAAGCTGCGGGCGCCATTCCGATCACGTGCACAGAAAAAGGAATAATGTATCCCACGGGAATTGTTATCACCGGCTAATATTAATAAACGCACTCTTTGTGGCTGTGGAGGGGTTAGGAGGAGGTTTTGTAAGCTGATGTGGCAGTAAATACAGGTTACAGTAGACAAGTCTTGATAAGACACCATTTGACCAAGGAAGGGAAGGCAGCATAAGAGGCTATCGATCTGAAAATGAAAAGAGGATTCGGTCTAACAACAAAGTGCGAAAAATGGTTTCTAAATAAAGTTGACTATATACTGGCCATTTTTTAGCTAGTAAAATATACTAAAATTCGAACAACTTATTATGACTCTAACCCTGAAATATGAAATAAAACAGCTACTACATATATTTTGGTAGTCTTGTAGTGTATTTTGTCGGGAATAACGAATTAGTTTTATATAATACATATTCGTTATTTCACGTCCTGAAAGGTGGCTAATTAGGGTAGGGAATTACGAATGTATAGGGGAAAAGTCTTAGAAGCACAGTTTTTTACGGAGTATAATTTCAGTTATTAAGTTTGATGTAGTATGCCTTAACAAATAACTTGTTAGCAGCGAAGCTTTTAACCCACTGACCTAATGGAAGTATTTTTTGCGCAGTGGCCTGAAAAGAGTAAATTAAAAGCAAATTTTCAATCTACAAATACATAAATATAGACCAAGGTATCATTCGAAGGAACACATTATTTACCAACATCACGTAGACAAATAGTATTATCGTAAAACACTACGTATTTTCTAAGCCACGCTAAGCTCGTACCTTCCCCGGTCCTATACATTTCAGTCCCGTTCCCAATGCAAAGCTTACTCTTTAAATAAACAGTAGAAAACGCGAGCAAATCTTGGACAAACACTAGTACTTGGCAAACAAAATCTGTATCGGCTACGGAACGGATAGATATGAATAAAATATGTGTGGCTCTTCACGGAGATACGTTATTGATGATAGACATGTCTAGGAGTTCGTGTGTCTGTGTCGGTAAATAGAGGTGGTGTTATGTTTTTACTGTGGTTCCGTGATGAAAAGTGGGGCATTGATTTTCCTTATTGTTGCGGACTTGTTTAAATGTGTCTTTAGACATTGTTTTCATTTGATTGAAATGTTTTTAATTAAATAAGAAAATTCGTGCCAAAATATATTATTTAAAAATTTTAAATCTCATTATTCACTAACTCTCAATTACACCTCAAACCTGCCAGCTATAATAGGACATTAATAGGCCGTTTGCACAATATACTCAGGGGCAGTCGTAAACCACATCAATGTTGCCAGCCTTCCATTATCCGCACGTATTTATTGCTCGCTGCCCATAATTTCACCTTACTTTAACATTTACGATGTGCCGAGTTAAAATAAAGCCACACTCAATCTGGGAGCGAAATACGAAGGGATCTCAGGCACTCTCCAATATTCAATTTATTTTCTAACAACTACACTGAGTACACGTACAGTATACGTGCACCTAAGACCGCAGAGTAACAAAAGTTCGTTCGACTTCGCAGCAGAAAAGTCAGTTGGAAAATTTTCCCGGCGATGTTTTTTTAGGCTGTGGCCGGGATGCGGCTTGCATTACAAATGTACGCACGAATTCTCAAAGGACGTCCACTGATTGAAAAAGAAAACAGCTTCGCCGCTGTCCGATTGATTCTTTGTGCCCTCGTCGTGTATATCTTGTCTTAGATAGACCGGGAGCTGTGAACTCTAACGGAAAACGATTTCATTTTTAATTCGTACAAACTATTGTTTTACTTGCGACCTGTATTCTGTAAAGTGAAAACTACCCTTCGACTAGATTGTTTCGTATTGTTTTGTAGCTGGTTACGTTGGAGTAGAATTTTAAAACAATATCATCTCTAATTGAATTTTCTATGCAACTCTTTGTTTCTAATTAGAATAGTGACATAAACTAGAACTTTCCACTCCATTTTGATTAAAACTTCAAAGGTTGTGACAGCGTCATTTAAAGCCACTTACAGTCTTAATGTGTTGCGTTTAACGAGCCTAGTGATACCTATAAAGGGTCATCCCTACGCACGCCGTAAAACCCTGTTCCATCAATTAACTTTTACAACTTACACGACATGATTACCCACCCGATATCCCTATTTCAATTATACCTTTAAATCAGTACAAAATACGTGAACGTACCTTTTTAAGCCGAAAGTATTCATGTTTGTATTGCAAAGACCGTTTTTACAAAGGTAAAAAGAAAGGTTAATTTTAAAATCTGACAAGAATTCATCTAAATGAAAATAGTCACAAAATCGTAGTTAAGAAAACAACTATGTAATGAAACAGTAGGGCGTTTTGTCGTGAAGCGCGTAAAATTTGCTGATAAGCAACTTGCTAATTTTAAAGGAGGTCTTCCTTAAAGTTACCTGTACCAATACAGCGGTATACACCTTATATATACTACCTATTATTTAAATACAGAATCCTACTTAAAAACTTCAAATAACAAAAATTACCATTCGTGTGATCCCGGCTCCCGAGCTGTCTCAATGGTTCGTACAAACAGTGTCCGTTCCGGTCTGTTCGTTACGTGCCACTTCTACACGTCACTCGTTAGTTGTATGCAAAAATACTGAGAATTCTCCGCGACCGGCATTTTACTGTTCCTGAAACATATGGGGCGAGGTTTGTTCTCGTGGAAACTACCTTATATGTATAGAAATATTAACAATGTTGTCGGTATTGCGACAATGCAAATATATATTTTTTTTACTGTGAAGGAAACGGGATTAATAGATGTTGTTCTCATCGTCAGGTACTACTAATGAGTTAGATAGAGAGAATGGCAAGAGCTAAATATAGGATAAAACCTTTATAAAACTCGAGTCTATTATCTTTTAAAAATGTCTCATTTATTATAATTGTCTCATGGATATTAAATGTGATACAAACTAAAGCAACTACAATTAATTAAACATACATTCCACATTTCACATTTAATTCTCAGTAAACACAACATTAAATAAACAGCTATTCCGAAAACTAATACATATGTTATAATTATGAGCTGTACTAATCTACACGAACATTTCAAATTCCAACAAAGTAAATAGAGTTTAATGAAAAGTGGACACGATCGTATCAAACCGACAGTTTCCAGTCATTCACTCGGTAATAGGTTTCTAGGTAATAGCGAGTCACGAACCACCATCCACACTGCAATTTAAATCATTCCTCATTTGTTGACCAATTTATATGAACGATTTGACTAAATGTTATATCGATATTGGCTGTCAATTAACATTGGTTGTAGGTTTAATTACGCCAGCTTTGATAATGGAACTGTCACGAATTTGAACTGATAATTTTATTGTCGAAGTACATTTACCATTTACGGTACAGACAGCATCAACAACAACTGGTCATCAACTGGTAACCTTCGTTTTGAACAAATTTTAAGGCAAGAGAGGTAACCAATTGATTGCTGTCTGTACCAACCGCCGCTGTTGCCTGTGGGACTTTTTAGAGTTCCGTACCCGAAGGGTGCCAATGGGACCCTGTTACTAAGCTTCCGTTGTCCGTCCGTCTGTCTGTCAACGTGTTATATCTTATGAACCGTAATAGATAGAGAATTGACATTTTCACAGAGCGTGAATATCTGTTGTCGCTTTAATAACAAATAAAAAAATTAAATAAAATAATGTTAAAAATAAGAGTAGGTTTAGAAACATGTATTTTATAAATTGTGTTAAATATTGTACGATGGTACTAACGCTACATGTGTGAGTCTAACTCTCATTTAGTCGGGTTTTATGTACTTTTTTAGTTTGGACTTGACTTCATCACCTTAAGACAAAGAAAAACGCCGCAAAGGGCCTTGGTATTAACACAATTACCGCCACTCGGAAAGCAAATGTAGTTAACGTTGCCTGTTGCACTATTGCCTTCGTTGTTAAAGGCCGGGCCGTTGCCCTGCAACAGGGCACTTACTTTTGCCTATTACTTAAACAAGTATGCGGTTTTAAAGTAAGTGATTCGTTTTACATTTCTATCCCTGACAATGGACACAGAAAATGATGACGATGATACACAAAATGTGTGTCTGTCATGTTTTTCGTCTACCCTCGACGAGATTCGGACACAATCTAATAAATGACATACATACATACATACATACCATCTCGCGTGTATTTCCCGAAGAGTTAGGCAGCGGTGTACCAATGTACACCCCTAGTTCGCATGTTTAGGCCCCATGTAACATGAGGCGAGACTATTGCCACCGGGCACAAATCCAAACTCCAAGCCGCTTCTGGAAATTTTATAGAAAAACCCAATAACAATTTTTGCTCGACCTGGGAATCAAACCCTCGACCGTAACAGTCGCTAAGGACCACTTGGCTAACAAGGCAGTTACAATCTGCATGATATAATAAAATTAGTAGTCTTGTATGTCTTACTTACCTTCTGCTCAATATGTAAGATGTCTGTAAACATGGAAATAAAGCTACATTGTCCACGTCCTTCAGTGAGGAAGCCAAGCTCAATAACGCGGGGCTCAGCACAATGAAGACTAATGTCCCCACTATAGAGCACCTCAGATCGAGTGCTCGCCGCGCTCAAGCAACGGACACGAGCAACAATGTCTTTATGCTGAGCGGTTATCTAAACATTGTGCTGGTTTGCTGTCGTTTGCTTTACTAGTGTACAGTATAATATATTTTGATATTGATTAAAATCAAATTAAATCTTCTTACATACCTGTATTTCGTTTTTATTTGACCTATAAACACAATGAGCTTCAAGGGTGTAGGAGAAATAATAAGTTAAGATGGGAACAGGAATTGTAAGGCATCATTTTTAACCGGCTTCAAAACAAAAAGGTATTTACCTTTTTCTTGTATTTTTTACATCGATTGCTCCGAAATTTCCCGGCTGATTTGCGTTTTTTGAAATAAATTTCGTAAAGAGTTGTGTAGACTTTTGCAGATAAACAATGGAACTACTCAATAACGAACATATAATATTAAAGGTAACTAACAAGGTTAGTTTCTTATCCGTGGTTAACTAATCATGAATTTCGAAGATATTCAATGGAACACACACAAATATATTGATACTCACTTCTGCCTGACTTTCTCCGCGTCAAAGTTAATATATTATCCCATGGGAGCCGTAAATTTTCCGGGATTAAAAGTATCCTATGTGTTATTCCATAGTACAATATTTCTCCTTGCCAAATTTCGTCCAGTTAGTCGTTTAAGCGTGAAAGAGTAACAAACATCCATCCATCCTCGCAAACTTTCGCATTTATAATATTAGTAATATTAGTAGGACCAGTAGGACATTTGACTTGTTTCTATAAGATTGCTGTACTATCCAACATCTTACTATATCAACAACTATCTCTGTGTATCTTATTCGGCAAAAACTGTTTCCCGTTTGGCAGTTTTGTCGTGATGAAGACAAGTGTTCTTGTAGTAGTGTGATGCAGGGCAGCGGCCGGACACCCAGGCGGTAGGGCTGGCGTGTGGAGGAATATATTGTCATGATTTGCTTCCATCTCATTTTAGAACATTGTTTTTATTTTAAACAGATCATTTATTTACACTTGTATGAACAAAAAATATTGCTTGATTCATGAAATAACAAACCCTTAAAGTTCTTATCAAGTGCGCCCACTTTATACAAAATTGAATCCGTATAATCCTAAATAATCAGCAAAAATAATACGAAATTAATTTGAACGTGTACTGTGAAACCTGCCGCTAAACGATGCGGCACGGCGAGCTCCGTGAGGGGAAAGGAGTAAAGATTACATTCCAAGCAGATTTAGAAATAAAAGAAAACCAGAATACATTATGATCACCTTTTATCCTTCTGAAAGTCTTAACATTTGACGGAAGGGGGTTGAGTCTGCATGTGTACTGTCAGAATAAGAAATCTGTCAGTACGAAGCAACTGCTGTGGTAAAGATACCACAGCAGTTGCTTCGTACTGTAAATAGCCAATTTTGTTTTAAGTCTTTTGTCAGTACCTTCTTTATCAGCTCTGATTTGGTTTGTGAAATGTTCTGTGAACATAAACAATGGAGGTCTTAGGAAACATCCACCGATGTAATCATCCAGGCAATAGTAGCTAAGCGTACAGAGGGACAGATGGCGAGCAGCGAGTATGTTCAATACTATGTAGAGCTGTCTGTAACTACTCTTACTCGTACACTTCTACGAGTATATCTATTTCTACACGTAGAAGTGTAAAAGTACAAAACCTACCTACAATAGTGATTAAAATTGAAAGCGAACTTTTTTTTCCCGCGTGACATCCTTGCCTGTCCTGTTTCACTAACGTGACCCAAATTCTGATGGTGGTATGAATTCAGTGCAAAAACATATTGAAATTAAATTCCGTACGAAAGGTATGGCGTGAAGTCAGTCATTATAGTAAACGCTTTTGAAGTTCCGAAGTCACTAGAGCAAGGAGTGGGTCGTAACAAATTTATGAGCGATTGGATTTTAATGTGAAATTAATTTATGTATGATTGATATACCAAATTTAAAAAAAACGCTTCACCTACCTAAGTAATTACGCATTTCTATATAATGATATACATGATTAGCAATAGTTTCTTCATTATAAAATAGTCGTTTAGACGTCCACTATTTTAATATTTAATCTAATTCACAAAGTCAACAGTAGAATAAAAAACCACCTAAAACTGTATCCACACCTCAACTTTCTCAAATAAATATCACCAACAAGCCAATCATACTAAAACACCCCTACAAAATTCCCTCCACGGGACAGCGCCAATCCCCTAACTCCAAATCTTCACAACATTACCACCAGTGAATAGATCTCCAAATTAACAGGCTAAAGAAGAAGCACACGAAACAAGGGGAAGCAAAAAAAAACAAAAAAAAAACTGTAAACGTTTCATTGAAATACATAAAGGCCCACATCAAAATTCACTTTGCTCGCGGGGAGGCGCAATAAAAGTCGTGGAACGGGAACTGACGCGCGCTGAGCTTGTGATAAATAAAATAAATGCCCGTCAATCTGATCAGGGAGATCTTTACCAAGACCCCAAGATCGATACAAGACACGGTGCTCATACCATTGCTGGTTTAATACCAAATGGTAAAAGTAATGTTAAAGAAGATGAGCAATGGAATGAGAAAGTATATTTTGTTGCAGCTATTGTCAGTTGTGTCGAGGATTTTTTAGATGAGATGGCTTCAAGGGTTTTGAAGAAGTATCTTGGGGATCCTGAGTAAGCTATTGTTGTACTAGAGTTTGTAAATGATATTTGTTCGCAGACGAATGCAAACAATGTGATAAAGTTGGAGTTGTTTGAGAGATCAAAAGATTTAAAATTTATTCTTAACAATGAAAGTTGTGGAAACTTTTTAAATAATTCATCAGAGTAATGAAATAAGACTTATGATAGCGAAATTTATGTTGTTTATTTACTCGTAGGTAGGTACTTACTTTGTTATTCCGTTCATGCTGATAAAGCGAAAACGATGTAGGTAAGTGGGAGGTAATTTATAATTACGATAATTAATTTTAAATTAGGTACATATTTTCTTAGTCTGAAATATTTTTTATGTTTTATCCATAGTTCGTGTGTAAACTATCTGGCTGCCTAGGAAGATATATCACTTTTTCGTGCCATCAGTTTCACGAGAAGTTTGAGATTTTAATTCAAAATAATATTTGAAATATTGATCGCTTCCAACTACAACGTAGATAAAGCTACAAAGTTCTATCAAAACTCAAAGATGAATCGACAAACTTATAATAGACTTCAATATTTACATGTCAAATATAAAAAGTTTGAACAAAATTTCAATCCGTGTAAGATATTGTACATGAAATTTAAACAAACACCAATTCGGGCCATGAATAATACATAAAGGAGGTCCGTCGATCCTTTCACTGCCTATCGATATACGCAGGCTGAGAACTGCAAACTTAGCTGCTGCGCTTTTCGAAAACCTTATTCATAAGGAGTAGAGTTGAAAATTGAAAATCTTGAAAGCAGCATGCTCGAGTTTACATTTTCAGTACCAATATTCTTACAGCATTCAGAGAGACTGTATGCCATTGACATAAGGTTGAACGCAATGCTTTCCAAGAGCAAAACTAGCATGGTTCATATTTTCCCTAAGGACGACTTCAGTGTTAGGTTTATGATAATTTTTAGACCTCATCCGGTTATTATTGCTGGCTATTAAATTCCCGACTGAGATGTTTCTATAAAGATCTTTTTGCTTTCACTTTGAGATCAATTTCAATAAAAAATGAGTGTGGATTATTTTCTGGAAGATTTCTTTTCTAATTTTTCTTAGCATTGAAATCGCGGATTGGATCCATTATTATTAGAGTTAGTTCTTAATTGGTGCTCGTCGGAAACTTGGTCGTTAAGGTAAATGTTCCGCTTCACAGTTGTCAGTTTGCCGGTGATATTGGTCGGGGTTCTCGTCCATTGATCGTCGTGGCACCTGAGCAGTATTGCCTTAAGTGGTGCGGTGATCGCGTGACCGCTCGCCGTAATTGCCTCGCAGACAACGCTATAACGTCCTGCCGCCGACAGGCAATTTTACTGCACCCATGTTTGATTGTTTTTAGTGCCTAAATTACCGTGATTTGACTGCATGCCAGGAACGTGTCGGATTCTTACTCGAGCTACATTATAATGCCGGATGTGTTTGTCGCAAGGAAAGATGATGGCTCTGCATTTTTAGTTTGAACATTGTATATTTGTTCTGAAATACCTGGTAAAATTTGTATTAAAGAATTACTCATACCATAATAAAAGTTCGCTTCTAATCAGTTCTTTTGGAAATATATGGGGGAGGCCTATGTCCAGCAGTGGACGTCCTACGGCTAACATGATATAAAAATGATGATGATAAAAGTGCTAGCAAGTCAGGCTATATATCCAAGAAGCGCAGTGAAATAGACTTAGAAGTAATAGGCTGAAATAAATACGCTAAATAGGCATGTGGGTGATTAGGAGTAACAAGTGAGCACTAATATATTCTAAGTAAAGTCTTAATCGCCGTCACAAACCACTGCGTCAAACCAAAATATTTCCGTATAATTTAGAACAATGCAGCTTCAAGTTCCTGTACTAAAACCTCCAAAATAAATATACTAAACTAACCAATTCAAGTTGCCAGTTATTGCACAACAAAACATAATCCCAGCAATAAAGGAAAAACGTGTTTAGTAGTTCAAATGATGAGATTCCGTTAGATAGCAGCTAGGTTGGCGTGTTCAGTGGCCATTGTTTAACTGATAACTATCTCGCACTAAGTATTACAGTTGCTAGTCTAACTTAGTCTGGTTCTGTCTTTTAACGTTTAGAAGTATTGCTGAAGCTCGTAATTCCCTGTTCGTGTTGGCTTGGCTTGGCTGCAACTTGGAATATTCTGTCTTCTTCATCGTGTGTGAAATAGGTCATCTGATAAAATGTTAAGGGTGTATAAAATCAGGAACTAACTTTGGATAAGAACGGTCTAATTTCTGTTCAGAAAAATAATAATATGTATGTAGGTATGTTTGTCGGGATGACCCAGTGGTTAAAGCGCTTCGTGCATTGTAAATGAAGGCAGTTGCTTTCATATTAAAATGTATTAAGAAATAGCAGAGTAATCAGTGACGACACGACGCGGCGTTCGCCCGTTCTGTGGTCGACGCAGAAACTAATTGGTTGGGTTGAAACAAATATTTATATTGTGTAGTTGTTTCGGGTCCGGATTTTGGTAGGCGCACTCGCGATACAGGTTAAATTCCTAGTATGAGCCTACGTTTTTCTTTTTAAGTTATAAAGAAAGAAAGAATTTTGGCCTAGCTACAAACTGCTTTAAAAATAAATCTTCAGCCCACTTAAAGATAAGAAGAGCCACAAAACTCACCTCACTACTTCCAACACTCACCACCTCACAGGATGCACTTAGCAGTTCAGCAGTAATGAGCAGAGATAAGGCAGTGGTGATAACATCAGCAGTACTGAACGAAGCTCTGACGGGGACTAAACTGAAGAGTTTAGGGTTAAAATAGCTAGATGGCTATAGTCACGTGACGAAATATTTTTGTACTGACAACTTTTCTCACATTATACCCATAGATGCCACATGAATGATGTAACTGTAATAGCTGAATTATGATTTTCAAAGACTACAAATTGAGTTTCTCTTATTCTTCTCCAGGGGAACTTACTTTTTTTAATGAGCAACTCGCTCCTACTTTTTGTCTGACTGACACCCTACCAATTATAAAATCGACTGTTTTGGTATAAATGATTTGATTTTTGACAATTTTTAATGACGTCACTGACACTTGACACAATTGTCTTATGTACAAATGTAATGGACTGTTACACTGCCAGTTGGCAGTGTAACAGTCCAAATATCTCGAGGGACACCGCAGTCTCTGTTCCTGACTATTCAGGAACAGTCTATATTGCCTCGTATCTACAATATGTATAACAATGTAATTCTACCAATGAATTTGAATTATGTTTATTAAGGGAGCACTGTAATTTTTTTTGGTTCGGTTTGAAAAGAGGAAGAAATATCTATAAAAAAATGGCTGCTCCACACACACATTTTGAATCAATATCTACCCAAAATATTGCATTTTCGAGAAGCTGTTTCTGCTTCCTGGTTACGGCGGTAAGCAAGACCAAATATTAAACAAAATTGTGTGTAAAAACCGATGTGGGTACTACGGACGACCTGTTTAAATACACTTTGTGAAGTGTGCGTAGGTCCCCACTCACCGCCACTTTCACCTGTACAACGTATTGATTTCTAATAAGGAAGTTTCGCACAAACTCGCTTACTTACCGAAAACATCTCATTTACCTTCGAGTTACTTAAATGTCAACAGGGCACTCATACTCCTAAAAAGATAATATGAAGTCTATAATAAACCAGCATATTTGATCAGGCGCCCTTTACTATGATAATATATTATATGGTACTAACTTTTCGTAATATCTATGTTATCATAAATACATGCCTTTAGAACAACTTGGATAATTTGTAGTCGTTCCGAAATAGAATTACTAACATAAAACGCTTTTGACATGACGTGTTATACATAATTATGTTATGTTCAAGTACAGATATAGATAGTGCAATCCACGAAGACGCGCCCCACTACTATTCCTTCTAACCATTTATAGTATATGTGTGCAAGCTTCCGGCAATTTTTGAGTGTTGTCGGTGCACACTACTATGAGTGCACACGCACACTATAATGAATAGACTAATCAGGAGAGAGCGTCATGGTCAAAGTGAGATGCTGGAAAATTGGTGGGGCGCGTCTTCGTGAATCGCACTATCTGTATCGTTGAAAAAGTACAAATGTATTTTTACCCGACTGCGACAGAAGGAGGGTTATGTTTTTCGAGGGTATGTTTGTATGTATGTATGTATGTATGTATAATTGTTTGGCACGCT
This sequence comes from Caradrina clavipalpis, assembly GCA_932526535.1. Taxonomy (NCBI): domain Eukaryota; kingdom Metazoa; phylum Arthropoda; class Insecta; order Lepidoptera; family Noctuidae; genus Caradrina; species Caradrina clavipalpis. The sequence continues at coordinate 15,694,685 of OW052101.1, read as the reverse complement.
CTGCAGGCTGAACGGCTCGATGGATTTTAGCTTGAGAGGTGTCGTTAGATTCGTATTTACTGCGAGAGTGACACTGGGTATATAAAAAAAAAAAAACAAAATGGCGGATTTTTGGCGCCAAATTCAAATGTTTGGCTCGCTCTGCAGGCTGAACGGCTCGATGGATTTTAGCTTGAGAGGTGTCGGTAGATTCGTATTTACTGTAAGAGTGATACTAGGTATATTAATTTCTTTTTTAAAACACTAAAAAAATAGAAAATAAAAAACGGTAATTTAAAAAAACTAAAAAACCCGACTGCTATTCTTTAAAAATCCCTAAAACAAGATAAATTGTAGCAGTCGGGACCCATTCGGGACCATCTGCAATGTAATATAGGTAGGTATGTGCTCTCAATTCACTAATCCTCCATTTCTAGAATGGGTCCCGACTGCTACAATTTATCTTGTTTTAGGGATTTTTAAAGAATAGCAGTCGGGTTTTTTAGTTTTTTTAAATTACCGTTTTTTTTTCTTTCTTTTTTTTTTGGTTTACAAAAAACCTAGCCCCAAAATAAGAATTCCTTCAAAGTCAAAATCAAATAGTTTATTTCAATTAGATTATTAAAAGGCACTTTTGAACGTCATTACATGAAAAAAACATTAATATTGAATCTAGTTGTCCATTCCTAAAGGTAGTTTCGTATGGAGAAGAATAGGCAAGAAACTCCATACATACTTCTCTGTCGTGAGTGCGTTTACAAACATATAAAGTTACATACACAAAGAGCCAGACCCGAAACAACTATCTGTAGGCCATACAAATATTTGTTTCAACGTAAGTTTAATCATTAATTGATTTTAAAATAATAATAACTCTAAACCATTGAATAATTAATGATCATCCAGCTAATCTTGAACCACATCCGCAATTCCTTGAAGGTCTAACGTTTAGGAGGTAAATAATTTAATAGGTGCTCCTCGTATGAATACGGGCCTCTCAACGACCCTCGGGTTAATTTGTGGGAGGAGAGCTCAACAACTGAACTCCTACGCGCTGCCTCCTCACTCGTGAGTAAGTGGGAAATCTTTAAAAGATTATCAGTGTAGTCTGCTCGTTCTAATGATATAGGAGCATTATATTATTAAGATAAACAATACCTGAACCTTTTGATTGTTTAGCGAGTTGGTTATACGAGATTTACATAAGCATGTAAAATAACCAACTACAAAAACATGACGTCATACTTCTAGCGATTGGGTGGAAATGGGTTGTTTTTAATTTGTTATTAAATCACCATCTCCATCACAAACCGCTAATAAAAGACTAACAAAATCTAGATAAATAGTTACCTACTTATATACCTACCTAATAACGATAAACACACAGCTACACAAAATCGGCAAAAAAAAAACAAACTACATAGTTCACTAGCTTCCTTCCCCCCGTACACCGGCACCGCTCAATCTCTAACTTCGGAATACCATTGAATAATTCCCATCAGCGAGGAGTACCAACCTAACGGCGTTTTAATATTTTTCTGCGGTTGGCCCGCCTGCTTGTTAGCATGATGGCTGCATAAGTTCATTGTTGAGAAAAGTTGTATACAGAATACCTACGTGAAATGTTTTAGCATTCCTAGTCTAGGAGAATGCGGGGCATTGAATTATGGAGAGGAATGAGAATAGGAGGGTTATTGAAACTTAGAACTGCTTCTTGACTATGGCGTCGTAGTATCATGAATTTAGTCGTGTTTGCACACGAATTTAACCTCAGAATTTAAATGATTTTTTATATAGTTTTAATCAAATAGGTATATTTCACTTCTTTAGTCGCTATTCTCGGCTGTCAGTTATTTATTTTCTATGTCAATACAAACAGAATTGCAAAAAATGTTTGTTAGTATCTTATTTTGGTTCATTTTAAACAATAAGTGAATACTTGTTCTTTTTAACCACCATTTTCAGCATAATAATAGTTAATATGCAAATTAGCTAAAATGAAAGCTAACTGCGTCGTAACAGGACAGGTTGGTAAAGCTAAAAGTTAATAATAGTCTGTTGTTTGTGCGAACTATAAACCGTTACAGTTTGTGATTGTTTGCTTAACGACTATAAAATAACATGTCATTAGTCTGTGGCCCTTTTTAGGAAGCATTTGTGGATAGATCAGTGCGGCCTCACAGAGGAAATACAAGGTAGTGACAATAGGCAGAATGTGTTTTGTTATCCCAGATTATCTGAGCTTCTTCGGTAAATCAGCTAGTGCGGTAAACCGCACTAGCTGATTTACCGATCATAAATGATTGAAGAGGGCTGAAAGAACAAAAGTTTTACAAACTTACTTGTTAAGATACACAAATTCTAATCAAGAGTTCGAAAATGTTGATACATCTTTCTTTCATGTCAAATCAAAGGTTGTCTGGAAGACATTACTATCAGTGATTAAACTGCCATTGTACTCTTGATTATATGCTATGTAAGAAAGCTATGTTACTCCATGTTTTAATTTATATCATTCTGGAACCTGTGTTATTTTATTCATGCTAATACAAAATGAACTACAAAATAATGTAGCTCTCTCAATGTTGCTTCACAGTCTAATAAGGAAAAATGGAAAAACCAATATCCACGTCGCATCTGCCACCTTCACGATCAATAATCTCTGGCCACTTAAAGCTATGTCCACACGCGCCGACGTCACGAGTCGCGAGCAAACACCGCGGCCACCGCAGTGCTATTACATACATTTATACGTGTGCAGCGATCCTAACGGACACTGTCACCGCAAATCAGTGCGCTATGGACGTAACGTGATTTTTGTGGGCGTCGCGTGTGGCCCGCCTATCGAGTTCCACCTGGAATTTGTAGCTGGAAAGCTGGATTTTATATTGGTTTAGTTGGAGGACTGAAAAATCTGTATCTAGGTAAATACCAATTTCTCATTTCGTAAAACAAACTTGTTAAGAACGGTCTTCGGAATTGGAAGCTTACTTATTATAAAATTAAGTAGATAAACCATCTATCGACTCCACACAAAACATAGCTGTAGGCGTAATCATTTTCTCATCAGTGATTTATTTAAAATTGACGAAGAGAACGACGAAACGACATTTTAATTATGTTTACGTTTTTATGAAAACAATAACCTGTGGCACGTGCAATTAGTGTGTCTTTAGCTTAACTATCGTTTTTACATTTACCAGGAAAAAAATAGGTTTCCTTTTTTTTAATCAATTTATTATTTGGTTATCTATCATTCTTTTGACCGATTTTCTTAAAAACCTCTACCACTTTCATCAGATCTTTATCAGTGATAGTGATGTAACTATCTCAATATTCCCGCAATATAAAAACGCGAGCACACATCGTTGTTTCGCACATAAATCGCGGCAATCTGAAGTGCGCCGTACAAAGTGCGCGCGATGAGTAATGTGCACCGAGCCTTATCGAGCCACCGCGAGCCTTCAAGTAACGACTGCAATTAATACACCCGTGAAAAATAGGCAAATTATAATATAGGTATAGAAAACCATATGATACTGACCTTTGAACTTTATCCAATCATTTTCACCTTGGGATTATAAAGGTTAATTTTAAATCAAGCAAAAATGTTCACTCCATGTCTGTCTCTGACACTTTCACCATTTTACCATTGAATCAAACTTATTGAACTTTCAGTATAGGGTAAGTTTGAACCCCAAGAAAGGACATAGCCTACTTTTTATTTACATACATACATACATACATAAACACACGCCTTTTTTCTCATAGGGGTAGGCAGAAACCACAGAAATGACATTTACGCGGATAAAATTGTGAGCAAAAGCTAGTAGGTTATATACGACGATGTTTGATGGAACCCTATATCCATCAGTGCAATGGTTCCTTCACTTGAATGGTGTTGGTGATAACGTAACAATATTCTCAAATGCAATAAAGGAATAATCTTCAGTAACTACCCAAAATGATGGCTACGAGTATATCAAAACTTAGTATCGAAGGTAAAGAAAGATTAAATAATACTTTATGTAAGGAGTGAAAGCACCTATGAATATAAATAGCTTTTAGTGTGGGAGCAACTCCAGTATTCGTGAATAAATTTCGGTTTAATAGGGACTGATGACTATGGCAACGCGAATCTTTTTCTTGATTTTTTGGGCTGCTCCAGGCTTGTTAAAAGATTGTTCAAAGAAAGAGATCTGCCTCGGTCTGAGATACCTGTCTTTTAGAGATTAATTTTAAGATTAAAATATACGGGATTCAGTAAAATATTTAAGACTAGGGGTTTTTATCTGATGCATGTTTCTTACCTAAACTTCAGGTGTTGGCTTAGTGTGGAATGGAAATGAATATCGAAAATCATGTGATTCCGAGACAGTCGTGAATTTATTGTTATATATTTGACCTTCAAATCAATTATTTCTAGAAGTAGTATCCACACATTCCGAGCGAAGAATAAAGTTTAGGTAAAAATGCATCCAATTATCCAATCAATTTTTAATCCAACCCCTCTTAATAAACAAATATTCCACTCAATTCCGTACGTACGTTTGTATGTGCCATAATAGTGAAATTAATTTCCAAATCGGCGTGGTGTCATCATTAGCGAGTGTCATTGTTTCGAACTGTGCTGAGCGGAGCATCATCACAATGTCATGTTAATGCTCCATCGATAATGTATTTTGTTTGTAGTTTTTAATTTAGTTGATTGGAATAGCATTGTGACAATATCATAATGATGTCTCTTTATCAGCAATTTTCATGAAACGTTTATATTTTGGAGAATTAATGAGTTTCCAAGTTGGTACTGGTAGTAGTAACTTGCTCTATCAGTTGTATTTGCATTTCATTTTCATCTCAAGCTTTTGCAATGCAATCATACAATCATACTCATTATAATGTAACGATATTCAGTCTTTATAACAAATTTTAATATAAATAACAAACTGATTTTTCTTTTACATACATCTTTTCACGACCCAGCAAAAATAAGACTTTTATATAAAAATGAAAGTCAAATAACAGAATTCGTGTTCAAAATATACAAATCCTAAAAATAATGTCCACAAAAGATTGAAAGTCAAATAACTTTGTTAGTATTTTGCCTTCGTTCAAGGAACACGGCGCGGCGCGGCGCGGCATATAATTGACTCCAAAAGCCGATTTGATCTTTTGGGAAAATTGGTTTTCCATAAAGAAGGCGCTATCTGACCCGTTAATATCAGTTACGGAAATTATTTGTGGACTTAATGAAATACAGTGTAATGTACGAGTGTTGGTACTTAGTACTGATGAGTTCTTCTCCAACTGAAGTATGAAGGAGGAAGTGTGTCAGTTCAATGGGATCTCTTTTACTTAAGAATCAACTTAATTATAATGGATTGTGTGCGTGCCTCGAGGCCATTAATTTGAACCTTGTTTAAACTTGAGTTGCTGTTATACACTTTTTGAGCCTCCGGTTGTTTAAATTCAGAGTATTGTTTGCTCAATGACTAATGACATCCAGGAAGTATAGATTTCCCAGAAGTAAATCTATTGCTAAAATTACATCTCTCATCTCCGGTTTCCCGAACAAATAATGTGACAATTGTCAAGCGTGGGTGGGCTGCTGTGTTTGGTTGTTGATAATTTTAGTCAATCAATCACAGCTAATTTTTTATTCGAGAAATTACTTACTTGGATAAAAATATGCAAATTAGATACACAATTGAAATTCAATTTATAGGGAATAAAGTGGTATTTAGGTTCATTGTGCTATGCGTACACTGATCAAAGCTTATCTTCTACTTAATTCCTAGGAGACAAACCTGAGCCATATAACTTTAAACTAGTTTAATTTCGTCAGCAAATTCCAAAAGTTAGTCTCAAAATATGAATAATAAAATCTAAATTTCAACGTAAAGGGGGTAACACAAGCTATTTCGCAATCAACTAAAACACTAACTTGGGGACTTATTAAAAAACGTCTGTCACAGAAGTTTAGAAATACTCCTTACTCATTAACTCTTGAACAACAAAACAGTTTCAAGACAGCATTTCACAGCATTACATTTTGTTGGAACTCTTTTATACTTAAAGTCAAAAAGTCAGAGGAAAGTAGAGGGCAATGGGATGTTTATTTTATATCTCAATTAATTAGCTCTCGCTCGTAGCGAGTTTAATCCCGTATTCATGACGCAGACTTAATAAGTGAGTTGATTCAAATTGCAAAACTGCTAACTCAACAGGCGACTGTGTCGGACGGCGTGCGACACTGTGGCAACACCGCTAGCTCACCAAGCGACTGTGTCGGACGGAGTGCGACGCTGTGGTAACACCGCTAGCTCATCAGGCGACTGTCGGACGGAGTGCGACGCTGTGGCAACACCGCTAGCTCAACAGGTGACTGTGTCGGACGGAGTGCCACGCTGTGGCAACACCGCTAGCTCAACAGCCGACTGTGTCGGAAGGAGTGCGACGCTGTGGCAACACCGCTAGCTCAACAAGCGACAGTGTCGGACGGAGTGCGACGCTGTGGCAACACCGCTGGCTCAACAGGCGACTGTGTCGGACGGAGTGTGAAGCTGTGGCAACACCGCTAGCTCATCAGGCGACTGTGTCGAACGGAGTGCGACGCTGTGGCAACACCGCTAGCTCAACAGGCGACTGTGTCGGACGGCGTGTGACGCTGTGGCAATACGACTCACTCAACAGGCAACTGTGTCGGACGGCGTGGACGCTGTGGCAACACCGCTAGCTCAACAGGCGACTGTGTCGGACGGCGTGTGACGCTGTGGCAATACGACTCACTCAACAGGCAACTGTGTTGGACGGCGTGGATGCTGTGGCAACACCGCTCACTCAACAGACAACTGTGTCGGACGGCGTGGACGCTGTGGCAACACCGCTAGCTCAACAGGCGACTGTGTCGGACGGCGTGTGACGCTGTGGCAATACGACTCACTCAACAGGCAACTGTGTCGGACGGCGTGGACGCTGTGGCAACACCGCTCACTCAACAGGCAACTGTGTCGGACGGCGTGGACGCTGTGGCAACACCGCTAGCTCAACAGGCGACTGTGTCGGACGGCGTGTGACGCTGTGGCAACACCGCTAGCTCAACAGGCGACTGTGTTGAACGGAGTGCGACGCTGTGGCAACACCGCTAGCTCACCAAGCGACTGTGTCGGACGGAGTGCGACGCTGTGGGAACAACGCTAGCTCAACAGGCGACTGTGTCGGACGGAGTGCGACGCTGTGGCAACACGACTCACTCAACAGGCGACTGTGTCGGCCGGGGTTTGACGCTGTGGCAACACCGCTAGCTCAACAGGTGACTTTGACCGACGGCGTGCGACGCTGTGGCAATACCGCTAGCTCAACAGGCGACTATGTCGGACGGAGTGCGACACTGTGGCAACACCGCTTGCTCAACCGGCGACTGTGTCGGATCGAGTGCGACTCTGTGGCAACACCGTTAGCTCAACAGGCGACTGTGTCGGACGGCGTGTGACGCTGTGGTAATACGACTCACTCAACAGGCAACTGTGTCGGACGGCGTGGACGCTGTGGCAACACCGCTAGCTCAACAGGCGACTGTGTCGGACGGCGTGTGACGCTGTGGCAATACGACTCACTCAACAGGCAACTGTGTTGGACGGCGTGGATGCTGTGGCAACACCGCTCACTCAACAGACAACTGTGTCGGACGGCGTGGACGCTGTGGCAACACCGCTAGCTCAACAGGCGACTGTGTCGGACGGCGTGTGACGCTGTGGCAATACGACTCACTCAACAGGCAACTGTGTCGGACGGAGTGCGACGCTGTGGCAACACCGCTAGCTCAACAGGCGACTATGTCGGACGGAGTGCGACACTGTGGCAACACCGCTTGCTCAACCGGCGACTGTGTCGGATCGAGTGCGACTCTGTGGCAACACCGTTAGCTCAACAGGCGACTGTGTCGGACGGAGTGCGACGCTGTGGCAACACCGCTAGCTCATCAGGCGACTGTGTCAGACGTAGTGCGACGCTGTGGCAACACGGCCAGCTCAACAGGCGACTGTGTCGGACGGAGTGCGACGCTGTGGCAACACTGAACAGCTTATCTATAATAACGCTCAACAGCTTATCTACCATTATTATCATTTATATTAAAAACAATAAAAATATTTATCGAGGGTGACACACATGACAAAACATACAAGCATCAGTAGTGGCCCCGCCGTTGTATCGCACACCAGCACTGAAGGTAAATAAACTAGTAGCATCCTCCTCCACTTTTTGCTCAACAAAGGCACACAGAGCGGGCTTAATTTCCGAATTTGTGACATATTTGTATGTATGACAGTGTTTGTATTCTGTGTACAACGTATTTTGGTTTTGTGAATTCAATCCCTGCGTGGAGGTGCAAATGACTGTGTTGTCCTCAAATTCAGGTCATTTCAGAAACAGAGAAACCTGCTATGTCTAGCTGCTAAAGTTATAATATTTCTCTAACTACGTGTTTTCCATTTGGATGAAACTCATTTCATAAAGTTTTAAAACATTCTTAAAAAATATATAGATTTGCGTCGACTGATTTCACAAGAAAACTTCAGAAGAAAGCAACTTTGAAGTTAGCCATCTAAAGATTGCTTAGATTCCCAATTTTCTCAACTGGAAAGAAATGGTTCTACCTATTTCAGAAGCCACCAAAAATCTACATAAACACGTCTTAAATATTCAAGATCGCCCCCAAATACCCAAAAATGTTAAGAGCCCTAAGCAAAATTGTCTCTAACCTAATAGTGTCCACCTCCTTCGGAATCGCGGCGGTGCGTGACGACACCGAATTGTGCGCACCTTCCGTTAAATTTGCTCCGACAATAAGGCCCTCGGGAATCGGCCCTGCGAACACCGTATGATATTATCCCGGAGTGACCACGGGACCCCAATCTACCAACACATAGGCGCAAGACACGAGAGGCATGAGATCTTAAAAAACTTTAACATAATCAGCGGTTTTGACCCTTCTTACTCATTACTCGACAATACTAGTTGAAGTATGAATGACGAAGTACAAGATTTTTTAAAAAAGATTGCAGAACAATATAAAACAGATCAATTGTGATAATGATCTAAGTAATTACACAGAGCTAACATTAGTATTCATTTGTATAACAATCACATCAACTGCTATTACTGACGGAGGCGATTAAGATCATACCGGACATAGACTACTAGTCACAGCACTAATTTATGGTATCGACATCCTAAATTGTCGTGTTTATAGTGATGTCCTTTATTCCACGATCTATGTCTTCCGACGTACAATATGTAGATAGGAATCTAGTTAGATTTAGTTGGTACACCTGGCGCCTTGTTCCTGCTTTATGTTGCCGCTAGACACCAATTTAAATCAAGTTTGCTCGTGGCAGCTACTGCTGCTGATCTAGATTAAGGTAGTCAAGAAATTAGACCGCTATGGTCGGGATAGAAGTACATTCTGAGGTGACGGATAATTGAGATGAGTGGGAAAAAAAGACATGCTATATAAATATAGTTAAAGGCAGAAAAATCATGACATCCGCAGTGTGTTAGCCAAGTTCGGAGATAAAACAAGCGACTACTGAAATGTCGATTTTACACTGTGTTTCTTTTTTGACAGTTAATCCTTACCAAGTTAGAAATGTGATATCAAAGAAAGTAACGAATTGTTTTTTAAACAAATAATTGTAGAGACATGAATTGAAGAACGTTGTACTTTCGTTGTACAGCTATAATAAAGGAACTGCTGTGAAACTGGATACCGTCAACCCCGAAAATGATTTCTACCAAGCTTGGCTTCTGTTTCAAGTTTATGTTTTTTATTAAACTTTTCTGTGAAAAGGAAACCATATAATAACTCACTGCATGCCGTTCATTATGTTTACTTTATGACTTTAAAGTCATTTTATTAAAAATATTAACATAACAGGAGTAAATGTATAAAACGGGTGCAGTTACCCGAGTATTCTCTTGACATAATTCCATAGTTACCCTTTTGCAGCTTCAACGTGAATAGAGAAGCTGTTTTTATAAAACCACCTCGTTAACCAGCCCTTTTATCCGGATCCGAAGTGAATGAAATATTCAGTGCAGAATTAAAACTTTTTGGATGGAGTCATCAAATAGCCCGTACTGCAGGTGTCGTTCGCAAAAAGTACATTCCATACAGGACGCGGGACTGGCGGTACGCCGCACCGACAAACGAATTGTTTTCGTTTTGCTTCCTGTCCGTCGGCAAAGGAGAATTGTTTTTTGTATTGTCGGACAAATTCATGGGGAGGGTTCGGATTTGGGATGACTTGGTTTAGTGAGATAAAGGTTAAATGCTCGTTTCTCTGGAAGATCGAATTAAAAATTAGGAGTATTCATCTATTAAATTAGGTAATTAGGAATTAAGGTATTAATCTATCTAATTCGTTTAAAAAATCGAAATATAAGTATAATATAAGTTTAATAAATAAAATAGTTTTGATTTATGGGGTTGAAGATTGGCCACTTTAAGACGCTGTAGGTGTATCTATGTAGTATCCTAATTTACCCTGACCTTAGAGGGGCTACCTGCCCGTGGAAGACGCTACCAGCTACCCAGCACCGCCTGTAACTTGGACCGCGGAGCAGTTTTCTGATTAGCATCAGACGCTGCCCTTTGGCTTACCTTTTGACGTTCGATCATATTGACCGTTTGTGCGTACCTTTTTCAACATCTATTGCAAATAGACATATCAGTTATATTGAATTTTATATTAACTTTTCGAATGGGGAATTTTGTAGCTTATTTACGTTATGAGGGATAATATTAATAACCATTTAGTCTTGTAGAATTATGTACATGTAAACATTAACGTATTTTGCCAAGATATTAGGTATTTTCAAAATATTCATAGCGTTACTTATCTATAATCTTCAGATATTATGAACTGTTCTGCCTGTTTATCGTGTATTATGCCTTGAATTTTACTCCTCATATCCAATGTACGAGTAGCATTTTCTTGTTTTGAATAACACAAGTTTTAAAATTCAACGTCTCACATTCACAATAGTTGGAATTATTTTCGTACATCATAAAACACCTCGCAAGAACAACTTTAACATAGCGTACAGAATTAAGTCCTCAAAAGTTGAAAGTCTAAAACAAAATATAAATGAACAATTTCACAAAAAACTGACTTTCTTTAGCAGACCTGCAGCAAAAATGCGGTCAGAGCTCTCGGGCGAGGCCTGGTGACACACTCTATGCAAATGTTCCACGCTGTACGAAGCGGCGACTTCTTTCGCCTTATGCATAACAATTTTGGCTAATTCCCTACACCAGTCTTAATCGCAGTCGGACATGCTAATATTTTTTTTCTTTCGCTGTCGGTTCCCCGACAAAGTGTTACGAGTACATTGGCGTTTCTTTTTCCCGTTAATCTCGTGGTCGTAAGCGCGACTCCTAAGCGTGGGTTTCCAGATTCAAATCCAGGCCACGATTATTAGGTTTATCAATTAGGAATATTACAGTAGCAGCCCGGAGTTTGAAAGTTGGTGGTCTGACACGCTCTTGCTCCGAAAAGTACATAAAGTCATTGGTCCTTCGACTGAGTTTCCCCGGTCATTTCGAAATGCCTTCCCATCGGACTACAAGAGTGAGGGAAGGAGTGCACCAATATTTATGCACACCCTTGTCCACTACAACACCTATGTCTACTGTCTGAACTACACTAAGGTAGCCCCCCTTGGCCAAAATTCAGTCGGGACAATATAATTGACGTTTCTTCTTAAAAAAATCTCAGTAGCAACCCTTTTTGATTACAATATCGTCCCCTAATGATATAATGTAGCGACGTGTGGTCGTAACATACACCTCTGCTTCACCCGTCGAGAAAATAGGCGTGATATTATGTTAATTATACCCTTCTACTAAAACACATGGTGATACATTAGTGTGTATCATTGCGGTTGTTCTGTCGTACATATTCTAGTAGCTACATGAAAACTTAAGGAACTAGAGAGAAACATCTTGTTCAATGCCAATACTAATACATTTGTAATGAGTTCAAGCGAAGGAGGAACCATTTCATTAGCTACCCTAATAAAGCTGGCTGTAACATTATCTACTATTTATTGTGCATTGCTTGGAGTTTAACTGCGACTTATAGTTACTATTGTTTGTATTTTAATGATTTTGAGAACTGTTGTAGCGAGATTTTGTTTTTAGCTCTGGAAACTTGTAAAGTTAATAAAACGATCAACAGACTTATCAGTCATGTAGACATAACTCATTTCAAGCGTGTTTAGGATTATAAGGCAAAGCTCTCTCATGATCAATTTCCATAGAACAACAAACAACCCTTCCATGTTTACATTTTCACACGATCCTGTCAGCTTCACAACTTAGAGGGGATTTTTTGATCCTCCTGTACATCAGCAACATCTGGCGACATTATTATCCTTCGTGACATAAGTCCCTATCCGTGCTTGTACCATTTCATCAGCCTACAATTAGTCCGTCCCGCACAAAATCAGGGTTGCCACCTGCCGCGGATATCCAAAAACTAAATGAAAAGGGCCGCGGCGTGGTGCCGGTTCGCTCCCGGCTCGGGTGTGCATTATTCATGACATCGACACGCACGCCCGCGTATGAATTGAAACGAACCGGCGCGACGTTCGCCTTTTATAGCCCCAATGTAAATACGCTCCTCGAGCGATCCGATTCGGATGGATTTGATTTTTCAATGATAAATTTTAAAATTACATTATCTTTCATAGGGAGATGTTTGTGACGGTCCTCGGTTGAGATTTTAGTTAGAGTAAATATTTTGAAATAAACACTGCGACGTTAACTTTATTTAACTTTACAAAGTCCATGTTGTAGGAACATTTTAAACAAAACGAATGATAATAAAATGCAATGCTTTTCGTTGCCCAAAAAAAACAGCCTAAATACTTGAGCTTTAAAACCGGCATGGTCGAATTTACAGTTTAGTTAGATGTAACTTCTCTACACTCGAAAAAGTCGCCTCTAAAATGCTGCTGTTATATTTTTACTTTTTATTTTTATTCGCTAACTAAACAAATACCAGCGCGACAGGACCGCTGACCAGTGAGAGCGTCAAAAGAGTGCTGCTATAGTCATGCTCATATTATACAAGAATAATGTTTCTAAATTAGATGTTGACTCTATTTTGGTAATTATCCATGTCAACTGACTATCTTTCAAAATGCAATAATTAGCTTAGATCGCGGAACAATCAGTAGTTTAGATAATAATATTGTAGCCATACATGCACCACTTCAATGTTAGTGATTGTAAATTCATTTTTAATATCGTCAGTTTCCACAAACATTATCTCAGTATAAAAGTTTTATGCGTTGGTAGTGAAATATGTGATGGAACACAACTGACAATGAATGTATGAAATGTGATTCTTCTTATTTTGCACACTATGTTATGTCGACATAAATAAAACGAAATGTATGTTTGTTTCTGAGTAAGTTCCATTAAAAACATAACTTGCTTTGAAGCAAGCATCTCTCTGAAACTGTTAAATGTTATGTATCAGACCTTTCAGGCTAGGTTTAGTATTCATAGAATATGAGAGTTAGCCATACGAGATGGTTGCTAACCAGAAATTGTATTACTTTTGTAAATAGCAGCGACAAAATTTTGTAATTACATTATATTCATTCTTTTTCAGTATAGACAGTAATTTGGCTGGTCCAACTCCAAAAATAATTCCATAAGTTTCCCCAAAAAAGACATTCGAAAATAATTGCTTCATAATATTATCACCTATGTATTATACGTCAACAAAAGCTTTCCCGCGCCGCGGCCATGTTAAAAAATTCAATTAAAAACCTCATTTGTGTTTTCATCAAGTTAAAAACTCTAGTCGTGTCTGTTCGAGGCCGAAATATTAACACACGGTGTGAGGAGGAAGAGGGAAGCGACAATAGACGAGTATTGATTAGGAAGTTATATATGTACGTAGATACAGATAATTTTCAACAGTCAAACATAATTGGATTTTTCGTCGTCCTTTTGCCGCCATGTTGCATTCAAATGTTCCCTAATTGGCAGGAGCAAATTGGCATTAGGAAACGCGGTTATTAAATATTTCACAATATTATCGTGCTTTTACATAAATAAAGTCAACGAAATATTAGGTATTTCTTTTGCAAACATTAATTATATTAATACTAAAATATGAACACGTGAGTCACAACATAGCTGCAACGATACTAATTAAAAACTAACCAACAGCGCTTCCACAAATCTAGATCAAAACAAAATAATTAACAAAATACAGTAAAACAAACACACGTATGTAAAAGCTCTCGTGCAAACAACGAGATCCTCCTGTAACTCGCGCCGAACAGAACGAAGCAAAACTCTACTCTTTGACTTGGAAACAAATAGTTAATTACCTAGAGAGCTCGTTAGGCATGGATTGTGCCAAAGTTGCCTCTACTTTTTACAGTGCACCCACCAAGCCTTAAGTTCGCGGGGTTTTAAACGAACCAAGAAACAGCTACGTTCTACTTACGACGTTTTTTTAGACTACCGTTGTAGTGAATGGAATGCTTGAGAAATGAAGGTGACTCGCTTCAAATGGTTTTGGTTTTGTTTCGTTTTCATATTCGGCTGGTTAAAAGGGATTTTGTTAGGTGACTTTGACTTATTTTGGGAATGTTAATTAGGTGCTATTTTTACTTTCAAAACTTTGGTAATGCTTTTTCATTTATGCATTGTAGTATGTTTACTGTTAAGCAAGAAAATACAATTTTATTTTTCTCGTTTGGAAAACGTTTATAAAATACTAAGAGAGAACTACATTTACCGAGTGTAAATGGCACAAAAGAAATGTGAAGAGAAGATCTTGCTATTTAATGAGGTCAAGGATTTCTTTTTATTTAAATAAAAAAAGCTTAAAGGTGCTGCACCTACAAGGAAATGTCACTTCAAACCAAGCTTTCATTAAATTGATATCAATATCAGTAGAACATTATTATATTGACATCAATGAAACGAAATATTGACGCTGAAATTCGAAACGCTGAAATTTTAATGGTTCTTTACCAGCGGCAGAACGATCTTCAAAAAGGTTTTGTTTCTTTTCAAATAATTTAAACAAAAAAAAACATCATACAAATATTTACTGTTTCCAAGCCACGTTGCTATTTTTAATCTAATTTAAATAAATAAATCAATTTTATAAGCAAGAAAAAATCACTACGCTGCAGGAAAAAAGGCACACAATTATCGCAGTGTATAACCAAACCTAAAGCAAGCCATTGAACATACCAGAAATTACTTCATAATCTACACCAACCCTTGAAACTAATTGAATACAATTAGCGTTAAAAACGAATTGAGAGCACCTCGTAAAAATTAAAAGTGCAAAAAAATGAGAACAGAAACAGAGATCCTTTGTGGTAATCCAAAAAGGAATTGTTTCTAACATATTATTTGAACGCGAACATCCCAAATTATACAGTACTGCTCCACAAAGAGCACACCTCCGATGCAGCCACCTCATCTGCACCAGAAGGGAGTCAGTTCATGTTTTAAATCGCATTACATGAAACAAAGGGACCCTCGGCCCGAGCATATGTTATAGTGCTTTTATTACGCCGCATATGGGCTAAATGTGTGCCATATTGGTTTATTTATCTTCCTATAAACTGTGTGCTGTGTGATATTTAGGATGTTTTTCTTGGAAATCATGTGCTTTGTCGTTTTGAGTAGATTTTGCAGAAATGTTATGATTATTAGTCATAGGTATGTCATGATTTGCGGAATGGACTAACGAGAAATGTTTGAACCTGGTCTAGGGACTAAAAGTTAGAAGTAACAGTTTAATAGGATTTTTAATGTAGTGTAATTATTATTTTGTAAGCTTATTTTAATTCGGTGTGGAATAAAATGTAACATTTCAGTACCTAAATATCCCCAATATTCTATATATTAATTTTTTAGAATAGCTTCACCAAAAGCCTTAGTATACAACATATCTTAAGCGTAGATTTTACAGTCCTGAACTTATATAGTTGCCAATTACTGGCCTAACAACATTCACAAAAATACGTGATAACATAAAAGAAAAATAAATTAAAACGAAAACTAAAACGAGTAGATCTAGAAATAGGTATCAAATAGTAAAGTGAACACGTGTCCAGTACAAAATTAGAAAACTCTACTCTTAAAATATTAGAAACTAATAAGAAAATGGCAGACTAAGTCGTGATCGGGCCTGTTGGTCTAGTGGTTAGTGGCCCTGACTGCTAAGCCGGAGGTCGTGGGTTCGATTCCCACCCAGGACAAACTGTGTGTGATGAGCATGATTGTTTGTTCTGTGTCTGGGTGTGATTTATCTATATATGTATGTATTTATAAATTATATAAGTATATATATCAGTTGTCTGGTTACCATAACACAAGCCCTGCTTAGCTTGGGATCAGATAGCCGTGTGTGAGTTGTCCCAAGATATTTATTATTATTTATTTATTTATCAATAAGAGTAGAAACTATTCCAAGAATAGGACAGACTACACCAACAATAACAGTATCTAGCTCGAAATAGTAAATCAGCACAATGCCTTTATATTTATAATCCCGTATCAGAACATTCACAGAGCTGTTTAAAGCGGGGTAGGTAGGCTAATATATGCTACGTAAGATTCACTATATATTATTCATAGAGACGCACGCACGCTTGCTTCGTCTGAACACATTCGACGATTCGCCTTTATTGCCAGACCCAAATGTGTTTATATACGCTGTGTCTCCGCGAAACTCTTTTATGGTCTGTTTATGGGATTTAGGATTTTGATCTGGTTATTTTAAATCTAGTTTTCCTTTGTATTGTGGTGGTTTAGATTTTGTTTAGCGGTTTTTTCATTAGGTATATTTTCTGATACTGATGCTAATATGCCTACATATTAGCATCTGTGTAACAGTTTGGGTAACAGTTTATAGTTAAGTAGCTATTCACATATCTCTACATAGTATAGTATATAAAGTCGCTTCCCGCCGTCTGTACCTCTGTACGCTTAATGTGGTCATTATTATTAGATAGAGTGATTCTAGAAAAAGGTTTAAACGCATAAAACATCACGCTACGATCAAAGGAAGTGGTGCAGTACCCAAAGACGTAACTGAACATGGGTGACACCGCGGGATATAACAGTATAACACATCTAATATGAACGGAGTAACTACCGCGGAGCTGAAGAAATCGCCTTGACCGACAATGGTCGGATCACATCATCAGCTAGCATACATATAAATTTTAAATGACATTTCGCAGTGGAATGTTTTTGATTAATTTCTAAATTTTCAAGATTCTTGTTTTGTCAACAGAACAATGTACAATAGTCCAGTAGCATTCAGACACAGAAAATATATTGTACAAAAACTTTCTTAACAACGACACAAGTTTGGTTTTCCATGAATACTTAAATACGCCAGCGGCTGTTAAAAAAATACCAAAATAAAAGGCAACTGAAACTGGATAGCAACGATAGATGGAAATAGAATCAATCAATCCTCTTCAAATGCTTTCAAAAGAATAAATAGTGTACAATGAAAAACAGTGATTGCCCACTTAAAATTCATCAGCGAAGTTCGATGCTAGAAACATTTTCTGGGACAAATAATAACAAAAAGGCTTGGCCTGGATTTTAATGCTAGGGATGTGCAGGAATAAATTCACGAAGATTTTTCAGTGGACGCGGCGCGACTGCGTAATTTGTATGCTGCGTAGTAGCGGGGTTCCGCATGTTGTTCCGGTTCGTGACGGAGATCATTAAAGAAGCAAGAATATGAATAATTAAATAAGAAGAATTCAGAGTATTAGAGAAGCTCTATCAAAATGTTTCCTCGTGTCCTTATTTTAAGAACAAATTTAGCAACTGTCAATTACTACATTTCGAAAGAGGGATTTAAATTTTTTAACGTAATATCTATACTTTAGTTTGCGGTTACTGCTACGCTCCATTGTCTTGTATCGTGATGTTATATAGCCTATATATCTATACCCGAATCGAGCCATCATAATACAAGTATCCAAAGATTGGCGTGTTTAAACAAACAAACAAAACTCTTCAGCTTTATTATATTAGTATAGATATTGTGTAATGATAAGCTGTCGAAAGATCAATATTGTTGAGCCGTTTTTACTAAACAAATATTGGCACGAACTCAATTTTATTATCATCTCAATGTCAATCACCGAGTTTTTTTAATGATTACTCGTGTTGGGAATCTTGCCCAACAACGAGGCGATGCGCTCGCGACGGGCGTTACGTCACCGGGGGCTACGTCACTTGGCGCTGCGTCACCTCAGGCGACGCGCTCGCGACGGGAGCTACGTCACCGGGTGGCCTACGTGACCAACTGCACGACGGCACAACGGCCATTTTGTGCTGCGGCGCGGCGGCGGGGACCACTCGAGCTCCGGCCTCCACCAAGAAAAGACGGTCGTCACAACTAATATTATAATTGTCATAATTATTGGAAGACTTCAAGACAATACATTGTAAACATACAGTCCACTAGTTTCATTTAATTACTACTGAGCCCGAGGGAATCCAACATGGTCCTTCGAGGCCCTTAGCGCGTCAAGAATTCAAGATTTTCAACGATTGCGTGAAGAAATTGGCGTGGCGAACGTCTACGGACATTGGACCCGAGCACGTGTCATTTTTGGAGGCGAAGAAAAGAAGACCACAAAAGACGTCTGAAGTCGACAAGTGGGAGGACATAACCATTGGTATCGTTCCAATTTATCCTTTATATTTCCTTTCTTGCCATATTCCATCAAAATACAGCTTCTATTAGGTGTGCGTTTTTATATAGACTAAATAAACTTAGTCTGCCTACAGCGCAGCGATCCAATACTAGCTTCAGGTATATTAAACATTATTTTTATTATACCAATACTTACTTCGCTAATGAGCAAAATCATAATTATTTCATACGACATTGTTCGTGCACTTACTTGCTTACAATAGCATAACGGGCCGGTAAACCGGTTCGTTTAACGCATTAAAATATAGCTATCTGCATCGCATCACTACATATGCTTGTGACCTTGCGGACATCGCAACATAATTGACACAAGTCATCGCACGTGGTTATTTAAAATTTGCTTTTAGCTTATTATTTATCAGTATTCAGTGCGTGAGTTACCGACATGACGAGCGAAAACGTTGATAAATTACTACGCAAACGTAGTAGTATGAAATCAAAGTTAACTATTTTCGGGAACTATTTAAACTTATTTAAAACTTGCAGTGACCCAAGTAGTGAGCAGTTGATCGATCTAGATGGCCGGTTTAAACGATTTGATGACTTATATGTTATTTACGACGCTTTACAGTGCGACATCGAGTTACTTTGCGATGACCCTGACAAGGAACGTGAGGAGCGCGAGCAATTTGAGGATCAATATCACAAACTGGCGGCGACGGCGAGGAGTCTGCTCAGCGCCCGTCTTCCTCAGAAACGCGAGTCTCAGGATGGATCCGTAACGGGCTTCGAGGATGCTCAGGCAAGTGACTTTAAATCGCATTGCGTTAGATTGCCAAAGATCAATTTACCTACCTTTCACGGGCAATATCAACACTGGCTTGAATTTGGGGACACATTTGTTTCGCTGATACATTCTAGAACGGATATAGATGATATAAATAAATTGCATTATTTACGTGCGTCATTAAAAGGCAGTGCATTGCTGATCATAGACAGTCTAGATTTTAAAAGTTCAAATTACGAATCGGCCTGGAATTTAATCACCAGTCGATACAATAATGAGAAATTACTCATAAACAACCACGTTCAAGCGTTATTTAACGTGGACCAAATTACAGAGGAATCGTGTTCGTCAATTCGTCATATAATTGATGTCACAAATAAAAATCTTAGAGCGTTAGCGACATTAGATCAACCAACGCAATATTGGGATACCCTAATAATTCATATGATGTCATCAAAACTTGACAAAATAACACGTAGGGAGTGGGAAGAACATCGCAACTCACTCAGCAATTCTCCTACTTTAAAGGCTTTTCTGAGCTTTCTTAGCAACAGGGCAGACCTATTGGAAACCTTGCAGGAGCATAGAAAAGGTAACAATAAAACAGACAAGACTTCTAGTAATTCAAACATCACTATACATTCTAAACATAATCAGAATTTGAAAAATAATGACAAAAAGAAACATAACTTAAATAAAAAAACAAACTGTCCAGTATGCAGTCAAAATCATACCATGTATTATTGTAAAGAATTTAAGTCTCTTTCTATAGAAGACCGCATTCAGAAAGCTAAGGATGCGAAAGTCTGTCTAAACTGTTTGCACCCAGGTCATGTTGATACCGACTGCCGTTATGGGTCTTGCAAATATTGCAAACAGAAACATTGCACGCTTTTGCATCTGCATGGCCAAGAACCAACACCCCAACACCCAATGCCTGCCCAAAACTTTACAGCAGCTGCTGCTGATTTTGTACAGCTTACTACTGCTTCGCATGTATTACTGTCCACAGCTCTCGTGAAAGTGCCTGATGACAAGGGTTACCTGCATAGTGCTCGCGTGCTGCTTGACAACGGGAGTACAGCCAACTACGTCACAGACTCGCTGTGTGGTAAGCTGGGTTTGTCGCGGCGAAGTACAGGTACCACAGTGACAGGTATTAATAATCAGACTTCCCAATGCACACAATCCTGCAGTCTAACTATAATGTCCTGTTACAACGACTACAGTGTAAGCATAGATTGTCATATCTTACCTCATATCACAAAGGCCTTACCAGCTGCATTCATAAATTTAGACAACATTGCTATCCCAATGGGTGTGAGTCTCGCAGACCCCTCGTTTAATATCCCATCAAAGATAGATATATTAGTCGGAGCAGAAATATTTTGGTCAGTCTTATGCAACAATTCAATAGAATTAGGCAAGCATAAGCCTAAGTTGTATGAGACACAGTTAGGCTGGCTAGTGTCAGGGTACGTTGGACACAGAAATTCTCAAATGCAAGAAGCCTCGGTTTGTAATTTTACAAATGAAAGTCCAGACTTAACTCGCTTCTGGGAGTTAGATACTGTAGCAAACAAGCACTCACTTTCTGCGGAAGAACGTGCTTGTGAAAAAATTTTTTTAGACACTACTGTACGCAAAAGAGATGGTCGTTTTGTCGTTACAATACCCCTTAAAAAAGATCCCTCAGTTTTAGGCGATTCCTATTTTAGGGCAAAGTGTCGGTTTTTATCTTTGGAGCGTAGGTTTACACGTGAGCCTGAGTTTAAAAACATGTATTTAGAGTTTTTGCGCGAATATGAATTATTAGGTCACATGACAGAAAACCTAGAAGCATCGCCTAACTCGCAACAAAGTGTCAGGTATTACATGCCACACCACGGTGTGATTCGCGAATCTAGTCTTTCCACAAAGCTTCGTACAGTGTTTGATGCGTCAGCCGTGACTAAGTCAGGGTTGTCATTAAATGACATCCAGATGGTAGGCCCCACCGTACAAGAAGACATTTATTCAATCTTAGTACGCTTTCGACAACATAAATATGTAGTCACGTGTGATGTAGAGAAAATGTATCGAGCGATAGAAGTAAATCCTCTACAGCGCCCTCTACAACAAATAATTTTTAGATATAGTCCCGAAGAGCCGCTAAAAACGTATACTCTTAACACGGTTACTTATGGTACAGCATCGGCGCCCTACTTAGCCACCAAATGCCTCGTTAGTTTAGCATCTGACGCGACCATTGATAGCGACGTAAGACGCTCCATACAGAGAGATTTCTACGTCGACGACTATTTAAGTGGTTCATCCACAATAGAAAAAACGGTTAAATTATGTAAGGGAGTCATAAGCACATTAAAATCAGCCCAATTTATTCTAAGAAAATTTAAATCAAACAATTTAGAGATATTAAAGCAAGTATCTCCATGTACTGATTCTGATAATAATATCTTAGATATTTCAAGCACAAACACACAGGCATCATCTAAAACTCTTGGTCTCAATTGGGTCTGTGATACTGATAAATTGTCATTTGTAATTAACATACAATTGCACAGTAAAGTAACCAAACGTCACATACTTTCTGTCATTAGTCAAATTTTTGACCCTTTAGGTCTTGTAGCGCCATGCATAGTTGAGGCTAAGATAATTATGCAAAAATTGTGGCTAAAACAGTATAATTGGGATGATGAAGTGTCCCAAGAAATAAAAGAACACTGGCATTCATTTGCTAATACTTTACCACTACTCAATAAATTAAAAATTCCCCGCTGGGTATTAACTGACGATTGTTTAATATATGAAATGCATATATTTTCCGATGCTTCACAAGCAGCTTACGGTGCATGTATATACATTAGGTCTATAAATCATGCAGGGCCAGTTAAGGTACAGCTTTTAACAGCAAAGAGCAGAGTAGCACCTATAAGGCCAACAACAATTCCACGGCTCGAGCTTTGCGGGGCATTATTGGCTGCAAGATTGTGTGCAAAGGTGTTGCCAGTTCTGACATTACCAATTAACAAATGTAGCTTCTGGTGTGATTCTACAATTGTATTAGGCTGGTTATCTACACCTTCCTTACAATTAAAGAATTTTGTTAAACACCGAGTTCATGAAATTCAAGAGTGCACAGAAGGTCACTCGTGGCGCTATGTACCGTCAGCGGCCAACCCGGCCGATCTCGTCTCTCGTGGGCTGAACGCTGATTACATCAGTGCTTCCACTCTTTGGTGGTCAGGTCCAACTTTCCTAATGAAAGGTGAAAAAGAGTGGCCAAGTATGCCTAATCATAAAAGCGATGGGAAGATTGATCTACCGGACGTAGTTGGTTGTCATTTAGTACATATCAGTAATACTGACATAGATTTAATTTCAACTTTAATTAATAATAGATCTAGCTTTAGTCATTTACAACGATCAGTAGCATATGTACAGAGGTTTATATACAATTGCCAAAATAAAACTAATAAATTAATTGGTGAATTGTCAATTGAAGAACGTAAGAATTCTTTAAATTTAATCATTAGAAAGGTTCAGTTAGAAATGTTCCCTGAAGAATATGCTGTTCTTAAAGGAGGAGGAACTCTTTCTAAAAAGAATAGACTCAAGGCCTTATCACCCTTCCTAGATCATAATAATGTGCTGCGGGTTGGTGGCAGACTAGATAATTCTCCCTATAGTTACGATACAAAACACCCAATCTTACTGTGTAGCAAACACCACTTCACAAAAATTTTATTTCGTCATTTTCATATAAAGTTTTTACACAACGGTCCCCAGTCATTATTGTCTAACATAAGGCAAACTTATTGGACCTTAGGTGGTCGAAATCTGTCTAAATGTGTCGTAAACAAGTGTGTTCTGTGTTGTAGATATAAAGCGGAGACCGTTCAACCGATCATGGGGCAGTTGCCGTCTTCCCGCACTGATCTGGAGTTTCCTTTTCTTCACTGTTCTGTTGATTATGCCGGGCCAGTGTTGATTGCTGACCGTAAAGGTAGAGGTTGCAAATTAATAAAATCATTCTTGGCAATCTTCATTTGCAATTCGGTTAAGGCCTGCCATATTGAGCTCGTTACGGCTCTATCTACAGACGCATACATAGCTGCGTTGAACCGATTTGTATCCCGTCGCGGGAAGCCGCAAAGTATAACATCCGATAACGGCACGAACTTTGTCGGTACTTATAACGAACTTTCTAAATTTTTAGAGCATTCAGACCTTGAGGGTCCAATCGCTGAAGAGGGTATCGAATTCAAATTCGTACCTGCCTATAGTCCCCACTTCAATGGCTTAGCTGAGGCAGCTGTTCGTTCGACCAAGCACCACCTCAGACGATTGTTGCAAACCACTCATTTTACTTTCGAAGAAATGACTACATGTCTTTGTCAAATAGAAGCTGTGTTAAACTCCCGGCCTCTTACTCCTCTATCCTCGGATCCCTTGGACCTTTCTCCTCTAACTCCAAGTCATTTTTTAATTGGACGATGCTTAATGGGAATTCCTCATCCACAGGTGTCTGACGTGAACATAGACTGCATCAATCGCCTTGAGCGATTCAGAAGAATAGAAGTGGTGAAACAACACTTCTGGAAGCGATTCTCCTTAGAGTATGTCACTCTTCTGCAACAGAAAGTCAAGTGGCAGTCGTCCAACAAGGACTTGAAATTAGGCGCTCTGGTATTAATTAAGGATAGAGCCCTGCCCCCCATGTTGTGGTCATTGGGACGAGTAGTCAACCTTTACCCTGGAACCGATGGGGTGTCAAGGGTCGCCGAGATGAAGACGAAAAGGGGCACCATTCGGAGAGCCTTTAATAATATCTGTCCCCTTCCAGATTTTTGAAGTTGCACTTCAACCCGGGCAGCATGTTGGGAATCTTGCCCAACAACGAGGCGATGCGCTCGCGACGGGCGTTACGTCACCGGGGGCTACGTCACTTGGCGCTGCGTCACCTCAGGCGACGCGCTCGCGACGGGAGCTACGTCACCGGGTGGCCTACGTGACCAACTGCACGACGGCACAACGGCCATTTTGTGCTGCGGCGCGGCGGCGGGGACCACTCGAGCTCCGGCCTCCACCAAGAAAAGACGGTCGTCACAACTAATATTATAATTGTCATAATTATTGGAAGACTTCAAGACAATACATTGTAAACATACAGTCCACTAGTTTCATTTAATTACTACTGAGCCCGAGGGAATCCAACACTCGTGTCACGATTATTTCTTATTATTATTTCTATTCGTTATTTATATCAATCTAATTTTGAAAAGAAGCTGTTGTGAGTAACATTTCGTACATTATAATCTCTACGGAACCTTTTCACTGGCCACCGCAACATTCGTCCCCAAACTATGGAGCGTACGTCACTGGCGGGAGGGACCGTCAAATCCTGCTATAAATAAACTCACGAGCTCATTTAAATCCAGCACTCTTATTATTTTGTTAAAGTAGGTACTCATGTATGTAAGTATCTCATACAGTTTAAGAAGTAAATGTTAATAATTGTGCAATTTGGGCTTTGGAATTTGGATTTTCCGGGCTATAGGCAGCAGGAGAACTAAGGTAATTGACATAACTCTAAAAATTACGAAACTCAAGTGGCAATGGGCAGGGCACATAGCTTGTAGAGCGGACGGCCGTTGGGTTCGTAAGGCTCTCGAGTGGCGACCACGCACCGGAAGGCATGGTACGGGAAGGCCCCCTATGAGGTGGACCGACGACCTGGGAAAGGTTGTGGGAAACCGTTGGAAGAGGGCAGCGCAGGGCCAGGGTAATTGTGGCTTTCTTTAGGGAAACCCTATGTCCAGCAGTGGACATGATCAAAATGAATGATGATCAAAATCAATAATTTGACATTAATAACTTTAAGTGATAATACACCTTCTAGTTCCCTATAAATTGCTACATACATTACTCAACATACTTACCTAGAGAACAAAACTAACACAGTCCAAACGGTTTATCCAGAGAGAAAGCAAACAAACAGTTGAGTGTAGCAGTTACTGCAACATGTTTTACTTTCAGCACACAACCGGTCTCGCTCCGCACAGAACTAGCAACCAGCTGTCCAATAACAGCAATATAAATCCCAACTACTTCACTTAAATTGTCCGTTAAAATCAAGCTGGAACAACAATTGTTCACACCACTACAATAAAAGTTAAATAAAGGCCTGGCCGGGCCACTTGCCTCCGGAAATCCATTCGTTGAGGCCGCAGGCTCTAATTTCCTGTTCACGGCTGGGCCGCATAGAAAACGTGATTCTTTGCGAGGTACTGTGTACAGCCGTACAGACGTACTAGTTACTGGTGTTGGGAATATGCAGATTTGTGTTAGTCAGGTTTATGGTGTGAAATTCTATCAATTCGTGAAGGAATTGTGTTTGTTCACATTTCTATATTTAATTGTGGAAACAGTTTGATTACTACATCTACGGTTATCATTTGTTTGCTGAGAGCGGGCTGTGTTATTTTTCTAATCGGCCTTATATTATGGCCTACGAAAATGCTACGCTGCGTAGCAGTCGGCTACGTCGTAGCCGTAGCACAGTAATTTTCCCTCGTAATAAATAATATTGTTATAAAGAAGTCAGTATACAAAGTCGTAAGTCGTATTTTTTTAATCCTGTATTATATTATAAAGCTCTCTCTATAAAATTCGAATTTACATATTAAATCTCGGCGTTATCTTATCAACGAAAAAGAGATAGAAAAATATATATTTAACAAAGTAACAAAAACCTCCCGTAGGCTTTTCACGAACCGGAAATTAGTATCTTCAGGCGTTTCTCATGAAAAGCCCGGAGCGGTCCCGGAAGTGAGGAATTTCCCGCGGCCCGAGTGGCCAATGGTAATGTGCCGAATTAAAAGGTGCCATATTAGCAAATGTTCTACTACCTGCACTTACTATGAATATCTTTGTATTAAATTCAGATAAGTAAAAAGGGAAAATTACTTAGGTTGGTGTTGAAAGGTTTCTTAAATCAAAATAAATAAATACTCAGTCCTCCACTGACAACATGTTCTTATATATGTACTTACCTAACTTCTTACACAAAAAAAAACAAACAATATTAAGGTACATAATCCTTTTGACAATACGGCACAATCGTCTTAGTGAGCGCGACTGTACCAAACTAAAACAAAGGAAGGCGGTAGTTCTTAAGGAATTCTTCACAATGGCGTGTCTCGGGTCAAGTAATTAATTATTACAGGACTGAATAATTTGGAGCCAGCGCCGCGGAGTTAAGTTAAGAACTCTATTCAAGTAAACGGTAAGAAACGGAGAAAAGTGCCTTTATCTGGAACCTATGACAAATGTATTATGTACGGCTAAATAACCTCAGGACAGCTATCTCTATAAGGGTATGTAGAAGTAAATACCAGATTATTGAATAAAAATATGTGACAGGGAGTTGTCACGCCATTGTCACTGTCAATAGGTACAAATCCAACATGAGTTACCAAAGAAATTCTTGTCAAAAAAACTTAAATAAGGCTGTGCCAGACCAGACGGTCGACTCTGGCCTATTGCTTCTGCTTTCAGCACAGTTGTAAAAGTAAGTATGTAAAACAATTTTAAGATAACCTCGTCAAAC
The DNA here is from genome assembly GCA_932526535.1 of Caradrina clavipalpis. Lineage (NCBI taxonomy): Eukaryota > Metazoa > Arthropoda > Insecta > Lepidoptera > Noctuidae > Caradrina > Caradrina clavipalpis. The sequence goes on along the minus strand of OW052101.1, from coordinate 15,667,567 downwards.
AAACCTATTCCTGATGTCTTAAAATTCTTGTTATTTTTTTTACTATAATGCTAGTAACTCCTACAAAAATCCATGCATTCATCTAAGCCACTAAATCCCAAGAATCTGAACTCCAACGCACAGGAGGGCCATTGATCAATACAAGCCATTTCACCAGCGTTTGCAAGCCAAGCACATACCCGGACAATTTAGAGAGCTACAACACTACACCACACGGTCGCACTACATAAATCACTCTTATTTTTGTCGGTTAATACTCTTAGAACTTCCATGAATAGTGCTAAGTCGTAAATAGATTTATGTTTGTACTACATTCTTGAACGGAATTTGTGAGAAATTCTTGGTCTTTTTATCCGCAAAAACATTCAGGGTTGATTTGTACGGATTTATGGTTTACCTTAGTGCATTCGTGTACTATACCAGGATTCTTAATGTACTTTACAGTTTATTGACTGCCAGGGATTGATTTGGACTACTCTATAATGTACCCAAACGCTTGGCACAAAAATACATAATAGTTTCGAACAAAACAGGCTTAGCAACTTTTGTAATATTGAAGACAACTGAAACCAGTTTCAGGCATTCATCAAACGACGGAGACAAGGTCCCACTTAGGGATATTGTGAATTCCTTCAGTTCCAATATTCATTGTGACTACAATACGTCTTTGGAAGTTCATCCTGTTTCTTTGTTATAAGAGATTTTTGTTTTAAAGTCTTTGAAAATCTCGCTCAAAGAGTATAATTAATTTGAACTATGGTAGTTTCAAGCTATTGTTTAAAATAGAATATTTTGGCTCGGTTTTCTAGTATGTTCTTAATATCCTACTACTATTATAAAGGCGAAAGTTTGTATGTATGGATGTATGGATGTATGGATGTATGGATGTTTGTTACTCTTTCACGCTTAAACGGCTGAATGGATCTGGATGAAATTTGGCACAAAGATAGATTATAGTCTGGAATAACACATAGGCTACTTTTTATCCCGGGAAAATGTACGGTACCCGTAGGATAACACATCAACTGTGACGCGGACGAAGTCGCGGGCAGAAGCTAGTATAATATAATTCTGCAGAAACTTTAATTAACTAGCAACCTATATTTAATACAGAAATAGTAAGTAAGCCGCATAACAAACTCGTATGCTTGTAGTTTCGTAGATATGGTAGAGATTGGATTTTGTTGTTAGCCCTGATTAACAGAGTTGCCATAAAGTCTTAAAAAGTTTTATTATTGTATAAACCCACAATGTAAACTTGTGGATTTTAAAATTGTACGTCATATCAATTCAAGCCGCCAACAACAGTGCAGCACCTTACTATAACTAAAACTCAGATTAACACGACAGATAAATCTAACTTATAGCATCAGAATGTAAATGTAAGTCGTAGCCACATCCAGTGGTCCTTTGTCTCTCATTACGGCTAGGCGACTCTGTAATTGCTAACTATAAATCTTTGACGAACTTCCCGCGATGACAGTTTGGTTGAATAAGATTATAATTTTGATAGAGGTATATATGTAGAAATTTATTACAATGTTGAAAATTCATAATTTAATAAAATAAGATTTTAGGTTTCTATTCATTTATGGATACAGTATATTTATCAGTACATTTACCGTACCTCTATATAACATTTATTCACCAGAAAAATATAAACCCGCATAAAATACCGTCGCAAAAAGAGCAATATTAAAATCATAAAACAAAAGTTTTATTCGACAATACCGCGGAACCCAGGAGCGAGCGAGCAGCGCGCCGCGTCCAACGTTTTTATTTATTTCCAATCGCGAAGTAATCTTGCAATCTGCAGCTGCGCTATAATATTGTAGAAGAACACGCCATTAAAATATAGTTACGATAGTTAGTTATAACAGTAATAACAGCCGGGTATATAGGATTTTTTGATACCACGGACAAAAAAGTACAGGTTTTACTTTATTTGGGATTGTGTATTCAGATAAAATTGTTTGTGTTCGTATGAACCTTTGATAAAACACAAAAGACAATGATTTTGTTTTGATTTAAAATTCAAATCCTGGAGTTCATTTTTATTTACTAATACATTCATTTTTATACAATTCAATGGCGTTATCAGAAGTATCTATCAATGTAACGAAATACTATTCAGTGTATCGAAAACAACATTATTTTAAGTATAACATTATTTTGGATATACACTAAAATTGCAACATTGCATCTCAACCGATAGAAACCTATGGGGGAAGCCCAGCAGTGGACGTCCTGCGGCTGATATGATGATGATGAAATCAACTGATAACATACATAAGAAATTGAAGTGGAGGTCTCAAATCAACGCTAAGCATTGAATACTAAAAATAGTATAAAAAAACTACCTCATTAATTCTAGAAACTAGATCCATTTACAGGATTAATATTTTGACCCTTCTCCATATGATGTATCGACTTCAAAATGTTAAAGTAGGAACATAGCTCTACAGCAAAATGTCTTCGCCTACTGCCTACAATATAAGTAAGTATACGATCCCCGTCAGACTATCGCCTTGGGAATCTCGTTTAAAGGCAAAACACGTGTCGAATTACATTTTAATTAATTTGCATTTGTTCGCAGAAGATTGCAAATTACTACGATCTCTTGCGTAATGGTCAGGTTCCAGGAAAACATTGAATAGAAAATGTTCCTGGTAAACTATTGAAATGGAGGTTTCATTAAATACGTTGGTAAGTACTCATGGTGCACGATAGCGGGTTTTAACGTACTGGCGGAATATGAATTTCTTGCCCAAGAAGCTCATATTCGTCGATAACACGATGTTTTTTAGGTTTCACTAAGTTTGATGACTGAGTCACTGACTGAAGGACGTAAAGAAATAGGTAATAGGTCTTTTTAACTTCCCAACCACTGTGCTGGTCTCAGAATAGAAATGGTCTTTCAGCCCAAATATAAATAATTTTATTGGTCCTTTTGTACGTACTGATTTATATAATATAATCCAGCCTAACAAAGTTTATTTCATGACTAAAACACAAACGTAGTCAGTTTTATCCTAACACCACGCAGCATTAACTTCTCGCTTGTATCGATCGCTACTGAGCCGTTACACCGTCACAGTTACCTGAACACTGAAATTTTCAGCCCCGACTCCTAAAAATGGACTAGGATTATATAAATAGGACGTTTATTTTTAGTAACAGTGCAATGTTTTTTATATTTCAATGGTTGATAAATTAAATCCTTGTTTTAAGAATACGTAGCGTCAGAAAGAAAACTAATGCAACTAGGTAGACTGGTAGAAAATATCCAAGGCAATCAGTCCGCCTTTGTACGGTGTATTTTTACATTATGTGCATAAAGTTTAATAAATAAATATTCTAAGAAATTGTCACGCTACAGTTCAAGCTTGTAATGAAAAAAATAAACAATCGGTACTGTGATGACGTAATTGGTAAAGATAGCAGAGATTTCGTTTTAACCACCCATTAGTTATTGACTGTAAGTTTCAGCCAATAACTAACAACTGTTTGAAACAAGTCTGGATGTTTGTGTTTTTCTTTTCCTAGTCTTCGCTGCTCCATATATTTTTTATCTCTTTCGGATGGCTGCCATCTCGAAACATTAGGCTTTGTTTCTATCGATCGAAACACGGTCACTGCTACCTGCACACTGAAATTTCGACAAACAGTGTTCCGCAAATTTCTACGGGAGCGCCTCCCTACCGCAGCCGCTTCTAGCATTTGCATCTCATTGGAATGCAACCGCTGGATGTAACGGATGCGATGCAGCGCCGCTCGGATGCGGTAATATTGTTGTTTTGTTAGGAGATTCTGGTTGAATTTTGCTGGGTTATCATTGAGTCATCAGCGGTTTGGACTCTTCCTAAGAATGGTGACAAGCTTGACAAGCTTCGTACCAAGTACTTAGTTACAAAAAAGTGTTTAAAGTTTATACAAAAAACGAGTCTAGAAAAATAGAAAAAAAAACTAGCCTCATAAGACATTTGGGTTTATTCTCGCCTGAACTTAGAACTTCAGGACTTAGAACTTAGATCAATTCTTGTATTTTGGTAACAACATCCGAAACATATGTACATACTACTATTCACAGCGTTTGAAGGTTTTAAACTCGTACTAATGAGCATGTGCAAATTAGAGCAGAGAAAACGACTCACAATCCTAAACTAAGTACCGCATCCACCGAAACGGAAGCTCGTTAATGCCATTATACGTCGGGGTCGAGATTTTGCAAGCAATTTCCGCCTTAGCGACGAATGCAAATACGAATGAAATGTGTTATTTATCGCGTGAATTACAACTCTTGGTGTTAACTACTGGTGTGCTAGTGCTACCTCCTCAGGGCATTTGCATAGCCCCGAATTATAGATTCGACATTGCTCTGTAATGTTACGATAATGGTGGTGCTTTTGGCACTGCTCGAAATATTGACTGAGATTTTAATAAAATTTATTTGAAGATTACTTCTTTCAGTCGTCTTTAGTGTCTTCTTTATAGTACCATTCGTATTGTCTAGATTACCTTTTTTTAAGTTTGACTCAAAAGCTCCTCGTGTCAATTTTATTTTTGCATTTTTACATTCGTATTATGAGCCAATTAACTAAAACGATTGCTACTACATCTCTTGTTTAGGAAAAATATGGTATTTTCACTCTAGTCCAGTATTTATTGTATTACATTGGTTGGTGTTAGTCTAGACGCTTTCGCAGGACATTTACATACTATGATGGTTCCGACACTGTTCCATTATGTTACGATAATTGTCCTTTGATACTATTAGGAATACGTTTAGGAGATTTAATTGAGTCTCTCTTTATTTTTGTTTGCTTTAATCTTCGTCTTAGTTTAAGCCCTTTTTCCGACAATTGAGCAGTGTCCCGGGTATTCCCCGGAGAGAGACAGTGACTTTTTATTGCTCCGTAAAATTCCATTAAGTCCGTTACAGATTTTTTAACAAAATCGGTTACGTACAGAAATAAACATCTTTGAAAAGAGGTTTGGATTTCTTTTTGGTCCTTAACCCAAAAAATATTCCGATTTTCTGCTAAAAATGACGGAACGGATGAAAATAGACAATTAATAACCCCTTAACTGTCTATTTTCATCCCAATTATCCGTCTATTATTTTTCCCGAAAAACAAAAAAAGGACTCTCAGTAATCCCCTTACATTAATCTATAAGCCTTCATCAAAATAAGGCATTTGTTGACGTAAGACGATTTAAGGCCCAGTTTAAACCCTGAGCAACCGTCTTAAACTGTGTCCGAGAGTCCCCCAAGGGACGGACGTTTGACCTAATTAAGCCAAGTGGCGTGGAAAATTACAGTCTGATGGGGCCTGTTCGACCGTAATTGCTGAAGGGTAGCGATTGACGTCCGCGGCCGGGGGTTAAGGTGTTCGGCTGTCTTGGAAAATCTTCGAAGGTAATCTTTTTAGGGTTACAAGTTATTTAGTTTGGATAGTTGATGTAGTTTCGTGTTTGGGCATGTTTTGATGTCGAAGGCTTTGTTATGATTATACCTGTCAGTAAAAAAAAAACGAAATAGTATACAAAGAAATCAAGAGATTGGGTTTCTTTGATAATATTTCAGAATATAATCATTAGCCTTTTACAATTCAGTCCAACTGAATGCAGTTGAAGATCAGTGTTTTATTCTGGCTGACTGCATACCTGACCTCCACAGCCCAGTTAGTGGGTAACATGACATCACGATTTCAAACGACAACATTACTCCAGGTTTCTCTCCTTGTAAATTACGACGAGTAAATAAATGTACCTACAGACTAAAAAAACGTCACGAAGTAAAACTAAGAATAAAACGCAACATATCTTTATTTAGTTCATTAGCTCCGTCAGTGGAACTAGTGCAGGAGACAGCTTGATTCAGTCGTTTAATTAAAAGCGAGTAATTACTTGTAATGCCGAGCTCCTCGACTACGCTATAGTGAGTTTAGTGCTCGGTGATATAAGTGACGTACGGACACTCGCCTTGTCTGTCAAATTATAGCCTGGTCTTGTGCCCTTACCATGTGAGGAAAATGTTTATAAATTAGACAGATAAAATATAAAAAACGAACGAAAAATGAACGTGAACGAGGCGAAAGTAGTATGTAAGGATCGTAGCAGGTGGCGTTCTGTGGTTTCTGCCTACCCCCATGGGAAAAAGGCGTGAGTTTATGTATGTATGTATGTGTAAAATATAAAAAAAAAATATTCTTCAACATTTCCACAATAGGTAGGTACGCCGTATCGCGTACGCGGTATCCATGAAGCTGATATTGTGGAAGAAAAAAAGCGTTGACTTTGACTTTGAAATCGCCTAAAGTTCACCCTATTCCCCAAATCCAGCAGTATTAATTCCAACGGTGGAAGTCAAATAAAACTGAGCAGTAAAACACAATTATAACTAGAAGCGCGTACGGATAATGCCGCGGTCCCCAATAACGGTGCGAAACAGAAGGGCCCCAACATTATCGTATAATTATCGAAAACCTATAGTAATATCCGACGCAATAACCTAAAAATCAATCAGTCGTCGCCTCCCCGGAGCCACGGCCTACGGGAAAAAATTGGAAATCAATCTATTTCTATAACCAGGCGTCTCCCAAGTATCCATTATCATAATGTGATGGGGACCCAATACTATAATCAGATATCTGAAACCTTCAGTGTTATGTATTATATATGTATATTTTTATGAGTCCGGAATATGGGACGCGTTCCGTTTCGCAAATGCTGCGTATTTTCCGAATTATTGTACGACGGCTGATCGCTTTATGAATTTGATTGTGTTGTTGGGGTAAGAAAAATAGATTACACTTTCTGTATGAGGTGAGTGTTTTGGCAAAACTCTTAGGAAAATACACGCCATTCTAGAAATTAGTCCAAAATATGTGGTTTAATTAACATTAGACGCTTTCAGAGATATTAAAAGTAATTTCGAAATATTATATTACCAATAACACATGGTAAATATACTCACAATAATTAACTATAATTAATACAATCTTGTTACGAATTGAATCGAATTGGAATTGTAATCAATAAATGGAGAATGTAATTACATGATATGATTTGGATTGAATTACATCAATAGTATTATAATGCAGCAATACTATTACTATTTGGTGCCTTTGAGGAGGTTATGCAATCAAATAGATTACAGATACATAAACCATTCAATTAACATCCATAATTCGTACTCAAGATAAGTTGATGTAATATAGGTGACTTTTCAAGGTTTACTATTCTTACTAACAAGCTTTTGTTCCCAAAGATCTGAAAACTACGTACTTCTCTCCAGGCATCCCAACTTTGAAGATTTCAACGTCCCTTCACGGATACCTTTCGCAATGTTTGTAGGTACAACTATCTACACGTCACAAAGGGTCTTTAATCAAGTTGATCCCGTCCGAGTTGATTGTACCTCGGGCACACTACGGGTACATTCGAACACGGCGGGGTACTAACAGTATATTGGTGCGATTACTTAATGAAATTGTAATTGTGATTTAGAGGTCGGGTGTGTTCGGGTACCAGTGTTGTAGGTGAGGGGTGAATTATGGAAAGTATTTGCAAAGCTTTTGATGTTGTATCGATATAGGTCAACAGTAAAAGAATTGCTGCTTTCCCGTCTATTTTTTTGCGCCAAATAAAAAGAGTCTACAAAAATAGCGCGAGGAAAAGATTCGTCCTTTATAGTCAGATCCGAAGTTCCTATCTAACAAGCTTTGAAAAAAAACAGGTTTGAAAGGTCAACGTCTCCTAAAGTAACGACATTTCATAAATATCACATTATATAAGATATCTTGTTACACGCTGAAAGGTTATTTAATTTAATCTGTAGTCAAATCTCGTCAGCCTATGAGATTGGTTGTTGTTATTTTGATCAGCCAATCACAAGTAGGTATACGTAACTTGAGATTTGATAGGTACGTAATTTAATTATAAGAGACGTGATCGAGCTTGTTGTCGGTGTGTGGGGGTTAATGACCTCGATACATTATCTTTTGTAACGTAATCAAAATGTATAATGCGGACGAAGTAATATAATGTTGGTCAACAGCGGCATGATGGATAACACAAAGAATGACGTAAAAACTAATTACATTTTAAACAAAGATCCTAAATTGTGTATTTTATATTACATTTTCCTGCAGCGAATTACTGTACAATTATTTACGTTTAGTCAAACCTACATCACAAACTGAAGTATGTAGGTATGTACCATCAGTTATTCAAATATTTTCAGAAAGCATAATAAGGATACCATTTTCTAAACAGTTTAAGAAAAAATACCTACAATATTTTACTCCTTCTCGTTTTCTGAAAGTCTGATTAAATCTCTTATCAGTAAATTCGTTGTCAACTCTCGTTTCGGCTGATGTGATTGTTGATCAAGGGAATGATTTCAGCAGAGAATTAAGACCAGAAAAGAGCTCTTCTTAGTAAGCAGAGAAATAGATACATTATTTGTCAAAACCAGACGATATTATTTTCGCAAACTATCTCAAAATAAAGTTAAAAAACATCAGTGGTCTCCAACTGTGCCCGTTCTCAAGCCAAGGCACATGCTGCAGAAATATAATGAACAATATCAAATGAAATATTCTACACATAAGCATAAGAGAACTGTTACGATGATGCAGCTGCTCTGCCAAAAACAATAACACTGCGAATTCACTTGGAATAACCTAGTTCTGTAGGCACAATAATTGGAAAATGTAGAAAAACAGAAACAGTTTTATATTGATAATTTCAAGAGGTCATAAGACCACTGAAGTCATTTAAAATCATAAACCCAAAGTTGGCAAAACTTCACATTAAAATTAAATTAATTTGATTTTAGTTAAATGTTTAAAATTAAGTTTTAAGTAAAGTGAATAGTTGAACGCGTGAGAGTACTAACAATTATATCTTTCAAAAGTTTTCAAATTTCATTCCCCTCCTGTAGAGCAAACACATTTTAGTCTTAAATAGGCATTTAACTTTAAAAGAATCTAGATAGGTTTTTAAGGTAAGACATCAATCAGATAAATGGCAAAGTAAAAGCAGCTATTTTCTCGCGAATCATTATTATTCGATCAGAAGCCTCAGAATTTTTATTAAACTCTGACGACCGAATAGTCGGAGCTTTAGTATGAAATAGGTATAATTTCATCTTGAACGTTGAACTTTACATACAAGTTGTAGAAAGCAATATAAAGAAGGCTTTTGGGCTCAAAGCTAATAATAATTAGGTGGTTGAAATCTGCTTATTAGGTATACAAACATTCAAGTCTATTCAACCAAAATGTCATAAATTCAAAATATGTCATAATTTGCTACCAAACAAAAACTTTATTATTTCTTTATTATATATATTTATTAAATAATTAACTTTATTTATTTCTTTAGAAATTTTGTACGTACCCTAAAATATGTTTTAGTACGTTCACTCTTACCTACAGGTATACCTAGGTTGATATTTATCAATACCTATAGTTTTTATAATAATGTTATTACTCGCCTACGGCAAAACAAAAACGAGGGTTATGATTTTGATTATGTATATTTGTGGGTATGTATGTATGTTCATGTGTTCGTTCATAACTTCTAAACTACTTACCATAATTTGACAAATGAGGTATCGTTGGAAGAGTCTTATTTATCCATTAATCTCGATATTATGATGCCGCACTACTTTAAATAAACATAAACTGGTTTTACAATTTAAATTTTTAGGGTTTTGACCTCAGTTTATTTTCTACTCTTGAGTTTTATAATTAATTCAGTGGTAAGTTTGTTCTCAAACATATTCGCCAATTGAAACTTCAACATACCTTGTGTTAAAAACAAAACGAAATTTAATTTAACAAAAGTAACCCTCACAACTAACTTACCATACAATCTATACAAATAAATGAAGTCGAAGTGTCTTTTTGTTACGTCAAAATAACAGCTTTTCACGCTATTCATATTTACATGGCAGTTAAGAAAATCATTTTTATTTCTCATCTATCTGACTGATAATTCCTGCTAATTTCTAAAATGGCTAGACCGATTTTAACGGGAATTTAACCGGCAAATAGCTAATGTTACTTAAAGTACTTTTATTTTATAAAAAATAATTAAACACACACGCGCACAAAGTCGCGGGCATAAGCTAGTTCTATTATAAAACTCATTTCATAGTACATTTGCTTATTTCGCTCGTGATTCGTAATTAAAATACTAAATCCCACGATTATGAGGCATTGTTGAAACGTTAACTGAAATTGAATTATAACGTCAGACAAGACAGAACGGATTTACTGAGTCTTGGCAATTGTGATGAGATACGCCACTAGTTCTACGGTAAAGTTCCGCTGTTTGGGGTATTTACGATATTATATTTGTAGCCTCTTCTTGCCTCTTCTTGTTGTGCCGTTGACTCAATACAATTTTGTCCGTATATTTAGCAACCTGTTTAGTTTTATTATTGGCCTCGATTTGTAGCTTGTAATGTAACAGGTACATTTATATATACCACGATTTTCTTCCAACAGCAGATATTTCCAACCAATAATAAGTATACGAAAATCGGAATTGAATCAGAATCGATTCGTTGCTCGAAATAATCACCGCGGCGCTGGAACGCAAAGGGCATTAAGAGCAACACGGATGGGTTTACTCAGTAAGAGTCTAACACTTTCTTCCGCTCCGCCGAGGGTGGAAGAAGTCATATGGTAATTTCCCATCCCTAAAAAAATGTGTACACCTTTAATTAAAGAAGACCACAGCATGCACAATAAAATTAATAATTAGATAAACTTGATACTTAAAGTGAAATCCATGTCTACAAAAAATTTAATGTCTGTGTAAAATATAATCTACCTATATTTTTAGATATTATTTGCTTGATTATTATCTATGATTGGTGGGCTCTGTACCCCATTTATTTATCTACTTTCTACACTATTACAAAACAGATACAAAAGATAGACCTACGAAAGTTTATAGTACCGTTGAAACGTATTACCTAAAAAATGTACTGTAACCCGGTTGTTCTGGTGTTTTAAACGACGCCTTCTAAAAATAAAGGCTTTCCCGTTATTATTCGGATAACAACGTAAATAGGTTAACTGTGGGCCCAACAAACAACAGTTGGGTAAGGCGCGGGGTATACGGGGCTCAGGGAACCTGGAATTCATGTTAGGCGATTCGCACACTGCCCCGCGCAACGCTCCGTGGTGCGCGGCGCCGGAGCTCTGGTGATCTGCAACACTGCGCGTGAACGCGTTTTCTGTGTGTTGGACTACACGTCTTTTTTATACAAACAAATATACTTGCAAATAACGTGCTCCCGCGCTACGCTCCGTGATGCGGGGCAGTGTGCGCATTGCCTTATAATAAACTAAAGGTATACATAATTATAGTGTAAGTGAAACAACTATTTTTTTTTTATTTGCCATTGATACCCTTAGAAGAAGACTAGTTTAAAATAGATTAAATCAACTGGTTTGTTGCCAATCGTTCCCATGGGACTAAAATTAAAAAAAAATATTAGACTTTTTTAAGGAAAAAGATTTTTTTTAAGTTACCTACATATACCTTTTGGCCCAGACAGGTAAAAATAGTTTTGCTATACTAATACTACTATACTAATAGTTTTGTTTTACTAATTAGTTCTGCTCGTGCTATTCTGTAAAAACCTCACTCGGCGTAGTGCTGCTGATGCGAGGGATTGCCAGCTCACCTTATGCTCACTTCACCTAATATTTCCGAGACAGATTTTACTAAATACACCGGCAAACAGTTAAGTGGACATGCACTTGAAATTTAATCAAAATGATGTTGGCTATTATGATCTAACAGTTTATGTCTTGCAGCACCTAATTCACTTTATTCTTTCGTCTTGAATATTTATAAATTATTTAAATAATTAATATGCTGTCACTGGATCCAACAAACTTCCAATACAAACTTTTTCTTTCTAAAAGCAGTTCGGTGAAATTTTTTCTTGTTTTGTTTGTCGGTTTCTTGCTACAGATTTTGCTTTTGTTACTTTAATTATGTTAACTGAAGTTGGTAATATAAAAAGTGCGGAAATTAAAAACAATATTCTTTTTCAGTGGCTTACTCGCAATCTCATTTCAAAATTAGCCGAAATCGTTTCTTCCCAAAAAAAAAACTGAGATATGAAAACTTAGACTTTGGAATTATTCACGATAATCGCTGAAATTCAAAAGACAAGACATTCTAAGGTCATTTATTTAACTTTTCCTTCTGTAACAGTGGGGCCTCGTCTTTACAATACCCGAGAGGATTTCATTTGGGCAATTACGGGGGCCCACTAATTGCCAACCATCTCAGAAATGGCGTTCGCCAGAGAAATTGTTTTTAATGAAAAATTCACGTAAAGCCTGCGTTGAAGTTTTACTTTTTTCCGCTCCGTGTAATAACATTAATGTAATGATAATTTCTGAAGTTGCGTCGGCTGACGGATGGCCGGGATGCATTTTATTGGAGTAGTGGCAGCTTGCGACTTGCTCTTTGGGCTTTATTACTGTTTTTGTTCTTGAAATGTACGGAGTTTGTGCCCAGCGAAGAAGGGGCTGGCTTATCTTATCCTTCGAGTGGCTCAACTAATCTGATAAGAGAATAAGCTGAGCCATTGGTATGTGATTGTGATTAATATTAAATCTATGAATGTATCTTAAATGATTGACATAAAACGAGCTTTGGCTATAGGTACTTGGAAACCTCGTTCTAACTAAAACAATTTTTCAGACAATCATCGGTTTAAAAGTTTGAAAAACTCATATTTTACGAAAATACGGAATAATCCCGCAGCAGCGACATGAAGATCAAACATAATAAACTGAGGTTATAAGAAACGTGAATAAAAATTCTAATATTCCGCTGCAAAATAATCCTTCCTCTGACGTCACACACGACGTGACGTAACAATGCACGCCTTGGTAGACGTCGACGTGACGTGACGTCGAGCCGATATTACCTGACAGTAGTAGATTAGAGAACAGGTAACATTGCTGGAATTTTAGTCACTCGAGAGAAAATTATGAATGAGAAAACATTTCTCATTGTTTGATCGCAGCTGCCATCTTTTTAAATTGCGACGATTTGCGCCATCTGGTCCGTATTCATTAAAAAAAGGTTTAATTATCTAACCTTAGAGACGATAATGTAACAATTACCAATTTGTGTGCTCAAAGTGATTATTATTCGAGACAATAACTGGACGGACCATGTATGTATAATTTTACTACAATCATACAAGCGAAAGTTTGTGACGGTGGATGGATGTTTGTTACACTTCCACGCTTAACGGGTGAACAGAATTAACTGAAATTTTCACCCATTAATTACAACACATTTTAAACTTAACACCGGATGATTTCTATTCTTTTACTGTGGGATATTTAAATACTTTGACTTAATTCTACCTGCAAAATCTACGCAAACAAAGTCTCGGGCTAGTTATGTAATGTAATAATACTAGTTCATCATCATCATCATCTGCTTAGCCTTTTCCCAACTGTGTTGGGGTCGGCTTCCAGTCTAACCGGATACAGCTGAATACCAGTGTTTTACATGGAGCGACTGCCTATCTGACCTCCACAACCCAGTAATTCGGCAACACGATACCTCTTGGTTAGACTGGTTGTCAGACTTCTTGGCTTCTGACTATCCGTCACAACTGTCAAAGATCTACGAATGACAGCCGGGACCAACGGCTTTACGTGCTTTCCGAGGCACGGGGGTATCACACCACCAACTTTCAAACTCCGGGCTGCTACTGAGAAATTCCTAATGGAAAAACCCAATACCACTTTTTGCCCGACCTGGGAATCGAACCTGGGACCCCTTGCGCAGCAGTCGCGCTTTGCGATCACGAGACCAAAGGGGCAGTCAACAACACGAACACGCACGGGCACGGGTGTAATAATACTACTTATGTAATAAAATAACAGTTGTACCAATTTAACTTTTTCAATTCATGTATATTTTTGTTTTTTTTTTTATTTTTTTTTATTTTGAATTGGTCAATGTTCTTACCTTTTCTGTATAAGAAGAGGGCTTGGGCCTGCAATAGGACAATAAATTAATAAGCTGATATTAGAGTTTAGACCACCAGAAAGTTCAACCAACGGCACTTATTTTGAAGCCGAGACTCAAAAACATCGTAGAATTTTTCTAAACAGTTCTCCATACAAATTACACCTAAGTAGTCTCCAGTAAACACACAAAGCCCTCCAGGGACTGCACTTCATCCAACTTCCAGTGCTTAAGACCATTTAAGTGCGTTCGAAGTGCGAGCGGAACCGCGGCGGACGAGTTAAGATTCAAATCAGCACATTAGATAGGTATCAGCCATTGTAAGTATTGCTAGGGTTATATTTTATAGGGTTATCTTCTGATTCATTTACTGATTTGGAGTGTTAGGAAGATCTAGTGGTTTGTTTGTTGCTGTTTGTTCGTTTGGTGATGGAGTTTGTGCGTTTTTTAATGCTAAGCTAGCAGTGGGTGCTAGCAGTGGGTGCTTAAAAGCTGTTCAGCAAAATGTAACTAATCAGTCTATTAAATGAATGTATGTCCTGAATTAAATGTATACAAATTGAGAGTTGTATATTAAATACAATAAATAACTAAAAACATGTGGTAATTGAGTATGTTTTGAATCATAATAGGATATATAAATAACAATATTCTAACACGGCTATACTGACATGTACTTCGTTCTCGAAGTACAACATAATTATCATTATACAAAAACAGTAGTGTAGTTCTATTAAACTTAGTTATACAATATTCATTACATAACCATTTACTTATAATTACGGGTGACTGTATAATAATCATGGCCAAACACCCGCCGTCAGTGAACCTCAGTCACCCGCAGTCAGTGAGTGCCAACAGCTAAAGTTCTAATCCATCCATAATAATGAAATCATGTCTTAAACTAATATTATAATAAACCTAACTACAACGTTTGGTCCAGTCCACACTCCAGGCCAATAAAGCAAACAACAATGCAGTAAACAATGCTAAATGAGGATTAGTAATTTGATTCGATTACTATCATCATCATCATATCAGCCGAACGTCCACACGACGTCCACAGCTGGACATTAGTATCCCCTAAAGATAGCCACAATGACCGCTCCTACACTGCCCGCATCCAGCGGTTTCCCGTGACCTTCACAATGTCGTCAGTCCATCTCGTGGAGGGTCTTCCCACACTGCGGCTTTCGGTGCGTGCTAGCTACTAGAGAGCCTTACAACCCCAACGGCCTTCTATTTTTCGAGCTATGTGTGTTGCCCATTATTACCAATTGAGTTTCATAATGCTGAGAACAATGTCGATTTCCTTAGTTCATCCCATTGCCCTCTGTGCGACTTTGAGCTTCCTACTAAAGCCCGCCCCATAGTAAGTCAATATTTGTATACATAATGTTAAAAAGAATAAACAGAAACAAATGCCTCTCAATAAATATCGCTTCCATGACACAAAATCAGTTGAGCGCGCACGTATAAACCTTGAACATTATTGCACCTGTTCCGAAGCAACACCTTACTATAAGAATGTCAGTACACGTGTATTAAACCCCTCCCCCCCCTCTGTCCCCCCACGTCTCCCTTCCTCTGTCCCCCGTCAGGCCATGCAAGCCTAGGACATTTATCTCTCGCTCAAATCCATGTGGCGATATTAAATATTTCGCATCGCTTCTTCGCAGTGTTTGAATATCTTCGTGTTACCACTAACATTAACGCGCTAGTGTGTGTCTACGATGCTTAATGGTTTTAAAATGGGGTCACGAATATATTCCGGAGATGCCTTCAGATGTGATTCGTTGAGATCTTCATTCGTGGGTTGAGTTTTATTGATTTTGTTATCAAAGAGATGCGTGTTTTTAAATGTTTGTTGTTAGTTCACTTGACAGGCATCACGCTTATGCACGTAATATGTTTTATTGCTCCTATGGGATCTGTGTTTTATTAGTTATTTCCTTGTTAAATTCCCAAGAAAATATGTTTTGTTATTACCAATTTTTCTATAAGATGCCTTTGTAATATTATGTGCGAGTGTTGTGAGTAATCATAACGGTAATACCACCATGCACATGTAAAAACACATAGTCTAAGAGCCCGTGACTGACAGACCTACGTTGACGTATAAAAACTGACTAGGAACGATTGGCTATGAAGTTTGAATCATGGTGGCTTGTCAGAGAACAAGTAGCAATGCCACCGCTAACAATGTAAAAAGACACTTAACGAAAATTTATCTAAAATGTTACATGTTACGTGACGAGGCGAATGTAGTATGTAGGGATCGTAGATGGTGGCTATCTGTGGTTTCTGCCTATGGAAAAAAGGCGTGAGTTTATGTATGTATGTATATTACATGTATTATTGCGATCAATTTTTGTTTGTTTTGGATCCTACCTGGGAAATTTCTAGTAACGGAGTTTTTGAAATAAAACCTTTTTTTACGAAAATAAGGTTTTATTATTATAACCAAACTTCAATTATCGCCACGACAGCTGTACCATTGAATGCGGCCGTAAGCACTATGTTTTGCATGCCTTAGTTTGAGCAATTTTTTCACGTCAAAAATAAACTATGTATGATTATATGTACTAACACTAGTCTGTAAGTGTTTATGTTCTTACTAACCATTGAATTGTACTGATCTGGCAAATAAATCATTATTATTATAAACATCGTTTCTCAGAAATTATTTTTGCTTAATGTTACTTTAAAAGCTTAGCTGTGACTGTCCACATGATATATTTAACTCAAATAATAAGTTAAGTAGAATAATACCTAGAGTGTTAAAAATGTTACCATGAAAAGGGAATCCCACGTATTTTCAAGTTTGAAACTCACAAGAATTGCCAAGCAATTACCCACACATGTATAACTACGCCAATGTTTGTAAACTTCCTCACGCGGTGTTTAAAATTCGGTGGTGCAAGTTTGTCTTAGCGTAAACTGACTTATATCAGTTTTGATCTTACCTAGTTGGCTTTTAGTTCTCATTAGCTGTCTTTTAGTTATGATCAGCATCAATATCAATTACTACAATATAACAATGGAGGGACGCCTTTGCCCATGAGTGGGCCAGAACAGGCTAACAAAAAAAAAGCACTGGTTATGTACTAGCTGCTGTCAGCGACTTCGTTCGTCTTGTCACTCGCGTAAATTTACATCTTTGGTTACTGCTTTTCCCCCATGTGTGAAGTTAAATAGCCTATACTATTCCTCATGAACCTGACTATCTTATACAACATTATTTTTGCAATCCGACTGGTAGGTTGGTTCGCGTTTAATCAAATAAACAGACAAAAACTATTCAACTCTATTACCTATATTAGTACAAATTGGGGTTATTGATACTTTAAAATATTTGCTGGGGATACAAGAATAAATTACATTTCTACTAACCTTGAAACTTCGTTCAAAAATTATTTGATACAAATGAAAGATGAATAATAGACCCGCAGGTCCCACATCTATTAAAAATATAATAAAAAAACCGTAACGAGGTCTGAAACACATCTACTTATTTGCGACACTAAAAATCTACATATTTATGGAAAGTACGCTGAGTAAAAGCGACACAATCAGAGTATTAGCACCCGACTATCAACGCCATGATCTGCCATAAAAAGCAACAAACATACAATTTGTAACACACGGAGTAGATGCCACGAATATGAATAGGGCGTCGGATTAGCAATGCAAATGTCAGCGTATGCCGGGTCCCATGGCGGGGCAAGTTCACTAAGTGTCGCCGTTACATCGACTGACAGTTTCGGCTTTTGATTGCCTTTGTGAATTATGTTAGGTATTTCGTGAGTCTCGATGTGTTTACATAGGTTTATAGATGTGCTGAGCCGGGCTGTTGTCCTGAAGGTTATTAGTTAAGAGAGGCTGAGGCTAAATTAATGTTTCGCTACTATATCTACGTATTGAGATCGGAAATAGGCCTTTTATTTTATAGAAGCGAGCTAATTTCTCGTTTATTTTTTATACTTACATATTTATAAACTCACGCCTCTTTCCATTAGGGGTAGATATAAATACAGTACGCGATCCTTACATACTCCTTTCGCGACGTCCAAGTTCATCTGGTCATCCGAGTACTGCGCACCCGTTGTTTCTGAAAAACCTCACCAATAAGGTCAGTGTAGGTCATTTTATGGCGTCCTCTCCCTGCGTTGCTACTCACATCTGCCATATAATTCCTTTAAATTCAAAAAGGTTGATAGTTTGTTTTTTTATGAATCTCGATCTTGTAAAAGAAAATTAAGTCCAGCGCAATCGCTTCAATGAAACCGCAAGTGATTTCCACTGAAAACAAACGAAGAATTTACCCAAAAATCAATGGAGAACCGTGAACAACCCCAGGCGTGGTGCCGACAACAGGTACTCGCACAAACTTGGACAAACAGTTAAGAACATTGAGTTGTTTAAAGTCGTCTTTTGAAACACTTCAGTGACTTCATTATCCTTTCCTTTGCGGCCATCTTTTGACGGAATAGTTCGGCCTCAGGAAAGGCATGTGGAGTTCTCTGCTCTCGGTCCGCTCTTACAATTTCGCTGGTTGCGGTCGCGAAGCTTCGTTTTCTACATTTCCTGGCGACATTTCGTTGAGTGAATTTGCAAAGTGATTTATAACGGTCACCTTATTCCGTATATTACGTATGTACACGAGTGGAGCACGAAATTTGAAATGTTATTGCTAGATGGTGAAAGGAGATTACGATGTTCAACATATTCATATTTCGTTTTATTTCTTGCTAACCTACTTTCGACCTTGCGCTGAGGAAGGATTTGAACGAAATAGCATCGAATTTTGGTCAATTTAAAATTATGATACCTACGTTAGTTCCATTTCTGATTTACTTTGACGCTGGAAAATAACATTACTAGATCACCATACGATGTACGACTACATTCTTACAAATAAATAAATTCTAATCCTAGACTTTGGTATATTATTAATATTTTCACAGTTTCTAGTTACCATGTAGCTTACAAATTCATAAACCTTTACTTCAAACTAATCTAAAACTGAAGGCAAACAAAATTATCATTTCGCGCCAGTCGTAAACCTCCATCGTAAAAGTCGATTGAGGGGAAAGGTTACTCTTATTTACTGGTACATGGGAGAGGGTCACGCAACCTGTCACTATATATTACAATAACTTTAACTACGCTCACACTAACAATAATATGTATAGCTGCTATATTTTTGAATAAAGATGTACCAGAAGTGTTAGTATTTTTATTAAACCGTTCAAGCTGTGCTTCAATCACAATCTTTCAAGTAAACATTTCAGCATTTCCATAATAAAATCCACGACACAAATATTCCTAGGCTCCTTGGTAAGTATATTCGGACGTGTACATGATAGCAAACATGCTGAGCCGCGCTAGATCTAGACCCGGATAGACGTCCAAAATAAAATACGCCGCGATTTATCACCGGCGCACCACTCAAAGCGGGTGGTTAATAAAAATTCCACACTAGAAGTTATTTTGCAGGAGGCCTCGGGGGAGTCTCGTATCAGAATCTAGCGTAAAACGCCCGCCGTCGGCGCGAACACGCTGGTGGAGGGTGCAAGACATGAACTGCACGAGGGAACCTTATCATCAGCATACTAACTCATGTAGTAGAAGTGAAACAAAGTACCTAAATTAAAAGAGCCGACAGTATAAAGAGACAGACAAAGAGTAGGACTGCAGGAGATATCGTCTACCACGGTTATATAAGAAAGACATGATTCAATACTTACTTTGTTTTATGCAAAGCTTAAGAAAGAAATCTATGTGATGATGGGACACACAGCACCGTAAAACGACAAAATGATGATACGATGATGTCACGCAAAACGCTTTGTCAACATCAAAGACAAAACTTACTGACGCATAAAATTCCCCTTCGCTCTAAACCAGTGAATAGGGTACAAGAAGCCGAATTTAAAGGAAGGAAACCCAACCAACTAAACAAGACAAACAAATCAAAGCTCGCACATTAGCATCATATCAAAGTTGTTAAAATGCTAATGTAACGCTAGTAGGGCAGAGAATGGCTCCCTGGGGCACGCCTAACTATCGCCGTAATTAATGCGCTTCCATTATTTAGAGGAGTGCTTACACACACTTAATGTTTGCGATTGCGTGGAGTATAGATGTGTGGCGTGTAGAGGTGGGCGCCAGACTGAAAGGGTTACATATCGATGTTACTTTGTGAATGTTCAGTTATTTGATGCCTATCTGTTTGTGAGGAAACGTGATTACCTCATTTGAACTTGCGCTGAAACTCTTACGACAAGCAAAGAATATTATTAAACCAGTCTACACGTTTTAAAGTTAAGTACTCTTACGATCACAATTCGTGGTATCGAATGCCGTCAGACTGTGAAGAAACCTTTTTTGCAGGTTTACATTAGTGGCAAAGTCGTCATGACGCCCTACGCAAAGTCAAAGTTCAATTATTTAGACCATTGAAAGGCACCTTTAAACGTCATTAACAAGAGAAAAATACAGTTGAAACTAGTTACCCATTCAAAAAGGTATTGTCGTATAAAGATGAATGGTAAAAGGAAACTCAATATTTACTCTTTTAAAAAAAATAATAGGTTTTGCAATAAAGACATTACAATAACTTAACAATTACATGTGTTTAAAGACGCAGGTACCTAAAACAGAAGGAACGGAAAAGAAACGAATAGAAAATAATAATATGTTCAACATTACACATCCGTATGTAATACACAATAAAATATGTATATACCACACAGATATTTATATGGTGTGCTAATTAGGAGTTTCCTGACCGTAGCCATAATCACGTGATTATGTAACGATACACACGTTGACTATGTAATTGCGAACTGCTTCCAAGTCTCTTGTACTTGCGGTACTTTACATGGAAATGACACTTGAAATTACTTGTAATTATTTAAGCCTCTACGTTACATTGTGGTGGTAGGTGCCATAAGTGCTTGTACTTAAATAAAAAACATACATACATACATACATACAAACATACCCTCGAAAAACATAACCCTCCTTCTGTCGCAGTCGGGTAATTAGTGTGTATTTTTGAGAATTCTTCATGAGATATTAATTTAGTTTTTTTTTTGGAAATACCTAATAGCTCGTTTTCTGATAGTAGATCGTGACATCAAGTTTGCTTCGCCTATGGTTTAAGTTACAGTATCTATACTAAAGATACAAAGAGTTTATTTGTAGTTATTGTAAGAAAGTACTAGTCGGATTATAAAAAATATTTCAGTGATACAAAGCTACACTATCACGAGTATCATAGGCTATGTTTTATAGTATGTATACCTACTTGACTTCCAGGCTGACAAAGCCGTGTGAAGCTAGTCTTACATACATTTTTGTGAGCAGTGATTGAGGTTTTCATTCACGAGGAATGTGATTTATGGGTTCACAAACACACAAGTTTCAATGTGAGGTCACTTGGAATGTATGCACATGAAACATTTTCCCTGCAATAAAACAATAATAAGCCGATATTATTACTAAATTCAAACTAAACGGTAGAACAAAATAGGTAATGAACTACCAACCTGTCATAATAAAAACTCCTTCCATGAACTCTTAAAAATAACTTTCCTCACTATAAACTATGTCCGCCCCCGGCCGCCCGCCCCGCTACCGCCCCCGCCCCCGCCGGCGCCCGTACCTCGGGCGCGGTCGCGCTAGGCATCCCTCTATGAAATACCATTGCTCCTTCCTAGGTGAGAATATGCTGTAGAGTGTAAAATTTCCCAAGGTGACAACCGTTAGGGGCATTTTTCTGTGTAACTATGTATGCCCGTGTAATATTAAGCCCGGGAGACTTTAAAAGAGTGCAAAATGCACCATTTTTTCGCTAGAAATTTTTAGTAAAAGATAATGGAGGCCGCCTTTTTATATCGGTTGAGTGCTATAAGAGTGTTTTTAATGCATACACAAGTACCTACATATATTTAATGGGAACATAGTTATTGTGTTTGTGTGATTTACGATTTTTATCTCGATATAACACCGTGTACGTCCTAATTTGATTTGACACATGATTGACATTAGGGCCTCCTCCCACGTGCGATTTTTTGTAGTTCCGATTATCGGACCGAGTCAATAAATTCACACTTTCGTGGGACCAACTTTTTGTCGGCCGTGCATATTCAAATTCATATGTTCCATTCTCTCCGACAACAAAATCGATAACAAGTCGGTTGTGGAGAGGCTTACTGATAAAAATGTCTTGCGATGGTATCTCCCAAATTGTAAGCAGCTCGAACAACTCTGTGCTCCGGCGCCCACACAGTAAGCACGTGATATACAGCGTCACAGGGCATCAAATACAATCCTTTTAGAGTGGGAACCACGCCAGCCGGTGATTGCATTGGCACCGGCCTCTGTGTTTATACACTACGCTGTGTTTTTGGAAACAACTGCACAGATTATTGGATTGATGAATTGCAAATTAATGGTCTTATAAAGTTTAAATTGGTTGTTTCTGTTTTTATTTCTTAAGAATTTTAGGTATATACAAAATCTTTGTTTGGTTATTAGCTACTTAATTATTAGATATAATTATGTATTATTTATATTATGTAACTTATAAACATAACCGAGTGAAGTGACGTGTAGTGGTGGCCCAATGGTTAAGAAACCCGCCCCTCATACAAGAGATTGTGAGTTCGATACCTAGCAAGTACCAATTTCACTTTTCCAATTCGTATGTTTTTCCGGACATCATTGACATCGATGAAAAAAAACATCGTGAGGAAACCTCAACTTTAATAAATAAAAGTTTAAAATTGCTTACGCTGCACCATGCTTACTTAAAGCAAGCATGGTGATTGATGCTCGGGTATTCTATGGTATGAGAAGAGGCTTTTGCCAGTGCAAAAGCCTCTGCATATTTGTCCCATTGCAGTCAATGGGACAATTATGGCTGGTATCATTGTTAAAACTATCATGATCAAACTTCTAAGTTTTCACTAACAAATAATCATTAATTCTAGATAGATTTTTGAGAGAAGATTAGAAATAACTTTTATTTATTAAAACGATAGCGTAACATAAGCCATATTCATAAAATCAAAAACTCAAAACACGCAGCCACACCTAACATAAAAGCACCGCAATTTAAAACACCAACATACATCTCATTATTTTTCCAGCGTTCTCATTCACCCCCAAATCACATTACAGGCGTACCAACACATAAATATAACACACTCCCCACTAGACTGTGCGGTACCAGCAGGCTGCCAACATAATCATGTTTTGGCCAGTCGCCCGACAAAACTGATTCTTTCTCTCCTAGCTCGTATCAGTATAGTATTTGTCCAACACACTTCTAGACGCCTGGCCTGCCACAGAGCTACTAAATAATCGGTCTCCTTTTTGAGGATTTAAAAATCTTTTATCGAGATTCTGATATAACATGGTGTTCGTGGAGTTTCTAGCTCGTTATTCTTCATAGAGATCGATCTACGTTTTGGAATGAGCAACTAGCTTCTACCCTACCCTACTCCTACCCTACCCTACCCCAAACCCTACCCTACCCTACCCTACCCCTACCCTACCCCTCCCTACCCCTACCCTACACCTACCCTACCCTACCCCTACCTTACCCCTACCCTACCCCTACCGACATTTCCGACTTTTTTTTCGTTTCATTGTTTTAAGATGTATTCTGCTATTCGGGCCGGAAACAAATCCAACAAATCAAAAACCATGGTAATCGGTCCAGCCGTTCTCGAGTTATAAGTGTTGTAACAAACACGACTTTCTTTTATATATATAGATATACAAAACCATGGTGATGGTGTATTCCTTTTTTATGGTCTTCGGAACAACATACAGTATAATAATAATGTTTCCTTATATTATACGCAGAAATCCCGAAATAAATAACACTGCTTTAGACCATAACAATAACTTATTGTATGTATTGTCCCGTAATGTTCCCTAGGAAAACACTTGCTTTGACGGACTTTAAGGACCAGCTCCTCAAACCTTTGTTCCAACAAACACACAAATTAGATAAAAACCCTTCCTAGAATTTTCTCAAACCATTCGTACCATTCAAGCCGGGATATCTTAACGCTTGACACATCAAAGGCTCGCTCTAAAGACGCATTTATCCAGACGACTAGGCATAAGTTAGATTAAAATAATTCAATGAAAATAAAGTATTTGATACCTAGTAACCAGTTTTAACTGCCCCGTTGGTCTCGTGGTCGCAAGTGCGACTGCTGTGCAAGGGGTCCCGGGTTCGATTCCCAGGTCGAGCAAAAAGTGTTATTGGGTTTTTCTATGAAATTCTCAGTAACAGCTCGGAGTTTGGATTTGTGCCCGGTTAATGGCAATAGGCTCGCCCCCTACTACATGGGACCTAAATATACCGGCGAACTGTGGGTGTACATTGGTACACCTCTGCCTAACCCTTCGGGGAAAACAGGCGTGATGGTATATATATAATCAGTTTTCTTTGAATCGTTTATTTTTTTATCTGCTTGGTTATATTCGCTTCAATTTCCCTCGAGTGTGGGATGATAAAACCTCAAGTCTTCTTTAAATGTAACGATATAATACAAAATGAATAAAATAGGTACCTACTTTGCGGTTTTGTCGTGATACCTTCAGACGTCTAGATAATAAATGCCGCCCACACCATGTCTGATCTTGTAAGGTTACTTTTGATCAAATGGAATTTTGTTGATATTGATAATGGTACAAATCGATACTCAGTTGCCATGTAAATGATATGAATGTGTCTCTTATCATTTGAAACATTTTTATTTCAATAACGTACAGAAGTTATAATAAACTCGTGTTATACATACCAACAGTTGAAATAATTTCATTACATATTTATACTTGAATGCTTTATTTCGTACTAGCTTTTGGCCGCGACTTCGTCTGCGTGAATTAATAGTTCCCGTTCCCGGGGGATTTCCGGGATGAAAACTATCCTATGTCCTTCCTCGGGTCCCAGACTATATCTGTACCAAATTTCATTTAAATCGGTTCTGTGGTTTAGGCGTGAAGAAGAGACAGACAGACAGACAGACAGAGTTACTTTCGCATTTATAATATTAGTAAGGATAACATGTTGTTAAGTTGAACTAATCAATAGCTAACAAACAAAAGTAGCTACCAAATACGCACAGCAGTCTAATTCAGATAGGTTAGGTTAGTAGGTAATTTTTTAAGCCTTAAACCACTAGCATTCTTGCTTGCTGTTCCAATCCAAGAGCGAGACGGGAGCTCGGAATCTTGAAGCACAAACACGTATAGGTTATGTTCGAAGGATATGGCGGGGACTAGAATGAGCGAACAAAGGAAGGAACTTCTTTACACTTCGTGTTAGGTTTCTTGAAAGCCTACAGATAGAAGAAGCCCGGAGGGGCTCCGACCCTACCCAATTCAACGGTATTTCTTTAACTAACTAATTAGCCCAACAGTATATTAGAGCAGAGTAAAGAAGATATTACACTAAATAAGTTTTATGTCTTTTAAGGGTAGGCAGAAACCACAGTACGCTATCTGCTACGATTTTTACATACTCTTTTCGCCTCTTCCACGTCCATACATCTGGTCATACAAGCACGCCGGTTACAATTACAGGAGCACCCGACTTTTCTGACCTTTCCTTGAGTGAAAACGAATTTAGATACTATGTATGTTATGCTTTGTAAATAATACCAATTGTCTATCTTCTGATCGCTATACTGAATAAAATTATAGATTCTGTTGTTATAGTATATTGTATATAATAGTAGAGATTTGAAATCGCAAATGATGTACCTACCTGAACAAAATGTCCGCTTTTATTTACATGAACGTCTTCTCGTTCGTTCAGCCGCATAAACTGAACTACTTTGAATACACTTTATCGGTACTAACCGATTACACGGACAATTTTGGTATAATAAACCGAACTTTCGCTATAATAAAACTTTTAAGGTTATTTAGGTATTCTGCTTCATATTTTTTTATGTAGTACCAAAGCTGCATAAATAATCTTAATAGCACCAGCCTATTACTGTCATACTGCAGAGCAAATATCTCTTGCCATACAGAGAAGGCAAGAGCATTGATCAACGCGGCTACTCAAGGCGGGTGGAATTTCAGACTTATATTAATTATACGTAAGGGTTCCTCACGATATTTTCCTTCACCGATGTCAGTGATGTCCAAGTTAAACTTGGAAAATACATACATACATACATACATACATAAACTCACGCCTTTTTCCTTTTTCCTTGGAAAATACATTTGAATTGAAAAATGCATATTAGTACTAGCTCTACTGCTACTGCTAACATATGGGTGCCTTAACCACTGGGCCATCAAGACATTATCAAAATTACATGAATTGTCTGCCATTTAAATATTAGGTATATCCTTACTAATATTATAAATGCGAAAGTAACTCTGTCTGTCTGTCTGTCTGTCTCTTCTTCACGCCTAAACCACTGAACCGATTTCAATGAAATTTGGTTAGTCTGGGACCCGAGAAAGGACATAGGATAGTTTTCATCCCGGAAATCCTCCGGGAACGGGAACTATTAATCCACGCGGACGAAGTCGCGGGCAAAAGCTAGTTGTGAATAAATGTTTCAATTGTTTTACTCCAAAGTTGTCCAGTAGCGATCACAATTTAGGAGAGATTTGCATGTCAATCGTATGTGATTGCGAGGTCGAACAGTACACTGTCATTTTATTATAAATCAATAGGTTCACTGGTCTTCATTTAGAGACGCTATTTATACATATTTATAATATATCCATTTCGACCAATTTTGTTCGACCAATTTCATTTTGTTTTTTTGTTTGTTTTAGTTTAAAACTCGGCTTAGAAAAGAAGAAAATTAAGTGGTACAAAGTTCACCAAGATATCCAGTTCAGATAACTTTCAGTAAGAAATTGCAATTTTAATAGTAAAGTTCAAGTCGTCATTAATATTATTAAAATAATGTCATTCTTTTCTTTGACATTTATTTATTGTTTTAAACGTATTCTATATGATAACGACGGACATTCAACAAATGTGTGTAGAATCTATCTAAATTCAATGAAGTAAAGAAAATTAATTGATTAAAAAATGTTTCCTTTTCATTGTTCTAAGAACTTTTTCATTTGATCAAAACAAATAATACAATATCGAACTTCAAAAACATTTCCAAGTAGATAATAATTAAGTTAACTTAGTAGACCTTTACTTAAAGTTTCCAGAATTGCGTAAATTATTTACAAATTGGATTGAAACACAAAATGTTCTCAACAAGAAGGCCGTGTTAGCGGAGACCGCAAACGAACGAATTATAAGAAACTAAAAACCATTCTATTTATGAAATGAACATTCTTTGAAACTGTATAAATTAATAGGTAGATCCGGTGAACGACACGTAGGCCCAGTGGTTTGCCGAATGGCTGCTATGCTACGTATCCCTGGTTCGATTTTTGTTTTACTGGTAGTACTTCTGGGTCTGGTTTCTTGTACATGTACCAGTCTAATTAATGACTAATTTATATGTTTATAAACTCGTCCATAATACAGGAGAAATTCCTGAATTCATCATCATCGTCATCATCATATCAACCGCAGGACGTCCATTGCTGGACATAGGCCTCCCCATAGATTTCCAAAAAGACCGATTGGAAGCGGATTTTCCACAAAACCTGTATCATGGCAAAGTGTATTTTAAAGAAATAAAGAAAAGACCTTTTTTAACATAGTGACTGGCGTCACGTCTATTTTTTTTAATAAATCGACGCATGGTCCTCCTAACTACGTCCCTGTGACCCTCAGACTAAGCTCAACGTTCGGACAATAGTCACTCATCATTTTTCAACAATAAATTTTCTACAATGTATTCAAATTGGCTCAACGACCTAAACCCCTCAGAAATCCCTGAACCCTTGATTAAGAGGCATTAAACGGAATGGCTCCAAGATTCATAGTGGCTGGTGATTGTCAGTGTCACAAAATATATGGGTTCGTGTGAAAGCTATCGAAGTCGCCCCACTGCGTACGTACCATCGGCTTGTTTTAAAGGGAACGCCCGTAAAAAGGACAGAGAAGCTCCCGTGGGGCCTTCGATCCGAACGTTAGGATGTGTCCGGAGTGCGGCTCCAGTTGACGCGATTGAAGGACCGACCAGTAGGCTCAAACTAAATCCAACACAATTTGAAATGATCACATGATAAGGATAATTGGCTGATCATTGTAAGAGATCTATAGTCGTTTATATGCTTTACTATAAAATTTGGTACTTTTGCAAACAATTGTTTATTTTCTTAATATAACATCACGCCTTTGTTAGGGGATAGAGAGGTGTACTTATACTATTCCCGCACAACGTCACTTAAAAGTCCTTTGTGGCAAGTGGCGATCGTAAATCTACTTGCCACAAAAATCTGCTAACTGCACACTAACCCCGATATTAAAATACGTAATACAAAACGTGACACTAACAACATAATAATCCGTTTCCTCCTGCCTTCATATTAAAACCTCCTCAGAGTCCCATTTCTGCGACAAGCAGTCGCATCTCTCCGCGACCCACGTAGCACGCCCCACTGCGGCCAATACGGCAAACTGCCTAATAAATTTGCAGAAAGGACCTCGCAAAAATGGATGCTTATCACGAACTGGCTCGGTTTCGCACTCCCGCCCTCCCCGCTCTCCCCTCGCTTCTAAATAGCTCTGTTTTTGTCTCCGCCTGGGAACACTGTGTCACACGACTCAGATTTTGATAAACGACAAGACACTGCCAGCAGTTTAAATGTTTATAGATTTTCCAAAGTTCAGTAAATGGAAAATTTAATTTTGGTTTTGAGTTTCAATAAACGCCCAAAATACTTAAATTGTTGATCGAAGTTTAACAATCATAATAACAAGTTCTAAAATAAATCGTTCACCTAACAAGTAAGTCCTAAACAATCCTAAAACAATCTACTAAATCCAAGCAATTAACCCTTTAGTAATCCATGTCTGATTAGCAATTAGTCGTTCACTTTCCAATTTGTGGGTCGAAACAAAAGTCGTGTCTCCGAGGTTGTTGACTCAAGAATCGTGACCACTGCTGGATGACACAGCTTTACCACCAAATCCATTTGAAAAGCTCTGAAACAAATCAAGACTCTATTGTCAGTAAAACCTTTTATTTGCACCAACAGTAGGACAAAACAAAATGTGACCAGCAAGAAATCGCGAGGTTTAATGAAGTCTCCCTAATTAATGTTACCAGTGAAATGGACCAACATCAAACACAAAGAGAAAGAAGATATAACGAGCGTAACGAAATGAAAACTCAAATATAATTCAGCGAGTTTATTCCATTATTAAATTGTTCGTGAAAGCAAGATAACCTCAGTTTAACTCCGTAAGAAAGTTTCGTTTAACTTCGGTTTAACGAGGTGAGGAGACCTGCCACTTCCCGACTTCCTAGGAGCCAGCCGGTGTTTTTGTTTTGAAACTAACTTACGTGCAGTGTTGCCGGCGCCGACGCTATCACCACCAAACAGTATTAGAATATTGTCTTCAACGCGTCTACCTAATCTTTGGCAGCTCTATTCCATAATTATTCCATTTGCGTCGGTACGCTTTTGCACGAAAATATTCCAAGCTAACAGTGTGCTAAAATGTATTCTTTACTCAATTTCTTAAAAAAAGATGGCGGATGTGAGCGTCAGAATAAGCCGCAGTTCCGCGCGGAAATTCTTCAACGTAGAATGTATTGTCGGTATTTCTAAACCGAGATCAAGGTGATCCGTGTTCGCTCGCGGCAAGCCGAACACCGAACAAGTAACACCAAGTCAATCGATACTTCTAGAAGATAAGTAGCAATAGTTTATTGGGTCACGAACTTCAGTAATTCACAAGTTTAGTCGACCATTTATTAAAGGCTTCAAAACAAAGCCTTAACTCAAAGACTCCACCATCCAATATCATAATTTTGAAGTTTTTAATTCCGCCTCGCCCAGCTTTAAAGAAAAAATACAATGTTATTAAAATAACTCCATATTAGATGCATATTTCTTAAGCAGATAACAGTAATTTACGGCGCGTAAACATCCTAAACCCGTAAGAGGCAGGATTTTTTCATTTCATTACGGGTCCCTATAAAGTAGATAACACAACGCCCCGTTCCCAACGGTATATAATTACAGAGTAAAGAAAAATGTACGCAGCCAGAGACTTTGACGGCGCACCTCGTTTTTTGGAACAATTTTATTTTTTATGTGTTCTCAAAAGACGTGTGATTAAAAGGTAAAGAACAAGTTTCGGAAGCTTCGCTAAATTGAATTTGTATTTTATGATTAGAGAATTACAATATATATAAGAGTACATGGAGCAATTTGTGCCTAGTACCTATTTACAGAGCGAGGACTATGGGGATTACAGTGGTGGACTTCTTGTCGGCTTTGCTTCAATTTCATCGGGGGGTTAATATCTAGAGCGTACTCACATAACCCAGTAGTTAAGAGTCACCTCTTGTTTTTAAGGATATGTGGATGACACCTAATCCGACTTATCTAAAAATCCCATATAAAACTGCAGACAAACTGAGTGTTTAATAATAATAGCACCAAAAAAAAGTACAAAGTCAGCAATCTGAAAATCTGGATGAACATCCATACCCTTATTCACAGCAGATAACAATAAAACGGTGTTAAAAATAGTTCTATAATAAAAATCATATAATAGTCGAGTCTGACAATAAAATGGCGATGTGCAGCCATAATCGAAGTCCTATAAATAGTTTTACCAAAGACGAAGTGTTCAGGGGTGAAGAGGGGGGGAGCAGAACATTTCATTTCGTCTGGCCACCTTCCAAGGGACACTGAACCAAGATTTGCACCAGCCAGATTTAAAATCTGATTTTCAGAACTACTCTACAATATTAATATCGTTATTTTATTATTTTTTTAGAAAATAATGCTGTCTAGGAGCCAACAAAGAACACGTTTCAGTCTAACTACCCTCGGGGGTCGTAAAAGCCGACGGAAGATTTATTCAGAGATTCCCTCGATATGCTGATTGCTCAAAGTCAAAGTCAAATCAATTATTTCAATTAGACCAATAAAGGTACTTTTGGAAGTCAATTACAAGCGAGATAAAAAAATCCTCGAATGAATATCACTAAAATATTGCGATGTTTCATAACTATTTTCATCGTCCTGTGAAGTTTATATTATTAATCAAATGCAAAACTATTTAATAACCATTAATTTCAAAATCGATTAACCACTCTGCTCGACAAGATTTTGACATTTGACACATCCGTTGGCTCGGAGGGTTGTAACGGATCATGTCATGAAATTCAAGAAATTACATGAACTTTCAGCATTCAAATTTACACGATAAAAAAATGTTCGCAGCTATTTAATGGAATAAGTTGGTGGCAAATATCTTTAATTATGACTTGAGGTCAGTCAAACCGCTTCAATTCTCCGCCAAATTTGTGTAAATTAGGTATTACTACACCCTATCGAAAAGGTAGGCCACTTAGATTAGCTGAAATTAAGTACAAAAACAACATTCTTGCTTGCTAGAAAGATGCAAAAGGACAAAATAAAGATATTTTCATTCCAACTGCATTATTATTTTAGGCATTATCCATACTTAGGTACTTAAAAACTAAAAGCAAATCTTGACAAAATTTACACAAAATTGTGTTGCAACTTGACACTTCTTAGTGTTGACCGTTTACCTAAGTTTCTTATTTCGATTTGAAAGTTGCGTTCAGCCTAATCGATACTCGAAATAAAATCGAGGTTGGCAAAAAAGAGTAGGAACTGAATAAAAACTCTTTGGTTAATCAGGTTTTATAATTCAAAATTTTAATAAACGTAAATATAGTCCGGAGATTTAATTTACTTAGATAATTTTAACCGACTTGAAAAAGGAGGATGTATATAATTAAAAAAAACATAATTATACATTATACATATCTGCCAAAATTTCAACAGAACCTTTTTTTTCGTTTTACTTAGTCCTACGAGTAACTTTTAAAATTTCCTCATGAAAATCTGTTTGTCTGTCTGTCTCAACTAGTCAATTCTAGTTTAAGCTAATTTAGACCAGCTACGTTAGTGAGTCAACACGAAATTTGTAGGTAGGGAATTCGTACAGAAGCTGAGACGGATGCAGCACGGAGTTTACGTGACAAGCTGCTGTACTGCAGCTTGGGATATTTAATTGCAAGGACTGTCACTTTTTTGGGTTCCGTACCCAAAGGGTAAAACGGGACCCTATTACTAAGACTGCGTTGTCTGTCTGTCACCAGGCTGTATCTCATGAACCGTGATAGTTAGACAACTGACATTTACACAGATGATATATTTATGTTGCTGCTATAACAACGAATACTAAAAAGCAGAATAAAATAAATAATTAAGGGAGCTCCCATACAACAAACGTGACTTATAGCTTGTTTTTGCTCGATATTGATATCGGCAACAGCTAGAGACTTGATATATTTACAGAATATTTAGTAATATATTCACTTTAAAATTAAATATCTAATTAAATTAAAATAAATATTTTCTGTTTTTTTTCGTTTTCGTAGATAATGGTACGGAACCCTTCGTGTGCGAGTCCGACTCGCACTTGGCCGGTTTTTTCAAACTAGCTAAATAACGAGTATTCACTTGAACGAAGTCGCTGGTCTAACCGCGACTTCGTTCGCGCGAAGGTTCGTTATCTGCGAGGTTTTATTTAATAGCGCGGAACCCTATTTGTATTCTAAAATAAAGGTAGCCCAAGTTATTGCTTCTAACAACAGATATTTGCAAATCCAAGATATGTATTTCCCATCAAAATCGTTTCAGACGTTTTGGAGATAAGCCGGAACAAACGGATAAATAAACAGACAGACAAAAAAGTTTTGTCTATGTACCGTGTAAACGTGTATCAAACTTTCTCAAAGTAGGTAATGCATCTAAATTAAAATTCGCAATAAAATGTTATAATATTGAACAATGCACGCTAATGAAAAATTAGAAAACTAAAAAAAAAACTATGTGGTCTTACCAC
Source organism: Caradrina clavipalpis (assembly GCA_932526535.1). Classification (NCBI taxonomy): domain Eukaryota; kingdom Metazoa; phylum Arthropoda; class Insecta; order Lepidoptera; family Noctuidae; genus Caradrina; species Caradrina clavipalpis. Next base: position 15,634,494 of record OW052101.1, on the reverse strand, counting down.
AGTCTTACGTCATTGGCCCTGTCCGGTGCGCCGTGTATAAAAAATAAATAATTGCAATGGCTAACATATATAATACTTATTTTTAATATACTAATATACATTAATAATGTGATTTAAGCTTAAAATATAATTTATTATTTTTTTAAGAATACATTTCTAATATTCGTAATTATCAGTACCTATTCGAGTCGAATCAAAAACAAAAAAATCGATTGGCATAATTACAGTTCCACATCACTGCAATTTAAAAAAAACAATAATGGTCAACATTTCGACAATTTCTAACATAAATGAGTTGTGGTAATGAATATTCCGTGTAATTAGACCCGTGTTTGTAAATAACGTTAAAACCTGGGCATTTTCTTGTTGTTTACTATATTTTGAATGACATTTGTCATGTTTTTAATGTAAACTAAATGTTTTTATGTGATATTTGTGTAAAATAAAAAGTAAACACGCGCGATTGGCGCGAAGTTTCGACTTTGTGTATCAAAAATTTTGTTACCATTACTGATTTATGTTGAAATACGGATGAAATCGACGTACAATTCAATGATGAGTTATTTATTTCTCCTGTAGAGAAGAATGGATGTCAGAAATCAGTCCTTTTTTATGTTTTTTAGCCTCGACTTCCACAGTCATCAAAATGGCGGTAACTGTGTTTTCACACATGTATTTTTAAGAGGTAAATTTATATAATCGCATGCTGAAACGAAAAGATTGAATGCCGCTATCATGTAGGCTTTTTATCAAACCGTCTTAATTAATGCTAACTCATGAGATTCGACGACTAGCATGATCAATATTTACACTAATTGACTAGGATGGCGATACATCAATTCTCGGGTCCAAGTGGACGCGTTACCGAGCCGGCGGAGGTTTCTGTTTTCGGGTCCAATCGGATGCGCTCCCGAACTATACGGTTAATGAAAAGCATAATTATTTTAAACAAAGGGCGATCATTATTCAAATCACCTCATTTATTATTATGCTAATAGACATTCAAGCCGTTTTGCGACACTAATCGAACTTTTGCTTACCCTTTAGACGAGATAAACGTTAGTTTACGAGTATCATAGAATTTTGATGATCGTCTCACGCTAGGCTAGCTAATATTGGGCCCGTAATTGTATTTATGGATGTGATTTCAAGACGTATCACTAATCCCACGCGTGTTGTTATCCCTTACTACTGATTCCGAGTGGCCACATTTTCAATGAAGAACTTATCATTTTGTTCACTAATGGAAATGTGTTTTAACTTACTATGTCTAAAACTGTAATTGACACCGGATCGCGACAATAAACACGACGAACGCCAATAAATTGGTAAATCCTCTCAACACGCACAGATATTAAATTTTATTGTTGTACAGCGATCGTAAAAATTCGACAATGTTCAGTGGAGCGTCGCGGTATGGTGCGAACTCGGACGTTGTAAAATAATCTAAATGTTTCTATGCACGGATGTTGTTTGTGTTTTGTTTCTATTCGATATGCTCATGTGACTGCGGGACTTTTAGTGTGAAATGATGATTGCTTTTCCGTAAATGGAAGAGTTATATTGCAGTCTGGCACACAAGAGTTTTCATATAACCTCGCTCGTCTAGCGTCGGTTAGACGTACAACCGTAGTTCTTACCTTCTCCGGATGAGATCACCTAGAAACGCAGATTCAACAGATTTAATCCAAAGTTGGAATTTATCTACGGATATGAACTGCATCGACCCACGTTTTTACGCTTTTTAAACTACAGTCGAATGGAGAAAGCTTTGATGGACAAAAATATTAAAATTCTGCATGAACTAGTAAAAAATAAAAGACACCATTCTGTATAAATAGAATTTCAAATAAAACTAAACAACAAACAAGAATAACGTAGGTTATAACTTGATTCTTTACTTCTACTCAGAGACCTATTCTTTTCGTGTCTTTTTTAACTGCAAAAACTTTTAATTGCCCTTAATTTTATATATACCATCACGCCTGTATTCCCCGAAGGGCTAGGAAGAGGTGTACCAATGTACACCCACAGCTCCCTTAATTTTATATTACTTACTTAGTCATACATTTGTATCTTACGTAAGATTTCCACAAAACTAAACTTAAATAAAATAAGTAAATATAACTTAACATTCAATCCGGAATCCCACGAGACGTGTGACATGAGAGGTACCTACACACTTACACGGTTTTATTCGCGAGTTTATTCAAACTCGGCGCGACGACGTTGTTCAGCCGTTTACAACGCTACCCTATTTCCCATATTTCTGCTACAAATACCTTGAAGGCGGCGACCAAAAAGTCTATTTTACGAGGGTGCTTGCATTAAGTCCGATTTATAAGAATAAATACATGGTAAGTAACGGCTGCGACAAGCCTCCACGTCTCTCTCATTTATTTGAATTTACGTATGTAGGAGTACAGGTTTATTGGGCGAGCCCACTTTAACAATGTTTAGCGCATTTATATGAAAAAGTATTTTGTTTATAGCGTTATTTGGTTTTGGAGATTCTCACGTAGCTGAGTGGAATTTAATAGTGTAGTTAGATCTAGATAATATAAAAGATTTCGATAGGTTTATGTACATATTTTTATGATTATAGGCTGATCCCTGAAATATTATTAGGTACATTACGGACCAAGGGTAATTGACGTTTAAATATTAATTAGACAACATCAATGTTAAAATATCTATTGCTTAAGCCGGGCACGAGTACTCAACCTACATTTTTAGAATAAGATTTAAAGACTCAAAAATACTTTCAGAAGTAAAAACTTTTTAAGAAAATAAAGATTATGGCGCACTAATCCAGAGTCGTAATAATGGCCGGCTCAGTTCAGTTTAGAGCTTTTGGAAACGAACCAAACTCTTATTGCGCGCTAAGATATTATATCGGCCATTACACATTCCAGTTCCAGTGCAGTGTTACTGTATCTATTTCATCATTATTAGATAATATTTTAAGTGCGTTTATTCATTTCTAGATGATTTATGTTAAATGTTTTTATTGTGGTAGATTTTGGATATAGTTTTATCTGTTATCTTCTATAATATAAAAATGAATCGCAAAATGTGTTGGTAAGCGCATAACTCGAGAACGGGTGGACCGATTTCGCTAATTCTTTTTTAAAATTTTCCTTGAAGTACGAGGATGGTTCTTACGGGGAGAAATATTGTAAAAAAAAAAAACCTGAAAAAGTCTAAAAACAACAATTTTCTATACTCCCATACAAAAGATTTGTGATAATACTTATAATGTCGGTAGGGGTAGGGTAGGGGTTGGGTAGGGGTAGGGGTAGGGTAGGGGTAGGGTAGGGGTAGGATAGGGGTAGGGTAGGGGTAGGGGTAGGGTAGGGGTAGGGTAGGGGTAGGGTAGGGGTAGGGTAGGGGTAGGGTAGGGGTAGGGTAGGGGTAGGGTAGGGGTAGGGTAGGGGTAGGCTAGGGGTAGGGTAGGGGTAGGGTAGGGGTAGGGTAGGGGTAGGGTAGGGGTAGGGTAGGGGTAGGGGTAGGGTAGGGTAGGGTACGGGTAAGGTAGGGGTAGGGTAGGGTAGGGTAGGGGTAGGATACCACGCGAACGAAGTCGTGGCGGGTCAGCTAGTATACTAATAAAATAATGCTGAAGAGTTATTTTGAGTGTTTTAACGCTAATCTCAGAAACTACCAGTCGGATTGAAAAAATAACTCGTTGTATATGATAGCCGGATTTATAAGGAAAAATATAGGCTATATAGAATTACACTACGACACACGGGAGCGGAGCAGTAACTAGAGACGTAACTTAACGTGGTTAAAAAAAAAAAAGGAAGCGCGTGAAGTCGCGGGCATCAGCTAGTTCGTTATAAAATCACAAATATTATAAGGATATTTGTCTTGATCAGTGTTTAAGTACAATACTTACAAGGCCAACGAACATAAAGTTAGAACGTTGCGTACAAGTAGGTACCTACCTGAGTCTTATTTATTGCCAAGGTTGGGAAAGGAATCTACAGAGAATAGAAAGTCAAACGAACTTACCTGTAAGTGACGTTCGATGACTATTAAACGATGTGATTCGCCCGAGAGATTACACTTATTACTTGTAGTAGCACGGATATGTGCTGCCATCTTACACGATTTTAGAGCAACAAAAAATAAAACTATTTCATGCGCCCTAATGTGGGTATCTCATACACGTTTTCCCCTTTGGCCATCGTTAGCCACTATTTCGTGCAAGTCAGGGGGGGATCTAGAAGTATCTTGATCAGGGTCAGGGAGGGAGTGTAATCTCTCGGGCGAATCACATCGTTTAATAGTCATCGAACGTCACTTACAGGTAAGTTCGTTTGACTTTCTATTAAACTTCTGTGATTCGCCCTTCGAGATTACACTTATTACTTGTAGATGTTTAGAGTCTCACGAAATAGTGAAAAGAGAACTATATTATTTAGGGAAAAAAGATAAACTCAAATATATGTAATAATACCTTACAAATATAATCAGAACACAAGGTTTGAAAATCAAATAGGTTCATGCATGTAACAAAGACAAATTAATAATTATTATTCGTTGATTGAGGCGATCCTACAAAGTGACCGGGCAAAAGCATCTGAGGTGTCTGCAGCTACTTCTCTATTGTAAAATTTTGCAAAAGTTTCTGATTTGCCGGTCCAACCCGCAGTTCTTTTAATAATATCTATGCTAACCCCGAGCCTATTGGCGGCAGACGTAGCTGCATGTCTCGTGCTGTGGGCGCTAAAGATAGATGTGTTTATACCGCTTTCACTCAGGATCGCCTTGATCCAACGGCTTAAAGATTGTGAGCTTACTTTATTGAAAGGCTTCTTAAAACTAATTAATAAGGAGTTACTTTCAGGTTTCCTCTTGTCTGCCGATACCGTTAAATATTGTTCTAAAGTTCTAGCAGGACAAATGGAAGGTCTTTCGTTGAAAAAAGGAAGTATCAATATTGGTGGGGTACGATTCACGGTTGAGGTCTTGATTAAATCCGTGATGTTAATTACAAACCTTTCGTTATTATATTTTTTAATATTAGACACCCTAATTAACGACAATGTTTGCACTCGGTGTGCAGTTACTAAAGCTAAAAGTGTAGTCAACTTTTTCGATAGTTTTTCAAAGGAAAGACTTTCATTAGGGTACCAATTACTCAAATAATCTAAAACAATAGACGGGTCCCAAGTAAAACTATATCTTGGGAGTGGAGTTCGCAACTTGAAGACTCCCTTCATGAACCTCGTGACCTGTGGGTCATTCATGGTAACTGAATTTAAAAGAAGCGATAGTGCTGCTTTAGTACAGTTAATTGAGCCATACTTATGACCCTGGTTAAAAAGGGTAACTAAGAAATCTAACACATTAGCAACTGATGCTTGAAATAAATTTAAGTTTTTATCCTGGCAGAAGGTAAACCAACGTTTAAAACAAGTGTTATATTGTTTTAAAGTACTACCAGCTAAAGACGCCAACATCACATCCGCGGCATCTGGAGGGGAGCCCTGCATCAGAAATGCCTGCCTGACAATACTCCGGCAACCAGGGTAAGGCTCTCTTGAAACTTGTGTTCCACACTGTAAGGGGATGACAATAATGTTTTATTAGGTGTAAATTCAATTGGACTAGAAATTAGCAACTTCCTAAAAAGTGGATACCAAGGCTGTGTAGGCCAGAAAGGGACTACAACAATGCCTTCCGCCTTATCGAGAAGTATTTTCTGTAAAACCCTTAAAATTAAGCAAAATGGGGGAAATGCGTAGAAAAAATAGGTGGACCATTTCAAGGTGAAAGCATCTACCCTAAATGCTTCTGGATCATTATGCCAAGAAACAAATTTGGAACATTTCTTATTTAATCGACTCGCAAATAAATCAATTTCGGGCCAATTGAATTTTTTACATATAACTTGAAAAGCATCGTCAGCGAGCTCCCACTCAACATCAGCATGTATGCGGCGGGATTCCGCGTCTGCGATATAGTTGTCCTTAGAACTAATATAGGAAGCGAAGACAAACAAACGTCGCTCTTCGCACCACTGCCAAATGTCACGACTTACAGAACTAAGATGGGGAAATTGTATGCCGCTCATCCTATTGATATAAGAGATTGCAGTGGAATTATCAATTCGTAAAAGTATTTCACAGTTACGATAATCATTGGCGAAGATCTTCAACCCAAAGAATGCTGCCGTCAGTTCTAAGTAATTAATATGCTGAGTTAATTCCTTGCTAGACCATTGTCCGCTGGCCGTCTGGCCTGAGCAGCTGACACCCCAGCCAGTTCGAGACGCATCTGAGTATATTTCCAGCTTATAATCGCCAGAACGAATAGGACTGGCGCAATTGTCAATATTACTAAGCCACCAGTCAAAGTCTTCGCGTAAAGAAACAGGTAAATTAATATATTGATTGTAATCATCTTTTTGTTTTAAACTAAGATACTTAGTTCTCTCAAATTTTTTAGTGTATAGCCAGCCGTACTGCGTTGCTGGGCAAATTGATATCAACAATCCTATCAAATGAGCAAAATTACGTAACTTACATCTTTTTAATTTAGAGAAGTGTAAAAGTTCGTCCTTGATTCTACGTTTCTTTTCTACTGGAATGCTAATCGTAAGATTCTCGGAATCGAAAACGAAACCTAAAAAAGTTGCAGTTCGGCTAGGTATACTAACACTCTTTTTCAGGTTTACTGTAAAACCTAATGATTGAAGAAACTCTTGTGTGATTTCAAAATTATGTTTACAATCCATATAAGTATTTCCAAATAACAATAGATCGTCTAAATAAATGACGGACAATAAGCCTTGATTACGCAGAAATTGCATTACTGGACGCATAATTTTTGTAAATACATAAGGTGCTATATTAAGACCAAATGGTAAAACTTGAAATTCATACAGCTTCCCCAACCAACAAAATCGCAGAAACTTTCTAGAGTCGCTGTGAACATTGATAGCAAAATATGCATCCTTAAGATCAATAGAACACATGTAACTATGTTTTGACATGAGTCTCATAGCAGTTCTGTAATCTTCAAGTTTAAAATGTGGCGCAATGATGAATCTATTTAAGGATTTTAAATTTAAAATAAATCTATTTGTCCCATTACTTTTCTTAACAAGGAAAATATTTGATAAAAATTGACCATCACATGGTTCACACACGCTTATGGCACCAATACTAGCAAGATAATTAATTTCTTTGGTAATGAGCAGTTCATTCACATCAGACTTAGGACTATTATGTGGATAAGTTATAGGCTGGGATATATCGTTCGAAATCGGAATTTGCAAACCGTTAATCCAAGATAACACCACAGGATCATTTGTGATTTGCGACCAATTATGGTGAAAAAACTTTAATGTACCCGCCTGAGTGTTGGTATTATCCACTTCAGCTAACGGCGTGGAGTCTGGTTGTATTGGCGCGGAACACGGCGATCCGTCACACGGCGTATTGGTAGTTGCTTGCGCCCACCAGTCGCCGCGGTCTGTCTCGGTGGCATGCGACGCGGCTGCGACTGCGGCGGTGGCGGGCCCCTCCAGTTTAAAGCCCTCGACGTACCTTCTTTTGGTTGAATGTTTTTGGATGGCAATTTCGGCTTGGCAGCTGTAGGTTTTAACTCGGTGCCTGCTCTTAAAATGGCTTTCATAGATTTTAAATTATCTTGGAGATCATTACCAAATAGTAAGTGATCACGTTTAAGATCCTTTACATTATCTTTAATTTCTTTGTTAAGGCAGGACAGCAAAAAGTTTCTCCTTGTTTGTGTCTCACTGTAATGAGTGTAACATAAAAGTCTGCCGGCATCACTAAGAGATTTTAATGTCTGACATTTAATATTGTCGTCACAAGAGCCAGTTTGCAAGACAGCAGTGATTGTGTTGGCTACACAGGTTATGATAGAAGATAATACCTTTTGTTTGTCAGCCAATATGTTGTCTCTCTTCAAAGCGCCTTCATTAACAGCTGCTTTAATTTCAGGATTAAGTGTTGGAGCCTGGGCCATTTTTAAATTGTAAGGCACACTATAAATCTTCAATATATCCTTTTTTGTTTCATCCTTTAAGCCATTAACCAGAATATCAGTCCACCTGTTAGCAATGTCTTTGTGCACATTTTCACCAAACCTCTCTTCCCGTGTAGGCTCTTCTCCAAGTAAACACAAAATATCAGGCTCTAACTCTTGGATACTTTCCGTGGATGCATGTTCTGGGGGCGGTACATCCGCGGAAGTGGGTGTGGAAGTAGCCTCGGGTACAACGGCACAATCGCGGTCAGGCACGGAGGCTGAAGTTACTGTCGGCGCGGCCGTCAATTTATCAGGGGGCTTTGGATGTGAAGTTGAATCAGATAGAATGTTAACTTCATATGGGGCTCCTGAAAACAATAGACCGACAGTTTTGAATAAATTCGTGATACAAACTCACGGTTTGTACTCTAGAATTTAATATCCATTTTCAACAGAAAGTATAAATTCATGACATAATCTTCCAGACTATGTTCTAGAATCTTAAGCACAGTTACGAATTCTTGATACAATCTCACGGTTTGTACTCTAGAATTATTGACTTGTAAGTACTAAGTAATATTCATGACATAATCTCTCGAATTATGTTCTTGAATTTCGGTGCTACATCTATACAGCGAACAACCTTACAGGTTGAACTGAAGTACATTATATGTCGGTATTAGCCTTACAGACTAAACTCATAAGCACTAGGCACCAAATAAATAAAAATGAGTATATAATTTAAGCAAAAATGTTCTGTGAGAATAAAGTAGGTCAAGGTCGCGCGGTCTGGAGGCGCCGGCGTCGCCAACCGACGCGGACGACACTTTCATTATTCGGAATTTAAAATGTTACCGACCCTCGTTTTGCGGAGCCTCCTGCAAAGATTCTGCTGGGTAATGATCACTATCAGAATACTGGTTCTGTTCGGAATCCGAACTAGTACTGTGATATCTCCGTTGTTTACGACGAACACGAGACATCTTTTTCTCTAATTTTCTCATTTTCCGAGCTAAATACTCCTCCTCGTTGTAGCGTTTTCGTTTTCCCATCACTGAAATATCACTAAGAAGTCTAGAATAACCAAACTAATTTACGATAAGAAAATTACGTGCGCGATGGCAGCCACACAAAACGTGTATGAGATACCCACATTAGGGCGCATGAAATAGTTTTATTTTTTGTTGCTCTAAAATCGTGTAAGATGGCAGCACATATCCGTGCTACTACAAGTAATAAGTGTAATCTCGAAGGGCGAATCACAGAAGTTTAATTAGACCATCCTACTGTTACCTTAGACTCCTTTAAAAAAAGTTATGTTTCTTTTCAAAGTTTATTTATATGCTTGTGTGTAAATATGCAATAAACACTAGTTAATAATTATATTTTAATTAAAAAATGAGATTTTGTGTTGAACATCTACAAAGTTCTCCGCGAAAAATAACATGATTGTTAGTCACCTAATAGAGCGATGGTGATAGATAATAACATTGCTCGTTTTCTTACTATATAATCTGAGATACAGATCATTAGCGCCCGCCCTAGGTAATATTTTTTTCATCGCCTTTCCCATAATTCGCCCAACTTAACTCTTACATGATGCTACGACCTAGTATCAAGATTTAACATGTTAAGTACCTTCAAACAGCCACTGGAAACTACAGCACCTTTCAGGAACAAGTTCAGAAGTCTTGGTCCTTTAGCTTTCGCATACACAACAGCGTTTCAAAGCATTCATTTGAATGAATGATAAGTAAAGTGTAAACACGCTGCCCCCTTGACGGGCGGGTGCCGTACATCATAACGAGCGGACATGGTCATTAATATTTGATTACGTCGCGATCAGTCCGGCCGGCAGTCGATTACTGCCAGGAAATGGTCCGCTAACACAGCCAGCAAGAAAGTACAGAAGGACCATTAATCAGAGGCTTATAGAAAGTTTCCTAGATAAAGAAAGTCATCTTATATCGACTGTAATCATTGATTGCAAATCTTGCAAATTGATAACTCATCTTGTAGTCATCGATGAATTATTTTGATAACATTGAGCAAAGATCAATGGTCTACAATTACTCTCGTGTAAAATTTTGCATACGCAGATTATGAGTTATGCCCATTTTATGGTTTACTATTTTTATTTATGTACCTACTCGATGATCATGATGATCACTGTAAAACTAATGACTTTATTTAGGTATGCATAATTTTAAATGTTTTGTTTGTTTGTATTTATTTATAGTAAAAGAATACTAAAAAAATTCGTCATGCATCTCTATCAGAAAATCGATTCAAGTCGTTCTCACATGTTGTCTCGAATGGTCCTTCTTCCCTTATCTATTTGATGATTGTGAGTCGCGACGCGTCCTCTGGCGTCGGATTAACGCAAACCGGTTTACGTGACGGCGTCAATTTGACGCCTGATGATGCGGTGACTCCTTATTTGATAGGTTAGGTTTAGTTCCAAATGGCCCGGACATGGGTGTAATATTAATGTAAGGAGGAAACTTTCCGGAAAGATCGAAATCGCCAAAGTTTTCCTGTGCGTCGTTTTTGCTACAAAATGGCTGTCTATATCCCTGTTTCATTAGTAGGAGGCGGCAATGGAATTTCATTTGGGGAACACAATCTCTTTGAAGAGCAAAAAGGAAACAACATTCGATTTTTACACGCGGTAACGTAGTAAGTAAAGTCTATTACAAAAAAAGACGCACAATATTACTAAAGCTATCTAACACTAGGGGAGAAATTGAATTTGATTGAAAAATTAAATAAAGAACGCTAGATTTTATAACTACATTTGCAATCTTAAACATCTATGGTAGAAGTGTCATTTGTTTTCCATACAATTCAGCGTGAAAGCAATCATCACAACATTTTACAAATAAAATCAAACGATCATTTTAGGCTCCTTACCCAAAGGGTGCCAAACAGAATCCAATTACTAAAACCCCGCTGTCTGTCCATTGATCTGTCATAGGGCTGTATCTTTTGTACCGTGTAAAAGGTGGGTACCAAGACACTTGAAATTTACGAGTGCGTATTTACGTAATTTAAAAGTTAGACAGGATCCCCAAACAATATACTTTTGTTTTGCGTGTAATGTTATTATAAAGTGGTACGGAACCCATGGTGTTCTAACCGTTTTATGTAATTCAATGGTCGATAAAAACCCTACAAAAGAGACGTTTATGTTTAAAGATCTATTTAAAAAACCTGACCTACTTGATACCACCTAAAGGATTTCAAAGATTTGCAATAAATTCAAAATCCTTTTCATTAACTGAATTTAGACTTATTTCAGAAACATTTTGTCTAAATTACTCCGTAGAATTACCCAAGTTAGAATTAAGTTGTTTACCTGACTGCTAAATACTTCTTATCGATGGAGTGCCTACTTAAGTAGGCACTTGCCTACTTACTTAGAGAGTACATAAACAAACTTGTAATTTAAGCACAAAATTACATTGTTAATTTTATTATTTTGCTATGTTAACTGGTGCTGAACCCTTGTAAAATAGCTGATGGTCTTTTTATTATTCTTTGTTCGTTCATGAATGCATATACAATACATTTAATATGTTTGGAATAAAAACTGATTAAATAATAGAAAAGAACGCAGGGTAGACCTGGTTAGGTATACCCCGCGTTTTTTTGTTTTTAAATTGGTTTATATAAACAGTAGTATGTAATATTGACAGGTGAATGTCGGTGACCGAGCTGGCCTTTTATCTAACAACTAGCTAAGTTTTGTAGTTGTTATTTAAGATTAATATGTTGATTATCTTTTGCAAGATTTCCCTTTTATCAAACACATTAAAAGGTATTTATTGCACAATGTTCTTAAAGTCATAATATCAGACATTATAACGCCAGTCATGAAACTATGATTGTGTATTACAATACAATCACGCCTGTATTCCCCGAAGAGTTAAAGGCGAATTTGTACCAGTGTACAGCCATAGTCCGCCGGTATGTTTAGGTCCCATGTAACAGGGGGTGAGCATATTGCCATCAACCGGGCACAAATCCTAACTCCGAGTTGCTACTGAGAATTTCATAGGAAAACCCAACACTTTGCTCGACCTGGGAATCGAACCGAAGACCTCTAGCGTAGCAGTCGCGCTTGCTTGTGAAGGTGGAGAGACAGATAGAAATAAAAAACAAAAAAAAAATACCAAAATCTAATCGAATCCATCGGCAGAGCGTCTAAATACGATATAATAAACAAGTCTGATCAGCATTAAACAGGGCGAGTACCTCAGAGAAATCAGGCGATACGGTCCGCTTCCGGACCGCTTCCTGAATATTTGACGCGCAGGGAAATGAGCGGAGCCGGTCAAGCGCGAGCTGACGCTAATGTAATAGCATTACAAGGATGGACGAGGGCGCACAGGGTCAAGGCGGTGCGGGCGCACGGAGGACCACTTGGGGGCATTTGTTTGCTTTGATTTAGAGTTTCAGAATCTTCTTCTTCTTTACGTATCGATAAGTGTCGTGATGGCCCAGCAGTGGTTAGGACGCCCGCCTCTCATGCACGAGGTTGTGGGCACGGGGAAGTACCAATGTGACTTTTTCTAATTCATAATGTACTTTCTAAGTTTATCTTGGACATAACTGATATCGGCAACCATGTCAGAGGCCCTTGAGAAGGTTTGAAATCTCTGACACTACGGTGTGTGGGGTCGTAAGACCTGACTGCCCGCATGTTGAAGAAGAAGACGTATCGACATTTATCATTATTTATACTACACGGTATCTGGCCACGTCTATTGCCGCGTCGAAGGGGCTAACCAAATCGTGAAGTGTGCATGTGAATGGACCATTGGGACACTCCAGCATATGGGAATTGGGAGTTTCCTTTTTCCAGTTTTAGATTAAAAGGCAGTGTGTACAGTTTTATTTAAAAAAAATAGTATCATAAAAAATTCGGTCACGATGGTTAATTACCCTAGTATGTAAAGACCCTAGTCAGTAAATTTAAAAGTACACAAGCGTGTGCTTATATTCAGGTACATTCTCTCTTCCCTCAATTTCGTACTTGTTAGGACTGCAAGTAGACACGACCGGAGTGAGATCAATCGTACCACTAACGGAACAGCTACCGGGCTGCTACTGAAAATTTCTTATAAAAAAGCCCTATAACGATCTGCACCTGACCTGGGAAACGAACCCTAGACCTTATGCTCAGAAATCGCGACTACGGCACCAGCCTAACCTAGCCTTAGTTATAATATAATATAGCAATCACTAATTTGTCTGTTCAACACTTCTAAGTGTTCACACTAAGATCTTATTTATTTTGTACTAATGTTAGGAAAATCCAACATCCAGTCCTGTTCCTATTGTTCTATTACTATAAATCATAATAAACTAGAGGTGTTACAATCCATAGAGCCACATCGCGTGCAGCGTCACAGCTTACTCCCCTAACATCAAGTCACTGAACCGACTTGATTCATAACTCAATGTCACTTGGACTTAATAACTTAATGATCTCTATCAAATCTCACCTAAAATCACGAATGACCATAATTCGGTGAGAATTAGCACGTCCGCACGGTAAACGAGAGAAAACATTTCACTTTAATGTAATCAAACGGAGATAAATACTAAAAAAACGATAAGAAGTGTTCGGCAAATTAAATTGGAAACTTTCCTTTGTTTTCTACTGAATACAACACAAGTATAACAAAACTACAATGAGAAAATAACCTTATGTTACTACAAATAAGATTGAAAACCCATTGCAATAAACCCAGTGTAAAGATAGTTTCAGACTGGAATAAAAAGAGGAAATTTTGTGTCGTATCGGATTTTAATTTCTTCTACGTAGAATTAATGACTTTGCTTTCGTTTCGATCGCCTTTGTCGATTCATACGTTAGAAAGTCGATTGGGTTTAAGTACTGCTTCAAGACTTTATAACACAATTTCTGGAACAACTTTTGTTTTGGAATCGGATTTTAATTTGGTGTGGGTGGAGCCAGCCCCATAAACTAGGGCTCGGGGAGCAAATACTCGTACACTGGTTGTTTTGAGAACTTGTTTGTGGTTTATTTATTTCACTTCGATTAACCTATTTGTGTTAAACCATTGAACCACATACAAACACACATACTATCACGCCTGTATTCCCCGAAGGGTTAGGCAGAGGTGTACCAATTATAATAATAATAATATTTATTACACTTGAAACAACAGCATGTTTACACAATTGCTTATAAGCTACTTATATGTAACATAAAGAAAAAAACGAACAATTGTGTCATACAATTAGCATCTGCTGCCGAACTAGGTGTATGGCCTGTATTTCAGCAAGCAGCGCCTCTAGTCCACAGGTAAGGTAGAGCATGTGAGCTTTAAAACAATAATTTTGACAAGTATATTATGCTTATATAACGGAAATTTGTATTAGAGCTTAACTATTAATAATTAAAAAGGTGTTGATCCTCTGGGTGTGTATAATGAGAACAGTGAGTGTGTGTATGTGTGTATGAGTAGTAAAAAACAATTAGTAAGATATTCCAGTAGATTCTACGTTTGAGTCCCAAAACAATAAAATAACCCAACATTGTGTCAAGTGTCTGTATCACTATTTTAAGATCGTGAGTAAATCTTCCGTTTCATCATACGATAACTTCCAAAGCCACTGAGATACTGTTTTTTTTAAAGTTAGGTTATCCAAAGAGTATATTTCAACAATTTTATTAATTTTATTATAAATATAGGGGCCCAAGAAAGGGTAAAATCGTCGAATAAATGCTGTTTTTGATTGCAGCGATGTCTTACATACTGGTAAACCCTTCCGTCTTGTTGACAGGATCGGACTATACTCCAAAGTATTATGTTGTTTTGATGCAATATTCAAGAGAAAAAGTTGACGCACAGTCAGAACCTCACAGTACTCGTACAGTAATGTGGTTGGGTAACGGAAGTGTTTAAAAGTACAAAGTTTTAGTATTGTTCTTTGGGAGACTTCAAGTTGTTTCAGTGTCGTTTTAGGTACCCCGCCCCAGGATGATATGCAGTATGTGATCAGAGATTGAATTGCCATTAAACCTTTCGCCTTTGATCTTTGTATAAATAAATATCACCACATTTCATTATTCTAAAGTAATTTATCACTTAATTACTTAACAGCTTTCTATAGAAATCGATCCACACAATACTAATAATACGCCATGTCTGTGCAGTACTACCACCCCCTCCCTCGTCAGCATACAAATAAGTAGTAACAAACTCACTTTATGTCATGTTCGTGTCCATATATCAAAACTTAAACGTTCCAATGTCTTTCAAAACTCCTCTGAAACTCAGTAATACAGGAAGCACAAAACCCCTTTTGGAAACTACCAAACAACATCTTCGCAATGCAATTTGTTTAAAAGAATTGTAAAGAACCTCGCTTCCGAAGTCTTGGCGCATGAAATTGAACCTTAAATCGTGGACGCGAAGATTTAAATTAGATTTGTTATCGCTATCATACATAATATCTCACAGTAGTGCCCCTCTCACACACTTATGCACTTAAAAGCCAATGCTTTTAAACCAAGTTTTTTGAAAATATGTAACGGCTAATGTTCGTTTATTTATAAGGTAGGCGCTTTTGTAGCTGTTGGAATGCGACCAATTATAACAGAACGATGCATACCTAGAGCTTCTTAAATTATTATGCTGATGTACTTTTGGCTTTAAAAATACTTGACATAGGCAAATTAACACTGTTAAATAATAGCAAGTAACGTTTAAAGTTACAAATTGTTCTGACAAAGTATCTACTTAAGTGAGCGAAAGAACAATTCCCTACATGCGCATTCCTGCACGTTGTTATGTTGCACTAGTGACGGGAAAAGCGGGGGCTGAACAGTTTCTATTTTATTTTTAACCTATTTTTAATTTTAGGGTTAGTTTGATATATGGGGTGGCAGGGATATCGTAAAAATAACTTTAACCATAGATTTAGCAGGTATATAATTCTAGAATATATTGCTGGATGCGGTCAGTGTTGCTACCTTTAGGGGACCTTTATGTCCAGCAGTGGACGTCGCCGCGTCGTTCGGCTGATATGATGATGAAGGTAATTCCAGATCCCCCGTTATTGTATATTTATGGTTTGGTGTAGTGTTTTGAATCAGAAAGACAATGTAGCCGGCCGGATTTTGAAAATTAGGTTGATCGCAGTAAAACAGAAAACACTTTAAAAAGTCTTGATACTTTTCAACATGATAAGCCAAAATCATTTCAGTAACTTTAATTTTAGCGTCACTAGGTATGTAAGTGAATTATAGCGATCATTAATAAAGATTACACCACTTACTTGCTAATTGAGATTAAATAAACTAAAAGTGTCAAGACAAAAGTAAACTTGAAATGTACCATCATTAGCATTCGTCTTGTTTATAATAAAGAGCTCGTCGCAA
This sequence comes from Caradrina clavipalpis, assembly GCA_932526535.1. Taxonomy (NCBI): domain Eukaryota; kingdom Metazoa; phylum Arthropoda; class Insecta; order Lepidoptera; family Noctuidae; genus Caradrina; species Caradrina clavipalpis. The sequence continues at coordinate 15,618,065 of OW052101.1, read as the reverse complement.
CAACAACTACTTTCGTCATAAAATCTCATTTGCTAAACGTTACGTAGTGTTTCTTAGAGGTACTCTCTTAAAAATGTATAGAAACTACTGGAAAAACTCACAATTTTAAATTATATTTTATTAAATAAAGATTTTAAAACAGCAAATAATTTCAGAAAATACCATCTAAACAAAACTTTCCTAAGATAAGATAAGAAAAAATAAAATATCAGATATTTTTTTTTTTAAATTTAAAACAGATAATACAAATAATTAAGTTGTATTACAATAAGCAATGTCTATTTTAGAAATATGACCGACACTCAAGAAATTAAAAACAAACGAAAGGTCAAAAGTGGAATGTGAATGAATGCCGCCGGCAAAGACGATAGTCTAGACAAAGGCAAATATGAAACGTAACATTAAACACTTTGAGAAAGCGGCCAGAAGGCATTTATTCAATACCTTTTACATCGATAACATTTCCGCCATTGTGGAGCCGCTGTCCATCCCTCACGTCGGGTTCCGCATAAAAATCATATTTGTAGAGGCGTACAGTCAGCGGAACGTTGGGGAAATGCAAATATCGGGGCTGGCCATGTGTTTGCTTAGATGTTTCGTTGCTCAGATGTTCCGTTTGATAGCGATATTGAAGAGTGTTACTGTAGCTACTATTTGCTGGAAAACCGCTGATTTTTGTATGTATTGTACTAACAGTTTAGTTTGAATGTTTGGTTCATGCAAATCTGTTTGAGGATAAACAAATGCGGTCTTGGAAGCGAAACACGAGCATGTTTATTGAAAGCTGCGGTTTCGAAATAGTTGAATACGTAATTCAAAGTGGATGAAAAATTTTTTTTGTGAAATGTAATGTGTGAATTGCTTATCGAGTTGAATAAATTAGATACATTTATTTATATCTTGTAAATGCTTCAAATTTTCGATATTTGTGCTCTAGTGAATCGTGTTGGTATTGAAAAAATATCAGGTGATGTAGTTTTTTATTTTATAATTAAGTTTTTATTGTATGATCAAGTTTCACTTAATCATACATTTTTTAAATATAAAATGGCCCCGTACAAAAAAGAAATTGGTCGAGCTTTATTAAAATAAAGCCTCTATTAATATTTTTTTAAACTTACAACATTTTATAACATACCATCACGCCTGCATTCCCTGATGGTTAGGCAGAGGTATACAATGTACACCCACAGTTCGCCAGTATGTTTAAGGGACGAACCTATTGCCATTATCCGGGCACAAATCGACTACTGCCAATCGACTACTGCGAATATCATAGAAAAACCCATTAACACTTTTTACTCGACCTGGGATCGAACCCAAGACCTCTAGCGTAACAGTCGCGCTTAGGACCACTATGCTAACGAGGCAGCATAAAACTAAAAACTCAAAAACGAATTTTAGAGTTAATTGATCATTCATCGGGTTTTTAGAGATAAAATAGACTAGGGTACCAGGGCAGTTATTTTATATTCAAAAAAGGTTAGGAAGGCGTGCAAGTAGCAGGTCATATTTGCACATAGGCAGTAAATAACTTGAAGCTACACCTTTCTCCAGACAATTGTCACGAATCCTTTTGTCGTGGCTACAAAAAACACAAGGGCTCAATTTTTCTGCGTTTAAAAAGTTATCCGTGAGGACGAGGTAACTCAATTTTTGTTGAAGATTTTTTCATTTTAATTGAGTTAAAAGGAATTTATACATCTTAATCACGTCTTAAAATATGCCGTTTTATTAAGGTTTACCAAAGATGACTAACAAACTATATGTCTGTGTGTATTGTTATATATCTATGACATTCACAAATAACGTGGCTTTCTATGTGTAAAACAATTTACAAAATCGGTTCAATAGATCCAGAGATTGCCCCCCTATAATCTCACAAACTTTCTTCTTTATAATAGTATCAGTATAGATGAATTTAATATGATCAATCAAAATCAATTTTCTATCTGTAACCCCACCTGTTCTACAGAATTAATGATTGATTTTATTTGATTTCAATTATTGTATTCTAATGTTTCTAACTATTATAAATACTAAAGTATGGATTGATGGATGTGTGTAACTTAATCACGCCAGAATGGCTAAACGGATCCAGATGAAATTTGGCACAGGGATAGATTATAGGTTGGCATAGCACATATTATACTACATTTTATCCTGGAAAAAGTTATAATTCCCGTGGGATAATATATTAAACTCTGACGCAAAAGTCATGGCATCTCGTCAGCCTCCGTGGCGGACTGTCTAGTATTTCTTGTTAGTTTAAAACAAGACTCATAGTTACTCATACTTACTCATAGTAATATTGACTGCCCCTTTGGTCTCATGGTCGCAAGCGCGACTGCTGAGCAAGGGGTCCCGGGTTCGATTCCCAGGTTGGGCAAAGTGTTATTGGGTTTTTCCGTTAGAAATTTCTCAGTAGCAGCCCGGAGTTTGGAAGTTGATGGTGTGACACCCTAGTGCCTCGGAAAGCACGTAAAACCGTTGGTCCTGCGCCTGATCTCTCTCCGGTCGTGTAGGATTGCCGTCCCATCGGGCTATGAGAGTTAGGGAAGAGGGAGTGCACCTGTGTTTGCGCACACAGTTGTGCACTATAACATCTTCTGCGTACGTGGCTAGTTTGCATTAAGATTAGCCGCCGTGGCCGGAATCGGTCTGGAGTTTTTTTTTTTTACTATATTGATATAAAATAAAGTTTTGTATGGTTGAATCACCCAGTCTGTACAGTACTTAATCTAATCACTATTAGTCATCAATGATCGTCGCTCGCCTATCATTTTGCAAACTATATATTCTGTAGGACGTTTCTAAAACTTACAACAAACACGTTTTGATTTAAATAATTCTCATCAGGATTTAAGAGTGTAATGAAGGCAATGTTACACGGCAAGCTTTCACTAGTCGTGCAATGTTAATGGTGTGCGGTGTACGCGCGGTGCACCTCGCCCGGAGTTCTGCCGGCTCGCTACTGGCAGCGGATACACCGCTATACATAGTTAGTTCACAAGTTTTCAGCGTAAGATAATGTACATCTAAGGTGTGCTGAAGTTCAGATCCTAATTATTCTAACTTAAGTAGATGCCTTTTTTTAATGTGTAATCCAATCCTATATTCATTTTGACTCGAAGAATAGTTGTCAGAAATCTGTAATTTATCACACGACCACATAAATACAACCACCATCACGCCTGTATTTCCCGAAGGGTTAGGCAGAGGTGTACCAATGTACACCCACAGTTCGCCGGTATATTTAGGTCCCATGTAATAGGGGGCGAGCCTATTGCCATTAACCGGGCACAAATCCTAACTCCGAGCTGCGAGAACACAATTGGTTTTTGTTGCGTAACATTATTGTCAGGATAATATTCATGACGGTAAATATATATAAACTGTGTGTCAACCACGAAAAGCTTCATTAGTTCTGTTCATTAAATAAAAATAGCAACATGTTTTCACAAAATGTTTTGAATTTTTATTGCACAGTAATTTAACCTTTTGAAATTTCAGTGAAATATGAACATAAAACGATGGAAGTCTAGACCGGATACGAGAGCTACAAATTACAGCGATCACAGTTTTGTTGTATTTTAGTGTAGCCAGACAGAATCGTTGAAACAAAAGCCAACAGATAAGCGTCAGACAAAAGGTCAAAACACCACATAACTAATGTAAGGGCTAGCCACTACCAGCCACTGATGTGGAGTTCCACTGGAATATTCTAAAGTAGCCAAGCGAGACTCCAAATCACCCATTTGGAGTCAAAATCTCACTATGCAAAAGTTTTTGCAATAATCCCCAACATCGAGTCCTAGTCACTCCACTGTTCTGGCAAGGGAATCTGGACTTAACTGCGGTTCTTACTAGGTTCACTGTCGGTTGGATTCCAAGGAGAATCTAATAAATTTTGTCTAGCATGCAACATTTGCTTCGTCACCCCTCAAGGGATATTGCAGTGTGCTTAGCACGAGAGTTTGACTTTTTAAAAAGTCCTGATTTAGTTTCTATTTGTGTTTGGAAGTTCGATGGATTCGGTACGTAGCGACTCGCTTCACTTGTTTCATCACGATCTATGAATTTTGTTGAATAAAAGTTGAAAGAGTTTGAATAATTTAGAAAAGTTTCCACGCAACATGTTTCACTACTCGTCTTATATAAAAATGAATTGACGTTTGTGAGTCTCACAAAAACTCGAAAACGGCCAAACAGATTAGCCTAATTTTGGATTCAAAATCTAAAATTATTCAAGGGAAAGGTTTATACGTATGGAACAAAGATCTAACTGAAAGCAGGTAGCACCTGGGTATTTAGCTAGTTTTAAATAAAAGAGTCGCCATTATTTCTTACTGAAATAGTACTTATCCTTCAAATAAGCAATGAAAACATACTCATTAAACACTAAACCTGAAAAACCTCGCAGAAGTCAATAACCCCCTAAATACGTCAGGTATCACGTCACCTAGTCAGTGACACCGAAACACGCGTCGTTGTGCATCTGCAGTGACTCAGTGAGGCAGTCACGTCGACGAGCACGTGACGCTTAGCGACATGCTACTGTTCTGCCCAAGTTTTGGCCTTATTTGTAATGGAACTAGACTTTATACATATGTAAATACAGGATAGTTTAGTCAAGTGTAATAGACTCCAGGAGAAGTGATACTTGACTTGCGCATTACAAGTTGTTCTGGAAGTTGACTACCCCGTAGGTCCCGTGGTTGCAAGCGCGACTGTTGAGCCGGAATGCACGTAAAGCTGTTGGCCCTGAGCCTGATCTCTCCAGGTCCTACAACCGTCTGCCCGTCTGCAGACATGACCACTTCCACTTTAGCGTACTAATTTCGGGAGCAAAGTTGATGACTTCAGCACTCTGGCGGATGGCTTTACTGCCAATCTGTCCATCAGACAAACTCCGAGTATTGCCGTCTCCATCACATGCAGAGCGATCTTGAGCTTGTTGACCAGACCTACGGTAAGTGTATACTCGTACGTTTCGGCTACATAAGTAGGTAATAATAGCTACCTACTCTCAATAACCAATCACGACTGCTAACATAAGATAATTGTCATTAGATTGGTTGTCTAAACCCCGGTTCGATGCCTGGTAAGGTGTCGTAGCGTGTTGTGTGTCTCAAACACACGTGACTACAGCGTGAGGCAACGTGACGCTTGTGGGCGACTACGCGACCGTGCTGCCAAGCTGTTGCTTAGCACTTGTGTGGACGGAGATTAAGATGTTGACAGTCTTAGTTGATGAAGGGTATTGGCGTTTACGAAGATATGGAGTGTGGGTATACTTGGATGATGGGTGTTGTAAACTGAATATAAATTATATAAATGCGTAATTTAGATAAATATAAGAGCTAAGTAATGCTAAAACTAATTCGAGTTTATGTATCAGTCGGCTGTCATTTGTGGATCTTTGATAGTAGTTACGGATAGTCAGAAGCCGGGAAGTCTGACAACCAGGTATACCAAGAAGTATCATGTTGCCCAGTTACTGGGTTGTGAAGGTCAGATAGGGAGTTGCTCCATATAAAACACTGGTATTCAGCTGTAACCGGTTAGATTAGAAGCTCACCTCAATATAGTTGGGAAAAGGCTAATCAGATGATAATAATAAATCAATCGCTTTCCCGCTTTGAGTATGCCGTGTCTGTTCAAGAAGGCCTTGTAACTTAGCATGGATCTTTACCTATTACATAGGTACCTGTTCTCGTTCCTCTGATGTGCTTTAGCAGTTTTATTTGAACCTTCGTGATCGGCCATACTTTATAGTACAATACCTACACTATCCTTAGTTTGTCTTTAATTCCAGAACAAGATAGAATCACAAATTCCCTCGCTAATTAACACGCTACAACCTCAGGGGCGACGGCAGAGCAATTACTGCACTTTGACTAACCACTCCTGTACAATTTTACAACATGTCTGGGACCAAGTTGAACAATTCCGTTGTAATATTATTGTGTGACAGAATCCTAATAATTTTAGTAATAAACTTCTCTCTTGGGAGTGTGATCTTGGTCGTGTGTGTTGTGAACGCTCTGTGTTTGAGATTGTGTTCATTATGAACTCGAAAAGTGGTGTAATGTGTCATGTTTTATGTCTGAAATTATATTTTTGGTATTTTATTACTGTCTCGGGTCGTTGAAGATCGAATATTCTTAATGAGAAAACTCGGAACAAATGACATGGTCTGTTGGGTTTGGTGGTGATCTCTAACCACAAAAGCGGCGAGTACAATAGATCAGCTATGGTCGCAATGAAACTAATTTTGTGCTGCACAAATGAAATAAAAATCGACTAAGACTAAGATAAGATCCTGAGACTGAGATAAGGTCGATAGACTAAGGTCGTACGGCCAAAAAAACTTTAGGTACAAGTTTCTAGGCTCAATAGACAAAACTAAAAACACCCAAAAGTACGCCCATTATTAGCGGATAAAAAATTGTAGGTACTCATATCATAGCAACAACATAAAACTTTGCGTGATCATACTCACATATTATAAACATAATTAAAATCCAGTCTACCCCAAGTTTCAACGAACAGAAAATTAAATGATATTCCCGAACTAAACTACGAAAGGTAAAATTTTGTGGAGAGCACTTCAGCTATCTACAGCGATGCGAGATGCGGCGGCAGGGAACCACAAATGATAGGAGCCAAGCTCCGGAGCTAGGTACTGCCTCCACTGACATCAATAAATTCAGAACTATCTTTGCACTGAGGTAAACTGCAGGAACTTGCTCTGAAGCGCTTTTGGTAATACTGGAACTGATTTATTTTAACTTATAGCGGTAATTTGTAGGTTCAAGTTTTGAGCTAAGTATGCTTATAAGTAGTGGGCTAAGTGCTGCGATAATCTGGGTACTCTTCGTTAGATCATCAGTTATATCGCTGTGTTACTGGTCTTTATTGAGGAGGTGGGGTGGATCGAGTGCTCGGTTTGGGTGCTACCACACCTATTGATCTCTTTCCTACCTCTATGCAAAATACGCGCTGAGACGTGGAGTTGCGGATGCTAACCCGATATACTAGACAAGTATTAGGTAGTAGACAGGATAGCAGAAGTCACCAAGACACCACAATTAAAAAAAGCCTCGACAAGTGTCCATACCGACATACTTAGATTATGATGCACGTGAAGCACTCCTTGTAATCAAGTACAATCAGCCTCAAACTAAATAGTTTGAGTAAGATAGCAAAGTTTTTCCACTACAGACAAACGTTCATTATCATAGTCACTAAGATTGGTAAGTTATAGACCACGTTTAACTGTTACTAACAGACAGGACAAGAGGAAAACGCTACTATTGTTTAGAAGCCCTTATTCAATTATAGGAAAATCACGGTAACACGGAAAATGGAACAGTTTCCAGGAAAAGTTCTCAGTTTCATCTATATTAATGGAGTTCTACTCTAGGCTACATTAACATCTCTACTCTGAATACGAAGTTAGTAATTTAATTTTAGTAAGCTGTAAATGTGTACGTCTACCTTTTAAATTAATTACAGGAAACGCTATGGAGTGTAATTAACATACAACCTGCTTAATAGATTTACGTAATAGGTTGTAGTTGAATGAAGCTATAGAAATTCAGAGCTATACCCTCCTATTTGCTCATCCACTGTGAGCAAACAGATGATTCATTTGACATATGGACCATTAATTTACCTTTTATGTCACTTAAGAGGTATCTCTTCATAATTATTGCTCCTGAGACGTCCTCTGAGATTCCAAAATAAAACTGAAATTTTATTCTGGCCCAACTTGTTCAATATTGTTCTTGTTCTGAACTATAAAATAACTTCAATACAATCTTATCAAGCTTGACCGAACATGTTTCATATTGTTTTAATTAGTGTTTATTTCATATCAATCAGCCTCTCATATAGACAGCTATATTTTCAGGCCAACGAAACTTGTTCTAACGAAATATTATGCAAATATACAGAAGAATAGTCTAGGTGCCATTATAATTTACCAAATCACAATATTCTAAGCAGGGATTCAAACTGAATGCGTAGGAGACGGTGCTCAATGGTTCGTGTTTTATAACCAATTGTACGGATGTGTGGGCTAGATGGGGTACGACTTGCGCCCATGAATTTTATTGGAATTTGATTATACGAAGGCTGACTTTGATAGCGTGATTATGGATGTAATGAGATTTGGTACGTGCGAATTTTTATTATGATATTGGCGAATAATTGTACCGTACTCAAATATCCGTGTCTTCTTCTTTATGATTTTATTAACAACCGCATATTTATTTTTACGAGGACAGATGGATTATTAAAGATATTCTTTAATAGAAATGTAAAAGATAAGTTACAAATAAATAAATTATTGTACGTGTGTAATGTAAGTCACTTCTAGCAACGATTGAATAGCCATAAGATGGTAAAACAGCGGAAAATTCTACCTCGTTCGGAAAGCGAAGCACTGGCGCTAGCAATAAAATAAACCCACATTACGCTCGTCACCGAGAAATAAGGTTAAAAAGTCTCAAGAGCGTGCAAAGGTGAGCACATTACCCAGAGAAACTATTTGACAAGGAACTCTACCAAACATAATATCACAACTACATGTTATTGAAAAATATCGACAGCTAATAACACGAAGTAAGTGAAGAAACATGAACATATCCAGACAAAATTGTTGTTGAGAGCATCTTCACGATGGAATCTAAAAGAGAAGCTGACATTGAATAATATGTTCGCAGCATGTTTCTAAAATAGAAAACGAAACGAATTTTAAACATTATTCAAAGAAAATGTTGCTCGGAACACATAAATTTTAATGTACTACATTGTTGAAATATACCATTTAGATTCAGAGAACTGATCAATGAGATTTAGGGGTAAGGAATATCCACACGGAGCGGTCGGAACGTCGCGGTTTTGCAGCCGACTTATCAAAGCGAACCTTTACCTGCACTGAGTTACGTGTGCCATTGTACCTACACATACCTTCCATTGAAATCAATGAACATTAGGTAATTCGACGGGTACACTCGAGTAGAACTACGTTTCAAATGAATTAGATGCTGACGGTGGTGAATATTTCCGGAGTGTTTAATTTCACGCGTTGGGAAATAATTGTTTTAAGCGGGTGCGAGTTCGGGGAAAAGTTTAATTTACGAAGCATTGGTTTACGTTTTACAAGAATAATATTTGTCTTTATAAATTGATTAATTCCAATCATATTGTTATTTTAAGATTGTTTTCTCTGATATCGATTTCAAATATTTTAGATTTTTTTTGCCTATATTATTAGTATAATTAGCCCTTATGGTCCCACCGTTTTTCGAATTCTATAAAAGGCCAAGTCACCTCAATACCCATGACAATAACAATTAAGTTATGGCGTGTAGAATCAATCTTTTTTACCCAAAGTTAAAGGCTTTGTTTCACAAAGGCCTTCAACAAAAAGCCTTCATAAAAGAAATCATAAGTAGGGAACGTAAAAAGAGACTCCACCATTAGTAGTAGGTACTACAAAAAATCTAGGCCATTTTCACAGAATGGTCGTATAATTTGACGTTGTATAATTAAAAATAATTAATGTTCTAATTTATAGAACGGGTCTTCGCGTAATATTCATATTCACGCCTCGAGTGTCAAGATTTGAATAATTTTCATTAATAATTATTTTTATATTCATTTGAATTTAAATTGAGTAATGACTGTGTAATACTATTATTGTACTTTTATCAGAGTATTCTGTTATTTGGGGACCTACGTGATCTCAAAGCTGGGTTGGGGATTGTTCACCCCTAGGTGATTTTATTGTGAGAATCGTAAAAGACAATTAAGCGGCTTCTTGAGAATGATTGGATTTATTTTGACACATTCACTTAAACGGATTCCCATTGTAAACATTTGAAACTAGTTTAACATTTTTGTTTCAAGAGTATGTACTAATACTTATTATTTTTAGGAAATTATAATTTTGTGAAATAGACACACTATAGCTTATTTCTTCTTTTCACAATTAATCATAAACGATGATTTAATGAAACGTATCGCGTCAGGCTGGATCACAGTCTGTCTAGCTCATAACAAATGGATTTAGATGACGTAACATAAATAAATCTTGTTTTATTCATTTTTCAATGTAATTTAGGCACGAATAACAAAAAAAAATACTGAGAACCTTTGATTTTCAGCTCTGTAAACACTAGGGGTAACTACGAGGGTCAGGATAAAACTTGTTTTCGAGAAATGTAACTTAATTTCTTGTGGTTTATGATAAACTGAATCTTAACTTTAATGCAACGAGATTTTAATTATCCGGATAATTGAAAAGAAGCCACAATAAAGCTACCTACAAGCTAAGTACTTCATTACCGGCAGTTTTTCTCAACTATGTTGAGGTCCGCTTCCAGTCTAACCGGCTGAATACCTGTGTTTTTCCTGGAGCGACTGCCTATCCGATCTCCACAACCCAATTACTAGTCAAAGACAAATCATTTCTTTCAAATACACCATTAAGAGGCACATTTAAAGGTCAGTTATAAGAAAAGAAAAATTGAATGTAAAAGGAAGTTTCGTATAGAGGAAAATGGGCTAAGTAATACGATACCCCTTAACAAAAAGAATGTCAGACTTTCGGACTTCTGACTACTCGTGATTTACGAATAATAGGGTGTTACACCATAAACTTCAAAACTCCGGATGGCTACTGAAAAATTTCTAATGGAAAAACTCAACAACATTTTTCCCGACTTCAGAATCGAACCCATGACCGTGAGCTTAGCGTGAGCTCGGCAGTCGTGCTTGTGTTATGAGACTAACAAGAGCAGTCAGTAGTCTGATCTCGTTAGTCTCATTTATGCTAGTAAGCTAAGTACTTACTAAATATAGCTCCATCTAAGTCTGAGCTTATCAAAACCAATTCGTTTATTTAACCAGGCAGAAAGACAAATACGCACACCTTCGCAGTAATAACATAGCAGTAACGATAGAGTTTACAAACAAACAAACAAACAAGTAAACAGTTAAAACAAATATCAAATATTTAGTAAAGTAAACTAAGGCTTTATGCACACTTTCGAAATTTTTTTCACATTTTTTATAGCAGTAATAACGGTTTCTCTGAAAATCAAGTGACATTTAGTTTGTGCTGAATTTTAAACCAGTAAAAAATATTGCTGTTTTATAAGCTTCACGCACGGGGCGTGAAATAATTAATAAAAAACACGCAAAACAAAATACCGTTACTCGTGCATTTTATAGCACCACATACTCCAATCATAATTAAAACATTAACACGTAAACATAAAGTGCAAACATATGTTTTAGTAGATATCAGATCGTTGTAGCGACCGAGGACATTACTCGCGCGGGTTATAATCGCGACAACACGCGGCAACACGCGACTTGAGGTAATATAAACAAGTGTTACTTTATGAGTGCTTCATGAGTGTTCGTTATTGTTCTTTTAAATACTTCCATCTACAGGACAATTAAACATTCAACTGCTTGTGGTCTCACGCGCGACTGGTGTTATTGGGTTTTTTGAAGTTGGTGGTACCCCGTGCTTTCTCCCCGGACATGTTGGATTGGCGTCACATCATACTATAAGAGTGAGGGAAGAGGGAGAGTGCCTGTGCTTGCGCAAACCCTTGTGCACTATATTATCTTCTGTGTAATACGCCAGTCTTTATTGACATTAGCCGGCAATGCAGCAGCAATCTCCACAACTCCACGCCACACGATCGACACTACTACATCAATATAACTCAAGTTACTCCAAGTAACACTCGTAAAGCTGTTAATTAATTACGACTTCACGATGCCCCAAGAAGCCTCACTCATAAATCACCTCCATCACGCGTTTGGTCTCGCGACTCGCTTCTCCCGCGTCTACGTTGACAGAATAAAATCCATCAGATAACGTCGTACCATTAATATCATGTTCCACACACATTGTAAACCTATTCAAAGTATTTCAAGGGGAAATCCGAAAAAATCCGAATCCCGACCCTTGCCGAAACACGTCCAATAAAATACGATATTAACCCTTGCCGTTACATTTACACGGTCATAAGTTTCGGATTAAAAAAGGGGGGTTGTGGGGGAACTCAATGAATAGGAAGGAATCGCCGCTGGATGAGTAGGGTCCCTATTGTGGAGCGAGCTTACGTATTAACTTGGTGAGCGTACATACGTGTGCTGCTACGTTTTTGAGCGTCTTCATTTTTTACCCTGGTGAAATAGTTGATATAAATCATCTACCAAATGAACGATTTTAGGTACTCGTATCCATAGATTTGATAAAAAAGTGCAATCCAATTTAAAATTCTTAATCTAATAAATATAACGGTTATTGGCCAATTTGCAGTAGCAACAGTAATGCAATAAACAGTGATGATGATGAATGATAATGATATCCTCCCGACCGAATGTAGGTTACGTCGGCGAACCTCAGTAGAGACTACCCAAGTACGCAGGAGATATTATACTGCACAAGTGTGTGCGCAAACACAGCGTTCCCTCACACTGATAGTCCAAAGGGATTGCATTCCGACACGAGCGGGAAGAGATCGGGAACAACGGCTTTACATCCTTTCTGATCTACAGGGGTGTCATACCACCAACTTTCAAACTCCAGGCTGCTACTGATGCACCCATGCTTAGTAGTCAAAACGAACGAGACAGGCACGATATTGAATAAAATAGCATTAAATAGATAAAAAAAATCCGGTTCATTTTATTTCTCTGCCGGTAGGTACTCATAATACAAACGCTCACGATGCTATAATAATATGACCCATGTCGGTGACGTGTCATCCAAATGTTATTACTTAAAGTGACGCTAACGTGGAACTACCACGATATCCAAGCATTTTATATCTGATACAACATTACACAAATAGTTTCGTTTTTGTTCGTGGTAATCTAGCTCGAGTGGCGATATTAAGTGTAGCTGGTGATTTTTAGAACATAATAGACCTCACTACGGTTCTGAATAGTTAATTTTTTCATTCATGGTAAGGACTATTCTAAAATAGACGATGTAAGAGAAGAATTACGTCATAATACATAATGTATGTCACTATCAAAAATGTAGCGTCAGATATCTTGCCTCCCACGGATGGGTTTTAATCAGTAAGAGTCTGACACTCGCTTCCGCTCCGCCCATGGCAGAAGAAGTCATATGATGGTATCCCATCCATAAAAAAAAGAGTCACATATCTTATACCTTACAGGTATTCATAAGATACTCAGGTACTCAGACAGGTACTCTGGTTTAAGCAAGGAGACATTTTAAGAAATAATTATTTTAAGCAGAATACCATTCATCATAACCAGAGTGCGTCTTCATATTATTTTCGATATAAAAAAAACAAAAATCACGCCACATTTCCACTTCCTAATAATTCACATACTTGTATTAGGCCATCCATCATGTGGCGGCTAAACTAAAAATATTCATAGGCAGACATTTCGCGTTTGGCGGAGTAATGCCGTCACTAATTGATATGGAGTACGCACTCCGCTCAAGGAAATGGCGGCGACGTGAAAGCTTTTTGAATATTCATCGGCGACGCAAAATGTGCGGTGGAGTCGCTAGCTCTGTGCCGCGGGTGCGCCTGCTTCTCGCACTTCCGACAGTTATAAAGGACAAGACATTGATCTTAATTTCATAACAGTTGAAAATGTGGAAATGGTAAAGGGGGCATCCGAAGTTTTTTATGATCTAAAATTGATATTAATATTTTGTCTGAACATTACAATTCAGTAGAGAATACTTACAAGTGTATTCATAAAACAAAATAGCTTTATTGACAATCATTTTGTAAATGTTCTAAATAAGTACAAAACAAGTACCTAAAAGGCTAAAGCTATTTAATACAGAAACTATTTCAGGAATCAAAGGCTCGTACTAAATAGGTGCTACCCTAAATCATGAAACCCTTTCAATTGAATCAAATTTAATAGCTTTAGAATCAAGATAAATCGATGTAATACAGTCTGGAACGAGCGGCAGTATTTATTTATGTTAGGCAGTGAAAATGTAAATATCTATTTGTCAAGACGTTAAATAAAACGGGGACGTGTTTGGGGTACGCTCGTGAATAGGGACCAAACATTACTTATTAGGTATGTACTTTAGCAAGCATATATCTAGTTACGTAAGTAGTTACCTACTATACCTACCTCTGCATTCCAAGGTTATGTCTATAAAAAAAAAACTGTTACCACCGTAAGCGAAACTAAATGGAACTCAGCATTTAAGTACTAAATTACAGGCAAAAAAAATATGACTTTAGAAGCCTCCCAATAAATGTATCAATAGAGAACAAAAAGCCCTTATTTATAACTTCAGAACTAAAAGCAAGTAAGTAAGTAATAGCAACGTTAAAGTTATGGCAAATGCAGATTTATAACTTCAGAACTAAAAGCAAGTAAGTAATAGCAACGTTAAAGTTATGGCAAATGCAGATTTAAATGCAACAAAAACCGCTTGAACGGTTCATCTTTGACGTGCATTAATCCGGAGCATCTCAAAGCCAAAGCCGCAATACGCCAATACCCCGCAACATCAGCCAGCCGACGCATGCTTCGGCATTTCCTCGACGCTCCAAATCTTGCCTCAATTTTTCAGCAAACAGGAGCTCGACTCAAAGCGGAGGATTCGTGGGCAAACACGGAACATTCCGCGGTAAGCCCGGGGTAGGTACGGGCGGGTACGTAAGCCCGGGGTGGGTAAGCCCGGTCTAGACGCTGTACATGCTTTGTTGATCTAGACCACGCCATCGGCAAATACTTTGCCTTGTTCCAATGTATGGGAAACAAATCTGTTGGCGTTTGTTTTATTCATGGCTTGATTCGTGAGTCGCGGGAATAGAATGGTGGCACCTGCACCCGTACGTGCGGAATTGTGTTGCATTTTTGATTAATTTAAACATACAGGCAGACACGGGTGCAGTGTCTTAGTTTGTTTTAGATAGGGAATATTACGTATACAGCCCTGACAGGAGGTCTTGGAAAGGTTCTAGTTCAGTAAGACGCGTTAATGAGAATACATTGATGTATATGTATGTTTCATCCAATATACTGTAAACATTCGCAGTACCTCAGGAAGCTCAAAGGGCAGTAGTATGAGCGCACGGAGTAAACAGTTTTTAAATCGGAAATACATGTTTCTTTAGTATCAAGAATTAATTCATTATTAATGTGTGTCATTTTTTGTGATTGTCCTATAAAATTAAACCAAATGCTATAGACTACATTTATGTTAGCGCGCTCATTGCATGGCCTGCTGATCTTTGAATAGGTACATAACTACTCTCACGCAATTGTCATGCCATGCCTAAAGACATTTCAAAATAATAGCAATTTAAAGCCCCATTACTAGAACCACTTGCATTGACTGCATTCACGCTAGTGACGTAACGCCTCCAACTGACAGCTCGCATACCAATAAAACAAACGATTCCATACACGATACGTCACTATCGCGAAACAATAACAGGCCAATTTGTAAATAGCAGAATATCGGTCGTAATACATGATCGGATCGGCACGGGCATCGAACCGAAACTACGGTACGTCAAAAAGCAATCACTGTACTAACACGGAATCATTCGACGGCGCCGTCAGCCGGAACAAAAGCGAATCACTTTGATCCGAGGGTAGGGTGACCACGGGTGGGCGTGTAATGAGACTGTCCCGGTCGCGGACACAAGTAGCGATTCTTTTTTTCGAGTGAACAGGTGTGAGGAATGTTAGCCTATCGTGCTGGACACCGTTATTATCGTTTTGTCTGTTGAAGAAAAAACGGGCGTGGAGGTGAGAAATCTTTTGTAAGTAAGTAACCCCAAATGTTCAACAAACGTCATAAGGCTTGAAATATTTTAAGTCTAATGCCACTTACTTGAAATTCATTTCACAAGAACCTTTTATATCCACTCGCGTGTCAATTCAATTAGTATATTATATTTCTTTAAAAGAAACAGAATTATGTAATTTTATTACATTCAACCAAAAATTCGGAACCCAATAATTCATGAAACACATTTCCATTACTTTATTTTCACTTGAAATAATAATATCTTCATTACATTTATTACAAAAGTTTATTGTACAATTTTTAATCGTTATTAAAGGGTGTTCTAGATATTTATGACTTGGATTCAGAAAAAAAAATCATAAATTGTATTTTATATTTGGAAAGTGTTGCTTCTAAATTGAGCAATATTGTAAAAACGTTTTGAAAGATTACACATTGAAAGTATTTTTTTTTATAAGAACTAATTAATATCGTGCTTGGAAAATGAAACAATTTTATAAAAGAAAAACTGAAAAAAAACGAATTTTGCACGAACATACCAAGAATTTTAATAATTATTACAACATGTTTAATAATAATATAATTATTAAAATTATAATTATTAATTGTATCGTTAGGAGATTCCTTTCTCAGGAGCCCTGACCACCGGTGGCTTGGACCCTGTTTCCGACGCCGGTGGGCTACTATTTTTTATATTTTTAAATGTTTTTATTTTTTTATACTAATATTTAAAAATGTAATTTATATGTAATTTAATGAATAAATGAGAATATAATTTAAGTTTAAGACTCCAATTATTTTATCTTGTTTTTTGAGATCAAGTCATTTAAAAACTATTGAAAAGTAAATATAATGAGAATCATGATTTATTTCCATTGTTTTTTATTAAATTAACCCTTTCTTTACGCAACGTCCTGCATAGTCTTCTGTATGGAATATCCCCCCTACTGGTGATAGAGCATAGGCGCTCGCAGATAGCTTCAAACAATGAAATGAAAGCCCGCGCGATATTTCAATGCAACGCAAAGCCAAGCGCGCCGCCCGGGCCCGCCTACCTGCACACAGATATTATCCCACCCACCTGCGGGAAAAGTTCACTTGCGATAATATGTGGCTTTAGCA
This sequence comes from Caradrina clavipalpis, assembly GCA_932526535.1. Classification (NCBI taxonomy): domain Eukaryota; kingdom Metazoa; phylum Arthropoda; class Insecta; order Lepidoptera; family Noctuidae; genus Caradrina; species Caradrina clavipalpis. The sequence goes on along the minus strand of OW052101.1, from coordinate 15,601,132 downwards.
GGGAAATAAAGATTTTACAGAAAAGCATTATTTTCCTTATCATTTCACATTTCTTTGCAACCTATTTGCCTGTTATGACTGAATATAATTATGGAGGTGGATAAAAATTCGTGCTAACTAAACAATGCAATGGCTGACAGAAGACTGTAAGGAACAAAATCATGTCGATGTGGGAAATAGGTTATGCAGAAGCCAGTCAAATAAGCCTTTTAGATTATTCTACGCCTACTAATATTAGGAATGCGAAAGTTTGGGAGGGTGGATGGATGTTTGTTACTCTTTTACGCTTAAGCAGCTGAACTCATCCTAATGAAATAGATTATAGTGTGGAATAACACATAGCATACTTTTCATCTCGGAAAAATGCACGGTTCCTGTTAGATAATATATTATTATCAAATTTGACGCGAACGAAATCGCGGGTTGAAGCTAGTTTTGCATATAACAAGCCATGTACATGTTATTAAAGATATATTACACTCCTGGACTCCTAAATCGAGCCACCTAGCATAATGAGTTTGTATCGTCCTTTATATCTTCAAAATATTATATGAATGACAAATGAATGAAAAATCAAATTCAGAACACACATGAGCCTAATGTTGATTATGCCAGCTACAAACTTGCATAAAAACTTTTTGATCATTCATACAATTTTTTAAAGTATTATGCTAGGTGGCTCGATTTAGGAGTCTGGGGGTGTAGTTACTGCTAAAGTATTACCTGGAATAACATACTTCCACAGACCGTTCCTCACAGCTGAAGTTTCCTGAAACATTTCAGGTGCAAATTACCAACATTTCTGGAACTCTATTGACTCAGTATTGAGCACATAAGTGTAGTTGGAATGAGCTATCAGCACGTATCAGAGGGGGAGGGAAGGGAGGGGTCGGTTTACTTAGCGGACTTAGAGGCAACTTAGTCGCCAACTATTCACTTAGTGCCGACCGATGAACTACTTTACTTTGGACTGCGCGGTTGAGGACGATGTGAGAAGATGTCGATGTGGTACTCGAGAAAGTTCAGGCCGTGGTATGGCTACTGACACAATAAAGTCAAACTGACCTATCTGCAAGCACGAGAGTGGTGATATAAATCTAGTTTTTCCGAATTAAAGCGTATCTCCCAGTTGCTCTTAGTCTGTGTGCTGTCCAAATGTTAAAATGTTAGATTTTGTTCATAACAAAAACACATTTTAAACAGTTCAAACCGACTTTGTCGAACGATATAGTATGAATTATCCTAACGTGTTCAGAAATATTGTATTTATCATCAATTATAGAAGACTAACTAATTATTAAGTATCAAAAATATTTCCAGTAAATCGCCCATTAGTGTAAGCACAAATAGAACAGCAAAACTCGAGCCGTTTTAATTTACCAATTGATACTAAACCTAATACATTAGATATAGAGTTTGAAATTGAATTAGGCGTGAATGATCGTCACATTGTAAATTACCACATCCACAAGTTGCTGGTTCTTGTGAAACTGTAAGCGAAGTTAGCCGGCGCGATGCAATGCCTCCTAACGAGAAGTCTTGATATTATGCTAACATTGTAACACGCCGCACCTACGATGTGGAGACTTAGCAATACTTTTAATATTTAAAATACACTTTAGGGCTCATTAAATAATATTAATCTGTGGTGTTAAGCAACTAGGTTTATCCCATTCGATAACGGCCCTTTCTGTCTATTAGCCTAACTGAGCAAGGGGTCCCGGGTTCGATTCCCAGGTCGAGCAAAAAGTGTTATTGGGTTTTTCTATGAAATTCTCAGTAGCAGCTCGGAGTTTGGATTTGTGCCCGGTTAATGGCAATAGGCTCGCCCCCTATTACATGGGACCTAAATATACCGGCGAACTGTGGGTGTACAATGGTACACCTCTGCCTAATCCTTCGGGGAATACAGGCGTGATGGTATATTTTTTTTTTTTTTAGCCTAACTCTGTTCTGTCTCATGCTCGATATGGGGGGATGTGAAAAGTATTTTTTCTTACTTATTCGCTGTTCTTTTCGGATTTTTGGCGGGCGCCAGTAATAATGTTATAAAGAGGAAATATTTATAAGTTTGTATGTAACAAAAAAAACTTAAAACTACTAGACCGATTTTAACATTTTTTTCACCAATAGATTAGCTACATTATTCCTGAGTAACATATGCTGTATAAAATCACGCTACGACCCACGGGAGCGGAACAGTAACCAAAGACGTAACTTAACGCGGGTGAAATCAGCCACGCGGAGGAAATTGGGGGCAGTTCGCTAGTTATCTTATTAAATTGGTGCATGGACTAGGCAGTAGTTACATAGCCAGCGCAAAAACAAAATTGTTAGCAAAATCATCATATTCCCGGTTATTGTTAGTTTCAAGCGAAATAGGAGCTTATTGTCCGGAGGTTTATTCTAGTTTCAGCTACTCTTGAAGTTATATTACATTGTAAAACGTTGAAGTAGTTGTGTTAGCATCCACACGGCTGCGGCTGTCGGTTTTCAATAGTTTAACAACTTTGTTGTGCGCACTGAAATCTTCCGAATGTTGCCCGAGTGTTTAGCGCGTGCCCGCGTGCGCTGCACTAAGTAACGGGCATTACATTGTAGCACAAAGTCTATTAATAAGGTAGAATTTGTATCAAATAAACTGGACTCGGTGACCCGATAACAATAACTCAATATTAGAATATTTGTATCGCCTACAGATAGGTTGGTAGGTTGGTTTCGGGTCTAGACTTTTATGTATGTGAGTTTATGTGTTCGTAAACGCACCCACGATATACAAGAAAAATTCTTATTGTGGGGCAACGCTCTATTAATAATTTAAAAAAAAAAAAACTGCTTGATCCTTAAACATTTACTGCTGTACTTAAACGCTTGAAACTTGGCCACTAACCTGAAGCAGACATTGGCTAAACTTCTTCTTCAACGACCAAAATGCACTGCACACAATAAACTTTAATAACAACCAATTGGAATGCAAACCAGGCACAACGAAACACAAAAACAACCAATCAGTAGCGTGCGTTATTTGAACCAGTCGAGATGCAAAATTAGCGCAATTGTGCTGACATGCCGACCAGCAGACAATGGCCGACCAGGTTCGTTTGCACGTTATTTAAGTCGCAGTGGATCGGGGCCTAATTTGGGCCGATTGTCGCCCATCCACTGCTGGCTCGATTGCTTTGTTTGGCCGCTTTGGCCCACATGTCGCGCAATGCACTGAATGTTAAACTTGATTAGGACCTGTCGTTACGGTGTTTGCGCGGGCTAATGAGTGTGTCGGTGTGTGGAGTTGTAAGGTTTTGTGGTTTATGGGTTAGTTAAAGGTTACCAAAAAATATAAAGATTGGTATGACATTAATATTACCCAACTGTGGAATTCACTGCCCGCCTGTCTGTTTTCTGGTAAGTATATTCAAAGAACGAGTGAACCGGTTCATCCCAGGCAAGTGTATTCCACCTTAAGCCGCATCATCGCTAAAGATCAGGCAGCTACGGTCAAACGCAAGCCTAACGTAAAAAAAAAATACAAAAAATAATTGCTACGGTCCAGTGGTTAGGGCGCCCGTCTCTCATGTAAGGGGCTCGCAAACTCTTTGAGCTTGACTTTCCACTTATATAACCAGAATCCGAGGTTCTACACGGTGAAAATCGCTGAATGCTGGTAGCACAGGACCGGTCATTGTGGGTATCTTTAGAGGAAGCCTACGCCCAGCAGTGGACATTTTCGTTCGTTTGGATGGTAAGATAATGATGAATACACAATATATTTTTGTACGAATCCCAGCCACAGCAACATCAAATTAGCATAGCATATAAAGCGGACGCCATACAACAACTATTATGACACAAAATTAAAGGCACTAACTAGCCTACATAAGGCGTAGTTCGCACAGGGCCGTTACATGCGACTTGCAACGAGCATCTTAATTTGAATAACAAAGGTGGCTGCATGCGGCTGAATAATTAACTGCGTACAAATTACTGCGACGTCGCTTTTGACGACGCCACCGTTGTCCCGCTGCCGTGGAATATGCCTAATGTGAGGTAATTATAGAAGACCTAGATTCTATTCATTGCGGTACCGACTGTGGGTAATTTGAACATTTTGTGTATATAAAATTTTTGAGTTTCCCGAATAGTAACTACAACATGTGTGTATTCTCAGGTGTTTCATAGGCGCTTCAGCTGAGTCAAAGGTTAACCCTGCAGTGGTCGCGCGGGCTACATATGTAGCCCACGGTTTTTTAAACTGACATGGCTTGTTACGTACTTTTTTTTTTCATGGCTGATTTAAACATGACCGTTGAAGATTCATGTTTGTTTGTAGTTTAAATTTTATTTTATTTAGGAAGAGTTAATTTCTCATATTTTAATAATAACATAATAAAACAATTGAATTTCATTTAAAAAACGATAAAACAAATTGGGCTACATACATATGTAGCCCAATTCGGCTACATAGCCGCGCTACCACTCACGTGACTTTTTAAGACGCGACCACTGCAGGGTTAAAGGTTAATCCTAAACTTTTGTTAGCGGATAGACTTTCTTTGCCTTTCTCTTTATCCCCACAAGCTTCAATTCTGTTTTGAGAAAATACATGTAGGTGATGTAGGTACTATTTATAAAAACTTTTTTATAGTGCTGTAAAAATCACACGTAGAAATCTCGTTGTTTACCTGTCATGTGAACAACCCTTCAACCCTTTGTTCCTCCTTCATCTGCGAGCGAATTAAGTAAACACTCAAAACAGAAACGGATAAAGTACTAAAGGAGTGTCGTAAAATATTATTTTATGTTCAATAAAAACTTATTAGAGTTAAACAGAGATACTTGAACGAAAAACAGGTGTAAGAAATATATTCCGATCTGTTTAAATGGTGTTCTTTCAGCAATAGACATGAATTTTGATTTCTTTGGTAGATACAGCCTTGTTTTTATTTTGTTAACCTACTTCTTCTTATAAAGTACTTTCAGGCTGTCTGACCTCAAAACCTTTACGATGTATAAATTAGTGTTTTGACACACACCTACGCTGTTCTGGGAAAAGAATGTGTGAAAATGTAATTAAGGCCCTTATATTGATTTCCCGCGACGCGTGTAGGGTTAATTTGGGTTGAAGACGAGTGACACCTTTGTCAAACAGTTAGTTATTTATCTAAAATGATAATGGTTTTGCTTGGCGTTAGCAAAGCACTAACAAAAGCTACTTATTAGAAAAAAGCTTTCATATTTTCATATGATATTTACTTACTTACTCCATTATAATGCATTCACCAGTTGCGAAGAACAACGGCAAAAGATACCATGATGTGTTACAGCGGACAATTCAAATTCATAATCAAATGGAAGGAGTTGGGGGAGGCCTTTGCCCAGCAGTGGGACAGTATGGGCTAAATAAAAATAAAAATATCATTGTGATATCAACACTTTTTGAATGTCAAAGTATAGAATTTCTTACACATTCTTTTCATGCGAAACTCTTGGAAACCTCTTGGAAAGGGCCTTAGGATCCATGAAAACTTTAAAAGAGCCCATTAAATTTTATGAAATTTTATTAAAATTAAAAAACACCCCAAAACGCTCGCCAATCACTAGTTTTTATTAGTATTAATTACGGAAGAAGCGGAAGTATGGGTGTAACGAACTCCCCAGCAACTCCACCATTACTGCTTATTCAATTATAAGCGTAAAGAAGTAAATACCTAATTATACCTAGGTACCTTGCCTTCAATCATTATTTTCATGAGTTTCTGAATGGCATATTGTTCTCGTTCATCTCTATCACTATCATTCACTCTGCCACGCCCTATAAAACAAAGTATTAAGATGTTATGGGCTTTCATTTAAATAGCTCTGAATAACTTCGCTTAATGCCCCGAAGCCGACATTATTTATCTGAAAACTTTCAATCTATGTTAAGTACTCTCCTTATTACTTCATCAAAATGAAATTAAACAGAGTTTTGAGCTAGAATTTAAGGGTGGGAGTTGTTCAGTTAAAATATGTTAGAAGTGGACTTAGATTACTCAGATCCCTGGAGTCAGGATTTTAAGATAAGGGACAGACAAAACAGGGAGATGGATGAGATAACGGAAGGATGGTAAGGATGAATGACACTGTACACAAACTGTGTCTGTTTACATAGCAATGTATGTCTTTTTATTATAAAATATTATTTTAAAATAAATAACATGGATATTGGTAAAGATTTTTTTTCATCAGTTTTAAGTCATTCGTTCAATATACTATATACATTATTATTTCTATCTTCAATAATATTTCACATGTATGCTTTTACATGAATTTTATGAATACAGCTTCTTGCAGAGTCACTTACAATATCGGTGGCTTTATTAAAAGTAAACAACGTTCGTACAATATTTTAATATAAAAGTTTTAAGTTGAAGTTTCTACAAAAATACAGCATCTTCAGCCACGGTAACACGACAATCAAACAGTTACAAGATTATTGTTTCAATTCAGAAATTTTGAGGGAAAGTGTACAACTTCAAATCTCTCATAATCTAAATAAAATGTAAATGAATTGAGAATCTTGGCGTCCGCTGAAACGGATCAATTTATCTTTCCTTTTAAAGGCTCAATCATAATTATACAGCATTGCAGGATCCATTCATCAAATTCTTATTCACAAAAGTCGATAAGTTAACGGTTTTCATTTTGTAAATTCAATTTCAGAATTGTGACACTCGCGCTAGTGATGTAATAGTGCACGATATCGATATTTCACGCCGCACTATCTTTTTAACGCTTTTGCAATCTGTGCGAAAAAATATAATAGTCTATCATCTGCATATTGTTGGGGGTGAACTGAATTGCAGAGAATTTATAAAAATGCAACCTCCTGGCGGTTGAAGCTTAGCGGTTTGCTTTACAAAAGGGAAAATTATGAACATGTGTATAGAGGTTTGTGACAAAAACTTTTGTGCTGCTCTAAAAGCAAATACATGAACAGCTCAGGTGAATGTCCTGGGTTATATTTTCAGTCCACTGAAAAGAGGGATTAAAATGTAAGACCCACGTGCAATGTAATCGGTTTTGGATTAAGTTTTAAAGCCGCATATCTACAAAAAAATGGAAATAAAATGCTATTTATATAAATAGGATTTTGCAGCATGACTGTGTTTAAAAATGTTAGGGGAACTCTGTTAGTCTTTGATAAATATGAGAACATAACGACGTACGTATTTGAGTAGCTACGTAACGGTCTGACTTACTGAAAAGCATTTTCCTTTACGTAAATGCTAGTTTATTGTGAAACTGAATGCCCGTGACTTGCCTTTAAGATATAACTACACTTTTATTATTTTAACTTGTTAAAAAAAAACTCTGAGAACCCTTCGTAACGCCTTCGACACTACAGGCGTTATGCTATGAGTTACCAATATTTTCATTAAGAACATGCCATCACGCCTGTATTTCCCTAAGGGTTAGGCAGAGTTGTATCAATGAACTCACCCACAGTTCACTGGTATGTTTTTTAGGTCACATGTAATAGGGAGCGAGCCTATTGCCATTAACCGGGCACAAATCCTAACTCCGAACTGCTACTGAAAATTGAATAATAAACAACAACATAGAAAAACGCAATAACTCTTTACTCGACCTGGGAATCAAACCTAAAACCTCTAGCGTAGCAGTCGCGCTTATTCATTAAGAAATAAAAATAATAAAAGAAATTCAAAAAAATATAGTAATAAATAGTTGTAGGAATATGGTGGGCCCATCACTACCCGGCAATGCGGCATCGTTAATCAGTCTCCGTTGTTAATATCACAAATATTTATCTTTGGCGACAACGTAAATGAAAATGTCCATTGGTTGCTCACCTGAGCGTTATTAATTATAACTCAACGTCTAAAGTATCAAGATTGCTTAATTTCATTTTAAATTAATGATGGCAGATTTTGATTATGGGTTAAGTTTTGTTAAAACGGTAATTGCGTTTTATTGCAATATTAAATTAAAGGCCCTATGGTAAGCAAATGTAATATAATGTCGAGAATAACGCATCGCGGTTCAAAGGGTTCGAAATAGCGATACGTTTGATGTAAGTTGTATCGAATAACCACCAAAATCACAGTAATTTTGAGGCTTTCATTAAACTGAGAAAAAATACACGGCTCAATGAAATAATTGATAGATATGTCTTTAGTTCATGAAATTCCCTATAATATCATAACATAGAATTATATAAGGTGTTACCAAAATATCTGCCACGGATTTAATGGGAGGTAGTATTGTGTTCAAAGATTACAATAGTGAAGAAATTTCATACCCCAGAATAGTTAATTCAATTTGAGAAAATAAAGTAATTTAATAAACATTGACTCTACCCTGCATAACGCGGTTCACAAATTTAAAAAATATGACACATTATCAATAATTTATCTTCACTATTGTAATCTTTAAACACAATACTAAATACTAATGGGAGGTCCATTAAATCCGTGGCAGATATTTTGGTAACACCTTATATAGTTTACGCTCAAAACTTGAAATCGATTTTTTTACCATGATACTGCTTTATTTTCATTAAATATTTATAGATACCTTTGAAACCTCACAATACACTCATTTTTTTCAGGCTTGTAAAGTTTTCCAATCGCCAGACTATGCGACAAAAAATATGTGTTTTCAGATAGCCCCCTTAAAATGACAAATAAAATGAATACTAATAAAATCCGAATTATTTCTTAAAGTAGGTATTAAGCCTATAGTACCTATTTATTCGTGAGCTACTTTTTCGTTGTAATAATTAAACAACTACTCACGTTGTAGTAATACTGCCGACAAATGTTAGCCAGTCAACATGCCTACTCATTATGAGTAGAAAACCCACATTTAAATTACTCTCTACAATACATGTCACCAATTAATTAAGCCAAGCTATACTTCAAATAGCTTACGTACTCCTAAATAAATTACAGAAAAGGACATAGTCTGGCATATTGTGTATCTTGTTATTAACATTTAATGAACATAATTATCTTATCAATATCACTACCAATTCTCTGTAGTAAAAAGTTTATCCGAAAATCTACAATATTTAAATACCAACTTACATAGCAACAGCGATAATAACAGGAAAAATCCTTGAAAATATCCACAAGATAAGTAAATAAAGTTTAATTCTCTGAAACTCAATTACGTGTAATCGGAAAAGCTTAAATTATCCAGCTGGCAACTGTTAAGTAAATACTGATGATGATTACAGTTAAATTACACGTCCCGAACAATCCACATATAAAAGAATGTCACCATAAAACCAGGTCATTCAATAAAAAAATCAACCTTTCCCAATCAAATTCTACCTTCAAAGAAAAAAAATCAATTACGCAAATTGCAAGTATCAAGAAGGTAAAACTCCAAACTCGATTGACATTCAAATAACAAAAAAGAAAAGCCCTGTATTTCACGGACAAGTTTTACCGATAAATCATTGAAACAGTTATAATTTAAGTGAAATCTGATTACGGTGGAAAGTCTGAAAGAAACATCCGAGGTGAGGGCGCACAGAGTAACGTCGTACTTAGGAAAGTAGACAGGATACACCTTTGGTTTTAATTTATTAGTAGCTGTCGATTCCAGACTTACATTAATTTATAAATCCAGGTTTTCTTACAATGTTTCCGCGTAAGAGATGATTAGAACTCGTGCCTTAGTATGTCAGGAGGCCTTTGCTCTGCAGTGTGACAATAATGGCGATTTATTAGTAGCTGAATATTAATTTTAACATACCATCATACTATCACGCCTGAACTCCCTTATACGTATAAGGGTTAGGCAGAGGTGTACTAATGCACACCCACAGTTCGCCGGTAAGTTTTTAGGTCCCATGTAATAGGGGGCGAGCCCATTGCCATTGCAGTGGCTGAGCGATTGACTGCTGCGCTGCGTGTCGCGGGTTCGATTCCCGCACGGAACAAATATTTGTATGACCTACAAGTAGTTGTTCCGGGTCTGGCTGTTTATATATGTAAGTTTATATGTTTGTAAACGCATCCACGATACAGGAGAAATTCCTAGGGCGGGGCAACGATTTTTTTTTTTAATAGGATATAAAAATAAATAAATTGACCGGGTACAAATCCAAACTCCGAGCTGCTACTAATTTTCACTCTTTTCTTAATCAATAAGGAAAATCTCGTATTAATTAGAATTGGAGTAGATACAAAGATCCATTCGTTCTTCGTAAATATAAACTTGGATAATAATTCGAAATCCTTTTTGCTCATCCCTTTGATCAAAATTCACATAAAACTCAAAATCATCTTTCTGGTATTAAACACATACATACATAAATATTTAAGTAATGCATTGTGTGCTTACTAAAACACGTAACCTGGTCAAGACCCAAATCAGTAAATCTATCAGCAAAAGTCATACCTACCTAATTATGTTTCCTGAAGTGTTTGTTATCTTTGGATAGCAAAAATAGGAGCAACGTAATTGTTTATCGACATTAAATTGCTAACACTTTCGAAAAATGGGGGATATTAACCAAAACCCTGCCTATATATTCATCGACAATTTCCTTGGAAACACACACCCTACATACAAAAATATGCTCCAGGCGAGGCTCGAACTCGCAACCCCGGCATCCCTCACACGACATACTGCTTATAAGTACCGTGCGCTAACCAATTGCGCCACTGGAGCTATAAGCATCGGGCCCGATTACCGCATCCCTTGCTTCTAAACAGTTTGTTTATATACAACACGCGATGAATATAACTCACGATATATAGTTATCAGGAAAACGGTTTTATTAAAGAGTATTATGTTTGATCGGAAGACAGTGCCAAGTTTAGTGGAAGTGCGGCCATTTTGTTTCTAGGTCACCCAATTCTGATTAACTTGAAAATTTCAAAAACTTTGGCGGATAAACCAACCTTTAAATGAAGCTTGTGTCACCCTGGGGACTGTGGAAATGTTAAGCTCTTTATTGAAGAGTTCTATCGAAAATGTGTTTGTTCCCCATGGCTGCTACTCCTGCCCGAATCGCAGCATCGAGATAATCTCGAAGTATGTCTGCAGGTGTGTATAAACGTCTTGGCTTATTGGAAATTTCTCAGAAACAGGTCGTTTCTGAGAAATTTCTAGTTTAGGAAAATGTATTGTGAAATAGAATCATTTTCATGGGAGAAGGTTTATCTTGACATAAGACCTCATCAATATCAACTATAAAACAACCTTTGTAAGTCCATAATTTAAGCTAATAGAGAGCGATTTATGTATGAGCACTGTTCATAAGCGATTACAATAATCCTACTACAGCAGAACCCATCTACCTGCTGTCACGCTTAATCTATGACACACCCCAGAATTAAATTTGCAAATGGTTCCAAAGTTAACTGCGGAATTGTACTAGAAATTGATTAATGCCCTCAGCGAGATCAAACAATTATTGAATTGAATTATAACAGATATTAGCGGAGTTTCCTGATGTTTTTCAACGAGTTCTGTTGAAACTTGTTCGCCGAGACGCCGGTGACATTTGTCTTTATTTAGGAGACAGCCGTGACGTTGATTGAGACCGGCTCAAGGCTGAACAATGATAAATATGGATTTTGTAGTTACTGAGTGAGTCCTAACGGTGGCTGACATTCAGAGGACTTTGTAGCCTCTAAGCGTTTTCAATTAAACAGTAACTTGCCTATAAACCGATTTCCATTTCATACTCTTGTATAATAACCTCGGAAAATAAGTAGTTTTCATTATTGGCTTGTGAAAAGACACTTCTAGGAATTAAATTCTAAAAAAATAATACCGAATTTCAAACTAGAACAAAAATCTGTCGTGAAAGCTAAACACGTCAAAATATTAAGGATGTGTTGTCAAACAAATTGTATGATGGATAGCAGAGAGCGATGTTATCACAACGTTTGTTTATCAAGATACACGAAATGGCGACATGCTATCTCTCTGGTAAATCTGAAAAGGTTAGATTATCTTGTGTTTAGGTCTAAGCACCAGATGATCTTGATATTATCACATTGACATTCTTGTACGAAATTGTTTTCAAAGCACTTTATTGGGATATGATTGCTTTCGTATCTCTGTCGTTTTGTTTGTTTTTTTTTTAAATAAAAAGTACAGTCCGTGCCACGAAAGATGAGACTTGGCGAGTGTCAGTATTTGAAGCTTGCGCAGGTACTAAGTGTACGAAATAGTTATCCATAATTTGTATATCTATTCAGAGTTTTTTCGATGACGTTGGAATTAAAACAACATACAAAAATTCTTCACAATATTTATTACAAAATAAGAAAGTTGGAGGTCAAGTCTCATCTTTCGTGGCACGCACTGTACACATCATCTGATTTATTTTATTGTCCTATCACTTTACGTCTAAACCTAAAAGTATTTACTAATTGTCTGAAGTGCGTTTTGTAGATCATTTAAACTTTACAATACTTACATTGAATTTACAATACAATACATTTAATTGTTGGTTAAAATGTTAACAATGGTCGTCTGCAGTTCCAATATTTGTAAACGAACACTATGTATCTTTAAACATACTTTAACCGTCAATTCTTATTGTGTAAAACTTGGTACGTGTTATGACACATGTTTTTTTATAATAATAGTTTTTTATACAAGACATAAAAATATTGGAAAACATTAAATTTATTTTAAAAGAAAAAGTATGGAGTTTCTTGGCCATTCTATTTCATACGACCTTTAGGAAGGGGCAAAGGTCTTTTTTTATTGTGTATGACGTTCAAAAATGCCTTTTAATGGCGTAATTAAAATCAATTATTTGAGGTCGAATTGAATCTGACCAACTAACATTCATATGTACTTATCAATCCATTCACAATTTCTTTTTCTACAATAAGGTTCTGTGTGCTGTTGCTTTTGTTCCGCTACTCATTACAGTCAAAGGAAAATAGGTTATTGTGCCACTTGCAAGCGTGTCTTGCACTGTGTACTCACGCGTTTTATATTTACGAACAAACGTGTTGCTGCTGTGCGATGCTACAAATAAGCGTGAGTATATTGTTTTAGGTTTATGAAAAGGCACTTAAGTAGCAGTAATCAAAAGCAAGGGATTGAGGTAATAGTAGCGATCATACAAATGATACTCGTCGTTTCGTTTTTTTTTTAACAGAAAATTGATTTTAATGACACGACAATAAGCTTGTCAGTTATCTGACATAATATAAATATCTTAAATGAGCTTAGTTTTGCCAAAACGAGCCAACCCATTGTGGGTTGGTTTTCAATGTATTGTAAAGTCTCTTAGTAATAAAATTAATTGCATTTTCAATTTTTTTCGTTACACCATCCAGTAATACCAGTTCAGTGCGGGTATCTACCAAACTAACGAGTACCTACATTTGTTTGTTTTTACTTAATATAAAAATTATGTGAAATTTTGACGTAGGTTAGTTCATTTTGCCAGTACTAATTCCAAATGTGATATTTTCTAAGATGGAATACAAGATTAAGCCCCGCTGTAACTTTAGGTACGACAAGCGTCTATCAATCGTTACTTCGTCCTAATAATCTCGTTGTCCCAACCTTTAGCACTGATCCTTTCGGACATAAATCAAGTCATCCAGGTTTCCAGCGGTCCTGTAATCCGCACGGAATGGGAGACATCACGCCAACAAAGCCTGTGTGAGTCCTTCGAAACAGAAGACAATCAAACGCTACGTGACAATGTTCCTAAGGAACAACTTAATTTTTACTTTACGATGACGACTGAATTTTCTGAATCCATTAGAATCATTTGCGATTCAAAATGTGTATTGGCAAAATCCCTACAGTAAATGACTGCTGCTTATTTTATCAATTATCTTTGTTTTTTTCTCGATTCGAAACGATTTGAATATCGTCTTACCTTTAAAGAAAGGCCGAATCAACTTCAGACGTTTTATGTAACGATTTTGGACAACGTTTTCGTAATTCTATCTGCCTTTCAAATAAATATCTACATAGTTGGCTCCTTTGATCTTCAAAAAATAACTTGATATTATAATCGTAGCATAATGTTACAGATTTTTATGGAAAATATAAAATGATTTCATTCTCATTATATTATAATTCCTGCAAGGAAAATTAAAGGTTTTTCTTAAAAGCAAATTGAAGATTTTGTAAAGGTCGAAGTTATATTTTACAGCCGTATCAAACGCCTATCTTCATCCCCATATAAAAGTTTACATGTATCTTAAAGTTGAAAGCAAAAGAAAAGATTAATTAAAACTTAGATTATTTTAAAGAAACATGATCCTAAGCAAAGAATATAGTAAAAATATCATATTTTGTACTTTCCTTTGTCACACCTCTCAAATGTTTTTCCAGAGGTATGCTATTGCTAGCGTTAAGTGGATAAACGTAAACCTTTTATCTTCGTCCCGCAGATCGATGCACTTACGAGCGAGTAACAGTTCGGCGACTAAGACAGGCGCTATGCGGTCCCGTCCCGACACTTAATATTAGCCCGCGTGGCTCGCATAGCTTAGCTGTACGTGGGGGACACCCCACTAGTATTGCATTTTATACTGTAAGCTATTGAAATTACATTAAGAGTCATGCTAAACAAATTCAGCCGATTATTATCCCACTGTAGGGCAAAGACCTCTAGTTATACGGAGGAAGCACGAGCATTAATCAAAACGCTTGCTCAAGGCGGATTGGCAATTTCAGACTTATAAATATTAATTAAAAGTCCATATTTCCTTCAACGATGATAGTGATGTTCAAGGTAAACTTAAAAAGTACCTATGAAATAGAAAATATCACACTGGTACTTGCCTGTGCCCTTGGTTGTAAACCCCACAGCCTAGCGCATCGCAGGCGGGCTCGGCGATGCGAAAGTAAATGAAAAATAATATAATTATATAGACCGATGACCTACATGATAAACAACAAATCTCTACGGAAACAGAGTTAAATAAAATCTGAAAAATCTCTTTCCAAATAGTAACTTTGTAAAGGATGTATTTTTAACACAAATGACAGTTCAGCAATCGCGATGTGACCGTTTTGTAAGAGCCACAACCCGAATATCGGGCTGTAGATGTTTTACAAATGCCAGATCGCGATGTGGCGTATTATTCGCTCAATGAGCATTTTCTAGTTTTAGGCTTAACATAAATGTATGTACGGTTTGCTCCAACACTTTTTTCTGGTCCTTTGAGTCTCATATTGTTAAAAAAAGAGTTCTAAATTTATGATCGGACGGTCCATAAATAAAAATGCACTACTTTATTATTTTCTCTTTTGTTACAAAAGCAAACAACGTTATTTGTTTTTCATTACAGCCGTCGAAAGTGAAGCGGGCTATAAAACCGTCGATGGTACTCAGATACCAATCGTGGGATTCTGTGCAGTGTGATATATTTATGAAGGTTTTTACCTTCTGTGAGATATAAGTTTATAAACTACTATATTTTAATATCAGAAATTGATTATACAGTTAGCTCAATTTATCTCTTTCAGAAAGCCATTTCGCGCGCAAAGCTTAAAGTTACTTACAGTGAGAGTACTGTTTAATTGGCAGGTAGGTCTAGTTCCATTAATCATGCAAAATATTGAGAATTTCTAGTTAGGTATATGAGAATAGATTATAGTGTCGCATAGGTCAGCTGCTCTGTGGGTGATTACCCAGTTATAATATGCCTAATATTGGATTTGGATAGGACAAAATACCTAAGATCCATGCAATTAGTCAAAGAGATTAGCAAAAAACACTTCCGCGATCTGCAATCGTCGCAAACAACACGATGTAATAAGAACTGCAATATTTATACGCACCCAACAACTAAACCACCTAAATAAATCACTCCAAAATGATTACTCGCTTAATACCACTTCCCACAAATCCTGGGCAACATAAAATGCAATATAGGCAAACAAATGGAGCCCATATTAAATAGGGCAAGTTTCAGGTGTAGTAGTAACAGCTAGGGACCCGAGTCAGACAAGTGAAGGGCCGCGCTTAAGAGCTCATTCCGCGAAATTAAGCAAGGGAGTACGTCTAAGTCGTACGGCTTAAGGTTTGATATGTGGATCAAGGAGGAAGGTGGAGCGAGTGAGCTGCCTGATTGTGTTTATTCTAATGTACTTACGTACCCCTGTTGCCAAGTATAAGGCTTTGTATTGTATTCGTTCTTTAAGTGGTCCTTCTGGTTGGAAAGTCCTTGTGATCTTAAAATAGATAATCAAATAAATAACAATGGGTAACCAATGCGTAAGAGAGATTTATTCATGTAAAGTTCGAGTATTTTCGATTGATTAGATTACAAGGTTTTATGTGCCAATCAATTAAAGAGAATAAGTTATAGTGTATAAATAAAAAGGGAGGTTCTGCCATAGATCGCAGCTCCTTTATACATATTCACCAGTATATAGTCAACGCCACCCGTCATTCGTCTATACGCTCCAACCAGTGGTTTACACCACATATGAAGGCAACAGGACAGAAGCCTTAAATCGCGTTAGTGTCGAGCGAGTGTTTATAATGCCCGCCCCGCGCCCCTTGTTACCGGAATAATCGAGAATAATCGGGATTGAACCGGATTTGGGCAGTTTCGTCTAGTTAGGGACGGAACAAAAACGTTGTAATTACTTGGAAGTACTTTAAGTGTATTGAATACGTCTAGACCTATGTATGAATATTAAGATAATTTTCAGAAGCTTTCTTTAAACTTAACATAGAAAAACACTTAAGAAATAATCAGGCAGTTAACTCATCCTCATCTTCTAACTCACATGTGCTTACAGTTAATATTAACTTAATACTTATTCATAAATTCAATATCAAACCCTGTAGAGTTTTCAACCATTTAAATAAAGGTAGACAAACAATTTTATTTTAATCCACGATCAGCGTAAAATTATCGTTTTATTTTAATTTTCATCTCGTATCGACTTCGTCGTTTATTCTGTTCATTGTTTTTATTTAGTCTCGCCTTAAGCTATCTCATTTCTTAAGCGCTCTCTAAATATTAGATTGTCTGACGTGACTTTTTTTTTGGTCTTTTTAACTTGATCCCTTAAAAATTACTTTGGAATTTTAAAATAGTATGATAGTTGACATGTTTTCGTGTAGAATAATAATGTGTTTTTACGATATTAAATTTTTAAGAATTTTTCATAGCACCGTTTTTGTATACTTGCAATCAATAAACATAAGCAAAAAGACAAATATGTTTTTTTTTTAATCAATTCGACAGTTTTCAACTTTCGAGTGTTACATGTTAAATAAGTCAATTACTCCACCAATAACTCTCCTCTCAGAAATACTAGTTGTGTTTAATATTTAAGTACAGAAAAAAAAACAATAACACATATTAAAAAAGTTAAAAGCAAAAGCCCCTCTGTACTGATTAATACGTGGTAGCCCCGCTGGGGTCGCGGTCATAGCTAATTAAATCGCTCTCAGTATTACCGGCTCATTGATATTGATTGGCGAACGCTTTAATAAATATACCAACATATTTTACACAGCACACCAGCCCGGATTTGAAATTTACAGTATTTTATAAATTAATTGATGGGTAAGCCGCTTAGCGGTTTAATGCTGGTTGCATCACAGGTAGCAAATGGTTTATAATAAAACCTGATCAGTAGATTGATTAGCGAGGTGTTTTGTATGATCACCACATTTATGCACCATATGTATGCTAGTACCTTATAGTTTGGGACTGCAAGTAAAGCAAAATGTGTGTTAGATAAGTATTAATTAGTACTATCTAGGTATTGCAGAGATTAACAATATTATGGTTATTCGTGATTTATAGTTTATGGTGTTTTGCTAAACATTTTAGTTGCTCAATTAAGCTGTGTTCAAGAATAGTCCCTACAAATTAAAAGAGGTCACAGTGACTAATATTTTATGAAATCCACAAACTAGTGCCCCAAAAGTAATAAAACAGCTGTTACAAACACAATCCAATGTTCATGTGACAGTCATTCAAAACTACACAGTTGAACAGTGTAAAATTAATATAATTTCAACTTAAATAAACATATTTTTAGAGTATGTTTGCGGACAGGTGCACTCACTTCAGCGAGCTGTCACCGAAACGAACGAATCACCACATATTTATTCACCTAATTTCACTGCACGAATGACAATAAAATAAATAATATTGTAGCATTTTCAGCCAAATTAATATCAATGCATCATTTTAATTATTTTATAGTGATGAGGATTAAATCCGTATTTAAGCCGATTTAGTAATTAGTGTATGTACAGTTTTGCTTTATAAATTAGGTTTATATTTTTAAGTCGGGATCTTTTTTTCTGCTTTAACCGCTTTAATCAAATTCTGGTCCTTCGGTCCGCAGTCTTTCTATTCTAAATCTAATCTACGAAACAGAATTAATTCCGCTTATAAACCCTAATACAAACAGACGATAGAGAAAATATGAAACTTATAAAATTATATTATTTTATTTTTCTCAGTACACCAGAACTGAATACTAATTCAGTGGGGACGGCCGCGAGCCGGATCCGATCACGTTGCTCTCTCGTGATTGTAAATCAAGTTAAAATAAATAAATAAATCTTATATTTTTATGCTGATCGAAGAATAGATAGAAATCTGAAGACACGACTTGAATTTCTTTGTTCTGTTGCTAGCTTCAAGCGATGACAAAGAATTGCTTACTTATCTCTCTATTTTCTAAACGTATTTTATTATTCTGTTTGACTTTACAGTATGAACCTTAACCTATCGAAATATTTTTTTTTAACTGAAAATAGTAATGTTCGGCAGAAGTGTTTCATTGTTTCATTTAAAAAATGTAATGTGTGTAAATGAATACCCATTCTGATTGCAACCCCTCGTCTGGGGTTCGGGTCTGATCTTTCTTACTGATACCGCTGCTCATTGTTGTCGCCATTAATTGTCTATTATAATAATAATATCAGCCTGTTACTGTCTCACTGCAGGGCAAAAGCCTCGACTCGCACAGAGAAGTCACGAGCATTAATCACCACGCTTTCTCAAGGCGGATTGGCGATTTCTGACTTATGTTAATTACAAGTCCAGGTTTCCTGTTGTATAGCTCATATTATTCAGGAATAATGTAGCTATCTATTGGTGAAAAAATGGTTGAAATCGAACCAGTAGTTTCGGAGCCTATTCGTTAAAAACGAATAAACAAACAAATCTTACCTCTTTATAATATTATGAAGTAAAAATTGCCTGCTCTTATATAAACAGTAAAGGTCACAAATACGCACTAAATATAATTGTAACTATGAAAACATCGTCCGTTATGAACTGAGTGAGCTGCAAAGTCAACATGCATGTGTTGGGCAACGGATCGCCTTAGTTTTGCGACGAAGTTACTGTCACACCGGGCTGTGCAGTTGCCACGATTGTTCTGTGTGAGTATGTCTGGGGAAATGTCACCCTAACTTGCAGATACGTATGTATTGTGATAAATGGAAGAAACTATTATCATCAAAACAAATAATATAAATTAATAGTTCCATTGTCTAAGATTGAAAGGCTTAACCTTAACACATTGTGAAAGGTTTACTTTATTAGGAAGAAAGTATACTGTTCTGAAGTGGGGGCGGTTTCGAAGCTGTTTTTCTTAACTTTTGACCTTTAAAAAGTGCCTATTCTTAGCTGAATTTTTATTAAGGGTTTGGAAGTTTCCTCTCAACGCCAAGGGGATACTCATTAATTTTAAACTGTAAAAGATATTTGTAACGTATCTGACGAATAAGAAAGGTGATTAGATATTTTTATAAGAGAATTTGTCTCTTGAAAACAATGCCCCACCGACACGCGGCAAAACTTTCCTTTACAACATAAATAACAATATAACAACAAAGCACACTATTACTACCAGTTCCAAGGACACGAAGGAAATATTAAGTGGGAATTTCTCAAAGAAAAATACATCAACAACTGACTGCGGTGCCATTACAACTTGGTACTTAAAGTGGCACAAACTTATCCTTTTGTTTCTTGTCCCCACTTTCATGGACGCTAATTTATTCAATTTATGTATATTTTGTTTACTCAAATCGTGGTTTATTTGGGACGTGTCACTTGCCCTTTAAGGGATTAATGGAGTTTGAAAGTACTTAGATAGTTCCTTGTGTACGATGTATGATAAAGTTTTCTTCAAAATGGATAGATATATACCTGTATTAAACAATCATTTGTATCATCATTTGAACGTACTTAATATGGGCAAGTTTTCTTTTCCATTAACCCAGTAATCGACTGGAATAAAACCCGACTACGACACAGACTTAAAAGTATGCAACAAGAAAATTCTCCTGCTCATGCTTTTAGATACAGGCTAATAAACACAACGTGGCTCGACAGGGTGGCACTACTATATTTATATCAATGAATTAGGTATGCCCTTTTTCACAGCAACAAGAAAAAAATACAGAAACCCGCAATTTTTAATGTAATTTCTGCCATTTTGATAGCCCATAGATTTTAAACATATCAAATGTAGCGTTTTTTATTTAGGTCATAATGACAAATCGATTGACATCTCACTCACTAAAATCTGGTAGAATGTACGTAAATACAAACATACATAGATTGCTAAAAACATAACAGATAAAAAGGAGAAAAGATCTTGATATGGCTGAAATACAACTGGAATCAGTACTGAAAGTTAGAGATTTGAGTTGATAAAGTTTTAATAGATATCAATAATACTCATCAAACATAAATTCCACATTTAAAGTGTAGAACAATGAAGAGCAATATCAATTTGGAATAACACTTAACATTATTCCGAAGACTCGGTAAGTTCGGTCGCATTGCAGTAGAAACTTTACTGAACAAAACGAGTCCAGTTTTTTATTCAGCTACAGCCAGTCCTCTATCTAGACCAGGCTATAAAGACCACGTCACAAGTTGTCTCTAAATACAATTTTCCCACGAGTGGATCGCGACAATACTGGCGCAGGAATGAACAAAAAGGCCGGGGGAACCGCAAAAAAAGTTAAATTAATCGAGCGCTCCCCTCTTTATAAAGTTTTAATCAAAATTGGATTTTTGTTCGTGCTGCGAAACATTGCGAGGTGTCAAATGGGTTCCTGTTTGGATGGCTCCGAGATTTTCCGAAAACAACCACTTCCATGTTTGTTTGTTTTTTTGGGCGGAAACTGGCGCTTTGTCTGAATTGCTTCTCGGAATTGAAGATATTATTTGGCTAATTGGTTTGTATGGAATATTCTGTGGAGTTCGAATTCATGGAAATCGAGATTCTAATACGACCCCACAATAGTTGTAATCTTGTCTTAATGTATTCATTGCAAATAGCAATAGCATAAACACAATATGATACTGAGATGCTTCGCATTCAAAAGGATTTTCCAGGAAACTTGAAGCATTTCCACATGGTCAGAAGATAGATCCCTACATATTACGTTGTGTTCATGAATCCACATAAACTACAGAACACTGTCCAATACAATCGCACAGCAAAACAAAAGCAATTACAGCATTGATGGCAATGTATCGCAATTTGCAACCATTTGCGCCGTGTCAATGAAATGCGTGCAAGCTGATGGATATTATAATAACGTTCGCGCCAAATGAGTGGTATCGCGACCGACCACCGTGTTAATTGATGCAGTTATACTAACTATAATGATGTGGGGTGGTTTATTTTGGCATTGGGATATTGAAAAATGTACCTTACTGTTAGTTATTGTGAATGGGTTATTGTTTTTATGTTATTGAATGGCACACAAACCGACGGTCCACCTTATGTCAAATGGTTATTGCTACGTATAGACATCTGCAATACCAGAGGCCTTGTAAATGCGTTGCTTTCCAGAGACAAAGTTTAAAAGTCATGGCACCCATTCCCTTCAAACCGGAACACAGCAACGCTGCTTTGCAGCAGAAATAGGTATAATGGTAGTACTTTCCCGGAGGAGCTCCTTCACAAAGAGCTCTACTACTACTAAAAATTATGTTTTGGCTAGACTTTAGTCACTTAAGAGTGACTTTAAGAAGAGTGAGAAGATAAATAGGAATCGTTTCCTATTACAAATAGCAATAGAGGAAACGGACGAATCCATCTTTTCCAGAAGGTAAATAATTTACTAAAGCTTACCTGTACGCTACAGTTCCTGAAACAAATAACAAAAAGAGTTAAGATATTTCAAGATACCATCAGATTACTTAAGTAAAAAAGCAACGTAATTATATTTAAAAATACAAGCACAATTTAATTAAGCAAACGCCCCGTAAACACAATGGCTGATACATTAAACGTAGACAGCGAATAAAGCGAAGATTTAACATGCTACGAATTACTTCACCCGTAAGCGGTTGAAGCGATGTATTGCTAAAAGCTAATTAGCAATGCTAATTCCATTCATATGTCGTAAGGAGTGGGAACGGGCGGAATTATAGTGATGCGCTCCACTGCCTGGAATTGACGCGGGAATGGAATCGCAGAGGGCTCCATGCTTCGGTGGAGTTAGTGTGGATTGTAGTGGGGGATAATCTGTGATTGATTAACCTATTAATTCAGCAGTGGAATGTGTTGACATGACATTTTATTTGCAGTTCTGTTAAAAGCTAAGTTTTTGTTACTGTGTGTGTAAGCGGTATAAGGCCATTTGAAGGAGCTAATTGTGTCATTACTTTGACAAACCAAAGATATAGAGACAAATGTCTCATATTTATGCCATACATATGAAGCCGAAACTCAGCAGGGCTGCAATTTCATCTAAATCTCCCTTTTTCTTTAAAATTCAATTAAAATCATCGGTACTTAATGTCTTCGTTATAATATTTAAATAAAACTGAATACTTAGTAATAAAATGCAAAGAAAGGAATAAAAATTAAATAAAGAAAACTGGAACCTTTTATAATTCAAAAATTAATCTTATAATTTTTAAAAGGAAGGGGAAAACGGTGTACTTTGCTCAACGTTTTCCTTATATTTTAATAAGTAAGAAATTAATCCCATCGGAAAATCTAATAAGTATTTCTGTAAGATTTTTATTCGATGGTTTTTCTTTTTAATACGACACCGTCAAACGAAAATAGGCGAAGCCTCTTAGTTTTAAATGCCGAAGTTTGGAGCTTTGAATGGGAATATCAATTTCATTACTTTTTTTAACGTTTTGTAAGATTTCGTAGCCCCAGGGTCTTATTAAAAGAAACTGCAATATGATACCTTCCTAAGGAATTATTTCCGCTTCAGTGTTACACCTCCTTTAGTTTCATACTTAAAAGAGACTAAAGACTTTATAATAGCTAAGATTTAAACGCATTAATGTGCGTGTTATCCGAGGCTGTTTTTTCATATAAATCGCTTAAGATCAAGACTATGTATATAGCAATCAATTCATATCAATCATGTTATCAGTCAATCATTATCTTTACGGTGTTTTATCTTTTAAAAAGCCCTGCTAAAAATATGGTTATGTATCTAGTAAAAATCATTATTCTCTTTCTTGAATGGTTGTTTAAAACATGTGGTACGAGATAGTCAAGAAGTAGGTAAACAGTAGGTAGGTCTGTATAAACCCACAAGTGCAGTAAACTATTCGCACCTGTAACTAGCAACTAGTTATAGTTAACGAATAAAATATGAAATCGCTTCAGAAACAGCGCCGAGTAGCGCAGTTAGCGCAATTTTAAAACTTTACAAATCGAAAATCATTGGTGAACTTCCAGCGACCAACTTCCCCGAACGTTGCTGCCAGTTTATTATTATTTCATTTTGATTTTTATTTATTCGTTCACAATTTTCTACGGCACCACGACGACTAGTGAATTTTAAATTTCATCTGGTTGCAAATATTTCAAACTTTATTTTAAGTATAGAATAAGTTTAATTTTAGAATTCATAAATTTAAATACGTGATTTCGGAAGCAAAAGAAGAAGAAACATTTATGGGGGTATTTTGGAAAACCCATAAGAGGGTTTTCCGAAATACCCCCATTTAATGTTCTGCGTTTTTTTTTATTGTTGTTTAGGAGCTAGACGTTTTTTGAAACAAAATTGATAATAATATAACCTGATTTCAGAGTTTGTTGAGTTTCTAAACTATCAAATTGTCCAAAACTTAGTTCAAAGGGGATTTCTTTTTCTCGAGTAAAATTCGTCCCAGTTTTCCCGTCACTCAAAAAAAACAAGCAAGGGGTGGCAATGACCTCAAAGTAGATTCAAAAACTTCAACGGACCCGCAGCTTTCCAAAAAAATTAAATGTGATTAGATACATTCTCCCTCGGTACAAGTACAATGGTGAAGTGAATTAAACTTACGTTTTAAGTAGCCAGCCACTACGGCGACAACATAACACTTCACCAATTTGCACTGAACTGTACATTACGTAAGCGAAAACGATTTTCGACACTAACACAGGGAATTATAACAACACTGAGCACACTACATCACATCACATTACATTACATTACATCACATCACATCACATCACACATATACACCTGCACTACATAGTCTACAATCCGCGTAAACGCAATAACTAATCGAAAACCTATAACTTTAAACTGCAATGAAAATGGCTACCGACGCGCACACTATTTCAATTGTACACGAAGAACAGCTGTCGAATACGATGTCTTGTTCTGTCGTTCCAAATTCAAAACTTTTGAGATCACATAAAATATAACTTGTAGATTTTTTTTGTTTTAATTATCTCTAGCATTTTGCCGTGGTTGATTTGCAGATTATTAATTTTAAAGAATTTTAATTGGTCAATCGCAATTAAAATTATTTGAAATAACTCACTACAATGTTACTTTCCATAAAAAGTTAAGATTATGACGCCATTGCCCAACGTTGTAATATTCAAACAGGCAAAGGTGTTAAATCTATACTGCCTTCATATGAAAGATAAGGTGAACGATTAAAGGAAAAGTCATTTTTTATTATTATTTGTCAAAGATAATTAACATCATTAAGATAATTATAATTACTATTAGTGGAAGATACAGCTTTAAACATTGTGAGTAAAAGGTAAAGTAAAAAGTATCACACCATTTAATTTTGTGCACTAGTAACATTAAATCTGCATTCCATTTACAAAGCAGAACATTACACAAATACAATATTCACGAATTCGAATTTCAAATAGGTAAATCAGAACCGTTACCTCCAATAAGAAAATGTACGTGTTCGTGGATACACATTGTGTAGCAGTAAGCTAAGCCGACAATGGTTGTCGTTGCTGTAACCGATACACGAACAATGTGCCTCATAACTTGACCGGTATCGGCTCCTTTGTAATATTCGAAATGGTGTACATACTAGGTTTATCTGTTGGTTTTTGCAAGTTAAGTTCGATTTTATATAGAAAGTTACCTACATTAATTAATTGTTCTACCAAGCTACAATTAACTCTCAAAAAAGAATGTAAAAAATATGAAGGCAGTGTAGATTAAATACCATTGCCTTTTTTGAATATAACAACATTGGGCAATGGCGTCATAATGATTACTTTTAGTAAAAAGAATGTTAGTCAGTTATTATTATAAATAAATAAATTGTGATTTATCTATTAAAATTATTTATCAATAAATAATGTTTTATTTATTTTGGCGGAGGGAGATAAAATTAAAATTATAAATTCTATATTCGTATTTGTTTTGACTCCAGCAATTTATGTGCTCTCAAATATTTTGAATTTCGAACGACCGAGCTAGATGTCTAATTCGTATGCCAGTTGTTCTTAGTGTGCGCGTCTGTCGGTAACGGTTATCGATTGGTTATTGCGCATACGCGGGTTAAAGACTATGTCAGTGTGCCCAGGTGAAGGTATAAGGCCGCTTTCACATATAGGCGACTTTAGCAGCGCGACTGTCGCGCTGTCAAAATTTCGTAGTTTAAACAAAAGCGCGGCGGTCGCGCGCTACCGCCGCCGCGGGTAAGAGCCAGTGTTGCAAACGTACGTACTTATAGACTAAACAATAAGCGAGTTTGATACCGATCGATTTATTATTGAAATTTAAATGCGTCCTGTTTTGTGGGACTCAAGAAGCAACAATTACAACAACAGGACCCTAAAAAAGAATAACTGGCAAGAATTATTTTATATTTATATTATTTTTATATTATTTTGAAAATAAAAGTGGTGCTGAGAATGTTCCACCGTCAGAATCCATTTTAGAAATGAAGTGCGCCACACTGAACTTAACTGCGGCGCGGCGGCGGCGCTGCTAACGCGCGGCTGTTCTTATAGTGTGAAAGAATGCGCGTCTGCCGCGCTACTGTCGCGCTGCTAACGTCCTAATGTGAAGGGGCACTAACCTTCGGTGTGAACAGTGGTTAGTTCAATAGTGGTAAAAGTACATGTGCCTGAGATGCTGAGAGTGTAAAAGACGAAGACGAGACAGGTAAGTACATAAGTTAGTTCACTTCACCATCATACTCGTGTGCGTGATAACCATCACAGACCCAAGAGATTTTTAACCCATTTTCCTATAAATGCTTACTTGAATTATGTCATACATTATTTTGGTGAATAAACTGGTTTTCACTTTATACACCATTGATTACTGGGTAGGGGTTAGTGATAACCGTAATTACAGGACGTTATCAGAGGGCTACCACGAGCGGGGGATGTAAACTTAATGGAAATCCGATCGATTTTTTAATTAGGAATACCCGTACTGTCCCGTATAATATGCCGGTTAGTCAGTGTGAAGACTTCATTTATATGAATAGGTGATGCTAGTTAGTTGTAGTTGTCGTATAGGTACGAATGTAACAAAAAGCAAAAGGGAAGTCGTATTCCTAATTCTAAAATCACCTGGAATACTTTTACGTCGAGGCACTCCTGCTAGACCTACAGGTTAAAGTTGCTGAATGAAACCACCGTCCGCAAAGTCTAGAAAGAGATTCATATGTTTTAGTCAAAAAACCTGTTCAGTTAACCAAATACAGTACCACAACAGAATTTATTTCGAGCAAATACGTTTCAACAAAACGACAGTGTCACCATATTGCTCGCCCCCGCTCCGGAACACAAATAATTGAGTCGCCACCCTTTTCTATGCCTTCTTTGTGTTTCATCCAATCGTTACAGACACGTATGACATTGTGTAAAAGGTCAACTCCGTTGTAATTATTGCCAACGCCATATTGAGGGTCGAGGCTTTTTCATTTCGGGCCAGGCTCGGGCACGCCCCGGACCATTCATATCGCAGATTAGATATCGCCGGTATATTGTGTGAATAACTCGTATATTTTTCAGTTTGACCCGTTCAGGCGATGAGAGGATAGATGATAATCCTGTCTTTTTGATGTTTTTTTCGGGGTTTATATTGATTTATGGTTTGTTCCGGGTGCAAATGAGCCGTGAGTTTATCAAACGAGCTGGTTTTGATGGACAGGTTTCTGTAAGTAAAAATTACTTAAGAATAAAAATTACAAGAAACTAATTCATCCTTAAATTCTTGCGCATTGCTAGTACTTGGAGTCAAAAATATGGTTTTAACCTGAAATTACACACATTGTAAAAGCTTAATTTCAAATTAACATTGCACGTATTTCTTTCAAAATAGAATTAAAAAGCTGGCAAGCGACTTTTATAAAAGCCAACCTCAGGCAAAACATATCAGTTAAGGCTAAGTACAAACAGTATAAAACGTCGGAATCAAGTCTCGGTAGGGATGCGCTTGATTTATGCGCCGCGGTACAGGCGGCAACACATGTGCCTCGCAAGATAGGATTACACGTTGTGTGCCTCGCTGGGAAGGTAACCTTGTTGCACACTGTGCGCGAGACTGTCTATAACGGAAGTAAAAAGTCACATGACACAGCCGAAAAAACAAGAAAATTACCTGCTTCTTTTCCTTTTTTTATGTTTTCTAGGTGGCTTTCTAGTTACTGAGATATTAAAGGTCAAATTTCGTACCTTTTTACGAAATCATTTTTTTTTGTCTACGCTTACGTCACGACCTGTACAGATGTCAGCACCGGTAAGCAGAATATTTTGCGCGCTACTATAAACAGTGATTTTTCACACCAAAAATAAAGGCTTACAACATTAATAACAGTACAGTACAGGTAATAAGAAATGTGCCTCGCGCTATAGGATTAACTAGGTAAACGTTATGTGCCTTGCTTCGATGGTGTGTATGTTACCTTGGCAAGGAGTCTTCAAATTGAAACACGGCAATACACGAGGCATAATAAGGCATTCCTCTAATCGCTAGCTATAAATATTACTCGTCTGTGATGGTATTTATGAATATTTATTACCTATGTAAGTAATAAAATTGCAAATTAAGACCATTTAAAATCAAAAAACGATTCAATAAAACCTTTAACAAACTCAAACTTTCTAATAATACCGTTATCAAGAACAGAACTAATTAAAATATTCCGCAAATGGCAACCCAACTCCGCCATTTTGGCAATATTAATTTCAGCATACATTAACAGAAAATTACAAGCAAAATATGTGAAAACATGGCTGTACTGTGAGGAACAAAGGGCGTGCTAATCACCTCTCATTGTTTGTTCAACAAATAGGCGGCAGTCGCCGGATTATCCGTGACTTGGAGCTGCTGCTGACTCATGTTACACACAACCGAGTCGGGAAGAGTCAGTGGACTTTCCTCCACGGCGTTATAAGTTAACCGTTGAGTACTATTAAGACTATAACATAATGATAAAGGAATTATGATTAATTCACATTTTCGGTGACTGCTTAATGGCCTCTTTAAGTGTTCTTTCAGTCAGTCAAAGTCAAATAAGGCACTTGAGTGGCATAAGTACTAATATCAAAACTGAACTCTTAAGGAACTAAGGGATGGTTTGTTATACATATGCCTTATAATTTACAAAACTATTAATAACAATGGTATTAATGCGGATTTTTTAAAAATCTATGGTGGAGGCCTATATATCCAGCAGTGGACGTCCTGCGGCTGATAATTATGATGATGACGATTAATTACAATTAATGCCCGGTCTCATTCTCATTATTGTCTCACTACAGAGCAAAAGCCACTTTTTATGCAAAGTAGGCAAGGACACAAACTTATATTTAAAAGTCCAGGTCCTCTCAACGTTAAAAAATGATTGTTTAATTTTAATATTATCCCCATGCTTGGCCTGCAGCTCGCCACGGTGTACCACAATCCGTCATGATGGCCACCCTACCCCGTCTGCGGAGGAAACTGTAAAATGTAACGTGACGCAAATTACTTTGTCTATTTTATAATGTAACATCGGCGGGGGCTTTGTTAGCGGTTCAGATAACTCATCGCGCCGCCTCCTGGACCCACGGAGCTTGAACTAATTACCGCCCTAGGAGACTATTTGCATTTTGAAGTGCTCTCGGGATGGAGCGAAAAATTAAAATAGGTGTTACACGTCTTGTGTGACGTATCGGGTTTTTGGGTAGCGTGTGCTTATACACATCTGGAAGATATTATTTGGATCTATGTCAATTATGAATGTAGTGCCAAAATCTGTAGGTGCGACTGAAAAGTGTATTGGATTTTACGATTACGAATTTTCTAGTAGCTGCCCTGAGTTATGGAAGTTGGTCATGTATTACCCCCGTGGCTCGGAACGCACGTAAAGCCGTTGGCGGTGTTGGTCTTGTCAGATTTCCGTTTCATCGGAGTATTAATGAGAGGGAAGAGGCGGTGCATATTAGTTTGCGCACGCAGTTCTGCACTATAATAGGTATCTCCTGCCCTTCCCCATTTTGACTGGCCGCTGTTGCGAATTTCGATAAAGAGGATTATTATCACTGACCGATTCACCTTTTCCTTCAAACAACTATAATCAACACATTTAAAAGCAAGGAACACTGCTCATATTTTTTACTAAGGAGACATGCAAATATTCCAAAATCTTCTCGTTTCCGTGAATCCATTGCAACGAGTACTGACATACCTTCAACCGTAGAATCTCGACAGCCTCTCGAAACTGTACTTACAAGAATGTTCAAGCCGCACCAAATTCCCGCGCATTTCAGCTGCCGTAAATATCACAGAAGACGTTTCAATATCGTCGGGCGCATATTTTATCATTCCATTGCCGCGCGTGCATAGTGCGCGAGTGTGGGCGACGTGGCTAGCCAGCAATGTATGTGGCGCTGTGGGAAGCATTGCGGTAGGTATGCGCTTCTGAAGCATTTGACGTATGGCGCAGGTTAGTATTTATGAGCTGCAATAGTGTACGTACTAGGGACCTAAGTCATGTTTTTATCTTCATTTTGTTTTATTGCAGTGAAATACTGTATTTTCTTGTTTGGAACTAGAATATAAATACTAATATTTGGTAGAGGTAAAGTTTGATCTTTTTGGTATGTAACAAGTAATCTCTGTAAATACTGGTCCGATTACAAAAAATATTTCACTAATATTTAGCTACACTAGGCCATAGGCTATCTGGTACATAAGTACCAGCTAGGGCATGCAAAAACCGGGTTGTTTAAAGGACACGGTTTTTTCGGGTTTTTATTTTACAAAACCGGTGAAACCGGTTTTATCGGTTATTTCGGTTTTTTTCCATTTTTATTAAAGAAATCAGAAATACGTGTGTAAAGAAATAAAAACGCTAAAGTTTTAATCAAAATGGCGTGAGCGTGGCATAGAGTAGCGGGACAATGATCTATCCGAGACAAAAAAAAACGAATTCGAGATCAAAAATTTACATAAAGGTGTTGCCAATTTTAAATAATAACTTTAATTGTGCAGTTTGCCCAAAAGTACTATTACATATACATAGTTCTAAAATTGTAGGCATATCTTTAACAATTAAAATATAATATTACACACAGTTTTAAACTAAGTGACGTAAACGACGATCCAAAAATAATATATAGCTGTTTGCAATAAAATCGTGCAAATATTTTTTTCTTATTTTTTCTACATGCAATATGGCAGTGGTCATAACCATTTAGACTGCATTTAGTGTTTTCTAATAGCGAAACGTAACTTATTAATAAAAAAAAATCTTTAGTACCTATTCCTTTCGCTTACCTTTCCTATAATATTAGGACTAACCTTAGGCTATATTTCATATCATAGTTCTTCCAAAACCATTAAATTTAAAAACTAATTCAATAATTTGAATTACTAGGGAAATGGTGACTAACCCTAAACTGTCACTTTGACAATTACATTTCTTTGTTTTACACTAGCTTTTGCCCGCGGCTTCGCTCGCGTATCCCTTATTTTATCCCCATGGGGGTTGAGTTTATCAAAATCCTATTTAAACGGACATCTTCATCATAAAAAGGAAAAAAAAGAAAGAAAAGGAAAGGAAAAAGAAAAGGAAAGGAAAAGAAAAGGAAAGGAAAAGGAAAAAGGAAGAAAAGGGAAGGAAAGGTCGGGTGTGCAGTACTCGTAACCGGCGTGCTTGTATGACCAGATGTATGAACGTGAACGAGGCGAAAGTAGTATGTCAGGATCGTAGCAGGTGGCGTTCTGTGGTTTCTGCCTACCCCCATGGGAAAAAGGCGTGAGTTTATGTATGTGTGTATGTGTATCTTCATCATAGTAGCTCCAATCTTTAATTTCAGTTCAATCAGTCGAAAATCTAAGAAGATTTATACAAACTTTCATCCCCTATTTTATCCCCTTAGGGATGGAATTTATCAAAATCCTTTCTTAGCGGATGCCTACGTCATAACATCTACCTGCATACCAAATTTCAGCCCGATCCGTCCAGTGGTTTGGGCTGTGCGTTGATAGATCACTATGTCAGTCGACTGACTGACATAGTGAGTCATAGTGACTGACTAGTCAGTCACCTTTGTGTTCTATGATTTTTCGGTATAAATTAACGTTACCGGCCGTTAGTGCCGTTGGAACTAACGCCGTTTTGCCGTCCTGTCGACGTTTGTCAGTGATAAATTTAAGATTTTGTTTGAAAAGCAAAACCGAAAAATCCGAAAAAACCGGTTTTGCTATCATAAAAACCCCGGTTTTCAAATCAGTCGGTTAACCGGTTTTTTCGGTTATCCGGGTATCCGGTTTGCATGCCCTAGTACCAGCATAAGCTCGTAAGTCCTGTTACTTAAATTCTGCGCTCATTAAGTCGTAGGCAAAAGCTGGTTATCACATAAGCAGCAATTTACAACACATCAGCCAATCGCTCAACCACAAAGTGTGCGAATAATTTTAAAGTTTAGTGATTTTTAAATAATAATCTTTAATAAACCAGTTCGTTCTGAATTCCGATTTACATTGCTGGTAAACCAACGTTTACAAACCAACAGCGCATTTATTCATTTCACTCAGAACTCAAATAAAACCGGAAGGAAATACAAAATGTATTCATCTCCCGACTTAATTTTAATAAAACCATCACAAAATAATTATCACCGCGGACACAATCGCGTTAATGAGATAAAGATGTGAAACGTAATGATTGGTGTTCGGATCAATATTTAACTATTAATGAAGCCACGTTTGAATACTGTTTAAATCGCAAGCGCCGATCAATCAGCGCGTATTGTCCGAGCTGAGGAACTACATAGAAAAAGATAGAAGGTCAACTCTACATAGACATAGAATCACAAATAGACATGCTTCACGTACTACGAGCATACATGGGAGAGCAACTAGCTTCAATATTAAACTGTAACTTCTTGACAGTTCAAAAGTGCCTGTAAATGGTTTAATTGAAATAAATGCTTTGACTTTGAATTTGAGCGCCAGCACAGTCGCGACTGAGATCGTTTGAGATCACTATAGGCACACATTTTTGTGTTTGTGGGCATGATTTTGTTCCAAGTGTCAAGTCAACCTTCTGTGTTAATTTGTTTTGCGGCTAAATGGTCGAATCGACGAATAATTACGCACAGTTTGATTTTGTCGATGTAGCTTTTGTCATGTGCCAATGTTCCGGTAACCTTTGATTTTGGCTTGATTTACATTTAACTGCAAGTTTTCATATTTCAACTGTTTTATGTAAATCTTTCTAGTTCTGGCACTGATGCTGCGGCTGCAGAAAACCTCAAACGGCGAAAGTATTATTGGTATATTTCAAGCCGTTTATTTATTTATTTACTTAACACTTTATGCACACAAAATGTACAGCGGTGGACTTAATGCCAATGGCATTCTCTACCAGTCAACCTTAGGGTGATGCAGTTCGGGGTAAAAACCCTCGGATCGAGGAGGCCTTTTTAAGGACTTGGCCATACGGTTGGTTGACACTTACCGTGACCCAAGGGCTGGCTTTTACCTTGGCCAGAGGCTATGCATTGTCATCCAGCGTAGCAATTCCGCCAGCCAATTTTTTGATGCCATTTGGTTTCAGTTTCTCCTTTTTTATGTTATCTTATTTATTAAATCTGTAAATATTGTACATATTATTGAATAAATGAATATTTTTATGTAAATAACATCTGTTATGATAATGAAAGGATTTAAAAGAGAGAAATTACGTGGTACTTTGTGGCCACAAAATATTCAGAGCATGAAAATTCAATGACCAATAAACAGAATTGTAAATAAACATGTCTAGACAGGGTTTTTTATGAACAGTCAAGTAAATGGGCAAAAGTAAAAAGAACTTAAAGATGTCTCATTTATAATGTATATCCTGATAGTAGGTCCCTGTCTATATCGATACAACAAGAACAAACCAATCTACTATATATGTATATAAAAGCGAAAGGTCGCTCGTTCTCACACTGATTGAACACGAAATCTCGAAAACTACTTGACCTATGAAGCTGAAATTTGCCAGATAAGTAGTTTATTTTCGGATTTTGCGGCCAGGCCAAATTAAGGGGCCCTTTTACTTTCACGAGGACTCGAACAAAAGCAATTCTTAAGAAAAACAAGAACTAATTATTATTAGGTACCATTATAATTTGTACTATAATAATATAGTAGTTTTTATGCAAAGTACCTACAGCGTATTCACGTATCGTAAAGGTATGAAACAAAATATTGTACATGCATACAAAAATTATTATTAGATTGTAGCTGGTGGGCTTCTGCCTCTTTTGGCCTCTTCCACGTTCATACAAATCTGTAAAAAAAAGCAAAATATTGTATTTTTTTAAAAGTAAGTATAGAGCATCTTGCTAATTCGTCTCCAGACGATACCTTTTCAACCATGTAAATTTAATTCTTTTTTCTTGATATGACGTTTAAAATTGCACTTAAATGGTCTAATTGAAATAAATGAATTGACTTTGACTTTGATTATATTAGACCGCTATATATTAATTTTATTTGCACCACACACATAAAAATCATTAGTCATAATATACTGCCACAAGTTAAATTATCGTTTTATAATAATCCTCCACAAGTTAAAGAAGAATTTATTTAATTCTCGTTGAGCCGGACGAGCGCTAATAAATTACGTAAAAGATTAATCTAATGCACTGAGTCCGCCATGATTTATTATGGGGGCAACAGGTGGGCTAATAAGGGTTAATATTGGAAAAATATAACCGTTTATGGTTGAAATTTATTGTTGCAAATGTGCTTGTTGGTGACATGTTCGAAACAGTAAGTTTTAATGGGTTTTACTTTTAGAAATTTAAATATGTCATATTTCAGAAACCTTTAGTGGATTATGATGACGTTAATGGAAATTAGCATAAACTAGAGCATAAACTTATTATTATAAAGAGAAAAGATTTATATTTTTATTTGAATTGACTCAAAAAAAAAATTGTAGATTTAAAAAAAAATATTTTCACTATGGAAAGCTAGATTATTTGCAAGTAACATGGGCTAAATATTAACAAAATGAAATCGGGATCCGTATGAAATTCTCGCAAACCAAAGTCACAGGCAAAAGCTAGTTCCCAATAAAATGTACCCGGATCTTTTAAAATGACATTGCTATTTTAAAGATAGGTCCAGTAATAAAGAACACGTTATCATATCTATACCTATTCCCAGGAACCAAACGTGGGAAGCACGATATCATACATACACACTAACGCTTGTTTCTCATAGAGGTAGATAGAAACCACAGGACGAGGCGAAAGGAGTATGTAAGGATCGTAGCTGGTAGTACGATCCTTACATACTCCGTTCGCCTTTTTCACCTTCATTCATCTGGACATACAAGCACACGGGTTACGAGAGCTGCTCACCCGACCTCCACAGTTATCAAGCCTTTCAAACGAATGCTATTACTGCAATCATTCACACACACACAATCATTAATCTACAATCATCATAATCCTATATCCCCCAGCATATTCCCAAACTAACACCTGCAAACTGCGACAGCTTCTAAATCGATCAGCGAGCCGGAACAGTCCCCAGCTATGTTGCGCTCAATATTGTGTCAAGCCGAGCTCTGAATCCACATTACTGAGTCGTGTTATGCATTTAATAAAGCCGTCATACCTATGCTAATATCGCGTCACGTGTGCCAGTGGCGAGGTGATACAGAATGTTCAGTTTGTGGGAGCGTTGATTTTAAAACCTAATCATTAATCTCAATTAAACCATTAAAACGGACATTTGCACGTAATAGACAAGAAAAAATAATCAAATCTGGTTATTTATTTATTTAACACTTTATGCACAAAATGTACAGCGGCGGACTTAATGCCAATGGCATTCTCTACCAGTCAACCTTAGGGTGATGCAGAGACAAATTGTGGTAGGTGCAAATAAGAAAAATTACTTTAAAATTAATCAATATTAAGATAAAAAAATATAAAAAATAAAACTGAAATTCAATATAATAATACATGACATGACATAATTCATGGCTGGTTGCCCTCTTCCAAAGGGTAGTTTCGTAGGAAAAGGAATGGGCAAGAAACTCCATACTTACTTTTTTAAATAGAGGTTCGACAATGTTTTGTAAACAGAATCATACAGGATTACGAGTGACGTAAATACAGTGTGCCTTGCATAAAAAATACTATATTAAAATATATATACAAAGTATAACAAATTAAAAAAATGACACCTAAAGGTTGCTTTTAAGGATTATTTTTGATAACAGAGCTTTGCTTTGTAGTCAATGACTGAGTCATTCCATCTGCAATTATGTTCTTACCTGAAGCTTAACAGCTGAGCACCGCGTTTTAAAACTCTTATTTCCATGTAGTACAACACCAGATTAGCTTGACAGCATCTAGAATTAGCTATTGAACAGTGATTCCAAATACTACATCATATTTCCCTGATACTCTGCGTTTCCCCACCACATCGCCGCGCGTCCCACGAGCTCGCAATATTCCAACATGCCTATTTGTGTTTATGTGCGACACTCACGTGGCCACTTTCTAACACTAACACAACTTTGATTAGCTACGTATGGCTTTCACCCAGTTTTGGTCTGAGTATTAGCAGTGACATATTTCCTATTCACTTCTCTCGCAAATCATTGTGACAGAAGGAAGTTTACGTCTCTTGTACAAAAGATTTAAACTCGCAATTCCTGTGTCACTAGTACGAACGTACTAGTTCCCTTCCTGTCATTGGGCTTGTTTATTCACCTTAACCTCAATTTCTAAGGGTTTAACAACTCCCGTCAACGCCCTTATCTTCATTAAATCAAAGTTCAGAAACATCACTTATTACAAATCACAATAAAACCATCCACACTCCGCTGATTGTTATTTCTCAACACAAAACAGCGAACAGCATCAAATATTCCCATAAAACTCAGCCCGGAGCCTAAACACGAAACTTGAACACAATTCTCTAAACAAGAAACACCAACTTTCTGTTATTACTCTTCTTTATTTTATTATCAAAAATGTTTACGAGTCATTATACGAACTCCCGTCGTTTCGGGACCTTGATAAAGATAAATTTGCTCAGCAATTGCTCCGATGATTAATGATCATGAACAACAGGTGAGGCTTTTTATATTCCTGTCTCTAATCCGGCCTAGTTACGTACCTACCTGTCCGTATTGTTTTAAAATTGGCGAGGGAACGCGCCGTCACTCAGCGTGACGCGTCTGTACAGTATGACATTTTTTTAATCTTTTCAGAAGTGAGGTTGATTAAAAAATCGTGTATTGTTAGTGTTTTTGGTGGCGGATTGGGAATAAAGTATAAAGGAATATTCGTTGTGTCGGGTTGGTCTCCGGGAAATTGTTGTTTTAAGGGATTTTGGTTACGTTTCGTGTTACAGCCGATGGCGTGCGACATGAAAGATAAATGAAAGTTTGTAAATAACCGATGACTGAAGGGTGTGTTTTTGCAATGGCTGTCGTTTCATCAAAAGTTTGTTTTATATTTTTTTTGCTCTGTTTTGCCGCACACCCTTCTGATTTGCTTTGAAGATTTTTTATTAAACTCATGGTTTATTTCAGATTGTATATTAGAAGCATAAAGAAGTAACTATAACATACCATGTCAAGTCCTTATAAAACACTCAAACTAGTCCATCAGTCGCGATGTAGTGGCACAACCAGGAATAGAATTTTAACAAGGGTGTGTGATGTGCCAATGAATAAACGATTCCGGACGGTTTATGCGATACCCTTGGATTATGGCCCCCATGGCACTCGCTCACTTTACAAACATGCACGTTATTTTGTTGTTACGGTTTTCTAGAGCAGACTTATGGGGTATTAAGGGGGTCTTTATTGAAATAATTTAGCCTAATGTTATGGAAGATAGGAAAAATTGAATGGCGCTGGTTTAGACACCGCGGCAAGAGTGCCTGCGGAATATTGATATTGATGCAGTGTAATGAAATAAACATAGATGAACGGCTCAGAAATCTATATTTACTCTTTTTACTATGGGTTTCTGCAACGTGGTAGACTTGGGTCTGCAAGGCAGCTTACTAAGCAGATCATATTTATCGAAAGCACTGCAAACCTCAGCTAAAACAAGTAGGTACTTATAATAGTCTCACACCTTTTCTCATTATTAGCATATAAACATGCTTCACTCTTTACTTATTCTGGTTCACTGAAAGTTTCAGTAACATTTGACATTCTTTGCTCAAGTTATACTAGCGTGCAATAGTCATAAGTTTCTATCTCATTTTGATCTAAACAATAGTATTTTGCACAAAGTGAACGTCTAGAGGACGTGGAGTCTCGCTGAAATAGGTTATGTAAATGCAAAGAATATAAGTTCATATCAACATCGGCGATGCAAGCCGCCAGGTTGCCATGGAAACATACCGATGCATATTGTGGGGAGAGACGCAAAACCTTGTGATGTATCGTATGTGTACAATTTGTATTTATCAAGAGGACTTGCAGAGAGTTATGCATAGAAGAGGCTGCCTCGTTAGCCTAGTGGCTAACCGCGACTGCTACGCTAGAGGTCTTGTGTTCGATTCCCAGGACGAGCAAAATGTTATTAGGTTTTTCTATAAAATTCTCTGTAGCAGCTCGGAGTTAGGATTTGTGCCCGGGTAGTGGCAATAGGCTCGCCCCCTATTACCTAAAACATACCGGCGAACTGTGGGCGTACATTAGTACACGTCTACCTAACCCTTCGGAGAATACAGGCGTGATGGTATGTTATGTTAAAGAGGCCGACCATGTCTGTCGAAGGACTGCTAGCCATAAGAGAAGACGAGTGTTTGAGGGGGTAACACGAATCGGCAATTATTGTAGTGTGGAACGCCTCAAGCTAGGTCAACAGACGACCTTTAAAAGCTGGCTGTGGCAATCTGGGTGTAAATGGTGGAAGAACGGAAAGTGTGGTCATACTTGGGAGTTTGGGAGAGGCCCACAGCAAAGAATTTAAGTGTTATTCCGCATTGCATATCGTTAATACAAATTGGGTTACCCGGGCTGTGGCCGACCAAAATACTAAAACAAACATAATACTAACAAAAACCCCGATTACACTTAACTTTACCTGGGAATCAAACCCAAGTTTATTAGTCTGGCGGTACCGAGACGACCTCTATAAAACACACGCGTTAAAACATAATTTATATGAACCTAGTACCCAGCCCTAAAACTCTGGTGCCACAT
This sequence comes from Caradrina clavipalpis, assembly GCA_932526535.1. NCBI lineage: Eukaryota > Metazoa > Arthropoda > Insecta > Lepidoptera > Noctuidae > Caradrina > Caradrina clavipalpis. Next base: position 15,562,250 of record OW052101.1, on the reverse strand, counting down.
ATTTGAATAAACCACGCTCTTAAATTATACGTATGTAATGAATTCGCGAACACAAATTGATGACAACAAAATGTTACTTGTGTATGTGATCCTACAATGCTTATATTAATAACTCTGAAAATTATTTATATCTCTCCGTAAATATCAGTATCTTTTAATAACTTTGGAAATGTTATACATATAAATAAGTAATTATGTTATTTTTATTAAAAATATATATAATTATACAGCTTATTTACCTGCTGCGTGTTGGCGATTAAGTGGTAACCGGATTTCCTCAAGATATTTTCATTATGGAGGCAATGGGCTCTTTGACAAATACTTGCGTTCGCTGAGCCTTTGAATTGATTGGTTTATCAATCACTCATAACTTACCATCCTAGTTGTTTCAAAGCTCTGCACATAAGACAATATCAACGGCATTCCTAAGTCACCTTTATCTAGACTATGGTTTACATACCTGTGGGTAATTACCTCTGTAGGAGTAACAAAGCTAGTAAGAAAGCTAGTAACTTTTAATCATAATGTGACTATTATTTTGCTTACTATTTCAAAATGGGTATTTTTTGCTTATATCATTTAATTTTTAAGCTTATAATATCGTATGCAATTAATAAAGTCTACTTGTAATTATGTGTACTGTATTAATTTATTTTATGAGATTTTAAATATGAAAACCAATTTCACTGACTGAATCAATTTCATTGGGGCGATAAGAATAAAAAGGTGGAACTGCTACGCAAGAGATCTTGGATTCAACTCCCAGGTCGAAAAAAATGTTATTGGGTTTTCTATGAAATTCTCAGTCGCAGCTCGGAGTTAGGGTTCGTGCCCAGTTAATGGCAATAGGCTCGTCCCCAATTACATGGGACCTAAACATACCGGCGAACTATATGTGTAATTGGTATATCTGCCTAACCCTTCAAGGAATACAGATGAGAGAAAAAAAATCTGCTATGATGCTACTGCCTGCAACCAGGATCTAGTCGTGTCCGCCTCAACTCGTCCCCCGTATACGCGTGTCCTTCAGCCCCCACTTGTGCCCCGGCGTCTCTTGGCAAAGCACCACTATAGTTCTTCTCAAATTGTGATTTATTCGCGACAAATGTCGAAATAAACCGTCGCCGCCGTTTTATATTGCAAGCCCCGTGTGCGCCTTTTATTTACATCGCACTTATAAAGATTCGAGCGTTTGTAGGCCACCGAGAGGTGGGCAAATATCTACACTCATACATACCTAGTAAGTGAGTACATCGGTGTGAAGTATAGAAGTCATGTAAAGTGCCTGTAGAAAGCTAGGATACTGCTTAAATGGCACTGTACTAAAAATTGTTTGTCCAAAACCGTTTCAGTTCAATTCATCATCATATCAGCCGCAGGACGTCCACAACTGGACATAGGGGAGGCCTATGTCCCATAGGTCCCATAGAATTAAGAAAGAAGATAGATTTATAATTCAATTGCTACTAAAAAAAAACAAAGGAGACTGGCGGTTATAGGCCTAAACTCCTACAGAAATGAAACTTATACGAAAAAAAAGTAGATTTTTACGTTTAACTATTTTCTTCAATACTATTTTCAGATAACTTGTCTAAGAGGAGAAAAATAAGTTGTAATATAGCGAGTACAATTTAAAAAATCGATTGTTGCGAATTTTCAAATTATGATTGCGATTGAAAATGAGATTGGTTCCTTTATCACATATATCCCAAAGTAGGTCTTGGCCTGGGTAATGAGGTATTCTTTTAGGGATTTATAATGTAATTCACAGGTTTTGTAATTAATTATTCACTTAATATCTGTAATCGATTATTTACATTGCCATACTAAAAAATAGAAAATAGGTTTTAGGTTGGCAACAAACTGTCACTTGTCACCTGTAGATCAATATTTTATGTCAATATCTGACGTTTGTTGTTGTTGTAATCTTGCGCCGGTGTTTTGTCGTTTTGTCTCTGTGTTATTGATTATTATATTTGACCTTGGCATTGTATTTTTAACCCCCGACGCAAAAAGAGGGGTGTTATAAGTTTGACGTGTCTGTCTGTCTGTCTGTCTGTCTGTGGCACCATAGCTCCCGAACGGATGAAGCGATTTCAATTTAGTTTTTTTTTGTATGAAAGGTGACTTATGTACGAGTGTTCTTAGACATGTTTGATGAAAATCGGTTGAGCCGTTTAAAAGTTATGGGTGTGAAAGTGGGGAAGAAAAACTAAAAATGATGTGTCATGTGGGTTATTAAATTATTATGAACCTATGTGTTTACAGTTTAACAAAATCGACATTATAATAAGTATGTACCTATAAAAAGTATAAAATAAAAATTAAATTAAAAATTTAAAAAACCCCCGACCCAAAATCCTAGGTTCCCTTTAAAAAGTAAAAAAATAAAATACGTCGCGTTGGGGGACCGCTTGGGACGGTCGTACCCTAAATGCAACATCGGTCCCCCAACGCGACGTATTTTATTTTTTAAAGGGAACCTAGGATTTTGGGTCGGGGGTTTTTTAAATTTTTAATTTAATTTTTATGGACTGTATATCTTGCATAAACGCTGACCTGGCGAATTACCATCGGACTTTGATATTGTTAGCGATTTTGGATTGTGACGCTGACGATAATGAAAAGATTACGTTGTGCTAATTGCACAACGTAATCAGGTTACAAACACGATTCCTGCTTGAACCATGTTGAACCTGAGACTTAAGCTTCGAACCTATACAATAATAAAATACAGTATAATACTTATTATTCATGTTTTATTAGTGAATTAACATTAAACTCTGCAATATTGATTTTCGTCCTTAACATAACCTTCTGTCAATATCAAAAGTTAAAGTCTTATATCTACTTTCAGACAAGTTTTTAGAAAAAGTGGCAACCATACATGGTTTTCTAATTAATAATGCTATCAGGAAGCATTGAACTTATCCGTGTAGGTGACCAGGCCGAACGCTCCTAAGAATCCCGCCAGTCTCCTTTACAGTTAATTTATTTTCTCATCATCAAAATGAGGCATACAGTTACACTTCAAATTAAAATAGAGACTAGTGTCTGAAATAGATACAATCTGTGTTATAAATCACCGAAGAACACTCGAAGGAGGCAATTACATTACATTACTATATTATGTACTCAGAAAAAAAGGTAAAGAAAAAATGAGATTAAAGTTATAATAATTATAAAATATTTTTTTGCTAAAAAGATAACATTATAGTGTAACACATTAGATTTACAATATGTAAATAAATAATAGAAAGCTACATACCTTTGATGTGAGTGAATAATTATAATATTATGTATTTTTAATCATTAATCAAATAATAAAATATGACTACATAATAATAATACCAGCGTATTATTGTCCCACTGTAGGGCAAAGGCCTCTTCTTTTACAGATGAAGCACAAGTTTAAATTAAGGCGGATTCACAATTTCAGACTATATAAATTACAAGTGTTTTCCTTCACGGATGTCAGTGATGTTCAAGAAAAAGTCACATTCGTACTTGCCCGGCTTTGAACCTACAACCTCACGTGTTACAAGCGGACGCCTTAACCACTGGGCCATAGCAGCATTAAAAGGATTGTAAATATTATTTTACATTAAAAAACAATTCCGCTGTTGACTTTTTTTTTTTTTTTATATACGGGAAATCATCAAATAACTTCCCCCGCCCTGGGCGGGGCGGGAGGGAGTGTCAGACTTTTACTGACTAAAACCCGTCTATGTTCCTTCATGTGCCCTTTGCGTTCCGGGGGCGCGGTATCTCTTTCGAACAACCCGCAGCCCCGGCAGGCATCGGCCCTCAGTGGCCCCATCCAATTTTGCTGACATCTCTTTGAGGCGCGCGTGGAACACGAACGCGCCGTCGACACGGTCTGTCGCTAGTGAACGTACGGACGGTGAGCTACCCATTGCTCACCGTCCACAGACCCGCGTCTACGGTGGCCGGGAGTCGTCACGTGGCTCCCGACGCCCGGATCGTCTACCGCGGCGGCCGCTGGGACGGGGGACCCTCCTTTCCCTCTCCCGTCCCGCCGCCTCCTTCTCTAGCATTACAGCTTCGCAGAAGGAGGCGACTGCTTCCCATTCCCCCTCGCTCCGGACCATGGCCTGAACCAGTGCCGGACGCGAGAGGGCGCCGCCGCCGATGGCCGCCTCGAGGACTCGGCGGTGCTCAGCCCAAGCAGGGCACACCGCCAAAGTATGCTCCACCGTGTCCTCGGGGCGATCCTCACAATTCCGCTGTTGACTAAAGCTCCATGTAATAGGTCCCGTTCCTGCATTTTATTTGCATTCACTTCAATTTTTACGGCAACGACGTAATAAAAATGTTAAAGCACATTTTGTGTCTCGTAAAGATTGACTTTTGATGTTATTTCCGAACAATGAAATTACAAGCTTGATTGGACTCATTTATAAATCGTAAATTGGTTCAACATATAGTTATTTTTAACATATTTCCATAAAAAAACATATCCAAGCGTAGAAGACTACACAAATGTTTTTCTTACATGGGAGTCGAACCAGTGACCGCCATTGTAATAACACAATATGATAATGATATTTGAGTCGATCCAACAACATATATATATTTTTAATACATACTAAAAAAAACTAATTTCTTAGATAAATAACTTCATTTTCTTTTTATTATTTTGATGTGACGGCAATTCAAATACAACCTCTACCTATGTTTTCATATCCCTATTAAATACGGTTTATAACATACAACCCACTAGCAGGCAGACAGTACAGTAAAGGCCTAGTAATAAGGTCCCGTTGGCACCCTAACAGGAAAAGATATTCAGGATGGGGTATTTCTAAACTATTCTTATTTTTTTCTAATAAGCTGCCTCTCAAGCTAGTGCTTGAGAGGCAGTAGAGCGGCTGGATGGGATGAGATAGTTCTCATCCCATCCAGCCGCTCTACTGACCACAACCACCACCCATTGATAATATAAAACGTTAACACGACAAACATTGTGTGCCGTATCCTAGCCCCAATTATGGGCAGAATCGCGCTCATATATATTTCAGTATTTACTCGCGGGGAAACAAAGCGGATTTCCCTAGAATAAAGCTAATAATACCGAAGTATCGGGGAGGAGTGCGCGAGAGGAGCGAGGGCGGACTCGTGAAGCGAAACATGGAACGAAGGCCTCAGCTTGTTATTTTTATTCACGAGTAATAATCGCCTTTTCGCAATCCAATTTATTTACTATTAATAGCCTGCGTTGTTCAACAGCAGAGTTAATATCTCCCTTTCTTCTTTCCAATCCTCTCTATCTTGAACTAGTGTGGACATAGTCTGCTTGTAAGCGTCAAGCTCATCCCGTGAAGATCTCAATCTTTGTCTGGTTCTACCATGATGTAGCTGGACGGTTTTCGTGACCCTAATTGAGTTTGGACCTTGGAATGTTTCCTAAATCGGACATCGGTGTCTACCTTTACTCACCACACCATCAAGATTTGTTCTTAAGATTGACAAGAAATAATCGTACTGATTACCATACCTTACGAGAAACCACATTAAGCTAATAGCAGATAGTAACAGTCAATTTAAAATTCTTTAGAGAAATTAGTTTCATACTACTTAATTACTTACTTTTCCATGTAACGCAGTTACGCTACCTCTAGTCCCTTGACCCCCGCGGAGCCCCCAGTCGTCAATCCCGAGCGCCCGAGGCGAGGACTCGTTGTTAACTATGACAAACACAATTACCCACTACACACAACACAGCTCACCACTACACACACAGCACACCACTACACACGCAGCACACCACTACTCATGCAGGACTACACGAGCTACAAGTGATTACGGCCACTACCAATCAGGTGATGAGACCCTGGTTTACAGTTAGACCTAATTGGGATGTTGTATATACTCTTTCTCTCATATTTCTCTAGCATTTGAGGGTTAAAGGTCAAGTTTTACTATTAAGGTTATTGCCTACTGTGTGAGAATGTCATGAAAACAATGAGTGTCAAATTGCGAGTGGGTGTAAAGGACAATAGAAGGATAAAATGAGAAGATTTCTTGTAATATACGTGTACATAGTTTCCTCAGTACGTAATATAAATTGTATACACATATGAGATGTATGAAAATATTCGAAAATAGTTTTTGCCCTTAACTTCGTTGGCGTAAAGGTCAAAGTCGAATCCGATCTTATTTGACGTCTCCCACCTAGAGACCAAACAGTTTCATAGGTCAAGTAATCTTCGAGATTAAGCTAGGTAGTGTGTGTATGTATGAGTGACCTGTCGCTTTCAAATATAGATTGTCTATTGGATGTTAAAATGGCACACTGCACTACACAAGTGCAGGGTGCATTACTGTCGGACCAGACTTCAGAGAGCAAATCTCCCAAAACGACTATCTCCCACAACTCCTTCACCACACATCTACCTATAACTTCCTCCCTAATAATATTACCCGAAAACGTTCCATATCACAACTATATGAGAGTACACCGGCGGAATGCCGAGCAGCCGGAATGATACGAGGAAGAAAATAATGTATACGCCCAATTAGTCTAACGTACGGTTATCCGAGTCCATTGGGTACATAGCAATGAGCTATCGGCTACTTTATTAGCCGACTTCTGATGAATATGTTTGGGGAAGATTTGGGGAAATCAAAATTATGAGCAACGTATCTAACCTTTGCTGTGGAAAATGTAAAGAGGTAGATAAGTTACTTGACATAATAGCCTTTCAGCTACTGCTAACTACTACGTCATTATTTCCGCAACCATTGGCAAGTTGTTGGTTCATTAAGGCACTTGTGCGAAACGATGATTCGCCATCAGACGAATGACGAATCATTTCGAAATCTCCAAAAACATGCTACATTCTCCCGCAAAAACAAAAAATCGCCCAACAGCTGTGTCATTCTATGAAAACTAAATCCTAAATGAAGCATTAGCGTCACAACAGACCCAGCTAAGTCAGCAGAACGTCCAAACACACGTAATCCGCTAACCCTCAAATAAATAACGCATAAAGGTGGGATCGTGACGGGCGGCCACATTCCTCATAATCCCGGGTTATCTTTATGAAAACTATCCGCTGTCTGCCATCAGTATGCTGCGGTCGACGCCAACCAATCCGTCAGCGGCGCGCCACGTGATGCGAATAGCTTCGTGGGACCGCGAGTTAGGGGGAATGGAAGTGCTACGTAGCTTACTAGCTATGATATGAGTACGCTTTGTTGAAGGTACTTAGCGTTCGTCAGGGTAGACAGGTGTGCTGTTAACCTGGTTACCGACTAATGTATTGACCACTACATGAGCTAATGTTAATTAAGTATACTCAATGACCACTTGAGAGAAGAAGTACACTTCAACCACTCTGTATATTTTGTAGTAGCAATGGAAGTCTTAAAAAAACACAGTAAAACCTGTGGAACAATAAGAGACTTAAAACAAAGAAACACACACTTCCAGTAAAATATTCAGTTTCTGTATCCGCGCTGTTATGAAATGTTACGAACACACAATCGTTATGCTTCGCTATTGACTTAGATTCAATGACGTCATTGGCTGGACATGCCAGCCTTTCGCTACATCTACCAATGTACATTTTATTTGCTTTTTGGAGATCCGTAGCAGGAACATTTTGCGAAAAGGTTCTTTTTTCGTTGAATTTATTATTTTTACCTTTTATTTGCAGTTAAGGTTAAATTGAGTTGGCTACCAGGGTTATATTTTGGACTAGCCCACCACACAATTTCCAACCACTATAGTTCCTGAAAGCCAGAATCAACAGTGGCAAATACCAGAAAAACGCCGAGGCATTGAAGCTCGACGAATCCCGGAGAAACCATTTAACTGCCTTGGATCTCCAGATCTTACCAGGCTTGACTGCCAACTATTGAAAACGGCCATTATTTTATATACCCTAACACCGACGTTAATAATATTTTATAGTTATTACGCACCCGTTTAATCTATACTAGATGTCCTATAAACTTATAGGTAGCGTTTACTTTAGCGTAATTAATAGTTAGTTGCTCGTAGAATTACTAACAATTTGCAAAGCTAGGTTCAATCTTAAACAGAGAGGTTGCCCTCCACTCTCGTCTTAGTTATTCATCCTTCGTCCCAGCTGTTCGCTTTGATCTACGTACTGAAACCAATCTAGGATTAGATTTTGTTTGTAGGCACTATATTATTAAGTAGACTAGGCACCGTTTGTGTTTTATACTGTAAGTAGTTACCTCATTTATAAAGGCAGATTATTTGTATAATATTACAGTAATCCCGTGTACAGTCACGAGCAATAACATATATACACAGTCACATTTTCTAAAATATATTTACTTCTACCATTCAAAAAATATGTGTACGGATTTTTTTTCCAAATTATCTAACCATCAAACTGTGTCAAAACTGGGTATACTTTGGTTTCACAATAATATAAACAAAACAAATCAGTAAAAAGTTTACACTTCCAATATCATTTTTAAGTATACATGACAATTTCTATAACATGTATACAAATTCAAATTTATGTAGCATCATTAAATCGCAAAAATAAGTATGCTAACTGTGTCCAATAATATTATGTAAACGTTAAATTGTATCAAAATAAACTACACAGTTTTACTAAATCAGTGTACGTAAATATAGGGTCTTGTTATATTATTTATTTATAGGTATTTTTTATCATTTGCGGTATTACCTACATAATATAATGTTACAGAAAGGTAGCTAGTAGCCATCAGCGAGTTGCATCGACACCGGCCCCGTTGACTGTTTTTACCGACTTCAAAAAAAGGAGGTTATCAATTCGACCCGTATGTATGTAATATTTCCAGAACTGCCTTGTTTTCGTATAATTATGTTAGTCTATATCAGCGTCTGAACAAATGTGCCAAATTTCAAAAGTGTATGTATGTATGTTTCTATGTTTGTGTTCGCATATCTCCGTAACTACAAGTCTGATTTAAGTAATTCTTTTTTTGTTGTACTAGGTATTATTCAACTTAGGGAATACTGCAAGTTTAATCGAAATCGGTTCAGTACTTTTTGAGATAGGGAATTTTAACCGATTTTTTATTATATTATGTTTGTTCGCGGATAACTTCGTTGTTTGTGAACCGATTTTGATGATTATTTTTTTGTTGAAAAGGGTATATTTCCCAAATGGCCCCATTTAAATTTCATATAGATCTGATGATGGACTCCGGAGACAGACAACGGAACTCTTAAAAAAATTACATAATATATAGCCTATATAACCTTCCTCGATAAATGGGCTATCCAACACAAAAATAACTTTTCAAATCGGACCGGTAGTTCCTGAGATTAGCGCGAACAAACAAACAAACAAACTCTTCAGCTTTATAATATTAGTATAGATGAGCACAAGACGCGCTGCAAGATGCGCTGCGCCGCGCGGTGAGCATGTTTTTGTTTAGACAACCAGGTAACATAACAAGCTTATAACTTTGTCATTTTTCATGACACAGTTTTGAAATGTTGTATACAGATTCTTTACATAAAAATACTAGACAGGTGTTTCGGGTTTGGCATATACTAATTATGATGTTGTATATACATATTTGAATTACGATTGGTTTAAACTACCCTATAATATTTAGTAGGCTTTAATAATAATAACGAATTACAACATTTAATGATATTTAATGCACACAATTAATACAACACAATTAATGGTAACGAATCACTGATTCTGTAAGCTCTTGTTTTATTACCAACAACTATTAATTTATAAAACTGTAATGTATTTGTGTTGGGGGCTTCTCTTAGGGATAGGATTCCAAATAAAATATTACAGCGAAGAACAAAAGTATCCGACATAGCTTGGACTATGAGCAGTGGACTGCTACAGGCTGATGATGATTGTTTTAATCATCATCACTGAATTCGTCTAATTAAAAAACTATTGTATCATGCAATGGTATATGAATAAAATTTAACAAAAACAGGAAAAAGTAAGTATACACTTTCTATGTCATTTTAATGTATCCATTTTGTATAGGCACATGTTATAGAAATTGTCATGTATACTTAAAAATGATATTGGAAGTGTAAACTTTTTACTGATTTGTTTTGTTTATATTATTGTGAAACCAAAGTATACCCAGTTTTGACACAGTTTGATGGTTAGATAATTTGGAAAAAAAAACCGTACACATATTTTTTGAATGGTAGAAGTAAATATATTTTAGAAAATGTGACTATGTATATATGTTATTGCTCGTGACTGTACAAGGCTGTGTGTTACCAACCGGGCGCAGGTAAATGACTTCTATTTCATATATACTTTCTAAGTTCATCTTGGACATCACTGATGTCGGTGAAGGAAAACAGCGTGAGGAAACCTGTACTGATAATTAATCCCAATCCGCCGTAATCAAGAGTGATGATCAATACTCGTGCCTTTTCTGTTTGGTAAAAGGCCTTTGCCCTACATTGGGACAGTAATAGACAAGTATTATATTATTTTTATTATTGTAGGGAATAGGCCGAAATGCTAATAATAATATTGCCGGTTGTTGATCTTGAGAACTTTTATATAAAGACTCTAGTACCTTATTTTATGTAAATTTCTCACGATTTACATTTTAACCAACTATACACACATAAACTCATGCTTTTTTCCCATGGGGATAGGTAGAAACTGCAGAACGCCACTTGCTACAAACCTTACGTATGTAAGGATCGTAGCAGGTGGCGTCCTGCAGTTCCACCAACTGTGTTTCAATCTTATCGGACCTCAGGCCGCCTCCTCTATATAGGTAATATCTAGCAGATGTTGATTAATACCTATATACAGGCATCTCTATTGAAATCTATTCAATAGGCATCGTGGTTTACGAATATATCTATGTAATAACAAAAAATGTTTACCTAAGCGCCTCGAAAAGTTCACTTTTATTTACCATTTCTCATAAATAGATACCGAAATAAATTATGAAACAAATAGAAAACTTATTAGCGTCTCAAACGATAAGAATAAAACAAAGTGCGTAATATAAACTTAAAACTTGAAAGATTGAATCTGTTCGGAGAGAAACGGCTTCTTTTATACAACTTAGACGCGAAACACGACCCTTAGGAGTACTAGGACATAACCTAGCGCGTCCTGGGGACTAGTAAGGACAGATATAAGGAATGTGTAGTGTGTGTACACGGTATTATGGGGCTATTAAGAGTCTCCACGGATTCAGGCAAACACAATTGGTGACAACCGTTGGAACAACGCTTAGAACTTGAAAATAAAGTTTTAACATTGTTAAGAAGTAGACAATGTGAATAAAATACGATGCCACTTGAAAATTGCCATGGTTTCATAGTCTAGTGAATAATAGTACTCTCGTATGTAGAACAGTTAATCCGCGTGTTCTTTTGAGGAATACCTACCAATAGATTTACATAGATCTGCGTAAAGTAAAATACAATAGGCAAGGCAACATACCCTCGCCACCAAAGCGCAGATCCATCACAACAAGGGCCTCGGCAATAAAAACCGACTGGAAACATCTATATTTTGAAGACATAAAACTCATATTTGAGCATCTGGCTGCTTCTGGCTCAATATCTCAGCGGCAGGACCGAATACTTGGTGTTTTTCTCCCTTTTTCCAATTTCCCGGGGCGTGCTCGCAGTACCGTATTTATTATTATTTGTTTTCAATTGCAAAGTAATCTGCGGACTGTGCAGCTGGCGTAAGATGAGAGCCGCGTGCTCAGTGCGGGCGGGGCGCGGCGGGGCGGCGGCGGGGCGGGCGGGGCGCCTTCTGTAGCGTCTGAATCGCGGAGGAGACTTGCGTAGGAGTGTTTCAGCAGTGTAAGGTAGCGAGCATGTGTGGCTGGTAGCGATGTGAGGTTGTTGTTGTCACACTATATCATTATGGTGTTCTTGTACTCGCAATCGTCCGAGTGTATTCACGATTTTGTATTGACACTCAGTTTATTATAAGTTTTTGTCGTCGATTGCCCAGTGGTTAATTGACCCGCCACTCATGCACGTGGTTGCGAGTTCACAACCACACACGGGCAAGCTACAATGTATCTTTTTCAATTTTGACAACGGTGAAGAAAACATCTTGAGATAACCTTACAATTGGCAAGCGTGGTGATCAATAATCGTGCCTTCTCTGTATGAGAAGAGACCTTTCCCCTGCTGAAGGATAACCTTGCAGCTTGCTTGTCTCTGTTGAACCTTAGTCCTTATGCCTGTTTAATTATTTTAATTCAGCAGAGTGATAAAGTTGGGAGCAAATCGCATTAAAACACCCACGAACAAGTTCTAAGACGCTATAGGTACTAAATCGTATCGTCTCGTCTTCGTGAACAAATAGCTTATTATGTCAGTCGCGACTACACAACTATTCTGAGCAATTTTGAGGAAACTCTCGACTACCACTTTGTTCGGCGACATCATTTCGTTTGCTGTGAGGTGTAATCAATCCATTCGTTGAGCAAGAAAATTGTGTTTACGTGTAGACTTGAAAAGTCTCTTGAATAGTATGAAACTATCGCTTGTTACATGCTTCATATATCTTATAGATAAAATAAAGTGCTACCCAGTAAACTAAGTAACTTTAGGCAAAAATGATTGCAGGGTAACCACTTGCATTTTTGGTGTGAAAAGCTGTTTGTGGTTCGTTTGCTTGCAAAACATTGTGATTACGAGTGCATGCAACAGTACAGTAGGATATTTAATTAAGTTAATTTATTTAATTAAGGTATTATATTTAATACTTGCTTTTGTAAAAAACACCTTCTTCTGGGTAAACTCACTCCATCATAGACTTTGTCTATGTCACCTCTAACCTAGACTAGAGAAGAACCCATCAAGAGATTACCCATCTCGAATAAAAAAAAACCGTTGAAACTTTGACCTTCAATATCACCGCTACTAGTAGACTCCCATGGTCGATACATGAAGAATTCCCGAAGAACATGTAACTGTAGACTTCAGTAAGTGCCTTTTTATACCCGTCAGATGACTGTATTGTATCCACAATGAGGCGTAGGCGACAAAACAGAACACGAGAAGGATTTATTCATGCCATCATTTTCACAATAAACTGAGCTCGCCTAAAGTTACTAAAGTAAGCAAATGTCATTTTGAGGCCTCTAAACTTTCAGTATACGTACCAATTTTCACGTTCATAACTCATTTTGTGTAAAAATATTTACATCACAAACAAAAACAATTACAAAACAATTTTTTTTAAGGAAAATACCTACTCAATTTTCGGTTCCACGTGTAAAAATTTTATTATTTTGTTTTTCACGGCGTAAAGTTAACAATAAAAATGAGTAATTGAAATGGAAATAGTAAGAAACATGGTGGCTTTCAGCATTACAGTGTCAGTGAAACATTTTATTGTATTTTTTGGTAAAAATTCTTGATAGTTATAACAAAAATGACAACACTAGCCTTTTATCGTCCCACTGCAAGTCTAAGACTGTTTCTCATATAGAAAGGACTTGGACGTTTATCACCTCGCTTGTTGAAGACGGATTGGAAATATAAATATATACCATCACGCCTGTATTCCCCGAAGGGTTAGGCAGAGGTGTACCAATGTACACCCACAGTTCGCCGGTATATTTAGGTCCCATGTAATAGGGGGCGAGCCTATTGCCATTAACCGGGCACAAATCCAGACTCCGAGCTGCTACTGAGAATTTCGTAGAAAAACCCAATAACACTTTTTGCTCGACCTGGGAATCGAACCCAGGACCTCTAGCGTAGCAGTCATGCTCAGGACCACTAGACCAACGAGGCAGTCAAATTTATTCAAACTTATTTATTTATTTATTAAAACTTTACTTCACTTTAAGCACACAATGTAAAAATATACCGCACAAAGGCGGACTTAATGCCTTGGGCATTTTCTACTAGTCTGTTTAGGTTACCTTACGATGTTTTCTTTCATCTATGTCAGAGATGTCCAAGACCAATTTGGAAAGAACATACCTATGCATTGAAAAAATTATATTGGTATCTACTTGTCAGTTATCGAATCTGCAGCCTCTGAAAAATATAGGTATTCGGCCAATGAATCTAGGTATAATTTTCCAGCAGATGAATTTATATTTTTTTTAACTTTCTCCCTTTGATTATCTCCTGTATCACTGGGGCGTTTACAAACATAGATCCGGAACAATTACCTGTAGGTCATACAAATGTTTGTTTTCTGCGAGAATCCAACTCGCGACACATAGATTTGCAGCCAATCGCTTAACTGCGCCAACTGTAATAATCAAACTTGAAATTCACTACACTTTGTAATTTATAAGCGATACTGGCATGCATATTTGGATTAAAAATTTAATAAAAATACTGCAAACTTGCATTTCCCACTACACGTCCCCCGCCCTCGCTACCTCCCATCAGCAAGCCCGCTACCTAACAGACAGAATACGAATACGCCAAAATTGAGCTGTCAATAGAGGCGAGAAGCAAGTGATTAAAATGTGCCTCACCGCCGAGCCTTTTTATTTGCGTCTCAGGTCAAACCTAGATAGACTCCCCTCGCGCTTATTCTCGGCATTGTTTGAGAAAGAGGGGCAAATAAGCTCCAAGAAAGAATATTTTCATTTACAGGTATTTTGTTTCGTTTAGATTTGTTTGGTTATTGGCTTTGTTTAAATTGCAAATGCAATGTTTACTGTGCTTTTTGTGTGTGGGGTGTACGCTTTTGACCTTTCTACTATAAAGTTAACAAAAGCACAAATAATTGTTTGCTTTATCAATTAGTATAAAATATACAAATACATTTAGCCCGTAACTATGCTATTTTGCACTTGTAAGGTCGTCGGGTTTCATTATTATTTATTTATTATTATTTTTATTTTTCTCAATATAGGTGGAGTACTTATGTATAAAATGGTTTTCACATAATGATTAGCCGGACTATTCAGAAGGATCATAAAGTGTAGCAGACAGCAAACCAACAGAAGCAACACTATTGTTATTCCCGAGCAAACCTCAGCCACAAATTCACATAACAGTCATAAGCTCATAACAGCGTGTTGCGTTAATTCCGCTTCAACTACACGCCGTACAGGAAAGATAACGCTGATTACTTCTCGCAGATAACCGCTAGGTACATTAACACCAGCAGATTATGCCGAACAACTTTCGGCACAGCATCCACAGAGCGTTTTCGCCCAACTTGCGTTATTATCTGCACAACTATGCTGGAATTTGCACCAGCATCGTGAAAATTAGTGTCACACAGGAATTTAGGTGTGCCTGGAGTATTAACATGTTTGTGCAAACTGTGCCTCGTTCCTTCGTTTGTCTCTGTAACTCAGATATCGATGCGGCGCCTCTCGTGGTAGCCCATTTGATTGTTTCATAACAGACAGGTTCCTTCTTAGGCTGTTAGGACTAAGTTTAAAAAGACGAAAAAGTAAATATCTATATTCAAGCGTATACCAGATTCGATTCAGGCTAATAAAATGCATGATCGATTAATTGATCACCACGTTTGTATTTCTTGATAACAGTCTTATAGCTTTCACAGTACTTAAGCGGGAAATCTGTGATGTATTGTCTAGACTGCCTCGTAAGCCTAGTGGTCCTAAGCGCAACTGCCACGCTAAAAGTCTTGGGTTCGATTCTCGGATCGAGCGAAGTGTTATTGAGATTTTCTACGAAATTCTCAGTTGCAGCTCGTAGTTAGGATTTGTGCCCGGTTAATGACAATAGGCTCGCCCTCTATTACACGGGACCTAAACATACCATCGAACTGTGGGTGTATATTGCTACACCTCTGCTTAACCCTTCGGGAAATACAGGCGTGATGGTATTATCTATACTTTACAGAAAGTTTTTGCTTAATAAAGACTTCTCTTCCTCATCGCCCAGTTCTCAACCTCCAACTTCCGCACCCAATCGCTTTCAATTCGTTCATTTAATCAACTTCAAAACAGTAGTAAGTTCAGCCTTATGATCGACGCACCCGCGATAGTTTCACGTCTAAACTATTTATTCCAAGCTTACCTACAGGCGCCATGTTTAAAGCCAGTCCATCAACTACGATATGAGTGAGCACGTGGCTCATTGCGCCGCAGTTTTACGG
Source organism: Caradrina clavipalpis (assembly GCA_932526535.1). Lineage (NCBI taxonomy): Eukaryota > Metazoa > Arthropoda > Insecta > Lepidoptera > Noctuidae > Caradrina > Caradrina clavipalpis. The sequence goes on along the minus strand of OW052101.1, from coordinate 15,546,165 downwards.
CGAGTCATAAATCCTGGCTGGTTGGAGTGTGGTACACGATCGATCGTGTCGCTGTACACGCTTATAATGATGTATCGGAAACTGGCTCCTGGATGATATACGTAAATGTATGGGATGGAAAATGGAGATGAGCTTGTTTACAAGGCTGTAGGGTACAAAGAAACGAATTTTGAGTATCAGCACTCTACAGTCTGCTTCGTGTATATGTAGGAATATCACCGACACCTCTATGCTCTATTTAACTAAGAGTTTCCTAGTTATCTTGCTTTATCAACTAGTTAACCCTAGGTTGAGCCATAATTGGACTGTTACTGATATAATATCTGGCAAGCTCTTGTATGAATTCACATGTTTAAAAAAGTGAATAAATCTTATCTTAGGCCTCTGAAAACCCAACCAATAGAACCTAAATTCAGTGTTAATTTTGTACCAAAAGCAGAAATTCACAAACTCAAACCTCTGGACCTCAATATAACAATAAAGTAGTTTATCTTCCTTTCTTGGCCTCCAAAAAACTGACTTCAAATAACTGAACCTATTTACCATAGTACCGTAACAAAGGCTTTACAAAGTCTCCCCACACCTAGACATCAAATACTTTATTCAGCACATCACAGAAATAAACCTGAGATACGAACTTAAGTGAGATATCTCCGCGGGTACCTACTTACATGATAGAGCGAAAAATAGTGGAAATGTAGTAAAGTATTCCCTGCGCTCTATTACTGTGGTTATCATAATGTGTCGGTGCTTCGGAGGCCGCAGCCTTGAGATAAATATCTTGTACGTAACGAGAATCAATTATATGAGGGCGCAGTGCTAGGGCTTCGAGCTACGTCGGTACATACTGATGGAAACGAGACGAGATTAAGACGCGTTTTGTTGAAGATAGATGTGTGTCGCAGAAATTGGTCGCATTATTTCGTTCTATTTCCACACATTTTGTAAGATATTTATTTAACAAGTGTTGCAGATAGGCCTACTAAAGACTTTGTAATGGTGAATTCACACAATTCGCCGGTATGTTTAGGTCCCATGTAAAAGGGGGCGTGCCTATTGCCATTAACCGGACACAAATCCTAACTTCGAGCTGCTACTAAGAATTTCATAAAAAACTCCAATAACACTTTGCTCGACCTGGGAATCGAACTTAACCCGTTCCCCGTCCCATGAGCCACATATGGGTCATAGCGATTGTTTAACTATTGTGTCTGCTCAGCGGACAGTTAACCTGTTAATACTCTAGCGTAGCAGTCCTTCGCGCTTAGGACCACTAGGCTAACGAGGCAGTCAAACAATAAGTTCATATTTTCTATGTTTATTATTGTGTATTATTTAATGTCAAAACGTAGTTTTTTTTTATAAAATTAACTAATAAAAATACAAGATGAATTTAACATGAAGTGTACTTGTATTTTTCTAGCAATTCTTCGTAAGACTTTACCCTCACCTCCTCTCTCAGCTGGTACCGGGAAACTGGCGGTCCTTAGAAATTGTCGTTGTTACCCATTTCCACGAACTATTAGTACAAAATAGAGAGTTTCTTCTGACGCCTGATTGCATTTCTACAAACCCTTTATAAACGTAAAATTCTTGCTCTAAGAACAATAGATAATTATAATACCAGCCTATTATTGTCCCACAGCAGGACAAAAGCCTCTTCTTCAACAGAGAAGGCACAAGCATTGCTCACCACGCTTGCTCAAGACGGATTGGCGATTTTTAGTACTTATTATTTGTCTTAGTATAATCACGATGTTTATCCTCCATCGATGTCAGTAATACCCAAGATAAACGACAATTGTACATTTATGTAGATTTAAAAAGTCACATTGATAAAACGATACAAATAACATCATTATTTCTGTAGTGGTGTTGTCGCAGCGTAATCTGGTCATCTTGAAGCAAAGCAGATGCTTTATCTGTCAGTGGATCACTAATAGAAGCTAAACAACGCCTCGTTACATATTGGAATCCGATATAACTGAACATTGAATTACCAAGGAAGATAAGCACGCCTATCTATTTTTCTTTTCGAAGTAAGAGTTAAAAAATACACATAAACTATGGTATCTCCACGCTGGGCATCGTGTGATACCCCTGGGCACTTCACACTGGGCCAGCTACAATATAATCCTGTGTTTTACGCGAAATCAATAGGTCACGTGCGTAAAGATAAGACTGGGCGGCAATATCGCCGGACCCATGTCAGCTACTCGATATTACGGCTCCGGTAGATATTACTAAAGCCGATCGGCCGGTTTTATTCCCACCGCCGTACCTCGCCGCCCGCCGTCTCACGGCGCGTGTCGGCGGAGAGATGTGTGTTGCCCTTTATGCTCGCTGTGGCTTGAAACCGGCGGTATACAGGAATGTTCTGACGACTTGCTATGTTTATACTGTATTGGTTTATTAGCTTTTTGTTGGTTTGTCTTGTGTTCGCAGTTCAGTGGGCACCTTTGTTTATTTGTGTTGTCGCCCAACTAGCACACTAGTGAAAATGGCAGCCTATTTTGCAACTTTTAGCCGTACAGTAGCGCTTTAGGGGTTCAGAAAGGGCTTTTAAGTTCTACTATTGCTTCCGTAACTGCTCATAGTTGTAAATATCACTAGGGGTAGCAGACACTGAACCAAATGCCACTCTAAGTTTTATAAGAGTTCATTTTACAACCCATTTGCCGTCTATAGCTTTAAAAGAGAGTTAAAACATGTCTGTTACAGCTTAAAGCTGCTAAAAAGCTTCTATTGCCGCTGCTGTACGCTTCAGAATTGCATAAAGACTTTAATTGTAGACTTTTTAACGGAACTGTATAAAAGATATATTTATCACTGTTCTGCCACTGAAAGTTTCATTGCAGAAGTGATTTGTTCATTTGCGCAGACTTAAGTAGGAATTTGATCGTCTGTTTTACTAATAGCGACATTAAGGCTTCACAATAGAAGAAGGAGAGTAATGGACATTTGGATACATTCTGCTATTTTTAATGGAGGAATCACATTTTATAAAATATTTAAGCCAGTTTAAAAGAAATACAAAATAACATAATGAATTTGTTTATTTTAGTCCAGTTTGATTGTGGAGTTGAATCTTCTATTTTACATATTTTTTTACTTTTTTTGTTCGGCCAGTGCAATACTCCGTGTTTTTCCCACTTAGATGGACAGATGCAAAGTTCTTGTTTATTTAATTGTTCATTATAAGTTTGAAAGGCATTCTGAAAATATGGTAACACATAGTTAGTTAAACAATCAAAAAAGAAAAATAGCGAAAAATATAGAAGCAGCTACAAATTTTAATGATCATCGTATTTTAGGGTTTTCAACGAGTTCTACGGATCTCTAAACAAATAACCATTAGTGTGGTTCGATATCTGCAGTAAGTACGAAATAAAAGATATTGCAAAGACTTGAACTGCATAAGTTGTACAGGTATTACTTGGACCTTCACAAAAGTGAAACTTAGCGCTATGAAGTTGCAAGTTAAAGCTGCTTCTCATAGACGACATGTTTACAAGACAATTATTTATCAGTACTTGAGAAATTTATAGGTTTTTATCGCAATTTGTACTAAAATATAACTAAATATAGCACCAGCAACTTACTAAACATAGTCAAGTAGGTAATTTCAATATCGTGTAGGTATGTGATATAAATCTATTTCTAATTTGACATGTACCTATAATAATTTCAATGTTTCAACTTGACTAATGAATGTATGTTATTATGACTTTTTATTTTATGTATAATTTGGATAATTTGGATGTATAATTTGGATAAAGTGTAAAATGTATATTATATTAAGGTATATAATTTAATAATAACGTTAATATTAATGTAAATATTTGCATGCCGAATGGTAAAATATGGCTGAACTGATTTTGATTTATAACAACTATTGTACCCATATTTGCAAAATAAAATTATTCTTATTCTTATTCTTCTTATTCTTATTCTTATTCTTATTCTTAAAATATATTTATATAATAATAATTTACATATTTTACGATATTCTGAGGTAATTATTGAGGCGCGTTAAAAATACTCCAATAATATCAACTATATGCACGATAAACTGATCTGCGTTTGTTGCCACTTGCATATAATACAAAATATAGCTCAAAAACACTTACCTTCACTTCACTTATTATTTATTTGTATTCAGTAATGTCTGAATCAGGAACAACAAATGGTATTTAATAAATGAGAGGCAAGGTGAATGATCAGTGATCCTTTATTCGTTCAGTTAAACCTGTCATTCATTCAATAAGCGCCACAAGAGCTTAAGTGTAGAGTTAATTATTAGTTGCCGCTCCTGTAGCGCTTTTATGCCACTATTATGAAGTTCTAATGGAACTATAGATTGCAAAAAGTTGTGCCCCTTTGGCTCCAAAGCGGCTGTATAAAGTCTGCAGTGCACGCTCTAGGGCTAGAGCTTAGCGCCTTTGGGAATAATCGGATTGGCTCCAAAGCTCTTAAGCAACAGTTTTGTGCTAGTTGGGCGGGTTCTCATGTTTTAGAGGGTATTTTCGAGATAATTACTTACTGACCAAAGTAGGAAAAAACTACACGTGTATCGGGCGCGCAGCATCGGGCTGGCGATAATAGATTTAGAAAAGCAATAAATAATATATTGAGTATAATTATACTTTTATGAACCGAAGAAAATACAAAAACATTAAAAGTAAAGAATTTAAATACTAACAAAACTGTATCTTTTGAAGACACTCTCTTGGAAAGATACAGTATGGCCGATAAATCATTGAGGTAAAAATATTGTAAACTTTTACATTTAACAAAAGATTTAATTCTTTCATAAGAAATGTTGACTCAGTAGACCGATTTTTGTCGTGAAATGTCTCCTACAGAGTCGTCGCGAGATTCTGCGAACTGACGCCTCGCCTCGGGTTCCAGTGAAGTGGCGCCTAGGGATAATGTTATAATAATATTACCGGTCCGTCTGAAACTGTCGACGAATTCAGCAGAAACTTCCTTGTGAATGTGAATTATGTATCCGACTACAACTCTTGAGGTTATTTTTTAGGAAACAATGTGTACCTAGTCTTTTGCGAGTAATGGAAATCTAATTTGTGACTAGTTCGAAACAAAGACAATACGTAACGTAAACTCACGCCTTTTTCCCATGCAGGTAGGCAGAAACTATAGAACGCCACCTGCTACGATCCTTACACACTCCTTTCGCCTCGCCCACATTCATACATCTGGTCGTACAAGCACGCCAGTTACGAGTACTGCGCACCTGACCTTTCTGAAGAACCTCACCAATAAGGTCAGGGTAGGTCTTTCTAGGGCGTCCCCTCCCGGCGTTGTCAGTCACATCTGCCATATAAATTCCTTTTGTTAGTTGCTTTTCACTTTCAAAGATACGAACTGGAGATTATGAATTATGTAAAAGAAAAAAATACACTGATTTTCCCATTCCAAAATACAGTTTATGTAGGTAGCTTTGGTGTAAATAAATAAATACTTAGGTACGTTTTTCGTACATAATTTTATCAGATGAGTAGGTGTTCCCTCCTACACAGTGACCTTTACGAAACAGTGTAAAAGTTTGAGATAGAAGTAATAGAAGGCTTTTTCAAAGTCAAAAACAAATCATTTATCTCAATTAGACGCATTTTTGAACGTCATTTATAAGAAATATAAAACAAATCTAGTTGCCCATCCCAGAAGGTAGTTTGGTAAGTAGAAGAATGGCCAGGGAACTCCATAAATACGCTTTAAAAAATTTACAATAACTCGTATAAGCTGCTTTTTAACGTCAATATTTAAAATTATTATGTAAATATCGGTGATTACAGCATGTGCTTAGTCATTAACTTGGAATGGTTTAATTTTTATCATACTCTTTTTAAATCATCCCTATACGGGTCCCTTGATCCCCAATGTCATCCAATAAAGAGTGACCATTTAGTACCAGGTGCAGATCAAACCTAAGGAGGCACAATATCGCGAGTACCTCTCCCATTCTCTTTTCATCAATCAATTGCTAAGCATTTATTTAATTTGGGCCCACTCTAGCCTAATTCTATTACCAGCCATGATGGATGGAGTCCGCTGTTGGCCGTCATGTGGACTTTTGTAAACAATGCATAGACGTGACCAGAAAGACAACGCTTTTTTGGCATGAAATTTTTTTGACAGTTTGCTTGCAGAGTTTTGTTGGTCGGCAATTTGTCATGTATTTTTGGTATATTTTAGGGAAATTTTATGAAATGCGACGTGATGTAAGGCCTGTAATTACCATACAAGATTTTGTGGTGACATGCGACCTACTGGGAATATTATCTACCCTGTTGAAAGCACTCCAAATGCGGAATATTTAAAAAAATAATTGTTAAAATTGAAACAAAAAATAAAATACAAGTAATTACTACACGATATTATTAGGTACCTATTTCTATAACTGACTAACTTTACTGCCTCGTTAGCCTAGTGATCCTAAGCGCGATTGCTACGCTAGAGGTCTTGGGTTCGATTCTCAGGTCGAGCAAAGTGTTATTTGATTTTTCTATGTTAATATGAAATTCTTACTAGCAGCTCGGAGTTAGGATTTATGCCCGGCATGTTAATGGCAATAGACTCGCCCACTATTACATGGGACCTAAAAATTCGGCATGCAATTAGGCAAGTGTAGGTTGTAGTATGTGTATGTGGTATGTGTTATGTTCTATAGTTTCAACAGGTACCAAAACCAAAAAAAATAACATGAAATTGTAATCAAAAAAGTTCGTGTGAGAGTTTCATGAAACAAAACGAGTTCCACGTTAACGGGAACTGATAACATCTGCCTTTGAAATCACATCAAAATTTTAGTTAATAATTTGATTTCAATCAAACAATTGTAAAACTTTCGCTTCGTTACCGCCGAGTTGTTGTAACTTTTGATTTATTCACAATTCATTTGTTGAATTTGAATTTTTGATTTATATTAAATACAATCCGTTTATTTTTTTAATGAATGTAAAGTTTATATTTTTGTTTAGTTTTTATTTTCAAACATTTAACACAACAAACAAATTGGTTTAGTTAAATTACTAACATTGTTTCCAGCCAACCTCCTAACTAAGTCAAGTTTTATTTGTTTCTACGAGTATAAATCCCCCATAACCTTTTATTCCTGAAATCAAAAGCTACGCTAAGTTTCTTTGAAAGCCACAAACAAAAGAACTAGGTCTAGTCGCCGGTGGCGCCCCTAGCGGCGGCGACAAACACTAACAAGTTAATTTGCGCGCCGCTGCATCGCAATCAGATTACGGCGCGCTGTTATTAAATTAACTGAACATTATACCAGCAAGAATCCTTAAAATACCGATAAATTAATTTCCTATTCTTGTACAGCTTTGCTGATAATAGTGATTTATTACTCGCCTTTATAGTGTGTGCGTTTAATGGTATAGGATATTGAATCATGCCTTTAGTATTTGGTATTGGGAACTGCTTTATTACATTTTGTCTATACAAATAAGTAAAATGAAATAAATAATGTCATGATGGCCCAGTTAAAGGCGACCGCCTGTCATGCATGAGGTTTAAATCCGAGGAAATGCCAATGTGTCTTTTTCAATTCATACTTTTCGATTCATTCATATAATCGCTTAATATACGTAAATAAAACCCTGTTATAACTGACATTCAAGCGGCGAACGGAGTAGCGGGCATAGGGCAGTCTTTAGGCCACTTGTTAGTTTCGAAGAACGAGAAGAATGGTTCTACATGTAATGTTTCCTATCAATTGCCAACAAAAGCCCAATCACCGGTGTCGCTTGCAATAATAACCAATTTGAGCCATAGTTTCTGTCAAACTCCACTAGTAGAGCGGCTAGAATCACAAGCTAATTGAGCCCGCAATTAAGCATAACTTTAAAAAAATAATTCCTATTTATTTGTTTGCTATCTTGTTCAGGTAAGTCTAATCTATAGCCGTGAATTCCTTAAGCACGTCGTATGTATAGTGAGTGCCCAGGAGCCAGGCTATCGGCTACATCCACTACTATAAATCGTACGGACATTGTTACGCCCCTATAGATAAGGCGCAAAACACAGATAACGCCGGCTGGATTGATCTTCAATGAGTGGAAATTCATTTATCTCGACTAAACCTTAAGTGAAGTGGTTAGCTAAGGGGATTTAGACTTTGTGTGCTAAGGATAAAGTTGGAATTGGATTACGAGCTGAGTGGCAAGGGAGAGGTTAACGGGACGTTTTCCTAGAACGGATTTTTAGCAGCTCTTAAGAATGATTTTGTCAAATTCGATTTCTGATTTGTTTTCGTAAGTGCAGTCTATTCCTCTTTATCTCCTCACTTTAGCCCCTTATTCAATTGTAATTGTGATGTACTGTCTTTTGATATTCAAATTGCATTTTATTTTTGTATTTCACACAAAATAATTCTCGACGTTTAAATAAGAATATTTTTTTTTGTTTATTATATAGTCGCATTACGGAAACCACCCCCTAACCCAAGGAAGCACATAATTTGTGACCGCTATCGACACGAAGATAAAACCGTTCGATTCGGCACGACTTTAATTTCTTTCCCGACGATAAATGCTCTCTTGCGCACCTCTCTCTCACCACACATACGTGAGAGCGAGATGGGACACGCTTTGTAGACAAAGAAGTTTAGTTATTGGATCACGGCTAAGAGGTTGAATTGTGTTGTGTTTTTTGGGATAACTGTTGACTGAGTCGTGGGATAGGAGTGTTGTATGGGGAGGATAACGTGATTATACTCTGAGGAGCGTGTAAGGAAGTTCGCCGTAGCTCTCCAAATATTACTCATGGCCATTTAGTTCGGTTTGAGGATCGATTGCAGGACTAGGTAAACTTGTGATTTAACCCCTTGCCTTACAATTGCCCTTGTTCCATTCATGTAGATTTCCTAGAAATTACCTTCAGTAAAGTCCCTTGTAGTTTAGACTCTAACATAACTACCAAAGCTTTTCGAAAATTTCAAGAGAATTTAAGAGAAACATGGTAGATTCGCTTGCTCGTAAATTATAGGATTAGAGCCGTGGTTGTGGTACACGATCTGAGACTTTATACAATAGTAATACATCTTGTATGTTCGCTTTATACTCGCTAATGTGGAGCTTTGTTCTTTTGAAATAATACACGAAGGGACAATAGATACAGAATTATAGACAAATAGAGAATTCAGAAGAATATATCCTGAGGTAGACTGGTATAAAATGCCCAAGGCATTAAATCCGCCTTTCTACGGTGATTTTTTTGGTAAATAAATAAACTTATAATTAATATTTCCAGCTAAGAAATAACATACACAGATACACATAGTAATTAAACTAATAATAACAATAGATAGATATCTCTTAGAAATCTAATAGCAATACACATACTTACTTACCAGTCTAACGTTACACCACTAATACAACGTCCTACTGCTGAGGTAACGTTTCTCTAACCAAATATACCTAGATATATGCAGTAATCAAAAGCAAACCTCGCAAGCTGTATTATTCCAGCACATTCCACATGATTGTAAGCAGATATTGTATGTGCACTTGATGCAAGGAAGTGAGCAGTAAACAAAGAGGCCGGCTGGCCACTCGGGGCCTGATTAGATCTGGAGTGACGCGGAGGAATGACCGGCCCAGTGCGAGGAGCACAGGATTTAGATGGGGTGATGTCACACCGTGCTGTAACGGTGGTAGTACATTGAGTTTAAAATATAAAAAATGATCGATTGGAGCACCTAAGTTTTGGCAAGGCGAAGATTTTAAAGTACCTATTGAATGTTCAAAAGAAAATATTGACGATGTAAACAGCTAAAGGAAGGCAAAACAAACCTTGATAAAAAGTTGCCGTGCTAATGTGCTTAAAAAAGTTTATCTGTTGGCTGTTTGTAAAAGTTTATGACATAACATTATTTTCGTGTCAGATTACAAAAAAAAACGTAATTACACCTAGTATTACACAGAAGCATAACCTTTATCCACTTTACAAACTCTTGTCAGGACAAGGAAACAACCATCTAAAAACACGTAGGTATGTATATTTTTGTTCGAAAGTCCGTTAATTTGAATTTGAAATTTGAATAACTTTGGTTTAGACAAAAAAAAAAGAAAAACAAATCTATGTGGTACGGACCTCCCCGGATGATCTAATATCAATCATAATCAGTTTGAGTCCGGTGTAACAACATCCCAAGTCCATGTTTAATCTGGGAGCTGGTACCTGCCGGGGTTTAATCTAGGCTACCTGCGGTGGCCGGAGATATGGCCTGCCACGCACCAGACACCGGGCCGCTTAATGTCATCGTTGAGACTAACCACCGCCCAGACGGACGGACGAGCCACGAATCTATTTGGGAATTAGAACGGCAAGGCTTTCGGACGATTTGGGATATGGATTAAGATAATGTGTTTTAGAATACTAAGTAAGTACTGAAGTATCCCGTTACTAAAATTGGAAGACTTTATTTTCGAATTAATTTGAATTAAGTACGTAAGTATATTTTCAAGACGATTTTTGGTGAGGTAGTGAATAGGCGAATAATGTCCTATTGTCCGATGGTCAAGTGGTCATAACTCCGACTCATCGACCGCTGATCTTGGGGTCCTGGGTTCGATTTCCGGGTCGGTCAAAAAGTGTAATTTAATTTTTCCATTAAGGATTTCTCAACAGCAGCTCGGTATTTGGAAGTTAGTGGTGTGATACCACCGTTGCTCGTTTTGCGCCTGATCATCCCCGGACGTGTGCACCTGTGTTTGGCTAGTCTCCATTAAGATTAGCGTCCCCCAACTAGCAAAAAAGTTATATAAGTTTAGAATTATACGACTAACAGTCATGTAAGGGGTTTGAAATAGTTATGAAGTAACTAAACAGTTGTAAAATAGTATTCAGTTCGACGCATTAGTTATATATATTTAAATCATATTAATCCGTCTGGTAAACGTCGTCTCAATTAATTTATAAGACGATTATATAATGTTAAGTCGAGTAAACGTTTCAGTCGGACAATAGTGATGACTCGCCATGTTCCGTAAATTTAGAACCTTTTATTCAACATTTAAATAACAAACCGTTATGTAATGGTTTTATAGTTATCTATTATAAAATCGTCATAATAGGTCATATACAAAACCATTAAATAACTTTTAGTTGGAAACGTTATTCTAATATAACTGACTAGCTGTGCCCCGCGGTTTCACCCGCGTCTTTGGTTACTGCTCCGCCCTCGTGGGTCGTTTTAAATTTTTCTCGCCTTTTAAACCTTCCCTAGACCTCCACGAACATTTCAAGACTAAGATAAGATAAATCCGTTCAACCGTTCTCGAGTTTTAGCGAGACTAACGAACAGCAATTCATTTTTATATATATAGAATATTTTTTATTCCTACAACGTGTGCCAATCTATGACTAAAATAAAATGTGATAAACTTAATGAGAGATTCACAAGCTTATCAACGCCAGAATCACCACGATGTCCCTGTGAATAAAACAGAAGTATTTCCATGACTATACGCAAAGGATTTTACTATTTTCCAACAGAACTCTAATTGTAACCGTCATGGTGGACGCCATAAATCATATAAAAACATGTATACGACCAATAGTTATGTAAAGGTCGAAATGCAGTCACCCAATGTCTGTTGGCAATATGGCCGAGACTATTGCTGTCAATTAATATATTTTATTTTTATAAACAATATGAAAACTCCAATATTATGAAGGCCCATGAAAATATTGACAAAGATAACCATACATATCATCGAAAAAATTTAATTCCCATGTATAAGTCATCGCTCTTCATCTTCCACCGCAATATGCTTTCTCTATATTAAAGAATTCTTAATAATGATTCATACGACATTTTACTTAACTTTATAATATAATTTTGCCTTATCACAATAAATGTCACACAAATTGTCGCTGACACTCTCATACGATGATATGGTTATTCATTGGATTACTAGACGATTACAAACCTTATTAGTTAAACTCACAACGTCTACGTGACTTTTACTCAACATAATTTGTCGCTAAAGCGACTGCAACACGACCTTTACACGATTGAAATGTTATATAATCTGCGCCCAAACCCGCGTTATATTTACGTTTAAAAAACTATTATAAAACGTTTTCGTATGGCTGAAAGTTAAATTGAAAACGTTATTGTACCTTTTATATGACATTATTTTGCTACTTGTGGCTGAAATTCGATCGGAAGAAGTCCATGAAATGAGTTATCATTTCATGGACTTCTAACTTTAGTAAGTTTATGTTATAAACTTACTCACACAGAAGATCCTGATAAAAATATTGTTGCTCGGGAAAAATTTGGAACTGTAGCTACATCAGAACAAGTACAGGAAGAACTATCAAAAGTTGAGCTCTGAATCTGGAACATGTTGTCTTAACTTCAATAGCGATAGAACTATGCTAAAATATTCAGGGTGTGCGCCGTAAGTTATAATAGTCGACTTAGGATAGCTCTGGAGCCAGGACAGGCGATAAGCTAACGACCCATCATTTCTTGCGCATCTGGAGACCTTGCCGATACCTGCGGAATTTAGAACATGATTGTGGCTTGTTAGCCGTGTTTAGTAAGGCTTTTTTATTGTAGACTATAGCTTCTGCCTACGACTTTGAATAGATGTAGTTTTTTTTCCCCTGCGTTATGACTTTGATTACTGCTGCGCCCCCGTGTTTCGTAGCATGATGTAATCATACTTCTACTATTCTCATTATTCTGGCTTTTAAATACAAAAATATTTTTTTCCAATCCAAATAGTATTTTCAGAGATAAGTGCGTTTAAACAAGCAATCAAACACAAAACTCTTTGGCTTTATAATATTAGTTAAATAATAATTAAATAAACATTTATGTATGCCATCCTTCTTAACTACATAAATACATATATACACCTTATAACAAAAGAGTTTCTTTAAATCAAACTATAAAAAAGGAGGATTAGAAAATAAATATAACATTTTTACATTACATAATAATAATAATTTGTATTCGTTTCGTCTATTCTTCTTGTAGCATTTTCTTAAGTTTTTAATTGATACTGAATCAATGGAGGAATAGTTCTGGAAGTCTTAAACTCGTTTCATTAATCAGCTGAAAATATTTCAGGCTACTGCTCGATATACCTAAGCTACTCGTAAGTTTCGCCACAATATTCAGTTTGGACGTAAAGGAACAAGGAAATACCTTTGATCTATCACAAATAGGTCACAGTCCACTTTTGAAGAATGACCTAAATCTACAGTGACAATATTTGCACGTTCAAGTAGCTATTGCTTTTTTTATTCTTTTTTAAAAATGGTCTTATGATACTATGATACAAACATATTATAAACTCATTTGAGTTATACCAGACCCGGAACAACTTTATGTAGGCCATACTCTAATAAAACGACCGCGTCGTGATTCAAAAGAGAACTATTTTTTTTTAATAGATAAAATGCAGATAATGTTGCATTGAGTTTTATAAACTATCATAACAGAGATCCTTACTTTATCTATAAATGATTATTTTAAATACATTTTAACACATACAGAAATATTTGTCCCGTGCGCTATTCGAGCCTCCTCACGCAGCGCATCAGCCAATTGCTCAGCCACTGCAAACCCCCTTCAACCGTGTCGTCAATTTATAAGAAGAACAAAATAGCTGTTGCAACTAAGTTTAACATAAAGCATTTCTCATACACGTTTGTAGCGCGAACACCTCACAATATCTTCATAGCTTCATTCCCCTGTTTGCCAAGTTAACAGTTAGCTCATCGACATGCAGACGTGAATCTATTCGCCGAAGCTAAACCAACATCATTTAGTCACGACGCTTTCCAACTGCTCCACCAACTACCAACTATCTTCAGCACATCTTCTGGCTAAGTACCACAGATAACGCAGCTCCTGAGTACACAATTAGTACTTGGCTGCACCAGAAGTGACGTCACCCAACAAATACTTCCACCATTCGTGGTATCATAAATCTGCACACCTAAGACTAGGTGTTAGTTTAAATTGTCCTGTTTAAGACGCTCTATATCACTAACTTAAGTACTGTGTATAATACGGACGAAATTAAGCTCTATCTTAAGAAGACTAAAGTTGAATTCAGTTTGGAAGATGTTATGACTGGGTAAGTTGAAGTACTTTAATGGATTCCAAATACATTAGTCTCTGTGCTTGCCTAGACGTACAAACGAAGTGAAAATAATTTATTAATACAACGCGGTCATTAATCAGTATAAATGTTGGCAATGGCAATGCAACTGCTTTCCATTCGGAATTTTAATAACTTGTTTAAAATTTATTATTGTTTCCATTTCGATCCGTTGGAGGAAAAACGTGTATAGTAGAAGTATTAGCTGTTTAAGATTCTGTGCAAGCTGCTGCGAACAGTAAAGTACGTTATTTTGCTGTTTGCGGAACGATGTGGAAAATGAACAACAAAAAGAAAGGAAATAGTAAAGAATAACACAAACTGTATTGGAGTAGAATATTTGAGATTAAAAGTAAAAGACTTTTGTGCTGGTAAAACGTACACGTGTGTGGCAGGAGAGGTCCGATATAAAAACATACACATTTATTTAAAGGCCCGGCTGTCTATACAAAGTGATTGAAAATTATCCAACATACATACTTACATCTTTATTTACTTTTCCGATGTACACAGCCTATCATTATGTAGTTTATTTATGTATTGTTGTTTATTGTAAAAAAAAAAAAAGAAATATTGCAAAAGAAAAAAAAGAAGAAAAAACTTGGATATCCGACAGAGGCTACACAGTAGCATAATAATAATTAATCTACGAACAATTAACAAATAATTAATTAATTATTATTGCACAAGTATGTACTTCCCCAATTATAGAGTGTTCATCATTCACTTAAAATCTAATTACAAATAAGTATGGTAAGAACAAACAATAATTAGAAAAAACTTTATTTTACTATAAAAAACGAAGAAAAGATATTATGACAATAAAATAAAACAGAAAACACAGACAAATTACAAGAGAATAACAGAAGACAAGTTTGAGTGATGTCTCAGCATTTTACTTGATAGCCACTTCATGTGACACATTATAAAGAAAATCTAGATCTAGAAAGCCTAGGTCCCTACTAGCTTTCGCCTGCGACTTCGTCTGCGTTAAAGTAAATATATTATACTGCAGGTACCGTACATACATACATACATAAACTCACGCCTTTTTCCCATGGGGGTAGGCAGAAACCACAGAACGCCACCTGCTACGATCCTTACATACTACTTTCGCACCGTACATGTTTAGAGATAAAAAGAAGCCAATGTGCTATTTTAGACTATAATCTATCTCTGTGCTAAATTTATTCTGGTTTATTTAGCCGTTTAAGCGTGAAAGAATCCATCCATCCACCCATCCACACAACCTTTCGCATTTATTAAACTACCTTCTGCCCCCAACTTCGTCCTTGCCATAAAAAGCATCCTATGTGTTATTCCGCACTACAGTCTACCTCAATGCTAAATTTCATCCCAATTCGTTTAGCCGTTTAAGCTTGAAAGAGTAACAAACAAAATCTATCCACAACACAACATACGATTAGTAGGAAGTAGGACTAAACGAAGTAGCGAAGAATTTTGTTAATATATCTCTTACAGCACCAATTATACCTATATCCTCATATATTTAATAAGATGTGGGTTCAAGAATTACGGGCGCAAGTTCCGGGGAACGAGAACCCTTGTCGGGTTCTGCACTCGTCAGTCAGTTATAAGAAAGAGGAATTTATTTTATCAACGTACGAAATATCATTAAGGCTGACTTTTATTAAATGGGGAAGGAAAGATTTTTAGGTCAAAGTTTTTGTAACATAACGTCATACTTGTTGGATTTTCCATCTAAATACATAATATAATAAAGTTGAAAAGATTTTCGTTTGTTTGTGGGTTTGTTTAAACACGCTAGTCTCCGAAACTAACAACCAGTTCGGAAAAGCTTTTTTTCACGGCGACACTAAATGATTTGAATTTAATTTTACTCTAGACAGACGAACTGATTAATCATGTTTAGAATCTTGTTGTCATTGATATTAAAGACAAAACCTTCTGCTTATACACTCAGTACAATTCCATCCCTAACTTTTTATACAACTTCAGATAATGATCGACTAAGTTTTCTTTATAAACCGCTAGACCATAAAATCCTACAAATAGAGTAACCACAAGCTATACATTGTTCAAAGAGGTCCCGGTCTCTTATATAGTTAAAACACTTGTTTATGTAGCCACTTGCCCTGGGAATGTACCGGAGCGGTCATTTGTGGCTACAAGCTATCCCAAAGGTGTTTGTCTCAAGAGGTGGACGATGGAGAACTTTGGTTAGTAAGTCAAGTCATTTTAGGTTTCCGAAAGAACTTACTGCTTTTATTACACTACTTGTTGAGGAAGTTTCTTGGCTTGATCATAACAATAAGTTGTCAGTAGATAGTATTTAGAAGAATTTTTGCACGAAACGTGTAAATGTAGATAAGCCTGCGGGTGTATAAGGTTGTGATGATTTCAATAAATGTTCATCTTCATCATCAACTTCCTGCCCTTATCCCATGTTGCTTGGGGTCAGCGCAACACGTTTTCTTCTTCCATGCCATCCTGTCAGCCGTCAGTGCCTCCAATTGTGGCTCCAATGACTCCAATGACTCCAGTGACTCCAATGACTCCAATGACTCCCTTCTCTTTCATATCATTTAGATTGTGATTATTTAAACAAACGTTCTTTTTGCAAAGTAGCAAGCATATCAATTTTAGATACCTACCTGTACATGAAAGTAACAAACCAGAATTTCCATTTTCAGTCTAAAACCAAAATGAACAACAAATGCAGCACAAGGTACATTTCTCACCCGCAATATTAGACGCTAGAGTAATTCACCAATCACAAAAGGTATTCCTAAACACGTAAATTATTTGCTCAAACCGTTGAAATTCTGTCGAGTTTATTTCGCATGAACAATTCCTTGTAAAATGTAAACTAGCGTAATTTGTTACTCTGGACTCCAGATCTGGACGCGCTGATTGCGAAACACCAATTTATTTATTGTCGTTGGCTTTAATCCTTGGATATATTGCTTCGGACAAATCAAGTCCTTCGGACACGATACTTGCCCCCGATCGAACAGACTTAGAATTATTGGTCTCATTGGAAATTGCTCGTTGTAGCGTGTGCTTCGTGGTCATCCAAAGAGAATTAATTGTGTTGGATACCGTATTATTAAAATGTCAAATCTCTAGACGGTAAAGAAAACTACTAGTCTATTATTGACTGCAGGTCAAAGACCGACGCTTGCTCAAGGTGGATTGGCAATTTCAGACTTATATTATCGACTTATATCTTGTACAATAATTTGCACCTGCTATGTTATCTCTTTATCATCTTTAGTTGACTGGTAGAGAATCCCTAAGGAATTAAGTCCGCCCTTGTACAATAAATATATTAAAAGTCCAGAAAAACAGCTAAAATATAAACTTGTAACTTATTAGTCTATGTTGACGTAAATCGCTATTAGTGAAGAGGTTACACAGTAATTCCGAAGCAATTGAACCCAAACACGAGGTTACAGTTAGGATTTCGTCAGTATCTGAAGAACATGGATTTTCCAAATGAATGTCACATTTTCAACGAAAGCGAGTGAAAGAAGACGGATTATTATCAACGGACCATGAACCTAAGCAGCTTACCTACACGACACTATACATTCAGCGTAAGTAGGGTCGTGTTTGTAAGTATTTCATTTGTTCCCAGATGGTTACATACGTCATTTTGCTTTAGCCTAATTACTGCTGAAGCTCGTTAATTGCAAAGCCCCTATTATGCAGACAATGCCGATCTAGCAAATCGGCCAGTGGCGGCAAAAGCACACACATCAAATCAGGCATAGAGCGTGAACTGCCTACAAACAACCCTGTCAATGAACTAATAAGGTTCCTTCTTCTACAAAACGCCATTCATCGAATCAAATAGTTCCGAACCTTTCAATATACACCAAAATACCTGACTATTACACGACACCAAAATAAAACGAGCTCACTTCAATTTAGTCAGATGTCCCCGTGCGGTGTACTGCAGCAATAAAATAAAAATTTCAAATGAAACGGAGTACGTTTCAGTGTTTTCAACGAAAATGTTTCAATTTGAACGCACTCTCCTATCCTGCATTTAATGCATCCAAACTCCTCGCAGTTTCCAGAGTGATGAATAGCTGCAACAAATTATTAAGTTTGCACGTTGATGCACTGCTTTTCGCTTTGTTTCGAACGCGATTGTTTTATGCTGTGGCATTGTTTTTATTTGCTTATCGTTTAATTGGATGCAGATAAAGTATTTAGTTATGCTGACTAGTAAGGGTATGCGGCGCGGAATCTTTGCTGTTTTTCATTTGTGTTGATACAGAGTTTGCAGACTGCTGGGTTTACTTCTTTTTCAGAAAATGCAGTATGTTAAAAATAAATCTAAATCTAAGTATAAAAATCTCGATTTTACTCATTTAAAACGTTCAAAATCTAGACGATCTCACCGACAATTCATGTCAAAAGATGAAGGAAAATCAGAAGCATTTTTGATAGATTGAGACTGAGATTAAATTCCTACCGTTCCTAAAACATCGTAGAATTGCTGTTTTAAAAATCTAAAGATTTTAAAAACTGTTTCATAACTTTCTATGTTATCCAATGTTGTTATGTTCCTACTTTGCAGATAAATTAACACAAATGCTCATATAAAACAACACATTAAATCCAGTAATTCCCATACATACACACTCACACAAAAATAATCTCAATGAAAAGCGTGAAACAGCTGAAAAGCGTCGTATTATGATTGCTCCTTTCAAATTTCGAATACAATTTTAAAACCCAACCACTTTTAAAGTGTAACCTTGCAGAGTTTAAATGTAACTGTTATGTACGTGCTCATTTGGTTAAGTGAGCTCCTTCATTTGGCTGTGTTGGAGGGAGAAATCTGTGCTAATGAGTTGGGCCAGTAATTAGTCATTTATTCCGAGTCACTCAGTTACCTTCGACTGGAGGGTAGAGAATATTTTCCACTGTTTAAGTTATGCCTCCCTCTTTGCATACAATTTTCTCTGGCTGGAATAACAATGTGGAACATAATGGTAGACGTATGTGAGTACACACATGTGTGTGAGTTCTCTTGAACACAGATCTACGAGAGGGTAGTTTGTTTAAATATGAATGACACATTAAATTGAACGTTATTTGAACACATATCCTGACGATGTTCTATCTACATAACTATTAAGAACTGCTTAGGTTTATTTTTTGATTTTTCTTAAGCACAATCTTTTTTAGACTTCGCAGGAGTCTATGTATTTAAAAACAAACTATCGCTAGCACTTATATAATTTTGCTAACAAATAATACATACAATCACGCCTGTATTCCTCAAAGGGTTAGGCAGAGGTGTACCAATGTACACCCATAGTTCGCCGGAATGTTTTAGGTCCCGTAATTGGGGGTGAGCCTATTGCTATAATCGGGGCTACTGAGAATTTCATAGAAAACCCCAATAACTCTTTGCACGACCTGGGAATCGAACCCAAGACTTCTAGCGTAGCAGTCCCGCTTAGAATCACTAGACTAACGAGGTGGTTTACAAATAGTACAACCACGTTTAATTTAAATTGCCAATCTTAACCCATCTCTTTAGGCAAAATAAACTATTAATCTTGTACTATTTGAATACTCATACATTTATCTGACTATTCAAATAGTTCAAAATGGATTTACTAACGTAAATAGTACCACAGTAACGTAGATACACCATTTCATTTTATTATAATTGAAAGTATAAATATATGTATACAGATTCAAAATAATATAACATAAAACAAAAACAATAATAATAAATAAATACTTGAAAAACTAAAGGGCATCAAAAAATTCCTCCTCATCGCCGTCAACTGGAAATGTGACCAAACGACTGGCGGTATTGCCACGTTGGATGGCAATGCTTAGCCTCTGGCCGCGGAAGAATGCTCACAGCAATACCTGTGCCCCGGCCAATGTAGTTGGAGGAACACCGTGGGGTTTTAGTCGGTATGAGTCCGACCCACCCCTTCGCCTTCCCCAAAGCAGAGGCAATCCATGAGGATTCCCCCACAAAAAAAGGAGAAAAGCTAGCCAGCTAGCTATTGAAAATTGTATCTATTCTAAAGAAAAATGCACCCATGCTTGGCCATAAAAAGGTGTAATAAATAATACAAGCAAAACACCAAGTAGGTAAATAAAAGGCATTATTCAAACGATGCATATTATTGTGTCGATCAGAGAGCTGCCGGCAGACCTTTTAACTGAAGCTAAAAGTGCACGCAGAACTAATCTTCACTCTAGGGTTGCCACATATTATAAATATTAAGTTCATAATTTTCACAAGCTCTATTTCTATTTTTATTCTGTTTTTAATAAGATACATATACCGCAATACGTATGTCAGTCCCATCACACCATGAATAAACATTTGAACCATAAACCTAAACAGACTACGCATCATCACTATTTGACTGAGACAGAATTCTATGGCATGTGCCTAAATCAATTCTGTTCAACTACAACTTATCCTTTTGACATCAATGTGGACCACTTTTTTGATGCCCTATGACAGTGAAAGCGAATCTTGATTTAGTGAACGTGCTATTTTTTTTAAGAAATAATGAAATATGTGAGTATAGCATCAAATCACTGTTAAAAAGAGTACGAAAAGACTTATAAAACTAGATGAAAAAAAAAGCAAACAAGTTTTCATATGCGCAGCCCTACAGCAGCAGACACGCTTTTAAGAACAAGATGCACATCTTCGGTAGAAGAATGTTCTTGTATGGATTTGTCTTCTGACATATCCTTTATCGCTACATTTTAGTCACTTTTACGACGATTCTCTAAATTTGACAAGAAACATACATACCATCACGCCTATATTAGATTAGGCAGAGGTGTGCCAATGTACAAGCAGTCCGCCGGTATGTTTTTAGGTCCCATGTAATAGGAGGCGAGCTTATTGCAATTAACCATGCACAAATCCAAACTCCGAGCTACTAATGAGAATTTCATACCAATAACACTTTTGACAAGAAAATTATTTAAAATAAGTGTTTGTAGTAGAATCATTTTCTCATACTTGTCACCTATATGTAGCTACAGTAAACAGAAATACCGTAACTAACACTCGGCAGACATTATGTATACTAATATTATAAAGCTGAAGAGTTTGTTTGTTTGAACACATAATATCTCAGGAACTATTGGTCCGAATTGAAAAATAAAACACGTACTTTTGCGTTATATAGCTTTTCTACATTTTCTCCGCAGCAGTGGAGCAGTAACCAAAGACGTAGCCACGACAGACGAAACCACGGAGTATAGCTAGTATTAGATATTTTTCAGGTATTCCATATTTTATTAGACCCATGTTATGTTACCAGGCACTGGGTAGAGCACGACGAATATTAATATTGTTAGTTTTGTCATTTTAATGTACTATTTGTATACTCATATTTTATCAAAAAAATATTCTTGTTCTTATTCAGAGATGGATTGCTGAGAATCGTTTGTTACCCGTCTGTTGCTAACCCTTCTAATGTAAAGGCACTCAACTATTCCATTTTTGATACAATGCTAATGATAGTTTAATTATTTTGACCAGCAAAGCTGTACTAGAACCTACTCAAAATTCTAGCTGGTTCATATCGTCGCTGACCTATTCCCAGCCTCGCCAGATGCGGTTAAATACCACAGTGCCTGTTTTGAGTACTAAAAATATGGCCGGCACCTGTAACTTTTGAAAATTAAATAAGCTATACAAATTGTAAAGTCTCATCCACACGTTCCGGCTGCGATCGTCCGAATTACCGGCCAGCTGTCAAACACAGACACATCACCGTCGAAGAGGCTTTAATAATAATGAATTACCGTCAAACTAAAGGACGGCACTCGACCCAGTTTTCCAGACAGCCAACACACAAAAACCCACTTTGTCTTCGAACTTATAAAGTTGTTTTTTCACTGTGGGACGATTATTTTTAACCAATTGTCTTGGCTTGGAAGTTTTACTTGTTCCAGTTGTACGTGGGCCTGACAGCGGTGTCACGATCTATGAAAGATGACTTGTACCTATTACGGACATGTTGGGCGGTTTGGTCTAGTAGCTCTCCTAACACTGGGCACTAGGACCAAATACTTTACAAACCAGTGTAGGCTGACATGTTTTCTTTCGAAAATAGCGGAATTAGGTATGTACGAAAATATCTTGGAGTTGGTAAAAGTATCGTTTTGGTTCCATTGTCACGTTAGTGAGTGCGATAAGTGTGGAATAACAAGTAGGATAAGTATGATCTTACGGCTTCTTATAATAACTGCGGAATGACTTTACGTACCTCCTAACATTCTGAAACGAAGTTATTCAGTTTAGAGAATTAGGCGGTATGTGTGGAGCTGGTGGGGATACGTCGCAGAGTAACTTTTGTACAAAATTTAGATTGAAGTTATTTACATACATATTAGTAGGTACTTGGCACAATCATAAACTTCAAATTTTCTCACAACATAAATCTATTGTTTCCATTGCATCAGACCTAATACACGAAACGTTTGTTTGCGTGCCGCAAGTTAACAATTAATTACACCATCTTAGATTTAATTTAATTAAGATTTAATCCTTAAAGTCTAAAATTGAATTAAGGTTGAGAAGCACGACATCCAAATTTTAAATTCTAAGCTAAAACACTTGACCGTTATTACTAAACGATATAAATAATTCAGAAATCATTTTTAACTTATAAGTAGTTCTCAAAACGACGCTTAAGTACGGCATGATGAGAAAATCGGAAGCGACTTACTTAGCCAAGTACATTAGGTAAGATTAGATTAACTTATCTTTACTTAGATTAGTTTGCTTAGGAGAGCTTGAGGAAGTAACTTTATCAAATTTTCAGAATATTTCTTGAAAGAAAATAGTTATAATACGATTATAAATTGCAAATTTTACTGATGAAATTGATTTTAGAAAAGTACCAAAGGACTAAAGACGTTTCGGCGCTTTATAGAATGGATTATCGTTTCAAAAGGTAGTTTGCTATCTTTAGATTGTCTAAGATCAGAGACAACCGTAAATCATAGATGACTTCAGAAAAAAAAACAAACATCTTAAAGACTAAAAGCTCCACTTAGAGAAGCATAATTATCTACAATGGAGAGAAGATAAACTAAATGCAGTTGGTTATACAACCTACCTATATACTCTTTTTTCCAAGCTCTTAATATAAACATCTTTTGCAAAATTGACACATAATAATCAGCTTTTATGTTCTGATACAAAGACAATATCAGATAACGTGGCCAGGGATGGCTCGAGATGGCTCGCGATGGCTCGTGTTGTGTTTCAAATACACGTGTCTTGTTTACCTCGACCTGTAATGACGTAATAAGATTACGTCACTCTTTGAAGGAACACTTACAGGAAATTGAAGGGCTACAGACAATTTAGTACATTTTCAGAAAATGTTTATGGGAATTATTTTAATCGAGAAACAGACTTGAGTTCATCGAGCAAAAGGCATTATAGTATACTAGCTTCTGCCCGCGACTTCGTCCGCGTCACAGTTGATGTGTTATCCTACGGGTACCGTACATTTTCCCGGGATAAAAAGTAGCCTATGTGTTATTCCAGACTATAATCTATCTTTGTGCCAAATTTCATCCAGATCCATTCAGCCGTTTAAGCGTGAAAGAGTAACAAACATCCATATATACATCCATACATCCATACATACAAACTTTCGCCTTTATAATAGTAGTAGGATTAGATAGTAGTATATTAGTTCTATCAATGTCGATGAGCTACTGCTGTGAATCTCCTAAACAAATTAAAAAAGATACTAGACGAGGCTGCATAGCATGTTGTAAAGAGCTCTACTACTACAAAAAACTATAATTAAAGTGCATTTAAAAAACTACTTACAGCATAAAATATAATTATTTTTACACCGGTTCACGCCAAAAAATATAATTTAAACATACCACCACACCTAATTTATAACTAACCCACACGTTGAGAGAATTGTGTTAAAATTATCATATTTTCACCCCGCGAATGAATTTTAAAAGGGGAATTCTGCCAAGACAATTTTAATTAAGTCCCAGAGAGCTCATTATCTTTAGCGTCACCGCGCGGATGGAAGGACCAAGTTTTTTTTTTCAACAAAAATCTTTTATGTTAAGATAGCGTTATCTGGCGCAAATGTACCAACTTATACGTAGTAGCGTTAAGTTTCTTGAATTCAATTTTACTTTTGTAACAACTTGTAAGTGTTTTCAACTGCGGTGTGCTGTTCACATTATTTACTGTGTGGAGAATTGGGATTTCAGTTCGATTGGTATATTGGAATTGTGTACTCTAACTTTATTAGAGATAAGCTTGTGAATTCTTTGTTTATTCGAGAGTTTAAGAACATATAGCATAGCTTCCTGGCTAGAGATAAAACTATAAAAAAATACGATAGCTTAGGCTGCTTAGCTTATTCAAAAATTCAAAAAAGTCAAAGCATTTATTTCAATTAGACCATTTACAGGCACTTTTGAATTGTCAAGAAGTTACAGTTTAACATTGAAGCTAGTTGCTCGTTCCAAAACGTAGGTCTCTATGGAGAAGAACGAACAATTCAAACGACAACGGTATAGGATCAACGAAACACAGAGCACTAAATCTTAAGCAGTTTTCATTTGTCAGTTTACAATGGACTTAAATATAATAGAAATAGAGTTTAATATAACTGCCTTGTTAGCCTAGTGGTCCTAACTCGACTGCTACGCTAGAGGTCTTGGATTCGATTTCCAGGTCGAGCAAGTGTTATTGGGTTTTTCTATGAAATTCTCAGTAGCAGCTCGGAGTTAGGATTTGTGCCCGGTTGAGGCAATAGGCTCGCCCTCTATTACATGGGACCTAAATATACCGGCGAACTGTGGGTGTGCAGTACAGCTCTGCCTAATCCTTCGGGGAATACAGGCGTGATGGTATGTCTATCCAATTACTAGCCACCTTTCATTATGTCGTGAAGATTATACAAATGCATAAAGACTTAAATTTCATTCACCACTGTCCGATTAAATACGAATAACTTGACTGCCAGATAAATATTGTTCGAATATTTTTATCTGATAGATAGTTGCTATCCGGAGAATGAAACTACCCTTAGAAGCGGTTTACAATATTATTTTATTGGTAAAATGGTTGCAAGACATTACACCAGCGCCTTTCTGATATAACTTAATTTTGACGATGGGCTACTGCGCTGCGTGTCGCGGGTTCGATTCCCGCACGGCGCAAATATTTGTATGACCTACAGATAGTTGTTCCGGGTCTGGCTGTTTGTGTATGTGAGTTTATATGGTTGTAAACGCACCCACGATACAGGAGAAATTCTTAGAGTTCACCTTTTGTTTACTGTTAATAAAATGGCAAAGAGGCGGAAAATAGGCACAAAAACAATTTATTTCAATTCAATTTCTATCGTCAAATCAAAAAATAATAAAATTAAACACTGTAATTTTAACCCAATATTGTAACTCGAAATTGTGACAGTAACGTCCACACGATGATGTCATTGTTATATCAGTAATCTAATACAGACTGATATTGCGCTTTATTTAGATAGCCATTCCGAGAATGTAATATCACGGGTAGGCATTTAATAAACAATGTTCAAATATTAAGTATTAGATTTTCGTTATTACAGAGAAATGTTTATAAATAACCCTTTTTTGTTTAGATTCTACTTCGGTATTATGAATTCGATACCTGCAGCAACTTCAATTAAATTAAACCACTAAATGATTTGTTGAGGTATAACTCAGCAAAAAATTTAACAGTTCGATTTAGCAGTGAAAACTAACCGAAACAAGCAATTTAAGCAGTTATTTATTCTCATAAATACAAAGCGGATTATTTAAGCGGTGAATTTTTAAATTAAAAATCCGTTGTCAACGAAGTTATTTTATCCTCCTTGATTAAATTCTGATAAACCGCGTTTGAAGGGTTAAAAGTATAACGTTTTGCGTTTAAATTGGGGTTATCACTTCAAAACGGAGAATTTCTGGGTTACAGAGTAACCTGATATTTTCATCATGATTTTCTTTGATATTTTCTGCCTACTTCCTTGCTAATTATTTATGAACTTTCGATTACATAACTGCAAAGAGCAAAATCAATATTATTTATAGTTAACTTTACGAAAGTATTAATTGGCTAAAGAGCAAAT
This sequence comes from Caradrina clavipalpis, assembly GCA_932526535.1. Taxonomy (NCBI): domain Eukaryota; kingdom Metazoa; phylum Arthropoda; class Insecta; order Lepidoptera; family Noctuidae; genus Caradrina; species Caradrina clavipalpis. The sequence continues at coordinate 15,519,854 of OW052101.1, read as the reverse complement.
TATATAAGAATAGCTTTTACCCGCGACTTCGTCCGCGTGGATTAATAGTTCCCGTTCCCGGGGAATTTCCGGGATGAAAACTATCCTATGTCCTTTCTCGGGTCCCAGACTATATCTGTACCAAATTTCATTGGAATCGGTTCAGTGGTTTAGGCGTGAAGAAGAGACAGACAGACAGACAGAGTTACTTTCGCATTTATAATATTAGTACGGATAACTGAACAAACATTTTTTATGTTACTAGCTAACATACTATTAAATTAATGATACAATAAAATAAATTCTTGTCTGGAGAAGAGACTTACACAAATATTAGTTTTACATAAAGTCATAATAGAGTCGAATCTATATAATTATTTAAATTAGTATGTAAAATTAAAACCGTCGTATAATTTGGGGTTCGTGGGTGTCCAACTCCATCTACTCACGGCCGCTAGACATCGACCTTGCATGGTCACCACTACTATTGGCTGTACTACAGTTAAGTTACCCTGCAAGTGTGAGTTTGAAGACATAATCAGCCTTACTTATAAAGCAGTCTCAAATATTTGAGAAACAGCTAAACATTACTTAGCGACTTATCAGGTATAAGTGAAAATAAGCTGACAATAGATAAGGATTTAATGAATTATTCAATTGAGAAGTAGCTAAGTATTAGTTAGCGTTATTTGTATTAGTAAGGCTGTGTATGTGCACATTGATCACACAACAACAAACACACAAACAGTGTACACACAAGTCCATGAAATAAAATACATGAAATAAAACTTAAACTTAGTTTATAGTAGGTACTTAGTTTGAATATTTTATTATTTGGTTAATCAATGTGAGTTTAACGACTTTTTTTAATGAAGTGTTACTGCAGGACTTGCGTGCGAATTTAAAATAATTAAAAAGTCAGTAAACTGGAGATATGAAAATCACAGTCTACACTCGTTTTAATTTTCAACATCCCATTTTTCGACTTACGAACCCCCAGTAGTTCCTCTAGGGCTCGGTAACTAAGTGGTCCTTTACGCACGAAGTGACACAATTAGGGTCAGTGTTCGTAACTCGGGTCGCGTAATGAGTCCTGTCCCTGATACACGGGGATCACTTGAATTTGTAACTGACCACGGACGGAAGGACCAGAAAATAAAGTTGGTGAAACGACATCTGTTGATAAAATACAAAGGTTCTATTGATTGTTATGTCACAATCAAAGCTCGAGCTATGTGATTAAAATAGAATCCAATATCCTTTCCCATAATCCCTTTGTGCTTATACCACCTTAGCAAATCAAAGCCTTTAACAATTCAGAGACCAAATTAATTTTTCATTCTTTTTACATGCTTTAGTCTTATCATTATCATCATCAGTAGGAAATCCACAACTTGCCAAAGCTCTCAACATATTGTTTTCGGTACACTATGTACCCTAGGTAGTACATAATTAGAGATATATTCTGTAAAATATGACTACAAAACTGGTCTTTCGAAGCTTGAAACTTCAAAGCCTCGAAGCGTGCACACTATTTTCTATAAGTTGTAAAAACAAATAAACAAGTTCGGGGTACAATGTAGTACTAACCTTCCCACTTGACCTCTTTTGTCCACTGCTGATGACATAATAACTATCGTGAGGTACATCTGAAAGAAGCTTCATGTTTACGACCGCCGAGTGTGCAGTAGCCTGCTGCACCGTCAGGCGGAGATAAATATTCATGCTGCACTTTATAACCGCTTTTATTAGGTTTGTATGTTGTTATGTTTAACTCCGTGTACTGTGGTTGTAATTGTGTTATGGTGAAGGAAATATGTATTTGAAAAAGGCCTGAACTTTGTAATGTCATAATTGATAGCAAAATTGTATGAAATGTGCATCTATCGTCATCATCAGTAGGTATGGTAATAGGTATTACACTTAGATACTACCTACATTGACAGTTACCTAGTAACAGGTCAATAGAACAATAACTATGAATACAGTGAAAAATCAATTTTAATACCATGATCCATGATCTTGAATTAAAATTTTAACAATCGCGAGTCAACTGTTTGTAAGAAATATTTCGGATTTTATAAATACAATGCCACAAGAAACTCTTAAAATTCAATACTTCCATTTTCAAGTTATATAAAACCTTTTCGTTACCATCAATAGTAGTAGGTTTACAACTAAAATCCTTCTGTCAATTAGTCTGAGTGAACTCAAAGAGTATCACAAAAGAGGATTGTTGGAAACTTTTTTTAAAAAAAGAAATGGAAAAAGTTCGCTCATTATAACAGGTTTAAGGGCGGCCATTGAAAGGGGGGAGCGGATTGTAGTCCGAACTCTTCTGATTTACGAATGTTGAAGACAGATGTTTGTACCTTCAGCCTATAAATATTCGAGCTTTCAAAATAATACTCTAGAGAAAATGTTATATCTTTCTTATTGTTCTAAGAGATTTTTAAAAGCTCACTAAGATTTTTATAAGTTAGTCTAAAATTCAGTGCAAAATAAATAAGTACTTATGAAACATTAACATCCACTTACTTACATCCACTTGCTAATTAGTTACAGCTTTATTTTTTTATTAGTTAAAAGCCTTAGCATCTAAACAGAAAAGCTTCACAAACATTATGTTTGTTTTAGTCACACAAAAAAAACTCAACAGTAAAAGTTGTGGAACTAATCCTTAAAATATCTCCAGCCAATAAGTCAAGCTTCCATTGTAAATCTAAACACTTAGCCGGCTAGTCTTGGGCACTATCCGGCAGCCGTCAGGGGCATGCCCACTAATCCCCACTCGCTATCTCAGTCTAGAAAAATAAGTTTAATTCCTTGATTAAGGCGACACATTCGTCTCCTAATGTACAGTCTGTTGTCAACATTATCTGACCCACCCTAAACACAACCAAAATTGGACCCTCTGCCTATGATAATAAGGTTTAATTTCAATTTATCGATGAATACAGACACGCATAAACCCACCCAACGTTGTCGGAGCCACCGGCATTATAATTATCATTTTGTTAAGCTATTTTAATCATTATCTCGTTGACATTAAAGTTAAAAACCTTTTAAGTCACCTTACATAATTAGAACCCAATCTTGAATTTCGTGGAGTCTTAACAAGTTCTTGTGGCTTGGCGGTTTGATGTTGGATTGGCGAGGAACAACATGTGGGTTCGAAAACACAGTCCACCTGTTATCAGTTTCTTTTTTAATTTGATTTCATTTCTACAAAATTGTTTGCATTATTAAAGAACGGCCAATATGATTTACGCCTAATAACTTATCTTGTAAACAGGTGGGTAAATTAAAAAAGTTTAAGTTCACATATATTTGCTTCGTGAGGTAGATAATAAATTCGTCTACTTAAGTGACAAAAGTTACACTACGCCTATTAGCATTGACTGTGCACACACATTTGTAAATCGTTTCGCATAACTCGTTAAGTATTTTTAAGCAATTTGGTGTAAAAAAGCATCATGTCGCAGCTTAATGACTATACCAAACATAAAATCATATTTTTACATGAGCAGAATGTTGGAATTAGAGAGATTGGTCGTCGTCTTAATATAGCAGTAAGTGTTTTTTTTATACCTATTTTATTTAATTGATTGTGATTAATGAACGCGTAGTTGGCTATTTTACTATTACATTCACTCCTTACAAGTTACATAAACGGTTCCAAAAAAGTTTTTTTTTTGTTTTAGAGAAATACGACTGTAGCTAAGACGTTATGGAGACAAAGTAAATATTCAGCGGATTCGTCCAGGGGCAAAAAACATCAAGTATAGTCCCGAATGCGATTGCCCATTAGTGTAACCGCAATAAAACACCATATTTCAGTGGAAACAGTGAGAAGGCATTTACACGCTGCTGGAATAAGGAATTATAAACCGGCACAGAAAATAGCATTGACACCTGCTGAAGAGGGATCCGTTTTGCCCAGGAATATTTAAATTTTAATTGAGAAGAAAATGTTGTGATCTTCACTGATGAAAAAAAAAAACATTTAAATCGAACAAAGATGAACGTAACAAGGAACGGTGCGCCATCACTCCGCTACTAATTAATCTAGGATATTTTTAAACACACCATGTAAGTAAATGCTCAATGGATAGATTGTTAAACCATTAAAATGTTGCCAATTACGTGGTGATGTTATTGTCATAAATAGTTTTTTTTTCTATTTAAATGACATGTTTATTCACTACGTATAATAGGCAGCTATAAATCTTTAAAGCATTTCACAGATAAAATAAATTTTCTCGATAACAAACTTTCAAGAAAACATGCCTTTTTTAATGTTTATAAATGGTTAGATTTGATTATGGCATCCTCATAATATATTGTATATTAATTTGGAAATATGTGAGCATTTACTTACTTTATTTACCTAAGTGTTTTAATGAAATAATAAACATTTTAAATTTGCAATTGTTTAGTTTTATTTCTATGCGTTGTCCATTAAAGAACTGTAAAAAAAGTATAATAAAATAATTAAAAAAGAAACACCTGAGCAGAAGCTATTATTTAGGTTAAACTTGATTTCGAACGTAAACAACGATTAGTGACCACAAGACTAAAGAATTTAAACCATATATATACTTTAATAAAGTTTATTCTTGCACAGCACAAGCAGCCAACCTTATCCTAGTGCAAATAGATTATTTTGTATTTTATCCCTTCATTATTATTTAATCACTCCATTAAGACATGATAATAAAAAAACTACCTATAAAATAGACAAAAATAAATTGTAAAGAGAAGTTGTTTTTGCAATTTAGTAAGGCAAGGAAAAATATGTTTGCGCGTTGTCACTGCATACCCTTAGTTAGTAGCATTTGAATACCAGTTTTACAATGAATACAAATATTTATTTTTCAACTACCCACTTAATACAAGTTATGCCAAAATATTACCATTTTAGAAACTTTATATTTGAAGATTATCCGTCTATAGTTCTTTACAATAATACAAGAAATACTTTTAGAATAAATTCTAAATTGAAAGCAAAACAATATCTTCGTCGCGGGATTTGATCTCGCAACTTGTCACTCTCAGTCTTACACACAGACCACGAGACCAGAGTTACTTGACCAAACTCATTAAAATAAGCTATTACACTTATTATATTATAACAAGTTATCAACAAAGATCAAATTTGCATGTGTGTATTTTTATTGTATTTATTTCTTCTCAGTTCTCGAGCACTTGACTGATAACCTCATATAAATTGAAATTAAACCTTATTATCATAGGCAGAAGGTCCAATTTCGATTGTGTTTAGGGTGGGTCAGATAATGCTGACAACCGACTGTACGAACACTGAGCTAGAATGTTTTAAATGGAAATAGAAGTCCTTTTTAAGGCTAGATAGATCAAGTTTTCTATATCTTTATTTATTTTACGGAAGGACAGCTGGGAAGGAAAGTTATCAGAAAGTGCTATCTAGTTCTGAATTGTGCGTTTAGGATGTTGAATTTCTATTTTGTTTTTCAGTTAAATATGCTTATTTTCACCATCTATGTTAAACTAATCTTCATTTGAATCTTCATTATGGAACGCAATAAATAATTGAGTATTGAGTATTGAATATAGATATATTAGATTCTTCATGATATATCCAATATGAAAAAATATATAAAATAAGTTATTCGGGGTCACGGAAACCACATCTAGCCTTTTTTATAAGTTGGTCCTTCGGTCCGAGTCAACAGTTAAATGCCTGGAGTTTCGCATGAAGTTAATATATTAGCTGCTCTCAGCACAACCCGGTCTGGCTAATACATTAGTTTGGACTAGGAGATCAAACTCGCTAAATAATTGAGACTTGTTCGTGTAAGTGCGGACCCCGGCATGGAGTTGTTGCTACTAGTTAGAAACAAGTACCTACATGTGTTTTGCATTTAGTAAAATGGCAGTAAATGTTAGAAAACAGATAATTGCTTTCTGCCAAAATCAAGCACTTTTACTATATGTAAAAACTGTTTTTATGTTTAACAACCTAGACGCTACCAATTTTGACTACGATTAATTTGAAATTAGACATATAAACTTTGAAACTTACTTTTTTTTATACCTCTGAAGGTGGCAAACAACCTAACGGCCCGCCTGATGTTAAGCGGTCACCGCTGCCTATGGACACTTGCAACACCAGAGGCATCACTGTTTCATTTCAAGTACTATTCCTACAAGAAACTGCAATAACATAGAGAAATCATCACAGTAGGTAGCCGGTGCATGTTCCTAACAAAAACTTGTCAATTACACGGAATGTTAACACTCGCCAGGGGGCGTGGCCGGCGTGACGTATGCGGTGATTAGCGCCCGACTGCGCTGGTCACTGAGATATGGCGCTACTCCACACTTTTTGTAAGCTGTAGCTGATGGAAGGTCACGTGTGACTAGTGTGCTTTATTGTAACAATTAATATTATCTAGTTTTCTAATTAGAGGTAAAAAACTGGTCCTATATTCCCCCAAGTGGGTTAGGCAGAGGTGTTCTAATTTACACCCACAGCCCGCCGGTATGTTTTAGGGCCCATGTAATAGGGGGCGAGCATATTTCCAAAAAGTCATCAAATAAAAATCTTCTGTCGATCTTTTGCTGGTTGGCGTTGTTCTGTAAGAGATTTAGACATGAATTCATGCATTTGAATAAATTGTAATTCAGAACTTACTTATTGGTATTTTAAATTGGTAGTGAATCTATAAGTAATTGATTCGTTCGGTACCGATTACTTACTCATGCCCAGGGTTTCTTTAACGCTTTGCATGCAATCATCATCATCATATCAGCCGCAGGACGTCCACTGCTGGACATAGGCCTCCCCTATAGATTTCCAGAAGAACCAGCATGCAATAGTAGCTTGCAACCAAATCTGAAAATACTAAAAGTCTTTCTTACCAGAACTAATCACTATGTAACATGCAGCAGGTAGGCAGACACACAGGTGTGTCTGCCTACCTCTCTAGTTGTGTAGGTACATAGCTCTAGCGGTAGGAACAGGACTATTTGGCGTGGAGCACCTGCTGAAATCAATTTTCTGGTATGCGCACATACACATGGGCCCTCGTCTGCTATATTTCGAACAAATCGCCTTTTCACGAACAAAAATATAAAATCTGTTTGTTTACACGCTTTAATCGTTATGTGTTGATTGAAAAATGCAATGCCCCATACACTTTTGATATGTTTCCAAATATGTTTGATGAAATCAACTGAGATTGAACTAACTATTCAATTTATTTTATTCTACTGAATGAAATATAGTAAAATGTTAAATATGTTATTTTTGGTTTTTGCATGTACTTTACGATATCCATATACCTACGTCGGAAAAATTGGATTCTTTAGACGTTTAATTGAAACACATTTATGTAAACACATAAATCGACAAAATGTAAAAACAACCGTTTATTTTTTTGATTTCGGAGACCCGTTGTAAAACTTATTCATAATGATGAGTACAACGACCTTTTCTCTGTGGATATTCGAGAAGAAAACCCACAATTTTCTTCGAAAAGATAAAAATACTTCACTCGGGTCATCGACCTCCGTCCTTAGTACCTTTCACTACATATAAAAAAATATATGAAATAGACGAAAAATAATTTCTTTTGCGCATTCCTTATTGACACCCTTTTAGCCCTTTAACGGTCGAGCGAACTCTCCTAGAGACGGCTCAAGGGCCACTATTGTTATCATAAATGTATGGAAATATTCCGCTGTATTGTTCCTGAAGGCTTCACGGTTTACTGAAGGTTGATCAAGATGCTTCCACGAATATTATTGAGGAATATGATACACTTGTTGTGGTTTCTTAGTTCCTTTGTACAGGGTGTAATAAGACTCATCATATAGCTGTTAACGTACATTGGTCATTAAACTTAACTTTCAGCAAAAATGATTGCTTTTTTCCGGATGGGGAATCATCAAATGACTTCCCCCTCTCTGGTTGGGACGGGAGTGAGTGTCCGACTTTTACTGACGGAAACCACCCATGTTCCATCTTGTGTCGCGCGGGCGGGGGCGCGGTATCACTTTCGAACAACTCGCAGCCCCGGCAGGCATCGGCCCTGTGTGGCCTGTTTATGATGGTTTTCTGTTTGCTTCAATGATCCATAACTGTTAATGGAAATGGTGGACAAAAAATTTGAGTGATAATTCACCGGCCTTACCAGACGTTTTAAAACGAGCAACTAACTTCAATTTTCTGTCTAACCTCTTGACAATTCAAAAGTGCCTGTAAATGGTCTAATTAAAATAAATGTTATGACTTCGACTTTGACTTCGTCTAGTTCAAATGCAAGGTCGAACGCTTGTTATGACCTATTCACAGAGTGACCTGACCTTGGCACAATAATTATTTTTGACTCATACAGACGCCATAAAGTGTGAATCAGTTATGTTTTTTATTTATATCGGCTTAAGACTGATGTACTGAAATGAAATAAATCGTAACATTATTATATTCGTGAATTTCTTACATATAATTCTATATTTCTCGCATTAAAATTCAATATTTTCGCACAGTGGGTAATGACGCAGAATATTTTTTATCTGTTGTGCATTAATAATAGCTCAGCTCACTGGGTGCCCGGTACACAATCGCGAGCGGCCAAGATCAAAAGATTTGGCAGAATTGAGCGTAAATAAGTAATTTTGTACAGTCAGACACATTGTGCATTATGTGCTCATCAATTATGGTGACGTGAGTATAAATTGAACAGTAAATCGTGTGAGATGAAATCTGCGAGTGACTCGAATACAGAGTAGGTTTTCCATCGAGTAGCTCGATTCGATTAACGAATACTGATCGTAAATATGCGTCGTGTTGGCGACGTTATTACCTACTTTATAATTTAAACTGCTTCTTATGGTTAGTGTAATTACTGATGAGTCTAGTCCATTTATTGGCAGGCAACAAATTGCTTAAAACATGTTGATAATAAAACCAGCCCATTATCGCCCCAAAAGGCCTCTTCTCATACAGAGAAGGCACTAGCATTGATGACCACGCTTGTTCAAGGCGGACAGAAGATTTCAGACCTACATTAATTGTAAGTCCAGAGCTCCTCACGATGTTCTTCTTGCATCAATGTCAGTAATTTCTAAGATAAACATAGAAAGTACATATGAATTGAGTGAGTCACATTGGTACTTTGACCGGCAAAGTACCAACGTGTTCAAACCAACAACCTCTTGTTAAGAGGCGACCGCCTTAACCACTGGACCATCACGACATTTTTTAATGTAAACCTGTTATTCCTCTTTTTATCAAATGGTTACAGAAATCCTTTTCTATTTCAAAATCCTTTTCTCATTTTATTTCTATAATATTTCCCGCCATATTCGAGTGTACTCGAATATTCCGCACTGTCGTATCTTGTTACTTCAAATAGTAACATTTTCCAGTGAATACGTTTAAAATCCGCCGGAGTACAGTTAAACGGCCCTCTGTGCTCGTCTCACGACTGTAAGGCTGGGGACACAACAGTTAATGGCTATCACATCATTTAGTCAGTATATGGGCCTAATTTATTTGGAAATATTTGTACCATACATACATACATTCTCGCCTTTTTCCCATGGGGGTAGGCAGAAACCACAGAACGCCACCTGCTACGATTCTTACATTCTATTTTCGCCTCTTCCACGTTCATACATCTGGTCATACAAGCACCCCGGTTACGAGTACTGCGCCAGTTCGCACCCAACCTTTCTGAAGAACCTCACCAATAAGGTTAGAGTAGGTCTTTCTAGGGCGTCCCGTCCTGGCGTCGCTTACTTCTGCCATCTAAATTCCCTTATGTTAGTCGCCTTTCACTCGTCCTCTCTACAATCATAATATACATATCATATAATGCTCCATATATTTAGCATTTGGGGAATAGGGCACAGTTAATGGCCAGTATTTGTGTGTGAACTTAGCAGAACATTGGTATAACGTTTGTTAAGAGGTTTTGAGAGAAAGTCTTTAGAGTGCCTACAAATTGTTTGGCTATAAATGATGTACTAGTTCACATTATGGGTAAATGCAGAGCATAGTGACGTAAACTACAAGTATAACATAATCATGATATTGATAATTCCTACTGGAGACAATTAAGTACTTTAAAAGAAATAATTTCTTTGTTGTCTTCCAATACCTACATTAGGCATTCTAACCACACCTAACCGTGCTTTTCCTACCCAGAAGATCCAATCTTAATCTCCCTTATCCTAATATGACCCAAGCTAAACCCCGATTCCACCTCATGTACACACGGCCTTAAGTACGGGGTCCGCATGCTTTTAACTGATTGCCGTCGTTTCGGACCGATAGCTTAGTGCCCGTACACGTAACTTTTCAATTTAGACCGGTTAAGTAGCATCTTTGACTTGCTTTGCTAACTTGAAATGTGAACTAGTACTACTACTGGTTCACGGAAATGTTTATTTAGCTTTGTATCTGGTCTACCTTTGTAGGTGGGCCCTGGATTGTATTTGAGAGCTTGTTTTTTACTAGCTGTTGCTTTACTTATGGTCAACGAAGTCTTAGAAGTTCAATCTTCAACCTTCGTTTCGAAATAATTAAGGTTAAATTTTGGCAAATCTTTGATTATGACGAGTTAAGTAGTTGTAGGATTCACTTACGATTAAAGATCTAATCAAAAACAGAGAATATCCATCCCCCATAGATTTCCAAAAGGACCGGTTGGAAGCGGTCAGGAATGGAAGAGACCTTAAAGTCTTTACTATGACCGCCAAAAACAGCACTAACAAGATTCCTGTCTGTAAGTTTGTAAGAAAATACGACAGAAATAGAATGTATTACGTAGATAGTTTTTGTAGGTAGGTACTGTCAAATAAAAAAGTTACTCCTGAAAAATCATAACTACTAAACCAAATCCATTAGTTAGTGACAAACATCAATAATTCCAAGTGGTCCAAGGTCCTCATACATCTGAGCAGTGACGTCACGTCAAATAATACAATAGTGTCACTCGTTCCACTTGCCTTCTTTTGACGTCCGTTCGACCGAGCAATTCGTTCATTGTTTCTTTTCATTCACTCACTCCCGGCCGTTGAATGAACGAGTCTGTTGAACGGGTCGGCTCAAAGACAACTCTTTTGTCGCTGGAGATGAAAAAGCTACGATTGGAAATGTCATTTTATGTTCTGTCCGTGTTAAAATGGAGTTTCTGCACTTTTTGTGAGTGAAAGAAAGAATGCAATTGGCGTAAGAATGGAGCATTTAAGAAAGTATTTAAGTGCCAGCAAGTTTGTTACTGGGAGTTAGTTTAATTAGGCGTGTTATTGAAACCATTCTTGTCATACCAGAAACCGTAGAATTGTTAGTTTTTGATGTAGCTATTTCTAGAAATCGTTCATACACTCACTCACTTTTATTTGCGTAGATATCTAATTTGGTCCTAATAACCGCTAGAGAGTTCAAAGTTCCGCATTCAATTTTTAAATCAGTCAGGGTTCTGACCACTACTTACCCACGCCTTTTCTAAATAAAACACCAGAGTTTCAAACAAAACCTTCCAGTTCTCCGACTTCAATAAACAGATTCCGTTACTTAAGTTAATTCGGCAAGAAATAACCTTCCACATTCACGAGCTGGTCAAAAAGCTATAAAATATAAATTCGCTACAAAATTGCGGGGAAGCTCCTGGCTTTTGATTTTCGCCCGTTTTGGAGGATTAGGTGTCCGCGCAAAGTAAGCGATAGAACCGTTCAATCAGTACGTGCCGGCGCCCATATCCCACGGCTGTACGAATTTTTAAATCTTTTATACTTATCTGGAAGTCGAGGAAAAGTACCTTAGTTTTTATTATAGGCCGCCTTTTTCACTGGTTTAATGAAATTCCTTCTAGCTTATACACGCAAAAAATATTGTTATTATTTTTATTTGCTTTTGTTTTTGTCTTGAGCTAGGTGTTAAAGAGTTACGTAACTATGGTATTTATGTAGATGTACTTAGAGTCAATAACTACAGTACAGGCACACAGTTTTGTCGCGAATGAAGGATTGAGGTAATACTTATTTCGTAGTACCTAGTATGCGAACTAAGATATAACAATTGTAACATCCATTCATTTTAATCAATCCTTTAGGAGGAAATTACTTTCAAAAGGAGCTAAGTGTATACAGGTTTAAACTCGTGTCTGGACGTGGATGTTGATAAGAATTTTAGAAACATAAAAGATAGATAGATGTAAAGGACAGATTGGCCAGAGGTGCTGGAATACGGGCCACGCCGACGAAGCCTGGGAAACGCTGGCGTGATGACTTAGAGGCATTTAATGACATTGACTTTGGCGCAGGAATGAATGGAAGGCTAGGATAGCGGAGACCTTTGCCCAGCAGTGGACAAATGAAAATACAGAATACAAAATAATTTAAGTGCAGTAAAGATTTACGTGAAAAAGTAATTGAGCACTAATTAAAACTCAGCTGCAGCTACACAAACCACGCAATGAATACGTTCATGTACGCATTATCAAGAATTTACGAGCATAAGTCAATTTCAATTTGTGAGTACCATAACCAAAATTGCGAGTGCAACTCTTTGGCAAAAGTGCAGTTAAACTCCAAATGAATGGGCCCGTTAATTTAATTTAATCGCTTTATTCAATTAATTGCTCACGACGACGGCGCAAAAATACAATTTTGCCTTTATTTTTACTGGCATTGGTGATTCTTGATGACTCAGTTACCTGTGGAAATGAGCTTCCTAGCGAAGTAAATCGACTGTTTAAGCCTATTAGTGTTAATATAATGACCGAAGATTGAAGCTTAATTGATCGGGTGATGATTTTAATGAATGGGAAATGTTTTTGATTGCTGACGGCACAGCACATGTGTCGAACTCTTGCACACAACAATCGATTACCCGATAGTATAGCGATCGATAATAATGGCGGCCTGTTATTTGTCCCAATGCAAGGCAAAAGCCTGTTCTCATATAGAGAAGGCACGAGCATAGATCACGACGCTTGCTGAAGGCAAGACCTAAATTAATTATAAGTCCAGGTTTCCTCACGATGTTTTCCTTAGCCGATGTCAGTGACCTCCAAAATAAACCTAGTAAGTACATTATTATAACCCGTAACCTCATGTCATAACCATTTGATCAACCACACACAAACGACAATCCTATGAAAGTACGTATAGTATAATAAAAAGCACAGCAAAATAAAAAGTAAAGGTTGCATAGCCAACTTACAGAGTAGCCAATCCATATAGCAGAGTCCTAAAACGCCTATTAAGATACCCACTCAAAAAGTGGAGAGTTCTAAATTGGAAATGATACGCGACAAACGCAGCCTCATTATAATCTTTTTCATAAGCAAAATAATTCAATAATCCTCATCTTTTTCTTGGAATACCAATACAAACTCATTGGGAATTCTCATAAAATTCTGTATTTCTTAATTATTTCCGCATAGACGACAAAAATGCTGGCGTTCCACCACAAGACAGGTCAGAACAGAAGGTACAGTTCACACAACGAGCAGAACCGCACGCACACACCGACACGCGTGTATGTACAGTCAGCAACAAAAGTAGACTAACATTTCAGATTTTGAAATCCTTATTATTGAGCACAATATCAAAAGAAATACGAAATGGATAAAACTAAGATAAAATGAACTCTTAGGTATTGAATAGCAGTGAATTAAGGTATATCGAGTCTATTTCAATGATATGTAAAAGTAACATTGTTAATCGACTTTTGTCGCTGTCCGTACAGCGATAGCCAGAGTCGCAGAATTTGCAAGAGTTACCGTGGCACCGGAATGCAAAGGGCATTAAGAGGAACACGGATAGGTTTTTGAGTCAGTAAGAGTCAGACACTCCCTTCCGCTCCGCCGAGAGCTAAAAACGTGATATGATAATTTCCCATCGTTAAAAAAAAAACAGCAAGCACACTCGCGACGGGCATTCCGTTGACATTATTATTCGAGCTTACCGTACATAGGCGTCTAAGTGTGGGTGTGTTGTTTGGAACTTCTGTAGCTATCTATTCTGTTGCCATGTTCAGCCGGAGCGGGTGGGGCCATAAAATGGGCCACGACTGACTGATGGCAGCTGCGAAGCTTTACGAGTGCACGAACAGGGCCGATCAAAATACTTGACTCTTGAATTTCATGCTTGGCCATAAAGTAAGCGGTTATTTTGAAGGAATTATAAAATTCTTGCTCTTATTTTACAGAATTCGATATTTATGTTTGGAATATATACCCGTGGATATACTGACGATAATGTCAAAGATAAGAACGTAAATAACAATAAGTAAATTCGTTATTATATCACCAAAACCTTCTCAAATATAAAACGATAATTTTATGCTATTACCGACAAAAAGATTCACCCGATATCTAGACAGCAATGTAGACATGAGAGCTGACAGCCTGTAGCGTGAAGTCAACACATAAACATCGCTTGTTTTACAGCCCGCCGCTATAACTTACTCCCCAAGCTTACAGCATGGATTTGATTGACGTAAAAGCTCATAGGCTACGTGCAGTGCTTGTCAAACGTCCTCACACAAATATAGCACACGGCAGACTACCAAGGAGACGGCTTGTAAACTTTGCGCGATTACGAATTTTATTAGCCTTGATTAAGGTCCAAAGTTGGAAGTTCAGCGTCTTTGTATGAGATACATAGGATATAATATAACTTTATTCTCCATTTGGACAACATAAAATAATAATATGATGTTTATTTATTTATTAAGTCATTGACAACGGATATATAAATGACAATAAATTAACTTGACAACGTAGTAATATAAATTCAATAAAATACATAAAAGAACTAAGCTCTAATAAAAGAGTTAAAACAACATGTTGTGTTGTTTACATAAAAAACTACGTCAAAAATTGTGTAGGTATATGAAAATCGATCGTTCATATTGTCATTCCCAATCAACGTCGAACATAAAAACAGCGTGATCTACCTTGAAGCCTGTAATTCAATGAGCGGCAGCCCGCAGAAGACCTCGGCTACGCTGGATGTCTTACAAAATTCCATTTCAAATAAAGTCATTACGCACGCCCGAAATCCCTTGGAAAACTGTGAATAATGACTGGGAATTATACTGTGTTTTATGCCTCCGCTCCACCGGGCCACGGAGGGGGGCAGGCCAACGGCGGGGGGCGGGGGACAGGCAAATTTTAACGAATTACTGGAAAGATTGGAGCTTTTGCCTGAAAGAATTGGTGTGTGAAATTAGATTGTTGGTTTGGGAAGCTTCACATCAGCTTATTATAACAAAGAATCGGTAAGACGGGCACGTGGCTCTCTAGGAAATATTGCAATACTGAAAAAAGTATGTACAGGTTAAAAAAAACAGCCTATAACTGTTTCAATGCAGAGCAAAGGCCTCTTCTCATACAGAGAAGTCACAAACATTGTTCACCACGCTTTCTTAATTCGGATTGGCGATTTCACTCATAATAATTATATAAACCCTGGTTTTCTCACGATGTTTTCCTTCACCGATGTCAGTGATGTCCAAGATACACTTAGAAAGTAAATATACTTGCTCGTGGCCGGTTGCGAATTTACAACTTCGTGCACGAGAGGTCTACCTTAGTCACTGGACCATCACGACAATTTTTTACGTTCTATATACAGGTTATTAGGTTAAAAACGAATAAACCATTAATTAAATCTCATATAATTAGGGAAGTTACAAACGTACATACAAGGCCAAACAACAAAAACTGCACCTCTGTCACACATGCACCATACAATTACAAATTCACATTAATTAGCTCACAAACTTTAACGCGTACAGTACCGACTGTGCCCAAACAAAACACAAAAATATCATAACCAACAGAACGCCTCACTCTCGTAGCGAAGTAGCATTTAAAAATATCCTTAATTACTTAATTTTTTCAACGTGGGGTATATTTGGGTTCAAAGTTATCAAGGAGGGTTTCAGCTAACATCAGGGGGAAAGCCGTGTAATTATCAAATGAGATTTTTATCTCCCTGTTAATATCTTTAATTTAATCACTTTGATATTCGTGCTGTCCTGGTAATGAAACCTTTTATTAGATGCGTTCTGTATGACTCACGTAGGATTGGCTATGATGGGAGTGTAATGGTGTTGGTAGACTTTTAAATAAACAATGCTAAGCGTTAATACATTTTAGGGACTAAAGACACTTTGCTCGTTTCTGCTCTTCTCCATAGAAAACACTAGTTTATTATGGAGATGCGAATGCGTCCAGCTTTCGGCGTTCGAACGGATGTGATACAAAACAGTCATTTTTATAGACAAAAGCTGAGTTTAGCTGAATAAGTGTATTTACTCCTTATGGAGATATCTAACACAACAATCTTTTCAGAAAACAGATGGCTTCCAAATATATCTTTTGATATCACGCTTCTAAGAATCTATACAGTAGAAGGCTACAGCAATTGAAATAGCTTAAACGAAAGACTGAACAAGATAAAACATCAATCAAATACAGTGAACAGTAGTAACAAAAATATCAACCATTGTAGAAATCTGATATTATTAACATCTGTACTAATGTAAAAAAGTTGAAGAGTTTTTTTGTTTGTCTAAGTCGCATTGGTAAAATATTGGTATATGATAGCCAGATTCATTAGGAATTGTATATAACATCACGCTGCGACACACGGGAGCGAAGCAGTAACCAAAAATATAACTTAACGCGAGCAAAACAAACCACGCAGACGAAGTCGCGGGCAGAAGCTGGTCAGAATATAAAAATAAACGACATCCAATCGAAAACTTATTAATAAAAGCACAGAAGATCAGTAATTTGACGTATTGGCGTCGCTCGTTCAATTAATAATAATCGAAGCCTCAGAATAAATGTAATACCTGTGAGCTTACAGCGTAGGTACACAAATAGTTGAGTGCTCGGCAACAACAAATTCTTTGAAGAATCCAATATATCAGGCGCCGATATATCATGCGAACTATTTTATCCGTTCCTATTCCGGACATCGTATGCAGAATACCTAGTATTCGAGAAACTTTGCCTTGGAAACATACGAGACTATAGACGATTATGGAAGCAAGACAGGTGATGAAGTATAACCTAGGTCTTCTAATAAACCTAAGATTTTTTATCTGAAATAATTCAATGCTAATTTTTATATACCTACACCTAATACCAAGGGGAATGCACTGGCCTCTTTAAATTCAGTTAACAACTAGCTTCGAGGGTCAAGGATTTCAAGTAATTAGATCTGATGTAAAATGGCAATAAAGTTTTTTTTTAATGAAAAGTAGAAATAATTCTTCAGGTGGTGGCTTCAATCCAATTTTAATGAGCATTAGAAATAATTGAGCAAGTTCATTGAATTCTAATCTTTTTCTCATTTTGTTATTCGAAAACCTTTATACATCATTATTTTGCTTCTGATCGTCACAGCATCTTCCATCTGACACACGTTTTCATAATTGGACTGCTGACCATCTTCCAATTTGTAATTTTTACATTTGATTGGTTTGCCTATGACCACTATCAAATTCTTTTCATGATTATGCAGTATGTCGTTCATATTAGTAGCTGCCTCAGATGAAACACGCTAATGCTCCACCATCATAGAAAATACAGTATGTACACTCTACACTATTACAATACTTTATTTACAATCTATTCGAACACAGAAACCTGTAGAAAAAATCAATCGTCCCAAAAACCTCAGGAGCAATAAGTCCCGTATATTACCTCAGAGCGTACCCTTCTCAACTGCCTGTTATCAGTATATTTTCACCCAGGCTACCGTGCAAGTCGCGGCCAATACCTACCACATACTCTTCACCCTCGCCAAGCGATAATAGCCCCACTCACAAAGGCAAAAGGTACACTAGAACTGTAGATGTAAGTTGGTAGATGCATAACAAGTCGGACCGAGGTTGGCAACAATTTACAGAGTCCATTCGTGGCGATCGCTGGTATTATGTTTCTGTTAGATATTTGAAAATTTTCACGTTTTTATTACTGTTTATTGTATGAAGTAGCAGAACCTTTGTTCGCTTGGTTCTGTGAATACAAAATTAATGTTTATACAAAAGGAAATAAGTGTATGAGTGAAAGTATTTGTATGCAACCAACCTGCAGTGTTAATCTGTATAAATCTTCATCCAAGAATAAGCTTAAATGAGCTGTCATCTCATCAATCGATACTAGGGATTACTGCTCCAAACTCACTTAAATCCACTGAGATAGATTTATACATAATAACCCGACTGTACTGTGAGTATATCTTTATGTACTTCAATAATTTGCTGGTATAATTAATTAATAAGGAACCATTGATAAGAATTATAGATTCAGAAGATATCCGCCATGGATATTTCATTAATTACCTTTATTTATTTATTCAAAGGGAATCCAACGACTTATCCACTAATAATATAAGTATTATGAGACGAGCATGCGATAGGATTATGGTTAATTTGTCCCTTATACGTACACAGCACTTTTATACTAAAACGTTGTTCTAAATTCTAATAGTCAACTTTTTTTAATATCATTTGATGGCAAACCAGCCGACAGCCAACCTGATGTGAACTGCTCACCGTTGCCTATAGACCTCTGCAAAACCAGACGCCTTGCAAATGTGTTGCCATCCCAGAGACAAAGTTGAAATGTTTCGTGTCAGTAATTACACCGGCACCTATACCCTTCAAACCGGAACACAGCAACGTTGCTTTGCGGCAGAAATAGGTACAGTGGTAGTACGTCCCAGGACGAGCTCCTTCACAAAAAGCTCTACTGCTACTGAAGCTCTCTACTAACACATTCATATATAGTGACATAACTAAAGACATACCAAACATAAGGATCAAAAATATAGAAACACTGCCTAAATTAATTTATTAAAGAGGCTAACTCAAAGTGCTCTTAACTAAGCATCAATTAAGCGTTAATAAAGTTAACAATTGGTAACACAATTGGCTCAGTTAAGGCTACTAAGTTAATCTCCGGTTCAAGTCGTCGCTGGCTGCGAGCCAGGTAAACCGTGGTAATCATTACTTACACTACTCTCTTTGTTTTATTACGGGTACTCGCGAGTTGCGTTCAAAGAATGTGGTCGCCGAAAAACGAGCTAAATAAACAGGTCGACTGTTAATTGGCCGAAATCCTGAAAATCGGTATTTGCACCCATCACCATGAACAACTTTTACTATAGGACCAACACTGAAATCATAAACAATCATGAAAAAAAAACAGCTTTTTCATTTATTGTGACCGTGTTGTATAGCACTTTTATAGAGGACAAAAGTGCTTTACAACACGGTCACAATATATAGAAGAGCTGATTTTTTGCATCATTTCACTGTTGGTGCCATAGTAAAAGTTATTCATAATGATGAAAACAACAACCCGTTTACAGGTTTTCAGTCAATCATCAGTCAACCTGTATATACAACTGTATATACTAATTACGCATAACAATATTCATACGACAGCGGAAAGCAAAAAATATCTAACTACAATTGATCAGGTTACATAGCCAGCCTTATTAGGTTTGTATAGATTCATACAAAACGTTATGGTATAAACTCCTAATTTTTTCAACAAAATAATGTTTTGAGCATTGAATTATTTATTCATTAGAACCAAACAAACAGACTACAAACAACAGTTTACAAAAATAGAGGTAAGAGTCCAAACCATCAAGTTTTGTAAATATGATAAAGTTGGATATAGCACGACCAAATTGTCGCTTAATATTTTTTTCCTTTCTACGAACTATATACAATAATGGCATTATTTCTTTTATGATTTGTGGTTTTGATGTTTTCTCCATACTCCACTTTCAGTCTAGATAGCTATACGACAATCACTACCTTACCTATCTAATAATCAAACTGGGACATTGGTGCCGCTTTCCAAACGTCGCGTCACAACAATCTTCGTCTTTTGTCACATTGACACAGAAGGGAGGTAACAGTACCCTGTTCTCTTGCCCTCCCTAACACCTCCGTCACCACTAACGGCACCCACAGGGTAAGGTCGCCATTTCACTAACCTCGTCTAAGCCGGCACCCCACAAGTCTCATAATTATCTTAAACGACACCAACCCCTTCGAGTATTTACTTGTAAAGAGAAACATACACTAATTACTCCATCATGGCAAAGTAAAACATCTACCAAATAAAACCTATTAAAATTAGCATATGCCGCGTCCTCGTAATTACATCATGGCGTTTAATTACTTCCCAACCGTTTACCGGCTTAGTACTTAATTAAATACAGACAATTTTACGTGAAAATTGTGAGGAATACGAAATCCTGTCGCATAGATTATGGCGTCTAGAAAATAGCGTGCAACATCAAAAACGACAGATCGTTTTGTAATAAACGGTTGCGATATGATTTAGCTTTGTTTAATGAATTGTAGCTATTATAATCTTACATACGTAGTACGCGGCGTTCTGTGCTTTCTGCCTACCCCCATGGAGAAAAGGCGTAAGTTTACGTATGCATGAACATAATTGTATATTCTGTGTCAAACCACTGAGTTGAGGAGAGAGACAGGAGGTCCGATTGATGGTACTAGACAATGACCAGCTATCTACAATATTCTTACCATCGCAAAAGCTGATCAGTTTTGGAAAAATCGCAACATAATCCCTAGATTACAAAACGTTTGGAACCTAAAACTCGAACAACAAATCGTCTTCGTTGTGACATGTCATAGGAATGGTGAATATGTACCTACGTGTGGAAGCGTTTACTCCGAGCGACGTGTATTGTGCGCGGTCGAAGGCGCCTGACAATGAAAACTTGCCCCCGACCGGACAAGTTGCTCACACCGATGTATGAACGCTGGAAATACTATTGCCACTAAGCATTTTGAGATAACTTGTAATTTTTTTTGGTCTAAGCTTTACAGATGTTTCAACGAATAAATGTGTCGTGATGGCCTATTGGTTAAGGCACTCGCCTCTCATGCACAAGGTTGTGGGTTCGCAACTGGGCACGGGCAATTACCAATGTGACTTTTTCTAAGTCATGTACTTTCTAAGTTTATCTTGGACATCACCGACATCGGTAACCATGTTAGAGGCCCTTGAGGCGGATTAGAAACTCTGACACTAGAGTTCGTGGGGTCGTAAGACCTTACTGCCCACACGATAAGGAAAAGAAAGAACGTTTAAATCTTCTATACGTATACATAGAAATAAATAAAGTTGAAGTGTCTGTTTGTTCCGACTAGTTTACGAAACAGCGAAATTTACACGGGACTTTGGACATTGGACACCAGCAGAGATCTATTTACCCGACTACGGCGAAGCAAAAAGGAGGGATATGAGGTTGACCGGTATGTATGTATGTATGTATGGATGTTCATCTGTTCCCTCATAACTTCTAAACCATCTAACGTAAATTGACAAATGAGGTGTCATTGGAAGCGTCTAAATTGTCCGCTAGTTATAGGCTACGTTATGTTGCAATAAATTGTATGTGGCGCCCTCTAGGGCTCATGAAGATGTGAAAGAATATTTTTTTTCTTCCAAATATGGTCGTGTTGCATATCCAATTAAAGGGCTTAATTAGCACATTTCAAATATATATAAATTGTATTAGTAAATTGTATATGGCACCCTTTAAAACGCACCATAAACCTAGCTAACTAACCAATTTTGTTTGGGAGACCTAATAGATTATTCCATATATCGTGTATTTGTTGCAGTTCCAGTAATATTACGTATATAAATGTCTAAATTTGAACCCCAAAATAATTTAAATAAAAAAGAAGTTTAAAAAACTAAAACCCGACTACAAAAAATTCACGTTCTAAAAAGTATGAAACAAGAAAACATTCTCATCTGAAAGCCGTGGTCGTATGCCACCTATTCCGGTAAAACAGTATGTGTATAGTAATAGAACATTAATCTTTAGCACTAAAGTTTAGGGAAAAGTGGCATACGACCACGGCTTTCAAGATCTCAAGATTAGATATAAAAATACTGTCATGTAGTAAACTGCTAGTTAGTTGTTAATATGATTGTATTAGGCGTGTAGCTCTCGACCCACACCAATCACTGCACACTACAATTTTCTTCAGCAAAATGAGGTTTTCTATCTGGAAACTCATTACGCGCAATAATGACTTATTACATTAGTGGTGTCGTTGAACGCAGCTCTACATCGGGGTCAACTAGTTTACAAACTCGCTACTGTCGAGCTGTCTTAATTCAGTTCTGCTGTCGCAGCCGACCGCTGCGGCACCGCTGCGATTTGCCGACGATAAACTTGCGTTAAACTGTTGTTCACTAGAGTGGGACCGTTTAAAACGGAACTTTTTCAATTATTCCTCTTGTAGTTTATTGGATTCGATTCCAAGCTAGCAAGTTATTTGATTTGCAAGTTCCTGCAATGGCGCTGAAAACTTGTACAACTAGTTATGAAGAGAGATTGAGGAAAATTTCTAGAGATGCTGAGATTGTCTGCTAACAAAGACCTCATAACAAAAGTCAGTCGGTGCTGGGAGGAAAGTATTTTGTACTTGAGACGCGGACACGGACCGAGCCGCCGCGCCGCGAGGAGATGTACGGGATCGATGAGGTCCGTTGTTGACCGAGTTATATCTCATGTTATTGATAACGTTCTCTTTAACCCTAGCTGGAGCAGTCATCTGGATTAACTATCTGATGATTGATGAATATTAAAAAATCGCAAGGCTAGTAAGCCCATCATTAGTGTGCAGATCCTCGTATGTGGTGGATAATCCTTAAGGCCAACTTCTGTCGGTGTGGTGTTCTCAAGTTTCCCGCAGAACGTCTTGCTGCTTCTAAAAGTGTATGAAACAATATTTTCTGATATTAAAACTGTATTTCGAATCGAGTCTCAACAAAAATTCGATTTACTTAGTAACTTTTGTAAAACGTGCCAAAGTTTAGCAAAGTTCCGAACTTGTCGTCATATCGTGGGCAGAATACACGCTCCGCACGTTTGTAGCTAACGTAAACCTTATTCTACATTTGATAAAAGCTAATTTCGATTGCCACATACGCATAAACCCGTTATTATTAAGAAATATGTGATGAACATCAATGTTAATATTTAGTTACTCGCTTCCGAAGTTCATTATTTACGTTTCTCTTGCTTTGAAATTATTCATTACAATATATACCTATTTACAGAATATGTACTTATCTTTATTAATGCTTACCGATATCACATTAATTATTTTTTTTCTTCGGTACATCTAGCTAGCATCTACCTTTACCTATAACAAAACATATTTTCAAGAACCTTCAGTTTAAGAATAAAAGTAGCACTCAAAAGACATTTTCCTCGGTACATATCCAAATCCTGGCCGATTTATGTCGAATGCTCTCTCATAGTCGAAGAATTATTCCGAAAATAAAAACAGAAATGTATCTCAGAGGACAGTTTACCGAAGCATAAAACAAATAGTAATATCTGGTGAACAGGGTCCATGTATCCGGTAGATTATGTTAAATGGGTCGGCCAGTGTTTGAGATCATGATCCGACCACTTATAAAACATAGTTCGGCTGCGAGCTCCATTTGCCCTCTGGTCACTCTAACCGGATCGGGCCGGTTAAATCCGGTAAGTGGGCCTGGGTGCTCGAATAAATCCCCATATTATTGTTATTGCCGGAGCGGATCCCTCCTTTGTATACGGCCGTCTCATGACGTCGTGGCCTGCTTTCTGAACACTATAATTCAATACATGTCATGATGCAGGGGTAGATCGAGACTAAACTCTCAATGAGATTATAACATGGATATAATAGTTTGTTACCAACAACGACTCTAGTTTTTACAATCACACAAAAAATCCAATAACACTTTTTGCTCGACCTGGGGAATCGAACCCAAGACCTTTAGCGTAGCAGTCGCGCTTATGGCGACTAGGCTAACGAGGCAGTAACGAGGTTTAAGTGTTATAAATTTTAGATAAAGGGAATTTTAAGTTAGGTAAAATATTTTTTGTTCTAAGGCTAGTAAATGTGTAGTGTGGTGGTGTGTCATGTGGGGAAGTGAGATGTGAGTGTGTGTGCATGTCTGAAGTGTCAGTGAGTGGTTGCGGGTTGGTGACTTTAGATTGTAATGTACCTATAAACAAATAAATAAAACTAAAATGAAAACTGTCTGTCATGTTAAAATAACAGCTTTTTATTTTACTACATGCATATTAATATTATTACAGGGTACTTATAAAAAATAGATGTATATATTCGTCTGTCTGTTTGTTTTAGTTAATCTCCTAAACGGCTAGACCGATTTTGATGGGACTTTCACTGGCAGATAGCTGATGTCATAGGGGGTAACTTAGACTGCGTTACTTTGGAAAACTCATTTGAATTCCACGCAAAAAAAGACATTCACTCGGACGCAATAGCGGGCCATAAGCTAGTTTAATGAAAATACCAAAAATACCCTCAATTAATACTACTCAAGGCGCATCAGAATCCGGTAGTATTTGGGTAATGCTTTAACAAACATTATATCGTTAGCTAGTTTAATAAAAATACCAAAAATACCCTCAATTAATACTACTCAAGGCATATCAAGATCTATGCCGTAGTATTCGGGTAATGCTTTAACATTATTTAATTGCGATTTACAATAATGTTTATTTATTTATTTACTAGCTAGATAAGCCCGCGACTTTGTTAGCATCAAATGTCCCACGGGAACCGTATATTTTTCCGGGATAAAAAGTACCCTATGTCCTATACCAGACTATTTTTGTGCCAAATGTCATCCAGATCCGGTCAGCTATTCTGGCGCTAAGTAACAAACATCCGTCAGATTATAAGATTTGTAGTAAGTAGTAGAAAGATTCAATAAAGTATACCAACAACATATACATATACATCGAGCGGTGTAATATGTTGTTTAATTCGTGAAATAAAAGCTTATTTTATAACAGGTATTAATTTATTTAAACTTAATTATTTTGCTGCTTTGGCTGCCTACGATAACCGTATTTTTCATAAAATTAGGAAAATATAAGTAACGGGTTACGCAATGAAATCAAGGCCACAGTCAGGAAGGCATTAAAAGAGCTTGAAATTAGGTATGTAATACCTAGAGCATTACGCCTGTCTTTAAAAACGAAAAGTTTATAAACACAAGTAAGTAGAACCCACGCTACCTGTTAATACTTAATAATGTATAGCATGAGATGCACGACATGACAAATACTTGGAAACACTCAGAATTTAGGGTAAATAAATAAAAATAGGTTACACCTCTAGGTACGTGAGAACGGTCTACAACCTTACGAAACACTCGACCTAATATTAAATGTGTAGTAAGGTCCCCCGTGCGAGGAGCGCACAGAGTAAACGGTATCACAGAGACGCGCGACGGCAACTACAAGAGATGTGGAACCTAACAATCGTATTTGTAATACTATCACTATTACTTTTTTTTTGCTTCCTCGGCCAATCTCTTTTTCAAAGACTCCGGCATATCAGAAGGTGGAGGACGAGGCATCTTAGTATATACCTTAAAGGCGTCGTAAACAAACCACTGCAGCCCCGTGAGAGTACCGATCATGATGATACGGAGGGTCAGGCCGCCCCAGATGCCACCGAAGCCCAGCTCTTTTAGAATGGCGCCTACGCTGGAGCCCGGGTCTTTGTTCAGCCTGGACACCAAGGTGTCAGAGGGGTGCGACACTATAGCACATAGCACGCCGGCGATGTACCCTGCTGTAAATGTCAATACCAACTGTTCTTGCTTTGAGCACTGTTCTCTCGGCTTCGGCGCAACTTTTTCGTATAATATCTCCAGGATTTTCTCGAACGAGGTGAACTTCATCATGGTGTAAGGGATCTGTCGGCCCCATAGTGGCGTGAGTCCTTTGAAGAACGTGCCCGCCCCTTCCGTCGCGAGCATGTGAGGCATGGCCTTCCTCATCTGTGACGTGTAGCCGGGCGTCGTCTGCATCCGCACTTTGACGGCTTCCATCGGCGACAGAAAGATATCGGCGAGAAACTCTCCGGACGCTGAAGCAGCTAAGTACAAATATGTTCTATACAAATACGCATTGTCCTCGCCTGCCATATGAGCGTATTTATATTTAAAGTACTCATAGCCACAGAACTTGGCAGAACCTTGCATGGAATATCCGAATGCTGTGGGCGCCCATCCCTTCACAAGGTTCCTGAGGCCGCCTTCTCGATAGGAAATGAGGAACCCTTGCACAATGCTCTTGTACTTAGCCTTGTCAACTTGCAGACGACACTTAACCAGGTCGAGCGGCGTCACAAACGTGTGCGTCAACCCGCACGCCAGCATGCCGCCAATCCCACACAGCATGAAGAACTTGTTGCTGTACATCTCACAGGAGAATTCTTCCTGGCCTTTCTTAGACATTGTGTTTGATTTTGTCTATTTTTTGTGATAATATTACTAAAGTTGGGAAGACACCATCACCACCGCCGTGCGTAATATCTGATGCAGCAAGAGGAATGGCACTGTTATTTCTATGCGGTTTTAAATAACAATAAAATTTTTGCGTGTGAAGATTTCATCTTTAACAGTTTAAAAAACCAAAAACATCAAAATCTGACAGGCTTTTAGCTGGCTATCATTATTATAGAGCCGTACTCAGTGGTATTTATCTTATTTTAGTCGGTTGACGTGCAGTGGTTTACGTGGTTGACTCAGGTTGACACTAGAGAGGCGAGCGAAAATAGAGCACGTCTAATTAAAAAATCAGCATTATTAGGTCTACCAGAGTCGGATGGCATTTTAAAAAGTAAAAATATTATGACTTTAGGCCATAGTCTATATAATCAAAATTTGAGACACAACCCCTGTTGGGACATTTAGATACTTTAAGTTTATTTCTTTTATAAATAATTGTAACTTCTTTATTTTTATTTGTATTGGCAAATAGCTGATGTTAAAAGGAGTACCTAAAGAAACTCCTATTTTAGAAAAATTAATTAGGGTTTCGCGCAAAAAACATAATCTGCGGGCATAAGATAGTAAATAATAAAAAACCGGCCAAGTGCGAGTCCGTACCATTATCTATAAAAACAGCAAAAAAAATTGTTGCATGGGAACCCCCCTAAATATATTTTTTATTCTGGTTTTTAGTATCTATTTGTTGTTATAGCGTCAACAGAAATACATCATCTGTGAAAATTTCAACTGTCTTACTATCACGGTTCATGAGATACAGCCTGGTGACAGACGGACGGACAGACAGACAGACAGACATACGGACGGACGGACAGCGAAGTCTTAGTAATAGGGTCCCGTTTTACCTTTTAGATACGGAACCCTAAAAAGTATGGAAAAAGTTATAAATGGTTGATTGATTTTTCATGAATCCTTCGAGCCGGATGATATCCAGCCTCCGCCTCGGTCCGCATAGGGCTTCAGATGGAATTAGAGAGCCAATAAAACAAAGCAACTTGTTACAATGGTGTATATTTTTGCATTACAATGGTTGTTAATGCTACAGACAAAAAAAAATAAAAAATATCAAGATCGTCCCGGGTATATCAAAATAAAAATATGATTTCCGTTTCTGCTATAAGATTCTAGTAGTAGTCAGCATAATATTTGTATTTAAGCACCTACTATTTACATTGTTTTAATTGAGCCAAACCACATTTAGGTATACATCACAAGAGGTTAACAAGAAACTATAGTAATTTTTTTTCATCGATCATCATTTTTCGTCAAACAACTTTTAGGCGAACTTGTGCCAATTAAGCAGATTTTCATTAAAAAAAAACCATTATTATTTAATTATTCAGGTAAACGACAGACAGAAAAATTTCAGCACAGTTTCTTTTTTCATGTTTCAAATCGATGTATTTCTTCTATAGTCAGTGAAATCACATGCAATTATTTTAACCGCTCTAAATCCAACACTTTTGCACTTGCGTTGTTTAACATGTTCACAGCCGTCTCCGAAACGCGACACGTTTGCAGTAAATAATGCAGGATGCCATATCACCTCGCTCTCTTTCTGCTGCATCCTTTGCAACCATCAATTCCTTGTAACAATGTTGTAAAGTGCGCTGCGCAGCCGCATCAATGCATTTCGAAGCACCCATGTCACCTATGTCAGCCAGGTAGCAATGTCGCCAAGCCTTCGCTTCAGCCGCTTCTTTACAACCGATCCTTGACCCACCTGAATTACGATGATGTTGAGGAAACTCTTTCATTAAAACTGGGTTCCTAGTTCTTTTTTTATATGGTGGTGGAGAGGAAGAATGATACAAAAAAGAGAAGAGCGATCAGCGATCAGAAGAGCGTCAGTGATAGCATGATGGTTGACAGGACGGCATGGAAGAAGAAAATATGTTGCGCCGACCCCATGTAACATTGGATAAGGGCAGGAAGATGATGATGATGATGAAATTAATGATTGTCTAGCAGGGTACAACATTCGTTCAGTTTCGTTCAACTGTAGTATTTTTCAGAGTACTACTCTTGTCGACAGATGTAGGTCCAAACTGAGATGGTAGTGATCGGCAGCGAAGTGGCGAGCAGTGTCAGGCAGGCGCAGGATTTTACTATACAAAGTATCGCTGGAGAAGCTCTCTGGGGGTCGTGCGGTCTGCCAGCAACAGTGCCGCGCAGTCTAGCGACCACCCGCGATTCGGCAAAGAAGCAGCCTGTGGCTCCCAACGACAGAACCTCCGCGTGTGGTAACCTTGCTACTTCTATTAACCAGCACAAACGAACGCCGCGAGCTCGCGCCCCCGCAATGCTGACGTTGACGTGGCATTGCTATCTCGGTGGAATTCAGTCGAATAGATATTGCAAGAAAACAAATTTCGAATTAAAAATTTATTAATTTCATTTTGATCCACTTCACCTTACAACTAAGTTAAAATAATTCTTAAAATAATTATTCTTTATTCTTATAACTAAATATTTCATTATAATAATATTAATATTTTGTATACACATATTTACAAACAAAACTATTACATTGCCTTTAGTC
Source organism: Caradrina clavipalpis (assembly GCA_932526535.1). Lineage (NCBI taxonomy): Eukaryota > Metazoa > Arthropoda > Insecta > Lepidoptera > Noctuidae > Caradrina > Caradrina clavipalpis. Next base: position 15,490,910 of record OW052101.1, on the reverse strand, counting down.
CAGTCACTTTTAGTCCAGTTCCCTTGGCTCTAACAGCGCGTTAACCTCGGAATCAGATGGCTCCATAATACGGTTGGTTACGAAATAGAAACGTTTTGTCAAAGACCAGCTAATTAGGTACTGAAGATTAAAGAAAAGTTCTGGTTAGTAACTTGAAGTTTTCTTTAATCGTCCTAACAATACCCAAATCACAATACTTGTACTGTTCGCTATTATGGAGATTCATTGTCTATCTCCGAAGGTATTACATAAAACCTTCACAAGACATAATTATACATCGTCTTATGACAAAAATGGAATTATTGTATACTAATACTAAGCTTAACATCGCCACCATTATTTTAAATCTTCTGAAGACCTTTTTATTATTATGTAAAAAAAGACATGTTTTTTTTTTTGAAAATTTATAGTAAAATGTACCTATCTATACTAATATTATAAAGCTGAAGAGTTTGTTTGTTTGTTTGAACGCGCTAATCTCAGGAACTACCGGTCCGATATGAAAAAATCTTTTTTTGTTGGATAGCCCATTTATCGAGGAAGGTTATAGGCTATATAACATCACGCTACGACTTACGGGAGTGAAGCAGTATTCAAAAACGTAACTTAAGGCGGATGAATAAAGCCACGCGAACGAAGTCGCGAGCAGAAGCTAGTTATGTAATAAACAGAAGGTTGTATATGATTTAATTTAGATTCATTTGATTTCGAGGTCAATCTCCCCAGGAGCTAAACAATGTAGCTCTTACTCTGTGCTCGTAAAACAGCTTAGAATTCAGTGACTCTGAATTTATTTTTAAAAATACTTTTTTTTTACACAATGAACTTTAAAGTTTTTCTAAAATAAGCAATAATTTTTTATACCTGTTGTATTCTTAAAATATTTTCAGACGTCTGATATATTACTTAAAACTTGTTGGAAAATAGAGTTACAATGTTAAAAGTAAGAAAAAAAATCTAGAAAGTTTTTCACGTATTTCTTTCGGAGTCCGGGCTAAATATTCCGGGAACTGGCTGGACTATTCTGTACTTTTTAGAGAACCATTATGATGTGCCAATAATAATTAAAAAAATATAAAAAATATCTAACAATAACGTATACTTCAAAATAACTAATGATTGTTTGAACTTAAGATCTGAGCTACAAAAATAAATAATTGATTTTAGTTCTTTTCCCTATAGCTGTTTCATATGGACAACTCAATTTAATCATTTATCGATAAAATCAACCGATACTTTCTTAATAAACTCGGATAAATACATTATGTTCAAATAGGTATCAATGTATAGGCAAATAGTAAAATTGGGAATAATTTGTCATAAAGATGAGAATATAGAAAAGAGGGAATGAGACCTTACATTAAATTAGTTCTTTTATCTTAATATTGAGAATAAACTCATTCACTGGCTTTTCATGTCAATGGAAAATTAACTAAGTATTGGCATATTGTTAATATTACAAATAATATCGATCCTATTTTCATACATCGACAAATCGAACGGTGTAATCGTTATCTAATTACGTATTATGCATTCAATCTCACACAAATTATTTAATACTGCCGACGAGGCCGGTCGGGGGCCACGGGGTCCCGGACAGGGCCGTGGGGCCCCGGACAGGGCTGCGGGGCCCCGGACAGGGCTGCGGGGCCCCGGACAGGGCTGCGGGGCCCCGGACAGGGCTGCGGGGCCCCGGACAGGGCTGCGAACCCCGAGCCGGCCCGATGGAAACATGCGGCAAATATTTTGTGGGGACGGCCATATTTTGTTAAATTATGAATAAAAACCCGATCAAAATAATCGCAGTCATCGAATCGATCCTCACATGAACATTAAAATATAACAATTCCGTCGACACATAATATTTAGTCACACATTAAACAGAACCAGTCTATCATTTTAATGACACATCAATTTCAATTGCGTAGGTAGTGAGACTTTATCGATACATTCCAATTCGCAATCCTTACGATTTATGCGAAGAATCGATTCAGATATATTATTATTATTTATTTTTATAATTTACATGCGAATAGGCAGTCGTTGAAAGTTCTGGCAGTGTTATAAATAAGGAGTATATTTACAAGTCTCACTACTGGACACTAAATAAGCAGTTACAGAAAGCGCCTCCCCGTCACCAATCGGTGATCCCCCTTTCACCCGATGCTTAGTTGTGTTGTATAGTTAACTGTGCCCTCATTTGTGCCATTTATCGGACCGGACATCGTGACCTACCTATCATCACACAGCGATCCATTCCACACTCATGCCTCATAGATAATACACAGACAATGTCACTATTCCCGTAAACTTACGCATACCCTGGCACGGTCACGTAGTATGATCGGTTGGTAATGTCACAAAGGCGAGCGCAGCTGTAGTGGCGCTTTCTGCAGCTGAGGCGCGGTCGGTCAGCGCTTGTGCGGCGCCACTCGCACCGACACGTAGAGGCGCAGTGGCGCCGGCACCGAGCCCGCGCCCCGCCGCGTGCGCCGCCGCGTCTCCGGCGGCGCCACGAACCGCGCTTCCAGCTCCAGCTGCCTCTCCAAAGCCGCCTGTCATACAATACAATGTGAATCATGTAGGCTTGTCACTACAGTGGATTAAGATCAAACAAAAAATCTATTTCCAGCGCGACTGCTACGCTAGAGGTCTTGGTCCTTAACTACATGGGACCTAAAAATACTGGGGAAATGTGGGCGTACATTAGTACACCTCTAACCCTTCGGGGAATACAGCTGATGAATTGAAATTGAATGAAAAGATTGAAGCTGATGCTAAATTACATTGAAACCCATCACCGTTCCTATTAAAACAATAACATTAATAGTTGTAAATATAATAGTTGTCACCTCCCTACTTGTATGTACTGTTCGAACGTGTCCAAAAAAGAAAACATCACCATGAAGAAGGAAAATTATCGACTAACAAAGAAAGTAGTTACATTGGACAGTTCTTTTCTATTGGCAGTGGGCAGGCTAAAATGCCTCATTATCTTATTTCATATTCATATTCGTTTATTTGCATTCCATAATGTGCATAAAGATGTTATAATAGGCTTATAGCTAAAGTACAATTATGTATTATTATTTCCTTTCATGGATGTCAAGAAGACATGATTTGTGATGCTGCCAGATTCTTTGTGATGGGTATCAAATGCAGTGATACCAGGATCTTAATATCTCCAGCGTACTTGGCTAATCGCCACTAAAAAATTCTGTCTAGTGAAGTAAATTAGTGTTGCCAGAATAATATAGTCATGTTTGTATTTAGTGTCAAGGAAGAATTACAGATTACTGCACGCCCAACATACCTGACTCTTCAAATGTTTCCTCAACCTCAGCGCCCAGGCGCCGTCGCGCTTTGACAGCACGAACTCCTTGGCGGGGTCCCCGTAGGCGACGCGGTAGTGCGCGCGCGCGCCGCCCTCCGCGGGCACCAGGCGCAGCAGCGGCGCGCGGCCCCACGTCTGCTGCGGGGTCGCCGTCACCACGATCAGCTCCGCCTCGGGCTCCAGGAGCGAGCGGCGACCTGGCGGGAAGGGAAATCGAAGTAAGATAAGGGTGGCACTTAATAGCGTAGTAGGCAATAATAGTTTTGCATTTGTGTCAAGTTTCGAGTTTATAAGCGATGAGATTTTTCATACAACCTAAATGTCCCCTTTTTAGTAGATGATTTTTAAAAGCCTTTTCCAATCCAACTGATAGTTTCAGTGGTTAGCGCGTTACCCATTCAGTGCGGGCGACGAACATGCGCGTTTGTCTGACGTTTGCATGCGTGTTGCCCGCACTGAATGGATTAAATAAACAAACGAACAAAAAAGCTGTTCAGCTTTATTATAATAGTGTAGATTATTAACGTTCATATTAAATTATAATACAACTAGCTTCTGCCCGAGACTTCCTCCGCGTCTTTGATATAATTATCCCATGGGAACTATACATTTATGCGGGATCAAAAATAGGTATCCTATGTGTTATTTCACAATACAATCTCAGTGCCAAATTTCACCCAGATCCATTCAGCCGTTTAAGCTTGAAAGAGTAACAAACATCCATCCATCCACACTCACAAACTTCCTCATTTATAATATTAGTTTAGTAGGATATGGTACACTTACGTCGACTGCGCCTCTTGCGTTTCCTGACTATCATGGTGCCGTTAGCGAACACGATCGCCTCGTCCGGGGCCCTTCGTCTCCGACCGTTCACCTATAAACAATCATTGTGTCGATAACACTTGCGACAGCCAGCGGTTTGCGAATAGTTTGGGACAAGTTATACAGAATCAGAGTTATGACGACACTGTTAGCACAGTGGCTGAGAGATTGGCTCCTGCGCATTTTTTTTTTTGTTTTTAATATGAGTAATCATCAAATAACTTCTCCCGCCCTGAGCGTGGCGGGAGGGAGTGTCAGACTTTTACTGACTATCACCCATCTATGTTCCTTCATGTGCCCTTTGCGTTCCGGGGGCGCGGTATCTCTTTCGAACAACAAGCAGCTGACTCTTGTGCTGTGTCGCAGGTTCGATGTCCGCAAGGAACAAAATATTTATATGGCTTATAGATAGACGTTCCGGGTCTCGTTGTTTGTCTATGTGAGTTTATATGTTTATAAACGTACCAAAGATATAGCTGAAAATCGTAGTGTGGGACAATGTTTTTTTTTTTAAATACATCTCCAGGTTAATGCGTTACTTAGTACGAATGAACTTTAAACTAGAATCGATGTAATATTATACTTGAATCAGATTATCTAATACCCCGGGATAAGAGTAAAACTACTATAGTGAAGTACTTATAAAATACTTGGTGATAATAAAACGACCTCGGTATCCTCTATATTAGCTGTTTACAGAATGTGTTTGACGAAATCTACATAATAATAATGTATATTGCCACATACGAACTGCAAATGACATATCCTCCATAGTTGTGAAAAGTTCTCCGCGGCATAAGCTCAATATCCACCATTGGGAAGTAGCCTACTACGCACAACAGTCGTTTACTCAGAGAATACTACTTTTTCAATGGAGGACAAGAAACTATGCACCCTATTCCTTATACCTCTAAATTTGAACTAAGCGACCTTTTAAAATCCCACAACATCGTCCTATCCTTGGTTTTGATAATCTAAGACAAGTACAACTAAGAAGTGTTCACTCACCTTACAACTGAAGCAACCTTCAGTAGATATCAAGTCTTTATCTCCTCCGATCTTGTACTGGTCCCTGACGGGGAAGACCGGGGCGTCTCCTATGTCATCAGGCGGCAAGGCGCCGTCCAGCGCGGTGAGGCAATGTCCTGCGCCAACCAGCTGGTACCCAGCGGGACACCCGCACTGGTAGGACTCGCCGAACGAGTTGCAGCCGTACAGACAGCTCGCTGTTGCACAGCCACCGGCCAGCTAGGGGAATATAGGGGTTATAATAAGAAATGTGACAGTTGGTAAGCTAGGATGAACAAATAAGTACCTATTCTTTGACTAAATTCGCTAAACTAAGCGCTTACTACATTAAGCGCCTACTACATGTTATAAAAGTAATATATTTAAAGTTACAATTTACTTTTGTATCATTTTTGTCTTATAAAATACAATAAGACATTTTAAAGGTTGTGAAAGTTCATTTTTGTACCCGCACTATTCCTAATTTGACAGTTTATTGTTTTTGAATATTCTGCATTGAATGTGGCGCAAGTATAAGTAAGTTGTATTTGACGGTTGGTCCTTCGATCCCAGCGATACAATCTGAACCGTGCCTCTTCAAACTGAACACTTTCCTAAGATCATTCGAATTTCGATTACTACATTATGCTCATTTGAAAATATGGTTGGCGTATACCGTTTGTGATAACACCACGTCTATTTATTCGGGTCCTGGTCCTTTCGCCTATTGCCATTACATTAATTACATTCCCCTATTACATGGGACTTAAAAACACACCGGCGAACTGTGGTTGTACATTGGTTACAACACTTACACCTCTGCCTGACCCCCTTCGGGGAATACAAGCGTGATGGTGTGTATGGTCCTTTCGGCTTACCTGAAGACACACGGCATGTCCGGCATCCCAGCCGTACCCAGAGGGGCAGCCGCACCGGTAGGCGCCTCCTACGGAGAAGCACGGCGACGTGCCGCACGGCCCGGCGGAGCACGCGTCTTGCGGGGGACACACACCGCTTGAGGAGCGAGTTGTACCTGGGACACACACGAAATAGATAAGTTGGTTAGGAATCATTTATTATGTACTTTATCCACCACCACGTGTGGCACTACTACCTAAAACTTTGTTATTCCATCACATTTTAAGACTTGAACATTTAAGAAATGAATGTGTAAAAATATATTTTTACGAAACTATCAAGATTGAAAACAACTCCATCTATTGATTCATCTGTGAACTACGTATTAAGCACACACAACCCTCGTGCCGCCGTGTTACTGATGTTGCTCTGTTTTTATTTTAATATAGCTCTATAACGGAAGTAGTTTAAGGGATTGAAATCTATGTCGGAATAGTTATCTACTAGATACTTTGCTACTTTTTTCACAAGGAAGACCCATTCAGTTATAAAACTCTGCTGGAATTAGACCTATTTGACGCAGCATTTTTGATTACATATTTAATTTAACGGATGATGGATATATATTTTTATTTATCTGGGTTCATTAACTGTGCAAAAAAAGTCTTAATATTAAGTAAAAACACATACCAGACGGACAATCGCAGCGGTAGCCTCCGGCGTAGTTGCGGCAAGGCGACTGGCAGCGGCCGTCGTCGCACTCGTCGCGGTCGAGGCAGCGCGCGCCCGCGAGGTCGAGGCGGAACCCGCGCGGGCACACGCAGCGGAACGAGCCCAGCAGGTTCACGCACTTGCCCGGCGGCGGGCACAGCCCCTCCTCGTGGCACTCGTTCACGTCTGTGGGGGGAAGCATGGTTTTGTAAATAGGAATTCAATGTTCTAATGATAGCCGTAGCCAACTAATATACGATTTCCACGAAACGGGTGCTGCAGGCTTTTAAACGTGCTAAAGAAAATTCCTACCTAAATTAAAATTTAAAATTAAAATTTCTGCCTACCCCCATAGGAAAAAGGCGTGAGTTTATGTATGTATGTATGTATGTATGTAAAGAAAATTCAGGCTTTTACATAATAGTTAAAGTTCATGTTTATATGAAATTTATACTGCAAGCAAGCAATTACGGTACTCCATTTACACTCTAGATACATTCAAAATTTCCCAGTAGAATTCCTAGTTTAAAATATTACCAATCCCAAAAAAAGAATGTAGGTTATGCTGAGAAAAGCGGCATTGGAATTCTTTGACATTGGACTGAGTAAAAGTATCTAAAATGCTGACAACTCACCAACACAAGCATCACCCCTCTTCTCATATCCGTCTTGGCACGAACATTCATAAGACCCCTCAGTGTTGCTACATATCTGCTGACACGTGTGCGTTCCTCGTTCGCACTCGTCCACATCCCGGCAGTTGGCTCCGTCCTCATCCACTTCGTAGCCAGTCCTGCAGAGGCACTCGTACGAGCCCTCCGTGTTCTTGCACAGCTGCTCGCAAGGCGGGGGGCGCACGCTGCACTCATCGACGTCGGCGCACACGTCGCCTGCTGCCTTGTAGCCGCGGCCGCACACGCAGCGGAAACTAGGGACAGCGAAATTGTTGTTTATTATGCTAAGAGCGAGATTAAACGTCAAAAACCAACATTGTTTGACGGATAGCATTTGAGCATGCGTTTTTTACAACTATTTAAAACGAAAACAAAGTTACTTGGTAAAAAGACTTCCATTTAAGCTAAACGACTTAATGAGTCTAACATTTATATATTACTACTAGCTTCTACCTGCGACTTCGCCCGCATCAAATTTTATATACTACCCCACGGGAACCGTACATTTTTTCGGGGTAAAAAGTATCCTATGTGTTATTCCACACTGCAATCTATCGTTGTGCCAAATTTCATTCCGATCCGTCCAGCCGTTTGAGTGTGAAGAAGAAACAAACATACAAACTTTCGTCTTTATAATATTAGTGTAATGGCCTCCCGTTTGTCGAAGACAATCGTAATCCAAACGTAAAGAAAATAGAAAAGCTAAGTCTATACACAAGCTTAGAAAGCAACCAACCTGCCAATAGTGTTGACACATCTACCGGGCGCGCAGAGTCCCGGCATGGCGGCGCATTCATCCACGTCAAACATGTCCATTCCGTTCCCGCCTATTCCATGGTTCTCTCCCGTCAGTCCGGGGATGAGCCCCGTGCTGCCCGGGCCTCCCATGCCCCCTCCGCCGAGGTTGACAGGGGAACAGAGTTCCAGCCGTTCCGGAGTACCAGGTTGTGGGCACAGCTCACATTCCGGACCCCATGCCACGCCAAGAGTACAGCAACATTGAGCCCTGGGAAAATTATTGAAATTAATGAACTATAAAGTGGGATATTATAGTCTTGTGACTTTTTTAAAGGTATGTCTGGACACAGCAGTTTGAGGTGATTCGAAAGGTGTCTTATAATAAAACTACCGACTAGAACATGACATGTCTTAACTTATGTATGTATATTGAATATGTCTGTATCATATCAAAGGTCGAAATGAGCTACTTACTTAGTAACATGAGCAGGCGGGATGGGCGTGGAGGCGATAGACCTTGGCCAGGGCTCCGGCATGCAGCGACCTGACACCAGTGACCTGTGGCACATGCCTGTGCGGTGATCTGTTGAAGGTGGAAACAGTAAAGGTCAACACAGTAGAACGCTTCGAGTTTACCAACACATAAATACGCGTGCGAACTTGCAAATATAATCGATGACTGCCGAAGCGCATTTCTGGTAGTCTAGCAAACTACCTGCGACTTCGTGCACGTGGCTTATTTACCACTCCGCTCATGTGGGTCGTAGCGAGATATTATATAGCCTTTGTTACTCAGTGATAATGCAGCTTTCTAACGGCAAAATAATTTTTGAAATCGGTCCAATAGTTTTAAGTTTATTCGTTACATACAAATCTTTCCTCTTTATGATATTAGTGAAGATTACGCCTGTGTACTCACCAATACAAGCCATTCCATCCTCACTGGGTTCGTACCCTGCGTCACAGTCGCAAACGAACCCTCCTTCAGTGTTGATGCAGACGCCGGGGGAGCAGCGGTCCGGGTCCTCCGCGCACTCGTCAATGTCCTCACAAGCGTCTGGCGCGTCGTGAGCTGATGATGTTCGTCTGTACCCTGGGAATAAGAGAGATTTGATAGATTTATAATTACTTAAGGTAAGGGTTTAGGTTGTAAAATGCTTTTAGACCACCAGTGAAAAGACAAGACCTGTGCAACTTACTGAAGTTGCCGTTACATTAGTACCTGCTTGTACCACTTGACATAACATCAATTTAGGTTTAATAAAAAGGTATAGCTGATTGCGTAAAGTTTAAAAAAAAATACTACATGCTTTTTTTATTTGATATAAATGATAGTATGTATGACACACTGATTCGTTGTCTTCTGAAATGTTAGAAGTGACCATCTACGATCATAATATTGGTGTTAAATATTACAATTGGTTTAGCTTCCATTTCTTAATTCGTAGCACTTAGCACATGTTGTAGTACTATGAGTGACTTTTATTGTTGATAGATCGTTTTTGATATTAGCATATTTTTTATGGAATTAATGTAAATGTACAACATAATGTAATACGTTTTTTTAAAAGAGTATGTATGGAGTTTCTTGCCCGTTCTTCTTCATACGAAACTACCTTTTGAAATGGGCAACTAGATTCATTATTGATTCAATAGTTTTAGTTAATTGACGTCCGAAAGTGCCTTATAATGGTCTCAATTGGAATAAATGATTTGACTTTGACTATGTATTAAGAACTTCTGGAATCGGGAGCGAATTGCCCGCAACGTCGTTCTCGTGGCTTATTTCATCCGCGTTAAGTTACTACTCCGCTCTCCTGAGTCGTATCGTGATGTTATACAAGCCAAAGTTACTCAGGAATAATGCAGTTATCTATTGGCGTAAAAAATGTTCAAATCAGTCCAGCAGCTTCGAAACCTATTCGGTACACACAAACATAAAAGTCTTTCCCCCTCTTGATAAAAATGTCTGTCATGTACTCACCTTCGGGACACTTGCACACATAGGACCCGACGACGTTCTCGCAGGCGTGCGGGCACACCTTGTTGTCCTGCGCGCACTCGTCGATGTCCTTGCAGTGCACGCCGTCGGGCGCCACGGCGTACCCGTACGGGCACGTGCAGCGGAACGAGCCCGCCGTGTTGTGGCACCGGAACGTGCACATCGCGCGCCCTTCCGCGCACTCGTCTATGTCCACGCATGTCTGTGACCACGGTGTTTTAAGGTTAATGTTAAAGTAAATAGAAGCTTGTAAAAACAAGAAGTCAACGTACGGTGTATTGTAATGAAAGAAAAAAGTCAACGTGTATTGTACCTACTTTCACCAAAATCGCTAAATATAGTGCCTAAATATATTTCAAACATCATTGCATCCCTGTCACATATCATATTAGAGGGTGAGAGAGACAGAATGATAGATAATTTAAACAAAGTTCGCGCTAAACATGTTTAGTGATTTGTGGTGAAAGTGCGCCTTACCGTTGCAAAAATTGAGCGTATATTTCTAGCTCTTCCCCAATGCAAGAAGACCGTGCATTACTACACATTCTATAAATTCTTCATCATCATTGATTGATCAAAGTAAGATTCGATTGTTGCCATATTATGTTATCAGTGTTTTATTTTTAGTTTCGAATTCGAACTTTTCTGTACATATATTATGAATCAATCGCTACCAAATAACCTAAAATAAACCATAACTAAGTCTTACCTGCTCCGGTCCCTGCGTGAACCCAAAGTTGCATCTGCACTCATATCCTCCAGGGGTGTTCGTACAGGTTCCGTTGCCACAGATCCTCGGGTCCGAGGCGCACTCGTCTGCGTCCACACAAGTGAGTCCAGTCGGGTCCAAGGTATACCCGGGCGGACACTCGCACCGGAAGGACCCGTCCGTGTTGATGCAACGACCACCCTTGCACACGTCTGGACGAACTTTGCATTCGTCTAAGTCCTGGAGAAAGAAATGGGTCTTATTAGGGAGATAAAAGCGCAGATAATATTTTTAGTTAGACTAGAACTGCTTATGTAACAATCCAACCTTGGTTAATGCTGCTTTATGTTTCTGGTTATACGTAGATGACTGGCTACGGGCTACGTGTACAGGCTACGCGTATAAGAAACTCAACGTTTTGCTTGTTATTAGCAGGATCATTATTCAATCTAGATACAAACAGATTTTTGGTGCATTCTAATAAAATTCTTGGTTTCAACATACCTGCGTAAGATTCGGTCGGCCCATTCCACCTTGACAAATTCGAAGGAATTCAGGAGAATCGGGAGCCGGACAGCGTTCGCAATATCTACCCCAAGCAGCACCTGATTGAGAAAAAATGCTTTTCATTAGGATATTAAGTCTAGAACCTAGCACAAAGTTCAGTTTTATCAAAAATAAACAAAAAACATTTGCTGGTCTAAATACTACAAGGATAACTTCGTGCGATATCACACGAAAGATTGGCTTAGAGCATTATTCCTCATATTTTTGTATGTACGAAAGTAAACATAAAAGTTACCTTCAGAACAGCAACACTCGGGTCTTCCGAGCTGCAGAGGCCTGGCTCGATGGCATCTCCCTGAGTCCCACTCGTCGTAGCAGAGCTCCTTGCGTTCATCCACACAGATAGCAGCCGCCTTGTCGAACCGCCAGCCGGGGGGACAGTCGCAGACGTACCTACACATCACTTACATATTAATGAAAGTAAATAATCCCAAAAAAGAGGCATTACACCAGTTATATAATGAGGCCTTTTTTATTCGAAATGGGTAAGCTGTTGACTCTAGGTCAGAGGTGACAAACACAAAGTCAACAATGGAGTAAGCTTACTCAGAAGAAACCTGTTCACTCTCACTTTGAAGAGTTTAGGGTTGAATGCGTTCGGAAATACAGACGCAGATAGAGAGTACCACTCCTTTGTAGTGCGCTTAATAAAACATGTCAGAAAGACGAGTGGAGAGCGTCCGATAATGTCTAGAAACTATTTGAATTATATTAACTTCCAATCCTTGCACCTAACCTCCACATACCGTAAGGTAAAACTTACCCTCCATTAAAGTTCCTGCACTCGCCGCCGGCACACACGTACTGTATCTCTTTGCACTCGTCACGGTCCACGCACCGCCTGCCCACAAGTCTCCAGCCAGCACCGCATGAACATTCGTAACTGGAGAAACAAACAGATAATTTAGGAGATAACCTCTTGACAATTCAAAAGTGCCTGTACATGGTGTAATTGAAATAAATGCTTTAACTATGACTTTGCCATAGAACTTGTCTGCTCAAACCTTTCGGGGAATACAGGCGTGATGAAATGGTCATAGAAAATGTTGTTGGAAGCTAATGTAATGTTATGAACCTAGACTCATTTTGACTAAAATCACTAAACATAATTATTTAGCGCTAAATGTTTTTAAATTATCATTCTGTCTTGGTCACCTTCTAACAATGTGACAGGGATGCCAAGATGTTCTAAATACGTTTAGGCAGTAAATGTATTAAGAAGAGGGTCTTAAACTTATTAAAGACCTCACTCACCCTCCGTTAGTATTAGTACAGGACGGCGACCCATCTCTTCCACACGGATGCGACAGCTCAGAGCACTCGTCTACATCGCGGCAGTGCCTCGCGTCAGCAGTCAGAGCATAGCCAGGCGCGCACTCGCAGCGGAACGAGCCCACCGTGTTCCGACAGCGGCCGTTGCGACACACCATACCACCTTCACGACACTCGTTGATATCTGTAGAAAGCAATAAAGTATCATCATCTACTTAGCCTTTTCCCAACCTTATGAAGATGATGATGCAGCTTCAGTGTTTTACAGCAGTGTTTTACATGGAGCAACTACCGATCTGACCTCCACAACCCAGTTACTGGGCAACACGACACCTCTTCGTAAGACTGGTTGTCAGACTTCCTGGCTTTTGTCTATCTGTAACGACTATCAAAGATCTACGAATGCAGGTGGAATCAACAGCTTTACGTGCTTTTCGAGTCACGGGAGTGTCACACCACCAACTTCCTAACTCCGGGTTACTATTGAGAACTTCCTATTGGAAAAACCCAATAACACTTTTTGTCCGACCTGGGAATCGAACCCAAGACCCCATGCTTATTATGCAGGGTTAAAGCAACAAGGGTGTTTGTTATTTATTCTAGCCTTTGCCCTATTGTATCCTAATTCAGGTCCAACGCTTCGTCGCAACTGAATTCTCTGATATTCCAGTCTTTTTGAGTGACTCACCGATACAATCATTGTTGGCACCAGGTTTGAACCCATCATCACAGTGGCACATGTAAGAGCCGGGCAGGTTTTCGCACGTGCCGTTACGACACATCGGCCGCGGTCGCGAGCACTCGTCCACGTCTCGGCACACGTTGTCGCGGAGAGTATAACCTGGCTTGCAGTCGCATCTAGAGACAAGGTATAAATTATCTAAAAGTAATCGAAACCATGTACACAATTTTTTTAAGCTAATTCTTAACAGTGTACCCTGTCTGTTGACATTAATGTCTTTTAAGACTAGCCTCGCCGTCTACCATGAACACCTCGTCAAAATAATAAAACATCCACACACCTGTAGGATCCAATAGTGTTTCTACACTCGCCATGCTCACAGAGCCTCTCGTCTGCGCACTCGTCGACGTCTTCACACTCGTCCAGCGAGGCAGTAAGTTGGTAACCGGGCGGGCAGCGGCATTCGTACGCCCCGGGCAGGTTCAAGCACTGGGCGAGGCCGCGACAAGGCGTGCGGTGCAGGGCACACTCGTCGATATCGCGACACAAGTGAGACGTGTTGTCGTGTTCGTAACTGAAGAAGAAATTACATAAGATAAAGAATAAAATAATGAAGTTATTCGTAGCTTCGTGCTTTGATTTTGCATTGCAGTAAACATAGTTTACCCACAAACTGCATGCAATATACAGGATAAGTTTTTAACCAGTGCGTAAATTTTTTTTGGTAGTTCAGTGTCAGTATTAGAACACATTTCCGTGTTTAGTTAAAAAAAAAAAAACAAAAAAATTTCATCCTTATCCGAGTTTGAAATAAGCAAAACATCCAGGACATAATCTATTCGCCATACTATCAATGAAAACTCGCGGCCGCCGCCGCCGCCCGGGCGCATGGCTGGGGTGAGGGGGTGGGGAATGCGCTAGCGCCGAGTGACAATGAAATATGGTTTTTAAGTAAACATGTTTCGTAAGCGATAACTTTTTTTTTTAGTACTAAGACATATCAAAATAAAATATACGTGTTTAATAAAACGTGTTGAAGTTTATTATGGCAAAATTTACGCACTGGTTAAAATTTTTTCCTGTATATGCCAGCAACATAAAACTAAATTACCACGACAATGTTGCGCAACATTTACTTGACTTAATATTAATATTTTTTTCTTACCCGTGATCACATCCACACTGGAAGCCGGTCGCAGTATCGTGACATGTACCAGGCTTGCATAACTGCGGCATGATGTCGCACTCATTAATAGAGTTAGTCTCATTAGTCATAGGGTTGATGTACTCTCCAGGCTTCTCTCCGCACAGCGCCATGTGCTCGTGGGACCCCTTGTCCGGGCAGGGCTCGCAGGGCGACCCCCAGGCCTTGCCCACGGAGCAGCAGCATAGGTACTTAGTCTGAGGGACGCCGGCGGCGCCGGTGCAGTGGCCGGTGTCGGGGTCCCAGTCCATGTAGCATTGACGCTGACGAACGTCCACACACTCCTCTGAAATTTGAATGATGAGTGATGTATTATTGACAAGTTAAAGGAACAGACTTGGAAAACACAAGAAATAATTTCTTTAGGCATGTATTCAAATAGTAAGCTTGTTTGATAAACTAGAAATAAGGAAGTTTCTCCAGACAAAGTGGACCTCTGGAAGCAATGTTCAATAGAACTCATACTCACTTCCATTGGGCATAGCCACATAGCCCTCCGGGCACAGGCACACGTAGGAGCCCTGCATGTTGCGGCAGATGCCGGGGCCGCACACGTCGGGGCGCGCGCACTCGTCGATGTCCTCGCAGCGCTGCTCGTCGGCCGACAGCTGCCAGCCGTCGCCGCACGTGCACACGAACGAGCCGAACGTGTTGGTGCACGTGCCGTGCTCGCACAGCGCCGGGTGCTGCGCGCACTCGTCGATGTCCGCCAGCGTCACTACGTACGATGGCTAGAAAAGAAGAACGAGACGCGTATTTTAGATTGAAACCACATTATCTAACGACACGGTTGTTGTGTAAATGAAGAAGTAAAGAGACTCACAGGTTCCAGAACAGGTTGATATCCAGGGCCGCCGGGACAGAGCTGTCTGTAAGCTTCTGAGCCAGGCTCCGGACAGAGGTCACAGTAGTTGCCCCACGCAGCACCTGTAATCACCCAAATCATCATAAGCAAACAAGTAACACTGAAAACCCTATTTCTACATTTTTTATTGAGCCGTTGTGAACTTACCAACAGAACAACAGCAAGCAGCCATAGTGCCATCTTCCGACAACTCGTCACTGTCGCGACAGTGCTCGGCACCAGATTTCAAGTCCACCTTGCCGTAACAACGTGCCTTCCTTGAATCTAAAACAACATAATTTACTTACTTACTGTTATGTATAACTGCCGTGATTGACATGACGCGTTTAAAACCATTGTACGAAAATTAAGATAAAAATTCATGATATACAGAGCTTGATAGAGCGCTGTTTTATGTGTGTCTAAGAAAAGATAGTATATAAATGATAAATTGTTTAAAACCGAGTCACACAATTATTTTTCTTTAACATGCATACATACGTACCATCACGCCTGTATTCCCTGAAGGGTTAACCTTTTCTGTGCTGACAACAAAAATATGCGTTTTTTGACGCACATGCGCGTCGCCCTCACTTAATGTGTTAACTGTGGGTGTACCAATATACACCCACGGTTCACCGGTAAGTTTTTAGGTAACATGTAATAGGGGGCGACCCTATTGCCATTAACCGGGCACAAATCCGAACTCCGAGCTGCTACTGAGAATTTTATAGAAAAACCCAATAACACTTTTTGCTTGACCTGGGAATCGATCCCAGAACCTCTAGCGTAGCAGTCGCGCTTAGGACCACTAGGCCAACGAGGCCACAAGACAATAGATCCTATCCTACTACTATTATAAAGGCGAAAGTTTGTAATCCTACTTTACTATTATAAAGGCGAAAGTTTGTAAGTATGGATGTATGGATGTTTGTTACTCTTTCACGCTTAAACGGCTGAATGGATCTGGATGAAATTTGGCACAAAGATAGATTATAGTCTGGAATAACACATAGGCTACTTTTTATCCCGGGAAAATGTACGGTACCCGTAGGATAACACATCAACTGTGACGCGGACGAAGTCGCGGGCAGAAGCTAGTTATTTATATTTTATCTATTGTCTTGTGGCCTCGTTGGCCTAGTGGTGGTGGTGGTGAATATAAATAACTAGCTTCTGCCCGCGACTTCGTCCGCGTCACAGTTGATGTGTTATCCTACGGGTACCGTACATTTTCCCGGGATAAAAAGTAGCCTATGTGTTATTCCAGACTATAATCTATCTTTGTGCCAAATTTCATCCAGATCCATTCAGCCGTTTAAGCGTGAAAGGGTAACAAACATCCATACATCCATACATCCATACTTACAAACTTTCGCCTTTATAATAGTAGTAGGATACATATATAAATAATACAGTTGATACCTATTACAATATTAAGACAAGTCAAATTATCAATACGGAACCAGTATAGCATACCGTAACAAGCAGTGCCGTCGGAGACGAGCTCGTAGTTGGGCGGGCACCGGCAGATGTAGGAGCCCTGCGTGTTGACGCACTGTCCGTACTGGCAGGACTGCGGCGACTTGCACTCGTCCACGTCCGTGCAATTGAAGCCGGGCATCACTGTGTACATAATGCTTAATTAGCTAAGTATATGACTTTATTCATATAAAATGTATCTTTGAGCATATGTTAGTTGTCACTTCTTAATTTATAATACTTTGTAGATATTATAATGTTGTCGTTTTTATGCAAGTACATAATATTCACGTGTAAAAATATTTCCAAATATTCATTTTATGTAGTTTCTTGTCCATTCTTCTCCATACGAATCGATCTTTTAGAAAGGACAACTAGCTTAATTTTTTTTTGTGTATGATGTTCAAAATGCGTCCTAATGCTCTGATTTGTCAATCATTTATCGATTAAATTACCAAAGTCTCGAGAGAGAGAGAAACACTCGAGTCCTGTTCTAATATGTTTTTGAAACGTTTTACTATTAGAGATGTCCGTGGGTCGCATTACGCATAGCAGACATGATGCTCTACCTGATGTTCTTAATACTGATGTCAACTAGACTACGAAGGAGCTCGGGTGGTATACTTACAGTCATCGATACTATCGGATTGGTATCCCTTGTCACAGATGCACTTGAACATGCCGTACGTGTTCACACAGCGACCGAACACGCACACGTTGTCAAATGTCGCACACTCGTCCATGTCTGTGAAACAAAGTAATTAAATGTCAACATTGATTTTAATGGACAAGAGATATTTTCAGAGGCTTAGTAGCAAAAAAAATGGCGTGTTTCTCTTCTACCAAACTCTATCTTTTTCGCATATTTCCCGTTTTTACTGTCGAGCTACGATTTTAAAACAACAGTGGTCAAACTTTGAGCACATTAAAATAGATCATGCAGCCAGTATACCAGGAGACACTTACCAAGACAGGACCTGCCATCAGGAGACTTGGTGAATCCGACGTCACAGTCGCACTCATACCCGCCGGGCGTGTTCGTACAGTGACCGTTCTCACACAGAGTGGGGTCGTTCGCGCACTCGTCGATGTCCACACATGAGTAACTGCACAAAAGGGTCGAAAATCATCATGACAGTTGCATGAATAGACAAGTCACCTATCAAAAGATGGCATGTATGAAATACGTTAAAAAAATGAGATGATATTTATTTATTCAGCATTCTTATTCTTCATTAAGTGGCTTAAAAGTTCGGTGATTGACAGTTTAATGCTGCTTGAGTTTGTTGCTTCTTCACCTCATAAGCATGAAACGTTTGTATGGCTCTGTGTGCAGAGCTTTGGACAAAATTTTGTCTAAATTCTGTACGGTCTATGAAGACCACAAATAGATCATTCGACTCACCCATCTCCCTTGTATCCAGTATCGCAGAGGCACATAAAGGATCCATCAGTGTTGGTACAAGTAGCGCGCGGATGGCAGCCACCGTTGTTGGTGAGACACTCGTCGATATCCTCACATTCGGTGCCATCACCTCTCCAACCGTCGCGGCAGCGGCATTGGAAAGAACCCTGATACAAGTACACATGTTAGGGTTGTATTAATGGCGCTAGGAGAATATTTGACATTTATCTGTCTTTTAAAAAAACGATTTGCATAACCGGTCTTCGGTTCATTACAAAAATAATAGAGTATCGAATGGCTTTTAGCGTGTAATAATAACGATATAAAACTATTAGTGAATATAGGGTAATATATAGGGTTATTTATTTTATTAAGGTAAAATTATGATAGCGCTCTTCCCCTCTCCTTATTTAATATTTTGCTGTGCCCAACATGGTCCATAATTGTTTCTATTTAATTACACCTACCACCTGTATGTTCACATTATGGATTGCAATAAGGATTTGAGATTTGATTGCAAACTATGTTTCTGATCATATAAAATCTCCTATCTGTATGTTTATCTACCGACCGATGGAATTCTGTCATCATCACTTACAGGTAAGTTAATACAATCAGCTGCGGGATGGCAGTCGCAGGTCCCGAGCTCGCACTCGTCATCGTCAGTGCAGGCGGGGCCCTGCTCCGGCTTCACGCTGTAGCCGTCAGGGCAGCGGCACACAAAGCTGCCGATCGTGTTGTGACATTCGCCAGCACCACATAGGTCTGGCACCTGGAGAGAGAAATATAATTAATGCTACTGTCGTAGGAAGGTTAAGAGCCTTTGAATAATATAGCTATTTTGTTAATACATCTTTTTTCTGTGTTTAATTCTGAAACAGAATTTACTGTTTAGAGAAAGAGCTATTTTTAAAAGTATCGCACGCATTTTCATGGGTACAATCGTGGATAATACACAAATGCCGCGTCGTAGCACAATGCGACGTCGTATCATGTTTATGTGTACGAGCTTTGATTAACAGTGTCAATTTAACAGTATTATCAAATGAGCATAATATGTATTTTTCAAATGAATTTGAAGAAAAACCCATCAAACTCACGTCAGCACACTCGTCAATATCTTGACACGTGGGCTTAGCCCCATCAGGTGAGGGTAGCAGCCCGTCAGCACAGGTACAGACGTAAGACCCGGGGGTGTTCCTGCACTCTCCGCCGCCGCAGGGGCGCGCGCCCTTGCCGCACTCGTCTATGTCGCGACACGTACGTCCGTCTGCTCGGAGGTGCCAGCCATCTCTGACGCAAAAACGTTTTATTAATTAATACAAATATTTCTGCAGTTTGACAGTTGACGGTTTAGAGGACTACTACGATGATGAAGGTTTAATTAAAGAAGAAAAGAAATTTAACGTGTATTATCTGTTTGAAAACGAAATCTCCTACCTATTCGTTCCACGAAAATTA
This sequence comes from Caradrina clavipalpis, assembly GCA_932526535.1. NCBI lineage: Eukaryota > Metazoa > Arthropoda > Insecta > Lepidoptera > Noctuidae > Caradrina > Caradrina clavipalpis. The sequence goes on along the minus strand of OW052101.1, from coordinate 15,471,134 downwards.
TGAGAAATAAGGTCAATTTTTTCCATCTTGTTTGGGAGTACTATTTTAACACGAAACCGCTGGTCTTTCCCCACTTACCTACAAGTGCAGTGATAAGACCCGGGCGTGTTGACACACTCGTGCTGACATCTGGTGGGGTCTTCCGTGCACTCGTCGATGTCTTCGCAGTGAGACTTGACGGTGGACTGCGCGTAACCTTCGTCACACACACACTGGTATGTGCCCATCTGATTCTCGCAAGCGCCGTTACTGCAGATACCTGGAAGAGATTTGCTTTATGAATGTAAGATACTTTTGGTTCTTTATTATGTATCCCGATAAGCGTTAAAATGAATTAAGAAATAAATTATTTGTTATAAAAGCTAATAAAATTTTAATCGTAAAATACATAAACAACCATTTGAAATTCTACATAATTATTTACACTCTGATGGATTACAAAACCAGGACATTTTTTTTGCATTTTCTGAATACTTAATATAAAAAAACGACAATGATCTTACCAGAAGTAATGGAACATTCATCCACATCCTTGCAGGACAGTCTGTCTGGTGACAGCTCCATACCAGACCCACACTCGCAGCGGAAGGATCCTGGAGTATTGATGCAGCGACCACCGCGACACAATCCTCGGGTTTCGGCACACTCATCGATATCTACGTACAAAATTATAATCAGTGAAATTATTCATACAAAAAATTAGGCAATGTTGGGGGATCTTGAGGCTCAACTCACCAACGCAGACTTTAGAGAAGTCATCAGCCTTGTGTCCGGGACCACAGTGGCAGGTGAAGCTGCCTTCAGTGTTGCGACATTCACCAGAACCACACACATCATCTACAATCTTGCACTCGTTCACATCGACACACGTGTGGTTCTTCGAGTCCTAATGATAAAGAAATATAGTTCAAATCTCATATAGATGAGTAAACAGAAATAATATATAAATATCATAACTCAGGCAACTTTGGTAAAAATCTGAATATCGAAGAATAGGTACAAACCTTTTCATAACCAGGGAAACAATCACAAGTGAAGGTCCCGACCAGATTCCTGCACCGTCCATGCCCACATAACCCTGGGAAGGCCGCACACTCATTGACTTCCATCTGTCCGGGCACGACTCCAGGTCCAGGAACTTTATGCCAGTTGTCACCGGTGATATTTCCCCAGTTGTCTCCGCCTCCGTGCTCCCCCCAGTCATAGTCTCCACCACCAGCACCGCCGCCGCCGTCACTGCCGCCCCCAGTCCCACCACCGCCATGACCGTCGCCTCCCCAAATAACTGTTCCATTGCCGTCTCCTGGACGGTCCCAGATGGTAGGACCGTGAGGACCGGTGCCCTCTGCGATGCAGAGGTTGCGGTATGAGTCCGTCCCTGCAAAGATACGAAAGCATTTACACAAGAGAAATCAAAGTCAAATTTTAAAACAATAGTTTTCTGAAAGCTGTAGGTACAAATTAACCCAGAAGAAACATTTTTCGACAAGCAACAACTTCAATGCCTTACCCTTCTTAGGACAAGGCTCGCATCTGTGATCGCCCCAAGCTTTTCCAAGAGAGGAGCAACAGCACACCGCCCTTAGGACTTCAAGCTGCAATGGATTCGAGCAACGTCCTCCAACGAAGTCTGTGTAGCAGTACTCACGACGAGTATCTACGCAACGATTACCTGTAAACCAAAAAATGGCAGATATTGGATCAACAACCTTTCGCTAGATAATAATGATGATAACAACGGTTTTATAATAGTAATAATAGTAGAAGTCTGTCGGTTCACAGGACGGTATGGTAGAAGAAAACGTATTGCGCTGATCCCAAGTAACATGGGGTAAGCGTAGGAAGTAGTATCTAGTAGAAGTAGCTGGTAAATAGGATTACCATTATGACACAAATTACAATATTCCTGTGACGTAAGACGTCAAGGCAACATGAAGCGCAGCAGCCAATCTCTCAAGCCCTCCTGTCGTCCAATATATTTCTTAAATACTTAGTATGGAAGCAGTAGTTACCAGCAGTATCAAGAGCAAGTCCTGGCGGACATTCACATCTGTAGGAGCCGTCTGTGTTGACACACGTGCCCCCGATGCACAGCTCAGAGTCCAGCTGGCATTCGTCCACGTCACGACATGTCGCTCCGTCCAACTGTGAATAAACATCATTTATTATAAACAATGTATTGTGCGCTACTTAAAAATATATATTTATTAATGATGTAATAAGAAGGTAAGGACAGAACTTTCGTTCTTCCTCAAGAAATCTTGCAAAACAAACAAATGAAAATTTTTAGATACCATCACGCCTGTATTCCCCGAGGGGTTATGCAGAGGTGTGCCAATGTACGCATGCAATGTATGTATGTTTTTTTTTATCTAGAATTTGTAGACTTTAAGACCTTGGCGAATCCTTTCTGGCAGGGGCAGTGTTCATTCTCGCAGGGTTCACAAGGTGATCCCCACGCCAGCCCCACGCTGCAGCAGCACTCCTGGCGCAGCAGCGGCCTCAGAGCAGCAGCCTCGCACTGGCCGTCCACCACACGGCGCCAACATGAACCACGCCGATTATCTGTAGCAAAACGTTTAGTTATGCCGAGAAATTGCTTAAACAAAAACTACGGTTATTTTTATATCTAATCATTGTCAATATTAGTATTTTCAGTCAAGGAAATTGAAACAAAATATAAGATAAAAGGGAAAATCCATTTTAAACTACCGCTGGAATGTCATTTGATGACTTACCGATACAATGTTGTGCGGTGGCGTCGAGTACAAATCCGTTCTCGCATTCACATTCGTAGCTCCCATGCGAGTTGATGCATCGGCCATTGTCGCAAGGGTTCGATTGTTCTGAAAAGTTCAACAGATTAATAAACTTATAAGAGAGGTCATGAAAAAGGAATTTAAAAAAATCTAAAATGGAACTTAAGGTAATATAAAATACCCTATGGAATAAGCCTACACTTTCGAACCAACGTTTATCGTATTCACACGCAACGAAACAGGCGCAGGCAGTTTTAAAAAGATTACGATTTCAATAATTTCTTTAGATATCTCACAAGGCATAACAAAATAAAGTAAAATACAAATCATCAGTTACAATAATTAATAACATGAATAATTAAGCAGTGCAATGAGATTGAATTGCGTGAAATTAATGTTCAATAATTATATATATCAGTATCCATACAACGGATGGAAGGTGACCAAGCTCGGATGTTGGTCAAATGATGCTAGTCCAGGGTTAGAATGTCCGATGGATGGAACATTATGATGTGTTGGCTTGTCACACAAAGGTTGGTAACCTGTTCCGACTGGGATCATAGGGGGGATGTCTCCCCGATCGTATTCCTTGACGATGAAAAGAGTCTCACCCTCGCATTCGTCTATGTCTCGGCAGATTTGTTCGTCGGGTTCGTAACGAGTTCCCGGCGGGCATACGCACGTGAAGCTTCCCATAGTGTTGCGGCACTGACCGCCGGTACAGTACTGGAACGAAAATATCATATCATTGTGTATCACTTAAACACACTCAACATCGCATAAGTTTTAGAGATTACTGAAACAATGTATTGCAAAATGTACAGCTATACTTACAGATTGGTGCATATCACATTCATCAATATCCCTGCAGATTCCATCATCGTCGGGATGGAAACCAGAGTCACAGATGCACTTGTACCCTGGCTCTAAGTTCTCACAGGTGCCGTGAGGACAGATGCCTGGGATCATGGTACACTCGTTGATGTCAGTTCCTCCGTTATCTTTACTCGAGCCTTCGGGGCAGAGTATGTCGTACTCCTTGCTGCCTCGTTCAGGACAAGACTTGCAGGCCACACCCCATCCTAAATGAAGACCTGGGAACCAAAAAATTAGAAGTAAATCCAGGTCAACATCAACTCATTGCACGGAACTAACAGCACGGATAAATATTATAAATGATATGTTAAAAATACCTTTACTAGAACTGCAACAGCATTGAGATCTTGTAACTGGGTTCTGTCCTGGCAAAGTACAGTGTCCTTCTTCGTATTTCTCGTAGCATAAATCTTGAACTTCATCTGTAAGGAACCATTAATTAAATAAGTACTTAATCTTTACGCCCCACAAAATCATCCCTACTTCTTGTTGAATCGGTAATAAAAACGTCGGGAAGTAAACACATTCCTCTCTCTCTTTCTCTTTCTTACAGTAAATACTAAGTAGTAACCAACGACGTTAATTCCCTTACCAAGACAAGTTCTTCCATCGTTGCTAAGTGAGAATCCAGGCAAGCACTCGCATCTGAACGATCCAGGCGTATTGTGACAACGTCCGTTCCTGCAGACGCGTTGTTCGGAACACTCGTTGACGTCGATACATGCGCCGCGGTCAGGGGTGGGACGGTAACCAGCCTCGCACACACATTGGAAGGAACCCTCGCTATTCACGCAGCGACCACCCTGCGAATTAAAATAATAATTAGCTTTAGATAACTGTGGTCCATAAATATTACCTTGTGGAACGCCATTATAGACATGAAACATTTGTGAACGAAGTATATAATCATTTAGTTTTAAGATTAATCCATCATAAAGATAGTATATAATGGTAGTGATAAAGAAAATTAATGATAATTTGCTGTCCTCGAGTTGCATCGTATTACTCTTCTGTTAATCTTTCTCTATATAATAAGTCTCTAAGACTAATTTAAAATAAAAGTATTAAACGCTACTACGAATACTAACCTGACAGACGCTTTTATCGGAACACTCGTCGATATCCGTACAATAACCTCCGGCGGTGATCGAGAAGCCGGGTTCACACTCGCACTCGTAGGAGCCAGGCGTGTTGCGACAGCGGCCGCGGCGACACACGCGCGGGTTGTCTCGACATTCGTCCACATCGCGACAGGCATGGCCGGTCTCTGTCGACTCGTAGCCGGGGTTGCAGACGCATTCATATCTGATGATGATCAAAATTTCACACATTTCGGAAAAACTTAAGATAAAAGTTTAAGGTAAGAAGCAGTGAAAATAAACCAAATTAACATGGTGAACTTACCCTCCATCACTATATCTACAAACTCCGTTCGTGCACATGCCTCCGTGCGTCGATTCACATTCGTTTTTGTCACTGCACCTCAGTCCACCTTCAATCGGATCGAAACCTGGTGGACATCTGTAAGACAATAATTATTTTGTTTAAAATATATTCCTCACTCTCAATGGATCAATATCAATACACAAGTTGTTTTAGTTAGATCAAAATATTTTCCTCACCTGCAATCAAATCCACCAGGTCTGTTGATGCAAGAACCTCCTTTACAATACTCGAGAGCACATTCGTCGATATCGATACAGGTCGGATTGCCATCCTGTACTACTGACTCAGCGCCGTCCCAGCAGTCACACTGGTACCTAGTTCGAAGGATTCTTATTAGAATTCTTACAATTATTTTAAAATTACTTATATTCGTGACTGTAATATTTAAATCTGTAATAACGATTTCAAGGGAGAGATGACTGAAAAAATAAGCTCACCCTTTATCTTTGTCCACACAAGTACCAAGTCCACAGATACCGTTCCTGAGCATGCACTCGTTGATCTTCGCAATCGCTGGTGGCTCGTATGATCCACCTCCTGTCCCATCTTCATCTCCGCCACCTCCAGTGACGTTGCGGCGCCAGTTTGGTGGGATCACACCACCACCACACAGATGAGTCCATTCAGCTGAAGAATTCGGTTAAAAGACACGAAGTTAATAACCTTGGTAGGATACTATGACAGGGTTTTTTTATTAAAAATACTTTTTACTATTCGTGGCAACCCACATATTATTACATTTAGTAGTTGACTGATACTTTCTTCTTTATGTATTTATTCAAATTCAGCTTCTATATTTTTATATCTGCAAAACTCGAAAAGTAATCGATGGATTGACTTGAAATCTTTCCAAGTTTATTTTTAGCAAACAGCCGCATCAAAGCGTTGCTGTGTTCAGGTAATTGTCTAATATTTTCCGAGGTTCATTTTTCCTTTACGGATTTTGAATATTCATCTTAACGAGGAGGACATTTTTCCAGCACTTAAGTATACTTACTAGATCCTCGAGGCGGGCAAGGCGTGCACATGTCTCCCCAGGCTCGCCCCATGTTGTATCCGCAGCAGCAGTCGCGGTTCGACAGCGGCATCGGCAGCCGGTCAGCACACTCGCCAGTCTCGCTCATGTACGTGAAGCAGCTACCTACTCGCCCATCTGTATCAAACGCACGAAGAAGTTAACTAAAGTCTACATAGTATAGTATAAATAGTCAGCAAAAGTCTGACACTCTCTCCCGCCCTGGGCGGGGGAAGACATTTGACGATTTCCAATCGGTAAAAAAGGCTACATAATTACAATTTTGTAAGTAAAAATAAGTGAAGAAAATTACCTATACAAAACTTCTTGTCGGGACTGGGAATGAAGTGTGGATTGCAGAGACAGTAGTAATCACCTTCTGTGTTTACACATTTTCCGTTCTGTAAAAGGAAAAATGTCATGAATAATTGAATATACTTAACAACAACTTTGCAACAATACGTTTTTATATCGTTTCTTTATCAGCCTTTATAACCAAAATTCAAAACGTCTACTAATTAAATCAATACTCTGATCATTATCGTTACCTACCGGACAAATATCAGGGTCCTCACATTCGTCGATATCTTCGCAGTTGTTGGTTACTCTGTGTCGTCTTTGTCCAGGTGGACATTCGCAAGAGAACGAACCAATGGAGTTGATACACCGACCTCCTTCACAGAGGCCTGGAACCGCTGCACATTCGTCTATATCCTGGAGAAGGAAAAGGCTCATTATAAAGTAAAGTCAACTAGAATGGTAGAATGCATTCCTGGTAAAGAGTCATTTAAGAGACTGACCATTTTCTATACTATTATCATAAAAAGGAAAGATATTTATGTATGTACGAGTATATTACGAATAAACTACTGGACCAAATTCAAAAATTATTCCACCATTAGAATGCTACAATATCCCTGATTAACGCTATATAACATCACGCTACGACCCACAGAAGCGGAGCACTAACCAAAGACGTAATTTAACGTGAGTGAAATAAGCCACGCGAAGAAGTCGCGAACGAAAGCTATAATAGTTCTTTTTTAAGTACAATCTAGAATTATCACAAACTTAAAACAAACTAAAAATTCTCCATATAGCATAGTTTCATCATAATCTTATAATCCTTTGCCGCAGTCTCCTTACCTGGCACTCTTTGGTAGCCAAGTTCCTCAGATGTCCCTGAGGACAGTCGAGGTCTCCGCAGCGCTCGCAGGGGTGTCCCCAGGCGACGCCGACGGTCGCGCAGCACAGCTGCTTCGTGCACACCACACCCTCGAGAGCTCCCGTACACAGAGCTCCTCGGGTGTCCGTGTAACATGGTCCTGGCAACGAAGATCAGAACATGTAGCAGGATCTTTATAATTTTTTGTATCGATAAAATATTTTCAATGTTTTGGTCCCAGTATGTGGCTATGTTTATTGCTGCGTTAGAGGTGTCGTACAGTATGAATTGTAATATAATATCGTACAAGATTCTTCCATTCCTCTTTTTGTTGACATTTATTGACATGTTATTTATTTATTAATGTATTATTAAAAAAGTTTCTATTCAAAAGTTTCTTTAAGAAACTCTGTAAACTTTTTGTTACAACTAATAATCAAAGGTTTTGGCATAATTCTTGATGCTTGAATTTATAAACTTACCAGTTCGTCTATCGATTTCACATCTCGTGCCGGATAGTCCGTGGAAGCAGACGCACCTGTCCGGGGCTATACATCTGCCGCCGTGTAAACATGGCTCCCGACATATTGCTGAAAATAATCAACATTTTAAGTAACTCAACGGAAAAACCGAAATGTAACAAAACTTTCGTCTTACATATTTTTACTTTTACATCTTCTTTTACTACATTTGGGTACAATCAACCGCATGGCCATGGTACCAAATAACTTGAATTTGACAGTACCTTTGCTGCAAAATAATTTTCATCGATTTTCATCATTTTTGTGTGGTTGACTGTACCTTGATCACAAGGGGCATAATTTTATTTCTATTATAGTTTTACCATGTTACTTACGTTCAGTACAAAATTCTCCGCTCCAACCGGGTGCGCATGAGCACGTGCCGTTTGAACAAGTACCACCGTTCATACAGATTCGTCGACAACCACCCGGTGTTCGTACTGCAAACAAATACAACTTAATAATTAAACACAACCCTTAGTAAAACTAGTATTTATTAAGGATTCAAATAACTTAATCCAGAAGTACCTAGCTTGCCAATCAGGTAATGATATATAAATTCAAAATGATGGTGCGGAGCAATTATTTATTTTTTTAAACTTTATGTAACCAAAAGTACAAAGGCGGACTAAGAAAGAAAAGGAAAAGATGCATAGTTTGCATGAGATGATGGCTAGGGAAAAGGATGCGTAGAAGACGGTTAATAAAGACGGATGGCACAAAAAGGAGTGCAACACCCTCCTCAAATAATTATTACCCCAAGACCTTACCTGGATACGGATAAAGTCCTCCACCGCCACAAGATGGCGCCTCGACTCCTCCAGCACATCGACACATGTTGGGAGCCACGCATGCGCCCGGAGAACCACAGTCAGGGCGGCATAGAGCTGGAAATTAGACATATTCATAATTCTTGTGAGATCGATTAAGGAACAGAGCAATGGTAGAAATTCTCACTTCTCATCGATATCTTTCATGAGGATAAAATTATAGAAGCACCTCTCGATCTCAATAAATCTGAAAATGTACTTACGAACTATACAAAGTAAGGAATTCGGCCGGGACGTCCATCCGGGACAGCAATGCGTGCTGTTGCGAGATCGGCATACGTGGGGTCTGCAACAAAAAACAGCTTTATGTTTTTATAAGCCTATGTTAGGAGCTATACATAAATACTAAGTACTGTATTAAGAGAGTAGGTACTGTTTCTCTTCCTGATCTGATTGCGGGACGAGGGGTCTCTTTAAAATCAGAATAAATTATACTCTCATGAACATGCCTTAAGGGCTGACCCACAAAAGAACAGTGCATTTACAACGCCACACACGCATCCAGCCACGTTCACGATTATAAAAAAAAACATCCCCTTACGCTACAGCAGTGGGACGCTCTAAGACACTGCGGTTTGCGCTTCGGCACCGGGCCGCACTCCTTTCATGCGTTTCAGTCCTTAGTCCATATCCATAATCAAGGGAAAAAGATGACCCACCTTTCAAACACGCAAGCTATTTTACAAAAACTACAAAATACTTATATGTATAGATAGATAGGCCACCTAGAAGCACATAAAATGTTACCTTCGTATCAACAATGCAGATTGCAGCTGCTTTTGTATGACTAAGAGAAGCGGTCATTAAAGTCAACCAGGTGTTGTTCAACTCTGATTTATTATCTAAGCAATTGTAAACACGTTCACAGCTTCGACAATTTATGGAGATTCGCTAGTTTTTCTTATGCTACTGTTCGGACTTTATAGTGTGGTACAGAATTTGTATCTTCTTTACCGACTTTGTACCCTCCTAACGAACGCCTTTTTCCTTAGATTACATAAGCAATACCCACACACTGACTAAACTTCAAATTTTAAGAAATTTGTACAAAAAAATACCAACCCGCCAGCAACGCCTACCAAAGGACTTGCAATGGTCTTTTTATATGGAACCTGATAATTAAAGCTGTAACCAATAATTACTGCAACGAACAATAGAGATAAGATTTTGGGAGAAACGGTAGATCTTTTGACTGTCCAAGTCATCGCGATCGTTCAATTAACACATGAAAAATTGCTTGAGTTACGCAACACTTAGTAGGAGAGCTTATGAGCGTTGATCCCAACAACCTTGCTCCACGTTCGACCGTATCTAAGTTGTACCGAATAGATTCTCCTCACTTGTTTAAAGTAGACTAATTTGTTCTAGGGTCAAAGAGTATCGCGAGTCCTTACACTAAAAACCTTGTATCGACATCGAGATTTAGTGCAGCGCTGCACTTAATTATTTATTATCACTGTTTTGCTAAATATTTGCTTATCATTCAAGAGCATTGCGGTTATTTAAACAATTATTTTTGAAATAAAATATTGATTTATATTTAACAATTGTAAAATATAAGCAGACAAAGACAACCCAATATAATTCAAGATTGTTATTATATGTTTTCTTTTCTTAATAAGAATACAGTCATACTATCAACAGGAATAATCTTAAGAGATTGCGTGATCAACTTAGTAAATGATAGTTACCCGGTTACGTCATCATTATGCCCAGTTATGTCATAACATTATCACAGCAATACTAATATAGTAAGCGGTATCACCCATTGATTAATCATTTATAACCTCAGCACTAATAAGATTATTTATCCATTCATTACACATAACCTCTGTTAATGTCATTCCCTGTTTCCATAACAATATTTCTATCAACGTATTAACTTATATGCCATGTAAAACATTTGCACCAATTGTAGCTTGACATCCATCATTCTGCTTCACATTTTTTTAAACACCGGTCGAAAATAATTGTCCAAATTCGTTTTTATCACTATCATCCTTGCATTCGTTGATTGCATCAACGACCTTGCTACCTAGACCCGCTTCGTTACAGCCTGTCCCAGTGAACTCGCCGTCGGTTCCGCTATTGCCCTCTGCCCGACTCCCGAAATTATAAGCGTGAAAATCACCTACGCGCCGCCGCCCACGTCGAGAGTACACATCATGTATTATGTTACTGGGCTCTATATAGCAAATTGTAAAAGAAAAGTCGTTTGTTAGTTAGTATTTGCAGATTTTTTTTTAGTTTTCTTATTTTAGTTTGACCAATACTTTTTGCAAAAGCTTTAATTAAATCGCGATCGCCAATCGAATAAGACTGTAGCAATGACTGTAATTCGTATAGATAAATTTTGAGCGAGAAATATTTAGCCAGTTCAATATTATTTTTACCTTCGACACGATAAGAAGCAAAATTTTTAACAGAATTCATAGGATTTCCTGATAACTTGTTCAGATGTTATCACGTCAAAGCCATTTTATGCCATTTTGGTTGACCCCATATGATTAAAAGACCTCACAGTCGGGTAACCAAGCCTACAGCCAACGATGGTAAAGAATAAATGTATATAAAACGTGTGCTTAAAGAAGGGAATAGCGCATACGATAATAAAACTGTACAGTGTGAAGTACCGAGATTTGTATCAATGCGTAAGTCGCATGCGTTTCACGTACGGTTCCAAGGACCGGAGAACGATGCACCTCCGATTAAAATGTATTTACATCACATTCTTTTACTTTGATGGTTAGCGCGATTGATTTTTCCGTTTACAATATTTTATCTAAAGAACTTTCAAAAAAGGAGAATGGATCGAAGGACCAAAGTGGCTCGGTGTAGTAACTTCATGTTATATTTTGAAGATTGCAAAATTGATCTACTGTGATTGTACTTGTGATCTACACAGTCACCATGGTAATGAGTATCGTCGTTACCACTAGGGCAGTAATTTTTTTTCTCAAGCACTGTGAAAGTGAAACAGAAAGTTCACTGTTGGGAACATGGCTTAGAAAACAAAAATAATGAGCCTGGGCCAGTAGCTGGTGATGATTTAATAGTAATCTACGGCAAAACACAAATAAGCAGAACCTACAAAATCTTCTTCTTTTCGTGTCGATTGAAGTACACAAGATGTACACGTGCTTGAATGATGGTCATTCCACTTTCTTCTGTTGCCAAGAACTTCTGCCACCACAGCAGCAACTTCCGAAGTGGTTTAGTCCTAATTATCAATAGAAATAGAAAAAGTGCATGGTGTTCCAACTTACCCTACGAACTGGTTAGGCTTGCGCTCTGCGAGCGTGCGCGGCGCGCGCGGCCACAGGCGCGGGGGGCGCGTGGGCTGCGGGGAGCGCGCCTCGCCCGCAGCGACGTGTGCGTACGCGCACAGCACTGCCGCTGCCGCCACGAGCCGCCACATTGTCATCTTGGAACCATCACCCTGAAACAAAATAATATAAGTACTATAGGTGCTATTTAAAGTTCGGAGAAAAGACTAAAATCATTTATAAACCAACTTTTCAAGAAAAAAGCCTATTTCTCTACATTTTTCCTTGTTTGTTTAATTTTAAGATCAGAGACGAATCCTGTGGCTTGTGTGCGCCTTTATGTAGGGTATAATAAATAATAATATTTTAAACAGCAACTTTTAGGATAGCTGACGATTTCTATCAAAAGTTTTTGATTTTTAATTGACTTGAATAATAATATAGTTTTAAATTCGTCGCGCTAACATAGGGCTCAGGATGCTAGTTATTTGAAATCCAAAATAAATCTTCAAACTATATAATTATTTCATTCATCTTTGTATAAAAGATATGATATGAGGTTATGAATGAACATAACATTGTTTATCTAAAAATCGTAAAAAGAAAAATACGAATGACTTGACAAAGTTCTTCTATGGCCACGTAAGCACTCGCAAAATAATAAGATAACTCCTTACACTGTATAAGATATCGCTACTAATATTAGTTTTAAGAAACGTTTAAGAATAAATAATTATTAAGCCTTGTTGGAATAGTGGTCCTCAACGCAACTGCTCCGCTAGAGGTGTTGGGTACGATTCCCACGTCGAGCAAAATGTTATTGGATTTTTCCAGGAAATTCTCAGTAGCACCTCGTAGTTAGGGTTTGTGCCCGGTTAATGGCAATAGGCTCGCCTCCCTATTAGATGGCACCTAAAACATACCGTCGAACTGTGGGTGTACATTGATACACCTCTGCCTAATCCTTCGGAAAATACAGGCGTGATGGTGGCGTGGTGGTATGTATGTGTAATTATTAAGTCACAATAAAATATTAGTTACCAAAGCCTTCAATACGGTAACCTTATAAAATCTTAATAAACAAACATTAATTGGGACAAAGATTACGCGGTGCGCTCTCTTATCAGTAACTGCATTGATAATTAAGTGTTTACACAATAAAAGTTCATTCTGATGTCAGTGCCAAAAACATTTTTAGATACACTGTGCTATCTGGAAGCTTAGCGATAAAATTGTTAAAATTAAATTCTGTGTAGGTATCATAAAACGTAATATCACTTGTTTGTAAAACGAAACATTCAGATTACAATTGTATAGAAATATTATATTGATGCATCCAAAATTAAAATTATTTTATAAGACTTAGTCGAAGCCCACGTCACTGCTACTGGTCCAGCGTAGACTTTCTGAGCCATAATACGTAGTATTATTACTTGACGCTAACATTATAAAAACAATCTCAATGATGTAGGTTAACTTCGTTATCTACAAACATGTACTTGAAATAATAAAATGGACATTAAATTCATTCAAACTGATTTTAGCAAAATGTGTAATATCAATTAATTAAACAAATGAGATAAATAAATTGTAGCCTTAATTATTTTTTGAACTGATATTTCATTGAATTCGGTTTTGGAGAACTTATAAGAAGACAAAAAAGATAAGTTACAACACTAAAAACCTTTTTAATAGAAAAAGACAGAATACACGTATCATAGGAGGAGCAAGTGCCGCAGATAGATGGCGGGTGGAGCGGGGCGGGATCAAGCAATCTGTGCCGAAATGATAACGAGGGCCGTCGACCGCGCACGCATCACAATCACAATCTGTTGCTATAATTAGTAAAAATTCTTCAACGGCTTTGTTCTACAAATGACGTCATTTGTTAGTAAAAGCAACAACCTTACGCTAGTTGTGGACTAAATTCTAAAGTTGTGCTGTCAATGAATGAATCGGTGGCAAGTTATTGAGTGGCTTCATTGTCCGATGTTCTACATCTATTGACGCTTACAAAAGAACCGTTTTTGCATGGTTTCTTTATTATTATAATCACTGGTCCTTAAATCCGAATTAGTAGCTGTGGTCCTGAAAAGAGTCCACGTTTCACAAAAATACGATGCTCTTTACACGCATTTTAGGTTCCTTAACAAAACTATGGTATGTTTATTAATTAAACAGGTGTTTTGATGTAAATGCGGTGAACCTATAGCAGATTAGCATCGTAGTTAGTTTTAGGTGGCATTGTAGTGACTGGGCAGGAACGAGTCAAACCTGGGCGCCCATCAATGGCATGAGTCACGCGGTGTGAATGCCGCCGCCCACGATACCGTCTTCCTTACTTACTACATGGCCATTCGCCGGCCACACACTGGATATCATACTAATCAAATGTGACGAATTTTACGTGGCATTCGGATGCTGTTTATTAAAAATTATTTCAATAGAAAAGCATGGGCATTCATCTCTTATTTAAACAGGAAAAGATTCTGTTTTAATACGACTAATGACAAAAATTGGTAATTGGTGACGAATACTAAAAATTGGTCCTTTACGAAAAAAATATTGTCATGAAGAGAAGTCTAGTAAGAGTAATATTGTTTTAGAAAAAGTTTATTACAATTGTTTTGTTTTCTCTATTTTCAAATATTACTTTATTTCCACATAAACATAATCAATGAATAAGAATATAACCCCCAATGATATCAAGCACTTATTGTATAGCATCTAATTTTGTACTATTTCAATTAAGTCCGCCGTATCAAATTACTCTCCGATTCAAGCGCTTGTGATTTACCGATCCTTGATGAGAACCGTTAGCTGCTGACCCACATACACTCCCGTCAAATCAATCGTATCCTAAGTAAACATGACTCTTTTCAATACATCCTGAATGGACACAAATGAACTTTCACATTACATTGTGATTTAAATAAATAAAACTCAATAAGTGTGTAGATAGGAACGATCTGAATCTATTTGGTGAAGATGATTTCATACAAATGCTTAATTAAGATGTCAATAAACCATATCTTTAGAAACTTTACAAAAATACTCTCATAATTTCACATCAACTCTCTCTTTTGCTGTTTTACTAAATTCAGGAAGAAACAAAAATTATACGTAGCAAAGAAAAAGGAATATGGTATAAAAGTTTACAAAGTGAACCTCCTCGTGTGCCTTGGTTCGTAATCACTACACTAAATAGATCCATGTTGAAATTAGCTTTTAGACTTCGTTCGGGACACTATCCATCGGCAAAGTTTGCACATCTAATGAGAAAAGCTGACACACCGAATTGTCCGACTTGTGGAAAGATTGAGGATGTGCAACATTTGCTGATGGAGTGTGTCCGGAATAAGGTGGAACGGGAGTCGTTGCTGAGAAAGTATGGCATTGCAAAGATGAACGTAGGTATCATACAGAGTGTTTTAAGTGAGCCTGCATCAGAAATAGCACAAGCGTTTTACTTGCTAGTGCCGCAGACCCAGCACCGACCCTCGTAATTATTTATAAACAGCTAGGATAAGTACTATGTGTTAATAGTTATAAGGAACAATGGGTTTGATATGTTAGTTTTAACCAAAAACCCTAAATAAAACTAAATAAAAAAAAAAAAAAAAAAAAAAAAGAAACAAAAATTCTCAGAGTCGCAGTCTCGTCTTTGATGTTGCTAAATTAGTGACATCAAAAACTGAGAATTTAATTGTGCATGGCATTTTAATAATTTCCTACAGGTTTCATAAATTTCTAGGTTCATTTACATGCAGATCATTATCATAGCCATGTTAGTGCATTCTTCAAGACAGTAGACGAAGAACAGGTAGGTTCCTTTTTTCTCGTAGACCACACACAGTTTTTATTATGCAACTTACTGAAATGTTCGTACAATTTCTCAGAATTGTGTCGGCATATATTAGGTTCACTTATTATTAGGACGGCCGATTTATGATGATTCTGATCACAATTGGCTGTTAGCACCAATGTAGTACAATATGCAACCGCACCTTTATATGCTAAATGGCATCTAAAGTTATGATGATCATAAATATCAATGGAAACAGAACTAATTATAACCAATGACCAGGTTAAATACACGTTTTACTACCATGAAATTTCTGGAAATTCAGGCCATTTTGTATAGTTGAAATCATATACTTCCGAATAATTTATAGACGGTCTTTAGTTCCGCCAAAGACTGTTTTATGGAAGGTCCATTACAATGAAAATGGTGGAAGCAAAGGTGATAGTGATGACCGGGTGTTGCGAATCCTCTGGATGTGAGGAGCACAAGACTGGTCGAAGTGGCGGCTCTTGGAAAAGCTCATGTCCAGCAGTAAACGTCCTTCTACTGAACAACTCCACAGATTAGTGCATAAATTATATAGGATTTATTTTACATTAAAGATTCTCAAACATTTCCCATTCAAAGGTTTAAACAAACACAACTTCTTTACGAAACAATCATTTAACTTTGCTTTTCACATGTTAACCTCCGTCCTTGACCAGGTTGAAATCAAAGCATCGCCTAATCAGTGTCAAGTGTCACGCAAATAGTGTGTACGGTCAACAAACGCAATGATCAACGATGATGCGTGTAACGCTACGGCCGGTCGGGAGGAAACGTCGGCACGCGCTTAGATCAATATAGCGGGGAGGGAGGAGCAATGTGTGAGAGACGGAGACTTGAGTGAAGGAGGACCGTCAACAACATACGGCTGTGATGATGATGATAATGAGTTCGTAATCTGAAAACTAATGAGCAGCTCGATGGCCAATAAGATAAAGAAAGTTAAAGAACGAACAAAATAAGAAAATGTTTTGTTTACAAAAAAGAAAATTATAATGAAAAGAATTTCAAAATAAAGCCATCTCATGCAAGAACCATCACATAAGCAAAAATAATCCTAAAACGCTAACGCCTATGCTTCCTAACCGTTCCTTAAAGGCGAGCGAGTGCCCCCAATTGAGGGGTTATTAACGCACGCCACTGCGCCCGCGCCGACTTCTAACGATCCGATGCAACAAACAAACTCAACAGCCGATGCAGTTATATTGTTTAAATTTCTCGCATGAGCTTTGAAATGTTGAGCTTGGGAAGTTATTGATTGTTGAAAGTTTTCAAAAATATAGATTTTCTTGTAATTTTACAACCTAACGCGATTTACTGCGGAACACAAAATATTAAATACAGTAGTAGCGTTACTAGACTATTCCTTCGAACAAGGGCATTGATGAATAAATGAATGACATACAAGAAAAATAAAACGTCTCTACTTAAGTCTTAGGTTTGTAAGTTGATTCACGCAATAAACCATGAAGGACGCTTTTCTATAATCCTCATAGGTCACGTTCTACTGAAGCCTACGATAATCCTTACATTTTCTTTGACCTATAGACAATCTTCATACAATAATGAATTAGTTTAGTCAATCAAGTTGACAGGAAATTCTTAATAAATTAGAACTACTCTCCATGAAAAAAAAAACATTCTTCTTCTTTATTCATTCTTCAATCACACAAAAAATATGTAAATTTCAAAAATAGAACAAAATTTCATAACGTCTAAGTAATCGGCATTTTTCTGTCAAGAGGGTGGTCCCAAGCCGGTACAGAGCCTGGTCATTAATTAAAATACGTAATTATACCAGCTTCGAGAGAACAATAATTAATTATAACCCGTATACTATAATGGTAACTTTAGTTAATTGATTGTACTAAATTATTTATTAGTTGGTTACGGAATGCGGTATTAAACGCTCCTTACTATCCTTTTATACTCGATAAGTTATTGATCAAAAATTATAACCCACAGATATATGGCTCAACTCACAGTTTGGTCCTACGTTCCGCAAAAGTCGTTCAATATTTCGATGGTCCTTGGAATCACTGATGAAGTGATGACATTTTAATAAAAAGAAAATTAAGAAGATCGCATGTCGCTTAGCTTCCTTTATTGCTTTATAAGGAACCGCAACGGAACATCAGCATAAAACTAATATTAACAGCATCAGATATGACGTAACATGTCCAAAACTATAAATAATTCAGAATGTTCACAAAAGCATGATCGTTAGTCTCTTACCCATAAAGTGAGTTCAACGGCCTCGCCTGCATGCAGACAGCTAGGCGCCAAAACATTTGACATTGAATCGAGTGATTGATCGATCCATAATCGATGATCAATCGAATCACTCGTTGTTACGCACTGTGCAGCTTTGAGTAACTGTTTCTGTGCTTAGTTTAAGTAGCTGTGATGTAACATACATTAAGTTTTTAAGCGTATTATTTCAGTAAAGCAACAAATAAATGGGATTTGTCAAAGTCCCTTTTGTACCTTTAAGTATATTTTCTACAAATACAAAGGACTGTCACCATTAAGTTTTACATGACTATAATATATTTGCAGTATAAGTTTTTTTTCCAAATATAGACCGTTGTAGCTACGCTGCATATGTAACAGGTAAACCATTTTATATAAAAAAAATATAATATTTATTATATTATTTCGGTATCGTTATAACTCAACAAACGTACCAGTTTACAATAATTCAGTGGTGGATTGTATTAATTTAAAAATAATTTATTTAATTTCAACCCAAACCATGTGTCCGTAGACAATGATATATTTAAGCAAACATAAAAAATATACACATTCCGCAATAAATTACTGAAAATGACTTGTATATATTTTCTCGTCTGCAATTTTATAGGTACCTATAATATTTTGACTGAGAGGTAATATATGAGAGATAATATATCTGGAAAAAACTGGTCCTTTTGATTTCGGAAATTTTAAAACTTGTCAATAATTATTGGTCCTTGTGGAAATAGGTAGGTGGACTTACACGAATGTGAAGCAAAAGAAAAAGATAATAAAGAACAAAACTATTTGCATATTAACCAACCTTAAAGAAAACACTAACACCTCACGAAAACTAACACAAACTTGATAAGATTAACCTCATTCTGTTGCAAAATAAAAGTTTAAAGAACACGACGAGTATCAATCATGTTGATTGATCGGTCAGGTAAACAGTGCGAGCGACGGCACAGCACTATTGGAACAAGAATGCGTGACACTAATCTTAATTAGAGCGCGTGGACTAATTAATTTAAGGTGTCTGAATTCCGCCGAAGAAGCGTTTTGTAGTTTCATGGTTAAGTGGCTTTGACCTGTATAATTATGCAATTAGTTTACAGAACATAAGTATATAAAAATAATAAATCGACGCCTTCACTCAATTCGTATAAATGTGAAAGGTAACTCTCATTCTTTCACTCACTGACCAAACACGAAATCTCGAAAACTCGTAATCTTATAAAGCTGAAATTTGCCAGGTAGGTAGTTTAGACGTCTTTTACCCATGTGGCTGCCATCCATCCTAAAATCCACTCTTAGCTGATATCTCCAGAGACATCAGCTAAGAACGGATTTTATGACGGGGCCGCAGGTCTTTGACTTCCACGCAGACAAAGTAAAGTCATAAATTAATGCCTTGCTACTATATTGTAAATTAAGTGGAATTACGACACCCAGTAAGTTTCGTTAAAAGTCAATTAAGTGGATACTAAAACTGAATCATAATTGCAGCAGTTATCTTGAATTCGCTCTTTTAAAACCTAAAACAATGCGTGTAACGGTATTCTATTTTAAGATCACTAGCTAGTAGAGATTTTCACACAATAAAGTTTTTTTCTTCCGACTGATATCTGAGAGGTCCTTGGGGTCAATTTTTGGATATGCCAACTATCAGCCCCGTGTCTTTACCGAATATGACGAAACTGACCTATTAGGGCTAGCTTCGGCGATAAACAATTAGGTCAAGGCCATTTCTTCTAGTGATTCATATTAACTTAAACATTGTAAGTACTAGTAATTACATTCTTCCGACCAAATTTGGAGACTAGATTGGATTGGGGCAAATTTGAAATAGAGACTAGCCTAGAGCACTCCTAGATATTATAATGCACAAGTACCTACATGCACAAATACAGGTGCACTTCCTCTTCTCTCACTCTCATAATCGAACGGGACAGCAATTCGATACTAGCGGGGATAGATCAGGCGCAAGACCAACAGCTTACTAGCTCTCCGATGTCTAAGGGTCTGCTACCAACTTTTAAAACTTTGGGCTGCTACTAAGGAATTTTTCAAAAGCAAAAACTCCAATAACACTTTGCTTGACCTGGGAATCGAAATCAGGACTCGGAAGCCTTTGGGAGAGACCAACGGGGCAGTCAAGTACTTAGTATGGTTAAGTATAATAAGTAACTTCTTACAATGGAAGGGTACATCTGTAGCCAAACATCCCTAAAATGATTTTTAGGGATGTATCACTGTCATTGGCTTCTTAGGTACACTGTTGGTCTATCTAAGCAGTACCTATAAACCCACTCTGTTTTTTTTTTCTATGGAACTGTAATTTTGAGATTATTTGTTTCTTATGTAAACATAAAAATCCACTTTATAAAAGTCTAAACAGTTCTTAAATACCTGTTACAACAATAGAAGAAATTCCATACAAATGCCAATTCCCGAAACTAAACGTAAAAACCTCTGAGACCCAAATTCCGGATTATATTTTATACGTTGTTTAGACAAGGCATAGTTTCGGATCAAACTTTTCCTCTTATCAAGAACAACAAAAGACTAAATATAAATATTTTGTTTTGACCTGAATCACAACGGAATACGTAGGTAAATCTGTTTTAATTCACCTGACGCTTCACAAGTACTACGGGAAGCTAAAGAACAAGGAGATTTATACTGGCATTTAATTAACAGAGATATTCCTTATTATGTCAAGAAAATTACACGATTACAAAGATTTTTAAAGCTGATTTGTATTAAAAATATTTTTATACATACGTACATACATACCATGACGCCTGTATTTCCCGAAGGGTTAGGCAGAGGTGTACCAATGTACACCCACAATTCGCCGGTATATTTATGTCCCATGTAATATTTGGAAATATTTGGAATATGTTAATAGGCTCGCCCCCGAGCCTATTAACATATTCCAAATATTTTTTATCAATAACTTAAAACACTTAATAAAATGGATTCAGTTCTTTGTTTTTCAATTGGTCCTTTAGTACAGATTAGACATTTGTCTACTATTAAATTCTATATCAAAAAGACCATCAAAAGAACTGCTTAGCAACAAAATATAATAGTATAAGCGTGAAATAGCCTCACTTAAGTTTTGTAGAGATTAGTTTGTACGGATTCAGTTGAACGGCGTGTTCAATATCGATCATACGATTATATTATGATGTACATTTTGTTCTATATTTAGAAGTAGAACGAGACCACAGATTTGGATAAACTTGTGTTTTGCGATTAGGGCAGTTGTAGTACTTAATCTGATTTAAAATGATTTTGCTCATTATTAATCCATAAAGATTTTTTCAACAGTAATACCATTTTCAGGCACTGGTTTAAAAATACACTTTAAGAGATGATAAGAAATAAATACTTAGATAAAGAAATAATTAGCTAATATACTTATCATAGTAACAGCACATGGCATTCTAATTCAACAACTCTTAAAACGTTAAATGATACAGACATCTTAAAAGGTTAACGTAAAACAAAAGATCCATGTACTATGATTGGCAAACAAACTATGCCACTATCCAAACACCATCTCCACACTGATCCGAGTCTAACAGGCTAACAGCCACGTAACTTGTAAGCAATGGCTCCTCATTACAAATCAGCCTATTTCGATCATAAGGAGGCCATTCATACGTCGACTAGGAAGCGCAGGCGCCGGTGTATGTTTCAGGACGATCAAAGAGCCACTTAGTGATGCACTCGCGAAATGGAGATAGTACTTGAGAGTTTGCTTTGGAAACAAATGTGCTGTTCTGTCAATATGGTGGTTTTGTGATAGTGGAAGAGGGAACACCACGGAAATCTGGCTTTGTTTTATTAAATTGACCCGGCAAACCTTTTAACAATAAGACTACTTATCTGAGTCTTAATCTGAGAATAATAAACTAGAATGCGTAATAACTGATATTTACATAACAATTTTAAAAGACTAGAAAAATGAAGCAAATCAAGAATACCCTATTCTTTTATTATTGAGGACACAGATAGATACTAATAAAGACGTTAGTTTCAGCTACTGACATGCAACATCGCAAATAGTGCGTGATGTGATGACGAATTGCCGGCCTCGCCTGCATACTTATGCAGATATATTTTGTAATCTATAGCGCTTAATTGACTCTAAGGGCGAAAGCACACTTGAGTAACCACTTGAGAAAACTTTGGTCCCAAGAGGCGAAGAGCCAGGATGATTCGGTTTTTCCCATCAACATTCACACATATTCAACTTGATAATTTTGGGTAAAGTTTGGATAATTGGATAAATGCATTGATTTTCTTTAGATTTATTGGAATTTGAATGTTTGAATGGTTTTGTTTAAAATAATGTATTGTCGTATATCTAAAATTATCTCCTCTGCCTAATATTTATACTAGCACATACTTTTAAACATGTTCTCTACTAAATTCTTAATAACTTCATTAGGTTAATCTAAAAGCCTGAATAAAAAGTAGATTAAATAAATTGTTATGATAAGAAATAGTCATAGCATAAGGTTGTAGAATGCCTTAAACAAACTAAAAATGATTTAAGTATTGTTTTGGAAAACTGTACCAAAGGTGTTCAAAATTGTATGGTATAATGTGTCTACAGCTAAGCATTCATACGTTTTTAACAATGGTGTTTAAAATTTTCAGTTAAGCATGCAATTTTAAGCTCTCTTCGAAATCTACAGTAAAAAAATACCTACACACGACATCATGATTGCTTCTCTTTTGAAGTAAAAATAAACTTCAGCAAGATGACATCACCATCAACCGTATAAGTTCACAGCGACATAATTAATCTACAACAGAAAAAAAAACAAATCCAAAACATGTCACATGTGCTTCGAAATCTGACCAACTAATGAACAAATACGCGCCACATAATGGGAGTATTGAAAAACAAACAAACCCGACGGAGGCATATGTTATAACTGTGTCAGAACTTGTTGCAGTGCAGCTGTACAGACAGTACTACGGAGACACCACGCATTGTGCAAATGTAGGTTACACTTATCGAAAAGGATTAAGACTTCACTGAAATTTTTGACCTTAGAAAGAATAAACTTGAAAAAAGAATATCCCGAACTAACTTATGAATGTATCGTTAAATGGATTCATCTTATCCTATTCTATATTTGATATGATGTCGTACCATCCTACTTAAGTTAGGTAATGTTGTACATTACCTAACAAACAGTAACAGTAACTGAACAGTATGAATGTTTTCATGAGAAAACTGAAGGAAAACGTGTATGCATACAATTTCGGAATTTATTAAAGTTTAGAGTTATTTAGAATTTCACTATAAGTAAACTTTTATATTTGTATGAGAAATGTATTAAAAGTCAAGTTGGAAAATGCAGAAATCTCATGTCACAAAAGTCCATTAGCTTTTGTCTTTAAACAAGAGATGCTAGAACCACTGCCTCTTTCTTCTCAATACACCTAAAGGCATAAATATAATCCGGAATATTAACAAATTGATGATGACATAACATTAGTACGAAACTCGTAACGTTTTATCGCTTGGCGACATTACCGTTTAAAGTGACAGATAAGTACTAGTTGTAATTCATAACGACGGGCTGTAAAACCGCGAACACAATAGAGAATTAGCTGTTTAATGTAGGGCCAATGCCGCCCGGTCTTAGGGCCGAACAGAGATGCTATGCAAATGACAATCATTACTGCTAAGTCAGATCGTACTGTGTAATGCAGAATTGAGGTGTAAATTTACATTGACATTGCAACACGCAAAAGGCGTGAAATCCGACATCAGACTGTAGGAACATGCACGAGTAACGTTATTCTTTGGTCACTTATTTTACTAGCTAAGCATAGTAAGTACCATTTAGGATTATGCAAATATTTGTTAGTCTTTTGAACCCATGTTTACAAGAATTATTTAAGGATTTTATTATAAACAGTACCTAAGGACCAACTTTTAGTGTAAGTCTAGAGTAGAACTGTCAGACCATAGTAGCAGTAACATATATTTAATAAGTACATCCATCGGAAGACTGAAAAGCACAACAGTAAGTTAAACTTTCAGCCGGTGTCAAGGTTGAACGACATGTGAAAAATTTACACGATGTTGGGACTACGATATCTGCTGCTTTTGACACAAAAAGACGCATAAAAGAGATGTTTTGGAGAAAACTGCAATTTATTACAGATCTTTCTCGCCAAAAGTCACCTGATAAAATTCCAAGAAGCAGGGCAAAGTTATCAAAAGCTGTACTTTGAACAAAACAGAATTCGTAGCAAATACATAATATGGTAATTAAATGGAGAGCAATATTCCCACACAAGTGAATTTAGCGTCGGACGTGATATGGTCCCGCCGATTGCGCAAATCGGCTAGCCTTCGGCCGGTTCCTACTCTGATAAGGGACTCATCGCTGACCAACGTTTAACCCTGGCCCTATTAACTGAGGATGTAGGCATCATGCCGTTTATAATGGCAAAATTATGTTGTAACTGCGAAAGTCATCGTAACTCACTTAAAAGTTCAAGAAAGATCGAAATTGTTCTCGGCGCGTAAAGCGGAGCGAGCTTTTATATTACTTTGACAAATATTTAAAAAGTTTACCCGGATAAATCTGGAAACTGTAATCTAATTCATTTCCAATTCAAAAAGTTTTCAAAAGTTTAGCGTTTTACAACCATTGCATGCATTAAAATTTTCAGACCGAATAAAAATGAAATAAATATAATTAAGAAGATATAAAAAATAAAATATTTTTTAATACACATTACGTAATACAATACCAATCTCTAGCTCTATTCAAGAGACAATAGGCGGCAAACACCCAGGATCCGTCCGTAACAAAATTAAATCAACATTATCCTGATGGAATTATTATCACAAATTACCATGCCACTGGATTCCTCTGTGGAGGGCAACCAGAATACTGTTCGATGTTCAAGAGTGGTTCGTGTGTAGATGATGATACGACCGGATGGATGATAAACGCGCACGGGTTCCCGCGCCGACCGAAAGGGAGGACCGACTCGATCCACGGCACGCTCCCGACTGACAACTAAAATTGCGAGCTTTATCATCGACCATACAATGCGCGCACGCGCACGTTTGCCTAACCACTTAGATCTGTGGTGCTTCCGTTACGCTATTAGTGTTGTCTTTACCAAAATGTTTGTTGCTATACTTTGAACACCACTAATTTGTGTACTTAATTAATTTCTACTTCAAGCTATGTAGGAGCTTGAAAGTTCTTCGATTCAAAGTTCTATTGTGAGTTATATGATAGGGCTTTCTGTGGTGTACGGCTGAGTCATGTTCAGATGAAAATAATGCTGTAATAAATGAAAAACTATTTAATTAGAGCATGAAATATTTTATAATTGTTTTATCTCACAATAGTTATTACATACTTACAAGTTGCGCGAGTCTAGTGGTTATTAGTCAGAGTTAGCGTATTCCAATATAATACGTATTAAAGTACATTATTTTAAAGCCAAAAAGAGACAATACATTTTTATACTACTGCTATTCGTGCAGCTATAGTATTCAGGAAAAGCTTTACATGTTTAACGGAAAATCTCATAAAAAAACGGGTCAAAGAATTGAATTTGCTTTATGTATGTTATACATTTTTAATCCTTCGTTTTGGTTATATAATTGTTATGCGATTTAATTACGTGGTCTTACCTATCAAATATTAGAGAAAGCTCACCGTAGCAATTAAAGCATTCTGTACTCTTTAAACTAAAAATTCCACTGCTGTCCAAATAAATTAGGTCATTATTCTAAGTTATAACCCTACAGTTTTGTTTACCGGCGCCAACTAATCGTGCACTCAAGTGCTCCTATGATACCCCACTGTTCATTAAATTGCCTTCATTTACATAAAGGTTTAAATTAATTTGTGTCTAATGGCCATTGATACGGATTCCCGATCACTTTAATTGTTTATGTTGTGTTAGAGTATTTTTAAATCTAAATTTAAAATACAGTAAGTTAGTATTTTTTTACTTACTTTGTGCCAATATGGGCACAACGTAAATGATTCAGTATCTTTTAGATTTATTTTAAATGCACTATGGCTTCTTCTTCTACAGGAGCCATTTCATATTTTACGTGGGCCATAACTGCAAACGCTTATTTCAAATACAAAATCAAGTCAAAAACCAATAAAACAACGATTAATATCCACGACACAGACACTATAAACAAATGCTAATCTGCACAATTCTAATAGGTGTAATAAAATCCTCCGACCATTTACGAATAGATATCGAACATACAAATAACGATGACTAACGAGACTGCAAAGAACTTTAGCAAAAACTATACAACAATATATGACAAGCAGTGAGTAACATCGAATAAAAGCTTAGGCTGGTTGCATTTTGAGAACAAAATTCAGTAAGCTTATTTTTTATAGCATTCCAAATTGATTTTTCCTCAATCCGGGAAAGCACATCTATTGGAAACTTTTAGATGTCCGTTAGAGTTATACAGAATTTTTGAAGAACAAGAGTTATACATAGTAAGCTAAACAGCCTTCACCAACTAGAAGCTATTTTAACTTGATTAAAAAGGCATGCAAAAAAAACAGATTTCAAGTTTTAACTGCATCAAACCCATAACGCAAAAACTAATCGCTCAGCAACTGTGCCATCCGGCAGTAACCAGCAAGTTATACAGACACAGGTATTCAAACCACTCAACGTCTCCTTGACTCCGCAAACATCCATTACGACTGCAAGTTAGTTCGACAAAAGATACTTACTACCTCCTTTGCATCTTGTTTGTATGTAAAATGCTAAGCATCTAATAAAATAATAGTGAGTTTATTGTCGTTGGCACGATCGGTTACCAATAGGACCACCCGATTGCAAGCAAGAATCTTCCGTACTTACAAAATACTAAGTTTACTAAATCCTCATCAATTATAAATAACGTGGCATATGAGGTCATAGAATAGACCCTTGAGGAACACCTTGAATTTCAGTCATAACAGCTTCGATGAGAATCGTTAAGAATTGGATATTGGTATATTATAACGGTTGAGATAAGGAGCTTTACTCCAACTTAAGACCATCACAGTCGCGTTTGCGAGTTCCCATAAAACCAGCTGTCTTGTTGTACATGGCCTACCCAAAATCTAAACAAACCTGCGTCCGGCCTTACGTTTTGGACAATGTGTACTCCTGTTTGTTACATCATTGTGTTGATGGACAACAATTACTCACATTTAACGTACTATTCATACCCATTATAAGTTTGACAAGAGATTGATCGCTGCCTTTGATTTCCTCGCCGATACAACACCTCCATTTTAGTGGCCAGTTCTGTTTGACCACTCTCAATTTGGACAGCGTGGGCGTTCCTTAGTTTGGTGTGTTTCATGGTAGTTGATATTGTTGCGAAGAGTTGTTAACCAAATATAAACTTAGATTTGTTTTTTTTGACGAATTAGAGTGTTATGCATTCATTGAAAATATGTAAATGAATATGGTGGTGAAAGACATTCAAATAGAAAGGCTGATTCAATTTTTTTTATGTATTTTATATATTATCTTCTTAAATAATAATAATTAACCTAAACACAAAATTAATAATAAAATGGTATGTATGATGTACAAAAAAGAAAGGAGGAAACTCATAGGGCATCAAAAAACTCGTCCGCATCGCTATCAATCTGATGAGTGCCCAAAAGGCTGGCAGCATTCCTACGTTGTATGGCAATGATAACTCATTGCCCCAAGAAAAGGCCAGCCCAGTGATCACTTGAAGCGACCAGTCGCTTATAATTTATTTTCTAATAATTAATTAATTTACACTATCGTTAAACTATTCCCGTTATTTTTATGCTTATTAGTTTCTTAATCCTTCTTAATCTTGGAAGTTCTATAAACAAATGCTGGCTTTGATTAAGCAATTATTATAATCAATCATTCTAATCAATCATTCAATACAAGTTAAAACTTTATTGCAACGCTGAAGGTAACAAGATGTCATATCGTCTTGACTTGCATTTAAAATCAAAGGTACCGCATGCAGTGACATAATTATATCCTTGTGTTTAATGACATTTGTCCTAGTACTGCACGAGTCTTCAGACAACTAACGGTTCTTCTAACTTGTTTTACACAGTCATTTGGATCGAAGCGACGTTAAACTTTGACTTCGATGAAAAAGCGTTTCCAGTATTTTGCTCATTCATTAATAATGTCATTTGAAAGCTGACCGTTTATAATAATGGCTGTAAAATCAGTGGATATACGCCCTTTCCTAACAGACCCACTGTTAGGTTTAATAACTACTGAGAAAAGCTACTTCTACGGCTACTGAAGATACAGTCAACTATTAACCAGATGCTTTAACATTTTTTACGTTACATATTCCAAATATACTAGCTTCGGTTCCAACACATTGTGTAACAATCTCCTTAAAAATTAAAAACTTTGTCATCTGCTCCTCATGTATTTTTATTACTCAAAGTAACACTTGCATAGCCTCACTCACCATGAGACGACCTTGAATGATGGCCATGTGTTCTGGTACCTACTCTTATGCGTCATGTGTGAATATTGTTTTACTTAAATCTGGCCTTAAAGCTGTCCCGAAGATTAGCGTCTACTGGATTATAAAAACCACTCAGTGATGATGTACCTACTGGAGCTATAAATAAAGTCTTAACTTTGACATAGTTTGCTATATGAGCAGAATTTGTATGGACTTATCGCAGATATTAGGTCATCGGTGCATTTACGAGCTCTGCTAATGTACTATTAAGTCTGGATAAACATAATATTACATCTATTCTGTTGCTAGGTATATCTTCGATGTGAGTAATAGCGGAAAATCGGCTTACGAGTTTTTGCTTTTCAATCCTTACCAAATAAAATTCTATAGGAAGAAAAAAATGTAGTTTAAAAAAGAAAGAGTTTTCTCTCAGCTATTAAATCAATATGATGACCTCACCAACCCCATTTAGGAATAAAAACCTTATGGTAACCGAATCACGAAACATTTTCCTAAAACATACATCGTTATACATTTTATCGACAGCCACCACAGATTATGATGCTTCCAAAAAAGGGATTACACTATTGAGTAGATTAGAAACTGCCTTAAACATCGTAATACGGAGGCGTTTATACTCGTATAAACAATACCGTGTAGGCACGACTTTATTAGCAGCCAAATTATTTGGGAGTATATGGCTAGAACTGCCTATGTTTGGATAAGTAATTGTCTTTGAATTATATTGCTGACTTGATTGATTGATAGGAAATGATTATAGTTGTGCACAGGCGTGGCGCTACATTTTTTTTCTCGGAGCTCCATTTTTTGTGTAGTCTGAGCCACGATTTTTCAGCTTACAAAACATTTCGGTCTTAGAAATCTCCTCGTGTTTTCGATTCGAACTTATACATTATACTTTACCTTTAGGTAGGTACCCATTTTAAAGTTGGTTAATCACGAATAAGTCACTATAATCATGAAATCTTAGGAATAAAGGTAGAACTTCGGAAAGCTCACAAGCGATGTCACAAGAAAGACTCTAGCATTACAGGGCCCTTATTTTATTTACAATTTAATAAAATCATTCATTATTGTTGTCTTACAAAATGTCTATCAAGTTACAAGAACAAAATTAATCGGTGTCCCACATCAAATATTGACTGTTCGTCTCAGGGCCAGCTGTACGATGATACCCATTGTTCTAAGGTTCAACAAAATCTCGGAGAGAAGGACGTTCACCTTCTTATAATATCGTGTTTATTGGTTACACATTACGCTGTTATGGTAAAGCAAATTTTTCGACTAATTCTTGTTTAATTTTCTGAGTGAAAATTACACATAGGTTATCTTGAATTTCGTTTCTTGTTACCGCACGCCCGCACGTACTAACAGACTTTACCGAACAAATAAGTACCGCACTGAGTGTCCAAAGCTTTATGTGTTTTTTCTTTTAGAATTCATATTGTTGACACTTGACAATTTTTTAATTTTTAATGCAGAATATTCACTTTCGTTCATTATAACATTTCGGAAAAATAAGCAGGATTGACGCTCAGTCGCTGGAAGTAAGATTTCAGCGACTTGGTGCGATGAATTGAAGCGGCCCGCCAATGGTGGTCCAATATCAACCGGGGGCTTGGGTCATGCATCAAGCGCAGATCGGGTTCCCGATTCATGGCAATTCTGTTAAGAATTAACCGTAGAATTTTAGTCGGTAATAATCCTCCATCCTTGCCAAACAGAAAGGCACCCATAAGGATGTCCCTACAGCAAAAATAAAAAGGGAAGATGATTTTAAGACCTTTTCTTTTGTACCCATATTCGCAAATGAATAAATGATTATGATTACGATGATGCCTACTGAACAGATGGATATTGTTTCCCTGTTACAATAACATTCAATAAAGTGTATTGCACTCTACACATGAATGAAAGTCACCACCTCGTGCATGACCATATCGGTCTTAATTCGACTCCTTACAATGTTTACAATAGACCACTACCATAATACAAGTCATATTTGTTTAGAAGTAAGATAAAACATACCAAACTGATACATTTGTTTTCAGCCGCTCATATTTCTGTGATTACGTACTGGGAGAGGTATTCGCTTGTCATCATATGGATTAGCACGAGAATAGAGATAAGATTGCGAAATGTCTTGTTGCTATGTAAAGGCAGGATTTAAAAAAATACGCATACCTGTATCTTGAATTAAGAGCATTTAGAAAAACTCTTAACGACTAAAACTCGGCAGTGTAAGTCAGCAGCCCGTTATAGACTTGACCCACGACCCGCGCCCCTAGACAGTTGTCGTGTGGCCTGCCGCCAGTGAGTCTCTTCAAATACCTTCCTACTAAGAATTCTAACCAAACATCTACATCCGAGTGTTAAGAACCTCAGCGTTTTATGGTTTCATTTTGAGAAAACATAAAATAATTGACTTCTCTATTACTCAGCAGTGCGAAACAAAAACCGATCATCATCTGTTACTTTGAAAAGGTAGAACCGAAACAACATATTACAACATTATCTCAACAAAAATTATAATTATTATCAAACGTAAGACAAACAATATGCCTCTGTTTGTTTTAGACGCGAAAATGTCCGAATTCCTTTCGTGCATAACTTGGAGAGTTTGCGAATCACATACTAGGCCAAGATTTAAAACATGAGTCAGCTTTTATTAGGGATTGTAGAGATTATTCTTATAAACTGGTATCTACCTAATGTTTGTCCTTTTTTATTAATATTTTGTTTTTCTGACTTATTCCTCTTGAGGTATCGGTGCTGGAAGTAGAGATAAAGAGGTAAACATTTAAAGAACTAGCATTATCATAATCCACTATGGGACGCAGATCTCTCCCAAGTTAAGCACCCAGTTCTCTTCTATAACGTATTTACTCCAACAGCCTTTTTAAGATCATTTTAACTTCCAAGGTTAATTTGTGCAGGTTATTTAGTAAAAGGTAGGTACTTTTCAACTATTGTAAAATACAAATGTTTGTGTTTTTCATCAGGTGCCTTTATACGCGTAATTATAGTTGTTATACAGAATCGTAGCACAATAAATAGAACATTGGAGGTTTAGAAAACTGTGGACAGATTAAACAATTCCACATCATTCAATATATCCATCTTAGGAAGTATAATCTCCAATGTACTTGGAAGTCTACTTACCCCAGATCGGTTCAATTCATGAGAGCGATCAGTTAGCTAATTAGTGAGCACGTAACGCAGGTTGGCTCGCTATCTCGTGTTTGTGAACGCTATCTAATCTCTGTTTGCCGCAGCCTCCTTGCTAACCTGACCCAATTTGTGGACTTTGAAAATGAAGGCGTTGGAGATATTTTCATGTGATTTTGTTTAGAGATTTTATTTAATCTATTGCGTCTGCTCATTAAATCAAACATTTTGTAATGCCTAAAAAGTAATGGCATTATCTTTATATGTTTATGTTAAACAACCTGAACTCACAATTGATATAAGTCATAGTGATTAATGCTCGTGCCTTCTCTGTATGAGAAGAGGCCTTTTACCCTGCATAAAGTCATTGACCCTGAAGACCAATGGCTGCCAATCCAAATTGTGAAAAGTTTTTTCACACACACATTTAAATTTTATCGGTTACCGATACCTCATGTCCGCTACTGGTGTAGCTCTTGAAGATATTCGCAAGGTAGTATATTCTTTAGAACACTTTCTACCTGGTAGTGTATCACCCACCATTTCATCAATGAATTCTTTTACTGGAAGCTGCCAGGTGTATATTTAATGGCTTCAACGACGACACGGTTGGGGCTGTGGCTAAACGATTGACTGCTGCGCTGCGTTTAGCGAGTTCGATTCCCACAATTATTTGTATAGCCTACAGGTATTGTCCCGGGTCTAGTTAGTTGTGTGAGCTTCTATGTTTGTAAACTCAAAAAAGACGAAAGTTTTATCTTGCACTCACCAAGTTCTTTGGAGTCCCTATAGGCTTACAATATTGCGAAACATCTAAAACGATACAAAACGGTACAAATTAATAGCGCCGGCCAATTTGCAGTTATCTCGGCTATACATTAACTTATTACGTTATCTGCAACCTTGACTGGTTTTTAACTATTGCTATGAGCGTTATCAAACATGTTATAACTATTAGCCGGTAATTTAAGACATTTGCGAAGATCTCTCCAAGAATCGTAATTTGTGGTTCAATGTCTTCTTGAGGTCTTTACACCCTGGAATTAGTATTGAGCAGGTCCGTCACCAACTTTACAAGTCCCCCCGTTGGTGTTGTGATGGCAAGCGCAATTGTTGAGCGCGGGGTCCTGAGTTCGATTCCCAGTTCGGGCAAAAAGTGTTATTGTGTTTTTCCATTAAGAAATTGTCAGTGACAGCCTGAAGTTTGGAAGTTGATGGTGTAACACTCCCGTGCCTCTAAAAGCACGTAAAGCCCTTGGTCCTGCGCCTGATCTCCCCCCGATCGTGTCGGGATGCGGTCCTATCGGACTAAGAGAGTTAGGGAAGAGGATGTGCACCTGTGTTTGCGCACATACTTGTGCACCATAATATCTCCTCCTTGGCAAGCCTACATTAAGATTAACCACTGTGGCCGGAATCGGTCTTGAGAATACATACATACAAGTAAAAAGACAATAATCCAACTATACACTAGAAGAAGGATACGAAGGTCAACACATCTAGGCTAGTGTAATCCATCAGGATGAATTGATTTGGTTAACCAACCGTTTAGGGCTCTGTCTATGTGCCACCTTCATTTTTGGTCTGGCTAATTTGTATGCTCTTGTACCTATCATCCCTCGGCAGAATCTGGTGTGACAAGTACCTAGAATAGAATAAAATAATATGGACATCTTCATTAATCATCTAGTCATTATTCATTGGATCTTTATACATTTCGGTAACAATAGGTATGTGTGTCTTAAATTACTTTGAACGATTGCATGCCGTACAAAAATGTAATACAATTAAAATTGTCTATGCAAATAAAATATATACTATTCTCTCCTCAAGTATGGAAATGTTTAATTAGTGTAGCTTCTGTTATTCTGAGGAAAGCGAGATCTTCCTTTGTCATTCTTATTAAATATTAGTTGATATCAAATACAACAGAACTTTAGCACGTATGTCATCTAAGTTCGCATGTATCTGTGTAATGCAAATAAAGTGGGTTCTTGACCAGTTACTATCGAAGTATTACAGTAGGTAGCTTCTTTTTCTAACCATCATTCGTATCTCTTACTTTGATTTTATATTTCCTGTTAACTGTGAACACCTTTCAGATTATTATTTTGATTGATAAAATAAAATCCAGGCAGAGAGATGGATGATCTTCCAGCATCAGTCCGGCTTCAGTGTGAATCGGCTATTTCTAGACATACAGATACAGAGAGTATTTCGTATTAAGTAAAATTTACGATTTCCACATATCCATTGCATTCATTGCTATCTAGAGGGAACAGGGTTCAAGCTACATGTACCTGCTGTGTTAAAGCTCTAAAAACATTAGAACCGACCTTGAGAACAACCTTCCAAACAAATTTCGGGAAATACAGCGGCCAACAAAATGAGAACTAGCCAAGTACGCAGAAGATATTATACTGCAAGAATATGTGCGCAAACACAGGAGTACTCCCTCTTCCCTCACTCTCATAGTCCTATGGTACGGGAATCTGTTACAACCAGGAAGAATTGAGGCGCAGGACCAACATCTTCACGAGAACCTACTGTACCTACATTAATTATTACAATAATCTCTCGTTTCAGAAGCCTATATCAATATATCAAGAAACTAGATTGCTCAAAGACTGTAATAGCAAATCTGCAAACAGTAGGGTGTGTTATGTAACGTGAAGTGAAACAGTACAGTCGGCACTCGTACTGCCAAGAGATAATATTTGCTTTATGTTAAACATATTGTGAGAGTCTGTAGCTATGTGCGAGGAGCACTTCGTGACATCATGCCAAAGCAGACTTCTGTTTGTCGTTGGATAAATAAACAAACTAGCGACAAAAATGAATTATACAACGATTAAAAATTGAACAGAAATGTTTTATTTTGTAGTCGCCTTGGGAAGTTTGTATTACAAGATGATTATGCACTGAAGTCGATATTTCTCATCTAAACGAGCAGTAGTACAGCCTTCTAGTCGTATTTACCACTATTTAGGTATTTATTTATTTAATGATTTATACTAAGCACACCAACAGCACTGTCACTTTTAATTAAAATAAACTAACATCTTAAATCGTAATTATGTTTGTTTATTTATGGATTTATGGTCTGAAATAAATGTAATGTATGTATTAAATCGGCATTTCAGAAACCATGCAAATAACAGGTATGCATAACATTGACATAATGAATATTAGAAACAAGAAGAAAAAATAAAAAAAATGGTGTCCTATCCAACATTTCAGTAAGCGTAATTTTCATGAAAACAATGTAATTAATGAATAACTTGTACAAATCTTGCTTATCACCCGATGCACGCCGCGCGAGATAACTCACTCTATTGGTATGCGACCTCATACCGTGTTTGTTCTGCTATGCACCGAACATTGTGCAAATATTTTCGCATTTTTTGGCCCACATTACGTTTGCAAACACTCCACTATGCAATATCGTGTAGTAACGCTATCTGTGTTTGTTCCTTCTTGTAATTAATTAGTGTACCGTTTATGTGACAGATGGTGTGATTACTTATGTCTGCCATGCCATCAGCCATGCTGGTTAGCCTGTTATTATAGACTAAATTTATAATTTCTGCAGAAGCTGTTGGTAAACCTTAATCTATACTGATATTACAAAGAAGAAAGATTTTTTTGTTTATTTGTCTGTTTGTTTGTAACGAATGGGCTCCGAAACTACTGGACCGAATTAAAACATTTTTTCACCAATAGATACATTATTCCTATGTTACATAGGCTATATAACATCACGCTACGACACACGGGAGCGGAGCAGTAACCAAAGACATAACGCGGTTGACATAAGCCACGCGGTGGAAGTCGCAGACAGTTCGCTAGTAATTTATACAAAAGCTGTTGGTTCTTCTATATAAATAAAAATGAATGGCTAAATGTGTTGATAAGCGCAAAACTCGAGAACGTCTGGACCGATTTGGTTGATTCTTTTTTTGTTGTGTTAATTTTTTTGTTGTTAATCTCGCAGACAAAGTCAAAATAAAAAATGTTTTTCGGAAAATCGAAAATTTGCACCTGTAAACAGAAGCAGGGATTACAGCTATGATCGGGATCCATCAAAATTTTTGGTAGCGGGACTGAAAATTCATTCAATATTATTCTTCTTCTTAGCGTGTCGATGGCAAATAATAATATATAAATAATTAAATAAGATATTTATTAAATACTATGTTTGGCCCAAAATTATGTATTATTTATTCAAAAGGATGGCATACCTGCCGTATATTTCTGAAAATTTCAAACAACCATTATATGCGACAATATTATTCGTATAATATTATCGCGTGCAATAATAGTACCTATAGAAATGATTTTTGAAGTAGCTTCAATTACTGGCATTTATTTTGAGTGTGTGCAAATTGGAATGTCGATAATAAATTTAAGAGGCCAAATTAATTAAGGTTATAATGAGGTGAAACTGAAGTGTCTTTACTCTGCCTAAAAAAGGTAAAATAATCTAAGTTAACCAAACACCATAGTCAAAATACGACCCGCTCGTTATTTTTACCTATCTCCGTAACCTGGTCACGTCTAGTTACCAGGTCAGTTGCGCAACAGTTGGGCCACGCGGCGCCATTATCTCCTACTGATAAATTGATGGTACACTTCATTAAATCTCTGATTATGTTCCTAAATCTTCAAGTTAGTTAGCCTTATCGTAGCAACCTTAATTAGAGTTAATTAAGTGTTTGTCTATTTTTTTTTGTCGTAATCTGTTAATAATATCATGAATCTTCGCCTGAAAATTGAGAGGGGAGAGTGGAACTGAATTCAGAGGTTTATGACTTGATATTACTTTTGCCAAAACGCCGAAAATATCTCAATAATTAAATTAATTTGGAACATCTAACTAATTTAATATGCTGAATGTGTTATATTAACAACTTGTAGGTAATAACTGCTCATTGTAAATCCAAAACATATGCTTAGAAAACTTATAATAGATTTAAATATAGATAACTTCGAAAAATGAAAAAATATCACGAAGGTTGGTTCGTTCTGTTTGAGCTAAACCTAGTTGCATTTGATATACAAGCGCGTCCACACTCCACAGGAGTATTAGGTAGTTATTTATGTTTAATCTTCTTCTTATTGTATTGAGGGCAAATTAAATAATATGATTTTCTCAGTGGACTGCTTAACTGCAGAGCCGGCAAAAAGCCGCCACCAACCAAAGCTCGCCAATCGACAGGAGCCGGTTGATCAGGGTGCGGCGGATGTAACGCAGATCGAAGAATATGGCAGTCAGGGAGGCTGTTTTCATGCACCCCAAAATGTTTATGTTTAATGAAACGTTTATGTTTAATGTTTAGGAACTAAACCGAAACTTATAAATCCAGCTGGAATCCTTCAAACACGTCACACCTATATAAATTGCAATCTGCGGTTCCTGACTATCCTGCTCCTGAGCACGTCATCTCATCAGCAAGATCATCTCGAGCACGTGTACCATAACTTACCGCCATCTCCCGATGACAGCTACAAAAACTGGTCGCTATGACAATCACGCCGCTTGTTAACATTGTATGCAGTGCAGTAATGAAGATTGGCTGCCATCACGGACGTGGCGGCCACTCGCCCCCGCGGAAGTGCTGATGCACCTGGCAACTAGTGCTCGCACCCGTAGGTACCTGCTAAATCATTTACTTTTGAGGAACTTGACTTATCACACTAATATTATAAAGGCGAAAGTTTGTGTGTTTGTCTCTTCTTCACGCTCAAACGGCTGGACGGATCTGGATGAAATTTGGCACAGCGATAGATTGCAGTGTGGGATAACACATAGAATACAAGGTATTCCGAAAAAATGAATGATTCCTGTGGAATGATATATAAAATTTGACGCGGAGGAAGTCGCGGGCAGAAGCTAGTACTCTATATTCCTAATCCAAGGTCCCTCAGTAAGTTTAGGGATTTTTCAAACCATTATTTGGTTACAGTAAAGTTTGGTTGCTTGTTTAACTGCTTTAATTTAGTTGGTTCGGTTGACATGTGACTCACTTGATGGAAAGTACTCGACGATTCTCATACCTACACATTTACAATAGGAAAAGCATTGCAGGTACCTTGGTAAGGTACGTAATCATCCCAGAAAATATGCTGAATTAGCGCACTAAGGTACATGTAATTAAATATCTTAAAATACTGGAATGCTTTTCGCTCTTTGTTGGCAGGCACAGACTGCGCAGCCACAGATATAATGGTGGTAATTCCCTAGAGAAGCTTTCTCAAACACTCACCATCACCAGCTCTACAATTAAAATCCGTATAACTACATTTTGCCTGCGACTTCGTCCGTGTGAATGTCAGTGTCATATACATTTTCAACATTGTGGTAACCCTACAACTGCACTTTACGAAGAGGCAACCCTACTGACGACGGACCGTAACTTATCAGCCTGATGCTCTTCTAATTTTACAATTTACCATGCTCCACAATTTGCTATACTTACACCTACGTGAGGATAAAAATATGTGATGGTTATGTCACTTACGACTTGATACTTATTGTTGAGGTACTTAATAATCCTTAAGGTATTTGCTATATACCTAGCAACACGATGGACTAGTAAATAACTCATATCGTCATTTAGGAAGAGTTTGTTCGGTAAGAGCAAGGAGGTGTAGATGTCTACATTATTCTTCTTTTTAATACCTACTCAAAAATCATATTTTTAGCAATGTCTAAAAGTCTATTTCCTCTTTAGCAAGACTAGAGTTAAGAATTTGAATACCTTAGTTATAACAAGACAAACAAACATTTCATAAAACAAAATTATATTGATAATCTTCTATTCATTGCCTACAATCATTATTCAGGCGCTAGTAACATAATTTGTATTGAACAATTAAATAAATGCTGTTCTAACAATAATAAATAGCCAGGAATTAACTAGGCATAGGTATTAATTTATAACTCGAGGCACAATGTCTATGATTAATAGGATAGCTATATTAATAGTAATGAGTTCTAAGATTGAGAGTTTTAACAAAGGAAGGCCGCAAACCGAGTCATATGTCATATGGGTCCGTGGGTTACGCTCCCAGTCGTCGAGGCACCTGTGGTCGACGCACCCGATTCGATTATGGATCTAAAAACCACAGTACCTAACTATGATCTCAAACGCACTATATTTATGCCTATGCCGGGGCTGCGGATGCCTGACGGGGCTGCGGGTTGTTTGAAAGAGATATTGCGCCCCCGGAACGCAAAGGGCACATGAAGGAACATAGACGGGTTTTAGTCAGTAAAAGTCTGACACTCCCTCCCGCCCCGCCCAGGGCGGGGGAAGGTATTTGATGATTTCCCGTCAATTAAAATAAAAAAACGCATTATATTTAGGTATGTAAGTACCAGCTCGATTGAACAATACCACAAAAGTTATAATTTATAGTAATTAATAGTATATTATTATAGTATTTCTAAGTAGGTAAGAGGAAAATATGATTATAAGCTTGTTTACTACTTAGTATGAATCTTATTAATTGAAATATGCAATGAGGAAAAATAACCTAAATAGGTAACTACGTAATTTAAAAATCTCGTTCCATGTATAGGTATTGATAATTTATCTAAATCTTAATTTAAATTATTTAGACACATTTTGACCCGAAGGCCAGAAGTCTATTCATAATAAGTAGAAGTTGAATCTGTCACCGGAAAAAAAGCACTTATTACTTAGGTACCTAAATAACGGCTTTTTTAGCCGTTATTTAGGTACCTAAGAATCTTCACGAATAAGTTAAATTGCTCACAGTGACACATCTACACTCGGCTGGCCCAGTTAGAGTGCACTTTGCCCATCCTAGACCTCAATAGATGATACCTGACTATCCGATCAACACTAATGATGATGGAGCAGGCCTACAACTGGGATAATCTAACTGCCCACCAGATCGTCTCAGTTACTGGGTAAATAGACTTAAATATAGGTACCTATCTGAGTAAATTAGCAAATAATGAGCTGTCCAGACCTTGAATAAAATGGAAAGCATACATATCATCACGCCTCTGTTCCTTGAAGGGTTAGGCAGAGGTGTACCAATGTACACCAACAGGTCGCTGGTATGTTTAGGTCCCATGTAATATGGGGCGAGCCTATTATCATTAACCGGGCACAAATCCTAACTCCGAGTTGCTACTGAGAATTTTAAAAGAAAACTCCAATTACACTTTTTGCTAGACCTGGGAATCAAACCCAAGACTTCTAGCGTAGCAGTAACGGTTAGGACCGCTAGGCTAACAAAGCGGTTGAATGTAAGGGTTTAGAGGTAGACCGGCATGAGTCGGGGATCGCGGTAGTCGCGTACGCTTCTGAGATCCCCGGATTAAATGTGACAAGGGGACACTGACCCCTGCCTCAGACTCCTGCCTCCCTCTCTCAAGGGCAAAGAACATTCATCAGGATTTTAAAAAAAGATGAAAAAGTAAGGAGGCTATTTCATGCGCTGGTTCTTTTTGCTTCCTTAGAAATCTAAAGCCAACATGCTACAGGTAAGGAATGTCCACAAATCATGACCAATTAATGATACTTCATGGACCTGTCAACGTTCCAAGGTTTCGCACCAACACAGCATACCTCAGCCAATTACTTACAAAGAAGCAAATGCCCCACACAGTGTGAAATATTCCGCAAGTTCCACAAATAACACAACGGTGTGGGAACGCGCTATCTTGATTGGACCAATCAGCTGCTGATCTCAGATAAATGTATCAATCAGTCCAAACACGCAAAGGATGAGGCTGACGTCATGGTTTACAATCTTGGTACTTTGAAGGAATGTACGCATATACGGTATACTGGTAGGTGGGTAGATAGTAACCTTATAAAGACAGAAAAAAGTCCTCCACTTTTCTAGAATATAAAAAAAACATCGTTTATTTTTCAGGAACTTCGCTTCCTTTTAGATAGGCGAAATTGACATCAATGCCTTTTACTTGATACCATGGTGTTAATTCTCTCTTCTCTCTCTCTCTTCTTCTTTTCCAATTCGTTTTAGATATATCCTTTATATTTTAAGTACTTTATAGTACTTGGGCCCAATACGTGACTACATTTATCACGACATCAGTGGCATTTTTTTATATCTTCCTACCACGCTTCGTGATGCGGAGCAGTGTGCCAATCGCCTTAAAGCAGTGAAATGAGTAGGTATGATAACATCTTAGCTTGACTCTTAGTCTTTGATCCATAGATGTCTTTGGGTATTAGAGCTACTCCAAAGTGCGAACTTCGTAGTATATTGCGACGATCTACCCACTTGACAAAGTTTTCGGTTATTATCGTGTAATGGTTTTGTATGTTTAATTAAATAAACAAAATGTTAGATGGTTTAATACAATATTTATTTAACACATAGGGGTAATCTACATGATAGCAAATAAATTATCGATTTTAATTCGATTGGCGCTCAATAGGCTACACATCACATACAACTTATATTTATTTATTATGTATAAACATTCACAAATAAATAGTGACAATTAATAACATTATTTGGCTTGCACCCTCATTACAATCCACTTACATCCCTTATTCTTTTGAAGAACTGTTAAAAAAATAAAACAAAGCAAAAAAAAAATAGTAATTATTATAT
The DNA here is from genome assembly GCA_932526535.1 of Caradrina clavipalpis. NCBI lineage: Eukaryota > Metazoa > Arthropoda > Insecta > Lepidoptera > Noctuidae > Caradrina > Caradrina clavipalpis. The sequence goes on along the minus strand of OW052101.1, from coordinate 15,429,836 downwards.
TCTTGTACTAGCTTCTGCCCGCGACTTCGTCCGCGTCACAGTTGATGTGTTATCCTACGGGTACCGTACATTTTCCCGGGATAAAAAGTAGCCTATGTGTTATTCCAGACTATAATCTATCTTTGTGCCAAATTTCATCCAGATCCATTCAGCCGTTTAAGCGTGAAAGAGTAACAAACATCCATCCATACATACAAACTTTCGCCTTTATAATAGTAGTAGGATTTTCATATCGTGTGTAAACTACATAAGATAAATGCAAGTCAAGCGCTGCAACGTACACGCAGCAATGACGCAACGTACACACAGCGATATCGCAACGTACACGCAGCGATAACGCGACGTACACGCAACAATAACGCGACCACGTAGCGCGTTGTTTCCGCGGCGGGCGGAAGAGCTTCGCTTAGGCTGTCCGCCCACGTCAGAAAATAGGCGACCGATCTTTTTGTCGGTGAGAATAGAATATGTGAATTCTAATATACCAACGCACACATCCTACAAGTCGATCCCAAAAACTATGAATCTATTGAACGGTCCGATAAATCGGTCCTACGAGAATTCGGACGTAGGCGGAGGCCCTTAAACTTATTTAAGCAGTAGGTTAATATTTATTAAACATAATGAAAGACAATCTACATCTTACTACATTATAGTATTTCTATTTTTCATGCAGTCTCTTTTTTAAATAGACAACGCCACAAATGTGTAGAAAAATTCAGCCTTTTAAGGTTGGACCTTAATACACGGTCCTTTGGCCGCATAAATATTCCCGTCTTTAGAGCGGGAAAATATTAAATATGTTAATATCCCTGTTATACTATGTTCTTTACCGACTCATCATATTAACACGGCCAGTCTATCATAATACACCTCACCATACTTTTAGATCTGGCTGATAATTTCAGCCTTTTTTAAGTTTTTGATTGGAGACGCATGAAATATTAATTGTTATCTACAATGGAGTATTTTTAAATCTCCCTTCTCTACTTGTAAAGTGAACAAATTTGCATACCCACCTACACATGAAAGAAATATCATATACATCATAGATAGACACAAAAATACGCGATATGAGTTTCTAGTTTCATTCGTCAGACTAAGCCATCTCCATCCTATTTATTTACATCCTCTCTTCATCCCTATCAATTCAAATCTTCCTTTTAATTATCACACACATGATAAGGGCAGCCATAAATACATGGCCCATTCCACTGAATCGTATTCCCATCTTCAGATGGAGAACCAAAACTCGATACATGATCTCTACTCGCGAATCACCAACTCTTTACTACTTATCATATTATTATTATCATACAATATATAATTTTTCGAAAATAAAGTTCCACTGAATCAAATTCCCATCTAATTAAGTCTCTTTCCTTACAATAGAGTCCATTGTCTTAGCACGTTATGATATCGAAGCCGCAACAGGGCTGGCATTCACTATAATCTAATTAAATACACAATTATATATTCTTACTAAAGATTGCTACGAAAGTGTTTATGCACAAGCCAAGGTAGTCTTCTTGGAAAACAAATAAACATAACTTATTAAGCCCCACAGAAGACTAAGATTCATCGCTCAGACAAGGCAAATAATTTGCCATTCAAGTTAAAGCTTTAAGTCGTGTGCATTAAAATATATTTTATAATGACAAGAAAAAAGGTGACGGCCCGCGGACGGCCATTTGCCATGTCGGGGCAGTCTTGTCTGCCATAATGAGCGATGGCCATAATATTGATTTTATTATTAAAAAAGATCTTTAAAAATGCTGCCAAGAGCGCTTACTTTTATTCACATAAACCCAGTACATATTGAATTTATTTAGTGTTAGTGTCGCTGTCAACTAACATTATTCTAAGGTAACCTTTGTGACCAACCACCAAATCCAAATAACTGTTTATCAATTCCAAAAAAGCATAATGAGCATTCTAAGAAAATAAAAAATGACAATGATATTTACAACCTAATTACTACACAATTATTATTCATATTATCTTAATAATCGCTTTATCCAGTTCCGTCTAGACTGGGTACCAATTTTTATATACATGAGCTTATTTATCGAAACTACAATTAAGGCTGGGTCCAGTGGCACATGCAAATGGATCATGTGAGACTTAACTCTTTGGTTATCCCATGTGGCGGTTTCCAGAATTTATGGAAGGTGTTACTTGTAATATTCTATACCATAAACCATTGAACTATTACACATACTACTTACACTTAAAGCAGTACGTTTGAACGTTTTCAAAACGCATCAATTTCAGTACATGTACCAGGAAGGCCATTCTACTAATGTTTAGGAACACTCGCAATCTAATCTCAGTCTCAATCTGTCATTTACATTAATTTTCGCTGAGTTGAGAATGCGATTATGTTCTGAAAGCTTTTAATTGGATAGTGTCCACCACCATCAATTGACATACTTTCTATAAACTGTCAAAACGCGATTCTCCCATAGATTTTGTATGGCAATAGCACGCTGTGACGTCACTACGTGGCCTACTCAATTAACTAATTATTGATTTTAAAGTAAGTAAAAATCTAATTTTACAATAAATTGAAATATAATCCGTTTTCATGGGTAAAATAAAGTGCTTTTTTAAAGAAGTTGTGACTTGAAATTATTGGTTACTGGTGTCAACTACCCAATTAGTAGAATGACTATTACTTACTCTACAGCGATAGAGTTCTTACTCTATAGCTGTGGGTGATATGACCCAGCCTTAAAATAGTTTTAAGCTTTATCTACTTAGTTCCCAGCCAACATTCCTTGTCAGCAGGGCTCTCGTACACGGGGCATTCTGGGCTAACACTTCTATCAGCAAGACACGGAGTCGAATTATATGCACACCGCGCGATCCGGCCTTATGACAGCGGACACTCCGCATATCGAAAGGGCTTGAACAACCGATATATCGCTTTACACTGGCTTGAATCGTTGTTCCTTTCCCTTTAAACTTTTAAATATACTACAAAGCCAAATTTAATTTGAACAACACGATGTTTAATTTATTTTCATCTCGAAAGACGCTATCAAAGCCAATTCAATATAGCGGAAGCTAAATGTCATTAGCCGTTTTTATCTCTTTATGAATTTTGTTCATGCATACACAATCAAAAGTGATGAATCAGCTTTCAACATATTTATATTATTTATCAACACCAGTAAGCAAACCGATCGCCGCGCATATAATTCGAGCATTACACCACGGTGTCTTCAACCATCTGTTTACCCACCCCTTAAGCCGCGGCTGACATTCGGACAGACGATTATAAAAAACCGTTTTCCGAATTGAAATTCCGTCGTCATTGAGGTTTTAGTACATTCAAAGCGTTTCCGCGGTACGAGTAAGCTTTGAAATCTCCAATTTTCTGTCCATCTTTGTATAGGTACTGTCTGAAGCAGGTTTCGCAAAAGAACGCAGGGTCGAAGGGGACCCGGCTGCATCCCACTACGATCCATTTAGCGGAGAACTCTGCACACGTTGTGCAGTACACCGTCTGGTTCTGAGCTATGGCAGTGGAACACGGGTAGTTGTAGAGGCGTAATGGGTCCGTCGGGTTCAGGAGACGGATCTCGGAGAATAGAAACACGTGCTCGCAGTTACCTTGGTGGACGTATACCTGGGGAGAGACAAAGAAATGTTTACATCTAGAAGATTTGCCTCCGTATTAAATTGGGATCCAATCTTCTAGTGAGGCCAGGATCACACTATTTCAGGGTCTGTGTTAAGTCTTAAAACCATCCTAGATCTGTTGAAAAGAGACCTTCATTTCACTATCGCACTGAAAAAATTACGACTTTAACACTTGTATTTGATATGGAACTCCATTATCTGCCGTGTATTTATGCCTAAAAATAGCCCAAGAGACTATCTCTCGTCCAGCAAAGACCATCTAACATGATGCCTAGAATTTTGAAAGGTAACTCCTATCTACTTTCCATATAACAGTCACAAGTCTCACATCACCGAGGCTGCGGGTCGTTCGAAAGAGATACCGCGCCCCCGGAACGCAAAGGGCACAAGTAGGAACAGGGATGGGTTCTAGTCAGTAAAAGTCCGACACTCCCTCCCGCCCCGCTCAGGGCGGAAGAAGTCACTTGATGAAAAAGAGTCTTACATCAGGATAGCCCAGCTTCAGCACCAGGTCCTCCAATCTGACGGCGCACATATCCTTCTTGGGGAAGTCTCCGAGGTCCTTCTTGCGCGCCCACTCGCGCAGGGGCTCGCTGTAGTCAACGCAGCCCTCGCGCGTGTCTACGTAGAACACGTTGTTTATGAACAGGAAGCCTGAAGGAAACACTTCCTGGAATTTGAAGATAAAAGCTGATGAGGTATGTAGGTACAACCTAGGTCTTCTTCTTTGTCTTTATCGCGTGGGCAGTATAGTCGAAAGACCCCACACACCCTAGTGTCAGAGTTTCTAAACCGCCTCAAGGTCCTCTGACATGGTTACCGACTGCAGTGATGTCCAAGATAAACTTAGAAAGTACATGTGAATTAGAAAAATACACTTTGGTACTTGCCCGTGGCTGGTTGCGAACCCACAACCTCGTGCATAAGTTGCGCCTTAACCACTGGGCCATCACGACATATAAAGGTTACGTGAAACGAGCTTACTAAAGCTTTTCTCTAAATAATTTACCACTTAGGCTCCTCTCCTGAGCCTAATTGGGCGTTTGCAGTGCTATTCTCCCTCAGTTAATTAAGTGAAAGTGAGTTAGGGGCGAGCTGTCATCCCACCCGATGCTTGCCAATAAAATAAGACACCTAAATTTGAAATCACCAGTCCGCCTTGAGCAGGAGTGGTGATCAACGTTCATGCCTTCTCTGTATAAGGCCTCTTCGCGGCCCTTGTCCTGCAGTGGGATAATATAGACCGGCATTTATTTATTTTTTAGTAGTATCCTGCTTTTCTTCAGACAACACAACATACCATCACGCCTGTATTCCTCGAAGGGTTAGGCACAGGTGTACCAATGTACAACCACTGCTCGCCAGTATGTTTAGGTCCCATGTAATATGGAGCCTATTGCCATTAACCGAGCACAAATCCTATCTCCGAGCTGCTATTGAGAATTTTATAGAAAAACCCAATGACACTTTATGCTCGACCTGGAAATCGAACCTCCTCCTCCTTCAGCGTAGCAGTCGCGCTTAGGACCACTAGACCAACAACAGATTTCCCTCAGCCGTCATGGTGGAATATTAATACACGACTTACCTTAGCCTTCGCACTGGGCAGCCTGTCGGGATGGTTGGACACGTCGACCCGCATGTCGAAGTCGTTGTGGCACACGAAGCGGTCTCGCAGGTCGGACAGCTTGTTCCTGCCGGTCAGCAGGATGTCGCAGCAGAACACCGAGTGGCGGGTGCGGGTCTGGAGTCACAGGCGTACCAGTAAGAGCAGGCTATGTGATGACAGAAAGGTCACACTGGACCTTTTAGGATATTCCCCACAATGACAATATCCTCCCACCCGAATTTCAATGTTGTGTTTAGCACTTTCGGCATTGTAAGAATTGCTACATGATATCTTCATTTTATAGACTACTAGCGAATTACCCGCGACTTCCTCCGCGTGGCTTATTTCACCCGCCTTACGGCAGCGGAGCAGTAAGTATTTGGTTACTGCTCCACTCCCGTGTGTCGCAGCGTGATTTTATATAGCCCATGACACGCACAAATAACGTGGGTTCTATGGGTAAAAGAATTTTCAAAATCAGTTCAGGAGATCCAGAGATTATCCCCTACAACCTTCCAAACTCAGAAACTTTACCTCTTTATAATATTAGCATAAGTAAAGATAAATAAGAGTACAAAATCCTCAATAGGGCAGCCATCAAATTCTTGAAACGCCGACACTTACAAATCGATCCTTAGCCAGGTTACAAGTATAGGGCCTGTAGACCCTCACCCGGTACACTATATCCTTGCCAGGCTCCAGGTCCACGTCAGCATCACTGTCAGAAGGCTTGAAAGGTGACATGTTGTACTCCTGCAAGTGGACAAACATAAAATTACATTTTACTGATCAATGTTTAGTCAAATCAGAATAGTTTTCAACTACACTAACATTGGTATTGACAGGTTTTAGTAGGGATCTTAAATCAACAAAATAGCGCGAATAATATCCTATCATAGTCTATGGTAAATGAATGGTTAGATTACTAAAAGCATGTTCTAAGTTTCCACTACCACAATGTTACAAATACCACATACATATCATCACCCCTGTATTCCCCGAAGGGTTCGGCAGACGTGTACCAATGTACAGCCACAGTTCGCTGGTATGTTTAAGATCCTATGTAATAGGGGAGATTTCATAGAAAACCTCAAAAACACTTGCTCGACCTGGGAATGGAACCCGAGACCTCTAGCGTTGCAGTCGCGCGGCAGAAAATATCTTACCTCCTGCGTAAATGGTAGATTCCTAACGCCTCTGTACTTGAGCTTCTTGGTGAAAACTCCTTTAGTGTCTTTCTCTATCCTCATCTTGTTTTTCTTAAGAATGCAGAGATCCGGGGCTTTATGGTTTTGGGGGGGATCACACAAGTTTTCCACTGTCTTCCCACTTATCATTCCCATGACAGGGACGTTGGTTTCCATCACCATTTCATTACCTATTTTTAATTGTTCTGGACTGTAAAAATGTGTAAGTATTATTACTAATCATCAACTGGATGTCACTTTGTGTTAACAAATGGCTTTTGTGTTAATAAAGATCCCACCAAATCATTTTCATGTAAATTGTTGTTCAAATATTTAACAGATTTCACAAGCATACACACGAGCAAGACTACACACTCTATAATACGCGTAATACACTCTGTAATATGCGTGTATATCTTTATATGTGGCTTGGCTATTTCGCGACATTCGCATTGGCATAAGGTGAAAGTAACGTAATGAGAAAAGATAGGTAACGGCCATGTGCTTCGCTTGGCTCATCTTTGGGCACTTCTACTACGTACTTATACAAGTTGTTTCCGTACCTAATATCTTTTATTGGGTTTCATGATTTCTAATAAAACTTTTAAAATAATATTTATTTAACGATTTCCATTGTATAATAATAATTCCAGCTCACCTGCAGTAATCTTCCAGCTGCTCAAACTCAGAATCAGTCAAGCCAGAACCAACAAACTCTCTAATTTTATTTGAAAAGAATTCTCTCAAGTTTTTACTGTCTTGAGGCTTCCCGTGTATCGGCAGGTACTCAAACACTTTTGGCAAATTTTTGGATATTATAGGTGCTGTGACTAAAGAACCTTTAGCCTTGTACATTTGGGGCCCGGTGTCTTCAGCAAAGAGCTGAACATTGCCTTTCTGCTGGCCGTTTGGTGGCATCGCTCGTTCTTGAGTAACAGTTGTTGAAGGTCTTGGATCTGTGCTTGTGTGTTCTGGTACTCCATTTTCCTTATTTACTTTACCATTATTTGAATCTGTATTGTTAATTACATGTACGACTTCTTGTGGTTTACTCTGATCATTTAAGTCTTGACTTTCATTTATGTCCTTATCCTCCTTTGATTCAATTTCAGGAGAAGAGTCTTCATTTAAAATTGTAATTTCTTTATGTAAATTATTTACATCTAAACTATCTAATTCTGACATTCCAACAATGACTTTGTGTGGAACATTTCTGTTGTCAGTCTTTGCCTCTGAAAACATTTTTAAATAAGTAATTGACAATTATTTATTATTCTTTAAAACAATATTGTATTATCCTGTTTTACATTCCACTATTCTTACTAATAATGTTACAAAAGCAAAAGTTTGTGAGGATAGATGGATGAAAGGATGTTTGTTAAATTATTATGAGCTTTGACGCAAACGAAGTTGCGGACAGAAGCTAATAAGTATAATAAACCATATAGCAAGGGTGCTCAACTTCTTTAACAGTCCGGCCGAATGGTTGATTTATATATTTTTGGCAGGCCACTAACAATTCCTATTTTAGTTACTTGAGGGAATTGTGCACAGAAACCAAAGGTGTTACGAATTTAATGTGGAGTTCATAAAAAAAAGGATAAAACACAGAGCATTAAGCAACATAAGCATTGCTAGACATCAAATTGATTATAGCAACAGCAGGATTTTTTTAACTTGTTTACATGGGCTATTAAAATCCGTCCACAGGCCACATTTTGGCCGGCGCGCCTGCAGTTGAGCACCTTTGCTATATAGCAATGTACGGATTTTAGTAAATATTGTACAGGCAGAATAACAATAAGGCAAAATATTTGAATATTGGAAAAATAAACTCTATATGTAAGCAGAGAACAGCCTAGGAGCTTGGGTCGCAATGTATTCGAAAGAAGTCGGGCAGTTCCGAAATATGCAGCCACAGATGCAGGTTGACAGAACAAACTACGACGATAAAGACCTTGTCCCTGGGGTATTAATATTATACCTTTTACTACAGTGTCACTGCTGTCTACATTGTTTTCACTGCACACCGGCACCAGACAATCTTGTGCAGACATATTTCTTCACAAGTTTACATCATTTCTCGGAGATAAATAGAATTAAATAGAAGCCGCTGAAATCATAATAACAAAATTATAAAATTGTGGAGACTGAACTGCTTTACTATTTCACGACCAGGCAGACTTACTCTATGCCAGGGTAAACAGATCAATCCGAAAAATATGAATTTTACGAAATCGATTATCGAAGCATAAAACATGCAACTACAAAACAAAGACAAACCAGCTGATGGATGACAATTTGACATTGACGTAACGTAATGACGTTTATTAATTTTGTATGAACCACTGCTGGCAGTGGGTGTGGATCTCAGACCTATTGTCTCAGACTAAGGAAAAAAGAATAGTATATTCCATTACAATAGTCGAAGTTATGTAGCCTCTTAAAGTCTTAACCCGGTCAATAAAGAAGCATGAAACTTCTGCATATTATACCTATTTTTTAATATTTTTTGTTTACATATAATTAGGAACAATTATATTGCTACTAAACGATATAAATAGGTTGAAAAAGACTTATTGGTACCACGGTTTGAAGTCTCAGAGCGGGTTCACATTAGGTCGGAACGACAGTTTTATCCGGCCGACAAACGTGTCGGATCCATATTGGCATATGTATTTCAATAGCGGCGTTCACATATGGGCGACCCGACAAAACTAAAGGAGGCGACACTTTTACCGGACGTTCAGCCACGATTTCTGTCGGATCGGCATAATTTTGGCGTACCTACTGGCAAGTATAGCGCCGTTCACATTTGTCCGCGCGAAGCGGCGGAGCCACCCGCCCGCTACCCTTCCACCCGCTCATTCCCCTCTCTCGGCACTCGCGCGAGCAGTTTCTTTTTTCTGCCTTCTATTTAAATACCACATTACAATTAAAACGTCGTCGTCGTCCATCGTATACAAAAGTCAACTCACGACTGACTGCTTTGTGACGATCCGGGCAGTAAAACGACCGTACCGTCAGTGGTGTTCACATTAGGTCGGGTCGGCAGCATCTAGTGTGAACAGCAACACCCGACAGTCGGTCAACGGTAAACTGTCCGTCCGACCTAATGTGAACCAACTCTCACAGCCTCTACGATGATAGACCGACAGTTTGGGTGAGAGTTTTGGGGAAATTATTAACCGTTATTACCACAGAATTCTGAATACCTAATAAGGCACTTACTCATTATTTCGATTTCTGTGATTGTTACAAATAATATATACACTCAACGCCGAAAATATCGCACCTTGTAAAAATATTGCTTTGTCTCAAAGTAGGTACTTAAATTTGTGAATTATTTGCGTAAATCGAAGTGGATCCATGCTGATTTAAAAAGTGCCTGGTTGTCACGGTAATGTCATTGTCACTGTCAATAAGTTGTATCTCAATATAATGCTAAATGCAATTTATTCACTGTCACAACAAATACCGATTGTTTTCCTCTTATTTAATATAATTTGAACGTTACCAACATGCTCACATTATGGAATTTGTTTGAGGCATCATTGCTTTGCTTGAACGCAGTCTGCGTCTTGCATGAAGAAAGATTTATGCAAAAGAGTAAGTTAGCAACATAACCTATCACGATAAACTTTGCTTTATTTCTATGACAAATCCTGTATTCTTGTAGTCCTAAGCTGAACTATGTTACTGTATTGTTAACCTCGTTTTAGTGGGTTGGGGATCCAACAATCAGAACCAAGGATTTGAAGATCAATCAACAGTCAAGTTCCAAATTTTAAATCTGGTTAGGTCTATTAGGACAGTCACCAGAAGTAAGTACACAAAATATTATTAATTCACCAACTTTGTTTTGTTTATTGTAAATAAGCTATTTATTTAACCATACATTGTAAATTGGTACCTATTTTTATTGTAATCTCTCTTTTTTTCAGTTCCACTGATCTTATTGAATATACTCACAATAATATTTAAATTATTACTGGGATAAAGGAAGAAAAAAGATATTTAAGTTTATAAGAAAAGACCTTTTTACCAGAAAATGAAGCAAGATAAAAATTGCTATGGAAACTATTAAAATAAACACATGAAAAAAGAAGGTGTTAATAAACGTTGATTCAATTTTTTTGTGTTTTCATTATTTAATAGTTTAGTTCTTTTCTACTTGCCGGGGCTGCGGGTTGTTCGAAAGAGATACCACGCCCCCGGAACGCAAAGGGCACATGAAGGAACATAGATGGGTTTTAGTCAGTAAAAGTCTGACACTCCCTCCTGTCCCACCCAGGGTGGGGGAAGTTATTTGATGATTTCTCATCTTTAAAAAAAAAAGAATAAAAAAGTTATTTTCTACTTGACATTATTTTATTTTATTTTTAATGCTTGTATCTATAGAACTTGTATAAAATTTGAGTAAATATTTTTTAAATATGCAAGGTTTTGCAAATATCTACATTATTTAAAACTGAATGTAGTAAAGGATAGTGGGAAAAAATGTATGGATGGCACACCCAAGTCTGCCACAGTTTAAGACTGCTATTGTTTGGAAGGTATTGCAGCCAAGTTGCTTTGTGCCACTGTGCATCAAATTCTATCTGTGGGTTTCTTTTTATTTTGAGTGAAATGGGTTTCATTTACTGAGCATTATTGAAACAAGCATAACATATAAACCATTTTTTAATTGCAATTTTACATAATAATCTCAATAATTGCGTTATGCATACATACATAAATTCGCGCTTTTTTTTACGGTTACTGGTACGGTTACGAGTACTGCGCACCTGACCTTTCTGAAGAACCTTACCAATAAGGTCAGGGTAGGTCTTTCTAGAGCGGGGCCCCCCGGCATTGCCACTCACATCTGCCATATAAATCCCCTTTGTAGTCGCCTATAAAAAATATTATTCCAGCGAATTTAGTGCATTGCTAATGCAACAAACTATTTATTAATACTAAGCTTGGCGTCCACTTAGGCGGGACGGGTAGACACGAGACGCTTATCCTCTCAACGGTCGCGGCCATTTATATGGCCGCGACCGTTGAGAAAATAGAGCATAACAAAAGCAGAGATTTAATCAGCTAATATTTTGATCATAATTATTTTTTTATATTTATGTTGCGTTTATTAACTCGCTAAGAATATAATTGGTATTCGATACTGCATGGATGAACGCAACCTTATGGATTTCCGTTCTACAATATCTATGCCTGACAGTGTTGCTAGTGTATTAGTAGTTACTGGAAAGTTGGGAATATCACAAATGGCTTCATCAATAGCTTAAAATAACTACAGGCTACAATAATATTCCGGAAACAGAAACCCAAAATAAAATTAAAATGTCACCACTGTTCTAATGAGTAACTTTAAATTTATGCCCGTTCAATTGCGCTTAAATTCAAATTAATTTTTTTTTGCACACCTTAAATGCTCAAGTCAACACTAGAAATAACATCATTAATTTTCTAGTTTGATCAATATTGAAATTTTCAATCCATGATGAAAAAAAAATTAAATCAAGCCACAAATATTTACTAAACAGCCAAATACTGGTATTTTGTTTGTATTAACTAGCAACCCTAATCGATAAAATTTGCTTAGCGGGGCACCTGGCGGCTGGCGGCCATATTATATTATCAAAGACAAACAAAACGCCGGTCTTTTCCGCTCTGAAGCGTCTGTTGTTTCGACGCGGAAAATTGGTAAATGATGGCAGCAAATAATTATTTTGGGTTTACTCATGGAGGAACCCAATACGGGTAAGTTATATTGCTTATTATTGATAAAAATCATGATGTAGTGAATCTAATGAATGTACCATGAGAGAATTGTGATGAATGTGCCTTGTGCTCATGTTTGTCCTAATCAAAATGGCGTCTGAAATGTATTGATCGTGGGATTTTCGTAGTGATATGAGATTTGTTGTGTGTAATGTGAGCTCGTTGTGATTTTAGTGCGGCAACGGCTAGCGCAGCGTATGGTGGGCAGACTGGGTACGCCGTAGCACCGGCTGCCACGGCCGCTACGTACGGCACCCAGCGTGCCGCCGCTACAGGATACGACACGGCATATCAGGCGGCAGCGGCCACGCAAGGTGCGTAAAACCCGCCAAATATTACGAAAATATTGCCAAATACAAATTGTTTACAAAATAGACATCCGTAGGAACATACATTTCATTTACCTATCTCCATAACGACACGACTGCCCGTAAAATCGATAACACCGCGACATGATTTGACAAATTGAATAATTGAATTGCTAAGAATGGTTACTGAAATTGATAAAAAGTGAGCAGTTTATTAGTGAGCTCCTAACAATCAGTTTCCTGTCAGTGACCTGTGATTCATTTGTTAGCCACTTATATTACTGTACTTCTCTTTGGTTGGCTGATTAGACTCAATAGATTAAAAAACCCCATTGAATACCAACTTATGTCAGAAATTATCTAGATTGCTCCACAATGAAAAACAATTTATTGTAGGTAGGCATCAAAATGCAAGATCCTTAGAATAAAAAAGTTAATTCAACAATGCACTTGATACTTCAGTGTAAATACCATGCAACATGATAACTTGCAATAATTACTAAACTGTTGATCCAACAATATTACTACATTGTAAATAAATAACCAGTAGGTACTGCTCATTCTTCATTCTCAAATATGTTTTTTTTTTTGTTAGCTTCCTAACATGATTGACAATGAGCTGTCTGTAATCAGTACAAACACAAATAAAATAGAAAACAGCTTTATTCCTAGTAATTACACTAGCAAGAGGAAAATGGGCAAAACTAAATTTGCCTGGTGTATCTCGAAAAGCAATAATTATAATGCTTTTTGCTTTTCCGTTAAGAAATATTTAAATCTATCAATTGTATTTGGTCATCATCCACTTGGTCAATTTTGAGATTTCTTCTTTAATTTTCATTCATACCCAAACTTTGTACTACCTAGATCTTAACATACTTTTTTTACTTGGGTCACTGCTAGTTTTTTTCTTCTGGGCAGTCCAGTCAACTGTCTATCATTCACTCCATTTTTATTGATAAAAATCATCCCTCATATAATGCATGTTTTTATGCTTCTTTCTTTGTTTAATAAAAAGTTGCCCCACTAGGAATTTCTCCTGTATCTTCGGTGCGTTTACAAACATAAACTCGCATACACAAAACAGCCAGAGCCTGAACAACTATCTGTAGGCAATACAAATATTCATCTTTTCATTAGCCTTGCTCTCCCTCTCAATACATATTTATCACTTTTTTCGTGACATAATATACTTAATTTCCTCTTACATACTGTAAAATAGAGTGAATTGAGACAAAATTTTAAAAGGGATGGGGGTTTGTTGTGTATGTAATTGCTTCAAATTTCGTCTCAATTTACCTCTGCATCGCTATTCACCCCATAATGTTGCACTGTGCTATTAATTAGAGTAACCCTGCTTGTCACAATCCCATTGCTTATACCCCGTAACTCATGACATGATACTAGTACTGGTAACAGGTGTGGTTTTACCAGCAGCGGCTCACGCGCACGCGCACGCGGCGGCGGCGGCGGCGTCCGCGTACGACGCCAGCAAGTCGGCGTACTACCAGCAGGCGGCCGCGGCCTACCCCGCCGCGGCGCCGCCACAGCCGCAGCCCGCCTACGACGCCACCACCGCCAAGCCCGCCTACTCCACGCCCGCTACCTACGCACAGGTGAGTCAGGCACTGATGTGCCAACCCTCACTAACATTTCTACTATGAAACTAAGGCGATTCGCACACTGCCCCGCATCACGGAGCGTACCAGGGGAGCACGTTGCTTTCAGGTATCTGTGTTTGTATAGAAAACACGCTTACCAACACGCGCAGCGTTGCAGATCACCAGAGCTCCATCGCCGCACAACGCGGAGCGTAGCGCAGGGCAGTGTGCGAAACGCCTAAAATCGCCTGTACTGTAATAAAATATAAGTGCTATGGAAAATGTTTGATGTGTTGACCATACAATAACAAAATAAATTCAGTCAAATCCACCGATGATGAGCTGGTAGTTGTTCTGGAATTCATCAATTTGATTCTAATAAAAAAAATGTTTGTACATATTGGATGATCGCCAGTTTATTTTAACCATTTAGTAGGTGGGAGTTTCCGTTTTCTCTGAATGTTTTTGTTTTTTATCACAAGTTTGGATTTATTTCGATTAGCTACATTTATTTATAAACCTAGACCAGTTTTTACCAAATAAAATGTTTTGGTGGATAAAAATCCACTAATAATTCCACCAAAGATATATTTTTAATTTAAGTTTTTTGTAAGTTTGAAGTTCATTAGGTGAATTATAATGAACAAAATAATATCAAATAAACTTTAAACACGTCTAGGTTTAGGTTATATTATTACACACACTCAATGACGACGGCTAAAAACAATAACCCTTATCAGATAAAACCTGTAAAGAAGTTTTGTAGTATATTGAACGAACAGTACTACACTAAAAAACCAGTAAACCATAATGTTTGCTCAGAGTGGAGAGGTTTTATTGTTGAATGTATTGTCAATAGTCAATCAATTGTCCATCAATATGACGAAGCCATACATCATCAATCATGTCTAATTTGTGTGCTGTAACTTGTACCAATCAATGAGTCATATACCTACCTATTTAGAAAGTTTTGCATTTTACACAGTAAACTAATGATTGTGTACAAAGTTTATCAAATCATTTCTAATAGTAGACATTGCTATATGTCTGTTTTATGTGTTAACCCTTAATAACTGTCAGTCAAAGTAAACAGCAAGCCCCTAACATGTTAGAAATATGCCACATTATGTCTATTATTCTACTATTGCTCTCAGACAGATAACTCTAAACAGAAAAAGGAAATCCAAAGTAAATATAGCAATTAGTTAAGGATGTTTATTTATTTTTGTGATCAATTTTATGAGTTACAAAGAATACAACATTCATAGTCATAACATTCCATTTTCCGATTTGTACCTACCGAGCCGCACCAGGGCGCATTTCACACTGCTAAAGAAAATTTAGGCTTTTACATAACAGATAAGGTTCCTGTTTGCATGGAATTAATACTAAATTATATTAAAAAATATATATATATATACCATCACGCCTGTATTCCCCGAAGGGTTAGGCAGAGGTGTACCAAAAAAGGTGGAGGAGGTGTGTGTGTGTAAATTATATATTTATATAATTTTACCAAATCGACACAAGCCTAAATTTTTTCTAGCACAATTTGAAATGCGCTCTGGCACAGCCCAGTTGGTGGAAA
The DNA here is from genome assembly GCA_932526535.1 of Caradrina clavipalpis. NCBI lineage: Eukaryota > Metazoa > Arthropoda > Insecta > Lepidoptera > Noctuidae > Caradrina > Caradrina clavipalpis. The sequence goes on along the minus strand of OW052101.1, from coordinate 15,414,111 downwards.
TCGTACATTAGTGTCTTGCTATTTACTACTCTGATTTTGATTCCTATAACATTTTGCGGGACATTAAACAATGTTTAATAGTGCCCCCCTACACTTGTGAGTACCGTCTAATGTCTGGTTGAAGTCCAACTCCATGTACCAGGGCGGCGCGCGCGGGTCGTCGGGCGGCAAGCCGGCGTACGGCGGCGTGTACACCGCCACCACGGCCGCGCCGTCCTACCCCACGCAGGCCTACACGGCGTCGCCCGCGCAGCCCGCCAAACGTCAGTATATACACGTCAACATAGGTACCGTACTCTTTGTACAAGCGGCACCGAGGGACTGCGGTTTCACCAAAAACTTCCCACTCGCTTATACAAAAAAAACGCTAACTGAAACAAACAGGAAAATGGACTCACCATCCGCCTCCTGTCTGCCTTTCATTATCCAAACCGCACTCCCTTGGTGTCGCGTACTGTACTTGTTTGTGTATATTAACCACGGAGCAGTAAACAAATGGAGTCTACATATTACATGTTAACAGATCGTTCTAAATGACTACTGTCCTGGAAACATACGCAAGTTATTGCAGGTTGCATGTTCACACCTCATTCCATTTGCTTATCACTCTGTGTTCTCGCCTTAAGTATGAATAAGACAAACTATAAAGCTATTTTCATCATCAATTCATAATTTTGTAGCGTTCAATAGTGAAATAGCAGTGTAATGTGTAGTCTATAACATAACTAAATTTTGACTTATGTTAGACATGTTCAGTAAAAAGCTCGTTAGCTTGTCTTACTCCGGATCAAATATATTGGACGTGTCTGTTGGTCGCGGCTTGTTGATATTGGTCGTAAGCCGCGGTGTTGTTGAGCGTCCACACGTCAGCTACTATTATCACACACGACACGCCTGTCTCGGCTGACGGACGCGCCCGATCGATTTGATTCCTTTTTAAGTACTAAATACACAAACTTATGTAGCCCCAATTAGCTTTTGTCTATAGAAAACGGCTGTTTTGTATCTTGTCCGTTCAGACGCGGAAAGCCGAACGCAAACGTACGCGTCTCCAATTCTCCATGCTAGAATAGTGTTTTCTATGGACAAAAGCTGAATGAAGCAGAATAAGTGTATTTAGTCCTTTAATGTCTATTTGACACGAGGTCAATAGGCGTATCAGTAAAGTTATAAATCCTTGCATTTTGATATATGTTAGTGTAATGAGGATAATTCGGCATTTGCCCGGGTCTTTAAAAGGTTCATTCAAAGCGAGAATTATTATGTACATAACAATGATCTGACTACATTGACCTCGTGTAAAAATAGACGTTATACTCTTCTAAATAAGCTGCAGCATCTACTTAGGTTTGAGCAAATACTGCAGCTTATGTCTTAGATGGCGACAGCGTAGGTGTCCGCGACGTACGTAATATTATTATTGCTGTGGTTTAAATAAACTATAGTAGAATATATTTTCTTGACGTGCATTAGGTACAGATTCACCCACGCTGTCGCTAACCTTGCTGTATTTTACGTAACTTAAGAAAATAGAGTGCAAATTTTTGAGAAATTGGACATATTCGATCCATTAAATATTTATATTTGGCGACAAACACCAATTATGTCTATTGTACACGTAAGATGGGGTTTGTCCCTGAAATAAAATAAAATACGTCAAATTTTACTTATCCCGCACTTCTATAAAGATAGCGTTTCTTATTTTTAATTTTTTGAAATCACGGAGCGAATGCCAACATACGATCTTCTGCAATACTTGGGTTACAGAGGTCTGTTTACATTCGCTCTGTGGATGATCGATCTGCCTGTATTCTAGTTTCCAATTTTATTTATTGTATTTTACAATGATATGAAATGCAGCAGCTCTTATGTAGATAGCAAACTAGCTTTGCAAACTTTCTACTAGTACTAGAACTGTCGAGAAGTTCACATTACGACTATACAATGAGACTCGGAGCTCAAACAGAAGTCTGTTTTTTTAATGCACTATCGCATACTTTTTGTCTAAAATGACAGGTTCAAATAGCTTTTAGTCAAAAGTCTTCTAAAGCCGACGTATAAAATGCATTTATGATGTTTCTCTCTGTTGCATAACATTCCTCTTTCCTCACAAGAGAGGTTCGAATATTGACACACTTGTACACCCTCACAGAACCGACCAACAGAGGCAACACGGCGTATGACACAGCTCTCTACAACGCTGCCACTATGTACGTGGCTCAGCAGAACAAGACTGGCGGCGGAACGTAAGTGCTCATAATATACAACAATTATATTTTATACCTTATTCTTTGTCTCCTAGGAGACATTTTAATTTTTAGTTCAAGTCAGACGTTTTTTATGATATAGTCAAATGTGGGGTTAACATTTAACAATGGGTACTTAAATTGTTTATTTTCCTTAGAGTCATCGTCATAATATTAAAGTATATTTTAACAAACAAACATTTCATCTTTCTGAAACTACTTCAGTTTTACGTCTTGTTTCTCTTAATTGAAAGCAATAAATAGTAGAACTGCAGCTGTTGCGACAGGGCGCTTATCCTAACCTGAAGGTTTAGTAATAAATAGTTGTTTGTAACAGTAGCAGCTGGAAGAACTACAACAAGACGGGCGTGGGCGCGGGCCAGGCGCGCCGGCCCAAGCCGCCGCCCAAGGCTCAGCAGCTGCACTACTGCGACGTGTGCCGCATCTCCTGCGCCGGCCCGCAGGTCAGCACGCCGAACTACTCCCTTACATATCAGCTACCAAAACTGCCCTTAGTATTACGAAAAAAGGCGTTGGCAAAGTCCCGTGGATGTGCAGTGGTCTACACACACTTGCCATTTTAAATATCTCAATACCACAAATGTTTCTCAACAACATGTGCAGATGGACATTGAACAAGGAATTCCGTAGGATTTAAAATATTACTATTAGTAAAGAGATATGATCAATTAATTAGAAAATATTAGTAAGCTTTTTTTATCTGCATCTTTATAAATTAGCGCAACGATGCGAGCGAAAAATGTATATGTATTTCGACGAAGTCGCGTTTTGGTTAAAAATAGACAAGTCAAGGTTGTTGACATTTTATGAATAGAAATGTTTGAAGCTATGTATCTTTTTAACTCGAGGACAGCTTGTAGTGAATATTTGGCAATCTTGGGAGTAAAACATTTAAATACTTTATTAAGAATAAAAACACAAAGATATCACTTATTAGTAAGAACAAGTTATCAACAAACTCAATGTTGCAGGCAAGGTTATTATCTGTTATATGATTAATAGTGTTCTAACAAGTAATGTAAAGTTAACTTAAATTGTTATATATAAACAATTTAAATGATTTCAGATGTTATTTAACAAATGAAAATGACAAGACAAATTAATTAGACTCCACAATGTCTTCCATAGTGTATTGAAACGATTCTGCGTAACTATATCCAATTGTATAAAGCGTGTCAGTTATTATCTGATATAGCTTGAGCAATTAATGAGAGCGAGTCAGTTTCGCGTGACCAAATACTATTAGTAGTTTGAACATGATGCCGTCATGTCGTATGCATTAAGTAGTAACCATATTTATATGGATAAAGTTTTTAGGATCTCGTTCGTGGATAAGCTTGCATATTAGATGTTTTACGATAGGGAGGGAGTTTATAGCTTCAACTGAGTATTATAATTTTATTCGTATTTCAAAAGTACATCGCGTCGAGGATCGGCTTTGTCAAATTCCATTAAAAAAAAAATGTTGTCCTGCACTAGCAATTTTTCTTGTATCGTGGGTGAGTGAATAAACATAATATAAACTTATGGATAAATTAGGTACACCTGGGATAAATATCTGTAGGTCATGCAAACATTTGTTTCGAGCTGAAAACAAACACACTGCGCCAACCGTGCCATCTACATATAATAATATTAAAATGGTGTCCCTGCAGACGTACAAGGAGCACTTGGAGGGGCAGAAGCACAAGAAGAAGGAGGCGGCGGTGAAGCTGGCGGCGGCGGGCGCGGCCCTGGGGGCGGCCCGCGGGGCCGGCGGCGGCGCGCTGCGCTGCGAGCTGTGCGACGTCACCTGCACCGGCGCCGACGCCTACGCCGCACACGTGCGCGGCATCAAGCACCAGAAGGTCGTCAAGCTGCACACCATGCTGGGCAAGCCCATCCCCTCCACCGAGCCCACCAAGATCGGACAAGGTACGCCTCCGCCCCGCCCGCACGCTGACGTTCATGCTTTCCGGATTCTCCTGTTGCGCGATCTGATAAAATAAAAAAACCATTGAAGCCACTATAAAATCATAATTAACTCCCTTGGCTATGATAACAAATCGAAATTCAAACTTGCCGAAAAATAACGTTAGTAGTTCGTTCTCGCTCCGCAAATCCAGTACCGTAACTAGGGCAGTGCCAACGCCCAGACACGGCGCAAACCCTGAAGGGGCGCAGACATGACCATACCAATACCAGAATTTTTTTCAAGGGTGCAATTATTAACTCGCACAGGGCGCATAATATGCTAATTACGGTACTATACAGATCGACTACCGTTTAATCCGCAGATTTCATATCCCGAAAAGAATAAACGTTAGTGGATGGCATTCTATTACCATGCATTATAATTCTATACAGGATCATCGTCAACCCAGTTTTATAAAGCACGATGTCCAACAACGAGTTAAATGATGCGACAACTTGACATCGTCCTTTATAATATTGTCATGTAGCAAAGTAAATCCTTAATTTATACTTCTGAAAATATGCCAACATAAGACAACTGTAAAATGCACATAGGATAGAATAGAATGAGGAAATAAATGAGGAGGGCTGGTGGGGAGTTGATAAGATTAGAATGGTTCTCATTTTACTGTTTTATGCATTTTACTGTTGACTTATGTTAAATGCTTCTGTTATTTGAATACACTTTTTTAAAATGTCTAACCTTAAAATCTCAGTAAAATATCTACTAACACTTGTGAAATAAAGTATTTTTCACTCTCCATATTATGTTTCTTTATGAAACTTTAGAAAACGTTAAAATTACTTGTTTAATTCAGGAAATGGTTATTTTATATTGAATATATAATGTAACTACTTCTTTGTTTGAATGTAAAATACTTTTGATTTCGTTAAATGTTACATCATTTTTAATTATTTTCCCAGTACAAGTAGATGGCATACACTATTTCATAATAATCAAGTGTCAGTCCGTTGACATTGTATGTTGTATATCAGATATGCTCTCCAAGTGCGACGCGTGTCGTACGGAGAACATATTTGCCGATGCCCCGCATCTGTGCTGACACCCGCATCGCCACAACGCCATATCTGTATGAAAGCGCGCGTCTACTTGGCAGTTAGTATTGTAAATAGTCAAATTTTCTCAGCATTAACCATTTTGGCACCCAGTACAGATATGTGGAGTGTGTTTAATGGGCCTTTTTTATAACATTACACGATTATACATATTGATCAAAACAGAAACAACACAAAAAATATAATGGTTATTAAAAATACATGTAGAAAAGGCCCAAAAGATCCTTGTCAAAACCAACCAGCAATCCAAACTCTTGGCTAATGTGTAACAAGAGAAAATTTGACTTTTCCGATCTATCAGCCAAAAAGACTGTGGCGGGGACGCCGAAGATCGCATTCGTAGCGTCCGGCGGGCTCAGTACCGTCTCGGGAACGGCCACCAAACAACCCAATCCTGCCCAAGGAGAGAAAGACAAGGACGGCGAGGACAAGGACGAGGAGGGCGACGCCGAGCCAGAGGTGCAGCCCGTCGGCCAGGACTACATCGAGGAGATCCGCGGCGACGACGGCAAGGCGCTCAGCTTCAACTGCAAGCTGTGCGACTGCAAGTTCAACGATCCCAACGCCAAGGAGATGCACATGAAGGGCCGCCGCCATCGTCTGCAGTACAAGAAGAAGGTACGTCACAACACGTGTCTTGTACTCACGCCCGATATTTTATATGTGTAGAAAAATCGCTCAGATGAAACAAATAGAATGCCGTATAGTAGCCAGCGCTAGGCGTGAACACAGATAGGATAAACTCACGCATGTGCAATTCGGACTAACGAGTAATTAAAACATTAGTGGTACTTCTAAATTTCCTGTGATACAGTAATGTAGGCCTTCGTAACCAAAAATATATCTCAATAAAGTAAAATAACCTGGTTGGAAATTATATTATATATTTTAATGTTTTATTAATCCGAAAGCAAAAACAATATTACAAGTAAATCACTAAACCTGCACATAAGCGTACACAGTACCCGAATGACATGCGAACGTCCGATACGCGACGAGCATCCACTCACGAATCTATCGCGAAAAAGCAGTCTCCCAAGGTAGAGGCCTCGTAACACGAAACAGTAAGGGTCGGTTCATATCTGACATAAAATGCGTCGAGCGTATCGTCGCTTTTAGGTAGACGCGCATCATCGGTTGGGTGTGAAAGGTTGCATGTTTTATTATGTATTTGACTGTTTTGGCGTTACGCGACCGATAAAACGCGACGCATTTTCCGTCAGATATGAACCGACCCTAAGATTATATGAGAATAGTTTCTATCTTACGGTCCGTGACCCGAAATATGAGGTTACATGTGTAACACACCACATGTAATTTAGTATCCAATGATTACTTAGTAAAAGGTTTGAGATGCGCGTGAGCCTGGCGATCGCTCGCGGTCGCCAAGAGATCCGCGCGTCATATGATTACAACATTCAAATGAGGACACAATCCCTTCACTAGAAGCAATATATGAAAGTGTCGAATGTGGAGTACAGATGGACGTTGTATGATGCGCAGGTACAGCCAGACCTGGAGGTGAAGGTGAAGCCGTCCATGCACCAGCGCAAGCTGGCCGAGGCCAAGGCCCAGCGGATGATGGTACGTGACGAGATGTGGGCGCGACGACGCATGCATGATGTACGTATTATACGTCGATGTGCTTCATACTTGTTGATGTCTCTACTAGTGTTTACTTCTCGTCTAAAGCAATTCAACTAAGGGCCGATTTTTCAATCGTCAGATAAACAGACAGATAGGGTTTATTCGACAGACAGCAAAAAAGTCAGTTGTTCAATCGTCAGATAGGCTTTATTCGTCGAATAATTCACCTATCTGAGGAATAAATTTATTTGGCTCTTTGAGGGACCTTTTGGGGGCTCTTTGGCTTTTTGCTTATTCCATAGATAAACGTCGTATAATTTGAGGTTAGTTTTCGTGTTTGCAATTATTCGTAATTAAAATGGATACTTTCCATAATATTGATGATATGGAAATTGAGGAAGAAGCCATCCTATATGAATATAATGAATCAAAGTGAAAGAAAAGTAAGAATTGTAAGACAGCGGGTCGAACACTTTAACGTGTAGGATTGAATAGAATTCTGTCGTGGATTCAGACTTACCAAAGAATCAGTGCAATATTTGCTGCTCTTGGTAAAAGTTGAATTCGAGAGTAAGACACAGAAGAGTTATTATAAGCATAAACATACGCATGCATAGCCTTGGACAACTAAATGCTACCTCGAAGAACAAGGCACCAGATTAGCAAAAAATACATTTTATGTTTAAAAAACCAGTGTATTCCATCCATGTTACAATTGCTAATTACATTAATGTTCTTTGCCACTGGGTGTTTACATAAAATATGTTGATGATTTCAGAGGCATTCATAATTATCAGAATCATCATCCATCATTTCAATAAAATTAAAAAACCAACACCACCAACCTTTAAGTCTGAGGAAGGACTTTGCCTCCCTTTGTGTGTTCTACCGCCTGTACAATGGGCTGTGTTCCGCGGAATTATTTGAAATGATGCCAACGGCCACTTTTTACCATCGCACCTCTCGCCATCGGCAGGGGGCCCATCCTCACACCTTGGAACCGAAATGGTCCCGTACGGTACGGTTTCAGAGAAACGTCCTCCCTCGTACGCTTAGGTTGTGGAATGCGCTCCCTGCTACGGTTTTCCCAAGAGACTACAGCATGGGGTTCTTCAAGAAAGGAGTTTTGAGGTTTTTACGGGGTCGGCAACGCACGAGTGATGCCTCTGGTGTTGCAAGTGTCCATAGGCAGCGGTAACCGCTTAACATCAGGCGGGCCGTTAGCTTGTTTGCCACCTACAGTGGTAAAAAAAAAAAAAAAAAATAGAAACACCACTCTGCCAGACGCAACCAGTAACGACTAACGTAATAAAAGTAACACATATTGCTGCCGCTTATTTGTTTGAAATTGACAGCAACTAAAGAAATAGTCTCATCTCCCTGAAGTTAGCGTTTTAATTTAACAGGCGAGTTATTCGGTCAGATAGTTATTCCTAAGTTAAATAGTGATTGAAAAATTGACAACCACTTATCAGATGAATAAAGAGTCTAATAACTTTATTCAACAGGTAGCTATTAGTAGTTTTATTTGAGGATTGAAAAATCAGCCCTAAGCTTCATTAATGCCTGCTATATTTTGCTTTATGTGTTATATTAGTTCAATTTGTTCGCTTAGGGTCCGTTCACACCGCGACGCGATGCGTCGTTGGACACGCACGCACATTTTAATAGAGCTCAAAATATATTTTTTTCTACACGAAAAGATATACATTTCTTTGTTTGAATTTAGAATATGTTGCAGCTTTTCACTATGAAATAAATTTGCCACAATGAAATGTGTACCTTTTAGTGTATTAAATAAATTTATATTTAGAGTAGCTTTATTAACCTTTCGAATGCCACAGTCGTGTAAACCCGGCAATTGCAGATTAATGTATAAGCGATCGAGCCGTGTTTTGATTAGTGAGTGGCACCCGACTGTGTACGCAGACGCTGGAGGAGGAGGAGCGCATGTACTGGGACGGCGGGCTGGAGCCGTGGTGGGCGCGCGGGCCGCCCCACCACCACCCGCCCTACGCCGTGCTGCGCCGCCCCGACACGTCCGACGACCGCCACGTGCTGGCCAAGCACGCCGACATCTACCCGCCCGACGCGCAGCTGCAGGACATCCAGCGCATCGTGTCGCACACCGAGCGCGCGCTCAAGTCGCTCTCCGACGCGCTCGCCGACCTCGCCAAGCCCAAGGTACCGCCACCACCACCACCACCACCACCACCACCACCACCACCACCACCACCACCACCACCACCACACCTGCCGTCTTACTCACTCTACTCTTTTGCCGAACAGGGTGCAGGCAAAGCCGCTAAAGCTGATGAGCTAAAATGCGACAAGCCCGAAGGAAAAGAAGATGGCCGCGACAACCAATTGTAAGTGGATATTATTATATTCCTTTGAGTTCACTGTTGATGTACTTTTCTTTCATTTTGCTCATATTTTGATTTTACGCCTTTATCAGTTTACATATAGCACATTTTTTGTATGTTTCGTTATGTTTGCGTGCACTTTTGTACAGTTGTAATCGGAGGTTGAATAGAAATCAAATGAGAAATGAAACGAAGGAGGACCAGGATGCTTTGTAAGTTCCCAGATGTAAAAATGATGTAGTCAGTCTTAATTATTTAAATGTAGTTTATGTATAGAGGCAGCAGTCAAAAGTCCTGATTATCTCGCCAAGCTTACAGGAGGTTTGACTCGTAGTTATAATAGTAGTTACGTGTTGCAGTATAAGTAGTGAAACTAGTATAAAGTAGGATTTATAAGTTTGTACGAAATGTATTGTTAAACAAATTAACACACTGCCGTTAAATTGCCGTGTGTTCATACGACTGACAGAGAAATAAAGTTAACACTGCGTTGAAAACATGGCCAGATTCTGGGGTTGAATCTCATTATGTTCGGGTTTGATGTAGTGCGGTACCCGCAGGTTCTCGTTCGTGTCGGAGGGCGAGGCACCGGGCCCGGCGGCTCGGCTGCTGAAGGGCGTGATGCGCGTGGGGCTGCTGGCCAAGGGGCTGCTGCTGAAGGGCGACCGCGCCGTCAGGCTCGTGGTGCTGTGCCACGACCGCCCCACCATCACGCTGCTCAAGCGCGTGGCCAGCGACCTGCCCGCCCACCTCGCCAAGGTCAAGGTGAGTGCCGGCCGCCGGCGGGCGTCGGTGTGTCCCGCAGACTTACAGCGAGTGTTCCCTGCAGGGCGGCGAGGAGCCCAAGTACAAGGTGGAGCTGCAGGCGTCGGAGGGCGCGGTGAGCGTGGGCGACGGCTCCGTGCTGGTGCTGGTGAGCCTGACGTCGGCCGTCATGCGGGAGCCGGCGGGTGAGTGTCTGCGCGACGGGCGATGTTCGACGCCGCCAATTTCACACACACACCTCTGTACTATCACTTGTGATCGCTCCTGGCTCTTACGTGTTCTAGACAAAACTTAGCGCGCTGACGATACTAAGACGGACGAGTGGAAATTGGTTGTCGAAATCGTCAATTTAAACTCCACCGAACGGACGACCCATCAGCTCAGAACAAACTATCTAGTATCCTAGATTATGGTATCATATATTTTATATTCTTTGTATATGTATTTTACTGAGTATTTTTGTTTTACAACTCTATATGATGAAAAGATAATTTGTTCAAAGTTTACCGCCCGGCGCCAATCGCGTCGGGCAATGTGTTGAATGCTTATTTTTAGGTGTGAGTAGGTAAGATGCAGCGAGAAGAAAAGGATTTTTGATCATCCATTACGATATATCACGTGCGTTGACTCCGCACTGGTATATCACTCTACTGAAACGGAGCAAACATTTCCTTGTATATCTATTACTATATATTTATTATTTTCTTTATTTACGATTCTATATCATTCCCTATTGATAATTAGGCCTTATAGTGTTGTGAAGCTCATCCTTTGTTGCGAATTAAAGATTTGACTCGTTTTGTAAGATCTGTAGATTGTCAGTACTGTTACGTTACAAACCGACCGGCGCACGACGCTCGCAGTGTGAGCTGTCGATACTGTATGTTAGGGCTACTCATGTTTGCCCCGTTTTTGTCGATGTTTTGATGGTCAAACACCCTTTGTGTTGTTGTCGCTAGACGGTGGCGACATAAAGCGAGACGACAAGGATGTGCTACCGCGGCAGAAGTGTTTGGACGCGTTGGCCGCCCTTCGGCACGCCAAGTGGTTCCAGGTACATCGCCAGACATTATCATGTGCGCACTCCACCCTCTACAGTCTACAGTACACCCTACTAACTGACTCAAACTATTTGCTCCTTACCCCGAGTCACTATTTAATCGAATTTTATATTTTTATAGTTTTCAAAGCGGGAGTGCGCACGTATTTTTTAGTCACATGTTTATTTATTATTTTACCATATAAAGTAGTAGTGTCTTATATTGAATTCGAGTCATTGTTGAGCTCCCATGAACATGTGGCTACAAGTGCTTGTAATGTGTGCCCAAGCTGCGTTTCCGCGCACTCTGTAGCCCACATTGGGAGGATACACGTGATCAGGAAACGCAGTTTCTCTGAAGTGTCTTCCACATGTGGTGGTGCGGCATGTCCATGTGTGCGTTGTGTGTAGGCTAGGGCGGCCACGCTGCAGTCGTGCGTCATCATCATCCGCATCATGCGCGACCTGTGCCGCCGCATCCCCAACTGGACGCCGCTCAACCCTTACGTGAGTATTCACACCTCTTGTTACCTTACACAACACCTACACTCAACCAGCCAAACTCAGAATATTCATTACAAATAACAATTAGCCATTGGAAAAGTTTTGAAAGTCAAAAATAATGACAATGAATTAGGATTGCATTAAACTGCCCACCTCGCTGATAACTATTAAAACATTCACCAAGACAGGCAGGATGTATTTACAAGGATTCAACAATAATCTGAAACATCTTATTTCCATACCTCAATTCCTTCTTCCTCCATTATAAGCAAATAAAGTGTTCTAGATTTTTTTTTTATTCTAACCTAGCAGTCAAGCTAAAAACTGTGTCGTATCAAAAATATATTTGCATTTTACCATAGCGTAATAGGGGATCTACCATCAATCGCTTAAAACAGTATTATTTTAATATTACCCTTGGGCACTGTCGCCAACAATTGAAACTAAAAGAAACTCTTTTTACAAAAAAGATAACCGCCTTAAAAACTAAAAAGAGAAAAATAACTTTAGCTTTGGAAGTCACCAGCTTTGGTTCTGTTTGTTGTTTTGTATTGCTTCCGACTTCCAAAGCTAAAGTAATTTTTCTTTTTTTAGTTTTTAAGGGTCTTTTTTGTTAAAAAGTTTTTTATTTCTCGCTTTTTAGTATCAACTTCCTGTCATCCAAATCCATGAAGGAACGGTCATGTTATGTAAATTAACAAGATACTCCACTAAAAAGTCATAAGAAAGCAGAATATACGATTTCGTTTACTTGGATGAGAAAGGAGATTGAGCAACTTACTATGGCACTTGGTTGCGCAACTTTTTACACAGTATAGTAGTGAAAATTGGACACAAATAAGGGGTAGTGTCATACTTTAAAACAAGGTTAAATTCAAAATTAAATATTGTGGGGTTTTTGAAAAAAAATAAAAAGTTTCATGTACGTAAAATATTGACCATGGAATCCGTTGCCTCTCTGATTTGGCGTCTAGGCAGCGGGTGTGCTAATAAAAGAGAACAATTCACACAGCGCGACATGCTTTAAGTCTAGAACAAATCACCGTGGACGTAAAAACGTTCTAACAATTCACTTCGCAGCACACGCACAAAAAGAGTCAAATTGCTCGATGTAGTAGATAGACGTGGAGCCTCCACGTCTATCTACTACATCGAGTTAAGTTTTAGGATTCCTCCACGGTGGAGGAATCCTAAAACTCAACTCGACACGAATTTATATTTATTAGCAGATAAAAGCTAAAAACAATATTCTCGCCTTAACCCGCAGATGACACGGTAAGTAAACAAAACAGAAAACACGATTTTGTTTGACATATCATCGAATAGTGTTGTGCCACAACAATAGACTAAGGGGCATCATAACATTATCGATTATATCTTAATTGTTTTATTTTTGCCTAGAAATTGTTTTTTAACGAAAGAAATAGTACCATAATTAAAGAATAATAATAATGACAACTCTTAATACTTTTTAGTTGCGAATGTAGATTTTTTGTTGTCCTATGATTTATGTTAGTGTTTAATCGATCGATTATAATTGAAAAAGGAGTCGCTTCACTACTTTGGAAGGAATGACGTATTTATTGTATTAAATTATTAAATACTAAATAAAATGAAAATAGAAACTCCACAAATGATTTCAATGAATTTAAGTAAAAAATCAATAAAAATAATATTATGAATTATACATTAACTCAAATGGCCATACGCGTCAAAAAGTGAATCTATTCGTGCCCAATCTCCTTTCCAAGAGTTGAAAATTTTTTGTCGAGTTCCGTTGTCTGTATTTGGTATCCATCATCAGATCTATGAAATTTAAATGAAACCATTCGGGAATTATATACCCTTTCCAACAAAAAAAATATTTTTCAAATCGATGGGCAAGGTACGATGCGGCGAACAAACAAAAAAAATACAAACATCCGAATTGAGAACCTCCTCCTTTTTTAGAAGTCGATTAAAAAGTAATATGTATTATATAAAATGGCCCTATTTTCGGAGATGGTAGATATGCCCAAGGGAGAGTAAAAAAACTTGTTTTTTAAAAATGTTTCTTTTTTGTATTTTTGGACATGATGAGACTTGATGACGAGTCGTAAAGTACTCGAAAGCGAGTGGTGACTTAGTGAAAGTGTTGAGTTATTCGACGCTCCGCAAAGTTCATCACTTTTTGAGTGCTTCATGACGATATGGCACTCTGATCCTATCACGTATCATTCATACGAGAAGTAGGTGATAGATGAGACAGTGGGAACGCGTACTTATTCGTATTGCTCGACGACTTCACAATATTTTTTTCTGTCACGGGAAGTGTCGACTGACATTTGCAAGTTTGTAGGAGACGAAATTACGTAAATAAGTTAACCTTTAACAGCCTTACATAGAAAAATAACGCAAAATAATACTCAGCTACTTCTCAATTGATTAACTCTCAAATCCTTGACTAAAAATCAATTATTTTTCACATAGCAACCACTTTCAACGGTGTCTCAGGTGAAAAATCTTACCTATAAACGTTAATCAGCGTTGAGATGTTGCCTAAGTGACAGAAAATTTAAACAGCGGCAACCCGTTGTTTAAGTATAGTTCGGAAGTAAGATGGCGGGCTACAATCAGCTGTGACGATGTAATTTTGGGTCTATGGATTCTATTGTAAATTTTGACAATGATGCTCAATTGTTCGTTCGATTTCGTTCTTTAATCGAATAATTTGGTCATGCTCTATGCTGACCGTCTAAGTGTTGGCAGATTAAAATAGTGTTTCATCGTTCAGTCAGTCACATAAGAGGTAGCTGAGTATGAATCAGCGTTATTTTTATAAGTAAGGCCCTATGTGTCTTGGTCTTAGATAAGCTTGAGGTGGAATGACTTGATTGTCAATCAAAATTAATTGGCCGTTTGGTAGCACCAGGTTCACTAGGTTAATCTAATAATTAATATCCATACTACTAAAGGCTTAGCTAAGTTCAAGATCGTCTCTGATTATGAAGATATTTGAGATGACAGATACCAACGGGCTACTTTGATAGATTCCCTTTCAGTAGCGAATTTTGTTAAAGAGATGTTGGTGAGACAGCTTAATGAAATAAAAACCTCGTAGGCGATGGAGCTGCTGGTGTCGGGCGTGATGCAGTCTGCGGGCGCGGCTCTGTCGCCGGGCGAGGCGCTGCGTCGCGTCATGGAGGCCGTAGCGGGCGGCCTGCTGCTGGAACACGGGCCCGGCCTGCGTGACCCGTGCGAGAAGGAGCTCGGCGTACGTATACACTAACACTCACTTACTGATACACGTGGCGGGCGGCCTGCTGCTGGAACACGGGCCCGGCCTGCGTGACCCGTGCGAGAAGGAGCTCGGCGTACGTATACACTAACACTCACTTACTGATACACGTGGCGGGCGGCCTGCTGCTGGAACACGGGCCCGGCCTGCGTGACCCGTGCGAGAAGGAGCTCGGCGTACGTATACACTAACACTCACTTACTGATACACGTGGCGGGCGGCCTGCTGCTGGAACACGGGCCCGGCCTGCGTGACCCGTGCGAGAAGGAGCTCGGCGTACGTATACACTAACACTCACTTACTGATACACGTGGCGGGCGGCCTGCTGCTGGAACACGGGCCCGGCCTGCGTGACCCGTGCGAGAAGGAGCTCGGCGTACGTATACACTAACACTCACTTACTGATACACGTGGCGGGCGGCCTGCTGCTGGAACACGGGCCCGGCCTGCGTGACCCGTGTGAGAAGGAGCTCGGCGTACGTATACACTAACACTCACTTACTGATACACGTGGCGGGCGGCCTGCTGCTGGAACACGGGCCCGGCCTGCGTGACCCGTGCGAGAAGGAGCTCGGCGTACGTATACACTAACACTCACTTACTGATACACGTGGCGGGCGGCCTGCTGCTGGAACACGGGCCCGGCCTGCGTGACCCGTGCGAGAAGGAGCTCGGCGTACGTATACACTAACACTCACTTACTGATACACGTGGCGGGCGGCCTGCTGCTGGAACACGGGCCCGGCCTGCGTGACCCGTGCGAGAAGGAGCTCGGCGTACGTATCCATCACAACTCATTAACTTATACGTACATTCTTACCGAAATGTATGATTTTGAAATTGAAATGGAGACCGCCAATGCCATAAATCGATATCTATTGTTCCTGCTACCGTGTGAAAGAGAAATGTATTTGCCACAGCCATTGCCATCTTAATTTTTTTTTTTACCTACGAGTAAAATAGATGCAGCATAAATTATATTTTTGTTGTTTGTAGGAAACGCGCTGGATAATAAGAACAGTTTTTCACTGTGACGTAAAATCGCGACAAAGTTAAAAATATATTTTTTTATTAAAATTGACAATTGTATTACATTTTTGTTGTATATTGATAATCGTATAAAAATATATTATAATTATGAAGTTAGGTATACTTGGACATGATGAGACTTGATGACGAGTCTGAGAGCGCTCAATATGAGCGGTGAGCTAGCGACAGTGTTGAGTTATTCGACGCTCCGCAGTGTTCATCGCCGGTTGAACACTTCATGACGATATGGCGATCTACACAAGTACAACTTAAACACGTCATCATTATTGAGGGTTATAGGACTACCCTCAATAGTGATGATGTCTTGATTGTATTTCATAGTAGGTTTTATGGACATAAAACCTACTATGAAATACCATAAAATAACATCTATTCTTTTTTAAATATTTATTAACTATATTTTCAGGATGCTCTGGGTAACCTGCCTCCCCAGAAACGTGAAGATCTGACTGCCTCTGCACAACAGTTCCTTAGACAAATTGCCTTTAGGCAGATTCATAAGGTGTGTAATATTTATTATCTTTCGAGAAATTAGGAAAGCAACATAACTGGTTAAAATTTTCTTTATTTTTTTACTAATGTGTTGTAATATAACTTACAAAGGTACTGGACATGGAGCCACTCCCCAAGCTGAAGCACGCGACGGGCGCGTGGAAGTTCCCGCGCAAGCGCAGGCGTTCCAACACCGACACGGAGACCGACACGCCCAACGGTACGTACACACAAACACACCAGACGGGGATATCTCCCGGTTTCTTGAACGAAATATTTATGAGACAAATTGTCAAGCATGTGTAAGCTGCTGGGATTGGTTGTTGATAATACATCAGTCAGATAATTTGTAATATTATTTTTCGTTCGAGAGTCTAGGGCATTCTAGGGTATAGATATTAACACCGATGTGAATGACAGAGGCGACGCCCGGCGAAACTGATGTTCAATGTAAATTTTCGGTGCTTGCCTTCCATATAGGGAGCGTAATTACGATTAGTTGCGGTAAAACTACCAGTTTTGCAGTCTCGTTATTGGTATTCAAAATTTTGTAGGATTCGTATGGTCTACGTGATAATTATAAATGAGCAAAAAGCAAAAATTTATGCGGTCTCTGTAAATTATTTCTGTGTACTCTAATGACCTCAAACCGAATAGTTTAATATAATTGTTTACACTGGAAACTTAACTTGTTTTAACAGGATGTTCATTATAATTTGAACAAGAAACGTTGTTTTAAACATAAACATTTGGACATGATGAGACTTGATGACGAGTCGTAGAGCACTCCACGTGTGCGGTGAGCTAGCGACAGTGTCGAGTTATTCGACGCTCCGCAGTGTTCGTCGCCGGTGGATCACTTGATGACGATATGGCACTCTGATCCATAAATATTATGTTTATTTATCATTCCTAACATAAGTAAACTATCTTTTACGTCACATGTATTGCGTACGGTGTATTATGATTAACCAAAACTGTACAACTAATCGCTCACTTTTAAAATTGCAATAAAACATGTGAGTATCTGTATCGACTAAAGTTTTGAATGTTTTTTCTAGGCGAAGGCAAGGTGGTTAAGACGGAAGAAAAGATGGACGCATCGGAGAACCCATCCAAGAAGTAACGCTCGAGCTCGCCGCGTCGCCTGCCGCGGCCTCCCAGCGAGCAGCCCCTCCCTCCCAGCGAGCAGCCCCTCCATCCCAGCGAGCAGCCCCTTCCTCCCGGCGAGCAGCCCCTCCCTCCCGGCGAGCAGCCCCTCCCCGCCCCCCTACGCCGCCCGCGAGCTGCCGACTTCCCCGGCTTACTTCCCCATCCTATCCCCGCGATGCCGGTCCTATCGTTAGCCCCGCCACCTCGTGATGGTCCCTCGAAGCTGCCCTTCTACCTGTCGGAGCCGATGTTCGTGGGCTGGCCCGGCCGGCTGTACGCGCCCGCCAAGCCGAGCCTACACACAGACCATGCCGTACGAGATAGGGTGCTGTACCACATTAAAACGACACACGTTAACACAGCTGCGAGTGAGGAGCGCCGTTACAGTCCGTGGAACACCTAGACTAGAGCGAGGCGTCACCGTTATTCTACATTAGTTAATACGTGCAAATCTATCCGATATTTTGTATTATCTGTGTATGAGTTACACAAAATTTATTTTTTGGTTACACGAACTCGTGGTCATGATCTGTCCAAAATATTCTAGTACACGCAAAAAATGCCGCGGTTTACAGTAGTGTTTAATATTAGTTAGATTTAGACTATTCTATATTATGTAAGTAGTGTTAGCGTACGCGAAGAGACAGGGATAGTCGGATTGACAAAATACTGATCGCTGTGAAGGAATTGTCATAGAGATGATTGCGGTTAGAGTAAATGGTTCTGCCTCGGACTCGCGACCCTCAGGGATAATATAATTAGTAACATTACATGTTCGGGCTTCGTCTTCCAAACGTTAGCGACGATGCTGTGTGGCTCGCGTGGTCGCCAGTCCGCAGGCAGTCGAGACGAGCGTTGGGTTACAGTATTTGACGTTATTCATATTTAGTTCCTTACCGGTCCAGCCTCGCTGGCACGGGACTTTCTCCTGCGACAATGCAGTTTATTTTTAATATACGATTACCCTATATTTATTAGTTTAGTAAGGTGTATATTTTTCGTGTATGTATTTTTATGCCGTTTCTAAAGACGGCGGTATGTGAAGAAAGTATACTTAGTATTGTACCCAAGAATTGGTGTAAAGAATCTGCTCTGGTCCTGTCTTCATCGGAATCAAAAATAATGTCGAGATACGTGGCAGTAGTCTAGTACCATGTGGTACTTCGTTTTACTTGAACGTCATTTAGAAAACAAAGTAGTATCTGGTGTAGGCGTTAAGGACATTATATTATAAGCCAATACATCTGACGTTATGTGATTTATAAACATTTTGTAAACATCGTGCACCTTGCAATAACTACTAGGCCTTATTTGAGCAAGATCTATGTTATTTATGTTTAAAGTTTATTGCTATTCAGTTAGTAATATTAGATAGCAATGAAACACAAATCAGTGGCAAGCCAAGCAACATTTTATATTAAAATTATTGATTCTAAAACTCATTGCACCAAGTTTAATAAAATTTAAAATTGGGTGTGATGTATCTAATATTTATTTATAAATAGGGTTATAATTATGTTGTGATTGTGACCCATTAAAATTTAGATAGATTTTAATAAATAATCTATTTCGGTCTAGATTCTGTGAAACCTTTTTTATTTTCATTCTTTACTGTATTTTGGGAGATTAATGTCAATAAAGATAATGACGAAAGTTAACTATTGTTTTATTTGAAAAGGTATGGTCAGCGGCATGGGGCCATTCAAGTATGACGTGAGCACCAGTGGGGGGTGGGGGTCCATGCTTATGTTTGATGACATGGGGGGCGGCGGGTCTAGATGATGATGACGTCAGCATTTTTTATTTATATGGCCCGATTTTTCTACCAAGTTTAGTAGATTCTGATTTGAACACTTGGCAACCCTACCCATCTACAGCAGGCCGGATTTTTTATTTAGGCGCTCACTGCCGGCATGGCATAGCAAACGATTTTATTACTAATCAAGTTATTTTGAGTCTTATTTCAATGACTTTAGAGTTTATGTTACTTTATTTGATACCACGATGCCGCAATTGTTAGGCATAAATTCAACGTTAAATACGCCTAGTGACCGTTCATCCTGATGGAGACGCGGGATGCTGTGGCATGGCGCGACGCGCCCTGGCATGCCGCAGCATCCCGCGTCATGCCGTTTCATTCCACGGGTTGGCACGGCACGCCATTGCACCTCGCGAAACGTATGGATCACTTTGTGTCGAGTAATTATGATTGTTAAGCCAGTTGAAATAAGGTTGTAACTTGTGCAGCGGTCATTTCGGTGGTTAGTCTCGTCTGATCTGCGGGTTGTTCGAAAGAGATACCGCGCCCCCGGAACGCAAAGGGCACATGAAAGGAACATAGATGGGTTTTAGTCAGTAAAAGTCTGACACTCCCTCCCGCCCCGCCCAGGGCGGGGGAACTTATTTGATGATTTCCCGTCTATAAAAAAAAAAAAAAAGTGTCGGCTGATGTTTTCTATGAACAAAAGCTGAATCAAGCTGCATAAGTGTAGTTACAGATTAGTGCAATTCACGAAGACGCGCCACACCAATTTTTGGTTGAGGGGATCGCGGGGTGCGGGGAGTTCCGAGCGGCAGTCGCGAACCGTCAGCCCATATATTATACTCTGCGTCAGCGGTTCGATGCACACGAATACTACACTCACGTGCAATTCTGCACGAATGCTGCGAAAATCCAGACTCGTCACAAAAGTTGCTCTACTTTATATATTTTTAAAATGTCGAGAAAATCTCAGCGTGTTGTTCTTAAAAGCCAGATAAGTAAAGAAAGAAGTTTGTAGTTACTATAAATACATGAAATAAGCTAACGAACGTAATTTAATTTTAATAAATAGCAAATTCTAGTAATAGTAGATTTCATTTCATCTTTACAATTATGTAAAACTATTTAATTTTTTTTTTTATATTTTAGGCAAAAGAAATTATTTCTATAGTTTATGTTTTTTTTTTAAAAAGAAACAATTAAAAATTATGCAGAAAAACTCACTGATGCGCGATGGAGAACCGCACAGGCACAGGGTTTCGTACCAAATGCGTTGTTGACATACAGAGCAGAGATCAAATCCGGAGACTACCACGATAACATGAACACAGAAAATTACTTATAGTGGCTAAAGGGGAAATTAATACCAAATCAAAACCAAAACCTGAACTTTATGACCATTGACCTTATATTAAAAAACAAAGAAAACTTCCGCAAGTACAAAGTTGACGAATTATTGAAAGAACATGGATTCACGGTGCTTCGGCTGCCACCTTATCATCCAGATTTAAACCCAATCGAAAACATTTGGGGTATTGTAAAAAACGATGTTGCTAGCCGCAATATCAATCAAAGTTACACTTCGATTATGCCCATTTTTTACCAACTTTAAAAAAAAGGAGGTTATTAAATGAAGCATTTGATCGAGTAAATAAAGATGTCTGGTTCAATACTTGTTAGCACGTGGAAAGAATAGAAGACGAATACTTGAGACATTGTGATCTTGATTTTAATTTTAAATGTCGGTGATACATCAGACTCTGAATCAGATATTTCTGAAACGAGTGATTGACGATTTTCATTTCTCAATAAAGTTCAATAAAACTATTTCCGTCTTTCATTAATATCTATAATTACCTTCCATTATAAAAATAGTAATATTATGTGGTTTCTAAAACACACAGCGTTGCTAGGTCAAGAAGCTGTATGTAAATCCGCCTTTATACTGATGTCTATGGTTAAAACTTACCAATTTGTCCATGGTTTTATACCTGTCTCTCTTTCTCACCAGCGGGCGTCCTTTTCTGATGATGAAGGACGCTTGGCGCAAAGCTGTCAATCTCAAAGCGTTTGTAAATTTTGCCGGGAAGGAAAAACACGATAAATTTTTTTAAAGTAAAAAAAAAATGTGCTAATACTATTATTTTGTCGTATTAAATTAACACACAGCGTCAATTAAGTTTACGCGTCGGGTTTATTTTTATTTGTTTGTTGTTTTTTTTTATTTGTTGTGAATTACTATTCCAACATGAATCCGGACGAAACTGTTGGGGTAAGTTTCGAATGCAGATTCGAACAGGTAATAGGAGGCCTCATGTATCATCGTCATCATCATCTTCTTCATCCTCGGCGGATGACGAGGCCGTAGCAGCACCTCCAGTCAGTGGGTCGTCTTAGGGCTCCGCCCAACAGATGATAAAAAATTTCACGTAAGTACAAACAAGTTCATACCGGTCCGGACCCGCATGTAAACATTTCCACTACTTATTACTTATTACCAACAAATCCTAGTACTTAACACGAACAGCAAGAAACTAATCTGACCCCATCCACACCTCATTTTTTTGAGAAATCTTGTAAACTCTTGTTTTAGTAGGTACAGAGTATGATGTGCGCAAAATACGCGCTGAGACGTGGAATTGCGGAAACCAGTCCGTCATAGGTACTATTACTAGGTACAGAGTTTCATGAAAACAACTGCTTTCACCAGCTGACAAAGAATGATTGAAAGAATTAACATTGTACTACAATCCTGCTTTGCCAGTCCCTGTTTTGCTGTTTTGAAACTGGAGGAAGAGTTGTGCAATTTCAAAGATGGGAAAGGATTATTAATTTACTTTCTATAGAACTGTTATTACAAGGTTTTCAAAGTAAATTGGGACAAAGGCACCTATTACAGACTGGGCCTTGAGAAACCCATGTTAAAAATTTATTTATTAATGATTAATTGTTGTGTTGATATCTATTATTAATTCGATATTAATCATTCATTTTTCAAAAAATATTAAGAAGGAATATAAAAAATAATAATAACATAATATAAGAATATCTATAAAAATATCTGCCACGGCTGAAATGGGAGACAGTATTGTGTTTATAGATTACAATAGTAAAGATAAATTATTGATAATGTGTCATATTTTTTTTTCATACAAAAAAAATTACGTATAAATTTGAATTGATTTATTCGTATAAAACCATCCATCGATCAGCTGTTGCCGCACCGCACCGAATACAATACAATCGAACGGCGCCGCCGCCGCCGCGGTTCATACACTGTTGCCACTCTTATCAAACACTGCCGCTGCGAGCGCCGCGCCGCGCGGCCCCCGCCGCACTACCTCGATCGTCGCACGCGCAGCTCGATCTCCCGGTCGCCCCCCGCCCGCTCGGAACGGAAGTTAGTTTCAAACGCGTATTTAGGCAAGTATAAAGTAAAACGTACACATTAAATAAAGTAAAGGGACATCTACGTTAGCGTGCCTACATTTGTGTGCAACGCGAAGGCGGACTTGTGTAATAGTTTTGTAAATAAGTAGGTAGGGAGTGGTGTTTTAAGTCTTAGTGTAATGGAAAGTTTATCATCTTATTTACGTAATTTTTTTGGAAGAATGCGGTAGCTGGTAAGTAATTGCACTTTTAAAACACTTTTTTGCCTGCGTAGGTATTATTGCGTACTTAGTAGGTTAGACAGTGACGAACTAGTCAGCTGATTTCAGTTTTCATTCACAGAACAGATAGAAAGAGATAGCAGTTGTTTTCATTGACGAAACGACACATCGCGCGTAATTTGTGAACTACGTTATGCAGAATAGAGTCAATGTTTATTAAACTACTTTATTTCTCAAATTGAATTAACTATTCTGGGGTACGAAATTTCTTCACTATTGTAATCTTTAAACACAATACTACCTCCCATTAAAGCCGTGGCAGATATTTTTATAACACCTTATATAGTTCCTCTATATATATATACAAAAGTTCATAGATTGCAATGCAGATAGTATGTGGAATTACATGGCATCATACTTTAAAGAGTTTGAAAGTATGACAAAGGTCAATGGGCCATTAGTATGGGAGAAAAACCCACGGCGGACAGAAATGAAATTGTGAGGATATATAGATAAATGTCTCTAGTTTACCATGGTAAGGGTCGCTTTCTTGTGGGCGGTGGGAATATTGAAAAAAAAAAACTTTTTTATATTCACATTATTTTTTGGAAGTAAGAGAAACAGAGTGTAAAGTTTCTCATCCTCCGTAGAATAGGGAGGATCCTCCGACCAGACGGATGTCGTGTCTGGCGGGCTACTGCCCGACGGTTGTTGTCAGGATTTTGTATATATGCTAATGTCGTGGAGAATTTTGATACCGCGATCTAGGCAACGTCACTGCCCCGTGTCTCGTGGTCGCAAGCGCGACTGAGGAGCGTGGGGTCCCGGGTTCGATTCCCATGTCGGGCAAAAAGTGTTATTGGGTTTTTCCATTAGGAATTTCTTAGTAACAGCCCGGAGTTAGGAAGTTGGTGGTGTGACACCCCCGTGCCTCGGAAAGCACGTAAAGCCGCTGGTCCCGGCTGTCATTCGTAGATCTTTGACAGCCGTTACGGATAGTCAGAAGCCAAGAAGTCTGACAACCAGTCTAACCAAGAGGTATCGTGTTTCCCAGTTACTGGGTTGTGGAGGTCAGATAAGTAGTCTCTCCATGTAAAACATTGGTATTTAGCTGCATCCGGTTAGACTGGAAGCCGACCCCAACATAGTTAGGAAAAGGCTAAGGAGATGATGATGCTCTAGGCAACGTCAGTTTTGCCGTAATAGTTCGAATAATGAGCGATAGATGTCGCAACATCACTCCCCTCCAAGACCGGAGGTTGATACTCGAAGCACGATGAGTCGTCCATACATCTTGTGATGCGTGCCGGGCCAGTGAGTTGGAACCGGATGCCGTAGAGTTCAGGGAGAGTCGGAACTGTACGCGGAGATGCCCCAGTGAGTCGGGATGGTGCTGCATTATGCTCCAGTGAGTCGGATTGCTGTAGTATTGCGTAGCGGTTTGGCTGCTGTGGTGTCGATCAGGAGAGAAGTGGCGTCTCTGCTTGCTGACCGGTTGAAGTGCAGTAAGCTGTGCCAAAGTCGCTGATGAGGCTGAGGGGGATGACCAGGAATGCGCGTCCGCTGCATGCTCGTGGTCAGGAAACCCGATGAAGCCGCGGTTGCTGGCTGGTTGTGTGACTCGTTGCTAGAGAGCTTGAGGAAGTGATGATGACGAATAAAGTAACTACTCGGATGCTGCGCTGACGTTCATGCTCGGGGTCACTAGTTTGGAGGGATAAGAAACAGGGTGTGAAGTTTCTAATCCTCCGTTGAAAAGGGAGGATCCTCCGACCAGACGGGTGTTGTGTCTGGCGGGCTACTGCCCGACTGTTGTTGTCGTCGGGATTTTTATATGAACTTTGATAGCGCCATCTAGGCAACGTCAGTTTTGCCGTAGTAGTTCCAATGCAGAGCGATAGGATGTAGCTACAATTTATTCGGCGTGATCAATATCTACCGTGAATTCATCAAAAAATACCACAGGAGCTTCAACTTGTTGTTGGTGCCTAGCCCAGAATAAGAAAACGGGTGCAATGCTGATACTAAATACACTACAGAAAACCATAGCGGCCCGCTACCCCGCAAACGCTACGTCCCGCAATTTTTAAATCTGTA
Organism: Caradrina clavipalpis; assembly: GCA_932526535.1. Classification (NCBI taxonomy): domain Eukaryota; kingdom Metazoa; phylum Arthropoda; class Insecta; order Lepidoptera; family Noctuidae; genus Caradrina; species Caradrina clavipalpis. The sequence goes on along the minus strand of OW052101.1, from coordinate 15,389,112 downwards.
ATATTTTCGAAAATATTCATTTAAATCATATGCTGTAAAAGGCCAAATAGATCTATATTAAATCAACAATGTATTTAAGGTATTTAATTGAATAAGGATTAATGTTATATTGGTTAAAATCGCTTCGAAAATAAATTAATTAAAAAGTAAATGACAAAAAAGTGTTATTGTGGGATATCCATAAGAGATAGACATATACCATCGCGGAGTTTTCTGTAGGCCTTTTCAATGTGTACAATACTTAGTACATTATTTTGATAAATCTCGTAGGGTTCAGCCTGCGTTTGCAATGTAAGCGGAATTATTTACGACATCACATTAGAAACCTCGAAAATAACAGTATTTCTCCACTATTTAATGGATGTTATTATACATATAAACCTTTCACTTTAACCACTTTATCTATTAAAAAAAACCGCATTAAAATCCGTTGCGTAGTTTTAAAGATGTTTAAAGAAAGACAACTTATATTTAATAGTAGTATTCGATTTTTTCAATAAATATATTTTTAGCTCCAACTTTGTTCTCCCATGGATTATATATAAAATAACCATTTATAATGCTAATTCAATTTATACTCTTTCATTTTTTATCATTTTCATTTGTGTCCGCGACCGGGTCGGATTGCGCCCAATGACCTTTAAAAGTATGATAGAATGATGTTTCTTCTAGCCACATAGGTACCTATATATTTTAGTCCAGAGGCTTTGCAACCTATCATAGCTTCCTAATTAGCTAATTCCAGATGTAGCTTAAAACTCCTGTTTATATAAAGGAGAAAAAGCTTTAAATTCATCCCATATTTTGTCTAAAGGACAATGCCAATATAAAGGATAATTGCAACAACTGGTCAACGGACAATCATAATATCAATAAATATGTAATGGGTGGCCATATTCTATTTTTAATAAAGAAGCCTCCTCTCCAGGAAGGAGAGGATAAATGTTAAATAAGTCTTTTGCCTTTATGTTTTTGTCAGGCACTAAAAATATTGTTATACAACACTTATTTAACAGATAGTTACAGTACCTATCGTTGTAAAACATTGAGAGAAGCAAACGGGAAGTAATTAATGGCCATTGTGAATTTCAGTAATTCTATTTCACAAGGACACTACGACTAAGTGACCGGCTGTACTGATATCAGAATGAACGGTCACTCCATAGATTTATTATCGTCCAGATAGAGTGTACCGTACAAATCGCAACGTTCTAATAGAATGCATTTTGTGATGCGCGTGTGCGACCGGACCGCCCACCGCATGTGTATTATTATCGTTACTGCATTAGTGTGCGTGACGTTTTCTAATACCAGACCAAAATGATTACCCCAAAATATGGGAAAATTCAGGCAGTTTTTTTATTCATGTTGACATATCTATACTAATATTATAAAGCTGAAGAGTTTGTTTGTTTGTTTGTTCGCGGTAATCTCAGGAACTACCGGTCCGATTTGAAAAAATATTTTTTTGTTGGATAGCCCATTTATCGAGGAAGGTTATAGGCATAACATCACGCTACGACTTACGGGAGCGAAGCAGTATTCAAAAACGTAACTTAAGGCGGATGAATAAAGCCACGCGAACGAACAAAACATACATTTACCTAAATTTATTAATTTGAAGAAAGCGCATTATTTAGTTTCAATTATAATTCATAACGTGTATGTATAAATATCTTGATATCTGCTGAAGCAATTTTGATGCAATAATATCGCAGTATTATAAGAGATGGTTAAAGTATTTCATACCCCTGGCAACCATTGACACCATTTTTTTTGTTAATAATAATGTTGATTTCGTAACATTTTACAATATTAAAATATCGCAGCACAAAAAACGGGTAAAAATATTTCATACTTTGGCAATACTCAAATATTATGGAGTCGTTTTGTTTTTATTATGGTTTGCGTAATATTTTCAATGAAATACGTAGAAATTCATCATAAAATTGCAAACATATCTGTGAAAAGTAATGTTCGTATCCTTGTCTTTTTTTGGAGTGTAGTTTTTACACGATTTCACCGCACAAACAGTCATTTTTTCAATTATTTTAACTGCGATTTATAATGTAGACGCGCTTTGAACGTCAGTCGCGTAATGGTGGCCTGTGGGCGGGGCTAACGAACGAAGACGTCATTTTGGTGTCTTTGAATTTGAAGCATTTGGACAGCGCGTTCTAGGCATCTGGACGTTAATAAATCTATGGGTCACTCTTACAATGGTTTTTTTTTTCCTAGAATACCTACGATGGAAGCAATTATTTGAGCATAGGAAGCAATAGGGAAGCAATTGTTAGGCATATATTCAACATTAAATACGCCTAGTGACCGTTCATTCTGATGGAGACGATGCCAAGATAGCAAAGAATTTGACAGACATATAAGTTAATTGTGGCTTTTTATTTTGAATGTTCCTAATCTATATATAAAAATGAATTGCTGTTCGTTAGTCTCGCTAAAACTCGAGAACGGCTGAACGGATTTATCTTATCTTAGTCTTGAAATGTTCGTGGAGGTCTAAAAGGCGAGGGAAGGTTTAAAAGGCGAGAACAATTTAAAACGACCCACGGGGGCGGAGCAGTAACCAAAAACGCGGGTGAAACCGCGGGGCACAGCTAGTAAAAAATAAAAGGAGGCCTACGTCCTATCTTCAACCACGGAGGTCTGAACTCATATGAGGTGAGGTGAAATATTACCTTTTAATTTGACAAACAGATATAGCCAAGTTCCGTTCTTCTGGAAGCCAACCTATATGTATAGTTGGGAAAAGGCTAAGCAGATGATGATGTAGCCAATTTTCTACAGACAAACGATTGGTTAGTGAAAATAGACATTCATCAGGCCTATTTTTATTTACCAATTGTAGAGACAAGACACAGGAATTTTCTACTAATAATTTACAGCAAAAGTGCTACAGTTGACAGCCTTGCCATATGGCCTGTCACATTGGCCCCAAGGATGTGATATTAAGGTTATTACATCGGCCGATGTCCTTGAGGATTTGACATCTGTTCTATTATTTTTTAAATTTAGCGCCATCTACCGATATTCACTATGCTACGATAAAAGGAACTTAACATTAAGCAAGAACACAGATGTGTCGCAGAGTTGTCATTTTTTTTTTTTTTTTTTAATCTTTCTTAAATTTAGGGACTTTTGGTCACAACAAGACCATGCCAGCCCCATCGTAACCTAATACAAGTAAAGCTCTAAACCTTAGACACTGTTAGGACTGTAATACCTTACTCACTATTTTATAAATAAAGATAGCTGCGTTGGAGAGAGGCTCCGATAAAGTACTTTGAATGAAACCAACATCTATCAAATTAATTTTGAAAGTATTCATCAGCGAGAGTTGTCATTGTTTTTGCCTATTTTATTCGCTCTCTGAGAGATTTAATACCTACATTTTGTTCTTATATTATGTATTATTTGGTACATCGTAATTTATATTTATTTTGTTATACACGTTACTTTTACATCGTTCTGGAACCAAAAGTCATAAACTCTGTCATAGTAACAAAAACTATTGGCTATATTATTTTCAATAAATAACATTAAAATTTAATTTGAACTGCCTCGTTAGCCTATTGGTCCTAAGCACGACTGCTACTCTAGAGGTCCTGGGTTCGACTCCTAGGTTGAGAAAAAGGTGTTATTGGGATTTTCTACGAAATTCTCAGTAGCAGCCCGGAGTTTGGATTTGTGCCCGATAAATGGCAATAGGCTCGCCCCCTTTTACATGGGACCTAAATGTACCGCCGAACTGTGGGTGTACATTGGTACACCTCTGCCTAACCCTTCGGGGAATACAGGCGTGATGATGATTGTTTAATTTGTGAAATAATGAGAACTCGAAGTAAACGCTTCTTTGCAGTTTATGCATATTTGTGTGTAAACCTTATCGACTATACAAATGCGAACGGTAGCCTTTGAAAAATCCATTCATCGATCAGGCAGAAACGCACTAACACCTTGAATGACAAAAACTTTGACTTTGACTTTTGACAAAAAAAGTCACAAATTTTCAAATTCTTTGAGACGTGTTAAAAAAAATAACGCCAATAGTAATTATTACTTTACTGGAGTTCCTGTGTTTCGGCTCCCGAATGATGTAAAAGTAACCGTCTAAATAAAATATTCACTTATCGGTTGTCGGAAACGAAAATAGTTAGGATGACCTAGCTTTCAATATTTATCTAAGCACGGGTGCTATGCTATGTGGTACATTCTAAAGGTGATGACCAAGTAAGTGCTTATCGGATCTCAGTAACGGAAATAGTTGTGCTCATACATGATACATTCTGAAAGTTTGGTAAGCAAATAATTAAAAAGGAAACATCTAAATCTATGTTCTAACAAAAATAAACACCAAAGAAATAATGTATCTACTAAAAGAGTAGGTATGTACCATAGATATCCGAGGTAAAATAAAAAAATATAAATATACCATCACGCCTGTACTCCCCGAAGGGTTAGGCAGAGGTGTACCAATGTACACCCACAGTTCGCCGGTATATTTAGGTCCCATGTAATAGGGGGCGAGCCTATTGCCATTAACCGGGCACAAATCCAAACTCCGAGCTGCTACTGAGATTTTCATAGAAAAACCCAATAACACTTTTTGCTCGACCTGGGAATCGAACCCGGGACCCCTTGCACAGCAGTCGCACTGGCGACCACGAGACCAACGGGGCTGATATCCGAGGTATTTTCCAATAATTTTGGAGAGCTCGGTCAAGCATTTGTTTTTATACATAGGCATAGTAGTCGGGCTTACTCTATGATAGATATAAAAACTAAACGAAATTACAAATTTGTTTTTATTTATTTACGAACTTAATTTCAATTCTTATTTTACGAAATATTTACATTTGTACTATTTACAATATTGCTTCATTCATAAATTATTCAAAAAATAAACTTTTGGTTTTTATTTTGGAAAAAATAACATGCGTATAGTCCACCCTTGACAAGAGCCATCAAGGCACTGAATGACTGAAGTTTGGCGTCTCAGGCATAGCGGGGGTGCCTCGTGGGGGGAATTGATGAAATTTCAAGTTTTTAGTTATTATTACAAAATCTTAACAGAAACAAGAAAAAGTAAACAATGCGAATTGTTTGATATGTCATTACATATTTTTAGGTATAAAATTCATGTCGAACTATTCAGCCGTTTTACCAACAATTTGCAATTTAGATTGAAAAATGACCTGTTTAAAATATTTTTTTCTAAAATTTGGGCAAGTTTATTACAATTCTAATCAATGCGAACTGTTGAGAATGACTTTAAGTATAACATATATTTTTTATGTGGAAAACGTACGGAAGGATTCCTCAACAAATTTCTTTAAACATAAGGTGTTTTTAGGACTTGAGCGATCTTCACAAATTATCCACACCTAAAAATAAAATAAACATACCCTCAGTTTAAAATGAAATAATTAAAAAAACTAAAAAACCCGACTGCTATTCTTTAAAAAGCCCTAAAACAAGATAAATTGTAGCAGTCGGGACCCATTCTAGAAATGGAGGGTGAGTGAATTGAGAGCACATACCTATATTACATTGCAGATGGTCCCGAATGGGTCCCGACTGCTACAATTTATCTTGTTTTAGGGCTTTTTAAAGAATAGCAGTCGGGTTTTTTAGTTTTTTAAATTACCGTTTTTTATTTTTTCAGTGTTTTTAATTTTTTTTTTTTAATAAATCCTGTGTCACTCTCACGGTAAATACGAATCTAACGACACCTCTTAAGCTAAAATCCATCGAACCGTTCAGCCTGCAGAGCGAGCCAAACATTTGAATTTGGCGCCAAAAATCCGCCATTTTGTTTTTTTTTCTTTTTATATACCCAGTGTCACTCTCACAGTAAATCCGAATCTAACGACACCTCTCAAGCTAAAATCCATCGAGCCGTTCAGCCTGCAGAACGTGCCAAACAATTATACATACATACAAACATACCCTCGAAAAACATAACCCTCCTTCTGTCGCAGTCGGGTAATAAACATGACATCCTTGCGGTCGGGTTAAAAATATATAAAATCGAAGTAGAGCATCTTTCACTTTGACCATGACGCTCTCTCCTGATTAGTCTATTCATTGTAGTGTGAGTGTGCACACTGACGGAAGCTTGCACACATACTATAAACGGTTAGAAGGAATAGTGGGGCGCGTCTTCGTGGATTGCACTATGGGCCTTATCACACTTGCGAATTGCGAGCGTGTTTTCTATACAAATATCTGACGAATTCGCTGCGTGATCGCCTTCATACAAAATACGCTCGCGAACCGCTAGTGTGATAAGGCCCTAACTTCAGGGCGCGTAAATGCGAGCGGCTTCCACCGAAATTTGAATAAAACAATAATTTGGCAGTTGTATATATTTAACTATTACAGAATATTTCTTTACAATAATTTCTTTGTACAATATGGAGATAAAAATCTGCTTGTGTTCAATAAAAATAAAATGCAACAAGACTAAAGTTGTCAAAAAAGTGACAAAATATATCTTTACAAAAAGACGCCGTTTAGAGGCAAAAATATATTACATGGTCACACTATACAGATAATAATTACAATAGTATACAATTTAATACAATGTCGATACATACTATAGGTACTTCATAATTAAACAAACAGTAAAGCAAGGCTCACTGTACAAACAAGTTATTGATTATTCGGGACGAACAATTTGCATTTTATTTCTTTGAACTACAACAACAACGAAAATTAAGTACGTATTAAATAGGTACAGTAACTTTGAATTTCATAACTTAATTTCAACTGATTTTAGGCATCTATTATACGAGGACAACAAAGTAAAAAAAATGAATTGAAAATACTGCCAAGGAGATCAAATACCATCTAACTGAAAATTTCTATTAAATATATAAGAAACTGCCAATCCTTACAAAGGACGTCAAAATGGCAGTGATGGTTTTACAACAACGGTCCAGATATAGCCCGTAAGTATAACAATATTGTATGTTCTAATCTCAGCGCGGCAGGACTCGGAACATTAGGCACGCCGGGAGAGATGCAACCAAGTGAGCCGACTAGTCAACTTCACGAAACCTACGCGGTGTGGCACGCATCACATTACTGAGCTATATGATTTCAGTGAAGCTGACGTTTATTGCATCCTACACAGTGACAAATCAGCTCAGCTAATACCGGAATTGTTTAGCGCCATAAATCGTCGTGTTACATCTTCATCGGAAACTAACATTGGTTTATCTCTTAGTTTTATTGGTACATAATTTCAATACCTTCAATATAACTTTATTATTTATTACTTTTCAGATTGAATAACAGGAGTTTTCAGAAATGTCCTGTTTTGTTCTTTAGAAACGTCATCCTCTCTTTACACCTTCTAAAAACTGGACGCCCAACTCTTGCTCAAGTACTGAAAGTCTGTAGTTTTTTAATTCGTATTTACACATGACATGAGATTTATTGCCCAAAAAATGATACTGTATTTTTTTTTTTAATGATTTGATGTTATTGTATAATGAGATTGATTTATTTTACAACCCCTGAGGTTTTTTTGGTAATTTTTATATTTGAATATAATGGATAAATATTATACATAAACATTGATTTAACAATCAGTTAAAAAAACAGTTTATAAAGAGGCAGGTGGAAGCCAACTAAAACATGCGATAAAATTTTAAATCGTCAAATAAAAATAATGAACGGACTTCTTTTTCTCAGTTTTACACTTTTTTTTAGTTTTTTTTTTTAATTTTTTTACTTTTTATGTTTTTTTTTGGTTTTATGGTTTTATTTTTTTGGAAGTTCAATTTTATATATTTTTTTGTTCTTTCAATTGAGTGTCGAATTTTTTTATAACTTTTCAAAAAATTAAACTGTTTTGAGGGACACTTTTATTTATAAGTCTAATCAGTTTTCTTACATATGTAACTTGTTTTTAAAAATTATTTATTGTACTTTAATTATTCAGCGCGGCCAAGTGCCTCTTATGTAAAATCTTTATAAAACTTATACATAACGCGATATAAAATGCCAGGCGTTTTAATATTACATCAAATAGTGTCAGTGCTTCGGGCTATGAGGGACAACGTCCAGATGGTGAAACTTTACAAATAAAATTACAAAACAAAACTTAACAATTTCTAGTCTAGATTTAATGATAGTGGCTAGTTATTGTAAACTTAACGAAACAATAATTGCGAGGCATCGATGAAAACATATTGGTAGATGCCGACTCTTAACCAGAACAATAGACTACCTTATGTGATCTAACGACTAATTTATTCCACTAAAATTGTGTCCCAAAAAAAATGTTGAAATATAATAATTATGAACTTTTATAAACAACAGAATTTCGATTCGAGTTCATGCGTAAGCAGTAAAACTGTGGCCAAGTAAAAATTGCTAATTTCATATTGTCAGTTCATGACGACGTGACTAATTTAGTTCTTACGTCATAGTTTATAAGGTACAGAATTCCTCGCTTGTGTAACTCAAATTTTATACAATCTTTGTATTACTTTTAAAGATATGCATTGTTAGTATCCTCACATAGTAACAACAGGAATTCTGCTAATCCCATACAACGCAGGAGCACAAGAACGCACCAAAATATTATTTAACTCGTTTCTACTCATTTTACGCGCGAAAAATGACAATAGCAAAACGGTTAAATTAACTTTGGCGCGGTCTTGATAAACTAGAGATTTGCTCAATATTATTATTAATTAATAGCACAACATATTAATTTAAGCTTTTCTCAATTTGAGAAAACTGATAAATTAACATGTCAATCAACATGTAAATTATTTAATAGGATTATCTAGCGAGGAAAGATTAAAGAAGGCGTATAGTATTAATTTGACAAGACATGGAAATATTCGTTGGACGTATGTGTATATCATTTCAGTCAAACGATGTTGATATTTGACATTCCCTTACATTTACAGTCAAAGAAAACAATGTGTAAATATATTCTATAAAAATTGTATGTGTCCTTATACGGATGCCTTCAATAATCTTATGGTATCTAGCAACTGTTACATTACATTGTATATAAAGCGTAGCCCATGCGCCAAATATAAGGCAACACAATCATTTAGCACCATTATTTAAGTTTTACGCATTCGTGTGATCCTCAAACAAAAACGAATCGATCATCTAAAGGATCGTACTCACCGCGAGTTGGCTTCGCGAACTGTTGTACAAACACTCGAAGCGGGAGATTTTGTTACGCAACGAGCAGTTTTGCCGAGTACGTGAACCCAAACACGAAAAATATATTGTAATAAATATACTGTGCTCGCAAACGAGTATTTGTAATGTAAAGTCGTCCGCGCTACTAATGAATGCTAAACAAAGCGCGCGACTGCTGGCGGTGAGTACAGTCCCTGCGCATATCCGTCGTCGAGGGACATCAATGATTGACCGGCGACACACGCGAGGTCTACGAGAGAGTGCTCGAGAGCTTACAACTACTATCCGGTACGGAGTGGAGACATGTTTGACCGACAAACTGCCTCGTAGACATCACAGGGTCGCACTTAGATCTGCCGCGTAAGTAACGTCGTGGTCGTGAGCCGCAACCATTGCACCGGAGCGTAACAACTAATTGTAGCACCTTTAAACCATTACTCAACACTGTACACGTACACAATATAATTTTCTTTCGTATATTATCACAGGGGAATTTCTCATGTCCTCCCATCGTACGCTCCCCCACATATAACGTCGCGCGGCAGGACCTGGCTCCCGCCGCGCAAAGCATGCATATCATTATATTATACCATTCTATATAATATATATTTTTTTTGTCATTTACTCTTTCCTCATCACAAAAATATTATTTACATAAAAACCATACACGACCCTAAAATGAATATTTATGTATTTTTTTATTTCTTACTATTTACACGTATTAAATAACTTATAAATAAACAATAATAAATATTTAAAAACGAATAGGACGCCTTTTGTCGAGGCAGCGTAACGACTTTATTGACGGCGACAATCGCTTTAGTCACAGAAATGAAACAGACTTTATCGACTAGTGAACGACGACTCTCGTGCACCGTGTGCGAGAGTCTCGGGTTCAGTCTTGTTGCCTGCGAGTGCCGGGCGACCCCGCGGGTACAGCTAATTTAGGAACAGCTCCACTACAACATACACGACTGACTCGGACACGAACACGCGCCGCTATCAGCGACGCTGAGGCCGGGAAGCCATTCTGAGTACAGTCTACAACAAAGGAACATTAAAAAATGATAAGCTGTATGTAAGGCAAAGTTGTACACTTCCTTGTGTTGGCGACTGTACACAGCACTACATCCGGTAATTACAATATATATTATTTACGCAACTTGTTGGTTGCAGATGTTTATCGATTACAATTACCCCGATATCGTTCACAATCGAGTATGTTGAGCGCATGTTTCATTCAAACATTCGTTTTGAGGTTGAATTGTTATTGTGACAACATAAGCATGTAATGAGCGAGTAAGCATATATTTTCACTTAACTTTGGTCCGAACTGAGCACTGGGTTATAATAGAAAGGCTATTATGAAAGTGGCTAAAGAAATAATAACACTGGGTTAGCAAATTATTGATTGAACTAGCTTCCACTAAAAAATAATAAAACAGAACTTTAAATAAGTATTTGATATCTATAACAAGGCAAACGAGAATGACAAAAGATGCATGCTCGCTTTTGTACATTCCCTGTAAACTGCCGTAACTTTGGGTTGCAAGTGCTCCAAGTTTGCCAGGAAGCAGCACCAGTACATCATTACACTATATGTTCAACGCGGACGCGCTCGTCTGGCAAACGGCACTCGCTCTCGCAGTAACCGGATGGGCGTTTCAATAAGAATTCCACCTCAAAACAAAGCGAAACAACTAATAAATACAACATGGCACTATGGAATGTAAACATATAATTTTCATAGTGGCACATTTATAGTTATATATAATATAAATACTCAACTGTCGTTAAATTTTCATATCATCAACATGGATAAATGTGCTGGAGCGCGGGTCCGCACGCTGCCGTAGGGCGGCTCGGACCGGCGGGTCCGCTCGCTGCCGTAGGGCGGCCCGGACCGGCGGGTCCGCACGCTGCCGTAGGGCGGCCCGGACCGGCGAGTCCGCACGCTGCCGTAGGGCGGCTCGGGCCGCCGGGTCATCGCTGCGGCCACGCGTCGGCCAGGCGCCGGCCACGCAGCAGGCGCGCGTGCGACTCGCGGAACGTGCACACGATCTTGTCGAACGACTCGGGGTCGTACACCGAGCGTGCCGTGTTGGTGAGGTCGAAGGGCTCCTCCACGCACAGCAGCTTCCACTGGTGCGGGTCGTTCTTGTGCGCCCGGGCGGACCGGCACACGCCCACCGGCACGCGCGCGCCCGCTCGCACCGAGATGGCCATCTTGTCGTACCTGCGGACAGTGAGGCGGTCACAGTGTCTCCTGTACACAGCACGCACTAGGTGCTGCAACACTCACGGGAACTCGGCGTAGTAGCGCAGCATGTGCAGGAACAGCTCGGCGAGCGTGCTGCGGTTGTGCGGCCGCCGGGTGTCCGCGCCCGCCTCGCACGCACGCGGTAGGATGGCCGGGGACGTGCCGCCTGAAGACAGAACAAGTTAATTTTGAATTTACACTTACAGCAAAAAAAGGAAAACTAAAGTAATGCTAAATAAACCTAGTGTATACTGACACTGCAGGAAGTGTATGACCATGAGGGTGAGTGAGTAGGAGGAGAGCGTGCGATGCCTCGCGTCGTTGATGTCGTGCGCCTGCGCCCACAGCTTCGTCAGCGCCACCAGCGGCCGCACGCGCCAGTCCACTGCCGACATACAACACATATGTATTAAGATAAAGTACACAAAGGCAAAGCATCCATGTCAATGAAACCATTTACGAGCCACTTTTAAATTGTCAAAGAGTCTTTAGCGTCTCCGCGCACCGATAATCGGGCAGATTTTTGATGGATTTCTTCATTGGCAAGAAAAAATCTGTCAAAAATCGGCCCGATTATCGGTCATGTGGAGAAATGGTTATTCAGTTTATCAGAAACGTAACACTAGATGCTCGTTAAAAAATCCTCATACATTAATTTCATTTACATAGAAAATTATTTCTTTATTAATGTTGGAAAATGTCTAGCAAAAAAAATGTGGTTCAATCCCAAAACCTAACGAGGAATCCATTTAACATGCAACACTGCTTTAACATCCTTTCGCGCTGCTAGATACTGACGAGACCGAGGTAGAAAGTGTAATCATGACTTTTGACAGAAGACTGTGCAATTGGCTGAGATAACATATCGAACAAGATTATTAAATCAAGGACATTTTGGTACCACTACTGACTTATATTTTCCGAATTTGTTTCTGCAGGTTATTTTCCAGAGTCTTAAAAGAGTTTGGATTTGTGCCCGGTGCCCGGTGGGCAATAGGCTCGCCCCCTATTACATGGGACCTAAATATACCGGCGAACTGTGGGTGTACATTGGTACACCACTGCCTAACCCTTCGGGGAATACAGGCGTGATGGTTTAAAAGAGTTGTAATTATCCCTGTCTATAAATTAGGCAGCAAAGATCAAGTCACAAATTATAGACCTATTTTTTGATTACTTTCTTTGTCAGAAATATTGGAAAAAATTATAAACAAAGGGTTGTTGCAATATTTGAAAGATGAATCAATTCTGTTAGAACGGCAGTTTGGATTTAGGCTTAAACTTTCAACTGACGATGTGACTGACTATCTAGTGCCTTTTCCTGGACCTCGCGGAAGCTTTTGACACGATATTAATTCCAATTCTGTTGCGAGATCATAGGTGCAAGAGGCACCCAGCTGGAAATGTTCAATAGTTATTTAGAAGATCGTTCCCAGTGCGTAAAGATTGGCAATATTCTGAGCGATGTTCAAAAAAACACATTTTATGGTGTTCCCCAAGGAAGTATTTTAGGACCCACTGTTTTTAATTTACATAAGTCATAAGTCATTTATTCAAGAACAATACATTGTATATGAAATTACATGTTATAAATAGAATAGAAAAATTAAACAAAAAATAAATTAAAAAAACACGTTAAATATTACAACAACGCATACTCGTATATGTTGCAGTCAAAACTCTTAACCAGTCAAAAGTACTATTGACTAGCAAAATCAGTCAAAAGTACTTTTGACCGTATGCTTTGGTCAATAATACTTTTGACTAAAATAACAGTTAAAAGTACTTTTGCCCAATGGAGCTGGTTAATAGTACTTTTGACTAAGTGATCCCGTCAAAAGTGGTTTTGACTGCCCGAATCAGTCAAAACTCTTAAAAATCAGTCACTAATCTGCAATAATAATTAATAATATCTATTCTTTATAAAAGTAAATTATAGGATAAAAGAGCGAGCGAAGCGAGCTCGGGACTTGGGGCACCCCGACTCGGACAGGTTAGGTTAGAAGGGGATGGCGGGGTCTAGAGAGCGAGCGAAGCGAGCGAACAGACCCCGCCATCCACTTCGTGGTTATTTTTTTTGTAAACCCTTGAGCCCCGCGAAGCGGGGCTCCTCGACTATGCTTTTTAAGCATTATTCACATCTGACAAGTTAATAGTGCTTTTGACTGATGCTTTATTGCAGTTAAAACTACTTTTGACGAAGAGCGTTAGTCAAAAGTACTTTTAACCGCAAATTTGCAGTCAAAAGTACTAATAACCAATATTTTTCAGTCAAAACCACTTTTGACCAACCTGTTCAGTCAAAAGTAGTTTTGACTGATTTTGCTAGTCAATATTACTTTTGACTGGTTAAGAGTTTTGACTGCAACATATATACCACTTATGCAAGAATTTTATTAAAGATCGTCAACAGCATAAAGACACTTATTCAATAGGAAACTCTTAAGTTCACTTTTAAAAGAGCTTGAGTAAATAGCGCTTTTTATATGTAGAGGCAATTTATTAAATAATATAACCGATTGATATCTAGGACTGTGCTTCACAATATTCAAGTTAGGCTGTACTTTGGAACGTTTAATGTCTTGTCTACGTGTGCCTTCTCTAATCTGTCGTTCTTCTGCTGCTATTCATGTATACAGGAAAAAATTTTAACCAGTGCGTAAATTTTGCCATAATAAACTTCAACACGTTTTATTAAACACGTATATTTTATTTTGATATGTCTTAGTACTAAAAAAAAAAGTTATCGCTTACGAAACATGTATACTTAAAAACCATATTTTATTGTCACTCGGCGTTAGCGCATTCCCCACCCCCTCACCCCAGCCATGCGCCCGGGCGGCGGCCAAGAGTTGTCATTGATAGTATGGCGAATAGATTATGTCCATGTTTTGCTTATTTCAAACTCGGATAAGGATGATTTTTTTTGTTATTTTTTTTTTTAACTGAACATGGAAATGTGTGCTATTACTGACACTGAACTACCAAAAAAAATTTACGCACTGGTTAAAAACTTATCCTGTATATTTGGCCATGTTACTGAGAAGTACAAATACATAAATGCTCGGAACTGTAAGTATATTCAGATTTCTGAAATGTTCACGGCAACTCTCCCTTTGCGGGATACGTACTAATGTGCGAATCGTGCGTTTTTGTAGCACAAACGCTCTTTTAATATTAATTCATAACTTTTACCCCAGAACATAATGCTATATCTAATTTTTGATTCGACCAACGCGAAATACACCATTTTCAATTGTTCAATTCCAATTTCTGTTCTAAGGGCTCTTAAAGCATAACATGCGGAACATACCGAAGCACTTATAGCATTTAATTCTGTTTTCCAATTTAGCTGATCGTCTATATGTATTCCTAAGAATGTAACTTCCTTAACGAGGACCATTTTGTCGTCATTCAAAATAGCTTCTAAGTCGTCTTTATTTCGGGCTGTCGTTCTAAATAATAATATTTTGGTTTTTGCAGTGTTGATTAACAATTTGTTCATAGTAAACCATACGTGAAATGCTTGTAATGCTGCGTTTACAGTCTCTTTTAATTTACCCATGTCATCTGCTGCTACTATGGCATTCGTGTCATCTGCGTAAATTACTATATCAATGTCTGGTAAAATTGTATTCATGTAATTAATTAAGTCATTAATAAAAAAGATAAATAAAATAGGTCCTAATATAGATCCTTGCGGGACGCCCGAAGTCATCATTACTGTTGCTGATTTGTAAGCCTTTTTGTAGCCATTTTGTATTTTGTCAATTTCAACGAACATTTTCCTGTTTTTGAGATAGGAAGAGAATAATTCTAGGGCCTTGCCTCTTATACCATAATGCTCCATCTTTATAAGAAGCAATCCGTGGTCTATAGTGTCAAACGCGGAACTTAAGTCGAGAAAAATTCCGGCTACTCTCATTTTTTTATTAATTTTTCCTGTTACATCATCAAGTAACGTATATATGGCATCGGAAGTGCCAACACCTTTTTGATAACCAAACTGTCTTTGATTTAGCACTCTATTTACACGCAAGTGAGCTAAAAGTCGTTTTTTTAAGATTTTTTCAAAAATTTTAGACAGGATTGGCAGCAAGGAGATAGGTCTGTAGTTTTTGGGATCAGTTCTACTGCCTTTTTTGTAGACAGGTATTACTTTGGATACTTTAAGCTGGTCCGGGAAGATAGATTCCCTAATACATTTATTATAAAAATCACATATAGGCTCAGCAAGTATAGAGATATGTTCCTTAATAACAGATATTGGGATCTCATCATAACCACAAGAATACTTGTTCTCCATACTTCTTACTATGTTTAAGATCTCATTTGGAGTGACAGCAGCAATTGTCATTTCGCTAATTTTATATGTGTCGGTCGTACACTTTTTAAAAAAATGCTGCATTTAGGTCTCTATCTACTGCCCTAGAGATACATTTGTAGTCAAATTGTTTTGCCAAAATGTCAGATATTTCCGCTGGATCCACTACAATTCGATCATTGACTTTGAGGCGAATTTCCGGTTGTACTGATTTCTCCTTATTGGTACATTTTCTCACTACTTTCCAGACTTCTTTACTGAGATTTTTGGACGTATTAATTTGCACCATTGTTGCATGTTTTTTGGCTTTTACCACAATCTGTCTATACAATTTAATATACTTGTTCCTATAGATTAAGACGCTTGAATCAAGATTGTTACCATTACGTGTACATAAGAAACGTTTCATTTTACTTGATGTTCGAATTCCTTTAGTGATCCAGTTTAATTGTCTATTATTCTTGAGTCTTACGTAATCACCTTTTGTAATCTAAAGCTAGAGAATGGCACATAACTTACACTAAAGATACTGCTTTACTTTTTTCGGCTGACTCAGGAAAAGAAGTTTACAAACTTGCGCAACACGTCAATATTGTAAATAAATGGCTTTAAAATAACTCACTAACCCTAAATGCAGAAAAGACTAATTATATTAAGTTTTCGATGCGGAAGCAAATATAAAATATCCCCTGAGGGTTCTATGGTCATTGTTGCTCAGACCCTGCAGGTAGTCAGTGTAAATGTCCTAACACACATACCATCACGCCTGTATTTCCCGAAGGGTTAGGCAGAGGTGTACCAATGTACACCCACATATTATATGTCCTAATATTAAAAAGACTCATCATCTGCTTAGCCTTTTCCCAGCTATGTTGGGGTCGGCTTCCAGTCGAACCGGATGCAGCTGAATATCAGTATTTTACATGGAGCGACTGCCTATCAGATAATATTAAAAAGACTAATAAAATTAAATACTTGGGTATTATATTGGATGAAACTCTTACCTTCAAACACCATATGGACGCTCTAAATAATAGAATTCGTACTTTAAATAATTGATTTATTATAAAAAGTTAAAGTTGTTTAAAATAATAAAAAGCTTCAATTACAACTGTGTCTTTATTTAGATTCCATTTATAAAATCTACCAAGTTTACTATCCGGTATCCGGCCGGATAGTACTTTACCATCCGGTATCCGGCCGGATAGCAAAAAAGGGCCGGATAAGCCGGATACCGGATAGTAACCGAATATTCGGTGCATCTCTAATTAAGACATACTGTATTTAATGTTGTACCTTTATTTTTTTGAATAAATGTTACTATTATTATTCTCATTATTCATTGTATGTACATATAAGTTACATTTTTAAATATTAGTATAAAAAAAGAAAAACATTTAAAAATATAAAAAATAGTAGCCCACCGGCGTCGGGAACATTATTATTATTATTTATATTTAAGTTTTTACATAATTCTGGTTACATTATTCTTGTAACTTTTATATGAAAAGAATTTAGTTGAAACAATGTGAAAAGATTTAAAAAATAATGACTTATTTTGTGAATCTTTACCTGCACGCGCACTGAGGACCAATCACAACTGACAGCGCTTGTTCACGAACATGACGCGTGGATTAATACCATTTCGCTCAACCACCTTTAAGGGAACTGGATTCTCGAACCCACGCCCCACCATCAGCGAGACAAGTGTTCCCGCAAGCTACAGTACACACGTAACACCATCCATCACGCCTGTATCCCCCGAAAGGTTAGACAGGGGTGTACCAATACACACCCACAGTTCACCAGTATTTTAGGTCCCATGTAATAGGGGGCGAGCCGATTGCCATTAATTGGGCACAAAGCCTAACTCCGAGGTGCTACTGAAAATTTCATAGCCAAGAAAAACCCAATAACACTTTGCTCGACCAGGGAACCCAAGACCCAAGTCACATTTTAGAGGGCCTTCACACTAGCGTTCGTCCAGCGTGGGCGTTCGATAAACGTATGCGCAGCGCAGACACCTTGTTGCGGCGTTTCCTCTGGCACACAATTGCGTTGTTTCGGAAATCAACGGGTGCACAGGGCGCTCGGCTGCGGCTGGCGAGGAGAGCTCGAATGATTATACATGACTCCGCAGTAACGTGCACCTGCAGTGCTAACGCAGCGTTTTCATTTACCCTTGCACTGACGCCGCAACATACGTTCAACGAACGCCTACGTTGGACAAATGCTAGTGTGAAGGCGGCCAAAGGAGCACTAGTCTAGCGAGGCAGTACTCACGTCTGGAGTAGCAGTGCAGCAGGTTGGTGTTCCGGATGCCGACGACGTTGTTGCAGTTGAGGTCCACCTGCAGGCCGTTGCGCGAGTCGCGGAACTTGAGGATCGGCACCTTCGCCTGGATCAGCTCCGCGTCTTCATACAGGACAGTGGGAGTAATAAGCACGTTATTATGCTATTATGAATTGGTACGGTGATTATCTATTGTTCACTAAAGATACAAGGCGATATAACCGTCCGTGTGATAATAAGAATTGGCTATAAAGGTTAAAAGCGGTGCAATCATATTGTAATGCCTGCAAAATGACGGTGATAAAAACGCTCCCTATTGAGATGACACCGGTTTTTTTTTAGAAAATTCGAAGACAGAATGAATGAAAATTACTTAAGTGACTACTTGGGAGTGAATAGATTAATTACCCTCCGCTCCGCGTCTGTGGAGTAACAGCTATTAATTGGTCAGTTAAATAGCAAAATTTGAGTAGAGAATCTTATGGATGGTTACCCATCATAAAGCTAGATTTCTATTACACAACTTACAAAACTCTGTCAACACTTGTTGCAAGAACTAAGTAACATATAACACTTACTAGGATCAAAGCTCCGGATATAGCTGAGTATGTAGTTGAGGTGCAGCAGCGCGTGCGCTCTCGGCTCCAGCTCGTCCACCGGGCGCACGTACAGGCACAGGTCCATGTCGGACGAGTCCAGCCCGAAGCCCGACATCGTGGAGCCCACCACGTACAGCCCGTAGCGGGGGAATATTGTCTGGGCGGAGAAAAGTGGGCGCGGATTAATAAAACTGTCTTCCATTAGTTAGAGTTAGACCTTTAAAATTTGGTAGATGACACCATTAAACAATAATTCCAAGACATAACTTCACAAAAACAAGTTTATTTTAGCGCTAAAAATGATGTTTTAAATAACTATAAAATTTGATTTTTAGTTTGCTTTGAAATCAATAAATAGTTAATAATACAATTAATTGGGATGACAAAAAAGTGACGTCATAGTTTAGTATTGTCATACAAAATCTATGGGGAAGCACGTTTAGACAGCTCATAAAAAGTAGGTACGTCAATTGATTAGTGGTGTCGTCTACCCAATTTTAAACCTTTCTGAAATCCTTCAAAGCCTCCTCACTACTCCTCAGTAAGCAGTGACTGTAATTTTAGATCTTAGTAGGTAGGCTCCTAGGTTGCGCTTAGAGAAATCATACGCATCTACGATATTGGGCGCGCGTGCGACTGGTTCCAGTCTGGAGATTTTTTATTTTATTTTATAGTGATCAGAACAGTGCTGAGTGCTTAGGCAAGTACTCAGTTTAAGGAGCAAATAAGTTTGAGACAAACCTTTATTGTGATAAATAGATATCTCCAAAGGTTCATTTTCTTTCTGAAGGTTTCTTCTGTTTGCTGTGACTTTATGAACTTGTCCCAAATCTCCTGGGACAATGTGTCCCATTTTGAACCTAGAAATATTGACGGTGTTACTATTGGAATTTGGGATAGTTCATTCATTTGACTTTTTTATAATCAAGGTTATTATTGCTCATATTATTAATTGGATAATGTAAACAAGATTTCATGAGTTATAGGACATTTAAAAGGTGCCTATAGGGTGTCTGAAAGAAGCGTCAAGGTAAAGTTTTTTTTTTTTTAATTGGGAAGTAAAACGGTAGCTGTTTTGTTTAATAAATTCTTTCAGCCTTATTAATAGCTTATGAATACTAAATCCGCCATATTTTATAAATAGACTTACGTATTGCCCCGTTGGTCTCGTGGTCGCAAGTGCGACTGCTGTGCAAGGGGTCCCGGGTTCGATTCCCAGGTCGAGCAAAAAGTGTTATTGGGTTTTTCTATGAAATTCTCAGTAGCATCTCGGAGTTTGGATTTGTGCCCGGTTAATGGCAATAGGCTCGCCCCCTATTACATGGGACCTAAATATACCGACGAACTGTGGGTGTACATTGGTACACCTCTGCCTAGCCCTTCGGGGAAAAACAGGCGTGATGATGGTACTTACGTATTCCCTCATAATCATTTAATCACAATAAGGTATAGGCAACCGCTTCTGCCATTACGATATTCTAATAGACTACTAGTAATTTTAAGGTCAGATACTCACAACACAGACCCTGTCAGATGTCAGACAATCACGACCCTCCCTCGTCCAGTGACTGGTACCCACGACCTCCCGTCCAGTGTTAAACAATAAAATTTGTAATTTCCTTTTGTTTTCAAAAAATAATATCTGGCTCACCTATGTGATGAGAGACACGGCGAAGTACACTGCACCAACGAACTCCAAAGGTCATTCACCTAACTAAAATTGCTTATCGTAGTTACGTCGCTCAGTCATAAGATACCGCGACCGTGCAAAAGGATAAGTAGGTAGGTTTTTTTATCGTTGGGAAATCATCAAATCACTTCCCCCGCCCTGAGCGGGGCGGGAGATAGTGTCAGACTTTTACTGACTAAAACCCGTCCATGTTCCTTCTTGTGCCCTTTGCGTTCCGGGGGCGCGGTATCTCTTTCGATCAACCTGCAGCCCCGGCTATATACGTAGGTAGGCAAACTCACCGTTTAACAAGTCGTCAGGCGTGAACTTGACCTGGAACGGGTAGGAGCCGTTCAGGTACCTCTCGGGCGCGATGCGGCGCTGCGGACGCGCGTCCCGGCCGCGGCGGCCGCGCCACTCGCGCACCTGCCCGTACCCGCCCGCGAAGTGGCCGCCCGATGTGCGCTCCGTGTTGCGGGACGACTCCTCACCTGCAAACCGTTTCTAGTATATTAACTGCGATTACTGGAATGTACTGGGAAACTGCTATTGAGATTACGTCCGATTGACACAGTAGTAGCTCGTAGTCCGGATTTGTACCCGGTTAATGGCAATAGCCTCGACCCGTTACATTGGACTTAAAAACAAGCGCGCGTACTGTGGCAGTACACTGTGCCTAACACTTCCGGGAATACAGGCGTATATGGTCATGGTATGGTAACTAGGATTTAAGAGAAATGCCTACATTTAGAATTTATTATGCAGTGCATTAGCACAACAAAAGCAGAACCATCATATAGCCGAAAGTTCACAGGCAGAATCGTCTTTTGGCATACATTTCGTATCATAGTCCCTAGAGATAGATCCAGAGCCCTCGAGGGTCAAAAAGCATAATCGGGGAGCCCCGCTACGCTCAAGGGTTTACAAAAAAATAACCACGAAGTGGATGGCGGGGTCTGTTCGCTCGCTTCGCTCGCTCTCTAGACTCCGCCATCCCCTTCTAACCTAACCTGTCCGAGTCGGGGTGCCCCAAGTCCCGAGCTCGCTTCGCTCGCTCTTTATAAAAGTTATACTAAACGAAATTATAAATATGCCAAAGGTAAATATGCCAAATAAAATCCTGCCATCTTAAAAGTATGCAATTTTAAATTCGGACATAAAAACGTTCTGCCAAAACATAATTATGCTATAAAAATATTATGCCTTAAAAACGTTCGTCTAAAGAAGTTTATGCGAAGTGAGTTATGCCAAATAGGTTTCGGAGTATCAAGTTTCTGCCAAATAGAACGCACCCTATTGGAGATTATAATGTCCCTACAGTTGTGCGGACAATATAAATAAAATACAGCCTAAGAAAAATATTAAAAGAAAAAACACTATAAGAGTTGTTCTTTTAGAATATTAGCAAACAACAAGTAACCACAAGTCAACGGCCTAATTCAATTATAAGAAATTGGCTAACCTAATTAAGCAGTAACTGGCACTGTCTGGTTAAACCCTGATTATGAATTACTTCGCAAATTACCGTAAGTGGTTGAGCGATACACACGTTCTGCGAGACTGCTGGCAGTTCCAGACACTTCGAACGCACTTGGCTTTTGCATAATATTTGTCCACTAATGTTTTTAGTAACCTTCCAGGATGTTTACGTCTATAATAAGGATATCTTCACGTGATAACTCAGCAAAAAAAGAAACCGAATTCTGTACCGGTCTGTTACAAGTGTAATGCTAATGACTAATGAGTGACAAGTACTTCACAATCATACTTAGGAGTATCACCCGATAAAATAATAACAAACTGAAATACCTACTAGCGATATCTTGTAATGACGATGCGTTTTTTTGTTTTGGATCAAAATGCTATTATTCATAGCAAAGAAATAGAACTTGTGGAAACTTGTAGACATTACTCATATTTTAACTGCCTCCTCGTTAGTCTAGTGGCCCTAGGGCGACTGCTACGCTAGAGGTCTTGGTTTCGATTCCCAGGTCGAGCAGTGTTATTGGGTTTTCCATTAGGAATTTCTCAGTAGCTGCCCGGAGTTTGGAAATGGTTTGGTTGGTTAGAGTAAATTAAAGTCTTCAAGAAACGAATTTCTAAATTAAAGAGGTCTCCTGTTTAGGAATTCAAAACACGTAACAGTTTGAATGGCTTGCGGTATTCATGGCAACTCCCGTGATGCAATCATTTGAGTACGACTGTACAATATAGCCACGGATTTTTTTTAAGGCAGTTGCACCGGTGCTTTCTTTCTTGTGTCTCGTTTGGATCCAACCTTCTGAACTATTTTGTGCTATGTGGGTACATTATGTATATTAAGTATCATTCACTATCGATTACGGTACTATCGTGTTTACAAACAACTCTTAGCAGTTTCTGAATGTAGGCAATTAATTAGACTATTTGGTACTAAATACACCTAGAATGGCTATTGATTTCGCAATGGATGGTCAAAAGATTTATTGAGGTAGGTGCTTTCAAATGATATTTAGGGTATCCGTATTCCAGGGTTGCGGAATTTGTTCGAAACAGTCACCGCGGTCCTGAAACTTAAAGGGCAATTGGAGAAACAGGGATGGGTTTTAGTTACTAGGAGTCGGATACTCCTTCCCGCTCCACCCAGAGCGGAAGAAGTCATTTGATGATTAAACATCTTTAAAAAAAAAAAGGTTTTCCGGATTGTTTAATGGAAGTCAAAAAACCTATTGATAGGTAGGTATAGTTACGTAAACAAACTGGAGTTTGTTTTACGAAAATCAACTCAAAAATGTGTCAAATCATGTCAAACGCTCGTTAGCTCTCGAGATTGATAGTTGGTAATTCAGTCAATCAATTACAGATTGAATGGCTGCCATCAACAACGCAGTCAAAGTAGCCAAATCAAGGCCGCAGCAATATAATACACCCCTATACTATACTTTTTCATCGAAACGCTAGGAAGAAGCCGCTTACGCGCGCTTGACTATTTCTTACTTTATTTTTCGGTTAAGGAATGTGGGTATGGCTCATATTTAACTACTTATTCAAATTTCAGTAGTTTCAGTGACTCTGTACCTGTATAGATACAGCTACATTTGAAGTTAGACCTGGGTATCAAAAACATAGTTCCCTAGTGAAAACAAAATGCTTTAGAGGTCAGACAGCCAAATATTTTAGGGCACCGTAACGTATCATATCAATACGAGGGGAGATCAAAAAGTAATGAGAATCGGTTACTTCAGGTCCGCATATAAACGCAAAAAAAGTTTTTTTTGCTTGCTTATGTACTCACTACTTCAGCCTAAAAAAATCATATACATATATCACGATTTCCGGGAGTTATATTCATTTGAATACGAACTGTCGAAGAGATAACACCAACTTGGAGAAAAACGAAATTAAAGCAGTCATCAAGTACCTCTGTTTGAAAAAAAATTCTACAATAGACATACACAGTGACTTAGTGGGAAAATTGGGGGACTCTGCTCCTCCATATTCTACAGTTGCACGCTGGACCAAGGAATTTAAACTGGACAGAGCATCCACTGAAGATGAACATCGCGAAAGAGGCCCATCCACGTCCCTCACTGAAGACAACGTGAAAAAAGTCGAAGATGTTGTGTTGCCAGATCGAAGAGTGACCATCAGGCATGTAGCTGAGATCACAGGGATCTCATATGGCAGCATTAAAAAAATCCTTGCGAACGAGTTGCATATGAAAAAGGTCTCCGCGCGTTGGGTACCTAGGATGTTAACCGACGAGCAAAAGCAGCGGTTCACAAAGCCGCAGTTGCGATGGCTGCCATTCAAGAAACGGGATTCGAACTGCTCGAACACCCTCCGTATTCGCTAGATCTGGCTCCTAGTGACTTCTACCTCTTTCCTCGGCTCAAGGAACACCTCCGAGGCAAGAAATTTGAAGACGATAACGAAATGATGGTCACTTTTGAGGCGTTTTGGGAGGGTCAAGAAAAAAATTTTTTTCAAAGGGAATCCTGGGTTTAGAAAAAAGATGGAATAAATGTATTGATTTGTAAGGAGACTATGTAGAAGAATAAATTATTATTTTAACTTTAATTACCGCGTTTTATCTTCATTCTCATTACTTTTTGATTCGCCCTCGTAATTACGAGCTATGTCCAGGGAAACATGTGTATAAATTAAATTATTTCGTGCTAATAGGCTTAATTAGCTCGTGTTCGATACAAAAATGGCCTAGCAACTATAATAACGATAATAATATATTAACGTTAGTTAAGTGGCGATAATACTATTTGTTATGGGAATTATCAAGAGGTGTAAAGTTTTAATTTTAATTCAAATAACTGCTTATTTTAAATTAAAAGGAATTTCTTGCCCATTTTTCGCCGAACGAAACCACCTTTTGGAAGGAAAATTTAGATTTAACTATTTTTTCTTGTAAATAACGTCCAAAACTGCCAAAATTAGTCCAAAAGGGGAATGCCAGGAAAATGCCTGAAATGGACAGCAACTACCAATAGTGATAAATTCTATTTCGAATAAAATATAACTCATTAATTTATTCTTCAGTTCGTTTAACTAGGGTATAAAGGTGATTATTATTTCAGTATTTATTTCGATTTCCGTCGTAGCACAGTTCTTCAATGACATTCAAGAACACTCTTAATTGACATTACCACTCGTGGTGTTTGTTAGACCAGAGATTAAACAGTGTTAGTATTTAATTTATATTTATATTTGATTTATAAAATATGTTATAGTGTGTGACATATTTTATAAATCTCATAATCTAAGTATGCCAATCAAGATACATAAATTCAAATTATTTTTAAAAACTACAAAAAAGAAAACAACCTAGGCAGTATAAGATAATGTCCTTTGCCTTTACCGTTTGACAAAACCTTGTGACGTTGTTATGACGCTTAATTTTTTCATCATACAATTCATTGTTTTGCTTGTGTTACGTTGAGATAATACGATACTGTGTTTTATATTTATGATATTTTACGACGACTTTGGCCAAATTTTAAGGATTTTGATGTTCCATCAGTACATGATACCTATTTTTGAACCCGGACTGAAATTGGACCCACTTAACACGACGACTTGGCTTTTTGAACACGAACTTTGAACCTGCTTTATACGACGACTCTGCTTGTGTTTTGGACTTTGGACTCCTCGGTGATTTATTAATAGTGTATAATGATGAATAAAGTAATAAAATGATTTGTGTTGAATTATTTTTTCAATCCTGTAACCTTGAGACATAACCTATCTTTTAGCAAAAATATTCTAAGCAATGTACTCCCTAGTTTTAGATAATTATTGATATTGTCGTTGAGTTTCGTTCGATTTGAAGGATAATTTGGCGTAGATTTCATTCTTGTCTATTTCAGGCATTTTTTTGTATGGCAGATGGGCATTCCCCTTTTAATGGTCCATTTGAATTAAGTGACAGACGTTTATTCTAGCGAGATAATTGTTAAATTAAACTTGAATATTGTAAGTCATAAAGTTAGGCCCAAACCTATTAGATTTGCCGAAGATTATTTTTGCAATAAAAACAAAACAAATTAACAAATGTTTCCATTTAAAAATATGCATATTACAAGGTAGTAACCGAAGCATTTCATGGCTCTGTTATCAGTAAGGTAACGCATTATTGAAATGGTTGAATTCATCTTGCCTGCATGCTACTGCATTGAGGGTATTTCAACATTAATAAAACCATGACTTCTGCTTACCTTTTACACTACTAACAGAAAAAGAGGTTCTTAATTCGAAGCACGTATTTTTTTTTACAACTTTTATGTAGTGCGGTATTTCTCAACAGGATTGGATGATTTTGGTATGTTTTCAGTATCTATGATCCCATATTAATCTTCTAAGATTCGACTTAAAGACATGGACATGGAATTTCCTCAATAACGGACGGTGCAAGTATTGTACTAAAAATCTAAGAAAATTACTGGTTAGGTCAACTGATCATGGATTGCAAAGATACCCACCCCATATAACTCCTCATCGACGAACAGTACACGTACAGTAAAAGGAGTTATCGTGCGGAAGATGAAAAAGATTTGCTGGTTGGGTTATAGATATTAGTGTTACCTACTAATAAGCGAAAAATAAAGAACCTATTTTCAAAAAACACAAAATCAAAACTTACAATTGCAAAAAATGTCTAGGTAAGCCATAGTACAGGTAAGCGCAGTATGCACACGTAAAATAACTGTCAATTATTTTGATCCAATTAACGCTCAAGACATTTCCTCGCGTGATAACAGCATCACTGCTTCATGCAGTACTAAACATGTAAACTTTTCACAATAGTGCAGCACAGCCCGCTTACTGCATCTTTGCTGTGCAGGATAACTCACAGCAAAGATGCTTCATGCATTGCCGCATTCTAAATGCGCACAATTCTAGAATAATCGTCATTACAACATTATTTCACTAATTGCGTAATTTCTGTGTCATATTAGGTACTTGCATCCTGGGTAATCGTTTCAAAATAGTCTTACACTATTGAATACGTAATTTTATGATGACTATTTTTAGAGAGACGATTCAAGCATCTGCAATGTGTGCATTGTGTGTAAAACCTTGAATTTTTTATTGAGTTGATTGGTAATGTATATTTGAAGCTGGATTTGGTATTTAGCCTTGACCGAGAGTTTCTTCGTGTCAAAGCCTTTTTGGTTTCATTTTATTACGCGTGTCTGTCTGCCAAACTTTTCGAAGCGTGGACCGCCGAATAGTTATAGACCTAAAAGTTGTTTGTAGTAAACCTTGGGATTAGGATCTGACGTTCAGTACCTTTGTTTTTTTTTTAGGATTTGGAGATAAACACCGGCTTGGGTATCTACTTATCCACGTCCGTAGTGTCATCACTTTCTTTGGGCGTAATTATAGGCTCCGTAATTGCCTCGGAATGTTTTTCACAGTACTAGGGTACTAAGTAAATAATATCTATAGCCGGCGCCGACTGTACCACCTGGGGAGGTCTATTCTTAGTAGCGAACCACACGGCATAACGAAACGACTGTTTACATTTTTATGGTAATTTGGAAATTCAACGGTCGATCTGTTGTCTGAAAGCGGATACATTGCCGCTGTTATTTGGGTCGTCAAGCGAAGTAATGATGTTCTCTCTGTTCTATTTACTAACGAGATCAGCTAAATTCTAGCTCTAGGAACGTTAAAACGCATCTAGCACTTTTTGCGCCTCACGATCTTACGTAAAATTATAATGCGTCTGTAATACGCAGTCACTGGTGTATTCCGTCAACAGTTTTCGACACTTAAAACTATGTAGGTATTAATTTTTCGATTAAAATAACTTGTTTTTAAATAAAACGTGCGTTTTTGTAATAACTTTCACAAACAACATGAAGTGTACATAATAGGACTTGTAGTTATAATGTAGTGCTATATTATATTGTATAGAATTAACGTCATAGGAGTGAAAAGGTGTTTTGCTCAACTTCGTGCGTGTTCAGAGTTAGCGCGTCACTGCGCCAGTCGGTCATGAAGTAAATGGGCCGGTGGGATAAACTAACAGACTATGTGCTATTTTTTCTATTTTCTTCGCTTCATATCAGTGTAAACATATTTCAAGAGAGAATCATACCGATCTATTTACTTATCTCTGGCATTCTCAAGGTTAAATCATTTAGATATTATTTACAATGTTATCTAATATTCAAAGTTAACGTGACGTTAAGCACGACACATTCCATTGTCACCTTTATGTTGACGCAATAAAGTATAAAATGATAGCGTCGAGTTAAAGTATTCAAAACATCTAAATATAACGCAGCAGAAAATGTGTCTACAATGGGATTTTATTCTGGGGCTACTAATGTATAGGTTTACACGTCGTGTGGCGCTGTAAACAGGAGCGATCAACGCTACGACTTATTTTCAAAGTAATTTGGGCATCGATAAACATGTTTACATGTTTTTTCCCTTTTAAATTTCACGCGTGAACACAAACTGAACTGGGTGTAGTCATGTCGCGTAATTTATTAGTCTCCGAGCCCTCCGATACGCCAAGCTGTTGATTCAAACGTATTAAACTATTGTAGGAATATGTTATGAAAGCGTTATCACGTCACGTTTACAGTTTGTTAAAGAAACTGCGCATTTAGTGAGGCGCCAGCAAATTGAGAAGTCAGATAATAAATAAAATGTTAGACACGTGAGAAGTCGCGTGCGGCTACTAATTAGCATTACTGGCCCACTTTTGTGAAGGATAGTCAGTTTGTTAGTCAATGTACCTATTAACAAAGCTACATACAGAATTGAACATTTATCGTTTGTGATCAGAATGTGTTTGACCAGGCATGTCATAAAACAGTAAAGCAAGTCCAAAAGAACAGCTTTACTTTTTTTAAGTAGGTACTACCTACATTTTTCGAGAATAACACATTTTGTTCAAAATATTATTAGTTTTCCATTACTGCAATGCAATGGTGTAAATGTTTTAATAATGAATCCTTATTAAATGTGTATTTTAATTTAGTTTGCAGTAATTAATATAGGAATCATTTCCTGAAATAAATGTTTATTTAATTAAATTACATTAAAAATGATTAAATATTTAGTATCCTATTGAAAATTTGATCACAAGACATGCATTATGATATTACTCAATAAATAACTTTTTGCAACATACAGCCTTTATAGAATAAATGAATCACTGACAAGCGAGATATAAAATGATCAATGTTTTTAGTTACCATGCAGTGAATAATTTTTTTACTAAAAGTACTGATAATCTAATATACTTTTTGGCTCTAAACCAGCCCTCATCCAATTAAAAAACAAAAGAGTAAAATTATGCACCAGTTGCCATGGCGATTTGACCTAAACAATTAATTAAATTAATTGTTTAAAGTATGTAGTAAAACATGGATCAAGTAAGCCAGATATTTTCAAACTGATACATTTTAATAGGTTACTTAAAAAATAATTAATAGGTACAAAAGTAGGTTGAAAGTAATAAGTAAAATTAAATATGTACATTTCATTTTAAATAATTTATCATTCTTTCAACATTTTACATAAGAAAGTATTTCTGATTTCTTAAATGAATAGTAGTAAATAGAGAAGAATAAAATTAAAATTGAGGGTGGCCTTAAAAAAAAAAACTGTTGAAACGGGTAATATTCAAATGAGATGATGCTTTCGATCTCTCTTACATTTAGTTATTTGGACTTTTTAAATTATTTGTGAGGGGTTTGCTTTTTACTCTAGTCTAGGTCAGAGGTGGTAGAAAAATTCAGCAGAATGATAAGATAAACTACGGATTCTTTACCTTTTTCTCCCGACTTGTTGGAGCCGGAAGCGTTGCTTGAGAGGCTGGAGTCGTCAGAGTCGTAGCCGAAGGCTGTGTTGTCTCCCGCAGCCTTCGCGTTGGGGTGGCGTTCGCGGCGTGGCTGCCAGCGGCGCGGCGTGGCGTGGCCGGCCGGCGAACTCGCCAGGCTCGGCAGCCCGTCCAGCGGGTAGGGCCGTGCTGCGCGCTCCTGCCCACCCATCATGAACATCTGACCCGGCCCCCCGAAGGCCCCGCTCCCGTGATACATCATCGGCGCGCCCTCATTCATGCTTGCCTCTATACCCTGCCGGCGGTTCAGGTTAGAACTATGAGCGAGGTTCACGTTCACCGGCGAATTTTAGTCATTAATTTTTAGCATACCGACCTGTATTTCGACCGTTAAATCCGATGGCGTCCGGCGTGGCGGGCGACTATTGCGTCATAGTAGGCGTAGTAAATTAATTAGAGTATGGTGCGACGTCGAAATCTAGTGATTCTATTTATCTTGAGTACGCCGAAATTCGAGACGATCGTGAAGTGGGACGTTCTTTCCGAAACGATAGCTTCCGGCCTTCAATTGTGTCGATAATAACGTGTCGCAGGCCTCCCACTGTGTGAAAAAAACTAGCTACAATTATTTCGACGCCGGTAATAATAAATCTACCCACGAATTATGGCAAATCTGTAAAATCTAATGAGGAAGATCCGCCATGACTTTAGAGAGCAACACTAGCGACATCTGACGGCACTGAGTGAAGTAGTACACGTGATTTTACTTTTTTTCACTTCAAATTCCGAAGTCCCATTTTATGCCAGTAATAAAAATAGAATATTTAATTAGTTTGCAATTGTACTATTGCTTTAAATAAATCACGGCTTTAATTAGAAAAAATAGAGAGCTCATATAAAACAATTCACACTGTAATTCTAAGTCACATGATATTATTTTTTCAGATTTTTTACTTTTGCAACAGTTAGCAAAAATAAGGTGACAATGACATTACAGGTACATTTACAGTTTGACGTAAATCTTGTAAAATTTCAGTCTTGTTGTGTAGTGCCACATTTTGAGCATTTTTGTACGAGTTATGTCCTTGTTTTACTATAGAGTGCTAAACGAAACTGCCCTTGTCAAACAAAATGAATGTACAAAATGTAAATGTTTTTCACGTACGTGCGATCTGTTTGACGTTTACATTTAGATTTGCCAGATACACGTAAAAATAATAAAATTACGTACAAAAATAATCTAATTTCTCTGTATAGATTGTTTACAATGAAAATGGAAAATATCTCGGAATCCGTGAAATTATTACACCTACTATAATAAAATCTATTAGCAAGTGATGACGTTGAATGGGGACTATGTAACCTTAAAAGTGTTAAAAGAAACAAACTTTGCTTTCTCATTGTTTGTTAATCATCGTTATCTCGGTGGCACAGTGCGTTGATATGTCACATTTCGGGGATTTTATGGACGGTGTGCCCGTTAAAATATCGGAGAAGTATAAGCGACCGCTGAGATTTGATTTACCTTATACTGTTAACGAATGTGCAATAAGAGCGCAGAATGTCGTTGACAGCGCTAATTATTCATGTACGTTCGAGAAGAACGTCCTTGGTAAGCTCAAGGAGCTTAGGAATGCGAAAGAGACGAAGAAGAACGAGAGGCGGCACCGTCTGCAGCTGCTGCAAGAGGCGGAACAGAAGAGGCTCGACGCGATAGCCGCCGCCGAGGACGAGGAGCGGTTGAAACAACTCAGCGTGTCCGAGGTGTCGTACCCCAGCACCGACGAAATAAGCCCATTGTCTGCTGACGAGAGAGCTGATAAAAACTGTGATAACACTGCTAAAGTAGATAAAACCTTAGAGCACACTGATGTGCCCACACACATCAACTACCCTACCACTAGCATCGCTACCGAGTCTCAACATAACATACTGCAGCCCACGCTAGTGAAGGCATATCAGCAGGAGAACAGCCTGCTTGATGACCCTGATCCACTACAGAATTTGAAGTTAAATACAAAGATTACTAGAATAGCACACAACCCTAACATAGAAACACTAACATTTAGAGATTTTGAGCATGATACATCAAGTCCATTTGATAATGTGGAGCTAAAGACTATTAATGATATGGAGCTGCTGGCCCAAGTGCTGCAAGATCAGAATGGTTCAACTACAAGCTGTCATCAACAGGCGGGTTACGTTCCAGAGCATGGGTACACCATGAGCAACTGTACGTCCCAGCCACATGTTGACGTCACATATTTACCAGCTACATACTTAGAACAACCCATTCAAAATTCAAATATAATGTATACCTCCCCACAGCATTACCCCATGTCCAATGGGTACTACATCCCTACAGACAATGATGCTGCCAACATGTACATGCAAAATTACCAATATTATGTTCCTCCTAACCCATACCCAGCTGCAGAACAATATTATGGTAACCAGCTACCAACAACGTCTGGAGAGATGAGTCATGTGCCCAACGGTTCTACATACATTCCACATCCTTACTATTTCCAGTACCCTCACGTTCCTATGATGTATCAGCCTGCGAATGCCCCAGAGTCTTACCCAATGGTTGTACAGAATGACAATTCAGATCAAAATCCATCAGCTGCAGGACAACAGGCTTCAGTGAAGTCTCGTTCCCGGAGTGTACCGGACATTGTTAGAGAATTAAATGAAGAGTTGACTAAACTGCGAATGAATGAGAGGTCATATAATGTTAGTCCAGCTCCCAAAAACCTGATTCCTCAGGTAGCAAGTCCTACTACAAGTAATAGAAGAGAGGAGAAGAGAAGTAGGAGAAAATCGGAGCATCTGCCAAATCCATTTGAGAAATTGTCACCCAAGTTACAGGATATGTGTCGGAAGATCCATGGGATGGGTTTTCCTTTGGACAGGGTAGCGAGGGTGTGTACCCTTATAGGTGATAATGATAAGAAGGTGAGTTTTATTCCCAAAAAATAGACTTCATTTTCAGTATAGTCGAATTACAACTATTTATTTATGGTTCTACCTACAGTTTTGAGGCATTATGGCAACAATTAAGCCAAAGTATTAATTTACTTAAACATTAACCCAGACTAGTAATTTCTATGGCATCATGAGTGTGTTCTTAAAAAAATGTGCTTGATGAGGAATTGTATTGTGTCCTTTGCTATGCATTCAATATTTATTATTTACTCATAACATTTACATAAAAAATGTGATAATTATACTATAGTTAATTTGAACCTCATGTCTACAGCATAAAGTGTTATTTTGTATAGCTAATCCTTCCATAACTTTTGTTCCCTTTTTGGGGCTTCCAGTTAGTTTCATAATTAGATACAATCTGCCTCGCCAGTTAGTTACATAATAACCTAATTATGGAGCTTATTTGGAGCCAGATAACAGTGTATACTTAAACACATTATAGTAGCTGGTGACGTCAACAGTCAAATATATTGGAACAGCAACTTTGGTCCTTATTACAAAGGTATAATGTTGGAAAATGTATGTTTATTGAAGATCCTGATTTTGTGGCAATTTTTTTTTGTATATTTAGTGCTAATTAATAATACATAAACTGACTGGTACTGATTTGATTAGATTCAAATATTCGGAAAGTATGCACTGTTGCCATGAACATTAATTAAAAAACAATGTGCATGGAATTACACCACATGTTTCCACTCAAATTTTTCCCTAGTTACGGTCATGTCGCTGCCAAAAATGGGTTACTGCTGAGTTTTTCATATGTGGAGTTTTTCATCATCATCATCATCATCTGCTTAGCCTTTGTCCAATTATGTTGAGATCGGCTTCCAGCCTAACTGGATGCAGCTGAAAACATGTGTTTTACATGTTTTCAGCTGCATCTCATCAGCTCCAGTTACTGGGCAACGTATGGATACCTCTTGGTTAGACTGGTTGTCAGACCTGCTGAGTTCTTCAATATTAACCAATTCCTTTTCTCAAATTCCAGGTGATCGAAAGTCTATTAATACTGGGTGACCTCATGGACCTTGGCTTCCCAGAAGGCAGGGTATCCGCAGCGTTAGCCAAGCACGAATTTAACAGGGACAAGGCTTTGGACGAGCTTGTACCGTAACGGAGTAAGAAAACCCCGAAATATTACGTAAGAGGACTCGAAAAGTCGTAAGGAAAATAATTTTTATAGGTGAAAAGGAATACTCCTTCATAGAGTCAGGTTGTGGCTGACAGAAAATGGCGTCTAAGCAAAGGTGCGGAACTGGTGTATATCTTAATAAATAAATACATTTGGCGAATGAACATGTTAAGCTCCTTTTAAGATTTTCTTCCAGTTGTGTACTGCTGATAATAAGAACAGTCCTAAAAGGTTCCGCTTTCAGGGAATCGAATGTATTTGGAAATGCATACATACCATCACGCCTGTTTTCCCCGAGCTATTAGGCAGAGGTGTAACCAATGTACACCCACAGTTCACTGGCTCGCCCTATTACATGGAATTTAAAAACATATTTGAAAATACCATCACCATCACGCCTGTATTCCCCGAAGGGTTAGGCAGAGGTGTACCAATGTACACCAACAGTTCGCCGGTATATTTAGGTCCCATGTAATAGGGGGCGAGCCTATATTTGAAAATTGCTTAACATTTTCATTCTGCCACTGTACGCTGAAGTTAGAGTAGGCCGGTTACTGGTTGTAAGCCTTGTCGGCCATCGATGTGAGCGACGCAAGACGTTTTAGTAAGTGTAGGGGCCGTTTTTGAAGTGTTGACGGAATATTTTGATGCATTTGACTACTTCGTAATTTAAAAGATAATAATTAAGAATCTGTAGGTACTGGTATAAACGTTAGTCGATGTTTAGTAGCATGCCAACTTGCCGCTGTTAAAATTATGTAATTTTGTTATTTGCTTCTGTTTTAAAACAATATAAGAAATGTTCTTAATTCAGTAAGGTGTAGCTTTTATGACTGACATTATTCTGGTTTTTTGTTCATTGAAGAAGTGTTGCAAATTATATATTTATAAGGTATCACTCGACTAACAATTTGGGCCCATAGATACTTGAATCAATTCATGATAAAGAATCCTTATAAATCATAACTAAAAAGGTTTTATTCTGTACCTATTGCTCTCTCACTCAATTGACATTAAATGAAAGAGCAAGCAGCAGTATTTATTAGCTTTTATGAATATTTATAAAGCGTACTTATATGAATATTTATAAATAGTTTAAAAACGCCAAGCTTTTATGGTTAACGGGGTCAGTCAACAAACATTGTTTTTTAAGGTAAAAACACTGATGCTTAATCTATTATTATACATAATGTCTATCTAAATGTATACAATGATCTACGAATTTATTATACACAACAAAAAAATGATGATTACACCCATTACTAATAATTATGAAGTATTTGGCATTAGAAACGGCACCATTTATATTCATATAAATGTATACTAGCTGGTCATTACTTTGTTGCAAAAGCGATTGTGTTCGTCTATCTATACAAAGGTTATGGGGTACTTAGCTGCCACGTTGCAGTTCAGGACCTGAGCAAAACAGGAGTGGTGGAAACCGATTGTAAATAATCCTAACTAATATTTTAAATTGTTACCTTTTCACGCCAAAACCACTGAACCGATCATCCTAAAATTTTCCGTTCCGTTGTCAGGTGTACAGACACGATAATAGGGTACCTACTACCGCTAATAAAAATATTGTACACGAGGAAAACAACAATAACGTTCTTGTGATAATAGATGGCGCCACGAGTCTTCAGAAATTCAGCTTTCTGATTTCTTCTCTTGGAAGATATTACTTAAAATTTGCTACTTTTCTGGGGTGTATGTTAGAGACGTCAATAAATAAAATCCAAACACTTCTGCTTAACCTTGGTTATCTCAAGTAGTAGGTAAGTTGTTTGTTTCCGCAATATTTGATCAGATGGACTTGGCACTTCTAAGTGATCGAGATAGGATATGGCTGCTATGGCTACCTGACTCGCATGCAGGGGCGGATCTATATATAGGCTTTTTGGGCTGCAGCCCAGGGCCCCATGAATATAAGGGGCCCCCAACCCTCATTGAACACGAAACAAAAATAAAAAAAAATACATTGGTTATGATTGTCCCAATTTGTTTCCTACAGAAACTGTACATTATCATAGCAAACAGTTTTTTTTTTTAAATGGCCTTATGTTTGGTTAATTAGGTAGGGCCCCTTAGTACTGTTACCCCAGGGCCCCACGAATTTACGGTCCGCCCCTGCTCGCATGAGTTTTTTTTATAGTTACCTAACTTATTTATTATTCATATTTTGGTTATTTAAAATCAGATCCCAGTTTAAAGTTAAAAAATGGGCAAAATATTCAATAGTTCTTGGGCCATTCTTTCCCTTTTAACCTAGTACTCGTACCTATATCCCTTCAAAAACAGTTCATACGATTCAGGCCTCATGGACAGATTATTTACAAATAATTTGATGTTGCTTTGAATTATTAAAAGCATAAAATATTTAACATACAAATTATTTAATTGTAGTAGTTTCGATTCGTGATTGCCAAATATAATTCAGTCTTTCCACTTTGATAGTGCATTCTTTGCAATGTTATAGGTTATTTGTAATTTGAAGATTGTTGCAAAAATATGTTGCGCAATTTTAATTGAACATCTGTATGAAAATTAATCAATTACGATACTATTTGTGTCTAGGCTATTAACAAATTGCAAGCAATTAATTGTTCCAAGACCTTTCTCTTAATGTTTATTGCAAGAAATCGTGAGTTGCAATTTGAATTATATTTCTAATGGGTTAGAGTAGTATTTTAAAATGCCGTACTCAATTGGCGCTGAGAGCAAGGATTTTGATTGAAAGAGTTTAAATTTACACGTGTTTTAAGGCTGCGTTCACATGGTAGCGGTACGTGCAACGTGTTTAATAATCAAAATAAATTTAATAAACAAAATGCGTGCACGGTATTCTTGTTCGTGCATCACGCTGCGTGTTTGGGGCTAGCTTTATTCAATTAAAATATAGTATTTTTGTTTACGGCCGTTTAATAACACTAGCTATTTCATTAAACAACGCTGGAGGAGCTCGTGGCTAAATAATTACAGCCGCATAGACCGATCTTCCGGGTTAAGCCACGCTTGCCGAGGTTGGTCTGTGGATGGGTGACCATTTACCATAGCGAGTTTCCTCCGTGCCTCGGAAAGCACGTAAAGCCGTTGGTCCCGGCTGTCATTTGTAGATCTTTGACAGTCGTTACGGATAGTCAGAAGCCAACAAGTCTGACAACCAGTCTAACCAAGGGGTATCGTGTTGCCCAGTTACTGGGTTGTGGAGGTCCGATAGGCAGTCGCTCCATGTAAAACGCTGGTATTCAGCTGCATCCGGTTCGACTGGAAAGCCGACCCCAACATAGTTGGGAAAAAGGCTAGGCAGATGATGATGATGATATTTCATTAAACAACGCGTATTGCATTCGTTTATTTACCACCTGTTTCTGCTAGTTCAATCTCACAATATACTAATATAGTAATAAATATTCCTAGCTTTCCTGATGTGTTCACCTACCTATGTATTCTTAAAAAGAGCTTTGTAGTACCGGGACGTAATAAAAAAATAAAAGAATTTTCCTGTCGCCCAAACTTTTCATGATAAAACCACTTAGTTTTTATGATCTCATACGGAAGTACTTACAGGTAATAATACTAATAATGTATCACGATAGTTCTGGAACGTGTTATCAAATCTTTAGAACCAATCAGTTGTGATGACCAAATTAACCACTCTGCTCGACAAGATTTTGACATTTGACACATCCGTTGGCTCGGAGGGTTGTAACGGATCATGTCATGAAATTCAAGAAATTACATGAACTTTCAGCATTCAAATTTACACGATAAAAAATGTTCGCAGCTATTTAATAGAATAAGTTGGTGGCAAATAGCTTTAATTATGACTTGAGGTCAGTCAAACCGCTTCAAATCTCCGCCAAATTTGTGTAAATTAGGTATTACTACACCCTATCGAAAAGGTAGGCCACTTAGATTAGCTGAAATTAAGTGCAAAAACAACATTCTTGCTTGCTAGAAAGATGCAAAAGGATAAAATAAAGATATTTTCATTCCAACTGCATTATTATTTTAGGCATTATCCATACTTAGGTACTTAAAAACTAAAAGCAAATCTTGACAAAATATACACAAAATTGTGTTGCAACTTGACACTTCTTAGTGTTGACCGTCTACCTAAGTTTCTTATTTCGATTTGAAAGTTGCGTTCAGCCTAATCGATACTCGAAATAAAATCGAGGTTGGCAAAAAAGAGTAGGAACTGAATAAAAACTCTTTGGTTAATCAGGATTTATAATTCAAAATTTTAATAAACGTAAATATAGTCCGGAGATTTAATTTATACTTAAATAATTTTAACCGACTTGAAAAAGGAGGATGTATATAATTA
This sequence comes from Caradrina clavipalpis, assembly GCA_932526535.1. Lineage (NCBI taxonomy): Eukaryota > Metazoa > Arthropoda > Insecta > Lepidoptera > Noctuidae > Caradrina > Caradrina clavipalpis. Next base: position 15,351,019 of record OW052101.1, on the reverse strand, counting down.
AAAAAATACATAATTATACATATTTATGTATCGGCCAAAATTTCAACAGAACCTTTTTTTTTTCGTTTTACTTAGTCCTACGAGTAACTTTTAAAATTTCCTCATGAAAATCTGTTTGTCTGTCTGTCTCAACTCGTCAATTGTAGTTTAAGCTAATTTGGACCAGCTACGTTAGTGAGTCAACACGAAATTTGTAGGTAGGGAATTCGTACAGAAGCTGAGACGGGTAGCAGCACGGTGTTTACGTGACAAGCTGCTGTACTGCAGCTTGGGATATTTAATTGCAAGGACTGACACTTTTTTGGGTTCCGTACCCATAGGGTAAAACGGGACCCTATTACTAAGACTTCGATGTCTGTCTGTCACCAGACTGTATCTCATGAACCGTGATAGTTAGACAGCTGACATTTACACAGATGATATATGTATGTATGTTGCTGCTATAACAACGAATACTAAAACGCAGAATAAAATAAATAATTAAGGGAGCTCCCATACAACAAACGTGACTTATAGCTTGTTTTGCTCGATATTGATATCGGCAACAGCTAGACGCTTGATATATTTACAGAATATTTAGTAATATATTCACTTTAAAATTAAATATTTAATTAAATTAAAATAAATATTTTCTGTTTTTTTCGTTTTCATAGACAATGGTACGGAACCCTTCGTGCGCGAGTCCGACTCGCACTTGGCCGGTTTTTTCAAACTAGCTAAATAACGAGTATTCACTTGAACGAAGTCGCTGGCCTAACCGCGACTTCGTTCGCTCGAAGTTTCGTTATCTGCGAGGTTTTATTTAATAGCGCGGAACCCTATTTGTATTCTAAAATAAAGGTAGCCCAAGTTATTGCTTCTAACAACAGATATTTGCAAATCCAAGATATGTATTTCCCATCAAAATCGTTTCAGACGTTTTGGAGATTAGCCGGAACAAACGGATAAATAAACAGACAGACAAAAAAAAGTTTTGTCTATGTACCGTGTAAACGGGTATCAAACTTTCTCAAAGTAGGTAATGCATCAAAATTAAAATTCGCAATAAAATGTTACAATATTGAACAATGCACGCTAATGAAAAATTTGAAAACTAAAAAAAAAACTATGTGGTCTTACCACAGTCTTACGTCATTGGTCCTGTCCGGTGCGCCGTGTATAAATAATAAATAATTGCAATGGTTAACATATATAATACTTATTTTTAATATACTAATATAAATTAATAATGTGATTTAAGCTTAAAATATAATTTATTAATTTTTTTAAGAATACGTTTCTAATATTCGTAATTATCAGTACCTACTCGAGTCGAATCAAAAACAAAAAAATCGATTGGCATAATTACAGTTCCACATCACTGCAATTTAAAAAAAACAATAATGGTAAACATTTCGACAATTTCTAACATAAATGAGTTGTGGTAATGAATATTCCGTGTAATTAGACCCGTGTTTGTAAATAACGTTAAAACCTGGGCATTTTCTTGTTGTTTACTATATTTTGAATGACATTTGTCATGTTTTTAATGTAAACTAAATGTTTTTATGTGATATTTGTGTAAAATAAAAAGTAAACACGCGCGATTGGCGCGAAGTTTCGACTTTGTGTATCAAAAACTTTGTTACCATTACTGATTTATGTTGAAATACTGATGAAATCGACGTACAATTCAATGATGAGTTATTTATTTCTCCTGTAGAGGAGAATGGATGTCAGAAATCAGTCTTTTTCATGTTTTTTAGCCTCGACTTCCACAGACATCAAAATGGCGGTAACTGTGTTTTCACACATGTATTTTTAAGAGGTAAATTTATATAATCGCATGCTGAAACGAAAAGATTGAATGCCGCTATCATGTAGGCTTTTTATCAAACCGTCTTAATAGTTGCTAACTCGTGAGATTCGACGACTAGCATGATCAATATTTACACTAATTGACTAGGATGGCGATACATCAATTCTCGGGTCCAAGTGGACGCGTTACCGAGCCGGCGGAGGTTTCTGTTTTCGGGTCCAATCGGATGCGCTCCCGAACTATACGGTTAAAGGAAATGTTCTATTTCGTTTTAACAACGTTAAGATAGTTGATCTTTTGTTTTGGTTAATTGGTAATAACGATTTTCTATTAATTAAAACATGCACTTACATTTGTTGATGAGTATCTATTTATGAATCAATATCGATAATAATCTAGTTTGATTGTGGGATAAGTGTGCGTTTATATTATACCAAGAGTGCTCAACTTTTTTAACAGTCAGGCCAAACGGTTAATTTATAAATTTTCGGCGGGCCACTAACGATTTCTATTTTAGTTAGGTACTTGTGGGACTATCAATAGATGCAATCAATGTGATTTCTGACAAAGTTTCTGTTGTAATAGTTTTCTTATGTTAGGCGTCATATCAGATCATTCAGCGCGCCATTTTTTATATCCATTCGCGGGGCTCATCGATGAGCAGCTTTTTAGACATATCTTTCTGCAAGGAAGTTAGCAAGTACAAGTATGAGAGCCAGGAAAATTATAAACAGCTATTTAAAAATGCTATACAAGTGCTATTTAGTCCAAAAGCAGAAATCTGTAATAATTAATTACTTATGTGTTATTTTTTTGTTAACGATACGCCACATCAGTGTTTGCCCTTATCTAAACAGAGTTGTACTATTAAAAACCTTTGCATTTACGATTTATGTATGATTGCTTACATGAGATTTAATATTTGATAAATAATGTTTATATGCCTATCGACCTTTTTACTTGTAAACATGGATTCTTTATATCTTACCTTTTAGTACGCATGTCACGTTTCAACCGCAACAAGGTAATGACGATATAGGCGTGCAGACCGGGACGGCATAGTAAGGGATTTGATTTTTAATCAATGGACATTGAAACGTATCGGTTGAAAAATACGACATGAATTGCTATGCTTTAAATTGATGTCGTGGCATCGAAAGGGATTTTCCGCCGTCCCGGTTTGGTAGGCCTTAAAACTGCTAAACGGGACGTGCCCTTTTGTGCTAACCCTGTCTCTTTCCAAATTAGTGGAAGTATTAAAGATAATTTAAAACGTTTGTAATGTTATAGTAATAATGACTTTTTAATGCGTGTGACTGCCATTTTCGGGCCCTTTTTATTCGAGGTTCAAATGCACTGAAAGCACAGAGTTGTGTTTTTTATTATTACTATGTTTATATTGTAAATATCACAACGTGCAATTTTGTTATATTTTGTATAATATTTATTTCTTCACAACAATCACTTTTTAATAACATGGAAGTTTTAGCAAAACTTTTGTGGTCGACTGTAGGTACACCAGTGGTTTATCTTAACACTATTCGGTGAAAGTGTGCTACTAAGGTACAGAACTATTTATCTTCTTTCTTGAAACCAAAACAACATATAAAAAATCGATGTTAGAATTTTAGATACACTTTCTTTCGGATGCCGACCCCGGGGAATTTGTCGCGCCTTACAGGGAAATGAAGCATAACTCTAGTTGAATCTGTTATTCTGTCAGTCGATACTGTTTCTAAAATATTATGTAGTTTTACTGTTCAGATCTAATTAAATGACTTAAGTAGACCTTATAATATACATTTTATTTCTCACTTGGCACGCGTTGCTAACATAAAGGTTACATTTTCATACAGAATTCTTCCCTTAAATATTCTTTCATTTCGAGAGAATGGCAACTTTAGTAAGTGTAGAAAAAAAAAGAATTTTAAAAGTTAGTGTGATTTTAATATGAATAGTTTTGTATGAAAATTGTAATTGCGGATCACAATAAAGCTTATAATATATTATTTTTGTATGTAGATAATAAAAATACTCTAGTGTAATGGAAATTGAGTGAATATACCTTATGGGTGAATCCATTGAGGCGGAGAAAACGGAGATGATTGAAAATACCAAAAAAAAGAAACTATAATATCTATTTGTCCTTTTTGTCTTCTCTGGTCTTTTTTGTCTTCTCTGGTCTTTTTCGCCTCAATGAATTGCGACCCTAACTATGAAGCTATTTGTTTCAAACGAGGTTTTTTTATTTATTTGTAGTATAAAGAACGTTACTAGTAGTAAATTGTAAGTGAAGGCTTCGGTAGAACGGATGGAGATTTTATACATTACAGCTTCACAAACGAAATGTATAAATAAAAAATTGTTATTTTCAATTTGTTGTTTTTTTTTACGTTTTCGAAAATGTTGCTATTGCTTTAACTTTTAATTGCCACAGTCATGTATAGATGACATACTAAAATGCGCCGAGCACGCCACGGTCACGATTCCATGACAGACTAAATAAACGATATGTAGGTAAATAAAACTCATAAAACATCATCGATATAGTTCCGAACTCACTACCTATTATTTTATATGTATTAAGGGATGAAATTGTAGTTTGGCACTCAGGCCTCGTTTTTGTATTTTGACGTGGCGGTTACAAGGTTAAGGTGCTTGGCTTCCTTTCTAGACGGACGACTTATAAAAATAGGCACTACACTATCAACCTCATCAATTTTGACAGGGGCACCCAAGTGATGACGACGCCGCCGCTGCCCCCGCTTAGGTATTTCTTCCTCCCTTATAATCCTCGCAATAACGTCGAGGCAGGTGGCTGGATCAATTAATGAAAAGTCGCTTTATTTATTGTTCGTTGTGTGCTGGTCGTCCTGTTTGGCCTCTCCCATGAAGTAAATATACCAGGCCCTTACACGCTTCGCACATTTGACAAAAACAAAAACCAGGAAAAGGATGAAACTGTCGAAGAAGTTTCAAGTTTTTTTTATTTTTTATTTTATTTTATTTATTAAGGGATAACAAACAACTACAACATATATAACATATAAGGTTAACAAAACATTCAGTAACAGCGTTGCAGTCCACTGCATTATCCGCAGGTAACATATTTAAAGAACAGTGGTTGTCACTAGATGAGCATAACCACAAATAACAATTTTGAAATAAATTAATTAGTTACTATAAAGCTATAGCTACCAAGCAAAATCAAATAAGAAACAATTTGATTAACTTAGATTATACACTAAATAAATGATAATAATGAGATTGCAATTTTATTAAGATATTATTTTAATAACATTAGATTTAAATTTATTTTTCGAGCATGCAAATGTCAATATCAATAAAAGTTGAATTATAGGATTCCAACATTCTATGAATAGGGCAGCGTGATCCAGAGTTTGTACGACAGGAGTTTAGCACGAACAGAGTACGTGCACGAACCTGACGCACATGAACCGTTCGGGGGACAGAATAACAAAGACCGCTCGTCAGATCAATAGCATCAAAATGGTTATGAACAATATCATAAAGCACGTTGGCCTCCAGGTATATGGGGCGGTTCTCCAAGCTCAGTAGCTTGTACTTATTAAGAAGTTGAGAGTATGAAAGATAAGATTTAGTCCCGTAGCATCTGTAGTACATAGTGCGGAGGTACTTGCGCTGAACCCTTTCTATTCCAGCTACGTACTTTTGGTAGAAGGGGTTCCAAATAGGGACCGCATACTCTAACTGAGACCGAATGAGCGTCTTATACAAATAGAGATAGGTTGAGGTACGCTTAAATTCTGTACAGGATCTCATCACAAATCCATACATTTTTAAAGGCATTATTGACTATGGATTCAACATGCTGGTTTAAAGAGAGTTTGCCATCAAAGAGGACACCTAGATCTTTCACTATAGAAATATTATTTAGAGGGATACTATTAAGGTTATAACTGAAATTTAGGATTAAATTATTCTTAGTAAAGTGCATATAGTTACACTTAGGGATACTGAGATGCAGCTTATTGTAACTATGTAAACTGGTTTTAATGTTTTAAGTTCTTGTAACTATGTAAACATAAAATAATTGTTACCTCGTTAGGTTTACTTTTCACATTTTTTTATTAGGTGCACTAATCCTTATGGGAAATACGGATTCTATAGGTAGTACTTACCATTAGTTACCTAAAGCTATAGGTATTATCTAAATCTATTATTATCGCAAACGTCGAATGCTCCGCGTTCCATCAATTGACAACTAGGTCTTTAATCATCAAACAGATAGTTAAAATAGAGATTAGACGCGCATTGCAAAATTAGAATAAAGAAACCGGCACCGCCAAATGCGACGAGTCAATGACCATTGTTCATGACTGTTCTTTGTTAAACATGACCCGAATAAACTGCCTGTCTTCCAACAAACTCTTTATTAATTAACATAGTCGCCAACTTAGGTACCTACAGAGTTCTTGCTACCGAACGAGCAAAAAACACAAGAAGGTTTTTATACAAACTGCAGTGCCGACAGACAGAACCCACACCATGCGTATGATCTTCAACAAGTCAACACCACATCTGGTTTTAATTTTCTTACAAACTTTCATCATTTTGTTACTCCAAAACGATTCTTCGCGCCTTGTAATAAGAGTGTGAGCAATGTGGGCTTTTTGGTTACCTATATTGTTCCATTTTGCGTAATAGGTCTATGCCAAGATTGTGATTAATGAATGCGTGCACGCATGCGGTTGTTTAAACACCGGCTGCGTGTAGGTTAAGTTTGATACGCTGGATGACTCGCCGGAGCGCTGAAAAGGGGTTTTCAAAAATTTTAACCGAAATTTATGACTGGCATCTAGTACTCGTATAACCTAGTCAAAATTAAAAGGACGAAATTAATAAAAAAGGCAAACACCTTTTTCTGGCTTAATTATTTACTTTGTAATAAATGTCATAAATTTTACGACGGATTTCTTAAAACTTGTAAAATTGTGTTAGCAAAAAAATATTTCGACAAGACTATCAAGTGAATTGGTTCCAGCATACAACCCAACTTAAGTGGAGGAACTCAGCTTCCTGCGGTCTCGTGTAGTTCCCGGACTTTCGCAAATAGGTCATAAAATGTAGTTTCCGCGAGCCGGTGACCCACCAGACAATGGGCGACCACCGCATTGTCTATTGTCATCACCGGCCAGACATGCCGCGATGAATGGGGCAAGTTCATTCCGACCCGGCCCACATTAGCGGTCCGAGAGAGACGCAGGTACTGCGCTCTCGCGAGCTCGATAGAGAGGTAAGCAAGAATACGGTCTGCGCGGACACTCGGAATTACCGCTGCTTGAGTTTTGTTTTGGAACGGTCCAGTTGCTTGGCGGGCGGCGCACGAGTCGAACTGTTCCCACGCGCGATACGATTAGCTCGACGCAGTGTAACGTAACATGAACGGGTCGCATTTCTATACGCGCCGCGCCTCGCCGCGCTCGCACCGCCGATAACATCTACGAAGCCGATATTTAGGCCGGCGATATCGTGATAGGGTTCGAATTCGTGCGCGACATTTCGCCGGCACCGCGCGGCCATGTGATCGCTCCCCGACCGATGGGAGCGAAAATCGAACAAAAAAGCCGCCTGCTAATGTCTACCCCTCCCGGCCGCTACAAAAAAGGGATAAAAAGGTTATTCCTGGAATGCACACATGTGGACGCCGGGTAAAAGTGGGTGCTCGTATTGAATCCGCAGTGTTAGCACGATGCCTCGGAGGAGCAGGTGGATGCACCTGGCGGCGGGCCTCGCGCTCGGCGTCACCTTCGGGATATTCCTCAAGTTGTGTTTAAGGACTTCATCTAGGACGACTATGGAAACATGTCCGGAGACGGCCAAGTTGTCAGCCGATCCGGACCCTATCGCTCTGATAGGTTTGTTGCCGAACGAGACTGTTCACAATTCGAACAGGACATTAGTGTTCGTGGGTGTTATGACAGCTGAACAATACTTAGGTTCGCGAGCGAAAGCAGTGTACGAAACATGGAGCCAGGACCTGCCTGGCCGGATCGCGTTTTTCAGTTCAGAAGTGTCGCGTGCGCCGGGTTTGCCTTTAGTGCCCTTGCGTAATGTGGATGACAGTTATCCTCCGCAGAAGAAGTCATTCTTGATGTTGCTGTACATGTATGAGAAGTATGGGGATAAGTTTGAGTGGTTCATGCGTGCGGACGACGACGTGTATGTGAGGGGTGATAAGTTGGAGGAGTTCTTGCGTTCGGTGGACAGCAGGAAGCCTCAGTTTATTGGGCAGGCTGGTCGAGGGACGAGCGAGGAACGGGATGCGTTGGCTTTGGATTACAACGAGAACTTTTGCATGGGTGGTCCGGGGGTGTTGTTCTCCCGGGAGACGTTGAAGAGGGTGGCGCCCCACGTCAAGTACTGCCTGAAGCACCTGTACACCACGCACGAGGACGTGGAGCTGGGCCGCTGCGTCGCCAAGTTCGCCGGAGTGTCGTGCACGTGGAGCTACGACGTGAGTAATACTGTTCATTAGTAAACAAGTGACATTTCGCAAATACCTAACTACGACAATTCTGTAGCGAAAGATAATATTTTTGGACGGATCATCAATAACGTCAATTAATTATTATCTTGCTGGTTCGATATTCCGAGCTATATCGCTATCGTATGATTTTAAATTGATATGTGGTTGTTCAACGTCAACATATGCATGCTCGTTCGTGTCAGCGTTTTGGCTAATAACTATGTTATTCTAGCTAGCCAGTTTACCTATCCAATACCGCGTAATTGATCAATATTTGAACTGTCAAAATGATCTTACGTCCACACATCAATATCAGGTTTTAAGTGGTTTTTTTTGTGAGATATATTAACGTAATAAATTAAATTAACTTGTGCTGTAGATAAAAAATATCAACGGTATAAAAATAACTTTTTGTGATAGTAATTTGTGAATAACGCCTGTGGCGGTCTTGTAAGATTGTGCCCACATAGGTGGGTCCGTATCTTATTAAAATTTACGAGACATGTCTTAACCCTGAAAGAAATTGCACAGGGCGGACCTTTAGACATTTTTAACATAAACATAAAAACGGACAGTTTCCCTAAAGAACAGGAACTTTGAGGGCATGATTAGTAAGTACCGCTTTTATTGCCGTAGCGTAAAGGGAATGAAATCGATTTAGTTGGCTCAAATAAAAGCAATTATTCGGAGATGCATACTCTTAGTGGCCAGTAGTTTTCAGTTACAGGAGCACTGACCGCTGGTACCTGGCCGGTTGAGCAGGTGACTTTACGGTATTTTTTAAAGACATTTAAAAAAAGTACGTTTGCCGTTGGGTATTTAGTACCTACTTACATCTATTTTCTACTCACTCAGTCATCTATTATTGGACTATTGAGTGTATTGTGATGTAGGTAATTAGTGCAGAGAATCGTTGGCTATTTAGTACCTACCTACAAATATTTCTTCAGGGTAAGGAAAATAGATGAATGGATTAAAATTAAAATTTTCAGTTGTATGGAATTGTCGTATATACGTAGAAACATGCTAAGTAACGATTAAGCCAATTCATATCATATCTACTATTATTTGTAATACATTGATTATTATTTCTAATAGAAATGTAGCTACCCAAGACCATTAAATAATCTTATTTTAAAAGTTCAATTTCTGAGGCACTCGGGTAAAGAAGTTCTATAAAACGCTGCTGATCATATTAAATTCTAAAGGAAACGCTAATCCCTTAGGTTACCTAGTTACCACTAAGAAATAATGAGATTGATTTAATCAATTAGGCTAATTGACTCTTAGTAATCCGGATTTAATTTAATCGTTGCTGTAACAGCGATAATTGAAAAAGCTGCCAATTAAAATATCTTTTATAGGAAGGTAGCCTACATCTCATATTAACCGGGTTATAATTGGTCTGATTTACGAGGAAAACAATTTCAGGAGCTTTAAAATTGATTGCCGTCATTTCCTGTAGTGTTGTACCCACCTAATTGCAAACTACGAGTATACTATCGCTACATAAACCTACGACGATGGCATTGCTAGCAGAGTTTCCCTGCATGAAATGAAGAAACAAATTAACCAAGATAACGTATTTAAAAAAGGTGTCTGCCTTGTAATAATAATAAAATAATTTAATAATACCAGTCTATGCCCCTTTGTTAAAGGTCTCTTCTCATACAGAGAAGGCACGAGCATTAATCACCACGCTTGCTCAAGGCGGATTGGCAATTTCAGACTTATATCTATTAATTATAAGTCCATGTTTCCTCACGATGTTTTTCTTCACCGATACTGATGATGATGATGTCTCTGATGATGGCTGCTGTGTACACATAACAAAAAAACCAACACCAGGTGGTTGTTCCTCTGCAGGACAATAGCCTCTTTTTATACAGAGAAGACATGAGTTTTGAGACTGTTTATTTGTTCTGACTTATCTCCTAAATGGCTGCACCAATTTTGACAGATTTTCACTGGCAGATACCCGGTGTTATAAAGAGTAGCCAAAGTTACTATTTTAGAAGAAATAATAAAAACACCGCAAAAGCCACACACGCGGTGTAAGTCGCGCCCATAAGTTGGTACAATAATAATATAAACCGTTACATTTGCTCTTGTTTCCACGGCTCGCGTTAATTCGAGCGATTGCATTGCTGAACGAAAGTGTTACAATTACTTAATGGTTGCCGATGTATGTTTATATAAGGATATCTTTGTATATGATTTTATCTCATTTATGTCTGCGTACAACCACGGACAACGGTGGTTGATTAGTTTTCCCGCTCATGCCCTTAATAATAGGGTTAAAAAGTGGTGAACTGTCACTGTCCTGGGTTGTTCATTCGAAAGTGGCTTCTTTTTTGTGACTGTTTGAGTCTCTCTTCTTTTTTCACTAACTCGGAGTGGCGGGACCCTGTCCTATGGTTCTTGATTATTACGTTTCTGCACGTACAGCAACTGTGGTCTTCTTCTTCTTCTTTTCGAATCGATTTAGGTTAATCCTCGACATTCCAATTAATTTATAGTACTTGGCTCAACGACTGGTCTGATCTCGATCATTATGAGAGAGCCTCTGCAATAGCCTCTCATCTTCCTTTGTTTTGCTCTACAAAAACTCTCTAACTGGCTTAGATTACATACCTAGTTATTCAACTACAAATTAAAATTTCTTCTTTATCCTTTTCTATTAAAGATTTTGTGTCTGAATAAATTTTATCAAAAACATATCCAAACTTCACAAATACCTGTGTATCCATTCAGTTTTTCTTCCATGAACAGAAGTTGTGAGCGACGCCCACAAAGCGTCATTACGTGTGCATTACAAAAACGTTGCAATGAAAGCAAAAACAATATTATCTTCTGTACAAACACACGTGTAACATACCTATATTCGTATCTTTACACTCAGCTTGTTTCGCTTTCAGTATAATAAACGTGTTTTTTTTTCGGAATGGCATCTTGCATTTTATCCTTGGAAGCTGTCGGCAAAACGTTGGATGCAGGTCGCTTCCAACCGGTCTTTTGGAAATCTATGGGGGAGCCTATGCCCAGCAGTAGACGTCCTGCGGCTGATATGATGATGATGAACAGCTTTGTGTATGTCGGTTACGGCGGATACAGACGAAGTCGCGGGTTAAAAAGTAAGTAGCCTATGTCCTTATCCAGACCCTAAACTACTTCTTTGTCAAATTTCATTACGATCGCTTCAGTACTTTTGAGGCAATAAACAGACAGATACAGATACTTTGGTATGCATTACATTAGTGTTTGATTTTACCTGGATTGGCACTTATTCTTTTGAGGTAACCGTCACCTAGAATATCATAGTGTTAGTTGGTACTGAGAATTCTCACTACGATTTTCCACGTTGTTACTACACAATGCCAAGTGTGAGTAAGTCCAGGGCTAAAGATCAAGCCATTATCTAGTATTAAGCTAATTCTTCCTGTGTATGGCACATTCTCGAGACGGCTCACTTGTGTCACTGAGGTAGTACACAGATTAACGTGTTGTGCGCAATAATTCGTCAAGTACTCGTAGCTACGTACGCAATGTTACAAATGAGTTAAGTAAGTACCTACATTTAATATTCATACACTTGCAAAAAAATTAGGACACTCGTCAACACTCAAAAGCAATTTATTTAAAGTATGCATATGATGATATACCTATTGCGGATGCACCTGTCTTCATATACTACTTAAAATATATTGAATCCGTACTCAAAGAGGAAATCGCTATTGACTTTTGATGAGTGGCCTATTTTTTTGCACGTGTGCATACTTACTTTCTGTGTTCAATCATGAAGAAACAGAAGACAATTAAGTGGAAGCATTGTTTTAGGAAAAATCCAATTAACACTTGAAATAACGTTTATTATGACAGCTTTTTGTTTCTTGAACGTTCTAATACGCACACAAAGTATGAAGGGAACGAGGTACCTACTAGCAATGAAAACAGTGATAGCCAAAAATACTTGTTTACAATCTAGACTCAAGTTCCACGTTAGTTTAAACTAAGGCTACGTCTGCGGCCGTAAAGTTCAAGGTAAGGCGTTGTTTATTTTAACATGAGAATTCGTAATACAGGTTTGTACGAGACCTTAGAAAAAATAATCGCTTCAAGATGATGAAGTATGATTTATCAACGATCGATTCGAACTTCATAAATTCCAGACTAGTTTTTAGATGTAGTGGTTGAATCTAAATGGGCTTTGAAATTGAAAGTTGGTTTTAGATTTTATGGTGCGTAAAATATTGGAGCGATTTTGTTTTTTTTCTTGCTGGTTGTAAACTTTCCATTTAGTTCTTTCTACTATTGCCAAAATCATCAATAGATTGCTTGGAAATTCAATGCTGAGGATTATCCTCATCTCCTTGCCCTTATCCTACGTACTCGGGGTGGGTGCAACACGTTATGGCACAGTTAAATCCTTTTGGTATTTTGCAAAATGTATTTTTTTCCAAACTGTAGTGCTATTCTGTACAAATCTTCCTCGGTGAATAAAGGTGAAGTAAGCAGCTCACCTTATGAGCGGTCAACCCTACCATCGGTAGGATGACATCTCACCTCAAGTTCACTTCAACAAAATTCACCTAAGAAGACTTTTACAGAATAGGCCGCCAGTATTCGCCAGTTTCGTGTGACTTTTGCGATCTAAAATTAACTTGCCAGTATAATGACTGGAATCGTGAACATTGCTAAACCACAGTTAGACTACATTAGCATGATAATGACAAAGAGTCGTGAATATGTCTCAATTAAATTAAGTGATCGCATTAGTCGCTACGGTAATACTGTAAGCAGGGTTCACACACTTCACACTACCTATCTGCATAACATGCCTTTCTCGTTAAGGGCACAGCATACAATTTAGTTTAAGGACCTGCTTATCTTTACTGGTATTTTGGTTTAGTAATTAGAGACGATGTTGTTACTCTGTGACTAATGAAATGGGATGTTTTAGAATATTTTGCGCTACTTCTTGTGTTCTACAAATGCGAACACATTTTTTTAAAATAAATGTAATGGTTTATGCCTTTGCACTTTATCTTATTTATCTATTTAAGATCTCCAACAACTATATAATACCTTTTGTTGACTATTGTTTGTGTGTCATGACAATAGTCAACAAAAGGTATTATATAGGTGTACTTCTTCACCTATAGGAGACTACAGCATCTTATATCTTGACCAATCCTAAAAAAAAACAATAGCGTAGTTTATTTTAGCATACAACTCATTCAAATTCAAAAATCATTTATGGCTCAGAATCAGATAAAGTGCATTCACTTATGACACCTTGCGTGTAATACAAACATTAGTAGGTAACTCGCAAATAGTCCTCCAACATCACCTAATTGCACGATAAGGATCTAACCATGTACAACAGCGTACAACAACCCAATCCTTAGCTGAAGATACCATCAAGATGACACTCGACGTAGGGACTATGATAGATGATGCTGTGACACACTAACCACTACTCCAAAGGCTGCATGTTATAAGAAAAGTTCTAAAAATAGAGAAGGCAGATTAAACAAAACGTATGGATTGTGTACAAGATGACATAGCAAAGAAGGAAGTGTACTCTGAGATTACAGCTGATAAAGTGTGGGAGGGGGAGTCAGTTATGTTGCAGGGGCAGTGGACGTAGACTTTACGATCAGCAAGGTTGTAGCTAGCTTTATTCCTCCTAACTACCTATCTTATTAGAATAAGGCATGGTGAAAAGTTGTTAGAGAAAATCCACAATTATAACGCTCCTAGACAGCTAGAGATGTCATGATGTAAATATACATGGCTTGAACACATTGATCCCAAAGATTTCGATCCGATCGAAAACACATTGAAGAAAAATGAACTTATGATTAATGTAGAAACGTCTGAAATCGCCAATACACTTTGAACAAGAGTGTTGATCAATGCTCGTATCTTAACTATACGTGAAGAGGCCTTGCCCTGCAATGGGACAATAATAGCTTGGTATTATTTCTACCATCATTATGCGAAAGTAATTAACAAACCTTACTCTAAATGCAATCCCTCCTACTTGTTAAAGGTTTAGCATAATTAGGCTTAGCATAATAATATACCTAGTTCTATGTACCCATCGTTTGCATCGGTCGTTGTTTTAAATTAATTTGTATTCACAACATTGTTACACGAGTTACTGTATGCATGTCTTTAAACGAATGCAGGTCGCTTTATAAAACGTTTTCAGTGTGATTATTATTGGCTTGTCTAGTCATTGAATCATCTCTCTTGTCAGGAATATTTAGATGCTGCTTTTCTATTTTGATTCTTCGTCTTGTCTCATCCAATTGTAGACCTTGACATTAGAGAAATTTTTTATATAGTTCTATTATTTTATATTTTTGTCACTTTTTTGATTGCCTATTCTGTGCATGTTCAAATGTCTTGATTTCTGGCTCTCAAAATACAGGTGAAGACCGCCGTAGGTACAATGAATAACAAATAATATTATAAATATATTGTTGCATAACTAAGGTATTTACTGTAAGTAGGTACAATAAAACATATTATTATATATTTTTGAACAATGGACCAATAAAATTATTCTCAGTAAAAAAAACATCTCGTCTTTTCGACAGTTTTTATTTATTCTCATCCAATTTAATTTATAATGTTAGGTATTGATTTATGTTGAATGAATTTACTTTAACAACTATTTATTAACTGCAGACGCGAAGCTCCATTTCAATTAAGTACCATAATTAACGAACGTCATAAACCAGGACCAAAGTAATACTTGTGTAGAGTTACATGTTCAAGTTAATTCAGAGCCGACTGAAGTTATATTTGTAATGGCATATAAAAGTATTAAAACAAGCATCCCAGCACACAGTGGTGCAATGCCGACCGGTTCTTGTAGCCGCGAGTAGTTTTTGCGACCACGTGATGTGTTGAGATACAACTGGTCATAGATCAGCGTCATAAGTGACGTAGAGGCGACACGTGGTGGCAGATGTGATGATAATGGACCAGACTTCTGCAAAGTAAAGGACTTCAAAATTGTAAGGTGTGATCTAAAGGAAGGTAGACGCGTTTTTGGTCTGTGAAGACAACTTTTGGAAAAACAATTATTTCAGTTAAGCCATTGAAAGACACTTTTGAACATCTTATACGGGAAGATAAAGAATTGGATCTTGTTGATGTTGTTGTTCTTATGGGCAAGAAACTCCATACTTACTCTTTTAAAATTCTTATGGTAGTAAAGTTATAGAGTTATCGTCATGACAGACCATAATTGTAATGATTATTGTAAACCAGGTTGAAACATAAAGTCCGAAAATATACTCTAGTGCATCATTACAAACTGTCTTAAACGATGTATTAATGCAGTAACATAACAAACTGATGCAGTAGCTTCCTACAACATTGATTTAGCTAATCAAACACGTCAAGACCTGTAGTCTAGATAAGATAGCCTGGATCTCTGACAGTGCAACACGAGGCTTATCACACCATCAGTCTGCCTCATAACTGGGTGTGAAAGTGAGAGTGTGGCGCTTATCAACTGATTCAGATACAATAAATGGGTTAGGTCGTGAGATAGGTGGTCGTGGCTTAGAAAGATTGTTTACTTTTTGATCGTATTGTTTTCTGGTTACTGCTACATTGAGATTGATTACAATGATGATAAACCATCACATAGAACTGGTGTTCTATGAGATGGTTTATCATCATTGTAATCCTATCAAGACATTTATGGATGGGTGGGTGGTCCTCTCATTAATTAGTCTTCAGTTTAAGTTACTAACAATAGAGACTTTATGGGGTCTTCTAGTTGTCCGAAATAAAATTATTTATGATTAATTAATTTTACTTTAATATAAAACGGCCATTGGCCAATAACATCAGTTAAATGCTTAATATATTTAATTACACAATGTTCACACGTTCATCCCACAATAGGTACTCGTACTTCAAACATATCGTCACAAGACTATATTTTTTGGTGAGGTAATCCTCATGAATGCCCTCCGTCTGGGGTAAACGGAGGGTTATGTCGGATTTTTACTGGCTAAAACTCCACGGTTCCTCCTGTTACTCAAAGTCGGGAGCCCGCGGTGTTCGCTTGACGCATGATCCGCGCTCCCGAAGATTTAAAGATTTGGTATCAAGGGACTGTTTAGTTCTTACTCATCTATACGCTTTGGTAGAGAAATCGTAGGTTTTAACACTTTTAACATAAAATCAGTACGTCATGATCTTAGACTACCAGCATTAAACATTTTTGTCGGATAGATAAAAAAAAATAGCACTGTGCCTATTTTTGATACTTTTATTGCTTTAAAAGCCGAAAAGATGATGGATGGTCGATCGCTTTACTTCAATCATCACAGCTGTTATGAATTCTGCCGTGTTTCCAGAAATTGGGTGTAATATTCTCGCAGTAGTGTGATGTAAAGTAACGGAACAGATGCTACTCGTAATATTTTGCGCAGTAATTAGCAGGTACCATGCTACTATTACTATATCTACCTATACTAATATAACAAAGCAAAAAGCGTTTGTGTTTGTTTAATCGCGCTAATCTCTAGAATTAGCAGTCGGATTAGAAAAGCATTTTATGCATGATAGCCAGATTCATGAGGAATAGTATAAAGTAGATAACATTACGCTAAGACCCACGGGAGCGGAGCAATAATCAATAAGGGAAACGCGGGTGCAAAAAAAAGCATATGCCCGAAGTTGCCGTGCCTTACAATATTGTTTATATCTTACACATTCGACCTTGTTGTTCCTTTAGCCGTCTAAGGAACTGAACTGTTATCAAATCTGTACTAAAATATATTTGAAACGTGCTGTGGTTGCTATCTTATCTCTAGGTGACGTTGCTAAGGCCATTTGCGAGGTGCTAATGAAAAATTATATGTGATAATGCGTGTGAGTTACAGTTTGGTATTATTTATACATAGCATCATGTCTGTATTCCCCGAAGGTAGCAAAGCATCTCTGCCTAACCCTTCGTCCCACCCGCAGTTCTCCGATATGTTCAGGTCCCGTGTAATAGGGGCCTATTGCCATTAACCGCACAAATCCTAACTGAAATTCACAGTAACAGCTCAGCTGTTACTGTGAATTTCAGTGAAAAATCCAATAACACTGCTTGCTCGACTTGGGAAGATTCATATTCATATTTATTGCATACCATAATGTGTTCAAAAGGTGTTACATAAGGCTTAAAGCTACAGTACAATTATGGACCCTGTTAGGGCACAGCAACATGGTAGTAATTAAAATTAGAAAGAATAAAGTTAAAAATTAAATTAAAAAAAAAAAATACTTAAATAACATTTTTTTTTTCAAGACCTTCCAGA
This sequence comes from Caradrina clavipalpis, assembly GCA_932526535.1. Classification (NCBI taxonomy): domain Eukaryota; kingdom Metazoa; phylum Arthropoda; class Insecta; order Lepidoptera; family Noctuidae; genus Caradrina; species Caradrina clavipalpis. The sequence goes on along the minus strand of OW052101.1, from coordinate 15,333,369 downwards.
CCTCTAGCGAAGCTGTCGCGTTTAGTACCAATAGGCTAACGAGGCAGTTAGTTAGGTATTTTTAGTTATTATTTATAGCCTGAGAAAATAGTACTAGAAGTTAGGCATAACGATAGAGTAATGTAAACTGAGATTTTTTTGTTTATTTTGTTTCGATATAGGAAACAGGTGGTCGGTATTTATTTATTCAATTACTACTACACGTAATGTTTAGCGATTCCTAAAAGAAAACGAATAAATTGTCATAATAAAAAGCATTATTAGGTAGGTACTTTACCGATAGTTTATACATATTAAAACAGCTGATTTAACAGACGAGAATCGTACAAAACAATGTCATACATTTTGCATTCAATTCAGTTGCAAATTGTGCAAGTTTTGCAAGAAATATTGTCGTAACGAAAAAGCAAGCGAACATTTACGTTTTTTTATACTTAGTAATCTTTATCGAATTTAGCATTTAGTTCCAAAATATGTGCTGCCTGATAAATTTTATCATTTTTATGTAAGTAACAGAATTAAGTGCTATGCCGATATGCGGACGAACGATTTTTAACTAAGTATAGCAATAAAAAAGACATTTAATGTCCTGAATAAAGGTACGAAAGTATTCAGCCTTCGTGTTTTGAATAAAGTAATGAATATTAAGTAAACAAGTTTCTTGAAAAATCCACATACTATGTACACAAATATTATAAAGAGGAAAGATTTGTATTTTTGTATTTTGTTTGTAACGAATAAACTTAAAAAGTACTGGACCGATTTCAAAAATTCTTTTGCCGTTACAATGCTGCATTATCACTGAGTAATATAGGCTGTATAACATCACAGTGCGACTTACGGGAGCGGGGCAGTAACCAAAGACGTAACTTAACGCAGGTGAAATAAGCCACGCGTCGCGAATAGTCCGCTAGTCATTACATAGTATAAAACAAAGTCGTCCTTTTTCCCTTGTACGCGTTAATCTTTAAAACTACGCAACGGATTTTGATGCGGTTTTTTTAAATAGATAGAGTGGTTAAAGAGGAAGGTTTATATGTATAATAACATCCATTAAATAGCGGTGAAAAACTGTTATTTTCGAGGTTTCTAATGTGATGTCGTAAATAATTTCTTTTTTTCCGCTTACATTGCAAACGCTGGCTGAACCCTACGAGATTTATCAAAATAATGTACTAAGTATTGTACACATTGAAAAGGTCTACAGAAAACTCCGCGATGGTATATGTCTATCTCTTATGGATATCCCACAATAACACATTTTTGTCATTTACTTTTTAATTAATTTATTCACTAATTTTCGAAGCGATTTTAACCAATACAGCATTAATCCTTATCAAATTAAATACCTTAAATACATTGTTGATTTAATATAGATCTATTTTGCCTTTTAGAGCATAAATGATTTAAATGAATATTTTAGAAGATATTACAGATTAAAAATTGCGGGACGTAGCGTTTGCGGCGGAGCGGGCCTATGTTTTTGTACGAGTTTTCTGTAGTGGATTTAGTATCAGTGTCACCGGAAAATAACAAGATCCGTAAGTTTATCAATTTACTAGGAAGTTTATAAACTTTCGTAAGATTCTAAACGGGAGATAAATTGTAATATTTTACGTCCACATTTTAGTAAATTTATCAATTTCCGACGTCATACGGTAAATTTATAAACTAACGAATATCTATTCGTAAGATTTTATATGGTTCGACCAATCACAGAAACTCTTTTAAATATACGATCTTTGAAATACGTAAAATAACACACTGCTCTCTGATTGGTCAATGTTCATAGTGGCAATGCTTGTGTCCAGCTGGCGGCCGCGAGGAAGGAGAAGTGACACGTGACAGCCAACCAATCAGATCGCGCGTAGCGTTTGGTTACTGCTTACTTATTATTTTACGAGTGAGTTCAGTAAGTTTATCAATTTACGAAAATGTGGACGTAAAATATTACAATTTATCTCCCGTTTAGAATCTTACGAAAGTTTATAAACTTCCTAGTAAATTGATAAACTTACGGATCTTGTTATTTTCCGGTGACATCAGCATTGCACCCGTGCGAAGCCGGGGCGGGTCGCTAGTATATTTATAATAATTAACTATCTGTCTGTAGAGGATGTGAAAAGCAAATAGGTAGTTTCTGTACCGCCGTTTGCTTTTGTAAGTGAATGTAGTATTTGCACAAGATAATATACTTAGTACAAATGCATTATGCATTTAAAGCAAGAATTACAAGTTACTGCAAATTTCAATGAACTAAGAAACTTGAGTGCGAATATTCAATTCATTTTAAAGCTATGTCGTGTTAAGTTTTTAACCCCCAACTCAAAAAGATTGGTGTTTAAGTTTGACGTGTCTGTGTGTCTGTCTGTGGCACCGTAGCTCTTAAACGGGCGAACCGATTTACGTGCGGTATTTTTTTTTATATAAAAGCAGGTTTCCTAGCGATTGTTCTTAGTTAATTATTATCAAAATCGGTTCAGCAGTTTCAAGGTTATCAGCTCTTTTGTTAGATGCGGTAGGGATCTATATTCTTCTGACGAGGGGTAACCCTCGTCAGAAGAATATATAGATTCATATTTTAAGTTTTACGATATTACTCATTAAAGCACTAACAAAAAAAAATATCCTGATGCCGTCTTGTTCCGACGATTCCGATACGTAGATAGGTATTATTATTGAATCTCAAATTGTTATGATTTCAAAATCATCTGCTACCGATACTTATACTTAACAGCATGCAATTTGATCTCCGGATTCCGATCTTATCTCATGATATCGTCCTATACATACGGGGGCGTAGGCACCTGTAACACGTTCCACAATCTGGTTTGTCGTACAAAACACATTGTTGGCTACATAAGGAGTCCTTTGCCCAGCAGTGGACTGATACGAAGATGATGCGGAAACATTCACGGAGCATCTTATGGGCCCAGTTATTGCGATATCGGTGTCGTGGACAAGTTCTTATCTTGAGGTTCCGCGACTATCTCGTAAAGGGTTACGAGAACTTGCGAAATACAGATATAAATACGTAGGGTTACTGCTTGTAAGGAAGTGAAATGATCGGACGCTATTTTTGTCATTGTTAGCTTTGAATTTTGTACTGATAAGATCGGGAGAAATTCCAATTGTGCAGAATCATACCATCACGCCTTTTTTCTTTTAAGGGTTAGGCAGAGGTGTACTAATGTACAGCTACAGTTCACCGGTATGTTTAAGTCCCATGTAATAAGAGGCAAGCCTATTGCCATTACTGCTACTGCGGCCCTGGAACGCAAGGGGCATTAGGAGGAATACGGGTGGGTTTAAGTAAGTAAGAGTCTGACATTCCTTTCCGTTCCATCTAGAGCGGTAGAAGTCAATTGATGATTTACCGGCCTTCAAAAAAAAGGCCAGGGCTGTGTGGTTGTTAATGTGTGACATGACAGCCCTAGGTAGATTGATCTACATGTAGATACTAGTACAATATTTGGTTGTGTTCTCATGCATGTATTTACAATAGCCATCGTTGATGTTTATAAAGACAGTGCTTTAGTAAGCTGTCAAGGACTCGCTAGTCTTCTATTTGAAAGTGTATTGTATTGATGATATCATTGACTTTCTCTTGATTATCGATTTTGATCTTTGAAGGACCGACTAAACTAAGTTTACGTTTCGTGAAATTGTGTCACAAAAAAAATCTCCTCGCTTAAACTTCACCACTACATACCATAACGCCTGTATTTTCCGAAGTGTTAGACAGAGGTGTACCAATGTACACCCAGAGTTTGCCGGTATGTTTAGGTCCCATGTAAAAGGAGGCAAGCCTATTGCTATTAACCGGGCAAAAATCCTAACTCCGATCTGCTACTGAGAATTTCATAACAAAACCCAATAACACTTTTTACTCGAGCTGGGAATCGAACCCAAGACCTCTACCGTAACAGTCGAAAACAAAAGAAATCCCTAAATATTACTATGAAACCATTGATATCCAAATAAACATTAAACACAGTGTTGATAGTATCCTGTGACGTCACATGTGACGAACATGACGTGAATAGTGAGCGCGTCTAGCGAGTCATGTTGAATATAAACATAAAACACATTGTGACAAAACGATACAATGTTTATTTTATTTTGTAACATTGCACTAGAATCCACCCTTCAGGAATAAAAATATAATCCACATTGTAAAGTTTCAGATGGTTTTCGACCGAACGGTTAAAGAATGTTTTTTTAAATGAGTATTGATGTTCTTGGAGAAACTAATATAAGGTGAAGGTCAGGTCATTGTCACAATTAAAAATGTTTATTTATTCATATATTATTTTTTTGGGAAAACAAACAGTTACACAAGTTGCTTAATTTAATATGTTGTCTAACTTGTGTTTAAAATTTGAACATTCGGCAAGCTATTCTGAATTTTGAAAAGCATCTCCCAACAATGTGATAATTGTAGCTCTATGGACCCGTAGGGTTGGATTTTTGATATTTTTGTGAGTTGCATTTTCATTTTTCAATCACTGTAACAGTAGGTCTTCGGTATAACATTAAGCAGCGTTGATGGTTTCTGACTTTAAAACACAAATGGATACTCACTGATAAGTTATCGTCAAGGTAATGAAGTATTTTAAAACAAAATCTTGCAAAACACAACTTCACAACTACATTATTATCTACAACCTCACCATAACATGCTTATCAGTTCTGTAGGTGAACCGTCACACGCGGACAGACAGATGCGCGTGAGTCACAGTGATCGTGAAGTAATATCTCAGGACAGTGAACTGGCGGACACAGCGGATTATACCACTGTTAATTGTGATAAATTGACGGAGATAATGAGGTCGTTTAGTTCGAGATATAGATAGGAGGGATTCCCCTATCATTAGGAAACTGGTCAAGCATGAGCCGGACTCTCAAACCAACGGTTTAGTACCATCATTTTCCTGCCCTTATCCCATGTTACTTGGGGTCGGTGCAAAACGTTTTCTTCTTCCATACCATCCTGTCAGCCGTCATGCTATCACTCACTCCTTTCTCTTTCATATCATTGTTCACACAATCCATCCATCTTTTTTTTGGCCTCCCTCTTCCTTTACCAACGGTTCAGTACCACTACATGCAAAAAAAAACAACCTTTAAATGATCTCTTCGTTTATTTTTTGTTATAGATATCGGTGAAAGGTACCTATGACGGTTCGTGAGACACAGCCCGCTGACGGATAGACGGACGGACAGTGGAGGCTTAGTAATAGTCCGACCAATTCTGGTCGGACCAAATGTAATGAGTCAATCGACGCGAAAAGAGGAAGAAGAGTACGGAAAAGGGCTTAAATGGAAAAAAATAATTGAAATGCAGTTTTACCGCACAAAGAATTATATACTCTTGTTGGTAGGAATTTGTCGGCCTTAGGATATAACAGTCATCATCAAACTGGCCTTCTCTTGGATTAGTATTATGGACGGTCGTGAGCAAGTATTACAGTTATTATCACGATTGGTAAACGCTGTTATGATTGCAATATCCATAAAAGATATAATTTCCTAGTTGCCCTTCAAGAACTTCAACGATTGGTCGAGGAGTGTCTCTGAATCATTACCAAGAAGATTATACAACTGCAGTTTTGCGTCCTTGTCATAAAAGACATAAATAATTACATAAAATTACGACACATGGTCAATAATTAATAAATATCTACTTGTTTCATTAGTTATTTATGTTTGAGAGTATTTTAGAATACACTTCTTCCAAAGAACCGAACCGCCCCGTTGCTTAAGCGGTAGTCAATGTCGCGCGATTATATCACTGAGCGTGTGGGTTCAACGCCCCGCCTGCCTAAACCTTTAATAGCTAGTTCCAATACCAAAATCGCCTAATCAGAAATACAATTTATTAATTATTGATTTGTGTCAATAATTAATAAAGCAGCAGCAGCAGCCGCAGTTGAGAATCACTGTAATATGTTTTGGCAAGTCTATATAATACATCCTCTAATTGACTCACTCGTTATGTAATATTTTATGAGTTCTGCAAATCGTAAAAATATGCACTTAGTGTTACCTGTATAATAAAGCGGTGTCCAATAAAATGTGGAATGCGAACCGAGTTGTTTTCGTAAACATTGTTGGCATTCCCTTCCATTGCTCTGTAAGTGTTGCCAGTGGCATGACCCAAAAAATTGGTGCAATTTCTTTTGGTGTGACAATTCTTGCTACCTTTGCAAAAAAAGGTACCTTTATGTAATTATATGTATAAGGTTCAATCTTCTTGGTCTTGGCATAATACTCTGCAAATCTTCAAAAGCATGTCTGAATACCAAAAACTTTTTCCAATTAAGATTTTCTGCGTGTTTCAATTAAGATTGTCTGCCTTTCGATGATAGAGTGAGCTTAGCCAGTAATAGAGTTCCAATTCCAATTCCAATTTCCAGTGCGCATTTAATTGTAATAAGGGTGATACGGACAATTAACAAATGCATACTTAAATTTTACAGTAACGTGTGTAAATAAAGTGCTCGTCCAAAGATCACCGATGCAGTGGGTTACATAATGTTTGTAAAGTAAATCAGAGTGACAACTCGAACGTCACGATTTCACCAGTAATGTTACATTTAAAGTAATTGTTACTTTGAGTGCTTGTGAAAAATAGTCCGACAAACATGCGGGAACACGAGAAATATTAACTTCCTTGCAATAATAGAGACACAGATGTTTTAAGTATACCTACGGTAGATATTTTCAGTATATGGTAGATATTTAACTAGGTACTGGCAATGCAGGTGCCAATTAAATAGAAGAAGGGTGTTTTGGTAAACTAGATGTTACTTCGATTGGCCTGGAATTAGACAAGTTTGAGTCCCATTGTACAAAGTCAATGTTAAAGAAGGAAATATAGACTTGAATAAGTTACAACATTTTATTTTAATGTTTACCGCTGTATGGTATCAGACTTCAGAGCAAAGGTCAGAAAAGCAGTTTTTATGATATGAAGTATATAAGGTCTAGTTTTGCAACCGCTGCCATAAAACAAGAGGATGTCATAAAAGACATAAATAATCAAACAAAATCACGAAAATCACTTAAAAAAACAACATTTATTTTATTATTGACTCGTGTTCAGAATTGCCAGAATAATTACCTTCTTGAATTTGACGAGGTTGCACAACAGTATCTTATGCAATGTACTCCCAAATTTTCTAAACTGCTTCAGGAAACAAACATACATGAACTCACGCGTTTTTCTCATGGGGGTAGGCAGAAGCCACAGAGCGCCACCTGCTACGATCCTTACATACTCCTTTCGTCTCCGTGCACGTTCATACATCTGATCATACAAGCACGCCGGTTACGAGTAATGCGCACCCGCTATCTGAAGAACTTCAAGAAACATGGCTTAGTCTGGTTCTGTCACTCTGTTAAAAGTTCATAAACCTTTGGAAAATGTACCCATTATAATGTTACCTACAAGCGACCCACTTGTCAAGTGTCAACTACACGTTGTAAAAATTGCCCGCACAAAAAATAATTCAGTGATAAATATACGAAAAACAGGTTCGGTTTTTATAACAAATTGGACACCGCTCATGATTTTATACGCTCTTTAAAGAAGGTAATTACACCGTTGTGGCGATACGTTTTCACGTCCCGCAAAATACTCTTTACCTTGGAGGCTCAGGTCTCATTATTCATCAGATATTGACGATAATTGGTCCGATAATCTGTCAAGGAAAAAATCAAAACTAAACTAACTTAACTTTAGTATTTTGTTATCATGCGGAATTTGTTCGAAGGAACGCATTGGGAATTAAGAGGAACACGGATGGGTTTTAGACAGTAAGAGTCTGACACTCCCTTCTACTCCACTCAGGGCGAAAGAAGCCATTTAATGATATACCAGCTTCAAAAAAGAGGTACAGTAAAACAAAATTACCGAAAGTAAAATCGCTGTAAAGCTGAAACTTCGCAGGCAGGTACCTAGTTAGATAGGAGACATCAGCTACGAACGGATTTTGCGATCGGGCCGAACAAAGAAGGTCTTTGACTTCCATACGGACAGATGCGGGGCGAAGCTAATATTTACCTTATACACGTGCAATTATGACGTAGATTTTGTAACCGCATTATCAGAGCACAATACACCAGCTGATCGGTCATAGTCCAGTAATCACGCGATTAAACGCGTTCACTCGTTGTATTGCCATGCTCAGTATATAATTATGGAAATGTTGCCAGATGAAATTAAAATAATCGTACAAAGCAGACATAACTTTTATTATATTTAGTAAAAGAGGGTTAAAGATAGTATTAGTAAAATTAATCAACCAGTTCTTGAAAGTGGATAAGCTGAATGCAATGGTAAACGTTATGGTTTTTGAAAATGTATTTTTGAAGACTAGGTTACTTGTATAGGGATCACCTTAAATTTTTAAAATTATTTTATTTTTATTATAGTGACTACTTATAGTGTACCTATTATGTTCCAAAAGTTACAGCTTTGACAGACAGACAGACAAAAAGATAGGTACCAAACGTGGCCAGATTATTTTTAGCTCGGGTCCTTAAAAAATAAGTTTGGACTGGCTACGTACCCTACTCTTATTTTATAGGAAAGCTTACATGATGTCTCTATAAACGAAAAAGTAATTCGTCAAGTAAATCACCAACATAACAAAAAACCTAAAATGATCACGCTACGTTGATTTAGCCTTGAGTTTAAGTCATCAAATGCATGTTTAAAGCACAAGCAGTACAGTTCAGTGAATTACTTAGAATTACTGAGACCGTAACGTTCTCTGCACATGCTAATATTTCATAACAGCTGGGAGTTATTGTGTGGGAAGGATAATAATATAGTAACTAGTCACCCTTAGGGCCTCCGCCCACGACCGATTTTTTTGGACCGATAATCGGGCAGAAAAACGGGCCCGTTTTTTCAAAAATTTCAACGCCCACGACCGTGTTTTCGTCGGTGACTTTCGAGGGAGGAGCTTAAAATAGCGGTCAAATTTTATATCGCAACTTTTATTTGACAGAGTTACCGATAGTATAAAAATAACGTTAATAGATTTAAGGTTATTTAAGTTACAATTTATCGTTAAATTGTTTATTGACGATATTTTTATCGTTTTTTTTTAAACAATTGATCTTTCTAAGATGGAAGTAGCGTAGGACGGAGGTGTGGCGGGTCGCCCAGCTTAGCGTCGCGCTAATGTAGTGCCTAACAATACTTTGCCCGATTCTTACGAGTGAGAATAACACGCTTACTTTTACATCGTTCTGAAATCAAAAGTCATGAGATCCATCATAGTACCTAACAGAAGCTATTGGCACTATTATTTTCGATAAATAACAAAAATAAATAAAATAACACGAACATTTTGTGAAATAGTAAGAACGCGAAGTAACGCTTCCTTGCAGTCAAGGCATATTTGTGTGTAAACCTTATCGACTATACATGCGTAAGGTAGCCTTTAAAGAATACATTAATCGATCAGACAGGACCGCTACTAACATTTAACTCGAATAACAAAAAAATGACGAATTTCCAACATCTTCGAGACGTCTTAAAAAAAAAAACACGCAATAACAATTATTACTCGACTGGAGTTCCAGTGTTTCAGCTGCAGAACGATGTAAAAGTAACCGTATATGTTATTATTAGACCTGGTAATCGAACCCACGACTTCACGCTGATCAGACGCGCTTTGCGACCACAAGCCCAATATAGTTAGTCAGTGACAATTAATATAAACGTACAAAACGGCAACTTACCTAATTTAACGGTAAAAATAACGATTAATTCATATTCTATGTTAATGTTCATTAACATTATATTACTGGTAATGTTATCAAATAACGTTAATAAAGTTACTTTTTTCAAAATTTTCGAGTTCATGGAAATTAACGTTACGTAACTATTATTATTTTTTGATTTCATAACGTTAACAAGCCCTGGATTTAAGTCAGCAAGCTTAGTCGTTGAAAACGAATGTTATTTTCATTCTTAATAATTTATTAAATTCGTTTGATTATATATATTTTTAATCCATTAACGTTTAATTTTTAACATTTTTATATTAACGGTAAATCTGTCAAAGGTAATTTTATAAATATTTACCGGTATTTAAAACCCTGCGTAAATCAACACAATATTATTTACTTATTTAAATCACAGACGATTAATTTAGAAAACCTTGATTTACCATATTATTAATAAATAAATAAGCTTTTTAATAATAAATTATTGTTATTATTCAAATGCTTCAAACTCATAAGTACTAACTTAACATAACACCACAATTGTACACTTAATTCGAAATAACTGCTTTTGACTTTAGACTTTTGACTTTAGCAATGACACAACGTTCTTCCCTAGTAAATCCATGACGCATAGGGTAAGTGCCCCAGTGAATGAACACACCCCAGTGAATTAACAAATCTGAGTATTTTCCAAAAAATAATAAACTAAGATATTACCTTCTACTCAACGCAGTATTTTTTTTTTGTAATTGCTGCTCTTTATTCTAACATAGTAACAATATTCATGTATTGCGATACTGTTCGTTTTAAAATGACGAGCGTTTAAAGTTGGCAGTGCTGGTGTAAATTTTCTTTGTTCGGGCAAGAATTTAGGACTTGGGTCAGACGCAAATTTTTTGATATCACTTTGCAGCCGTAATTAAAGTATGTACTATAAGTTATTTATAAATTCGAGTAATGGGTAGTTATAATATATGTATCAAATCAATTTCATTGCAATTTTTGCTAGTTTTAAGTAAATTATTGAGTGTTCCAGCATTGGCATTAAAAAACGTATGAAATCCAGTGAATAAACGACCGTTAATTCACTGACCAATCGTTAATTTCATTAAATCTAGTGAATGAACTATAACATTTTCATCATGTTAAATAAAAGCTTTCGTCATAAAAATGTAACCAATAAATAAATGAATACCACATTTTGAGTTAGTAATCATCATTTTAGAGAACGGAGAACTAACAAATACATCAAAGCTCTGAGACTCTACTCCCAAGCTCATAAAGGAAAGACGGGAACGGAACGGGCAGTCTTCAGTGGGTGCAGGTTCAGTCGGAATAAGCTCGGCTTATAAGGCAGATCCTGAAATCCATCAAACGCGACACACCTCAAATGCTGACGAAGCTGGAGACTAATGATGGCAGGATCATCTTGTCTAAACTAGAGCTTTTGAGGGAGGTAGAGAAGTTCTAAAAACCCGTCTCTAGTCCAACAAAAGACCCAAGAGCTAGACTGACCTGACACTACACCGATGAGATCCCGGACGTCAGCCTATATGAGATAAATATGGCTTCTTAACAACTTAAGGACAACAAGGTGCCGGGGAAGACGGAATCACTTCTGTAGTACTGAAGTGCCTATGTCCAGCAGTGGACATCGTTCGGCTCATATCAAGATGAATTGATTGATGACGTTGGCTAGGCTTATGAAGGTATATAATGATTAAGTAAGAGTTTAAAGGCTTACACTTTGTTAAAAAAAAATTATTGTAGCAGATTTAGAGGCTTTTTTTTTTTATAGACGGGAAATCATCATATAACTTCCCCCGCCCTGGGCGGGGCGGGAGGGAGTGTCAGACTTGTACTGACTAAAACCCGTCTATGTTCCTTCATGTGCTCTTTGCGTTCCGGGGGCGCGGTATCTCTTTCGAACAACCCGCAGAGATTTAGAGGCTAAGGATTTATGTTCATTTATTTATTCCATTTTGAACTGCATTTGATATAATAATAAGGATTTTTCGTAACTATTAATTCAACAAAAACTTGTGTTCATTCACTGGTTCTAATGCTGTACATTTACTGGAAAATTTCATTCATTCACTGGGGTTTTAGGGTATTTTTCAATATATTGCCAAATATCTAAAAAAGTATACAGGTTATGTCGTAAAACCAAGTTAAAAAATATTCTTTAGTAGACATAGATTACCAAAATATAAAACCTTTAACTTTAGAGGCAACATAATGTAATGATTTTTTGAAGTCTGAAGAATGCTTAAGTGTTCATTCACTGGAGCATTTACCCTATTTTCTATTTTTCGCCGATAATCGGCGGCCAGGATGCGTACATTTTGTTTTTGGACCGTTTTTTTCTCGGCCGTGGGCGTTGATGTACTAGAATCCATACGTTCCATTCTCGCCGAGAAAAAATCGGCCGTAAAAAATCGGTCGTGGGCGGAGGCCCTTAGTTGGTTCTAGTAATTTGCGTGCTAATAGATATAAATTGGGTACCAGGAGTGCATGAAGATGCAGAAGTCTGTTATTATTTTTTAACGTTACGTTATAAAAGTAAAGTGCATTGATACTAGGATTTTCTTCTGTATCGTTGGTAAGTTTATGGTACATTAAATTTACATTTACAAACAGCCGGACCCGGAACAGCTATCAGCCGGCTTATTCTGTAAGAAATCTCCCTCAGTGAATTAAGGTGAAGTGAGCTAAAACTAGGCTGTCACTATACGATGCTAGGGATTGACAGGTCGCTACACGCTCACTCCACGGAAGGAGGGTTTTACAGAATAACACCGCTGTATACAAATATTTGCTCGGTGCGGGAATTAATAGAACCCGCTACACAGTCAAAATACTGATGATTTTTAAACATTGCACTTGGAATTTTGAAATTAATTTATTTTATGGGAAAGTAATTAACCATACGTCTAGATATAACTGTTGGTATCTTATCTAATCTACAAACAATGAGTTTAATAACTTATTGACCAACAATGACTACACTACGTTTGTATGGACCTCAATGAGGACAATATCCTCATAAAAGTCTCACTATCATTGCGAATCTGTATCCTAAGTCCATGACCTCAGATTTGGTCCTCTCGTGAGTTTCGCCCCACCGAGCTCTGACTCAAAATGGGTGCACTCAAACTCAAACAATTGAGTATTAAGATGTTGAACGTGATTTATGCTTCCTATGTCTAGGTTGAATGGTTAAAGTTTGGTTCCACTGCCTTGCATGAGGAAAATGTTATATGTTATTCATGATCGGTTCGCCGATTAAACTTTTGAACATGGTGGTTGTCTGAGATGCTTCTTTTCGAGGACCTAAGTCTTAAAACAGTATTATTTTAATATTACTTTAGAACATCTCAGTCATAGTATGTAATAAATATCAAACGTCATCATCCAATGGGGGAGGCCTATGTCCATCAGTGGACATCCTGCGGCTGACATGATGATGATGATGAAATAAAGAGGAAGAAAACACAGATCTTAAGATATTGTAGGTACCCACCTAATTATTGATAAGGAGGTTTATGAAGCAAGAAACCATTTTAAACTCGATTCTTCTTTAGCAGTGAAACCACACCTTTACACTTTTATTTTGGCGATGACCTTGTTGACGCTCTGGCACGCCTAATAATTACAATGCTAACTTTGAATGCTTGCTGAGCGTCCCAGACTGCATGCCGGCTTGTTGCTATACCTTCATTATAATGATATTGCTCATTAGCAAGGATTTACATGACAGCTTATTGGTCTTTAATTAGGTGATCATAATGCAATGGTTAAAGGATCGAATGGTAGAAATAGATTACGGATATCCTGTCTTGTTTTTGTACATCATCATTATTTTCACTATCGATTGAACTTTAATTAAATTAATGTTTTTTTCACCAGAATATAAAAAGGCACATAGTCATATACATTAATTATTTATAAATCTTATAGCACTCACGGATAACGTAGCTTGCTACGGACAATTTTTTTGAATCGGATCAGTAGTTCCACAGATCAGCGACGTCAAACAATTAAAACAAACTAACACTTCAGTTTCGTACTTTTAGTAATATTAGCTGAAGGCAGCGGATACATCGCTTAAAACTTTTTTTTTTTTTGTAGTTTGCATGCAACTCGCGACTTGGTCCGCGTGGTTTATCTCACCCACGTAAAGTCACTTCTTTAGTTAGTGCTCTGCGCCCGTGGGTCGTAGCGTAATGTTATACAGCCTATGACACTCACAAATAATGTAGCTTCCTGTGAGTAAAAGAATTTTCAAAAACAGTTCAGTAGATCTAGAGATTACACAGGACCGGTACAACCTCACAGACTTAACCTCTTTATAATATTAGTATAGATTAGGATTTATTCATCAATTATAAAACTTGCTCTATTTATTTCAAGTACCTACATTATATACTTATTCAACTCACACTTTCCAATCCATTGTATCGATTTCATAATTGACAGTTACATTGTTATGCAAATTGTTAATGATATTTTCAATCGAACGTGAATTGCAATGTCTGATAACCATTTAAAGAGTTGATCCGTGGGGTTAAGCCTTAATTCAATTAAATCACGATTTAATTTTTGATATTTGTGTGCCAAATATTGTGTAGGTATATTAAGAAACGCACTCAAATAAAGCTGTTACACGCATACTGCCCATTAGACTGACAAAAAATTATTGATGAGAAAATGTATTGTTTAGGTATGATAACGCGCTATGCAACTCACGAAAAATGTTGTGCTTATGGGTGCATGTGATAATACATAGTACACGAGTCCCGGTCGTGATTTCAGGTTTAGTTAAAAACTTATTTTCACAAAAAACTTAAAAAAATTAAGCCGATCAAGAGCGATTTTCTTTCGATTTTGGAGAGACTTGTCGGCGAGAAGGCCATCATAATCATACCATCATACCTGTATTCCCCGAAGGGTTAGGCAGAAGAAATCTGTCAAAAATCGTTCGTGAGCGAAAAGGTTTAATATATTTGTAATAACAAGGTTCTCAGGTAGCACAAAGAAATTCCGCAATGAAGGGAACAACGCATAACTTTCAGCTTCATTAAGTGTCTTACAGCTGTTATGTCTTCTAGAGACCCGAAGCCATTACAGCTTCATGCAAATGAAAATATTCAAAGCTATTCAGCCTCTATTACCCTTCTAAGGACACGTTCCAATGTTAATTACTAGCAGCTACATCCTTTTAGAATTCCCTTCATATCCTCACGATTGTTCGCAGCTATCTGTAGGATCTATGTAGGATAAACAGCACAATGGGCCAATGACCTCAAATGTTAGATTCCGCTGGGAAATTGAATAATGATATTCTTCATGGCCGGTACCGTGACGTCTCCGTTTATCGTGGAACTGGTTGAGCACGTCACAATTAGTCTTTCTTGTTAGCTTTAGTTATAGTTGCTGTTCTTTTTCGTATTCTTCCCTTTTTTCCTTTTATCATGAGTTGGTGGAAAAAATATTCGGTTAGCAAGTTTAACAGACGGTAACCATAAGTTTTGTTTTAGGTAACCCTAAAACAAAACTTATTAATTTCAGTATAATTGTAATTTATAAAAAAGAAAGGAGGAGCTTAATAGGTCATCAAAAAACTGTCACTGGGACCAGTGCTCAAAAGACTGGCAGCATTGCCGCGTTGTATGGTAATGGTGATTTTCTTTATCCCAAGAAACAAACAGTACCTAATAAAATAATATATTATAACAACGAAAAAAAAGAACACTTGGTGCTTTAACCTTCAATACTAGTAACTAGAATATTCCCAGGTTTGATCCAGTACCTACAAAAATGTCAATGACTTTTTATATTGAATCTACTACAATAAAAATTCTTACTAAAGGATTGAATCTAATCTAATCAACTTTTACAAAAGGTAAGCCAATATTAATTCCGCAGTATAAGCCAGCTCATTATTTCCGATAACCACTGTTGTTTCGTCTATCCTAGTTCTTAATACCCAGGAGTCAGGTCCACCGTTAGTATTATATAAGGTGATCATAAGTCTAGTTGGCAGACTGACCGCAATAGATCAACGTCCTTACCCGGTAGACTCTATGCCGTAACGTAACGTGGCGTGATATACCTAGTGTTATCAGATTCTTATACACACGAGGATGCAATCATGTCTAATTGTCAAGTTTGGGGAATTTATGTTTTATTTTTATTCTAGATTCTGCCCGCGATTTAGACCGCATGGGTTTTTTTTACCCGTGTTAAGTTACGTCTTTGGTTACTGCTCCGCTCGTCGTAGACCGTAGCGTAATGTTTTATAGCCTCAACTATTCCTGATGATGATGATGATTATTCCATATGACTGGCATCAGAGAACAAGGCTCTATTTCTCCGATGAACACATCTGATGCAATCGATGCAATATCAAACCGCTAGTTCCGTGACTGTGGTCCGTTGGCTTGCTTTAAATGTAAAGCAAGCCAATATTACTCAAAATTGAATGCAATTTCGAGTCCAGGTATCAACTTAGCCGGCCAGGGTTGCGGAATTTATTCGAAAGAGTCACCGCGGCCCTGGAACGCAAAGGGCCATTAGAAGGAACACGGATGGGCTTTATTCAGCAAAACTCCCTTCCACTCCGCCTAGAGCGGAAGAAGTCATTTGATGGTTTAACATCCTAAAAAAAAGGTATCAAGACAGACCACAGAGTAGGATTGTTGATGACTCACAACCGTCGTTTTGCCAGTACAACAGATCAACGGCCTCAAATAGTTTAGTCTGTCGAAACGTCGCGGTGGCGCGATTGAGGTGTTATCTTACACACACGAGTAATATGTAATCTAGTCAAATCGGCATGTTTGTAACACACTTATTTGTTGACAAATGACTTTGTGGAGCAAACGGGCGCGCTGTCGACCGTCTGGTGTCATATTTTAGCGCGTTTTAAATATAAATAGTTGAAGAGTATTTTTAGTACGTTTTGATTTTCTATAAAGTTACATCGAATGACATAATTACGTCATTTATTCCATTTTTTAAAGTAATTTACAATCTATTTTTAGCATGAGATTTGGATGTAAAATAAACTGGTGTTACTGTATTATTATTGTTACTGGTATATTGAATTACTTTGAATAAAACATTTAAATTATTGAGAGATTGTGAGTTGATTTGTGTTGGCAGAACTAACCTAAAAGAAGTTTTATAAGGTGAAGACAATAAAACATTGGCTACAAAAAACACTAGAGGTACATTAGAGATGCAAATAGAGTATATTTAAAAAATCATATAATTATGTAGATTAGATGAAAGAAAAAAACATAAATCAAGTGTCAAAAATGAACACAAAAAGTTTTAAAAAGCAGTAGCCATTAAAAAGCAATTACCATAGCCATACAAACCACAACAGCCACACTTACAAATGTGTCTAAACAAGATCACAGCTTCATTCTTCAAACAATTCTCACGTTCTATTGTCGTCCTCTTAAGTTCACAACTGGTTGTCAAGTGAGAGTAGCTGTGAATGAGTGTGGACGTGAGGCTTTGTTTAAAATTACTGCCTTTAAAAGTTTTGTGGAGCAACACCTGGTAATTACATGTTAAACAGGTAAATGTTTTCGGGAACTCTGAATGATTAGTGGGATTTTTGAGATCTTTATTTAAACTGGGAGGCAATTCTATTAAGTTTTTGGTGAGATCGCAATCTACTCTCAGTCTTCATCTATTTAAATTAATGGATTGTCGCTGAGATGAGATTGCGACTATATTTTGAACTTTTTTAATAAGTAGAATTAACTTTCTTTGCTGTACAGTTCCAGAGTCCTTTCAGAGTCAGAGTATAAATAATTACGTATCAGATTTCAAACGCTGACGTAGTTTGAAATAAGCTGTGCCCACAAATATAAGGTATCTTAAAGCAAAAGTTGCAACAACACCTACTAGAAAACATTACATAAGTAATACTCAAACTTATCCCGTAGTAAGCATATTGCATCATGCGGCAGACGACGTTCATGTTCTATTGTTCACCGATTCCTTGCGTCATTGCCTAATGAATCGGCTATAACTCCTTATTCTAATGTCATGTGAGGCGTTTACGAGTTAACAGGCCAGGTTATGATGGCGATTCTAAAGGTTTGGGCTCTTTCCAGTGGAAATTGAGCTTTCAAGGATTGTAGGTGTGGAGGGAAGCACCGTACGGTGTGATTAGTTTATTACAGTGAGTTTCGACTTGACTGTAGGCAAGATTGTTAACGGTAAAACTGAACTATGAATGGTTTATGTAGCCCATATATAACTCCGTGTAATTACAGTCTTTCAGTTTGTATGAATGACAATTAATAGGCTGACTGGCTGGCTGAGCCATGTTCAAACTTTTTATTATAGTTTGTTGTTGAAAAAATAAAAATATATTTATACCGGTCTAAAATAGAACGCAAAGGACTTGACAGTTCGCTTGCTTACGAGGGATGACAGTTGGTTGGTACAAGTTCCTTTTTAAAATGCAACACAAATAACAGTACCGATGCGGTTATTTATTTCATACTCGAAGGTCTTATTAATAATTGGCCAATATAAACACTAAATATGTGTAATATGGTTCGATGATTGTCCCTAATAAGAGACCTACATTTGCAACATTACAGGTTAGCCAATATAACTTGGCATTTGAAGATAGCGCCGCTTTATGTAGCAAGTATCAAGAAAGTGTCAAATTCGGAGCATTTAAATTTAGTTCCGTTTTTCGCCGTAGACCTAGTTACATTGTTCGTTGAGAGTGTGTTTATGAACATTTGTCATCATTGTTCACACTTTTCTCACGGTGAACTGGGAGTTTGCAACTGGTCTGTACTAGTGCATCAGATGCATGTGTCGCGGCAAATTGCCGCCCTGCGGACGGAACTCCGGCTCGATCTCATGGCGACATGGAGAGAACGACTGTCGCAACCTCGTGCAGGGCTCGCCTCGATTGAGGCGGTAAGACCCCTCTTTGAGGAGTGGCTGGAGCGGCGCCACGGCGCCCTCACCTACCGCCTGACGCAGGTCCTCACCGGACACGGATGTTTCGGGAGGTTCCTGCACCTCATCGGGCGGGAGGAAACGCCCGGGTGTCACCATTGTGAGGATCGCCCCGAGGACACGGTGGAGCATACTTTGGCGGTGTGCCCTGCTTGGGCTGAGCACCGCCGAGTCCTCGAGGCGGCCATCGGCGGCGGCGCCCTCTCGCGTCCGGCACTGGTCCAGGCCATGGTCCGGAGCGAGGGGGAATGGGAAGCAGTCGCCTCCTTCTGCGAAGCTGTAATGCTAGAGAAGGAGGCGGCGGGACGGGAGAGGGAAAGGAGGGTCCCCCGTCCCAGCGGCCGCCGCGGTAGACGATCCGGGCGTCGGGAGCCACGTGACGACTCCCGGCCACCGTAGACGCGGGTCTGTGGACGGTGAGCAATGGGTAGCTCACCGTCCGTACGTTCACTAGCGACAGACCGTGTCGACGGCGCGTCCGTGTTCCACGCGCGCCTCAAAGAGATGTCAGCAAATTGGATGGGGCCACTGAGGGCCGATGCCTGCCGGGGCTGCGGGTTGTTCGAAAGAGATACCGCGCCCCCGGAACGCAAAGGGCACATGAAGGAACATAGACGGGTTTTAGTCAGTAAAAGTCTGACACTCCCTCCCGCTCCGCCCAGGGCGGGGGAAGTTATTTGATGATTTCCCGTCTATAAAAAAAAAAAAAAAAAAAAAAAAAAAGATGCTTGTGTACTTTTTGTACTAGTGCATCATATGCATGTATACATACATACAATCATGATAGGTACTTTATTTATCATGATTGTATGCTAGATTACTTTTTTTTCCTGTAAGTTCTCTTATTCCTATCAAAATCCTTAGCAATACCCAATCTCTCAAAAATTAAACTAATTCAGATTCAAAATTGAATCTTTTATCCTATTGTTTCTTTTGGGCGTGCAATTGTTGTGCAGATTGATAATTATGCTGATGATTTAGACGTAGTGGAAAGGACATCGTAGCAAAAACTTTTACCATGGATTCCGCACATGATTCTAGATCCCCCAGCGTTAACATTTATCATTAGTTATTAAAAATAACACAGCTGTTCCATAAGAAAGTGCAAAACGAACAGCTATTTTTTATGAGATTCCTTATACACCTTTTAATTTTGCTTCCGCTTGGGGCCTTGAATAGCGGTCACTGTTATTCTTCAAAAGCAACCAGTGAAGGACGGACAATGTTTGTTATAGCTCATGAAAGCAATAATTAACCTAGATTATCTACGTACCGCATACCACCCTTTATTTCCTTTATTAAAGGAAGTTCTTCAAATAGTCTAAAGTGACCATGCAAAGGTCAATTTCATATCAAACTTATAAAAACCGGCCAAGTGTGAGTCGCACTAAAAAGGTTTCGTCCACCGAATATGTAAGACTAGCTATACAGCAATTATGCCACGGGAACCGTACATTTTTTCATGTTAAAAAATATCCTGTGCTATTCAATATTACAATCTATATCAGTGCCAAATTTTATCTAGATCCCTTCAGAAAAGCGTGTAAAAAAAAGGAAAGCGTTTAAGCTTGAAAAACATTCATCCATACATCCATCCATCCATCCATTGCATCATTACAAACTTTCGCATTTAGGTGTATTATACTAGCAGGATATAGCTACACGAAAAGAAACACGTTTCTTGTATGGAGGGGTCTCTATACAAAGACTGTTTTTTTGTATAATATGTCAATAGAAGCAAGGGCATTGGCAGATTGCTATTCAACAAACGCGGAAGCGTCTTTACCAAAATAACATATATTCATAGTTACATACCATCGCGCATGTATATTCCAAGGGACCAAGCGAGGTGTATCTATGTATACCCACAGTTCGTTGGTATGTTTAGATCCCATGTAATAGGGGGGAGCGACCTTTAATTTTTAACTTTATTTTATTTTTATTATAACAGCTACTTATAGTAATACCCCCTTTTAAACAACAAGTGTCTACTTATTATGGTTTAGTTAGAAGATACACACCTATTATGGCAGGCGGGCGGATAGACAGCGGATTCTTGATAATAGGGTTCAGTTTTGCGCCAAAGGGGTACGGAACCCAAAATAATTAAATTGACCCTCACAGGACCAGGATGGCAAAAGACCATAACATTTCAATTACTGCCCACCTTCCTACTTAAAACATAAATACACCGGTTTATCAAAAGTAACGACTTGCTTGGAACGCACTGGGCGGGAAAGACGTGGCGGTTCACGACACCTGAGACTTGCGTTTATTTTAGCAGATAAATTATTGTACGAGTATCATTAATAAGGGTAGCTAGCTGGGTAGGATACTAATAGGTTAGCGGGTATCTTTTCGGTAAATGTGCCAACCCGCTCAAATAGCTCAATTAAATGTTGATGTCCTATCTCCAGCCTCCACTAATGATGCTGCAAGATTCACGAGCAGATCGCGCGCTGTTCAAAAAGAAAATTCGAGAAAAATCGTCGTCCTGCCTGCCGCTGTTAAAGTTCTCAGTGCGTTTGTATGATTAATAGTAAGATGGCGTGCAATGTCCTGATCGCGTGCATCCAGAAAAACACAGTGTTTATGTCCATTCTTACTCATAATAAGTATCGTTACGGTTTACCAAGCAAAAAGATAATAACATGTTATTTTTTCATAATAATTCCCGTGTCCAGTTGCCTTTGGCGCCAAAAAACTTGAGTTAGTGCTCCTTGCTGTGTCATGAGAACTAATTGCAGAGTTCAATGCACTCTTAGTCTATCTATACTAATATTATAAAGCTGAAGAGTTGGTTTATTTGTTTGAATACGCTAATCTCCGGAACTGCTGGTACGATTCTGAAAATTCTTTTGCTAATCAAATAAATATAAAATAATAGAAAATTACGTTATCCCTGTGTGCTGAAGGCTATATTTTGTTATCATCAAAAAATGTAAAAAAATGTGTCAAAAATTAGGGGTCCGTTGGAAAGGATACGGGAAAATTCCATACAAATATTTC
Organism: Caradrina clavipalpis; assembly: GCA_932526535.1. Lineage (NCBI taxonomy): Eukaryota > Metazoa > Arthropoda > Insecta > Lepidoptera > Noctuidae > Caradrina > Caradrina clavipalpis. The sequence continues at coordinate 15,311,610 of OW052101.1, read as the reverse complement.
TCGCGTGAAGTGAGCTTAAAGTGAGCGGTCATCCCATCTAATGCTAGGGATTGACAGTCACTTCACCTTAACTCTTAGGGCGATTTTTCCAAAATATTCCTGCTGAATTGCTATTAAGATTCACTATGAATTGTTTTAATTGTAGCATTGATAATATGGCAGCCATTGTTACAGTGACGGTTTCATAACCTTTTATATACCTAGGTACTAATTCTTATGTTGTAAATACATTTGCTATTTTCTTTTTAGCTGAGCCATCGACAATCACATCTATAAATAAGTTCAGTACTCGTTAAAAGTGCTGCGTCTACGCGCTAAATACCGTTCGGTAGATGCCTTTCAGTGTCAAGTATCTACAAATGTATGGTCAGCAATAAAACTCGATTACACATTTTTAAATCCTAATTATTGAGCACAAATTATGAAAGAAGGAAGAATGTAAAAACTTAGGTAAATTAAATACTTAGCCATTACCTGAAATGTTGAGACGCAGCGCATTGTATTATTTAAAAGTGTCTATTTAAATAGTATTTAGAAGTTTTACTCCTCCGCTAAACTTTTCTGATTATTTTCGTTGCGGGATCCAAGACAGTTGAATCGTTTCTCCGGGACTCGTCAAGCATCATTGCCCCAGCGCCTTTCTCTGTTAATTATTATGACTTTTAGGATGTAGACTTGGTCGGGAAAAGCGTGGCGGGCTTGTCCCATAAAAAAAAAGAAAAAATTACAGAACTAAACGACTTTGGTGCTGACTCTACCAACAAAGAAAGGTGTATGGTTCCATGGATTTTATTTGTGCTCTTAAGGTACTCAATAACTAATGGAGTTTGTAAAAGTAGTTGCGTTCTTAGTTATTTTTACTCTTTTCTTATGGAGGGTAACCAGTCCAACCTCACGCCTCAGAAATAGATACCTCACAAAAAACGGAGCTAAATGCAAAACGGATGTCGGTATGATTAAATACCTCTCGTTATCTCCTGTAGATGTTACCGACGAGTAGGTAATAACAAGTGGTTTAGAAATGGTTTCTCCAGTATAATAATGTTCTTCCTCTCCGCGATTGAACTAACTAGATTATTGTAATTTTGCCTTCACTGAAAATGAAATTTATGTAAACAGCAAAAAATAAGGAATCCCAAGTAAATGCATGATGGCAGAGCCATAGATACCTCCTTTTTAGACTTATTGCATCTACTAGCACTTTCCCAGCGACTTAGTCCTCGTTGATTTCGATCATTCACAATTTTCATCCCCTATTTCATTTACCTTTTTAGTGGTAGCATTTTGGAAAATTTTGGCGTGTTTGATGCAAATTTTTAACCGGAGACCAAAACCATAATGTTCATGTAAATCAAAGGAATTTAGAAAAAATAATATAAACTTATAAATTTCATAGCGGTCGACTTAAAAGGATACCTCTCCTAAAAGTATTGTTTAGAAGAAAGATTGTATTGTGAATAATTGTGATAAAATTGGACGAATTAACGTGATTAAGAAGTGGGTTCAATAGACAAAAATCATGTCAAAGTGAGTGAGATTGATGTTCTTTAAATGATTTTGTCCCGACATCATAAGATTTGATCTCGAGTCATAGTTCATTGTCTGGGATCATCTAGTGATCTAGTCATTCAATTTAAGTGGTCAACTAAACAAAGTCGTAAAGCGGTCAATTATTCTTATATTGTTATAATTAAAAGGTTATTTACTATACCTAGTCACAATGCAGTGTTTATTTTGCACTGATGCGCAAAATAATGGAACTGCATCTATCAGTTTTTTTTATAAAAACACATTAAAAAAGGTGTACTAAATAAATTAATCTAATTTTTTTTGTTAGTAGCGGGCAAAAGCTATTTCTGAATTTTTGAAAATTTTGTGTTTTTTTTGATACCCCTAAACAACGTGTCGTTGTCTGTTAAAGTGAGCTAAAAGTCAATTGTCAGATTCTGTATTTTAGATAAAAAAAATATAATAATTAACTTTGAATAGGTGTACTTCATCAAAATTCACCGTGGGAGATTTTTGCAGGACAGCACTTTGTACTGACAGAGCTTTACTTAACTTAAGGAAAGGTAACTCCGAAAAATAATGCCGAGCCACCGGCATTAGCCGTCTCCGGGCCAATGACCGCTGCCAATCAAGTTTGCCATACTCCCTGCCTGAGTGCCAGATTGCTTGCTACTTGTGCAGTTCAAAAATCGAAAGTGACGTAGGCATTTTAAATGTTGCCATTTATTTATTTTTATTTATTTATTTTGAATTTTTAAAATAACGATGGCTATTTGTTGCTTTATGGTTATTTTTTTATGTTATATTATTAAGCTTTATACTGTCAGCCTTGAAATTAGTTGAAAACGTTGAGGAAAATGTATGCGAAAATGTCTTTTTTTATCGCTTTGTTCCCATGTTATTGTTACAATTTCATTTAGCTCTACTGTATGATTGATAATATACATAATTATTATTAAAATATATTAGTAGCCAAGGCATGTGTTGACTGAGACCGCTAAATTAACGAAATATTCAATGCGAAATTACAGCAAGATAAATAAAAGAAAACATTGATTTTCTCGTTGTTGACGGGCTAAATTAAATACAATGACAGATTGTCAGACTCATTTCAAACGATTTGATTGTTTGTTATTTGTTTTATTATCATGGGTTTGACAATCCATCAGCTACCTATAATTATTGCACCTTTTTCTCTGTTTGTCTGGGTCTTCAAATTTAAATTTAAATTATTTATTTTGCAGAAGGTTATCTCACACCTAGCCTATCAAGTACTTACCATAAACAAGTTATGTTATAAAAACAGGAATTGCAAGTGTTACACACATCTTTACACGCCTAGCGAGTGATATTTGCGAAATATGAAAATAAAATTAAACACAATGTTTTGTCATAAATCTTATAAAACTACGTAGGTAAAGTGATCTAGATAGATAGATAGATACATACATATCATCACATCACGCTAGTATTCCGAAGTGTACCAATACCAATGTTCACCTCTACAAATCCTAACTCCAAGCTACTACTGAGAATTTCATAGAAAAACCCAATAACACTTTTTGACCACTAGGCTAACGAGGCAGTTAAATACTGTACTCACTATTTCAATGGCTTGGGGTGACCTGCCTCATTTCATCGTTGCTAGTAATTGACAGTTCACCTAAAAAGCTCACTTCACATTCACTTCTACTGAATAGTAAGAATTTTAAAAACATAATACTGACTAATTAATTACCTGAAATTAGTCTCCCGAAATACGCCAATAAAAAGCACTTATGTAGCATTTATGTAGCTCCAAAACGTTGTGTCCTCACATAATATCAGTCCTTATGTATAATAACAGTTCATCAAAACAAGTCATCTTGAATATTTTTGACCAATAAAGCTTCCTTCACATAAGGCCATCAACCCGCAAATTGAAAAAAGAAGGCCAAATTGTTTTGATGAGTATCTCGTACCATAAAATGACCAATTACTGAAGGGTAGTAATTTGAAAGGACCAGAAGAACATAAAAAACTGCCCAAGTGAGAGACGGACTCGCGCACAAAGGGTTCCGTACCATTACCATCTATAAAAAGGACAAAAAAATCATGTTTGTTGTATGAGGGCCCATACAACTTTGTTTTTTAGTATTTGATGTTATAGCGGCAACAGAAATACCTACATCATCTGTGAAAATTTCAACTATCTAACTATTACGGTTCATGAGATACAGCCTGGAGACATACGGACAGGCAGACAGACGGACGGACAGCGGAGTTTCAGTAAAAGGGTCCCGTTTTACCCTTAACGGAACCCTAAAACCCGGAGCCATGTTTGTCGGTACGAATTCCGAGAATTAGAGACATTGAGCTCGGGACTTTAATCAATGTGCATGTGTTATTGATCATACCATGCGCTGACGCACATTGCTGGGGCGATAAAGGATTCTGGGTTTTTTGAGATTTCGTTTTTCCCGTAATTTGCATGGTTTTGCAGTATCTTTTACGGATACAGGGAAATGTTTTGGTTTCGTTGCTGTGTGGAGAATTGATGATTTTTCTGAATTTTTGGAGGGCGAAAGAAGTTGTGCATATGAATAACTTTTATTATAAGACGCCCTAGAAAGCACGCCTAGGCAGTGGGGACGCCCTAGAAAGACCTACCCTCTGACGTTGTTGGTAAGGTTCTTTATAAAGGTCGGGTGCACAGTCAGTTCATACATCTGGATCATACAAGCACGCCGGTTACGAGTAGGTCGTAATCGGGCGTGCTTGTATGATCCAGATGTATGAACGTGGACGAGGCGAAAGGATTATGTAAGGATAGTAGCCGGTTCTGTTCTGTGGTTTTTGACGGGTCCATTGGAAAAAGGCATGAGTTATGTATGTATGAGAAAAAGTTAAACTTATATTATTTTAACCATGTTTTTTTTTCCTATGGGAAACCATCAGCAAAATCAAAATGGTGAAGTGCATATTTTCAGGAAACAGCAGATTTTTAGGCGTATTTCTGAGTTGATATCAAAGTTCACCTGTAATCTCGGTAGTAGTTAAATAAAAATTCATTATTCATTAAGTAGACTTTTTTGCTAGCTGGCGTCTTATTCAATTATGTTTGTCAAAGTAAGGTACTTATACTAGTCGTTATGTACATAACCTCTAGCGAGTGAAGCAAAAAACACGTCAAGAAAAATAATAACCATTCTAATTCGTCTCAAAAGTACTGTAATGTTGACTTAATTACCATACTTAAACATTCATAGCTCCTTACTTGGTTTGTATTTTTCTAGCTAGCAAAAATGCCAGCAAGTGTACCGTTAGTAGTCCTCTTTAAAGGCAGGTAGGTACACTTGTTAAATATTACTACAAACATTATATAAGACGAGGATTGTTAGCTGTATTTCACATCTTTACTAACAACAATACAGTTGTGGCCAGTGCCAATGGGTAACGGTTTAGTTGGTGTCCATGTAAGGCCAATATTGGCCGTAAAAGGGTCCATACAGGGGTACAAGTTCACGAGACGACTCCCGGCCACCGTAGACGCGGGTCTGTGGACGGTGAGCAATGGGTAGCTCACCGTCCGTACGTTCACTAGCGACAGACCGTGTCGACGGCGCGTTCGTGTTCCACGCGCGCCTCAAAGAGATGTCAGCAAAATTGGATGGGGCCACTGAGGGCCGATGCCTGCCGGGGCTGCGGGTTGTTCGAAAGAGATACCGCGCCCCCGGAACGCAAAGGGCACATGAAGGAACATAGACGGGTTTTAGTCAGTAAAAGTCTGACACTCCCTCCCGCCCCGCTCAAGGCGGGGGAAGTTATTTGATGATTTCCCGTCTATAAAAAAAAAAAGGGGGGTACAAGTTAATTGCCAATACATCAGCGACTTCTCACGAAGACGGTCTTTTTGGCGTGACCGATTATTAAGTGGTAGTTTGTGTGAATTGGTAAACGCTCCCTCACTATTCCGGAAAAATTGTGCGGGAAACGTTTTTTCAAGTCAAACGGTATCTGATATAAACACACAAGTCCAAAATGAACTGCCTCGTTAACCTAGTGGTCCTAACCGCGACTGCTACGCTAGAGGTCTTGGGTTAAATTACCAGGTTGAGCAAAGTGTTATTTAGTTTTTCTTAGAAAATCTCAGTAGCAGCTTGAAGTTAGGATTTGTGCCCGGTTAATGGCAATAGGCTTATCCTCTATTACATGGGACTTAAAACATACCGGCGGACTGTGGGTGTACATTGGTACACCTCTGCCTAATCCTTCAGGGAATACAGGCGTGACGGTATGTAAAAGACGTTGGAAAAATTTAAATCTAGTCTCAAATTTTCCCTATCTCGAAAGCCTCTGCATTGGCAAGCACGTGTAGGAATTGATGAAATACCTACTTAGTAGCAGACGCGTGATCGAGTCAATGAGCTCCAAATAATTAATTCACGATCAGACTGCTTTTTCTGTCATTGCAAAAAGTGTCGATAAAAACTCGGCAGTAGGTACTGTTGACAATCTATTTGCATTCGCTTAACAGTATTTTTAAATTTATCCTTTACCAAGCGGCTTTGATTGTGCAAATAGTTTGCAGGTACACGGCGGATAAAAAAAACTTTATAATCAAGGAAAAGACTCATAATAAAACAATAAAAATCAAATTGTGACTTTATCGAATTAACAGAGAATAAAAACAGCAATGCAGCACAAGGAAAAGATCATTAAACCATTGAAAAAATCATCATTATTCGCCATTAATTAGCACCTGTATCGGCTGTGTTTATTTACTTGCTAGCATATACGCGTAGTTTTTATGTTTAATTAGTCTGAAAATTCGCTATTTACCTATGTGAATTTTTGACTGGAACTTTGTATATTAGTCCCATAACGTTACACTTACCTACGACACGATCGGTGCAGTGGCTGAGCAATTAGCTGCAGCGTTGCTTGAGACGGGTTCGATTTCTGCACTCAGCAAATATTTGTAGGTAGAGTCTTCAGATAGTTGTTCCGGGTTTGGTTGTTTGTGTATCTTCAGTTTTATGTTTGTAAACGCACCCAGTATAACATGAGAAATTCCTAAAGTACCTATAGGTTGGATTACCTATGTGGTATTTTTTTTTTTAATGGTAGCCCCAACGTACAGGTAACTAGATTGAGTTACAAAGTAATAGCAACCAATCGCAGTAACTCCAGTAAAGAGACTTGTAAATCTTGCTTTAGGATTATCGTTCTCTCCTCGTCACCTGATTTTATGAGCCACACCTAAAGGCTCAAACAGGTTCCTTGTCTGAAGGAGTTTCTCTGCAAATACGCCCACAGTAAGCAAAGTATCGTTGGACACGCCGATCAGGTGTCTGTGCCTTGAGTATGCGATAATGGAGATAACTACAGTCTCGTGAGAATATTTGAATATATTGAGAACCCCTCGAGATCAGTCAGACAAATTACCATAAGTTTATACTAACTAATAACCTAATCGTCGAGATGGTTCGCAAAGGTGAAGGAAAACATCGTGAGGAAACCTGGACTTATAAAAATTACACATATCACAATGCCTGTATCCCCAGAAGGGTTAGGCAACGGTGTACTAATGTACACCCATAGTTCGCCGGTATGTTTCGGTACCATGTAACAGGGAGCGAGCCACAAATAATAACTCTGAAAAAAGTCACTGACATAAGTCTCAAATCGCCAATCCGCCTTAAGCAGGCGTGGTGATCAATGCTCGGGCCTTCTCTATATAGGAAGAGGTCTTTACCCTGCAGTGGGGTAATAAAAGGGTAGTATTATTTATAATTAAAATATAAGTCGGTAAATATTTATTAAATTATTTATTTGATTCGTTCAAATGAGTCAACTGGGGAGATAAGCAGCAAGAGCGAAGTCCCTAGTTAATTGATTTAACTTTATCGATAATGGCCGAGCAATTTGCTAGATAAGTCAGCGATGCGCGTCTAGATCAAATGTCTCGTGTTTAATAGAAAACAAATCAATAATTTGTTCTGGCTACTTTATGTAGCGGTCGCACAATGTCAAATATTTTACACTCAATGACTGGAGTGTCAGGTTTTTGTATTGCGCTTGCGCTTTTGAAATTGTCTTTGTTTATTGTGGTATAATAAGTATATACATAATTAGCTATGCTCGCAATTTCGCTCATGTGAACTTAATAGCAACGGACATACATGTATTGAGTAGTTTTTCATTACAATTCTGTCAAGTAAACTTAGTTGTCTATAAAACAATCCCGTGGTAAATTGAGGAAGAAAACAAATACATACTTATACATTTTTTTTAAATAATAATAATTTATTTATTTGACACAAATGCAGGTAATATTTAATTCAGGGATAATGGGCGCTTTCTAGATTTCTTAAAATTAAATAAGTCTGAATTATATAAAGACAATGGTATCTGTATTTTAGACATCAGCTCTTCCTTATAATGTCAATGTCCGACTAAGCTTGTAAATACACAAGCTTAGGCGGACAAATCATATATTATAGATGATCAAACGAACTTCAGTGAAGTTCGATCACTATACTACGCACGCGTACTAGGGACGCGTATAGAGTATCTAAATCGAGTAAATTCTCTCTGAAATTGTGCAAAGTTGCCTGTAAACTAAAGGATACTACATTGTAGTTATACTAATATATTCGAATGAAGCGATGAAATACCAATATCACAGTAGAGCGGTAACCTCAATTAAAATACACAAAAGGGTGAGTTTAAACCTCTCGCGCAGTAGAATGTGGGGTGTATGAGAGCGATAAAATACAACAATGTATTTAGCTTCCAGTCAACAGCCTGACTGACCAGACCAGTAGGGAATCTTCATGGAAAATATAAATAGAATCTATTTAGTAGTAATAGCGTGATGCTTCAATATTTATTATAAGGTTATATAAGGTTACAAAGTTTGGTAATGACCCTAGCCCATGCCCTTATTCGATTTCATCCATACTTCCAGGGACATCCTGTTTCCAGTACCTACTTTAGTACAAATTCAATTATTTGTGTAAACATTTTTAATGACTTTTAATAAGGATATACCATCACGCCTGTATTCCCCGAAGGGTTGGGCAGAGGTGTACTAATATACACCCACAGTTCCTTGGTTCCGTGTGAAAGGGCGAGCCTATTGCCATTAACCGGGCACAAATCCTAATGCCGAGCTGTTACTGAGAATTTCAATGAAAAACCCAATAACGCTGCGCGACCTGGGAATCGAACTCAATACCTCTAGCGTAGCAGTAAAAAATTCAAACACCAAAGGTGTGAATTGTTTAGAATTATAAGCGATTTTCTAAAATGTATTTGATTGTCATTGACATAAAAACTGACTATAAGAATCTTTAATCTAAAGGCATAAAATATATATTTTACTACAATTTCCGCAATAAATTTACCTAACTAATGGTTGTAAATAGATAACCTACTTATAATAAAATGGTATTTTATGTACCGGAACTAATTTTGATGTAATTTAGAACCATTAAGATTTTTTGTCGATTAGTTTACTTATCTTTTGTATTGGAATTTTTGATTTAGTTATGTGATAGTTGAAAATATAAAGTTCATTATCGTATCACAAGTAACGTACTTTGTAGCAAAAAATCGTTATGCCGCAGGTGTTAAACTCATACCTAGGTTCAGGTATAGACATGATGATGTGGTCATGTGGCACCAGAGACGTTATATAAATACCATCTTTATAATATAGTCTTTAAATCAATCACCACAGCCCATAGCTGTGTATATTTATTAGGAGTAGATAACCATGCACTTTTAAACTACGCACTAGATTTCAATGCGGTTTTCATCATTGGATAGAATGATTCTAGAGGAAGGGTATAAAAAATCACGCTAAGATCGACGGGAGCGGAGCAGTAACCAAAGACGTAACTAAACGCGGGTGACACGTCGGGGTATATATCTAGTGAATTATAATCAACAACCAATCACAGTGAACGCGCGCTTGACAATTTGTCACACTAAGTTTGAGTAGAATTTTGTTCGAGAACAAAACGAGACCAAACACGGACAAAACAAAACGAGAACGGGGGTATATTGCCTCCTCACCAGAAGCGTAGCGTGGCTTGGCGGGGCCCCGTATAAACATTGGTTTGGGGGCCCTTAGGAAGGTAAAGATTTCTCACAATAAAAAAAAAATGCATAAAATTAAAAGAAATATTTTTTAAATCATAATTATATAAGTAATCGTATCTTTCACTTTTTCCAAAAAAAAAAAACAAATTAAATAGGTATATCTACACCCTCCTTACCTTTTTTCAGCAAACTGATTTATTCAATTATTTAGACCTGATGATGACTTTAGTTTTCTAAAGTTACTGCCTCTATGGATAATAACCGCGATAACCGATGTAGGGTGTTGCCAACCTTTGAACGCACGCTTTGCGCGGGCAAAAAAGAATTGCTTGTTTTGACTTTTGTCATTTGTGAAATAACAAAAAATTTGGGAAGTTTTTATTAATTTTTGCTTACGCACATTGGGGGCCCCCGTAGCCCTGGGGCCCCGTATAATTGATACGGCAGATACGGCGGTAGCTACGCCCCTGCTCCTCACACTCTTTGGCCACCATAGAAAGTACCATTGCATACTATAGAAAATGTGTAAACATTTTCGGATCCACTTTACGTCGGCCACTAGTTGCCCAGTGTGCAGCTACAGCAGTGGCTCAGTGTGCAGCAACACTTATGCTGTAACAGAATCCCTCCTATATTTTTCCAAGAGTAAAAGCCCTACGTGTTAAGAGCGAAACGTGGTAAACTATCTACTTAGCAGTGTTAATGGCCGCTGAGTCAGCAGCCTCCCATTACTGCGGTAATTTTAGCTCAAATGGCTTTACAGAACACGGCGCGGAAGCTTTCGTAGATATCTTTGGTCGAAGTACCATCGCCTTCTGTATCTTATTTACCTTTTCAAGGAGATACACGCATACTCCTGCTTATAATGTGTTACTGTATACTGTGTGTTTACTACATTAGTATAATATTAAGGAACACATTATTAGTTATGCAAGTGAATTGGTATTTACTAAAGTGGAAATTATATGTGTTCTTTTTCCTCCACAGTTTTTTTCTGATTAATTTGGTTGCGGGATCCAAGACAGTTGAATCGTTTCTCCGGGATTCGTTGTGCTACATTGCCTCGGCTCTCGGATTTTCTGAGGTTCACCACTAGTGATTTTGGCTATAAGTAAAGATTTCCCGTGGGTACAAACAGGGTAGCAAGCGTGTTAAAAAAATATTACAAGAATATGGTGAATTTGAGATTGATTCTGGGTAATCGTACTTAGTCACTATATACATATATCTGTATACTTGATACGTGTTTAAAACTTGATTAGTGACCGATTAGTGCACTTAAAGTGTAACAAGTGCTCTAACCAAACACTCAACGGCACTTACAACACTCATTAGCTTCAATGACACTTGAAATAAGTCATCAACGAAGTGATTTTCTTCCTTCCAGATGTTCAGGGCCTGGTTTACTGTGTCCGGACATAGACACCTACCAAATAAAAAATGGAACTGATATTCAAAGATAATTTCAGTATACATTATTTCCATTCATTTCATCTGATGGGTAGGTTAGCAGTAACTTATGTCACCAACTCCTGGTGGTGAAACAGCACATTTATGTTTTAAAACACCTTTGTTTAAGGAAGAACTGTTAAGTACATTTTCTTCCAAATACTCAAACGACACTTAATTTGAAGACGTAATCCGAATTCCCCGGGCCAGTATGAGACGCCACAGTGTTTGAGATTTTGGTTGTAATAAACCTGCAAATTCAAATAGCTCCTATCCTGATTTCTAAGCCCAACCAGACACGCGATTCCTCAAACTATGTCAAGAGGAGTATTCCGTCATCCAAGGACTGTAATCGGGAAGTAAAGACGTCCAGGTCCGTTTTGTTCTGCTAAGATTGACATATCCTCGCGTGCGTGTCTCAATTACAGTGCAGGGGTCCAAATGGGTGCTTCCTCTCGTTGCGTTGTTCTTTCATTGTCGTCAAATTGGCACCGACAGCTTAAGTAGACATGTTGACGTGACCGTCATTTGACATGCAGATTTTTGATGAGGTCAGAGAATTTTTTTATTGGATGAAGTCATCATCATCTTATCAGCCGCAGGACGTCCACTGCTGGACATAGGCCTCCCCAATAGATTTCCAAAAGCACCCCAAATAATAAAAATAATAAGCACAGCCAATTATTGTGCTACTGATGAGCAAATGCCTTTTCTCATTCAGAGAAGGCACGAGCACTAATCACCACATTTGCCCAAGATGAATTAATTATAAACACAAGTTATCGACAATGTTTGCCGTCACCGATGTCAGCGTTGGCGAAGATAACTTATAAAGTACTAAATCTATTGAAAAATAAACATTGGCAGTTGCTCGGATTTGAACTCACACCCTCATGTATAAGAGGCGGGTGTCTTAACCATCACGACTTTCACTAAAACACCCTGGCATTCTCTAGTTGACTATTTGCCTACAGTTCGTTCCAGGAGTGGTTATTATAATTCCTGAATTACTTAATGTTTCTCCGGTAATGATGTCATACTATCACTGTTTTTCGGTATTTTTTCTGCAATTACAAAAATGTCATTGGCTTTTCGAATGCTGACGTCATCACCAATCCTAATACTTGCTTTGTCATCTGCGAATCAAGTGCTTTGTATATTTAACTTTGTAAGGTGGAGTTAAGGTTGAGTACCTCGTAACTTTCGTGCACTTCTGTCAGGTTGGTTTACTTGAAGATGTTGGTACTTTATACTTTCACATTATCAAGTCTAGCCGTGTTGTATGTCTTTGCTTGTACTTTGCTTTTACGATATCTTGTGCAAATAAGGTGTGTCTTAAGTACCGTCTAGTACTTGACAGGTTTCTAAGGATGTAAATTAGATAGCAACGATTACTGCACTTTATCATGAAACTTAGTGTACTCTAGTTTTAGGCTAATTAGATTATTTTTTGTTGTGGTTATTCTTAGTGTGCCCTATGTCATAAGTTGTGATCTCTTACTCAGAATGACATCAAGTCCTTAACCCTTGTTAAAATCTTTATTCGCCTGCTCTTGTATAAATTGATCACGGTTTGAGCATTAGAGAGGAAGGTAACCGAAATAATTCACCGATTTTATTACGAGATGTCCAACTAATTCTGCTTTCTGTGAGACATTTGTATTCAGTTGATACCTTGTTCCCAAATATTTCACACGGAATGTTTCTCTTCGTTTAGCTGACTAAACTGTGCATTGCACTTGGTATGCTGTGTGGTCCATCTCAGGACCTGATCCCACGTTTCAAGACATTGCATTGTTTATGTTGCATTTTTAAACTCTCACGTCGTCTTTTTGGTTGTCCGGCTGTGCTCAGCATGTGGATACGAAAGGTCATGAAGACCTCACTGTTTTTACCCGACTGCGACAGAAGGAGGGTTATGTTTTTCGAGGGTATGTTTGTATGTATGTATGTATGTTTGTATGTATAATTGTTTGGCACGCTCTGCAGGCTGAACGGCTCGATGGATTTTAGCTTGAGAGGTGTCGTTAGATTCGTATTTACTGTGAGAGTGACACTGGGTATATAAAAAAAAACAGAATGGCGGATTTTTGGCGCCAAATTCAAATGTTTGGCTCGCTCTGCAGGCTGAACGGCTCGATGGATTTTAGCTTGAGAGGTGTCGGTAGATTCGTATTTACTGTAAGAGTGATACTGGGTATATTAATTTCATTTTTAAAACACAAAAAAATAAAAAAAATAAACGGTAATTTAAAAAACTAAAAAACCCGACTGCTATTCTTTAAAAATCCCTAAAACAAGATAAATTGTAGCAGTCGGGACCCATTCGGGATCATCTGCAATGTAATATAGGTATGTGCTCTCAATTCACTAATCCTCCATTTCTAGAATGGGTCCCGACTGCTACAATTTATCTTGTTTTAGGGATTTTTATTTTTTGTCATAAATGCTACCACTGGAGGATATAAAGATAATACTAGTTCTTTATACTTTATACCTAAACTGAAATGTCTTGGCTTATTAATTAAGACAGAGCCTAAACTACTAAAGCTGGAAATAAATCATTTAGTGATTAGTTTTTTTTTATGACACAGCAAACAAAGATTTTTGGCAATTGTAGGCCCTTTTTTTATAGATGGGAAATCATCAAATAACTTCCCCCGCCCTGGGCGGGACGGGAGGGAGTCTCATACTTTTGCTGACTAAAACCGATCTTTGTTCCTTTATGTGCCCTTTGCGTTCCGGAGGTACGGTATCTCTTTCGAACAACCCGCAGCCCCGGCAGAATTCTAGCCCTAAGAGGGTAAAATAGGAGATGGAAGTTTGTATATCCGAAATCTACAAGGATGAAGTCGTTGGTATAATGATTGTTTTACATAATATCTGCGCATAGACAGGCTGTGTATCGAATAAGTCCAAGGTAGCAATTGACGTGAGTAACTGCCAACGTATCGTATGAAATACACTCAGCGGCACGGAATGTGGCCCAAACTTAAAGAAACCGATAATAAGTGATTTTGATATCGCACATGAGAATTTCGAATGGTAGATTGTTAGGGCATTTGTTTCTGTTAATTTAAGAAAGCGAGCACAAAAAAAAGTTAATTTGTTTAATTTCTGTGACCCTTAACGTTAGTTCGTTACCGGAACGCACTAAACATGGGCGAGTTAAAACTCGATATTCAAATGGTCGTGCATTTAATCTTTATTGTTTTATTTTTTAATTAATCTGTAGTCATTTATGCATCCAGAATTGGATCACAGTGCCTCTAACTTCAGCTCAAGTTGCTCAGGCTGTGTTGCTTCGAAGTAAGGGGCAAACGCAGCTAGAGATTGCCGAAACTTTAAATGTACCTTTTCCAACTCTCAGGTACGCCTTAACAAGGTACGACCAGACTGGCCTTTACACAAGGAGACCAGAAAGTGGTGGTATTAGGTGGACATCAGCGCGAGATGACCGATTCATCGCTCTTGTAATTTTGAGAAATCGGTTTCTTATTGAGGTTTAAATACAGCAGCGGCCACAAACGGCAAGTGGGATCAACGTAAGTGAGCGAACAATAAGAAGAAGAATGGAGAAACGGGATCTGCGTGCTCGAAGACCAATTCGAGGTTCAGAGCTGCCCAGGCACCATCGCGTAGCTCAACTTTGGTTCGATCGCGAACACGTAAATTGGACTCACGAGCAATGCAGTAAAGTTCTGGGGACCGATGAATGCTAAGTGGCCTTAAGAGGTCCAGATGGCCACGAACGTGGATAGAGAAGGCATAGAGAGAGGTTTCTGCCTATCACTACCAGGGAAATCGTCAGTTTTCATGGTGGATTTGTTATGATTTTCGGAGGAATCTGTTCAGACGCACGCACAGAGTTGGTAGCAGTTGCAGGTCGTCTAACGGCAGTGGAATACATTGAAGAGATCTTCCAAGAACATGTTAAACCATTCGTGGGATTCATCGATGGTAAGATTTCATCTTAATGCAAGATAATGTCCGACCTCACACAGTTCGTTGCGTGGATTATTAACTATTGGAGGCGAGAATTACAACATTGGAGTGGCTGGCACGAAGCGCAGCCATGAATCCGAGAGAACATGCCTAGGACATGCTTTAAAGACACATCCGATCCAATTCCAACCCTCCAGAGACTATCAGTCAGATGAAACCCGTTCAGTTGGCCGCCTGAGAAGAAATACCCTATGTGGACATTAAAAACATAATCCACAGCATGCCTGATCACATGCATGGGGTCATCATAGCCAGAGGTGCAAATACCCGCTATTAATTTTAAGTACCATACCGTTATTTTGTAAATTTCATTCATAAACATTGTTTTTAAACTTGAACTTAAAGTCGTTTTTGGTAATTTTGTTAAATATTAAATGTTAACCCTTTTTTTTGTTAATCAATCATTCGCATTAAGGATGCGAATAAACATTTAAGATATATAACAAAAAAAAATGCTGTTTTGAGTTTAATTTTGATGATAAGCTACATAACACGCTTGGGCCACATTCCATGCCGCTGAGTGTATATTAATCAAGAAGTATGTGCAGAATACTACGATTTGTATTAGCGCCGAATTTTGCACGTAACATTATGAACTTATCAATTGATAAGATAAGACAGTCAAGGATGCGAGTGATTACGAATCGATCGACTCTGGCTGGCTAATAGAAAACGAAAGGTTTGACTGTTAGACAACTGTTGTAGTGTTAGTTATTGTTAAATTGGCATATTTCTAAGATGATGGATGATTGTTTATTAGTTCTTCACTGTAAGGTAGCCCTGCAAAATCGTGTGAAACAAAATCAGCGGCAATCAATGATTGTTTGGCTTTGGAATGAATATGATTTACCCAATAGGAACTAATAAAAAGACAATACTAGTTCATTCTATGAAAGATATGTATGTAGGTAAATATATGCACGTATTATGTACCATGTATGATCCTACTTTATGACTGTGTTCCTAGTAGATTGAAACAGATTTTGTTGAAACTACACAAACAAATGACGATCCGGCGCCAAGATGTCCAGATGCTGTTGTTTCAGACATCTTGGAGTAAAAAATTGTAGCCCAAAATCAGTTGTCATCACCCACTGACTTGGTGATGACAGTTCATTCAAACTAGCACTGCACGTGCAGACTATAGAATGAGATTGAGCGCGATTTCAGAATGTAGATCGTTTACAATTGATTGCTAACACTGATCTACCTAATAACTTTAATTGTTACGATCGCACCATAACATCAAAGTCATTAGGAAACACATTAAAATAAAGAAAGTTGTCAAATAAAACAAAAAATTAAGCAATTTAAACGATGGCATACATAGATAATAATAGTGATAGGGGCAAAAACAACGTTGTAACTGATCATAGTGTAGAGATTCTAGATTTTTTGAACTCTTGTAAAGTAGTAGGTACTTAAGATAACAGAGAGGAGGGCACAGCTGTCGGTAAATATGATATCGGAGATAAAGAACTGTTACAATAGCTTCACTATCTAAAAATAGGAAGTGATTGCTTAAAGAGTGACGTATGACTGATAAGGGTGACGTATTTGATACGTGTCTAGTATAGAGGACTAGAAAAGCTTAATAAAGGGTAAATAGAACAATCGACAGTATAGAAACAAGAATATTGTTTGAAAGATTTAATGGCAAAAACAAATAAGTACTAACTTTAGTTGAAATGGTTTTTGTATTTATTGAATTATTTGTAGCAGATATTGAAATAGCTAAGAATAATGTGGAAGCTTCTATTATAAGCAATGTCGTGTCCTCGGAACTGCATAATACACAATTTATGTACTTGAAAGACAAGGATGACACCGGGGTTGGGGCTGCTTTGCATCCGACGTCCTCGTATACAAGTATCATCTAACACTGGCTCTTTCAATATGCCCCCATGGAAACTGGTACTCTGTATTGTGTGCATACAAGCCAATTTCTTTTATTCAAAGCCCCCATCATTTTAATTCGGCGAGACGAGTGATTCTCAAATAAGGTCATTGGAGGACAATGCTCGTAATTTCTCAGCCTCAAATCAGGTCGCATCTGTTTGCAGAATCGCGTCATTCAGTAAACGATTTTATTGGATATAAAACAGTTTTTATTAAGTAAATTGATGGATAGTGTACCGTTTTGTTAGTTTAAGAGGTCGTTTAACCGTTTCGACAATTGTTAAGTGTTCACCGATAGGATTCGATTGTGATTTTATTTTGGTATCAACAATGTTATTATTGATTTTAAAGTGATCTGGCAATGAAAATATATATAATTTATGTTGGACATTGACACGTTATTTATTTTATTGCTAATAAACTAGCATCAAACACTGTCTGCCAGCAGTAAGTGCTTTCGTAATGGTTGTTTTTCGTTTGTTTCGTATAGTTAAGATATGTAATTACCTGTTTCTTGTGTTTTAAGTTGACTGGTCATTTTCCGCATATGTAAATATGACGGATACAGGAACATCGACACGAAAACTTTTGCCATAGATTCAGTGCTACCTAGAACATCTGTCTTTAGCACATAATTCTAGATCCTTAGGGACGTAATTTTCTTTAATTATAAAAATCTAGAACTGCTGTTGCATGGCATAAGTGCAACATCTAAGCGGGCAAAATGTATTACTCTGGGTGGTCTAGAATCGTGTAGAGAATAAGTATTAAAAATATTCCGTGTATACAACCGATTACCATAAGCTTATTTCATCCGATATTTCCGTGCAAACGAACCTAATCAAATATACATTGGCTGCGTCCTTCGCATTCTAGGCACAGACGCAGATAGGTCTCAACATGTATAGCCTAAGATATAGGGCATCAGGACCGGTTGCCGGCCACCACGAGAAAGTACGCCAACTTCACTCGTTTTTATCTCAACAAGATTCTATTAGCAAAAACATCAAGTTGGATGATGAAGACGAGAGGTTTCTAATAAGATTAATGATGACTGTGTAAAAAGGTGTCGGGGTGAGATTACTGAGAAATTCTTATCATATCGATTTGTGAAATAGGCCATAATCTACACTTTTAAACTTTAAAAATAAGACACGAAAGCCGATAGCCGAGCGATATTGAATTGGTCGTTTGAGAGGTTGGGTGTTTGGTTCGCTGAGCGTAATTGTTCTTTTAATCGGATTGGATATTTGGCAGATATACAACATAATGTACTGTGAGATATTGGGGATTATATTTTTAGGGTTTTTTTAAAGAGCTTTACTTACTTT
Organism: Caradrina clavipalpis; assembly: GCA_932526535.1. NCBI lineage: Eukaryota > Metazoa > Arthropoda > Insecta > Lepidoptera > Noctuidae > Caradrina > Caradrina clavipalpis. The sequence continues at coordinate 15,293,326 of OW052101.1, read as the reverse complement.
TTTGACAATGATTACCGCTAAGATGATATTGTGGCAAGATTTTCAATATTTCCCTATTTTTAATATTTTCCTATTTGTACTATGATATCTTTTCCCGCTTCTCATTTAATGTATCTCAATCATCTTTTTCGGCTCAATGATCGTTAAGTTACATACATTACAGTTTAACTAATTATCACTATTTTTTTTTGTTAAGTTAAAGGAACTCGTTGATCTCGTGTCATCACAATCAAGGGTTCACTGTAGTAGTTCACGGAAGCTCACAGTCACAACACAATTAATAGGTCAACTGGATTAGGTACCACATCTAACGTGCCGAGTCTCCGAGAGTTCACTTATGGTCCAAGATAGCAGACTCACTAGACCTTCGTCACTTTAGCATGTCTAAAAAATTTGAGTATATGTGGAAGAATATGGAGTTAAGAAGGTATGAATAATTGAATATAAATAGCTGGCTTCAAAGCTGGGTCCGTTTCTTTCCTGGCAGAACTTTTAAACATTTGACCTTTAAAGTATCTGGCAAATTTTTTACGAAACGGGTGTGGCAATGATGTTTGTTGTTTTTTAATTATATCTTGAGGTTAACGGAGAAGGGAAGCTTCTAAAAAAAATAATGATCAGTTTGATTCTTCTTCTTTATCGTGTGGGCAGTAAGGTCTAACGACCCCACACACACCCTAGTGTCAGAGTTTCTAAACCGCCTCAAGGGCCTCTGACATGGTTACCGATGTCAGTGATGTCCAAGATACACTTAGAAAGTACATATGAATTAGGAAATGTGTTTAATTAAAATCAGGTGACGAACTTAAATGTAAGTGAGTATGTAAGGCGCCTGATACCTTAAAACTCGTCCAGCATTGAAACTAGTAAGTACGCTTACCTTCCTAACTAAATATTTGTCTGTCTTTCTCAAATTTCAGCCAGTAAAATGACTTATGTGTGGCGACACTGGGATCTCAGTCAATTAGCGATTGTCTTCGTTTATAGTTAATTTGCCGCTTGTATGACGTCGCGTCTATCTCGAACTATTAATGTAGAACCCGTCTCTTTCCGTTAGAGTATTACTTCACGAAAAAAGTCTTCTTCCCTATTAAGCTATTGTTTAGCTATTGTTTAACACACCACCAATGTCATTCTGACAATCCTACTACTATTATAAAGGCGAAAGTTTGTATGTATGTATGGATGTTTGTTACTCTTTCACGCTTAAACGGCTGAATGGATCTGGATGAAATTTGGCACAAAGATAGATTATAGTCTGGAATAACACATAGGCTACTTTGTATCCCGGGAAAATGTACGGTACCCGTAGGATAACACATCAACTGTGACGCGGACGAAGTCGCGGGCAGAAGCTAGTTTAAAATATTTATTACGTTAATAACATTGTCGAATAGAAGATGTTCTCAAACATAACGGGTGGAAGAGATAGGTATCGTAAGTAATTGTGAAAATGTATGGAACGGTAATTTTTTATTTTATTTTTTTAATAACTTTTTTAAAATGTTAGGTTTGGGTCCAGAACCATATTGAATCCAAAGTAAAAGGTTTCATTATGATATTCTTTACACCGCGTATAGGTGCTGCAAACAATAGATTTATTTATTTCCGTCAAAATCTATCGGATTGAAATAACAAAACCCCACACAAGATAATTAATGATAGTGAATACTGGAGTAATAGAGACTGGCTGCTATTCACCATAACGTTTGGCATTATTACCCGACTGCGCCAGAAGGAGGCTTATGTTTGCTTGTTTTCTATCGATTTTAAGTATATGCTTTTAATCCTACTTATTTATATTATTTGGCCTCATTACGTGGCCACGTTTATCGCGGTATCCGTGGCATTATATCCTCCAAGGTGCAGGTGTAGAGACACCTTTAGCCCTGCAGTAATTGGGCCATTATTTGGTCAGGAGCATCGCACTCGCATTGGATGACGGTGCATTTTTGCTCAAGGAGACACAAGATTTAAAAGAAGCAGCATTACCTAAACTCAAATATCTAGATATGAAAACAGTTAATATTCCCAAAGAAAGTGGGTGCCGTGACAAAGGCCGACAAAGATGTCCGTATTTACACACAATGCTAACATAAAAAGTAGTCGCGACGGATCTGTTCGTCCCCCGTTTGCTTGAGAGTTAAATTTTTGCTAAATTATGTTTTAGATTCATGTTATGTTATTCCATCTTCGTCGGTTTATGACAAAAAACGTTTGTGTGGTCTTCTTGGCTAAGAATAGATTCACACGTCATGGAAGGTAATTAACTAACAGCAAAATAGTTTTACTGCCTATTATGATTATGAATTCTTACTTAAATTTGTGTTTGCTTTAATGTAATATTTGTACGTCGTTGAGGGCAACGCATAGTGATTGTGATTCATATTTATAATTCTAATAGCTTAGATTATAAAACAAATTTTGTTTTATAATCTAAGTCTAATAGGTTCTGCCTGCGATTTTGCCAGTGTATTATCCCACGGGAACCGTAAATTTTTCCGGGATTATAATCTATCTCAGTGCCTTTCATCCAGATCCGTTGAGCCTTATTGGCATAATTCCGTTTTCATAATTCAAAACTACACTAGAATTAGTCGTCATTGCGCTATACATACACATTGACTTAAAAACACATTTATACCCAGACACAGTGTTAAATCGAGAATGCACCGCATTAATACGTATAATCTAATTAATATAACTGTTACATTGTTGTTCTCAGCACACTTTCGCTCGACACTGTCGACAATTTGTTCCAGTGAGATCGGGTACATTTTTTTAAAATGAAATCTTTGCCCCTCTTTAAGAATATCTGTGGGTGCGCTTACAATCATATAAACGTAAATACAAAAACAGCGAGACCCGGAACAACTACCTGTAGGCCATACAAATATTTATCCCGTGCGGGAATCGAACCCGCGACATGAAACGCAGCAGCCAATCTCTCAGACATGCGTCCACCGTGCCGTACTTGGTTCAACGATTTAATACGTATGACGTAAATAACGCTATGCATGAGGTTCATAATTGGTTTACTATAAATAACTTAGTATTAAATGAGAAGAAAACTAAATGCATAAGATTCGCTTTGCCAAATGTTAAAAGTATGTCATGTAACGTTACATTAAATAAGGATATACTGGAATTCGTCGAAAAGACAGTTTTCCTAGGGATTACGCTTGACTCAAAGCTGCAGTGGAGTCCTCACTTAACATCTCTAGCAGGGCGGTTAAGCTCAGCCGCTTACGCTGTTAGAAAAATCAGACAATTAACAGACGTGGATACCGCGAGGCTGGTCTATTTTAGTTACTTTCATAGCATTATGTCTTACGGTATTTTGCTTTGGGGGCGGGCTGCAGATATAGAGTCTATCTTTATTCTGCAAAAGAGGGCTGTCAGAGCCATCTATAATCTTTGCAGGAGCGAGTCTCTAAGGGAATTGTTCAAAAAAATTAATATCATGACGGTTCCTTGTCAATATATATATGAAAACATTATGCACGTTCGAAAAAACCTTCATCTTTTCAAAAAAATTGGTGATAGACATAATGTTTATACTAGAAATAGGAATAAATTAGATCAACCAGGTTTCAGATTGTCTAAAGTACACACTTCTTTTATGGGGTACTGTGTAAAATGTTATAACAAAATACCGCTCGATATTCTCGAACTAAATGAGAGAAAATTTAAAACTTGCATCAAACGCACACTATGTAGTCAGGCATATTATAAGTTAGAAGATTATATTAATGATAAGAATGCTTGGCTTAATGCTGGTCCTGCTCCACAGAGACTCGGGCTCACAAATTAATAGATATTGTTTTTTTTTTGGGAATGTTTCTTACCCCTTTTTTCATTTTGATTGACCTTAATAACGTTTACCGTTATTTTATTGCTATTTATTACATACATCAGTCGAATAGGTTCACTAAAAACCTTAGTATTATATAATTTAACATAATTTATTTCAATTTTGTAAATGTGAGTACCATGGAGCCATTTATTTGTTAAGTTACTATGTGTTGGACACTGAGCATGGCAGTCGAGAGTTTCGTCATGCTCACTTTAATGTCTCGCTGACGGTGGCGCGTGGGTTGGGTCGTTTGGTTCCCTTCAAGATGGTTGAGCTAAATGGTGCTGATGCACGCGTCATATTCGTGAACGGGTGCTGTCAGTTGGGATTGGTCATCTCTTGACTGCCATGGCTTACATCTTTATTATAATTTTGTTATTTTTTATATTTCATTCTTTCACTTCATTGTTTTCACATATAGAAGCAACAAGAATATTGTAACCAAGTTTTTGTAAAAACCAAATTGAATGAAAAGAGTGTCCATGGAGTTTCTTGCTCGTTCTTCTCCATAGAGACCTACGTTTTGGAACGAGCAACTAGCTTCAATATTAAACTGTAACTTCTTGACAATTCAAAAGTGCCTGTAAATGGTCTAATTGAAATAAATGCTTTGATTTGATTTGATAATTGTAAATTTAGTGTTGTATTTTTTGGAAGAAATAATTATAGTCAAATATGGCTTTACTACATTAAAGCTATGGAGTCCGACTTTGTTTTTCGAGATAACGCCAAGCAGCTAGTCGACTTGGCATTTTTCTTGGGCCAATGAATCTGTATAACGTGCCAATTTTGGGCACTTGTCTCACTGACAGTGATGCGGACGGATGCGAGTTTTTTGATGCATAAAGTAGCTGCCTACTTGGGAATCTATATAAAGACACAGATTTGTCTGCGATAACTGACATTCCGAGCAAAAGTAAGCCACCACTAAGCCTCACTAAGCCTTCCGTAATCATTCACTTTCAAAGATTGAATTGTAAAATGTACAGTTTTACGCAAAATAATTAATTTTATGCTGATTTCCACAAAAGCTTGCAACTTTCTAATAACGATCTTCACTTCAGTCTCGGCACTATTAACTTTAAAGTTTACCATACCATTACTCAATTTTATGGTATTATGTCTGCACTCTTGCGCAACCAGCGGGATAATAATGATTAACGAGGATTTGCATACGTGACCAAAATCATGTTGGTACACAACGTTCGGTCTAGAAACAAATCGTTTGACATACCGAGCTTAGATTTTTTGAGTACCTAATGTTTTTTGACCTTTACCCAGCGGTAGGACAATACAGATTCAATAAAAACTTACATTATGTTTTTTTTTTTTAATTTGAATGAAATGAAAACGTTTTTTATCTACACTAATATAAAAAAAAAAGTTTTTTTTTTCTTAACCTAAACATGCTAATCTCTGGAACCAGTCGGATCGAAAAAAAAAGTTTTTGTTTGTAGGTAATAGCCAGAACCATGAGGAATAATAATAATACGCTCGCTACGATTCACGAGAGCGGCGCAGTAACCAAAAACGTAAATTAACGTGGGTAAAAAAAACCACACGTAAAACTGTGACGTACGCTTACGTAACATAGAGGGAGAGGACAATCCCCCGTCCCAGCGGCCGCCGCGGTAGACGCTCCGGGCGTCGGGAGCCGCGAGACGACTCCCGGCCACCGTAGACGCGTGTCTGTGGACGGTGAGCAATGGGTAGCTCACAGTCCGTACGTTCACTAGCGACAGACCGTGTCGACGGCGCGTTCGTGTTCCACGCGCGCCTCAAAGAGATGTCAGCAAACTTGGATGGGGCCACTGAGGGCCGATGCCTGCCGGGGCTGCGGGTTGTTCGAAAGAGATACCGCGCCCCCGGAACGCAAAGGGCACATGAAAGGAACATAGACGGGTTTTAGTCAGTAAAAGTCTGACACTCCCTCCCGCCCCGCCCAGGGCGGGGGAAGTTATTTGATGATTTCCCGTCTATAAAAAAAAAAACAACGCTTACGTAACATAACCTGCAGAAAGGGAACTAAATAAATTTATTTATCATCATACCAGCGACAAGACGTCCACTGCTGGATAGGCCCCCATGGATTTCGAGAAGACTGGATCCAGGCCGCTTCCAACCGGTCCTTTTGGTAATAAATTTAATGTGTAGGCTTAATTTAGTTCCATTCACAACCTCCGCACAGTCAATGGCTCCAACTTGCCAACACCTAGCGATACTAATAACATTGTAGGCGGAGTGATTTACTCACATAGGACTAGATCTAGCTCGTAGTATTACCTAGACACGAAACAGACGCACTTTTAACGTTTTTATTATCATTACTGTTTGCTCGAAAAACAATTTCTTATTCAAGTAATCGATATTTTTTTTCGTAAAGCGGAGAATGGCTGACGTAATAACGCCTCGAGGATTTTAGTACAGTTATGTACGTAAATATTTTGAGTGGTTTGTACATTTATGTTATTTATTTTTTGAGCTGGCAACGAGAGGTATGCAGTGTTTAGAATGCAGTGTGGATTTTTGCAAATGTTTGAAATATTTACTCAGGGAAGTGGTTTTTTTTTGGTTTGTTATTCTGTGCATCGACATTTTGAAGATGTATGATTTTGAATTTATTTTTTGTTGGTACTGAAACGCAACTTTGGTAGGTACTGGTCGAATCGAAATATGAACTTTATTACATAAGGTATTTCGACTGTCAGATTAAATAATAACAGTTTTCTGTCTGATATTTGTCAGTGAGGTTGTTGAAAGGTTGGATTACTGCTGTGTGAGACTGTACCGATTCCTAGTTTGACTGGGCTACGCGATTTATGTCAATGTTCAATACGGGTTTGGTAATGTACCCACGTAAATTTTGAAGCTTTTGGATTTACGCTGCGGGCATTTTAAAAGACTTAAATGTTGTTAAATTCTGTCATATTATGTTTTTCTTTACTACTTTTTACTTTAATAATACCAGCATTTTATTTTACCACAGCAGGGCAAAAGCCTCTTCTCACGTAGAGAAGGCATGAGCATTAATTACGCTTTCTCAAGTCAGATCGGTGATTTCAGACTTTAATTTATTATCAGACCAGTTTACCTTCACCGATGTCCAAGATAATCTTAGAAAATACATACGAAAACACCACATTGGTACTTGTTTGTGCCCGATTGTAAAGCTACAACCTGGTGCATTGGACAAGCCTACGGCTCACCTGATATTGAGTGGGTACCGCCGCCTACAGACATCTGCAATACCAGAGACCTTGCAGATGCATTGCCATCCCAGAGACAAAATTGAATTGTTTCATGTCCCTGTAATAACACCGGCATCCATGCCCTGCAAACCGAAACAAAGCAACGCTGTGCAATAAATAAGTGTATATCTTATTTATTGAAGGTAATTTCTTTAACAATTACCAGTATTTAATGTGTATTAACACTTAATATAAGCAAACAGATTTACACGTATTGTTATGAATATAGAGCTGCGTTATCGTTCCCTGATAATTCCATATTTGTTTTAATTAATTCGTCTACAGCACGACTCGTGCATTATCGGTGTTGCTGTAATCCTCTCTCTGGGTCAGAGCAATTTATTATAGCAACAGTAGGTAATTATGTTATCGCTGACATACAAAACATTTTAATCCTACATAGTTGGAATTTATTTTTGACAAAGTTTTCTGATTTATGCAATTATTGTTTCTTTATTTTATTGCTAACTTGCCCTCTTCCTGTATCCAGCTTTGCTGTGCCCGACAGGGTCTGCAATGATCTATTTTATTGAAAATTCCATCTTCGTTTTTGTTTATATAAAACAGAATTTCTCTTGTAGCGTGGGTGCTTTTACAAACATACAAATTGACATTCGCAAACAGCCATATTATGGAAAACAATAATGTATTAAGATTTTTTTTTGTCTGTCATTTGTTTTGTTTCAATGTGAATGAACTGAAGAGTCATATTGGTTCTTGCCCTGTATGAACCCGCAACCTCCTACCTAAGAAGCAGGCGCCCTAACCATTGGGATATCAATCGCCGGATTAAATATTAGGCAGACTTTAAGTACTTGGTAAAGTACCACCACCAACGATCTGATAAAACGTTTAGTTATTAGAAAGATAAATCACCTCATTATGAAGTTAGAACGAATTTCATTTGATAGCAAGTTATCAGGGGTCACCCACTGTACACGTGCCATTGATAAAAGCCGTGGTTTGCTGACCTTATTATTGTTATTTTTGTGACACAGAGTGTGACGTTGCAGCTGTCAAACTGATTTCGGTTGAATCAATATAGGTCTAGGTCGTTGCCATGATTTTGGTCCTCTGAAAATGTTTTCTACTTATTCTTTAGACTTACGGTTACTTAATTTACAAGATTTGTGCTTATAAGACGGGTCGATAAGACACCGTACGTAGATACGACTTGAAACCACTTAACATTTGCTATGTATGTACATATTTGTTAACGTAAAAGTTGAAGTTTCCTCAAAAAAAAGGTAACGCTAGAACGGACGCAGCTATTAGTCAGTTGTTTTTGTTCCACGAACTGCTAGATTTGATGATAAGATGGTTCGGATTAAAGTGATTCATAATACTTAAGAGATTGAGGAAGAGGAATATCGTGTAGTACTAAAATTTTAAGGTTCAAAACGCGTTGTGGTCTTTTCTATTATGGAAAATTAACGTCGTGGCCTAATGTGGTCCTTAGTATAGTGGGATGGCAATAGGCTCGTCTCCTATTACATGGGACCTAAAACATACCGGCGAACTGTTGGTGTACATTGGTACACCTTTGCCTAACCCTTTTATAGGCGTCATGGTATGTTGTAGCGTAATGGCCACAGAAATTTTAAAAACAGATGGCGCTTGAATTCAAAACTTAAGCAAAAACCCCACGAAGTGAAATTCGTGTCGCGGCTTTCATGATTAACCACAACGCGTTGTGGTAATCACAAGAAGCCACGACCACGATGCCGGTGAACCACGAAATGAAGATCGAGTTCCGAGATCTTTAATTTGAAGGCGATATCTATACTAATTATAATAAAGCTGAAGAGTTTGTTTGGTTTGTTTACACACGCTTATATCTGGAACTACCAGTCGGATTGGAAAAGACTTTTGGTATGTGATAGCCAGATTCATGAAAAAAATTGTATCCTACTAATATTATAAATGCAAAAGCTTGTGAGGATGGATGAATTTTCATGCTTAAACATCTGAAGGGATCTGGGTGAAATTATGTTAGTGTGGAATAATACATAGCATACTTTTTATCCCGAAAAAAATGTACGATTCCCATTTCCCGAAATTGACGCGGACCAAGTAGTGGGCAGAATCTAGTAAGATCATCATGCTCCTTGATCTACGGAGGCTGAGTAGTAATTAAAGACATTATGGTTATACAAGCTGTTGATTTGCATCCTCGTCAAATTTTAGGAGCTTGTCATAAAAAAATAGAAGTAATCAAATATAATTAAGATTACCTGGCCAATCCTACTACTATTATAAAGGCGAAAGTTTGTATGTATGGATGTATGTATGGATGTTTGTTACTCTTTCACGCTTAAACGGCTGAATGGATCTGGATGAAATTTGGCACAAAGATAGATTATAGTCTGGAATAACACATAGGCTACTTTTTATCCCGGGAAAATGTACGGTACCCGTAGGATAACACATCAACTGTGACGCGGACGAAGTCGCGGGCAGAAGCTAGTATCTAATAAATGCTTGTTTTTTTAGTTGCAACTATCAAATAACAGTATTCCAGAATACTCCTCTTGCAAAATTCAGAATCGCCCAGTTGCGTATGCGGTAGGCAGAGTTGTCGCGCGGCTATATCAATGTGTGCATAGCGCCTAAACCCTCTGGCGAGATGGCTAGCTCAAATTTGAAAATCACGTCAAAAAAATAATAATTCAAAACCAACTTATTTTATGATTGATTCGTGTTAAGAATCACGAGCATAGTTAACTTCTTCAATTTGACGAGGATGCAAATCTACGCCTTGTATTTGCACAATAACTCACAAGTTTGTAAAACAGTTACTTGGTCAGTTTGCTCATCGGATTATCCCACCAACGCAAGGCTGTTTAGCGCTTGCCTATGCCTAGACATTCGATGCTTTCAAGGCCTACGTTATAAAATTGATCGTTAGTATTTAGTAGACTTGCGTAAGTTTGTTTTATTGTCCAGTCATTACGCAACAACACAAGTTATTGCGAAAAATAAAAATACAATCTCAATAAAAAATATAAAAATGAAACTATCTGTATAGCAACTAGATTAAATTGCGAGGCATCCGCTCTCACAATGTGAATTTAAATACTCCAAGACTCCAATTGTAAGTGCGTCATAATCTTTGTGAGAAAAACAAATTCATTTTTATATTATTATTATTTTTTGAGAAATAAAGATCTTAAACCATATTAATTATTTGTGTCGTTACTTCTGTTGAAAAGTGCATTTAATAATTTGACTTTGACTCATTTATCTACCTGCAAGTAGTTCCAATTGGTCCTTAGAAACGCCAAAATCCATCCCTGTTATATAACAGGAATAAAAAAAAAAAAGAATATCAGGAAATATTTCCTGATATTCTTTTTCCTCTAGTCTTGGTCAAAGTTGACATAGACAAAGTCTACGATGGAGTGAGCTTACCCATAAGAAGCCTGTTCACTCACTCTAACTTTGAAGAGCTTAGGGTTGAATTTTCATAGATATCCTTGCATTTTCCAGATGCAAACCATTCTGCATCACAACGGCAGCGGAAACCTGGCGTACACCGGCAGACTGAAGAACAGAGAGGTGCACCGAGCCATCACCTTGCATCCTGTGAAGGACCATCGCCAGATGTACAGGATACATTCCTATTTTAAGGTGAGAATCATAACTCAAAATTCCTTAGGTCCTTTTTTCTGAATTAATTATACTTACCGTTTGCTATGGGGGGGTCTCATGATGAGTCCCAAGTAAGCTCATCTCTGTTGAAGCCCAGGTAGCATTTCACTCGGACATAATCTGCAGTGACTTATACAAAAAGTGGTTTATAGACTACGCATCTAAGTAGGCCATTGCAAACATAACTTAGCAAAATTGGGGACTATAGACTCTGCACCACCTAGTGAGAGTGCGGTACTTCTCACCAGACTATGGCTTATGTATTACAAACCAAGGTATCCTTTCACCTGTAACCACCTAAAGGGCATAAAAATCCCACTGATGTCGCTAAAAACGAAGTCATCTACTGATTTTTTGACTGTTTTGGCTATATCCATCGAGGAGAAAAGAAGAAGACTCGTTTTTAGAAGTCTGACAAGCAGAACCTGTCTCTAAGATTTTTTCATATTTAAAGGGTGCTTTTTACGGACATTCCAGAATGTACGAAGAGTTCCACTTTTAGTACGATGTGTCTAAATATAAAAACAATTCGCTTCCTGAAGTTCGATGTTCCCGGACATTGTATCCACGTGTTCAGTTATTATTGTATTAGTTTATGTTAGCTGCTTTCCTAGTAATTGTTTGAGGATAAATTAGTTGTTCCGTTATTGTTTTGAACTAGAACGTTCTACAATTTCTTGCTTAATATTCGGTTACACTTTGTTATTTGTTATTCATATTTGTACAGCTCTTCCATTTTGCTATTTACTTTACATTTCCGGATCATCGATCATGGTTTTTCATAATGGTCTGGGTTAGTAGACAGTGGTCTATGACGCTAATAACTTTTGGTCCTTTTGTCCGAATGGCTTTGATCTTTTGATTATTTATAGTGTTGTTTTATGACAAGTCACATTAATACACACAGCTGGCTTCGCACGTTGATACCAAGATGAGGTATGATAAATAAAAGCAACAGGTTATGATGTCAGCTCGTGTCAAGTTTGTCTGGTTGTTTGACCCTGAATGTAATGAATTCGACGTAATTCGGAAGCATGACAAAAACATATTTTGATAATTACTACTTACTTACACATAACATCATGCTTGTTTTCCCTGGCCTGTTGTACAGTTAGTACCCGCTTATCGGTGTCAGAGTGATGGTCAGACTATTTTTAATAAGTTTAGAAGATCAGTCTCGGAAGTACGAGAGCATAAGGACGACGCCAATATTATTTACTTGTTGATTACTACCTTGACCACCTTACCATTTTATTGAATAGCGACTTTTTTGTATGTCTGAACAAATCAATAAAATTGAAGTGTCCGTTTGTAATATCGAAATAACAACTTTTGCAACTTTTAATACACACAAACATATTTGAATGTTTATACAGAATACATAAAAAAACAAAAAACTGTCGCTATGTTCCTCAACTGATTTTGACGGGACTTTCAGTTACAGATTTTATATGGAGTAACTTTATTTAAGAAAACGAATTAGAGTTTCGCGGAAAAACGACATTCACGCGAACAAATTTGCGGGCATATGGTAATAAATAAATAAAATAAGAATTTGGTCCTTTGCCCCACTTCACTCGAATACGTTGAGTAGACACTCAACGCATTCGGCTCAAAACAGAAATTTTATGACAGTTAATTTTGAACATGGTCTGACACAAAGGAAAGTCTTTTGTATATGTTTTGAATATCGGAATAGGAACAATCATACAAAATATAAACATTGTTTGATTGCCGAGTTCCTTCTTTCTATAAACAAATAACCGTCTGGTATAAGGTACTTGTTGTAAACTACATAGGATCAAGAAACCAGATCTATGTGGAAGCTATAAATCTGCGCATACGCATCAAGCAACTGCCTTTGATCTTTACGTTCATTTTAACTTGAGAGTATGAATGATACCAGCTTTAGTTTTGAATGAACAAAATGTAGGTAAACACTCACAAATACGCAAAAACAAGATATATTTACTCGCTGGTGTATGCACTTGCACTATCCGTAAGGAGTGGTGAGTTGAATAAAGAAATTATGAAATTGTCATCGCAGTGTTTCAATGTCAAATCATTTATTTCAATTAGACCATTCAAATGCACATTACAAAGTCACTTACAAGTAAGAAGATTTGAATGTAGTTGTCCCTTCTAAAACTTAGTTTCTTATAGAGAAGAATGGTCAAAATTGGTGATTGCAGGTACCTACATACAAACAGGTAAAAAGGCCTAACAACAAAATTTCTATATCCATTTAACGCGCGGCCCCAAAGACCATTGTGGTACTACTATAGCTTGTTAAATTCATACTTCCACGTAAAGGGATGCCCAGAGTTGATTTATTTTTAGAGTTATCCACTTCGTTATTGTTTATGAGACTTTGATTACGCAGATGAGTTGGGCACCATTATTTTTTTCTTTTAAATCAGGTCCCGCCGTAAACTGTGTGTTTAATGGTCTGGGAATTTAGTACCTGCAGAATACAGCGCTTATTGTAATTATTTCTGAGATTTGATGTAGCTGGAAGGCTGGCTAGGTAATTGGGTGTCTATAATATACTCGTACTACCTCATTGAGGGGTTCTGATGTTACACCTGGTTTGAATAGCCAATGAAAACGCTGCATTTGTGCCGCGTGGTATGGTATGTTACAGTTCTGTTATCTGCCTCGACTATTTATTATGTATATATAATAACTAATAAAGCTATATTTACTACTACTATTAAAATGTTCGCTAAAGTACATTGATTTTTCTTCTAAGTAGTGTACGTTGATTTAGAAACCATTATTTATTTTAGTCTCTTGTTATTTCTTAGTTTTGCTGTTTTTATATGGGGCTAATGATTTGCGTGTCCAGTAATTGAGTTCAGAAAATGTTGTAGATGTACGGTAATTACAATCCACGATTTAATTAACTAAATGAATACTGGAAAATTTGGTTTTACCAATAATGACAGATGATGGTATAAAGACCTTCTTCCAGACTGAATAATATCCTGTTTTTATGACATAATTAAATACCAAAATCAATTTTAAAATGTTGATCTCTGAAAGTCATAGGAACATGTGATATAGGCCTGTATTTAATATTGAAAGATTTAAATTCAAGTGTTAATGTTATTGTCTAAATAATTATCGTTTTTCAATAAAGCACATGGCTATCATGTAGCTTATTGATATAAAATTATACATACTTAGTGCAATATAAATTTATTCGTATTGTAGGATAACGGATGTAAACAAGATAATATGGGTGCAACAAACGCATTAACATTTAAATGCATCTTTATCAAAAATGTTATCACGAAGAGAAGCAAATCTTTTCTCTGATAGTGCTTCTACGTATTTTTTTGGTATCAGAAGTAATTATATACCTACGTTCAGAAAAATGTAAAAGATCTCTGTGTAGGTGATATTACTTTCAAAATTATTTTGATAGATAGATGATAGACCTACCGGCAGGCTTTCAACTGGAGGCTAATCATTGTCATTCTGTGTGGCAATGCCACTAACAGGGTCAGGCAGAAGCGTACAACGTACACCCACAGTTCACCGATATGTTTAGGTCCAATGTAATAAGGGCGAGCCTATTGCCATTAACCGGGCACAAATTCAAACTCCAAATGACAAGTGGCAATGCCACTAGTCAAGAACATTTCCAGTTGACAGCAATGCGAAGGAATTTATGATGCCTCTTTGTTTTAGTTTATATTTATTTAAATATATTGTGTTTTTATCAAGAGTGTTAATATTTTACATATCTATTTCCGTATGTAAATATATAAATCTAATTACCAATTTAAATAAAGATATAATATTTTTGAAACATCCACAAACCCGTACTTTATTTGACGAATATTTTAAATTGTAATGAGCGGAACGCTACGATAATGAGTAGGTAGTCAAAGGCTATCAGTAACCACCTTCAACTAGTTATTGCTCTTTTAATTCTATATTTAGATGTAAGTATGTAAATAAAAAAATGTGGCGTGTAAGAAAAGAGTATAGGTAGTAACTTGTAAGATCAGTCGTGTGAAGGTTTTGTTTTGGTCTGTCTAGTTTCAAGTAGGTTCTTAGGATACCTAGTCGTATTAAGAATGGTGCCGCTATCATCATCATCATATGGCTAAGCAATCCACTGCGAAGTAAAAGTCTAAAATTGTCGCCAATAAACAACATTTCATTTTGTTATCCGGTTCGCGGTCCTAAGCGCGACTACTATGCTAGAGGTCCTGGGTTCGATTCCCAGGTCGAGCAAAACATTTTGAGTTTATCTATGAAATTCTCAGTAGCAGCTCGGAGTTAAGATTGCCGTTCGTTTATTGGCAATAGGCTCACCCCCTATTACATGGGACCTAAATATACCAGCGAACTGTGGGTGTACATTGGCATATCTCTGCCTAAACCTTCGGAGACTACAGGCGTGATGGTATGTTATGATGGAATGTTATGATGGATTTTGTCTACCAAACTGACTCCAACTATCTCTCCTTCCAGAACCTTCGCATACAGGAGCTTCGAGAACGTTCCCTAGACCTACATCGAGACATAGCCTCAGCCATGCGCGAGCTGAAGGTTCCTGAGAAGCAGGTAGCCGACTACAAGCTCCAGGAAGACGTGCCCCTGTTCCCGGCCAAGATCGGGGAGCCTGACTACTTGGGGAATAATAAGATATTAGGTGAGGACACTGAGCATTGGCTCGGCCAAAATGACTGCACAGGTCGCTATTATTAGAACTAGGCGCGAAGCCGTGAGATCTCGTTGTCTCTGTTGCACTTGCGAAAGAGTCGAATTTCACATTACGGCAGATTTAAAAAAAAAAAACCTGCTTCGGAGGCTTCATATTGCCTATATAACCTCGGTTTCCCTCATATTCATAAAATTCTCAAATATCTCATTCTTTATTTTATGTCGAAGACAACACATCAACACATCTACAGCAGCAGTAGCGGCTTTTATAAATTTTACATTAACTTAAGTTTATTCGACTTTTATAATTACATAATATTCTCTTGTGGATAATTCCAGGTGCTCCAATTGACATGAACCGCTACAAACCGAACACAGTGGATGAGATAGTGCCATTCGACTTCATCAGCAAGTCCCTGTACTCCGCCAGTCACTCCAACCCCAAGAGACGGATCGAAGGACCACTTCGGGAAGCACTTGACGATGTTATTAGAGAAGTGAGTTTGACAGTTACAGCATTTATCTTTGGGGAACAATGACTGCAATAGTTAAAATTCTATGAATCTTATATGTAAAATGCTACTGCACTACCAAGTTCCGAACTCCGGGCTGATACTGAGTATTTCCTAATGGAAAAACCCAGAACCCTTCGCTCAACAGTCGCGCTTGCGACCACAAAACCAACGGAACAGTCAATAATCTTATAATGTATAATTATCTACAGACATGGCCTACCTAATTTCAAAAATTCCAGGTGATGGAGATAATAAACGCGCCGTCCCGGCAGCGCGGCCGCGTGATCGACTTCAACGAGCTGCTGTACGGGTACACGCGCCTGCAGCCGCTGCACGGCGCGGACCATGTGCTGGACCTGCTGCTCAAGTACCGGCGCTACCGGGGGCGCAAGATGACGGCCGCCGTCAGGAGGCACGCCTACTTGCAGCAGAGTTTTACTAGTAAGTGTATTATGTACATATTAAAAAAACAATTGTTATGGCATAGTTGCGTATTAAAGAGCTGTGGTAATATTCTTGGTCTGTGTTATAATCAAAGACAGGTGCTACTACAAAACGTCTAAACATTTGGTGAAGGAATAAATACGTAAGATATAGTCTTAAATGCATTTTATTAATTTACCTTTCACATATTTCCAGGTATGGAGATCAGAGAACTGCCAATGGGAGACCCACCTCCCTTCGAAGACCCAGAAATATTAGACAAGTCCGAAGTCAATCTGAACCCAGTTGACTATGAAGACTTCGACGAGTCCCGACAGCAACAAGACAGCTTCCTTGACAAGCTAAACGTTAGAGAAGCACTCGAGAGTGGACTGATGAAATTACAGAATCTGCCAAATGTATTGAAATGGGGCGACAGCGATGAAGAATATCCAGTCTACGATAGGCGAATACATTTCATACTGCCTCTATCCGGAAGACAAGAAACGTTCGGCAGGTTCATGAGAAATTATGAAGACATCGTACTAAAGACTAACGAGGCTGTGTCATTGATAGTTGTAGTGTACCTAGATACTAATAGTCCGCTAGACTATAAGAACACTGAAAACTTAGTCAACTACTACGTAGATATGTACGGCAAAGACATTAAAGTCTTGACGATGGGAACAGAAACTTTTTCAAGAGGCGCCGCGTTAACGGAAGGTCTTAAACTTTGCTCCGATGACGATCTAGTTTTCTTCATTGATGTTGATATGATGTTTAATTTTGATACTCTTAGGAGAATAAGGATACACACTATAAAATATCATCAAGTCTATTTTCCTGTAGTGTTTAGTGAGTACAATACTGAAGTGGTAAATGGTGATGATTACAACAAACTCTTAGGTGATACGGAAAGTGAGGAATCGGATTTTGAAGATCTGGGAGAACCAAAAGAAATTAAAACCGAAAAGGACTTGATAAATTTAAGGTACAGTAAAGGAATAAGTAACGAGTTTGGTTACTTCAGACAATATGGATTCGGTATTCTAGCAATGTATAAATGTGATTTTGAACGAGTCGGAGGATTTGATTTAAAAATCAAAGGCTGGGGAATGGAAGATGTTCAAATGTTTGAAACGTTAATCAAATCGAATTTAACCGTATTTAGGGCTGCCGACGACAGTCTCATTCATATTTTCCATTCTGTTTTCTGTGATAAAACCTTGGAAAAACCACAATTCATAATGTGTCTCGGTACAAAAGCATCTACATACGGTAGTGAAAAGCAGATGATTTATTACATGATGAATCATCCCGAAGTATTGTGGCCTGAAGAGAATGCAGAAGAAGAGGCAAAGAAAGCAGAGGAAGCGAAACAAGCTGAAATAGAAAAGAAAGCGAATGAGCAGAAGAAGATTGAGGCTGATCTAAAGGCTGAAGCCGAAAAAAAGGCTAAAGCTGAAGCAAGTAAGAAAATCGAGGCGGAGAAGAAAGCTGAGGCAGAGAAGAAAGCCGCAGCTGACAAACAAGCAGAAGCAGAGAAAAAGGCTTCAGCTGAAAAGAAATCCGGAGAAGTAAAAAATGGTGCTAGATAGTACAGGGTTTATAAGACGGACTAGATGCCGGTGCATGTGAACTAAGTAATTAATGATTTGTATAAATATGAGTACGAATTCTAGTATTGTAAATGTTGTTGTTGTCCTTTTCTGTACATATTAAGTTAGAAAAGGGAGTCCGGTTATAAAGTAAGATATAAATTATAAGAGATTTTATAATTTTTGTCTAATATTAGGAGTTTTAGGAGAAACCGAAATATTGACGGAAAATATAATTGCAAATTCGATTTCGAACGATTCAATTACTTTTTTTACTATTAAATGTGATTTAGGAAATATTTTTTCTAAAATACGTAAGTGTTTTCCTTGAAACTAAATGTTTTGCTGTTAGGTAGGTACTTTATCTTAATTTATCCTTATATAAATTATCCTTATTTCATTAATGATTCCATATCTGTAATGATGCATTTAATTCTATTTTATAATTTATTTACAATGTTTATTATATTTTGTCTTGTCTTGTAGAATTTATTGGAATCTATGTGTGTATTTGTCTCCAACAAAAATATTTCAACAATTAAAAATAATGAAAGTAGCTATACTTTTTACCGAAGTTTATAAAAATAGCATTTATACGAATATTAGCCTCGCTGTCCATTGCTACGTATTATTATTATTTTTAATACAAAAAATAGTTTATCAGTAGTTTTCCTATACGAAATGTGTGAATTGTACCTCCCTTAAAATAGGTACATACTTACAGTTAGGAGATTAATTTGTTAGTTTAAGATTGTTAAGTATAACGGAATTGATAAAGCAAAATCCCCAATGCCAGTTAGTTTATTAATTTATACTTACGTTTCATTATTTATTTTGTATAAAGTGACGGTACGGTAGTGTGGGCAAAGGGCTTTAAATTATTTAAAAGTCAAATAATAATTTTGTTCCTATTAAAACACATTATATACCTATATATTATTTAGTTTATAAATAATGTTAATAATCCATGTCCTAACCCGTGTCATTATTCATATAATTATTATTTTTTATGTATGGGTACAAAGTCGACCTTCTCTATTAGGTATTTATATTAAAGTCTTCCTTATTGTTTATAATTTTTATACGTATTTTTACATAGACGTAACTGTTGAATTTCTTTTATTTGGCAGCAAGGCTTGGTTTTGAACTCACAATTTGGCCTTCTAACCCTCGGTTTCCAAAAGCCCAATTAAAATAATTAATTAACTTAATGTCAAGTGAATTTATTGGCTAGTGTTGTTATTCTGGCCAAGCACTCTTGCACTTGACAGTTCACTTGCAATTTGACATCGTGTTAGTAAATTTTAGCGTTGCTTTTGGAAAACCGTGGGGCGGTCTGGCAATAAATAGCATAATACTATTTTATACTTTAATTTATATGAACTTTGACGTAAATAAATCACTGCCAAGTTAATGTATGTCGAGTTTTAAGCCAAGACTTTAATTATAATCTTAGGTAGAGATACATAGACGTTGGCTAAGTACACGCATCGAGCAAATGGTGTTCTTATTTATCACAGTGCAAGAAAAAGACGAACCTAATCTTGGAAAAAACACGTGCGTACTAAAAATAACGTTTATTTGTCTTGACCTAAGAAATCAACCTTTTAAATTAAATATCTTTTGTAAAATATTTTCTTTGATCATCTACTGTCCATGTCATGCAGAATACTCGTAACTTTGGTTGTGACAAAGCTTATTTAACAAAAGCTATAAGAATAAGCTCAGGTTTGGAATAGGCAATACCACTTAAAGGCAATATTACTTACTTTTTTATTTTTAAGGAGAAATATTGTGAATGATGCCAGGTTTGCGCACCTAAATATGTTACCTATTTGAAATTAAGTTTGGAAAAATATATTTTTATAAGATAGGAAAAGATGGATTGTTTTTTTTCAAAATTTTAAAGACGACATTCAAACAATATGAAAACGTAACATAAAGAGGAATTGTACCAAAGAAAACAAATATATGTATCCAATATAAAAAACCGTCCGTTAAAAAGTTTAAAATATCTATACGAATACGTAGTAAATTATAGTGTAGTTCGCACATAATGTTTTAAAAATTCAGGCTCAGTGTTATTCAAACTTATATAGCCTGGCTTTTAGGGTGGGCGCACATCCACGAGAAGATGCGTCGACGTATTAACGCCTCATCGATTATGTGTATAAGGTTGTTTTATTTTCTATTTAACGTATCTTCCGTCTAATATGCATCGCATTCTGCCTGAACCTGGCATCATCACACCAAGTAGTGATCCGTCTTTGTCTCCAAACCATTGCTCTATCATAATACATAAAAACTAAGTATTATTTTTTAAATTAATGTAAATAATCATGTACATTGTTATTATTGTGCTCACTAAGTGCCAATCCCTAGTATTGTAAGTAGAACAATGAACGAAAGCGAACATACGTGTGTAGGTAATACCTGTATTGAAATTATTTCGGGTTGTTATTAAAAATAATATAAACAAAATTGAAATTGCATTGTGATTTGAAAAGTGATGAAATTAATTGAAATAATATGGAAAATAAATATATTTTGTGATGAAATATTTGAGTTTTTTCTTATTGATCCCAATTGTAGGACTTGGCTTCCACCCATTCGATGACTACAATGTCTTTTGAATAAGTTTGAACTACTGAACATTATGATAAAATGGGAGTCTGAATTTTGGCCATGAATGATGTAGAAAAAATGTTTTTTTTATCCCTTATATTATTGGTACTTTGATCCACTGCCTAGACATTGATATTTCTAAGGCAGCAATAAGCACCAACCTAAAAAAAAACTGTGATAATATTGAATGCTGCTAAAGCAATCGTTTAGCAATTTTCTTAGCATAAATTATGTTGAAGTTACTCTCTCTAACTCTAGAGTCTCTTGAGATTGAGAATACGTAGTTTCTAAAGCACGCATAGGCACCCACAAGAGCATGAATTTAGAAAGTTCAATGTTTTTGTATGTCACATACTGATTATATCAAAATATTTAGGACGGTGTAATGCAAAGGGAAAATCGGGACATGTTTTGAAATTAGTGGAAAAAAATACTACAAACTGTGTTTGTTCTTTACAAAGCAAACTTCGTGATCAACATTATTCACTATGTTATTAAATGGTAAATAATTAGATATATATGGAAATCTGCAATACCTAAGAACCTATGTTCAGTAGAATAACAAATATTGAAAGCTCTGATCCCATAATTTATAACACAGCATTATCGCCATAAAGCTGGTTCTTTTAACATGAACCTTGCCGCATACTAGGATTTTTCCAGTTTCGTAAGTGCGTATATAAACATACATAAACAGCCATATATTATAGATATTCTCTATCTTGTATCCTCGCACCATCTTCCATCCAATGATACCTACCACCACTTCTGCCGTACAAAATATACTGCTCTATATATGACTTACACAAAATGAGTGACATAAAGATGTTGTACTGCTTTTAATGTCCCAAGCGAATATAAAGCCGTTAATCACTTCATCTATAAATAAATCCATCGTGTGTACAACAGCCATTACCTGCCTCGTGCCACACTTTCGATACGAATCTATAAAGAACCTACGTTATCAACCTGACACATCATTTACTCTACATAGTGAACAGCCTATATAAAAAGATAATCACAAGCGATGATTGATAACTGTCCCACAGTCAGTCACCTCATTGTGCAAGTTTGTGATAGATCGTGCGGTGTATGGGAGATGAGCATCTTACATAAAACACTTTCAATTAATTCTGTAGGCAAATAAAGAATCGATTTCTCTTTAAGTTATAATCCCGTGGTTTGTTTGCTTAAAATTCTATTTCTGTTACTTTTACTTCGGTTTGTTCATAATGTTGTATGTCAGTGTTACAACTTTACAATTACGGGCGCTCATCTATCTGATTTCTGCGGATGTGATTTGGAAGAAAGGCGAAATGATCGCATCTAAAAGTCAAGATACTCTTATGATATTTTTTGGTCCTGTGATCCGCAGTAAATTTATAAACTGAGCTAAAGATCTTTCTCCAGTTACATCACAACACTTCGTCAGTCTTTTTTCTCTGTGTGGTTCTTCGCAGAGGCTAATTGAATTTAAGATATTTAATGGAAATACTGTGTTGAGTTATTTACGTAGTCAATTAACGTCTGCAAAATAAGTATGCTTTTTAAGATCTTGAATGTGAAAGCATTATTCAGCGCTAAAAATATCTATTTGTTTTGTCGATTCCTAACTTTCGTATTAACCACAAAAATTTTGTAAAACAAGTTTTATTAGGTATTCTTAAGCGTAGTGATTATGTCAGTTCGTTTTCATTTTCGACTACAATGTTTGCGTTTTGTAGTAGAATTTTTTCGATTTCAAGTGAGCTGTTGTCCCAACTCTTTCGAAGAACACACTTTATGCTCACTTCGCCTAAATTCATCGAGAGAGGTTTTTACAGAATGACACTGCTGAGAACTGCCATAGAAACAAAATCAAATTCATCTCCACCGCCGAAATCTTCCGGAAAACCTAACAAAGTATGTCGCCACAGCATCAGTAATTAGCAATTAAATAAACAATGGCGCACGCAACAACCCAGAGACAGAATCTTGCCATCAACGTGCCGTTGCAAAAGGAATGCGATTGCATTGCGTATGAGCTGCTTAGAAATGAGCAGGCGCAGATTGTGCGCCATCTTTGTATTGTTAGACCAACATTAGATTAACGAAGAGGTTTCTGATGACCAAGAAAAACATCGAAACGCAGATCAAACTCGTGATGTCAACGATATTATGCTTTCTTACAATTTCGATGTCGGTAAGTGAAAAATAACCAAACATATTTATCAAAGTCCGGACTTTGATAGATATTTGGTTTTTATTCGCATTTATTCTGATTGTTTTTTTTTTGAGACTATTCAAGGGATACTCGCCCTTTATTTGGTTATATCATGAAGTAGGCAATAACACAGATTCAGGTTATCGAAGAAATCTTAGAAGTATCTTAGAAGGTTTTGGTCATATAAAAGTCAAAGTCAAAGTGAGAACATTTCAATTCGGCCATTAAAAGGAACTTTTGAATGTCATATAAAAAAAGAAATTAATCTAATTGCCAGTTACAAGAAGTAGTTTGTATGGGCAACTCCCGACTTACTCTTCTGAAATACTTTCTACACAGGAGAGCTTTAATAGCTTAGATTGCTAAGTGCATCTTCAACAATAGGCTACTTTCTTTACGTATAAGTATTCGTTAGGACAATTTGTAAGACTCTCGGTTTACACCACCCTATCATCGTTTCTGAGAAGTTTACTACTGTAGCATGTTTAGAATATGTTATTGGTTTACAATGTTCTCTTTCGTCAGTCATGATTTATGTATAGGGTGATGTTAGAGTCGTTTCTGATGTTATGATTTTACCACTGACTACTGGACAAGAATACAGTAGCGTTAGCTATGAATCTGCCATGGAACAGGGGGAAGTAAGAGGAGGCTATATGCTATGGCAGCAGATTGCAAAGGTGTTTCTTTGATAGTCTAGCATACAATCAACAAAAAACTAGTAAACTAAGTGATGAAGAAATCGAAGCAAAAACTTGGAAAGCTGATCATCTGAACGATTATCTAGATAGTATAATAATAACGAAAGAGGACTGAGTACTAGGTCTTTATTTATGAGGTAAACTAATCACTTCATCACTGACGATGCCGTCTTTCAGGAAGCGGACAGTTTTCATTGACCCGAATGACATCGCGCGTTAGGTTTGCAACATCATCATACATGTCTGGTCGCAGTCGCCGGCGGGTGATGACCATTGTCTTCTAAGTCGCGTTGTATGACGTAATTTTATGTAACGTGCATTACGGCCGCAATTTTAGTGAGATTAGTCGTGGGATCGCGATGTTTCTCAACTATTGATGGAACACGTGCGCTTGGGATCAAGTCTGCTACAAAAACAGAGGTTTCCATTGAGATGTCATCACTAATAACTTTATGTAGGTAATAAATAATAATGTTGTTTCGACATATAATCTATTACATAATTTGTTTGTTTACCTTTTTTTGTTGACCTACGATTGTTACTTCATAATGCTATTCTATTCTAAATTAACACATTTCCTAAGACTTTATAAAGGCCACGGAATTGAGACCTTTTATTGACGATTAAAATCAAATAACTACGTTTATTTTCTCATCAAGTGTTTTATTTACTACTTCATCGTCGTGTGTTTGTTTATAAGCAAAACTAGTTTCTTGTGGTTATAGATTTCTGGTCTGGCCTTTCTAACCTTAAAGGACCTCTTTGCCCATGTATGAAACTTCTTGTGTTGAAAACCTACTTTTGAACAGGTGCTTATTATCCCATAATTTAAACATTAGGAAACAATATAAATTGTCCGTTATGTAGCGTTAAGTACCCTTCACTGTGGCAATCTTCACGGTAAATAACCCATGAAATATATTTCGACAGCTTTAGCGTTTTGGGAGTGTTAGGTACATTACACTCTGTATTACGTTGTTATATCTTTGTAACCCAATCTACCCGTCCCTTTGGTTGTTCCTCTACATTCTACAAGTCTACGTCATCATCATTTGTGTCTTGACCAGGTCATCCTACTTTTTTATGGCAGATCTTACTAAATATTAGATATAATCTAAACTAAGTCTTTCAATATTTCGTTTTTGAATTCAAGTGTTGAGCAGATTTGTGGTTTTCATTTAATTGCTTGGTCTAATAGTGCTATACTTATAACCTTGACTGATCTTTATACCTTTCTCATAAACTTAAGTATCATTTAACCTCATAGGTTATTCAGTTACATTCTAAATTATTTTGGAAAGGTACTTTATGATGCCATCGTAAGACCTGTGGTCATCTTGTGATGAAACACGATATTGCCAAGTAATGGACATTTTCCTTAGATTTTGTAAATTGAACTATCACGATTTGTATAAGATGGCACGATGGTACGCTACAGAGGTTTTGTAATGATATTTTAGTGCTTATTCATTTCATGGATAGCTTTATTTGTTGTGGTCAATTTGCAATTGGCGTTGGTGATGTGCAAATGCTTTTTCATATGTTTTGCAAGAATGTGCGAATGCTTCTGTAAAATAACACTAAACAGTATGTTATTGGTGATGTCGTGGAATGTTGTAATTTTCCCTTCGTCATTTTTTGTTTTTAGACTACGTGTTTGCTTCTGCGAATAGGTTAAGGTTTACGTAAAGTTCAATGATAATTCAGTTTACGGTGTCAAAATGTATTTATTTTCTCTCTTTTTTTGTAAAATAAAAACATAAACTTAATAATACAATAAGCTAACCTTACGATAAACTTTATACAAGATGTGATCCGAGCCCAGCGGCTAGCCACTTCACGCTTTGTAGCGCGACTTGTCACCTATCAATTTGCCAGTTTGACAGATTTCACAGGTGTCAGAGTCGTCTACCAGTGACTGGTTAGCCGCTAGGACATGTTCACCCGTGTGCGTGCACAGTCGCAAGCGTTGGCCAGAGGCGGTGACAAGGGCCAGGGCCGACATCACCTACATTGTACGTGATAAACGACCGATTCGAATACACATTCGAGCGGCTCGGGGATGTTGCAAGCACGCCCGAATTACGTCGACCATCCGAACTTTATGTGACTACGGCATCTAGACATTCTCCTTCTCTATTTTAAATCTTTGATGTTGTTGCTCGTCTAAATGTACTTGACAAGTTCGGATAAATTAGATAATTTAGTAAGGAGCGCCATAGCTGCCGGAGGGAGCAGCCGCGGGGTAGCCACCACCGCCGCTAGATGACTGCTGTTCGTATTGGGCGACCTGGATGGCCTGACGAACTCCCTCAAGCACGACTCCGACAACGCGGGCAGATGGGACGCCGTAGCTGGTGGATGGGGCTCCGTAGGAGGAGGAGGGGGGTGCGCCGTAGGAGGAGGAAGGAGCTCCACCGTGTCCACCGTGACCGCCGCCGCCGCCGCCGCCGCCGGAGGAAGACTCTTCCTTCAGGAGGATGCTGCGGATTTGTTCAAGGAGCTGGGGGTCGACGTTCTGTCCCTCGGAGGTCTGGTAGCCGGTGGAGACGGCCTGGTATCCGCCGCCGCCGCCGCCTCCGCTGCCGCCGTGGAAGCTGCCGCCGCCACCACCGCCGCCGGAGGGACGGTTGTAGTTGTAGCCGCCCGGGGCTTCAGCATTGGCACACGCCACCAACGCGAGGGCTATGCACTGTGGAAAATAAACCCTATTAGTTTCCTGTCCAAAGTTCAAATTTGCTTAATAAAATATGCTGAAAAAAGTGACAAGTGCTCCATGAATCGGTTGATAACTGTAATGATATAAATATTTTTATCGTTTATGAAGTTCTGTTTGTTTCCTCGTGCCTTGAACATCGATCACATAAATGTGAAAATGTATTCTTCAGGACGTATCTCTGGGATTAGGAAAGGAGTGCAAAGTAACGCTGTAAATGCACTTAATTTTTCCTTTAAGTTTCGTTTCAAAGCTAGGATACCTCATAGGGTCATACGATAAGTGCTCACATAGACTTTTCTATAACAGAATGTTTGCTAAGATTTACGTGACATTGTTTCTGCTTTCTGTTTGTCTTCTTATTTGCGAGTAAGCATCAAACGGTGTGCAAATCAATAAGTTACGTAAATAAAAAAAAGGCAAAACAGTTTTAGTTATTCGAGTTAATTGGATGTGAAGTGCTTCTGACATCTATGTTTAATATTATGTAATGTGTTTTTGTCAAGCTGTGAACATTGGGCCGCGATATTTTATTTTTAGAATAGTTTATTAATGTCGTAACTTTAGTTTGAACGTACTAGGAGAAAACGTTAAGAAATAACATGCAGATAAACATGAATATCAGCAAATTCTTTTGTTTGTAGACTCGAAGGACCATAAAATTAATTGGTCTTAACCATTTTTTAATATAGTGCATATTTTACTAAGAGCCTATACAATAATCATCAACAACTTGTAAACATTAAGCACACAATACATTTTAATTAAATGACAACAACAACAAAAAAGGCTGATCATAATCTTTTTGTTGTGAACTAGGAACAATAGTTCGGTGGAGAAAGTGAGGTCAAATAAGAAGCAAAGGTAGCGTTACATCACAAGCTACGCTATGCAGGCTCAAGCGATTTATGTGAGAAAATGAACTTTGACTTGTGAACAGGAAGGCGATGCGATGGTTCGATTTATGCGTTTCGTGTTTACCTTTCGCAAAGGATAAGAGGTTTTGATCCAACTACTCTAGGTTGCGTAAGGAATAGCATTACATCTTGCAAGACGTGGAGCGTGAGAATCAATACAAAGCTGATAAGTTTTTAAAATTATAAATATTAATCAACAACAGTCGAAACAAATGCCCTTTAATTACATATACATAGTTTTAATTAATGGTAATATAATGATTGACAACCATTAATTATTTATGTCAGAAAGTTATGCTTTAAGTTTGATCCCTACCTTATCCAATATTTATAAACGAATTGAAATTAATTGCAAAAAATAAACACTACATAAATATCAGGAGTAGGAAACCATTATTGTGCAATAAGTATGATGTGTGTATGCGCAAGAGTGGATTCTTTACAAAACCCAGTCCAAGAGTTTCTATTATATCGCGGAAGATGCGCGGGTCATGGCATAATGACCACCTCATATTTTGTAGGTATGCTTTCTAATAGTAAATTGTAATGTGCTAAAATTCTTAGTTTTACATAAGATGGCTCTTAGGTTTCTTATGAATATACTAAAATATTTAAAGCGGTAGTGTCTTTCACATTGTTTTGGTTTTATGTGAATGTCTAACCTTAGTACTTTTGTACCTTTGTACCTTAGATGTCTGACCTTAGTATCTGAAACACATATTTTGGTTTGTTGTGTCGTAAAGAAGGACCAATTTCTCATCTTCATTCTAAACTCATTATTTCTAGATTTCTCTGATATTGTCAATTGCACTATGACATGCGCTATTACGTCACTAGATGGCGCCCGATGCTTCAGTCGCCGGAAGGCATGGTGGCTCCATTATGGAAAGCTTTCGACTTTGATCACAATCGTGCTTACTGACATAATGACTTCATATTTTATGGCCATAAATTATGGGGCGCATGTTACATAGATGATGGGATAACTTGTCACTGTAATCGTGCTTGTAGACATTAGCATACAAAGTTTTCGTCGTCAAGCTTTGGTGAATTATATGAGGGATTTGTCAAAGCAGATAGATTCATTCATCAAGTCAATATAACTGATAACATAACCTATGACATTTGGCAATTGTTTTGCTTATATATTATTAGTATTGGTTCACGAGCAAGTATCATAGTGTATGGGCACAATATTAAGCTTCTCTATGTCCATTTCCTGAACTAAAACGGATAGTTAATGGTACTTTTACTACCTGAAAGCTTATTTTATTTATATTGTTTTCAAGTCGATTGATGTGAGATACTATAGATAAGTACAAGCTCAACTATTACGGTTGGTAACTAATAGAAATCGATGTTTGTATTGAAATTAACCGCCGTCATTTCCAATTGAAATTTCTATGAGTACCTATAGCAGGTCATAAACTACACAAAGTAAGGTTACGATGAACATTGGCCATTGTGAGGAACGTTTATGAATTCAACACATTATCTACGAAATGGTCATCGTTGGAACTCCTTTCATATCTACAAAGTTATGACCGTAAAATTAAATGAAGTTTTCTACAACAGCAAAAGTGTTTGCGCATAATCCAAGATGGCGTCCGTTGATTCCTTTATTGAAGTAGGTAATCATGATTAACATGTATACTACTTAAGTAATTAAGTTTGTCTACACAGTGTTGAGTAGGTATTTATGCAAATAATAAGCGAGAGGTAAAGAATTTGTGGTAGGAATTAATTGTTTTGGCTTTCTCTATAAAAATATTATGCATCTGGTCGTAGGTACCTACAAATGTATAGTTAGAAAATGCAATATTATCATTTACAATCATAAGAGCGATTGGTGCTTTCGGATCAATAGACATTTAAAATTACTAAAAAAATCAACTGGTCCTTTGAGTCTAACATAGAACCTCCAACAAAACAAGGAAAAGTATTTGTCAAATTTGAAAATCGAACCACGATCGGGGGTACATCTCGGACACACGCTACAATCCTGGTTAGAATTACATTAGTTACGCCATGATGCTTGTGTTAGAATATTGAATTAGATTACGGTTTTAGTGTCAAACGTATTATTATGGGCAAACACCAGCTGGTGATGCGCCGGCTTTGCATTTATTTACGGCCAGTCACGGTTTATGGTCATCGCAATTGATCTTTTATGGATGATCACGATGCCTACAAAAAACGGTGCGAAAATTGCAATTTAACCTGGCTAAAATGGCATTTTATATTGATATGGCCACATTATCTCAAGTTAATATTATGCTATCATCTACTCTGTGTTCAAACTCAGAACAATAAGGTATTTAACTAATATTTATGGTCATGTGAAAGCCATAAACAATTGACGTTAATGATCTTTGTGTCATAGTTCAAATGTGTTTGATTATTATCAGTAATTTATGACAACGTCGCAAGAAACATAACTAATCAATGCTTGAATCAATTAAAGTTAAAATAAGTGAAAACAACGTTTTAGAAAGTTAATTATTCGTTCATGAAAGAATTTTAACAAAATAACTTAGTTTAATAGAATGTACTATGTAAATGAATTCGTCTACTTAGAAGTTTTGAATATGTGTTATTTTAAAAGGAAAGGAAGAGGTTAAGATTTTGAAGAAATTACTTGAGAGTCATAATACCTTAAAAGAGTTAGCATCTAGCAAAATGTTAGGTGATATCTTTTTAGTAGTAAACTACAAAATGCTGAAGTTCAAGAAGCGATATTCAAAAATTTACAGAATCTTAATGATACCATCTCACAAATCACCACTGCACTATAACAAAGCATTTATATTACGCTTTTAAAATGAACACTTAAAAGCTCTGTAACAAGGTTGTAAATCCGTTGATTATATTACAACAGTATCAGTAGCGGTTTGACATTTGACCCGCACACCTCCTTGCACAATACCGACGCACGCAGTAATGTGCACGCGTAAATTATTACCATTGCACATAGTTTTTACAATTTATGTGCGTTAGTAACTGTGCAATGATATAATTATACTCGTTCAAATTGAGTGTTGAGAAATTGTATAGTAATTATCTATTTTGGCAGATTGTGGGAATCATTTTGAGTTTTGTGGTTTGCTGATTTTTGATGAGATATTTATGTTTTTATGCTGCGATGAATGTGTCTTCTGCTTTTTAAAAATAGAAAATGCCGCGAGTGATTTTATCGTAGGATACACGATTACTAGCTTTTTACTATTTAATTTCAAATATCCCTTTATTTTGTATTATCTGAAAAAATGAAAAGCTGAGAAGTCAAGAATCCCAGAGTTTATTAGTTATGGGAACATTCTTTTGTTATATAATGGCAAAGAAACGAAACTCCGGCATTCTAATGAGAATGACAAAAGTGATGGGACAAAAACCGTAAAGTCAAACACAATAGGGCGGCGAACGTGTGAAATCATTGAAAATGAAGCGTTTTGACATTTGAATGGAGTTAGTGTAGCTTCAAGATTTATTATATCGATTTTTTGGTTAATTGTTTGGGAAAATGGTGATGCGACTTTTACCTGTTTTTAAGGTTTTAGTTGAAAAATTTTGACAAGAAAAGTTAGATATTGTGCCGAGTTAAACTGACGGTTACCTTTGACCGTATTGAAACGAAGGTAGTGCCTTTTTCAATTTTCAATTTAAATTAACGAAAGAAATTTGAAATATTTGGTTTAACAACGAGATTTTATGGGAACTAAATTCATAATCCATAATGACATTTATTATCATTATGCATGATCGATGTAAGGGTGCGCTTAAAGATTAAAAAAGCTATCGAAATCAGATTACGATCGTGTTGAACACCTACAAAAAACATGCACGGTTCTTTGCGGGTTGAGGAAGGCCTTAAGTATCGGAGCAGACAAAGCATTTTTGACTCTAGTAAAATGCAATAAAGTCGCACTGGCCAGTCACTCTCTTTGAGGTCTGTAAATAACCTGTACGCAAGGACCACTATTTTGATTATCAATGTCTTTTTAATTGATTGTATAAACAGAAAAAAGTATTAATAAAAAACCACGATCGTATTCCAAATTCAAATCAACGGTAAAGTTCAGAAATCAACAAGAGTGCATTAGGTTTGAATCACATTCCAAAAAAAAGAAGAAAACGAACACACACGATTCCCGATGCACTATTTTGATTTCGGAACGACACGGCACTTGTCACTTTGTTTTTTTTTTCTTTTCACTAGAACAGGCACTGCACTGGACTTACCGCTACGAAGGCTTTCATGATGTTTAGTGATGGGTCACTTCGGAACGTAGCGAAGTAGTGTGATGTTGGTGGATGGTGTCTGGTGATATATAGTAAAGTACGGCCGCGGTGGGGCGGAGAAAGGATAGCTTAGGTTGTGTAAGCACGGGAGATGCTACCATCCGAATAGGAAGTTTTGGTTAATTGGAGGGCGTCATGCGATTTTTTTTTCTATGATTGAACCGCGAGGTCAAGGGTTTTGAGTGTCTCTTTGAGGTTAGAGTTTATTTTAAGGCTGCTGTACAGTTCTGAGATGTTTTGATAAAATGAGTTGACCTTAGGATGCAGATTTGTAGTTTTTTCATTCATTAGTAACACGAATGTTGTTTTGTATGAAATTAAATATGAACCAATCAATGTTTTTTTCTTTGTTTTCATAAAGTGTCAGGTTTATTCCTTGTACCTACTGTGCAGACACCTAATTGACATTCATTTGGAACGATGTTCAGAAGTACTGAGGCGATTAGGTCCCTACTGTCCTGGTCTTTAATATTGGAAGAGCAGCATTATTATTTATAAAGGCGATTACAGTCTGTTTAATTACATAAGTTTACGTTTATCTTTAAAATTAAATGTTCGAAGGTGTAGTTTTTTGGATAAATAACAATTGAACATTAAGGTAATAGGTAGACACATTCTCTAGTCCTTTAAAAGTGTCGCAGGAACAGAGTTTTCAGATACAAAATGGCACAATTCCTATGAGTGGTAGCTCAATACAATAACGGTTGGTAAAATATAGAAACCGTGCTTCACTATAACTTACATACGAGTAGACCAAATATGCGAACTATCCCAGCTGCCAGTTGTTACAAAAACCAATGCAAATCATAAGCAAACACACATTGTTCAAAAGTAAATAGGTAAAAGTTATTTCCATTTTCACAGTAAGTCAGTACCGACTATTGTTTACTAAGAAGATTGCGTAATCCTAGTGCTAATTGTTAGACCAAGATTATCTTGGTGTGACATCGTAAATCATTCGATGTGGGATATTTTTAGCATCATGACTCATTAGTCTAGCTTTTATGCTTAATTGTGTTTAGATTATGGTAAGTGCTTTGGCTGTAGGTCGGTAATGAGAACTGTTGGTGAACTTGTATTACCATATAAGGGTATAAATGCATCTGATGTAGACTCTAATGTTACTGTATTCGTTTTAAATATTGAGAAAAGTATATTACTGTATTTATAAACTTAAAACAAAAGGAGTTGGACTCATCAATTTATAACAAGATTCCTAACCAAATCAAAGAACTTCCAATGGCCCGTTTCAGAAATTCTTTACGTAGGTGGTTAATTGAGAATTCCTTAAATGTATACTGTAAAAGAATTCCTACAGTCTTAAATGACATAGTTGTCCGAAAATTTGCATGTCTATGTTATGATTAAGCATGTTAAGCTACTATTATAGTACAATATAAGAACTTTTCTAACCATATTTATCTGCAAATAAATTTATTAAATTTGATTTCGATATTGCGAATAACTTTACTTTGGGACCAACCCCTAAACTTGTAAAACAGAACAGCTGATTTTTTCAGCTGTTCAGTACATTTATTTTTGGAATATCTCGACAAATTGTATGGATCAGCTGGCTTTCAAAATTATAAAAACAAAGAGGCATCAAAAAATTCCTACGCGTTGTTTTTAACTGCTAATGAGCTGAAGAGAACTAGCGGCAATGCTATGTTGAATGGCAAAACTCAGCCTCTGGTCAAGGTGGCAGTCAGCTCTTGTGCCACGTAAAGTGTCAATCAGTGGATTGGTCAATTCTTCAAAAATAATCGTGGTTAACTAAGGTGAAGATAGTTTAAGGTTTTTACGTATGAAAATTAGAATTTAGAAGGAACACAGTGTATATCTTAAGACTAGCACAAAAGTCTCGAACTTTTCCCAAAACCTGCCTCTGATTCTATGAATAATTTAGACCATGCTTTTAATTAATGAAATATTTTCGAATACTCTCTTAATTTACACCGTGCATCGCCGCGGATCAAAACAAAATGAAAATCAGATTTAAATTTGCCAATTTGTAGGATTCCATAAAATTCGATTTGTCGGAAGACAAACGATCGTTTTTTTGTCTTCGTAAATTAAACAATGTACATAAAGTACATTATGCAATGTGCACAAAATTCTATTCCAATGCATTTCGCGACGTTGTAAATTCATAAAGTCAAAATCCAAGTCAATTCATTAATTTCAATTAGACTATTAAAAGGCACTTTTGAACGCCAATTACATGAGAAAACATTATAATATTGAATCTAGTTGCCCATTCCAAAGGTAGCTTCGTATGGAGAAGAATGTACAGTGTATAAAACTGACACTGGCCGGTCATAATTTTAGAAAAACATAATATGTATCATGCCTAATGATATTTATTATGCGGTCTAGGGAGGATTTACATTTATCAAAATCAGTTACAATGTCAAATATAAATGCAAAACATAAAAATAAAGTTAAAAATATGCAAAAATAACCCGCAGTTGATATGCTAATAAATCTAGAGATAAAAATGTAAAAGAATATTTATCACAAGTTTTAATTTCTTAACGTAACATGTCAACGCACTTAAAAGTGTAACATTTTTGCAAATGACTAAGTTAGGAATTGTACAAAATGACTTATTTCTGAATAGCGACATTGACCTCTTGATGAAAACGTTGTCTTGACCCTTGGCATCAAAATACAAGCGCAATGAGTTACCTAAATGCAATTGTAGCACATAGTTACCATAACTCTGTTATTTGTTTAAGTCTGTGTTTGTGTTGTTGATGTGCCTTAATAATAAATAACCCAAACCATACGTATGTACGAGTATATTGCGAAGCGGAGAATTACGTGAATTTCCTATTATCTTGACCATTTGTTCGTATTTGGGACCATGTCTGGGAACCTTTTGGAAGGTCAAAGTTCGAACGTTTCTTTTTTTACCTTTTTTCACGAAATCAATGTAAATATACTTATTTACTTAACTTTAAATAAGTACCTGAACTAATACTGGACGTCCGAGCGTGGCTACAAGCCACACATCCCATTCGTTTTGGTGGTCTCGGCATCCGCAATATTTGTAGTTGCAGGTTATGGCGTTCTTGTCTTCTGTCTACTGACATTTCTATCTCCTGTGAATCAATTGATTTATCAAAATTAAGAGGGTTTCGAATGTGTTACGTAATTAGGTCATTGATTACTTCAAATAAAGAATTAATTACCATCACACCTGCATTCCCCGAAGGGTTAGAGAGAGGTGTACAGTCGGTTGTCAACATTATCTGACCCACCCTAAACACAAAGGAAATTGGACCCTCTGCCTATGAAAATAAGGTTTATTCAATTTATATGAGCCTCGATGAATACAGACACGCATAAACCCACCCAACGTTGTCGGAGCCACCGGCATTATATCATTTTGTTAAGCTAGTTTAATCATTATCTCGTTGACATTAAAGTTAAAAACCTTTTAAGTCACCCTACATAATTAGAACCCAATCTTTAATTTCGTGGAGTCTTAATAAGTTCTTGTGGCTTGGCGGTTTGATGTTGGATTGGCGAGGAACAACATGTGGGTTCGAAAACAGTCCACCTGTTATCAGTTTCTTTTTTAATTTCAATTCATTTCTACAATATCGTTTGCATTATTAAAGAACGACCAATATGACTTACGCCTAATAACTTATCTTGTAAACAGGTGGGTAAATTAAAAAAGTTTAAGTTCAAATATATTTGCTTCGTGAGGTAGATAATAAATTCGTCGACTTAAGTGACAAAAGTTACACTACGCCTATTAGCAGTGACTGCGCACACACATTTGTAAATCGTTTCGCATAACTCGTTAAGTATTTTTATGCAATTTGGTGTAAAAAAGCATCATGTCGCAGCTTAATGACTATAACAAACATAAAATCATATTTTTACATGAGCAGAATGTTGGAATTAGAGAGATTGGTCGTCGTCTTAATATAGCAGTAAGTGTATTTTTTATACCTATTTTATTTAATTGATTGTGATTAATGAACGCGTAGTTGGCTATTTTACTATTACATTCACTCCTTACAAGTTACATAAACGGTTCCAAAAATGTTTTTTTTTTTGTTTTAGAGAAATACGACTGTAGCTAAGACGTTATGGAGACAAAGTAAATATTCAGCGGATTCGTCAAGGGGCAAAAAACACCAAGTATAGTCCCGAATGCGATTGCCCGTTAGTGTAACTGCAATAAAACACGATATTTCAGTGGAAACAGTGAGAAGGCATTTACACGCTGCTGGAATAAGGAATTATAAACCGGCACAGAAAATAGCATTGACACCTGCTCATAGCGAAGAAGATGGGTCCGTTTTGCCCAGGAATATTTTTTTTGGGAATTTTAATTGGGAAGAAAATGTTGTGATCTTCACTGATGAAAAAAAATCATTTAAATCGAACAAAGATGAACGTAACAAGGAACGGTGCACCATCACTCCGCTACTAATTAATCTAGGATATTTTTAAACACACCATGTAAGTAAATGCTCAATGGATAGATTGTTAAACCATTTAAATGTTGCCAATTACGTGGTGATGTTATTGTTATAAATAGATTTTTTCTATTTAAATGACATGTTTATTCACTACACATAGGCAGCTATAAATCTGTAAAGCCGGCTTTTCACTGCGGGATGTAATGTAATATATATTACATCACGAGATATAATTTAATATCGCTCACCATACTATTTAAGAAACCTCTTTACACTAAGCTGTAATATATATTATATCCCAAACTATAAATATTTTTTCGACCGAATGGGCGATAAAGAGGAGATATATATTTTACCTCACGTCCCGGACAACGCACCCCCCCTGCCTCGCCCTCACTTTGAACGGAACGGTGCAGACTGTAGAACTGTTTGAACTAAATATATATCTTTCAGTGTGAACAGCAACTGCGGGATGTAATATATATTCCAGGATGTAATATATATTACATCCCGCAGTGAAAAGCCGGCTTAAGGCATTTCACAGATGAATTAATTTTCTCGATAACAAACTTTCAAGCATAAACATGCCTTTTTTAATGTTTATAAATGGTTAAATTTGATTATGGCATACTCATATAAATTGTATATTAATTTGGAAATATGTGAGCATTTACTTACTTTATCTTACCTAAGTGTTATAATAAACATTTTAAATTTGCAATTGTTTAGTTTTATTTCTATACGTTGTCCATTAAAGAAATGTAAAAAAAGTATAATAAAATAATTAAAAAAGAAACATCTGAGAAGAAGCTATATTTAGGTTAAACTTGATTTCGAACGTAAACAACGATTAGTGACCACAAGACTAAAGAATTTAAACCATATGTATACTTTAATAAAGTTTATTTTTGCACAGCACAAGCAGCCAACCTTATCCTAGTGCAAATAGATTATTTTGTATTTTATCCCTTCATTATTTTATCACTCCATTAAGACATGATAATAAAAAAACTACCTATAAAATAGAAAAAAATAAATTGTAAAGAGAAGTGGTTTTTGCAATTTAGTAAGGCAAGGTAAAATATGTTTGCGCGTTGTCACTGCATACCCTTAGTCAGTAGCATTTGAATACCAGTTTTACAATGAATACAAATATTTATTTTTCAACTACCCACTTATTACAAACTTTATATTTGAAGATTATCCGTCTATAGTTCTTTACAATAATACAAGAAATACTTTTAGAAAAAAATCTAAATTGGCTTACAATTTAGATTTTTTTCTAAAAGTTTTCTAAAACAATATCTTCGTCGCAGGATTTGATCTCGCAACTTGTCATTCTCAGTCTTAGTGTATAAGACCACGAGACCAGAATAACTTGACCGAAATTATTAAAATAAGCTATTACACTAATTATATTATTAACAAGTTGTTATAATATTTAACCTAATGCTAACGTGATAAAGATCAAATTTGCGTGTGTGTATTATTATTCTATTTGTTAATTGAGTCCTCGACCACTTGACTGATAAGCTCATATAAATTGAATAAACCTTATTTTCATAGGCAGAGGGTCCAATTTCGTTTGTGTTTAGGGTGGGTCAGATAATGTTGACAACCGACTGTACTAAATGTACACCCACAGTTCGCCGGTATATTTAGGTCCCACGTAATAGGGGGCGAGCCTAATGCCACAAATCCAAACTCCTAACTGCTACTGAGAATTTCATAGAAAAACCCAATAACACTTATTGCTCGACCTGGGAATTGAACCCAGAACCTCTAGCGTAGCAGTCGTGCTTAGAACCACTAGCACTAGCAATTAATTCGGTATTTTGTAAAAAATAAATAAATAAATCTATTACGTCAGTAAAGCAGGATAACTTACCTCCTGCATCTGTGACTTGTTTTCTTCAAGGTTCGGTTTCCATCCATAAGTCTTTTTACTTGTGAATCTTCAACGGTGGGGTTTAGCAGATGGCACCGACCTTTGTTGCCTGTGCGGCGTCTCTCCGCAGACCATTTTTTTTATTTTTTCAAGATGGTAAGTCATCGTATGAGTACCCCCGCCCTGGGCGGGGCGGCGTCGAGTGTCAGACTTTTACTGACTAAAACTCATCCATGTTCTTTCTCGTGCCCTTAGCGTTCCGGCGGCGCGGGCCTCACCTTTTATCTTGTGCCACATTGTACACGTGAGGAGCTAATGACTGCGTCGGCGGATGATGTGGCCGTGGCTGAATTTTGGGCCAAACATAAAATTTAAAACATATTTTATTATTTTTCTTCGATTTGCTGTGTATAGGCTGAGATAGAGAAGAATTTAAGTTTATAAATCCAGAATTACTATGGTCAGCATTTTTGTTTAAATTGCTTTGCTAATGTTGAAATTATATTTTTGCATGACTTGTTGTTGTTATAAACATTGTGGAAAAGGCATGGCTGCTAGGTACTATTGAAAGTATCTTGTATCATTTCTGTGAATGTAGTTGATGTCTGCATTTTTGGCTCATTATTATGACTCAGAAATAATATCAAGTTTAAGTGAAAATATCTTTTTTTCTCTATTCTATAGGGCTTTGAACCACAAAGGAATTAAACGGAACCGCTATTTTAATTTTGTCCGCTGGTGTCAAAGGAATTGTAGAATTTTTGAGTTTTTGACTTTAATTGTCTTAGTTGTCTGGTTACCATAACACAAGCTCTGCTTAGCTTGGGATCAGATAGCCGTGTGTGAGTTGTCCCGAGATATTTATTTATTTTATTTAATTTTGATTTATACTTTAGGTACTAGGTAGTACTGCCCCCTTAGCCAAGTCACAAACGATAATCGTAAACGCTCGGTAGGTACCAATAGATTTTCAACTTAATACCCAAGAGCCTTAAGTTAAAAATCTATTAAAGATTTCTAAGCGTTAGCGACTGCAACGAACGAAAACGCTATGCAATTTTCATTAGATCTTCAACTTAAAACCAAGCACATAAAGTTGAAGATCTATTAAAGCCTACTCAGCGTTTGCGTTTATCGTTTGTGACTTGGCTAGGGGGGCAGGTCAATTTTGCTAATCGTAATATAGTTATCGTTGGTGTGTCGTATTACGGCACACCAGTGGTCTACAAATAACAGACACTGTCTACTTTAATGCGGAACTCTAATTGTGCAAGCCTGACTTAAAAGAAAACCGGCTAAGAGGATTTATAAATAAAACAAAAGACATTCATAACAACTTATATTAAAACAATAAGTTAAATAACAAATATAACAAATAAAATATTCAATGAATGGTGACGTTGCTGTCTTGTGGAGTAGCCAGGCTTGCAGCGCGGTAGCCACGTTTGGACCGATCAGTTGACGTCTGGTGGAATTCGTCGATCAGGATTGACTGAGTGATTCCGTCCAACACGACTCCAACAACGCGCCCTGATCTTCCTCTGCCGGAGCTGGTGGCTGGTGTGACAGAGGAGACCTCTTCTTGGTGTAGAATTGAGCGAATTTGTTCAAGGAGTTTAGGATCGATGTACCGCCCTTCAGAGGTTTGTACACCGGTAAAGACACTCCGGTATATGTCGAGGCTGTTGCTTTGAAAACTGCGGCCACCAGAACCTTTCATGCTGTTACCGCTAGTGTCTCCACTGCCACCTTGCATATTGCTTCCACCAGCGCCTACACTCGGGGAGAGAGGACGGAAACTACCAGCGCCTCCACTGCTGACTAGATTGTTCCAGCCTCGGAACTTGTTACCACCAGCACCTCCCATACTACCTTGGTTGATATTTCTACCAGCACCCCCACTGGGATATATAGGACCATAGCTACTTGCGCCTGCACCGCGCATTAGGTTGTTCCAGCCTCGGAAGTTGTTACCACCAGCACCTCCCATGCTACCTTGGTTGCTGTTCCCACCAGCTGTTCTACTAGCAGAAGGAGAATTGAAGTTGGCAGCGCCGTTGCCGGTGGATGGATGACCGAAGTTGGCAGCGCCTCCACTGGCGGATTGAGGACCAAAGTTACCAGCGTCTCCACTGGCGGATGGTCGACCGAAGTTGCCAGCGCCTCCACTGGTGGATTGAGGACCAATGTTGTTAGCGCCTCCGGTGGTAGATGGACGACCGAAGTTGCCAGCGCCTCCACTGGCGGATTGAGGACCAATGTTGTTGGCGCCTCCGGTGGTAGATGGACGACCGACGTTGTTAGCGCTCCCACTGGCGGATTGAGGACCAAAGTTGCTGGCGCCTCCGCTGGTGGATGGACGACCGAAGTTGCCAGAGCCTCCACTGGCGGATTGAGGACCAAAGTTGCTAGCGCCTCCGCTGGTGGATGGACGACCGAAGTTGCCAGAGCCTCCACTGGCGGATTGAGGACCAAAGTTGCTAGCGCCCCCACTGGCGGATGAACGACCGAGGTTGCCAGCGCCTCCACTGGCGGATTGAGGACCAAAGTTGCTAGCGCCTCCGCTGGTGGATGGACGACCGAAGTTGCCAGAGCCTCCACTGGCGGATTGAGGACCAAAGTTGCTAGCGCCCCCACTGGCGGATGAACGACCGAGGTTGCCAGCGCCTCCACTGGCGGATTGAGGACCAAAGTTGCTAGCGCCTCCGCTGGTGGATGGACGACCGAAGTTGCTAGCGCCCCCACTGGCGGATGGGCGACCAAAGTTGCCAGCGCCTCCACTGGAGGATTGAGGACCAAAGTTGCTAGCGCCCCCACTGGCGGATGAGCGACCGAAGTTGCCAGCGCCTCCACTGGCGGATTGAGTACCAAGGTTGCTAGCGCCTCTGGTGGTAGATAGACGACCGACGTTGTTAGCGCCTCCACTGGCGGATGGGCGACCGAAGTTACCAGCGCCTCCACTGGCGGATTGAGGACCAAAGTTGCTAGCGCCTCCGCTGGTGGATGAACGATCGAAGTTTCCAGAGTCTCCGTTGGCGGATGAACGACCGAAGATGCCAACGCCTTCATTGACGGATTCAGAATCAAAGTTGGCAGCACCTCCACTGGCGGATGGAGGACCGACATTACCAGCGCCTCCACTAGCAAATTGAGGATCAAAATTGGCAGCACCCCTACTGGCGAATTGAGGATCAAAATTGGCAGCACCTCCACTGGTGAATTGAGGATCGAAATTGGCAGCACCTCCACTGGTGAATTGAGGATCAAAATTGGCAACACCTCCACTGGTGAATTGAGGATCAAAATTGGCAACACCTCCACTGGCGAATTGAGGATCAAAGTTGGCAGATCCTCCACTGGTTGATTGAGGACTAAAGTTTCCAGCGCCTCCACTTCTGGATTGAGGATCAAAATTTCCCATGTCTCCACTGGCAGATGGAGTATCGAAGTTGCCAGAGTCTCCGCTGGCCGATGGAGCACCGAAATTATCGGCGCCTTTACTGGCGGAAAGAGGAATGAAGTTATCGGCGCCTCCACTTGCGGAAGGAAGACCAAAATTTCCCATGTCTCCACTGGCCCATGGAGAATCGAAGTTGCCAGCACCTTCGCTAACGGGTGGAGGAAGGAAGTCG
Source organism: Caradrina clavipalpis (assembly GCA_932526535.1). NCBI lineage: Eukaryota > Metazoa > Arthropoda > Insecta > Lepidoptera > Noctuidae > Caradrina > Caradrina clavipalpis. The sequence continues at coordinate 15,251,932 of OW052101.1, read as the reverse complement.
GCGGATGGACGACCGAAGCTGCCATCGTCTTCACTGGCGGATGGAGAACCAAAGTTTCCAGCAGCTTGGCCATGACTGCACGCCACCAATCCAAGGAATATATACTGTGGAAAATAATCCAATTAGTTTGTGCTGAAGATACGACTAAAATAGGCTGGTATTATTATTATATTCTTTTTAAATATAAGTTAGAGATTCACTTGCATCTTTTCAATTGCAATAAAAAAGAATACAAAAATCTCAAATAGAAAATTAACTGTTCGTAGTTAGAATTCTAGAAAAATATCTAATTTTGCATAATGTTTAGCATTATTTGCATTTATAACTAGTTACATAATTACTAAGCGAATGTCTTTATAGGTTTTAATTAAATATATCTTTTAATATTGTGACATCTATTATCTTTCATGTTTATTATTGGCTATTAAACTTAAAACGTATGTAAATAACAAAAAAACTATGTGTCATCTCCAATTCAACAAAAGCTATTAAACAAACATCGCATGTTTTCCATATACAGGGTAGAATTTTCGAAGCGTACTAGGAGGGAAAGTACTCTAAATACACTCTACATACAATTTTACTCAAAGGAAGCATTCCTGAACAGAAATGTTCCTTTGAGTAAAATTTGCTGTTGTAATTGCTTGTTGTTTTCCCTCCAGGTAAGCTTCGAAAATTGCGCCCTGTGTGCTAAATTTTGGCTTTAGACTTAGAGGTATTGCCTTCTTGATTCTGTATTGTATGAATGTAATAAAAACGCACTAGCAAATCACTGTACAGTAAATCAGCATTATCAATTCAGCTAAAAGGGATTTTGAGGGAAACACAGGGTTCAAGGGTTACCACAACTGGTTCTGCTCTACCCTCATCGGATTTCATCAAGCGGTTTTTTTGAGACCAACACCAGGTTATTGACCCAACTAGAGGAGTGCCCTTCGCATTTCAAATAATTTTTCAATAACACTGAATGATATTGCCTTTGAGTAAAAATGAACACACAATGAGCTCCGATGCACTATTTAATATCACTTAAATTTCACTTAAAAGAGCACTGTAAAACACTGCCGTTTGAACTTACCCCTATAATTAGCTCCATGTTGCTTAGTCTGATGGAACGCAGTGATGAACTGTGATGGTCTTGGGTAGTGTCTGGTGATATATATATGGCCAGTTAGAAAGCCAATCTTCAAAAACTAGAATTTTCAAAAAAATAATAAAGTGGATTGCCTAGATTGTAAATCAAAATGATAATGACATTATGCACTATGATAGAATGCCCCGTTGGCCGTCTGGTATATTTTTTCCAAAGAAGGCGGACACACCTTCTTAGAAATTGATGCACCAAAGTTTGAATTAATAATAATATAAGTCTACACAATATTGCAACAAAGCGTAGGATTTGATACAATATTAGGTACCTATATATCCTCTTTTTTTTCTTTAAATGACTAATGAGCCAACAGCCATTCTGATGTTAAGTGGTCACCTCTGCCTATAATCATCTGCAATACCAGAGACCTTGCAGATGCATTACCATCCCAGAGATAAATATGAAGTGTCTAATGTGCCTGTAAGTACACCGGCACCCTTTAACACAGGCACAGCAACGTTGCTCTGCGGCAGAAGTACATAAATAGTGGTAGTAAGTATATTGAGCACAGCATGCTTACATTACTAAAACTGCCTCGTTAGCTTACGGGTCCTAAGCGCGACTGCTACGCTAGAGGTCTTGGGTTCAATTCCCAGGTCGACAAAGTGATGTTGTCAAACACTATGACAACATCACTATTGGGGTTATATATGAAATTCTCAGTAACAGTTGGGAGTTAGGATTCGTGCCCGGGTAATGACAATAGGCTCGCCCCCTATTACATGGGACCTAAACATACCGGTAAGCTGTGTACGTTAGTACTTCTCTGCCTAAACCCTTCGAGGAATAGAGTACTATAACATTACTGGATACCCAGCCACCAGTTTCCCACTCAGCCACCCAGTCTAGAAGAAGACTGGGTAGCAATAGGTTGCACTTGTAAGACACTCCATCTCGGAGTGATTGACACTATAGTCTGACGGTCACAAGGCTCCACCCCCGAGGGTCTCAAACTCGCGACACGTTAGTACTCTTAATGTCTGTGTCTCTTAATGTGTGTGTTAAACTGTATCTCAGAATGTCTGACATAAGCGACACTCTGTCTTCGAGTGTCTGACACTCCATTTCAGAGCGTTGGTGTTGGCCCCAGCTGATGATGCCTTTGGATCTCATCAGTTTATTTTGCATAATCAGAGTCGCGTATAACATAACACACCATCACGCCTGTATTACCCGAAGGATAAGGTAGAGGTGTACCAATGGTCAGCCACAGTTCGTCACTATGTTTAGGTCAATGTAATAGAGGACGAGCCTATTGCCATTAACCGGCCACAAATCCTAACTCCAAGCTTCTACTGAGAAATTCATAGAAAAACCCAATAATACTTTTTGCTCGACCTGGGAATCGAACCCAAGACCTTTAGCGTAACTAGACTAGACTAGGCTAACGAATCAGTCGCGATTATGATCTAAGTAATTAAGTTGATTGTTAAAACTTGTTCAAAATTATGGAATATTATTTCGTTCACAAACAAGAAATGGCTCTAGTCACTAATCTGTACAAAAATATTATAATAAAGATGAAGAGTTTTTGTTTGTTTGTTTCAACGCGCTAATGACTAGAAGTACTGGTAGGATTTAAAAAAAACATAAGCAACAGTATAAGTTACATGTATAACATGACATCACGCTACGACACACGGTGGTGGAGCAGCAACCAAACACGTATCTTAACGCTGGTGTCAAAAAACAAACGGACGAAGTCGCAGGGAAAAACATTCTTTCTTTTCTTTCTTTTTTTTTAAACCTTGGAACACTAGGAATTTCTCCTGTATCGTGGGTGCGTAAACAAACATATAAACTCACATACACAAACAGCCAAACCCGGAACAACTATATCTAGGTCATACAAATATATGTTCCGTGCGGGAATTGAACCCGCTACACGCAGCGCAGCAGTCGCTCGGCCACTGCGCCAACCGTGTCATCAATCTAGTCCTACTAGCCTACTTCCAACTTAATAATATCAATACGAAAGTTTGTGAGGATGGATGTTTGTTACTCTTTCACGCTTAAACGGCTGAACGGATCTGGATGAAAGGCTCTGAAGTAGATTGTAGTGTGGACACATAGGATACTTTTTATTCCAGAAAAATGTACGCTAAATGTTACTGGTAGAGAATGCCTAAGGCATTAAGTCCGCCTTTGTACTTTTTTTTTGTGCATAATGTTTAAATAAATAAATAATAAATAAATGTTCCCGTGGGATAATTGAAATATTATTACATTATATACAATACTTTTGACGATAGGACCTAAACATACCGGCGAACTGTGGGTGTTCATTTACACCTCTGCCTAACCCTTCGGGGACAATACAGGCGTGGTGGTGATGGTATTTGACGCGGACGAAGTCGCGCGCAGTAGCAAGGGTAAAAGTGATTGAGAAGAATGTGGTATCTAATAAAATAATGAAAATTAATATTTAAATGAATTCATACGTTACACTTACTATCTATACGTGTATTGTAAAAATTATACGTAAGACTAGTTTTAACTTGAAAAAGATAAATGCTAAATGCTAATTTTACTTTTACTTTCATTTTTCATTATAGTGTGATTATGAAACATGTGACATAACGTAACCATCACGCCATAATATCCGAAAGGTATGGGCAGAGGTGTCGCTGGCCATGAACCGGATACAAATTCAGGCTTCAGGCTGTTAATGAAAAATTCCTCGTTCTAAAATGGTTTATTTTACTGTTCTTTTTATTGTACATATTTTACATATAAAACGATATTTAAAGTTCTGTCGTGATGGCCCAGCGGTCAAGGCGCCCACCTCTCATGCCTGAGGTTGTGGGTTCTAATAAGGGCTAGAAGGAAACCTGGACATTTTAATTAATATAAGTCTAAAATCGCCAATCCGCCTTGAGCAAGCAAGTGTCTTCTTTGTATGAGAATAATTTGCCCTGCTGTGGGCCAATAATAGGCTGGTATTTTTATTTAAGAGTAATTAAAGTTCAATAAATTTTAACAGGTATTAGTATTTGAAGATGTTCATGATCTGCCGACGTAGTAGATCCTACGAGTACTGCCCAACCTTTTTGAAGAACCTTAAAAATCAGGTCAGGGTAGGTCTTTCTAGGGCCCCTTCCAGCGTTGCCACTCACATCTGCCACATAAATTATGACTAAAATGATAAATAAATGACCAAACCATCTAAGCATACTCCTTTCAATCTTTGTCACTACATCCTCTTCTAATCCGCAACGTTCTCGTAAAACCAAATATTTAAAAATAGTTTATCACCTTATAACTGTGGAAAAAATACAATATCACTTGTTGATATGTGAAGCTCGCATTAAAATTAAAGGATGTTGCCACTAGCATAAATTTTTGACCCATTGCTAAGTTTTTCAGTAAATATTGATACAATACAAAGTATCAAAATGTTTGAAGAGGTAACATTACAACTTTTCGATAAATATTTATAGCTAGATAAACAAAATAACTCGCCTCGATAGAAATTCTCAGTAGCAGCTCGGTTTTAGGATTTGTGCCTGGTTAATGGCAATAGGCTCGTATTATATGGGACCTAAACAGGCCGGCGAACTGTTGTACATTGGTACAACTATGGTATGGTAGGTAAAAAAGAACGAGCTGGCATTCAACGGCTGTCAAGAGCCGGGACCAACAGCTTTACGTGCTTCCCAAGTCACGGGGGTGTTACACCACCAACTTCCAAACTCCGGGCTGTTTTTGAGAAATTCCTAATAGAAAAACCCAATAACACTTTTTACCCGACCTGGGAATAGAATGTTAGCTAATTATAGTGCACGGCTGCACGTAAGAGAAAACGCACTACAGATGAAGAGGATTCATTTAAACTTGTGCAATAAGGTGAGTACATTCTCTTAGATGTGGTAATTACTAATGAGCGGTACTGTCGACCACCTGGACATAAATATGCGTGAGGACGGAGTGCGCCGAGGTCGGGGCAACTCACTCGAATTACCGCGTGACTTAGTTAAGGAGATCTTTCAAACAATGTATTAGCGTATGTATGCGTCATGCTGGTGAACGGGTGCTGTCAGTTGGGATCTGCCATGGCTTACATCTTTATTATTATATTTTATTGTTTTATATTCACCTTCATTGTTTCACATATAGAAGCAACAACAATTTTGTAACCAAGATTTTGTAAAAATCTAATTGAAAGAAAAGAGTGTCCATATAGTTTCCTGCTCGTTCTTCTCCATAGAGACCTACGTTTTCGAACGAGCAACTAGCTTCAACTTTAACTGTAACTTCTTGACAATTCAAAAGTGCATGAAAATGGTCTAATTGCAATAAATACTTTGACTTTAGCTAAACTAATATTATAAAGAGGTGAAGTTTGTGAGGTTGTAGGGGGAAATCTCTAGATCAACTGGACCGATTTTGAAAATTCTTTCACCCATAGAAACCGACGTTATTTGTGAATGTCATAGGCAATATAACATCACGCTACGACACACGGGAGCGGAGCGGTAACCAAAGACGTAACTGAACGCGGGCGAAGTAGCAGGAATGTGGGGTCGCAGGATATGCCGCATATAATGAAGGCCAATGGCGGTCAAATATAAGTTGGGAGCGCGGATCATGCGTCGAGCGTATACCGGGTTCCTGATTTATGTTAACAGGAGGAACCGTGGGGCTTTAGTCGGTTTCCCAACGAAAAAAGGGTAAAAGTCAAATCATCATCATCATCTTAAAAAGTCAAATCTTTGACTTTCGATATATCCGAAACCTGATGGTTCCAGAACAAAAACAGTGATGAGAAGAATGTATAGTATAACCGTCGCTCGGCTTTGTTAAGTTTCCTTTTACAGCCGTTTTAACGTTGCATTTAGGAACTGGAAGAACTTGTTTTATCTCTTTACCATAATAATTCTAATATTTAAAGCTGTTTTGTACATTTTGAACCGAGTCTCGATCAGATCAATATTGAGTTTAGCAGTGGACGTTGTAACATCCGTATTATTTAAATAAACGCGGCTTTTCGCAAATTTTTAAGTCAAATAAAAAAAGATTGGGCTAAAGTACACAATAACGTGCGATTTCTATCATTACAATTGAGTGATTTTGTAAACGTTACGTAATTATTAACTTAGTTCGTTTTTTCTAAGAATTCTGTGCGTGCTTAAACAGTCAAACCATTAATTATATTTGGTGTCCTATTAACTCCGATTAAATGTTGGCACTTTCTTAGAATTACGTGTTTAAGTGTAGTTTCTAACTCCAATGAGAGGTAGGCTTGTAATGATCCGTCTTATATCCGATTCCTAAAACTTACCGACTGGTATTTGTTAACTTAGTTATTGAAGTTTATTTTTTCAGGTTATATTTATATGAGGAAATGAAACGAAAAAACATATGAGGAAGTTTCTCCATTTGTTACATTTATCAACTTACATGCAATAAAAAAAATCTCATTTTCATACTGTAAATTATTCCCGTTAAACTCGCCATGTCTTAAGTTATAGTAAATATTTTCTTTAATCGTAAGGTTTTAAAATTTAGTATGCATTAATGATTCTCTGTGTACACCGACGATCCCTTATTTATGGTCATGATGTAGGTATAAATATATCTATCATTCAATATTGATTAGGTTCTTTTATACCAAAAATGGTCCTTTTGAATCAAAACACCATTTTTTATTTATGTACTAGCATCTGCGTGAAAGTCAAGTGTACCAATAGCCTATCATTGAGCAATAAAGAAGCTTCCTATCATAGAAACAATTTTTGTAATCAGACCAGTAGTTCCAGAGATTACCTTTTTCAAACATAATAAAAACAAACAAACTTTATTTCTCCATAATATGAGTATTGATCAATCGATACACAAGGAGCTATTTATAATCCTAGCGTGTGTAGACATTGACCTAGTGTGGATCAAGGTCGTAGCAGCGAAATATCGGCTATCTGCATAATGTATGCCAAGTTCAGTTTAGTCAAAAGTGAATTCGCAATTGTTGACATTTTATTATTTATGCAAAAGATAAGGCTAAGGATAAACAACTGCTTTTAGTTGATGTTTTTGTTATACTGGAGGCTGCAAAAGGATTTGATCACTTTATAAGAGTTTTATCACTTTCTGACGAATTTTTTTTTCTTTAAACTCACAAACACGTCATGCCAACACACTTGTATTCTCCGAAGGGTTAGGCAGAGGAGTACCCATTGTTCGCCGGTATGTTTAGGTCCCATGTAATAGGGGGCGAGTCTATTGCCATTTACTGGACACAAATCCTAACTCTGAGCTGCTACTGAGAATTTCACAGGAAAACCCAATGACACTTTTTGCTCGACCTGGGAATCGAACTCAAAACCTCTAGCATAGACCACTAAGACAACCAGGCAGTCTGTAAAGTAAGTATACAAAATTGACCACGACATGAACCTATAAATGTCGTGACTAGCTTGCTGCTTCGTCCGAGTGTTTTTTTCACCCGCCTTAAGATTTACGTCTTTAGTTACTGCGGTGTTATTCTGTAAAACCCTCCATCCGTGAAGTGAGCGTGTGGCGGCCTGTCAATCCCTAGCATCGTATAGTGGCAGCCCAGTTTTAGCTCACTTCACCTTAATTCACTGAGGGAGATTTCTTACAGAATAAGCCGGCTGTTTTGCTTTCGTGTGTCGTAGCGAAATGCTATGTATACCCTATACAATATCTCATGAATTACCTTATTTAAACAAATGAATAAAAAATCTCTTTCGCTTTGTATTACTCCTATAGATAGAGAAAAGGTAAGGTAAAGGTTGTGAATGTGGCTTGCTACCCACTCCAAGAGCCGTATGGTCATTGATGGCGATAATGGATGCGCTATACTAGAAACTTTAGAGCCAGAGAGCTATACTACCTACCTACCTATACTGTTCATTTAGAGTCCACTTGACGTTTTGAATCAAGATGTTTTCAGTGCATCTTAAAGATTAAGTAGGTATATAACAATATAAAGTAGAACGAACGGGGTCAAGTATAGATTATTAATTTCAAGTAGAAATAGAAATATAATATAATTATCATAGCTAATATTAATATTTTTTTTTACAATTTATTTAATACTAGCTTTTGCCCGCGACTTCGTCTGCGTGGATTAATAGTTCCCGTTCCCGAGGGATTTCCGGAATAAAAACTATCTTATGTCCTTTCTCGGGTCCCAGACTATATCTGTACCAAATTTCATTGAAATCGGTTCAGTGGTTTAGGCGTGAAGAAGAGACAGACAGACAGAGTTACTTTCGCATTTATAATATTTGTACGGATGTAGTGAAATTTATAATGATGCATTATTTTCAAGTTCGATAAAAATATCTAAGTTGGGCTTTAACATTTTCAACAAGCAAACCCGGGTGCATAATTGTTGCAGATTGTTAATCAATGTATAGGCATGCTGACTGTCGAGATGCTTGGAAACTTATCATTGACACATTGATCGAAAGCATTTTATAACCAGCTCCTGCCCCCAGCTTCGACCACGTGGAAGTCAAATATCCCATGAAAGTCAAAGATAAGGATGCCTTTTTTTTCTGACTAAAACCCACCCGTGTCTCTCCTAATGCCTTTTGAGTTCCAGGGCCGCGCTAACTCTTTCGAACAAAGCCTAAGGGTCTGCGCCCACGACCGATAATCGGCCCGATTATCGGGCCGTTTTTTTGACAGATTTCTTCGCCGGCTAGAAGAAACAGCCGAGAATCGGCCCGATAATCGGGCCGATTATCGGGCCGATTCTCGGTCGTGGGCGCAGGCCCTAAAAAGACACACTTTAAAGGTGAACAAATTGTTAATGGAATAGTAGCTACTGTAATAGTTTTTACTATCTTGCTTAGTTTTACTATATACATAATTTACATAACTAGTATGAGAATAGGCGAGCGTGCGACGATCCCACGCAGTTATTAGCAATTGCTACAGAACTACAAACGATTGCAAAACGCAGTAAACACCTCGTTATTTCAATTGTCCGTGGTGGGCGGTAGCAGAAAGCTCAGGCAACTACTGTTAGATTGCTTGCTTTTCTTTTCTCAACATTCAGAAACACCCATTCTTGCGTGATTGGTACTTACATACATATTCCTATCCGTATCCCTCGAAGGGTTAGGCAGAGGTACCAATTGCCCTCACAGTTTGCCGGGATATTTAGGTCCGTTCGTTCTACTTTATATTGCATAGTTATTGCGTGATTTGATAGTAATCTGTCAAAATCAAAATTGGAATAATATCAGACGCGTATTAGGCATCAGAACTGTTACTTTGTGCAGCTGTCAACCAACTAGGCTTATTTGGCGTAGCTATCGAGCACACAATATTTTTTTTTTATCGTTCTTTCGCCTGTTTTCATCGAAGGGTTAGGCAGATGTGTACCAATATACACCCACAATCCGCCAGTATGTTTAGGTCCCATGTAATAGGGAGCGAGCCTATTGTCATTAAGTACAAATCATAACTGCCGAGCAACTACTGAAAATTTATAACCGAGCTGCTACTGAAAATTTCATAGAAAAACCTAATAACAGTTTTTTGGTCGAACCCAAGACCTCTGGCGTAGCAGTCGCGCTCAGGACCACAAGATTAACGAGGCAGTTTTTTATCGTATTACCTGGTACCAGGTTAACACAGATCTGTGTTAATTTTTTTTCTCATTTTTTCTTTCTTCCTCCTGGATTGCTATGCTGTACATATAACACTCGGTGAATTCAAGTGAAGTGAGCAAGAAGACACTGGATGCAGCCACTTCCAACCGGTCCTATTGGAAATCTATGGGGGAGGCCTATGTCCAGCTGTGGACGTCCTGCAATCCCACTTATCTTAAATACTCCGAGAGTTATTTCTCCAGAATAGACCGATAAAAGCTAAGACCGTAAAAGTGATTAATAAAAAAACATTGCAGTTCTTGAAGCCTTGAATAGTAGGATAACATTTAAGTAGAAACATATTAAAATGGACCTCTAATTAGTTGCTTTAAGGTCAAAATAAGAATGAGAGAGCTTACATTATTTCTGACATGTCATCATTTTAAAGATTTTTTTGTGGTTCAACACAAAAGCGACCGTACCTTCTTATTGTACCACCTAAATTGTTTTTGTTTTTAATGAATTTTATTTTATAATATTATTCTTTATAAGATTTGTATTACATATTTTAATTATGGATTTAATGAATATATTAGACACTAGAGAACTGCCAGCGACTTCGTCCGCGTGGCTTATTTCATCCGCGTTGGGTTACGTCTTATAGTTACTGCTCTGCTCCCATGTACCCATGTATGTTATATAACCTATGTTACTCAGGAATAATGTAGCTAGCTATTGGTGAAAAAATGATTAAAGTCGGTCCAGAAGGTTCAGAGCCTATTCGGTACAAACAAACAAAAAAAACTTTATAAAAAAAATTGGTAATAGGCTCGCCCCCTACTACATGGGACCTAAATATACTGGCGAATTGTGGGTGTATGTTTGTATACCTCTGCCTAACCCTTCGGGGAATAAAGGCGTGATGTTATGAAAAAAAAATGTTGCGACAAAATCCCTTTTTTTAAAACGCTAATCACTCAAAACTTATACCACACGTCAATATACACTACCTAACACTTATTTTGCACTCGCATTGCAAAATGTCGGCTAAGTTTCATACATTCGTTGCGATCAAATGTTTTTTTTCACGCAATTTGACATTTGCACCGTTATACAATGGTCAAGCCTCGATGCCCCGTAGGTCTTGGCTTAATGAAAATAAATACAGCGTTTCTCTTGGTTAATGTTCTAAGTGAACTTCCTGACCTAAGCGTCAAAAGTCTAATCAAACTACCAGTTGAGACCTAGAAATCTCGTAAGTTCAATTAAAAACAACCAGTCAAGTAAGAGTGGCACTCGTATACCAATGGTTCTGTATTACCGTGTAATTTAACACTAGGTACTAAAACATGTTTCTTGTACGAGGATATTCTGTTTTTTTTTCTTTATTTTATTGTCGTTATAGCAGATATAATAAAACACTCTGTGATAATTTCAAGTGTCTAACTGTTATGGTTAAAAAGTGACAGTCCTGTGATAAACTAACTTTTGGAAGGGGAATTTTGTTATTTTTTTCTCTCTTGTATATGGTGTTCAAAGGTTTAATATAATCTTAAAGGCCTAATTTAAATAAATTATTTGACTTTGATGGACAGACCGACCCACAGACAGCGAAGTCTTACTTAGGTGCGAAAGAATGCTCAGAGCGACACCCGTGCCCTACCCAAAGGTAGTTCGAGGAACACCGTGGGGTTTTAGTTGGTAAGAGTCCGACACACACATCCGACTAAGAAGATTTCCCTACGAAAAAAAGTAGACACCGTTTGCATTCTTTGACCACGGAACTCTAAAAAAACGCTCTAACTCACTTTGTGCTAAATTACCTACCTACATGTAAATAAGCAGTACTTCTGCAATGCAAAACTTACGCTATCAGAATACTTATCACCTAAACAGTTATTTTTTCTCCAAGTCACATATCGAATACGAATGTATTGCAACATGACATTCAGTTGTTCAGGGCCGGTCGTTTTTAGAAACGTCTGATGCATATTACGCGGTGCGGCGTCTATTGTGCCGTAACATGACCACTAATGAATTTGTAATGATGTTCTGTGACCTTAGTACTGTTCATTTTAGATGTACCTACTAGATTTTAGTGGCGTGTGGTAAATGGAAATGATGTTTCAAAGCCGGATGCTGCCGTCGACTTTTGCTCGGTTCCTATATCCAAAACGGATTACCAGATCGGGGAAAAAGTATTATTGGGATTTCCATTAAGAACTCTTCTGTCTAGCCTGGAGTTGAAGTTGGTTGTGTGAGGCCTCGTGTCTCGAAAAGCACGTAAAGCCGTTGATTTTGCACCTCTCATTCAAGTCCAACCCGACCGGAGGGGTCACCGGTCGAGTTGGAGTACGTTCTTGCCTGTATTTATAATATCTAAAAGATAAGTCAAATGACTACCTCATTTGACATATCTTACTTATATTTATAGCATCTGGGAATATTATCAGCAGATGCACACTCGTGTGTGCATCAATCACGTGTGTGCATCAACTAGTTACTCCCTTTCCGAATGAATTTTGATGAAGTGCTATGAAATTAGAAAATGCCGATGTATCTACATTGCAATATTTTTTGTGTAGTATCTATAAAATGAAAGGCCTTGGTAACCTATAAATTGATTTTCTCTCAATCTTGGATGGCATCATACGTGTTGAATGTAAGTAAATAATGTACTCTAATGACTTGAGTACACTCGCTGGTGGCATTTGATTATGTTACAGGTGTTAATGAGGCGGGTATTTGGATAATGCATTTCTTTAAAATGGAAATTTTCTTTTACTTTATACTTGAGTGAAAAAATAAAAATAAGAATCAGTAGCAGTAACCATTAAAATTTTATTTACGGTACGGTAATCATGTCATACGTAGGTAGTAGATCTTTGATAGTCTTTAAGTCAAAAGCCAAGATGTTTGACAACCAGTCTAACCAAGAGGTATCGTGTTCCCAGTAACTGGGTTGTGGAGGTCAGTTAGGCAGTCGCTCCATGTTAAACACTGGTATTCAACTGCATCCGGTTAGACTGAAAGCCGACCTCAACATTATGTAGTTGGGAAAAAGGCTAAGCAGATGATGATGATTAAAATTAATAATTAAATAAACTCATAATAAATTATAACCTGAAATGCTGAAAAGCTGTGCATCGTATTATTTTATCTATTTAGATGGTTTGTAAAATGAATCGTGTCAGTTTTTTATATACGATATCCTTTGTCATATAAAAAAAGGTTTAGATTTTGGACCTTTGGCGACCCAATAAACCACAAGTACACACCTAGTCTATACTTTAGTGAAACAAGTGATGGTGATCATTTACGAGCATTATTGAACTCGAAGCCAGTTTTGATAGTATAGTCAATTAGCCTCTATCTTTGATACTAAAAATAGCTATTATAATAAAACAATTTGTTAATTCAATAGACTATTCAACTATTAATATAAAGTATATTTCAAAGGTCGAATTAACACACTTTTCTATACATATTTCGTAATAGATAATGTAGTAATAGTAAATAAGTTGGAATTAATTTTAACGATAATTTCATAGTTTACTGCTTCTATTACAATAGGGTTGGGTAATAGTAATAATCCGTTACGGAATTCTTTATAGTGTTTATAGAGTTCCGTACGACAGAATTAAGAACCGGGTCATTCGTGTGCCCGTTTATCGCAGCTTTTCTCCGACTCTACTGGACCGATTAAGTTTTTAGGGGTTATTTTTGTGGAGAAAATAAAATAAATAAAAATGTTTTCTATATTGTGTACAGATTGATATTTTAATGGGACAAGCCCGCCTCACTGTTCCCAAACCACTGCAACTTCTGTAAGCCAGAATCAACAGTGGTGACCACAAGAAAAGCGCCGAGGCAATGAAGCTCGACGAGTCCCGGAGAAACGATAGACAGACAACACACAACACACAGACAGATACACAGACAGATTGACAGATTGATATGTCAAATAAAAGTTTTTTTTTTCTAAAGGTCTTAAATATCTTGTTTTAATACTGACGTTGGTTCATTCCTTTACGTACGATTAAGATACCATTGTGTACAAACGTACATTTAATTTTGCAGTTTAAATGTACAGGTGAACGAGTTGATTGACTACAATGTTAAGTTTGTTCCTAGAATATATAAAAAACTACTAATGTGGAGTAAATGGTCATTTATACAAAAATAATAATTGGGCGGCCATTTATTGCACGAAACTCCTCTCCACACGAGTACAACTCGCTCTATTCAACAGACACAGCAGGTGTCACAAGGTTATGCATGTGGGTCAACCAGTGTCAAGAGACAGTAGATGGAGTGAGTAAAGTTCGCAAAAGAAAACATTAAATTAATAAATAAACAAGGTGGAGTTTTCCATCCTCGTCTAATTTCAGGAGGTTATTAAGACATTAATCCGTACTAATATTATAAATGCGAAAGTAACTCTGTCTGTCTGTCTCTTCTTCACGCCTAAACCACTGAACCGATTTCAATAAAATTTGGTACAGATATAGTCTGGGACCCGAGAAAGGACATAGGATAGTTTTCATCCCGGAAATCCCCCGGGAACGAGAACTATTAATCCACGCGGACGAAGTCGCGGGCAAAAGCTAGTACTTAATCAAATAGAATTATGACACCTATTTAGTTGTTTATGTTTGACAAACTATTTCAGAATACACCTCTTTTGAAAACAGAATCGCCTGATTGTGAAGATAATGTAGGTAGTGACGCGCGAATACATCCCTGTGCATTTGTGGGCTTATCGTCCCGCCTGCCCTCACGTAGAAAATAAACACTACTTATTTTATTATTGTGTCGAGAATCTCTAGCATAGTAACTAAACCACGCCTTGTATAATAAGGTGTTACCAAAATATCTGCCACGGATTTAATGGGAAGTAGTATTGTGTTTATAGATTACAATAGTAACGATAAATTTTATTGATAATGTGTCATATTTTTTTAAATTTGTGAACCGCGTTATGCAGACTAGAGTCAATGTTTCAAATTACTTTATTTTCTCAAATTGAATTAACTATTCTGGGGTATGAAATTTCTTCACTATTGTAATCTTTAAACACAATACTACCTCCCATTAAATCCGTGGCAGATATTTTGGTAACACCTTATATAGTAAATGCCTATTTTCTTTAATCTGTAGTGATTTACAGAATAACTTAAAAATGTTACAATTTTGACATTAACTTTGCTTTTCAATGATTGCTGTTTTTTCAGACCTTACCTAAGAGGTTAAGTACCTCTCCCATTCGTTACATAGTACATGAAAACTGTAGAGAATGTCCTCTAATGAAAACTGACAAATGACACTACCGCTGTTGATAACTCAAGATTCACATATCAGGTGCAAGTATGCAACTCAAGTAATGACAGGTCGGCCATCTCATATGGCAACATAACGCCTGTAAATGTTCTTGTAACTAAATATGAGCGCGCGCGCATTTCCGTGATGACGTCACGTGCATTACACTTCGTTCTAAATGGCTACTGCGCGGGTCAGTGGATGTGAGAGGTTAAGTGATGTTTTCATAATCTATCAAATGTAACCCGCGCCGGTTGCCTTTTGATTCGTGAGTGGCAGTCTTCGTCAGATCTTGCTTCGAAGGTTTACGCATACCATCACGCCTGTATTAACTGAAGGGTTCGGCAGAGGTGTAAACTATGTACACCCACAGTTCGGCGGTATGTTCTTAGGTCCCATGTAACAGGGGGCGAGTCTATTGCCATTAACCAACCGGGTACAAATCCTACCACCGAGCTGGTACTGAAAATTTCATAGAAAACTCCAACAACACTTTGCTCGACCTGGGAATCGAATCCAAGACCTCTAGCGTAGTAGTTGCGCTTAGGATCACCAGGCCAACGAGACAGTCAAGGAGGTTGAGGTTTAGTTAGGGGTTGGATATTAATTATTTTACCAGGCGTACTTACTCAATTACAAAAAAGTATGTCCCAATTTGGGTTGCAGAGGTCATAATTAGAACTGTTGTAGAGCTCTTTGTGAAAGTGCTAGTCCGGGGAAGTACTACCACCATACCTATTTCTGCCGCAAAGCAATAATGTTGTGTGCAATTTGAAGGGCAGATATGGGTTGCGGTGTAATTACAGGCACATTTTAAGCTTGTCTTTTCGATGGCAACGCATTTGCAAGGTTTCCGGTGTTGTAGATGTTTATAAGCAGCGGTGACCACTTAACATCAGCTGTCAGCTTGTTTGCCATCCAATGAAAAATAAAAGACTGTCATCTGAGGTAGATAATACATTAGTAGTTTTATATCAGCATAGTTAAAGAAAGGCTATACATAGGTACTAGAATAATTGATACCTACCACTGCAACTAGCATAGTATTAACAAAATTTTCACAACGACGTGTGAAATGGCTTCACCTTAAACTAACAAAAGCGCAAAATGCACTTGCACTTTCGTAAACAAAATTGTACAAATTGTATTCTTCTAATACATATTGCAAATACATATTACATTAACTGTCACTTTTATGTATATTTTGCAAACGTTTTGAAATTATTCAAGTACGAATTCATACTTACCGCAATTTGTAAGCATACTTTCAAAGTTAGGAAAAAAATATTGTGGTCTTTTATTGACATTTGTAATAATAGAGCGTCAGCGAATTGGGACTGTCAGGGTTGCGGAATTTGTTCGAAAGAGTCACACCCTAGAATGCCAAGGCATTAGGATGAACACTTACTGAATAAAACACACCCAGTTTTATTCAGTAAGAGTCTGACATTCCCTCCCGCTCCGCTCAGCTCGTAGCTTGCAGATTTGCGGGCCTGTTGGTCTAGTGGTTAGCGGCCCTGACTGCTAAGCCGGAGGTGGGTTCGATTCCCACCCAGGACAAACTTTGTGTGATGAGCATGATTGTTTCTTCTGTGTCTGGGTGTGATTTATCTATAATATGTATGTATTTATAAATTATATAAGTATGTATATCAGTTGTCTGGTTACCATAAGACAAGCTCTGCTTAGCTTAGGATCAGATAGCCGTGTGTGTGTTGTCCCAAGATATTTATTATTTATTTTATTTATTTAGATCAAAGTTCAGAATCTTTCATAATTGGAATGAGGTTGCTTCTAGCCCTTCCCTATATCTAGTTTACGAAAGCAAGTGTAACTTGGTTATGAGAGCAAGTAGCGATCCTAACGATGACAGACCACACTGACCAACTGTTCACTCAATTATGTGGGTGACTCAGACCAACAAAAAAAGGTTTTTGTTGGTCTGAGGTGGGTGAGTAGAATAACCGTTAGAATTTGAATTATATTCTTTTTAGAGAAATAATACAAACCAACATTATTGGCAATAGGCTTGCCCCTATTGCATGGGACCTAAACATACCGGCGCACTGTGGGTGTCCATTGGTAATTGGTAGGCACGCCCCTGCCTAACCATTTAGGTAATACAGGCGTATGCATAATTTTTTATGGCTGTCAGTGAAAACCATAGGCTTCGTAGAGGTTACAATGCCGTGTGGCCGCCTTTAGATGTTTACCAATTACGTAACAATAATAATACACTCACATAAAGAATGTAAATTAATTGTTATTATATGAATGTTTACGCCTCTAACATTAGGTAACATATTTCTCTTTTTTATCTAATTTAAATCTAATTTTATGCATCAGATAGTTATAAAAACCTGCTGTTTTACGTCCTGTTTGCCTTCCTGTTTGTGTTGTTTTCTTGTTGTTGTTTCCTTCTGTTGTCCTTTTCTTTCTATCCTAAAATAGTATGTACAACGTCCGTTGATTTTAAAAACCGGTCAAGTGCTAGTGGGATTTGTACAGAAGGGTTCCGTAACACCGATTTTGATATTGTACACTAAGATCGAGTAAAAAACGCCAAAAACTTTATTTATCTGTCTTTATTAAGTTATGTAAAAAGAAAATCTGAGGAACGAAAAATAAAACCAAAATGAACGTCGAAATCTTCAATCGTATCATTGTTTAGCTACTTTACGTATTAGCTCATCTATACTTAAAGTTTGTGAGTTTGTGAGGTTGTAATCTCTGGATTTATTTCACCGATTTTGAAAATTCTTTGACCCATAGAACGCCATGTTATTTGTAACATTACGCTCCGGCTCACGGGAGCGGAGCAATAATCAAAGATCACAGATCTCAACGCGTTTGAAATAAGCCACGGCCACAAAGTGCGGGCAGTTCCCTAGTATAAGATTATAGGTCAAACGCTATCCAATTTTCATTAAAAAGCTGTGCGAAAGCCAATGAAATTCTTTTGCATAAAACCAGTTAATAGTTTTTGTTTACATAACAGTAAGATTTGTAGTATTAATTGTTTATGTTTCAACACGTTGCGAGCTATTGCGAGTTCTATTACAAGAGTGATACGGTCAATCACCGATGTTCGGCACCTTAGATATGCATGGAATGTGCCTATTAAAAAAACGGTCAAGTGCTACTTCGACTTGTATATGAAGGGTTCTATATAACACCAGCCTATTACTGTCCTACTGCACGACCAAAGCCTCTTCTTATACAGAGAAGGCAAAGCTTACTTAAGTCCGATTGGCGATTTCGGACTTTATAAACAAGCTCAGGTTTCCTCACGATTCTTCCTTCACCGACGTCAATGATGTCCAAGATGAATTGAAAAAGTCGCCTTGCTACTTTCCTGGTTTCGAACTCGTAACCTCATGCATGAGGCGGATGCCTTAACCACTGGGCCATCACGACATTAAGGGTTTTATACCACCGTACAATATTAAGATCAGGCAAAAAACGCCGGTAAAACACGTTTCTTGAATGCGGACCGACCGCCTCTAATTTCATTCTATTCTATTGTTAAGTTCATTTTACTTGTTGCCATAGCAACAATAGAAATAAGTACTTACACTTTTGATTCTGGGATCTTAGACTACCTCTGGGATCTTTCTTTTTTCCTCATAGAGACCATCTACGCTATTGAACGAGCAACTAGCTTCAATTTTCTGTCTAAGTCTTGACAATTATTCTAAAGTGCCTGTAAATGGTCTAATATAAATAAATACTTTGAATTTGACTTAGTCTACGGCTATACCACGAGCTTAAAATTGATAAACATAAAGAAAAATAAAAGATACAGTTATCAATAAAAAATAAAAAAAAACAACACACAGACAGACAGTCAGACAGTCGACAGTTATCAATGTTTAGTTTATATTAAAAGAGGTGATTGATTGGTTGACGACGACACTCGATGTCGCAATATGGCTTGTTAAGTAAACGTTCAAATTGCCCTTGTAACTGATTTTACCTTGGATTGCTCTCAAACTGTATGTGGGAAGATTAGAATGTTACACATCATCTGTCCTTTACTATTAAGCATAAAAACTAGCTTTAGACCAACTTAGATAGGTATCATTTTACATTTAACAAAACGAGAAAAGCTCTATCTCAATTTCCCAGTGGAAATTCGACTTTTGTTGGTTTTTATACGGTGCATTTTTGTTGTACAGTTTTGCTGTCGCGTTAGGGTTACGAGCAGGCTCGTACACACACGCTATTATGAACTCTATTTCAGTGGAGAATTAGTTTCTTATCTAATAACTAGTTATAAACAAATATTTGTATAGCCTACAGGTTGTTAGTTGTTCCGGGCCCGGTTGTATTTGGGTTTTATATGTTTGTAAACGTAGGAGAAATTCCTTTAAATATATTTTTTAACATAAAAAAGAAAGCATTTTGCACCTCCGGTTCCGATAACCCCAATGTCCTCTCCATCTCATAAATTGTTTTGCAGTTCCGCTTAGTGCAGTTTTAGCGCAGTCATAGACTAAGAATATAGAAGCGACAACCGCTTTTAACTATATTTAAATGCCTAGTAATGGGACCGTCTCGTCGGGGACAAAACGTTCAACACGAATAAAATACGCTGTTCCTTTTGTAACATTATCAGCTTTATTATGCTTTATTACTTAACTAAACATTAATATCAAATCGTAATTCATTGACAATTTTAAAATCATCTTGACTTCATCTCAGTTTATTTCGGATCGACGCAGTAATCTTCCAGAAATCTACATCTGCTGTCATCTCAGACTTCTGCTATTAAAGTCAACCATTTTGTACTTCGAATATTTATGAACAGTTTTTATCATCATCATATCAGCGGCAGGACGTCAACTGCTGGACATAGGGTATCCCCCAAAGATTTCCACAAGGACCGGTTGGAATTGACTGAACAACAGTTTTACTGCAGAATTATTGTTGCCTTTCATTATTAAGAAGAATATCCACTGTGACTTGATGAATCTTCTGGCTTGATATTAAAAGAGGGGTAAGGCTGGTGGGTTTCACGACTGCTTTTAATCTTTTTCAACAATTTTAGTACTCCCATTTGAAAATCAAGCGTTTCATTGTCGTCAAAGTTGTGTAATGATGGTAGAATTCCTTTAAAGAATAATAGGTGTCGGTTGGAGGTCGAAGCTTCTTGATCTGCAAGATGTGTGTCATTGTGCATGCGTTCTGGTTTATCTACAGTCACCATAACTTCAGTGTCTAGTGGGTTTATTTCTTCAAAAGTTTCCGAATAATTAGTTCCCTGGTTTTCTGGTTTAATGCTTTCGATGTTAGCATTGCTAGCTGTCTCGTATGGTGGCATTATTTTCTGCAAGAACTTTAGTTTTTTGCTGTATAAATAAGGCTTTGTAGTTTTGGCGCCTGTCCTCTTTTGGATTTGGATCTTTCTGTATGATCGGTAGTAGTTATCTCTTATGTGAGTCCATCTCTGCATTATCAGTCTTACTGTAAAATACATAATATATTCATTCAATAAATGATCCGTACATGCTTATGCCATATATTCAGTAATGATTCTAAACCACTGTTATCTATGGGAAAAAAAAATTATGATACGATGCCCCGCCTACCGTGTATGGTATCACGTATTATCTTAGATTAAAACATGTAAATAACACACATACAACACATACATATATGTATTATTATGCACACTTCTTTTTTTTTTTAATTCTTAGTTCATGACACAGACCTACGTGGTTGAGTAGGACATGTCAATCGCACGTCCGTTGTGTAAATACTTGCACTATGAAAACCCACCTTACTGCAACGGAATAAAGGCGATGTCAATATCAGTCTAATACTTTTATACGCGGCTGACTGCACTGAGCCATTTTTATGTCAAGTCAAGGTTACAAACTTCTATCGCATGGCAACCAAAATATTTAGACAAAACGCTAAAATTATTGTGTGCCTTGTTAAAAAGTATGGAAAAACTATGTATTTAAGAATAAATAAATAAGTACACCTACCGTAATTCTGTCTTGTGACCTTGTCCCATGTTTTAGAATCTGGATTCAAAGTCGTCATTATCTCTATCCAAGCATCTTGAGTTGCAGTGCGGTTTTTATAGAATTCAGTAGTTTTGTCCCACAAAACGGTGTGATTTTCCACTAAGGAAATCAATAAAACGCTATCAATAGTAGATGCGTCGGCCATTTTCTTGCGACAATTTTTGACGTGCACTCTTTCCGACAGACGTTTGGGCACTAGCTCTTCTTTGGTCTTTCACGCTTGTTCGGTCGCCATTCGATAAATACCGTGTGGCCTCGTGCCGTGAGAAGCAATATGCTTACTATCGCTATCTCTGTTGCACGCGGTAATGCGACACGTTTTTTATCGAATGGCGACCGAACAGGCACGTACCGTGAGGTCGTTCACACGTCATTGTGTTATACATAGCGTTCGAGTTCATTCGGTTGGTTTGGTCGAGTATTTGATAAACGTAGTCTAGTGGCTTATGTTTTCATTTTACTGTGAATCTACTCCATGTGTATAAAATATATGATTGTAATGGAAAGAGCATATAATAACTTACTAGATTATCGTAAACATTTCATTAAAATAACAATATTACTGTAACGGAAGCGGATGTAAAAATACTATACTTAAATAAAAATAATTAGACATATTACAGCCGAAAAATATACCATCCATCACGCCTGTATTCCCCGAAGGGTTAGGCAGAGGTGTACCAATGTACAACATAACCCATTTTCTGAACCAGTCGATCAACAAGTATACTTACAGGTTGACAAGTCCGCTTGCCCGTGCAACATGGCATGACCCTTACCGGTACAAGGCTATGGCCACAGAAGCGCCGAGCATCCCGCTCACTTTTCAACGTAAATATTTAGATGATTACAATATGCATAAAGGTGAAGTTTTTAATAACTGTTATAGTAATTTGTTCTGTTATATGGACCGTGAATACAGTGATGTTGGGTAATGATCATCTGATGAATGCGGTTGGATGGAACGTTTTGGGGACTGACTACAATATTTTTATTTTATTTTCAGCAGCGTTACAGGTATTCCATTTAATAAAGTAACGTAAAAAACAATATACCATCACGCCTGTATTCCCCGAAGGGTTAAGCAGAGGTGTACCAATTTACACCCACAGTTCGCCGGTATATTTAGGTCCCATGTAATAGGGGGCGAGCCTATTGCCATTAATCGGTCACAAATCCAAACTCCGAGCTGCTACTGAGAATTTCATAGAAAAACCCAATAACACTTTTTTTTGCTCGACCTGGGAATCGAACCCAGGACCTCTAGCGTAGCAGTCGTGCTTAGGACCACTACGCTAACGAGGCAGAACAAAAAAACTAATCTTACAGCATTGTATATACACACGAACGGACTAATGGAGAAACTATTTCTAGATGAAATGCGTTGTAATTAAATCACGCTTTTACGTCAAGTTGTTAGTAGTAAGGACTCTGGGATACCCAACGAGCCACACACCCTATATACCAGCCTATTATAGTCCCAATACAGAGCAAAGGTCTCTTCTCATGCAAAGAAGGGATGAGCATTGATCGCTGTGATTTTCCTTCACCAATGTGGTGGGTGTCCAAGATAAACTTAGAAAGTGCATAATTATAAAAGCCAATCCTATTGTAAAACATTAAATATATAGAGGAAACAAGAATATTGTAACCAAGATTTTGTAAAACCTTAATTGGAAAAGAATGTCCGTGGTCTTTCTTGTTCGTTCTTCTCCATAGAGACCTGTACGTCGATTCTGTAAAATTCAGACATGAACTCGCATCTCACGTCGCTATTCAATGACATCAAATATTCAATCCAATTCAAATGACATTGTTTTATTTGACACTTTGAAGTGCGAAGTGGGTGTCGAAGTGAGGGTGGAATTACCGTATAGAATGCCACTGCTGGCTTCAAGTTTCTGACTAAATGACTTGACGGTACGGTTGGCGCAGTGGCTGTGCGATTGGCTTATGCACAGTGTGGTGCGCTTTCGATTCCTGCACAAAATAATTATTTGTATGGCCTACAGATAGACCAGGTCTAGCTGGGATAGGAGGTAATAAATAAAAAATATATAAGCCTATATATTAAATAATAACGCAGTTATGCTCGTCTTCCTGCATCTAAGAGAAGGTACATAACGATCGAATGGATCTGACTTATGTAATATTCTCTCACCTATGTAGGTACTCTTGATAAACTTTGATCCCTACAGGTATGTCAACACTTTTGATATAACTAGAGTTCTCGTTTATAACGATAACCTTTATTTGAAAATTATATCCACAACAGCCTTTTCCTAACCAAATAATGTTAGGGTTGACTTCCAGCCTAACCCGATACAGGTGTATATCTTTTTTATTATTATCAGATCTGGCCTCCACAGCCTAGATTTTACTGAAGAGAAAGAAAGAAAAATCTTTTATTCAAGCGAAAGTGACGCTCATAACATTAAAAAAATGTACAAAGGCCAATACAAAAACAAGTTGGTATTAAATATAAACAAACAAAAATATAAATAAATACTTTTTATCAAGACTGGCCTAAGACTAGCCGTCTGATTTTCCGAGAATATTTTTAAGTCAGGACGCTCGTGTTTGTCCTAAGCTTTTAACCAAAGACTTTACAGAATCTACGAATGACAGTAACATAAATTAAGCACTCGACTCAATCGTCGACGTGAATGTCAATTAAAAATTGCTGGCAAAAATGACACTGCACATTTAGGCTTTCTACAAAAGCGACGCCTAACTGACCTTATAATATTTTGTCCAACTTGTTCACGTAATACCATTACCGTAAGTCTTAGGTTCGAGTTCCGGGTCGTGCGTGTGTTCGCACTGACTGCCTAGGTCTTAGGTCAGCATAGGCATACTAAGTAAGTAGCTATATTGGTGTATTTTGATTTGTTACATAACCTTTATTACGGTAAGTTTTCCTGTAAATATTAACTCTACTGATCCTGGTTGGTTATGAGCGAGATGTTTTATGTGAATAGTGCATTTAATTTATATACTAGTAGAATGTTTATTTGCCAACTGAATACTTTATTGATAGATTTGCAGTGAAATTCTGTAATTAACGAAATAATTGAGTTATTCATAGTAATTTCAATTTATGTGAAGTAAGGTGAGTAGTCAGTTTCTATATCGGTCGATCTATGTATTTGGTAAAAATCGCCCTAGCATGACATGTCACATTAAAGCCCATGAAAATTCAACCAGGGATATTTCTACAGATTAGTTACCAAGTGGCAGCTCATCTCAAGCTCACTGCATCCAAATTCAACTAGAGAGATTTTTGCAGAATAGTCCGGCTGTAGGCTGGCACGGAGTAACAATATAAGGTATAATCTTATAACCCTTAAAAGTATTTCTGTGAAAATTACCTTAGTTCCACAGACCATCAAACCTTTATTCTGTATTAAGGGTTAGGCAGAGGTGTACCAATGTGCACCCACAGTTCGCCGTTCACAGTTCACAGTTCGCCGCTCGCGTGTTCGTTCGCTGTGATAAGTAATAAATCAGAAAATGGTATTAAATATTAATATTTAGCTAACCTCTCAAAGGAATGTATACCATGAGATGCCCTCTAACTAGGTATTTTAACAACTTTAATGACGCTAATATTGCTCACATACCTACGCATAAATCCATAATTTATTACACTACCTACCTACTTACCAATATGTTTACCAAATATTAATCATCGTCGAAATCTATCATCTGATGCGTAAAAACATTGATTTTAATTGGTTAACTATTTTGTTTTTACGTCTCTAACTGCATCGAGAGACATCGTTTAAGAATCGATAATTAATTTTGCTCAGTATAATATCTTACTTACAATATGTGTTGGGCTCACGGCGTTTCAACAGTTTAAATTGTTGTTTAACTTTCGTTGATTCTTATTTTCGTGAACGAATACTCGTATCTCTAAGTGCAACAGTGACACGTTAAATGAATCTGTTTCTGAAATTATACAGGCAATGCCTATCATTGCCTGTATAATTTCAGAAACAGATTTACAGTATTACATGAAGTTCCTACGTAGGTAAGCAATATCATTGCACATGAATACCTAATTATAAAAATATCTGAAAAAAAAAAACTTTTAACATGGCCCACCTTTTACCTCTCTTGTACCGCCTGCCCTGTTACCTGCACACATGAGGACCTATAATGACTACGTCGGTGGATGGTGTTGATGGCCAAACATGAAATTAATAAAAAAATTGTTTATATTCTTTCATTTGTCATTGTACGGCTCAGAGCGATCAAGTTGCAGTGACTCAACGAAAACCAAAGACTTCACGATCCCAGGTAGTTTAATGTAAAGTTACAAAATTATGTTGGACGCCAATCCGTGGTATTATCGCTAAGGTAGCTAATGGTCAACTAACTTTTAGTATAATAAAAGTATATAAAATGAACTAACGAAAGTAGGATGCACAGTCATCGATTTGCTAATTAAAAATATCGATGTTGACGACTTTCTGGAGCAATCACATACTGCAGTAATATATTATGTATACTGCAGTAATAGGACGTACCACACGATACCATTTTACATTATAATGACTTCAATCAACGCCATTCTCTTATACGGACAGTGATGGGGTCAGCACTAATGATTACCAACACCATCAAGCTATCGCCCCAGGGTTAAAAGAAACGCATAGTTTCACATTTATCTAAGTGTTCTTAGTTTGACCTGAGGCAAATACTTTGATAATGTTTGCAGTATTAAGCTGCCTTAATAATATCTATGTAGACTGTGATTGAGGTGAATGGAACCGGCGAGAGATGTGCGGTGTTCCACAGGGATCGGTGCTGGGGCCGCTCCTGTGGAGCATCGGCTACGACTGGGTGCTACGTGCTGACCTCCCCGAGGGCGCCAGCGTAGTGTGCTACGCGGACGACACACTGGTCCTGGCGCAGGGGAGGTCGCACGAGGCGGCGGCCGACCTTATGACACGCGGGGTTGCGACGGTCGTTGAGAGGATCCGGCAATTGGGTCTCGAGGTGGCCTTGCACAAGTCCGAGGTCCTGTGTTTTCATGAGCCTCGGAACGCGCCACCTTCGGGATCCCAAATAACGGTAGGAGGGGTTTCCGTCGGCGTCGGGTCGACGATGAAGTACCTGGGACTTGTCCCCGACAGCCGATGGAACTTCGTGGAACATTTCCGACGTTTGGCTCCCAAGTTGGCACGGGCTTCGGCCGCTCTTAAGCGGCTCTTGCCCAATTTGAGGGGGCCAAACGCCTCCTGCCGGAGGCTCTACGCCGGGGTCGTGCGTTCGATGGCCCTTTACGGGGCCCCGGTGTGGGCGCGGGGCTTGAGGCGGCTTGCCGCCCACTACCTGAACGCGTCCCAGCGGGTGATCGCCATAAGGGTCATCCTCGGATACCGCACGATCTCCGGCGAGGCAGCGAGCCTCCTTGCCGGATTGCCGCCATAGGATCTGGAGGCGCTGGTCCTCGCGCGCCTACATGAGTGGCGCGCGGAGGCACTGGGCCGGGGGGAAACTCCGCTGCCGCGGCAAATTGCCGCCCAGCGGACGGAACTCCGGCTCGATCTCATGGCGACATGGAGAGAACGACTGTCGCAGCCTCGTGCAGGGCACGCCTCGATTGAGGCGGTAAGTCCCCTCTTTGAGGAGTGGCTAGAGCGGCGCCACGGCGCCCTCACCTACCGCCTGACGCAGGTCCTCACCGGACACGGATGTTTCGGGAGGTTCCTGCACCTCATCGGGCGGGAGGAAACGCCCGGGTGTCACCATTGTGAGGATCGCCCCAAGGACACGGTGGAGCATACTTTGGCGGTGTGCCCTGCTTGGGCTGAGCACCGCCGAGTCCTCGAGGCGGCCATCGGTGGCGGCGCCCTCTCGCGTCCGGCACTGGTTCAGGCCATGGTCCGGAGCGAGGGGGAATGGGAAGCAGTCGCCTCCTTCTGCGAAGCTGTAAAGCTAGAGAAGGAGGCGGCGGCACGGGAGAGGGAAAGGAGGATCCCCCGTCCCAGCGGCCGCCGCGGTAGACGCTCCGGGCGTCGGGAGCCGCGAGACGACTCCCGGCCACCGTAGACGCGTGTCTGTGGACGGTGAGCAATGGGTAGCTCACCGTCCGTACGTTCACTAACGACAGACCGTGTCGACGGCGCGTTCGTGTTCCACGCGCGCCTCAAAGAGATGTCAGCAAACTTGGATGGGGCCACTGAGGGCCGATGCCTGCCGGGGCTGCGGGTTGTTCGAAAGAGATACCGCGCCTCCGGAACGCAAAGGTCACATGAAAGGAACATAGACGGGTTTTAGTCAGTAAAAGTCTGACACTCCCTCCCGCCCCGCCCAGGGCGGGGGAAGTTATTTGATGATTTCCCGTCTATAAAAAAAAAAAAAAAAAAAAGACTGTGATTGAGGTTACCACTTCCTCAAAGTAGGGTCGACCCCTTCCAATCCTGTGGAAGGGGTATTTCGACTTTTGGGATAATTGTAACGGCTGATATGATGATCAACATCATCATATCAGCCGTAGGACGTCCATTGCTCGACATAGGCCACCCCAAAGAATTTCAAAAGGCCCGGTAGGAAAAGGCCTGCATCCACCGTCTTCCTGCGTTCTTAATTAGG
The DNA here is from genome assembly GCA_932526535.1 of Caradrina clavipalpis. Lineage (NCBI taxonomy): Eukaryota > Metazoa > Arthropoda > Insecta > Lepidoptera > Noctuidae > Caradrina > Caradrina clavipalpis. The sequence continues at coordinate 15,224,255 of OW052101.1, read as the reverse complement.
TCGTCTGTCGACCTTGTGAGTGGAACATTGTAACGAATAAAACCATTTAAATTAACCAAATCAAAACAGCTTTTTTTGTTTTATTTGTAGGAAAACATTGCTCCATCGCCAGTTGTATAGTGGTAAGACCCAAGCAGACGGCGGTTAGGGATACGGAGTGAGAAACAGACCAACATTGCGTACAGTGGCAAAGACGACCGCCTTCTGATCTCCATCTAATTCTTACCCCAGCCACGGTATTGAATTATGTTGAGGATTATTATGCTCAGGATTATTATCCTTTGTCCAAGTTTGTTGGGAAGACTTTCAGTAGAAACAGATAACTGCGTATTTACATAATTATATTGCTTAAGTAATTACAATTTTTTTTCAGAAAGCACCTTTCTGCTGAACGCCGCTACCTGAACTGTGTCTAAATATGACCTGAAGAAAGTAGATGCATTAACTGATATGTTCTAGATAGCATGAAAAATCAAATAGATTTTCGGACTGAAAGATTAAATACTATATATAATTATCTTGTGAGAACCTGTTGCATTGATTTAACACTGTCAGAAATAAAAGGAATTACCTAGCAAGAATATTTCTTAATCATTCATAATTACTAGATACATACTTACCTGCAATCATAAAGATTTTGACAGACAGGAGTTTGTAACACTATAATCGCTTATCATAAAAAAATACGAAGACTTGGTACCTAGTAATTAAAACGAATGATTTTAATTACATAATTAAAATCGTGATAGTTCCTTATCAGGCTTTCTATCACGACTCTATTACTTAGATATTAAAATATATTAAAATGTTGTTTACCAATTCGCTATTAATTATAATTAAAACTTATGGATGCGCTTATATTACGGTGTTGCGAAATGTGAACGGTTTTAGAGCGTACGGTACGGGGACGATACGACTGAATATAATTACGATAACTTTAGAAATTATTATTTTTTATTACTAACTAGCTTTATTATTGACGTTCAAAAGTGCCTTTTAATGGTCAAATTGAAATAAATGGTTTGACTTTGACTTTTAGCTTCTGCCCGCGATTACGTCCGCGTCAAATTCGATATAATTATCCCAAAGGAACCGTACATTTCTCCTTATAAACTATTTTAGTGTCAAATTTCATCTAAATCCCTTCAGCCGTTTAAGCATGAAAGAGTAACAAACATCCATCCATCCTCACAAACTTTCGCATTTATAATATTAGTAGGAAGTAGGATAGGTAGTCATATCTTAAAAATCTTTTGTCTTTATTAAAATTCGTTGTGCGGCTGACAGTATTTTTTAAATAAATGTCTTTTAAAATGTTGAATATTTATATTCTCTATTATATTATTTTGCAAAAAAAAAACAGAATAATCATAAAAATATAGCGGATGGAAAGGATTTTTGACAAAGAAATCAACTGTGTCATACAGTATGGCCTTATAGGTGGAACTTTTATATTGAAACGCTGTTTTATTTATAATATTGGGGTCTAGAACGAATAACTGAATTCTTAGTAAAAGTTTTTGTTACAATACAAGGGGTATTAATTACAGCTATAATTAAAGGCATAGACATTCAACACTGCAGGATATTTGACTTAAACTGTTTAAATAATTAAAAAGCTCGCTTAAAATAACGCACAGTGTAAAAGTCTCGTAAAAATGTTAATAGATGCAGTACTGTGCAGTATGCGTGATTGCCGTTTTAAGTCACAAGTTATACTCGTCTACGGCCTATCGAGTACTATGTGGTGGTCCAAGTCACTAACTTTTCAATTTTTTTAACCAGTAGTAACAATTGAACAACAATGGCAGTGCGTCATAAAACGCCGGCCGGGGCCTGACTCTTAAAATATTTTTTTTTAAAACGAAATCGTTTATCTCGTTGTTATCTTTTTATACCGTTAACTGTATCAACAGAAGAACAAAGCTTTTAGCTGAGATTCTATTCAACACAATCTTTTTTTTCTTTTTAATTGGACTCAAGACTACTCCAAATAATTCGCCTATCTAAATCGCCTTTCGCTTATAACTTGAGCGGTTTTATGAGGTGTAGATTGTGATATATGATGCGTCCTTCCACAGTAATACCTTTCATTTTTACAATAACAAGTAAAAGGCTATAAAAGCAAATGTAAACTTGCCAACGATTTGCATTCGGACGCGGTATGGACGCTAGATTTTATATACTTACGTAATGTGTTTATATTTTAAAATTTACCTCATAATGTGAATCTAAAGTTGTAAAGAAAGCACGATTACTAGCCTTTCATTATTTTATATAATGGTATTTTTTTATCGTGTTTTTCTATCTTATTTTATGCAGCTATTTTTAACTGATTTTAGTAAGTATTTTACGTAAGGATAAGTAAAAGTGTATGACGATAACAAGTGCACTACTGAATATTTTTTATCCTCGACTTCTAGACGAGTGAAACTAGATTACTAATTAGGGTGAGAATATAGCGAGACGCGTCGCGATGCTGCACTGCGTGCGTTTTTCAAGATAGCAAGTCAATATCGCATCTCAGCGAACTTCAATGCGTATTGGTATAGCCAAAAGTGCAAGCAGCGTCGCATCGCGTCATGTCTCGGTATAAAACGATCTTTAGTGTCATGAGACATAATATCAAGTATACCGTAAAAGGAATGGCGAACACATACCGGTCACGTCAATAGGATCGCTCGCCATTATTAATTTGATGGGCAACTAGGCGATTATAAACTCGTTAATTAGTTGTAGTAAGCCCTCATTCACAAAGTCCGAGATGGGATGGCAATCCAACACGACCGGGACGAGATCAGGCGCTGGTCCAACGGCTTTACGTACTTTTGGAGCCACGAGGATGTCAAACCACCCATTTTAATACTCGAGGCTGTTACCGAGACAAGTCTAATAGAAAAACCCATTAATTCTTTGCCCGACCTGGGAATCGAAACCAAGCCTCACGCTCGGCAGTCGCACTTGTGGCCACGAGACCAGCGGGACAGTCAAAGCAAATAATTCACATTACGAAAGGTTACTTATAACTGTTGTGAACCATCACGCTATGCCGAAAGGAAGTTGAGTAAGTTAGCAGTAATCTAAGCAATTCTGAACTTTGAAAGCGTATCTTGTGAATTTGTATGTAGTCATTGTTCGAATTCGTGTTTTTGGACACAATCAAATATGGGTTTTTGTGTTGTGGTGTGAATGTGTGATATCATAAACCACTTTTACTTTTTATTGTGTGCGTATTTATCTGTGCTAATATTATAAATGCGAAAGTAACTCTGTCTGTCTGTCTCTTCTTCACGCCTAAACCACTGAACCGATTTCAATGAAATTTGGTACAGATATAGTCTGGGACCCGAGAAAGGTCATTGGATAGTTTTCATTCCGGAAATCCCCCGGGAACGGGAACTATTAATCCACGCGGACTAAGTCGCGGGCAAAAGCTAGTGACTTTATAAAGGAAACAAAAGAGTATCATAAAGATCTAGAATTTCATTCTACTACCTATATCCTCCTCTAATCCTGCTTAATATTATAAATGCCAAAGTTTGTGAGGATGGATAGATGCATGGACGGATGTTTGATACTCTTTCACACTTAAATGACTAAACGGATCTGGATGAAATTTTGGCACTGAGATAGATGGTAGTGTGAACCTAGGATACCTTTTATCCAGGAAAAAGCTCCCGTGCGATAAACTATTAAATTTGAGCTGACTGAATTGAGCATATTATTTACACTTTACTGTTGTTTACCGGAAACGTGAAAAGAGTTACTGTACTCATCATTATAAACAATTTTTACTGACCCTGAATCGAGAAATTTTGTCGAATTATGAGAACGTACAGGATCGTAGCAGGTGGCGTTCTGTGGTTTCTGCCTACCCCCATGGGAAAGAGGCGTGAGTTTATGTATGTTTGTATGTATGGGAATATAAATGTATGGAATAGCTGATTGTCTTCTCGATTAGAGGGCGATATGACTATTTTATATACCCTTTTCAGGTTCATATAAAAACAGGGCTGTTTGGGTAAATAAAAATAAAAGTTAAGCTTAATGCTTTTCACGCCTAAAATATCTGTGTGCCTGTGTCTACCTAATCCGTCGAATCATATAGGCGTGGTGTTATAAGATTTGGGAAATGTTGAAATCACTAAGAAAACATCGCGAGGAATGCTTCGTATAAATAAAGTCTTAAGTAATATCTCAATAACCATGAGATGAGATTCATTTGGCACGTAGCTACTCGTAGTATATTGGTAGGAGTTACTGAGTGTCCAAAACCAATATAACTTGGTTCTCCATGGAGAAGTAGGTTCCTGATATCAATGAACTTAGTTCTGCCAACAAAAGCACACTTACTATTCCTAAAGTTTATTGTGTTTTCCTCTAAGTGAAGGAGTATACCGATTTAATGCTTTTTGTTGAATATGAAGTTATCTGATGTTAAATAAAAAATACATCTTATTTTTTGGATTAATATTGAACAGTCACTGTTCAATGTTTATTAAAAATATTTGTTTAGAATAGATCAAAATTATTACGATTGCTTTGAAACATTTTGGCCGAGCTACACTTAAGTCAAAGCGGTGGTGTAAAATTCAGTACCTCAAAGTGGTCCTGAGCGCGACTACCACGCTAGAGGCTTTGAGTTCGATTCTCAGGTCGATTAAAGTGTTTTTGGGTTTTTCTATGAAATTCTCAGTAGCAGCTCGGAGTTAGGATAAGAGCCCGGTTAATGGCATTTTGCTCGCCCAGTATTTCTACTGGATTGTGGGTGTACATTGGGACACCTCTACCTAACACTTCGGGGAAAACAGGCGTGATTTTTTGTATGTATGTATGTATGTATGTATGTATTTATTTATTTATTTATGTAAAATTGGTTTCTTATGTGCGTGCCAAGATAAGCTGGTCGCTCTAAAGCAGCATCAAGTGCTTAGCACTTAACACGCTGATTGACATTCAAAGTATCTACCAATTTCTAAATCTACAAACTTTTTGACGAATCTTACATTTGACCTCGAAGTGAGTTTGAAAATTGTTTGTCAAGTACTCTAAGAAAATGTGAAAATTGAATCATAATTTTGTAAAAACCAGCCAACACACAATCTTTCTACTTTATTTATTTAGGTATATGCCACATGTGTTAATACCGTGTTTTATTGCTTTTTTTTTATAAGTGAAGTGATAGTAATTTATTCATGATCTCTAAATTTTGATTATTTTTGAGTTGTAACTTATTTCTATTAACAACTTAATGATCTTTTAAAGCAGGGCTTCCTCTTTTCTAATCCTATGTTGCTGTGCCCTACACGGTCCATAATGATCTCAATTATACTGTTTACCACCTAAGAATACATATGGAAAAGCAATAAAAATATTGAGTGTTTAGATAATCTAATAAGAATATAATGACTAAGTTAATCTTTGAATTAAAAAAGGGATATAACTTTCTAAAAAATCAGGGCAGGAACATTTTACAACTGAATCAAAAATCATTTTGCAAAAAGCCAACGACACGCGGTATTCCCAGGCGGTCACCCATCCAAGTACTAACTGCGCCCGATGTTGCTTAACTTCGGTGATCGGAACGAGAACCGGTGTTTTCAACATGGTATGGACGTTGGCGATAGTGCAGCTGAAATTGTTCCGTACTATCAATGCATATTGGCAACTTGCCAAATGCTATTTAATTCTGTGTCTAAAATTACTCATTGAACTATCAAAAAGAACCAATGCAACTAGTAGTAGTAGAGCTCTTTGTGAAGGAGCTCGTCCGGGGAAGTACTACCACCATAACTATTTCCGTCGCAAAGCAGCGTTGCTGTGTTCCGGTTTGAAGAGTATGGATGACGGTAATTAGAAGCACATGAGACATTTCAACTTTGTCTCTGGGATGGCAACGCATTTGCAAGGCCTTTGGTATTGCAGATGTCCATAGGTAGAGGTGACACTTTTACATAAGGTAGGCCGTCCCACGCCGGCCGTCGCCACGGGTAATTTCCCTTTCAATGATAAAAAAAAAAAACTGTGGTTCGCTGCTTGTTGTGCCCGTGACTCCGTCATCCACCATCTAGGCTCCCCTAACGCCTCTCTCCCTAGGCTTTCAAAGTGATTGTTTGATAGCAGTCTCCTCCATTCAATGACCACGATTATGACATGACTCACAAATCGTGGATAATAAATTAGCAAAATGTGCACGAGTATTCATTTAAAGTCATCCAAATTGTTCGATAACGATCCACCAGAACTTTTGAACCGAGTTATAAAGTGCTTACATAACCTCCATGCATCAGAATTTAGAGATAATTTCTGCGGAAAAAGTGTAGTGACGTAAGAAATTTCTAGATTTGAATCTCTTGACAGTCATGTTTTCTAATGGTTTCCGAGGGCTTTTGTCAAGATGGGTAAAGTGATAGAGCTAGTAGATTATCTTGCGGATTCATCGAATGTTCTAGTGCCGATATAATCTAGTTAAGTAATGTAAACCTAGAGAAGACAATTTGGAGGAAGATCATAATGAACTGCAGTAATATTAGCATTATATTGGTACTACCAATGTTCAGAGGTTCCAAAGAAGGTATTTAATATTCATCAGTGATAGTCTGTAAAAAAATCTCTCGGTGAAATTAGCTGAGCTGTCAATCCCTAAGTGGTAATTCGCGTATTGTCGCGTTATTGTCGTGATGGCCCAGTGGTTAAGGCACCCGCCTCTCTTGCACAAGGTTGTAGGTTTGCAACCGGGCCCGGGCAAGTACCAATGTCACTTTTTCTAATTCATATGTACTTTCTAAGTTTATCTTGGACATCACTGACGTCGGTAACCATGTCGGAGGTCCTTGAGGCGGTTTAGAAACTCTGACACTAGGGTGTGTGGGGTCGCTAGATCTTACTGCTAGGGTTGCCAACCCTACTATATAATATAGTATCCTACTATATTAGAGCACCCGCCTACTATATTTTTGAAAAAAAGATATAGTAGGCGAAAGTACTATATTTTAAAGGCATCAAACTCATAAGCAAAAATATTCGTTTCAAAAAGTTTTAACTTAAAACGAAACGTCAATATCTATTTCATAACGATTCCAGAATGGACTGTCAAGTGAACAATTTCTTTCAATAGATGGTTTGACAGATTCTCAATTTCGATTTCGCGCTTTCAACTTCTTCTCCTCTTCCTTTCTTCTTTTTCTTTCTTCTTCTTCTTCTTTTTTTCTTTTTTCTTCTTTCTCTGCCTTCTTCTTTTTTTCTTCTTTTTCTTCTTCTTCTTTCTTTTTTTTTCCTCTTCTTTTTCTTCTTCCTTCTTCTTCTTTCTTGCTTTTGATCTTTCGACTTTGTGATTTTGTAACTACCTATTTTGGAACCTACTATATTTTTTTTCATATTCCCCTTAACTACTATATTTTTATGGGTAATCATTTTAGAACTACTATATTTGACCGACAAAGAGTTGGCAACCCTACTTACTGCCCACACGATAAAGAAGAAGAATTCGCGTATTTTTATGAACATTTGCATTTTAATCTCAGTCTATCAAATACCTCTCAGTTACCTAATTTTTTACATTCAATTTCGAAGTAGGTACTAATTCAATATTAAAACATGTAGATTAGAGGCATGTTTGACAGATTGAGACTTAGATTAGATAGCGATCGCCTCTTAAAGTAAGTAGAATTGCCCCCCTGGCATCCGTGGCATGACCTTAAGCTCATTTCACTTTAAATACACATTCACCGAGAGAGGTTTTTTTATGCAGGTTGGATTAGCTCTTGACTCTAGTCTAGGTCAGAGGTGACAAAGACAAAGCCGACGATGGAGTGAGCATAAACAGGAGAAGCCTGTTCGCTACTATCACGCCGATATGCCCCGACGGGTTAGGCAGAGGAGTGCCAGTGTACACCTACAGTTAGCCGATATGTTTAGGTCCCATGTAATAGAGGAAGAGCCTATTGACATTAACCGGGCACAAATCTTAACTCCGAGCTGCTACTGAGAATTTCATAGCAAAATCCAATAACACTTTGCTCGATCTGGGTATCGAACCCAAGACTTCTAGCGTAGTATTCCGTTTACTCTTTTCTCTACTTAACAAGCAAACCTTGTGGGTAATGTGAGTTCTAGTTTAATGACACTAACTCACTATGTGGTCATACAAGATGCCTTCACTTTGCGATTGTGCCAAACAGTAGCATCTACTAGACCACTATTGTTAGACATTGTCACATAGTTTGCATTACGTTTTGTAACTAAGTCAGTAACATCATTTGTTATTGTTACGTTATCAAAAACCTTACGTGTTCACAATGTTTTAGCAAGGCCTTTTTAATGCTTTTTGGTATCTTCAACACATTATAGTATCGTCTTTACAATGCTGATTCTAGGTCTCTATGTCAGTATAGCTTTTATTTGATCAATGCCTGTACAAATCATGTTCTTTTTTTTCCGTGTGGCCAAGGTGCATTAGGATTTTTTCTTGTTTCATGGTGGTTGCGATTAGAAACATATGAACTCACAGCTCCATAGCCAATTGCTCAGCCACAGCCCGACCCACCAACGATGTTGTCATTTTTGAAGATACCCACTTATAAAGAAGAAATTGTGCTATTTAAAAATGCTATGACTAACTCACTAGATAGCTAGCGAATTTAGGTGTTGATTACAGTCCAAAAAAATAGAAAGTTACCCCTTATCACCGATGATCTTTCTGGGGTGAATAAAGTACACCAATTAAGAAATATCAATTAACCCAGGTTCACCTGAGTGAATTGATACATACAAACATACCATCACGCCTGTATTCCCCGAAGAGTTAGACAGAAGTGTACCAGTAAATTGATTTCAAGGTGAAATGAGGATAGCGACGTATTCCACTATTTTCATCCGGGTGAAGATTGTGGAATACCTACTCCGTTTATAGCGATACGAGTCAACTAAATTTCTCAAAAAAAAAATACCGCAATCATCATCTGCTCATCATCTGCTTAACCTTTTCCCAACTATGTTGGGGTCGGCTTTCCAGTCTAACCGGATGCAGCTGAATACCAGTGTTTTACATGGAGCGACTGCCTATCTGACCTCCACAACCCAGTAACTGGGCAACACGATACCCCTTGGTTAGACTCAGACTGGTTGTCAGACTTCTTGGCTTCTGACTATCCGTAACAACTGTCAAAGATCTACAAATGACAGCCGGGACCAACGGTGTTACGTGCTTTCCGAGGCACGGAGGAAACTCGCTATGGTAAATGGTCACTCATCCACAGGCCAACCTCGGCAAGCGTGGCTTAACCCGGAAGATCGGTCTATGCGGCTGTAATTATTTAGCCACGAGCTCCTCCAAAAAAAATACCGCAATCACTTTTTACTAATTTCTCGTCAAAGAATGTTTATAATCTACAATGTTTAGGTATTCAATCAAGTATCATTAGCAGCTATGAATATTCAGGTCCTCATATTCCGTAATGTGGTGCGGTGTCGATAGTTGCGCCTGCGCCTGTACTGATGCCATAACCTTTGCCTCTTACTTTCCAATGACCTGCGTAGATCGGTAGGGATGGGCGTCGCGTAGATTGTGTTGTCGATGTTTTATGGTGAATTAGATTGTTACTTATCGATAAGCGTTTTAACTACCTATTAATAAATTTGTATCATGATTTGATGTCTAATTGGTGTATCTGCAAGCATGACGCTGCTCAGGATAGATTTTCTTAATTTTTTTGTTATTATTTATACTTACTCACTATTGTAAAGTTGAAAATTTGCAAGGAATGAATAGATGGATGGTTGGATGAACGAACGGATGGATGGATAAGTATTTTTAACACTTTCACGCTTTTACGGCTGAATGGAATTAGCTAGAGCTCTATTTTAACACATAGGATAAGTTGTATCCTGTTTTTAGTTCTCGTGGAGTAATTAAGGACTTTGGGTAATGCTAAATTTTACGTAGATGAACTCGTGGCTACTTTATAATGTATTTATTCAAATATGTACATATTAAACTGTCCAAGTGAGTTTAAGTAGACGTCAAAAACAATATTCTATTCTATTTTATTTTTCAATTATAATTTTCTATTCATTATTTTTTCTATTTTAATATTCTAGTCATTAAGTTTTATCGACATCATCACATCACTAGTAGTTAACCCATGATAGTTATGATGTCACCACGCACATCGCAAAGAAATAAAATAATTGTACGTATGGCCGACCCGCACCTATTGCACGATTTGGTAAACAAAATAACTATTTGATTGTAACAGAGTAACTATTTCACAATGTGAAACGCTTTTATAGTGCGTGGAGGAATTAGCAAGCGGTAGTGTAGAGATTGATGATATCGAACCGAAATACCTTTCATGTATTATTATTACCAGCCATCAAGCAAATAAATTAAATATGTTCAAAAATGGGTGTACATTGGTACACCTCTGCCTAACCCTTCGGGGAATACAGCCGTGATGGTATATTAATTTATGTTCAAAAATAAATTGTTTTTTTTTTTAAATATAATTTTAATGAATATCTAATCAAAAATAATAATTGTATGATAATTATGTAATGAATATCATGATAAAAAATAATATTTGTGAGTTTTCAAAAACCTAATTCTCAAAAAATACTATTGCATATCCGACCTGGGTAGATTGTTGATACTAAAAATGTAATGTTTATTAATAAGATCTTATTTATTTATTTATTTATCTTTATAGAAGATTAAAAAAAATATATGTGTACATGTCACCGGAAAATAACAAGATCCGTAAGTTTATCAATTTACTAGGAAGTTTATAAACTTTCGTAAGATTCTAAACGGGAGATAAATTGTAATATTTTACGTACACATTTTCGTAAATTGATAAACTTACTGAACTCACTCGTAAAATAATAAGTAAGCAGTAACCAGACGCTACGCGCGATCTGATTGGTTGGCTGTCACGTGTCACTTCTTCTTCCTCGCGGCCGCCAGCTGGACAAAGCATTGCCACTATGAACATTGACCAATCAGAGAGCAGTGTGTTATTTTACGTATTTCAAAGATCTTATATTTAAAAGAGTTTCTGTGATTGGTCGAACCATATAAAATCTTACGAATAGATATTCGTTAGTTTATAAATTTACCGTATGACGTCGGAAATTGATAAATTTACGAAAATGTGGACGTAAAATATTACAATTTATCTCCCGTTTAGAATCTTACGAAAGTTTATAAACTTCCTAGTAAATTGATAAACTTACGGATCTTGTTATTTTCCGGTGACATATGCACTGTATTTTGCATACCAGTCACTTGGTAGAGTATAAATGAATCTTAAACATTGTTATGTAAATTAAATACTTTTACTTGTAACGAATTTTCTTTGTCTTTACTCGTTAATTTTAGGGTCGGTTTTAAGTCTGTATAAAAGGTATACACACACCACAGCTGAATTTGTCCCAGTTTGATTGAAATGATGCCACATACTGCTTAGTTTAGGTATTCAAACTTAAAGTTAATTTAATCTGCTTACATATTGCATGACTGGGCCGATTACGACCCAAAAAATGGTTAAATGTTTAGACTGGCTTTAAATACATTCAGATTTAAAACTGTCAGTCAAAAAGGCAGAAAATTATCCAACTTCGCAGAAACTCATCTCACAACTCAGTAAATCTACCATGCTATAAATCAATAACAACATAGAATTGTATCGATAACAAAGCAAATAAACTTCTAACGCTATTATTTTTATAGAAACATCACTAGTGCATTTAAAACGAGTCGTGCCCAGGAGCCAGTCATTTAAAATGTATGTGCAACAGTAGCGAGTAATGATCGTACTCTCTTTACATATTATGTCACTGTCTCGTCTCACACTCCTGAGTACTGGCACGTACAAACGAGGCATGAGACTGTATTGACTATTCTAGGCAGAGATTATACTGCCTAGGTTTCTTCATTTTGTTTAGGGACAAAGATAATTAAGCATTAAGTCCGCTTTTGAACGGTGTATTTTATACATTTTGTGCATAAAGTTTAATAAATAAATAAAATAAATAATTGAGGGATTAGGATGATGATGTTTAAATGTGGAGCTAAGTGTTAGTGGGTTTTGCTATGAAATTCTCAGTAGCAGCTTGGAGTTAGGACTTGTGTCCGTTTAATGGCAATAGGCTCGCCCCCATTACATGAGACCTAAACCTAAAAATAAAGCAAAGTGTGGGTGTACATTGGTACACCTCTGCCTAACCATTTGGGGCATGATGGTATGTTATGTATGTTAAACAAAAGTTTTTTTTAAGTCTCATACATTTTAAGCGACCAACTGAAGTCATTTGTTACGTAGGAGACACTCACTCACCAGAAATAGATAACAAAGTATCGGTTTACAACAAAACCGCTGACATAAAGACTAACCACCTCATGTTGAACTGCCATTAAATAACAGACAGGCGTCTGAGCTCACTAGAAAGATGAGTGTTTATGTCATAGTACAATCCATCATAACTTTGTAGAACAGCTTATGACGACTTAACTGATAATTCACTCCCTACGAAAGTAAAAAAAAAAAGTAAAAATAAGTTATTAAACTCGGTGCTGTTAATAGGATTTTAGACTTTGTGTCTGTCAAATAACAACATAATTTAAAAATTATACTTAAGTTAAAATTAGACAGATAAGAAATTGACTAACCAGAAGCCTTTTTTTTTTTTTTTTTTATAGACGGGAAATCATCAAATAACTTCCCCCGCCCTGGGCGGGGCGGGAGGGAGTGTCAGACTTTTACTGACTAAAACCCGTCTATGTTCCTTCATGTGCCCTTTGCGTTCCGGGGGCGCGGTATCTCTTTCGAACAACCCGCAGCCCCGGCAGGCATCGGCCCTCAGTGGCCCCATCCAATTTTTGCTGACATCTCTTTGAGGCGCGCGTGGAACACGAACGCGCCGTCGACACGGTCTGTCGCTAGTGAACGTACGGACGGTGAGCTACCCATTGCTCACCGTCCACAGACCCGCGTCTACGGTGGCCGGGAGTCGTCACGTGGCTCCCGACGCCCGGATCGTCTACCGCGGCGGCCGCTGGGACGGGGGACCCTCCTTTCCCTCTCCCGTCCCGCCGCCTCCTTCTCTAGCATTACAGCTTCGCAGAAGGAGGCGACTGCTTCCCATTCCCCCTCGCTCCGGACCATGGCCTGGACCAGTGCCGGACGCGAGAGGGCGCCGCCGCCGATGGCCGCCTCGAGGACTCGGCGGTGCTCAGCCCAAGCAGGGCACACCGCCAAAGTATGCTCCACCGTGTCCTCGGGGCGATCCTCACAATGGTGACACCCGGGCGATTCCTCCCGCCCGATGAGGTGCAGGAACCTCCCGAAACATCCGTGTCCGGTGAGGACCTGCGTAACCAGAAGCCTTAGATAATAATTATGACGTATCCTTATCTAATTTACAAAATACAATTGACTACCGACGGCAAAGTCATAGAAAGGGTTATAATTTTAGACTATTTTAACCGACCTACAAAATAATATTAGCTGATAAATAAAAATACTTTATAATTATTCTTTTTATTTCTTGATAATTTGTGATTTATACAATTTTAACACGGAGATTAATCACCTTAAAGTTTTGTTTATCGGTTTTAGTCTTTTTAACTACATATATATTTTTAGGTACCTACTTACTGACTAAATTATGACTAGGCTACTATTGTATGCAGTTCACTGTTAGTGAAATCTTATTCATTACTAACGTGGTAGATCGCAGGTGTTTAAAGTGTGGGAAAGGGCATGCTGTGTTTGGACATCGACCTATTGAGACAGAAGATGATGTAACCGAATGATAAGGCAAAAGGGACGCAGAGCATTGTTCTGCAATCAACAATAGATATGTGCAGACAGTTAAAGCAACGCTGGAACTTTGACCTTCAATAGCTCCGTAACCAGAAGGTTTCCATGTATGGTCACACAATTTAAAGAAAATGGTCTTATTGTTGGATATAACAACCGTTCTTGCATACAATTTTTAACTCTATCAGTGATATAATTTGATTTATTTTCAATTCTCTCTTCTCCCTATTCTTCAACGTTCCCGCATGGCTGAGGATCGTGACTCCTTCTTAGATGTCCTTAGCCTTCTTTCCTTTCCTTGTCATACACATATGGTAGGGTCAGCGTCAGAGAAAAGGAACCCCCTTTGGTAATGACATCAAACCGTATAACCGCAGTCTTGGGGGGTTCCTTTTCTCTGACGCTGACTGTACACCCCATTGGTTATGTTTCAGAGATAACATTCATGCTAATTTGTAAGAACTGTCTTTTCACCTTTGACCAACAATAAACAAATATGAGTTTGAATACGATCATAAGTCTCCACCAGATCCAATCCTGCGCCTGACGAAACAATTATCAAGTAATCAATGAAAACTCCTCGTTTTATAGTTGCTCTGGGTGCAGTAAAACTCTAGAATAAGCCTTTTCAAAATTGTCTCTAAGCCAATCTCCAGTGCATCAACATTCCATGGATAGCAATTGGGTGACAGTTTGATAAATAATTTGTTTAAGTAACATCTACAATATGAGGAATATTGCGACATCACCTGCCTAAGGGTTACGGAGGTCAGAAACTTGTTGTTCCGGTAAAACAAGAACTATTGACATAGTGATGAATTAACTGGTTTTCTGCATAATAATGAACATAAGCCTACATAACTTAGTAAGATGGCTAATAATAAACAGTTCGTCGGAGCTAAAAATATTATTTTCTGCATCACAACCAAACTATCCTAGTTAAATAAATTAAAATGGTTATTTAGATAAAATTATTGTCATATCAGCCGCAGGACGTCCACTGCTGGATCTCCCATAGATGTCCAAAAATACCAGTTATACCAGCGTTACGTAATAATACCAGCCTAACACTGTCCTACTGAAGGGCAAAGACGTCTTCTTATACATATAGAAAAGGCACAAGGATTGATCACCACGTTTGCTCAGAGCTGATTGGCAATTTCAGACTTATATTAATTTAAGTCCAATTCACGATGTTTTTCTTCACCGATGACGGTGATGTGACAAACCTAGAAAAAACATGTGAATTGAAAAAGTAGAATTATACCCACAACCTTATACTTAAGAGGCAGACGCCTTAGCCACTTAACTATCAAAACATCTTACTTCTTAGATAACCCAGGTACAAAATAACTTAAAATGTCCCATCGTGGTTCTGTAGCGAAGGATAACCCGTACCATATAACTTCATCACAAAGAAAAGACGACTCAAGATTGAACAATGAGCTAGATGTAATTCTCCAGACCGATTCCGACCACGGCGGCTAATCTTCATGCAGACTAGCCACGTAAGCAGGAGATATTATAGTGCACAAGTGTGAGCGCAAACACAGGTGCACTCCCTCTTCCCTAACTCTCATAGCCCGATGGGACGGCAATCCGACACGGCCGGAGAGAGGTCAGGCGCAGGACCAACCGCTTTACGTGCTTTCCGAGGCACGGGGGTGCCACCAACTTCCAAACTCCGGGCTGCTACTCAGAAATTCCTAATGAAAAAACCCAATGACACTTTTTGCCCGACCTGGGAATCGAACCCGGGACCCCTTGCTCAGCAGTCGCGCTTGCGACCACGAGACCAACGGGGCAGTCAATGAGCTAGATAATAACTCATAAACAAAGCTATTGTCCCTAACAGTTCCAAACGAACTGCAGTACTTACGTGAAGACATACCACATCAAACAGCACATCGGTCAACGTCCTCTATAGAAACGTATTTGTTTTTTGCGAGACACATGCAAGTACATTCACTGTTCAGTAATGGTCCAGTTTCTTTAGAACGGACCCATTTGAGCGTCTGCAGTGTCGTGTAATTATGCGAGCTGCTAATAGAGAGCTGCTGCGTTGAGAAAAGTAATGCAGCGTGGCGCCGGTGAAGGTTAGTCTACAGCAGTGTTGCCGTCAAGACTTCTATCTTTCTTAATTTTGTTTTTTTTTTAGGAAACCATTGTCCCACACTAGAAATTTCTCCTATTTAGTGGGCGCGTTAACAAACACATAAATTCACATACACAAGCAGCCAACCCCGGATCAACTAAGTATCTGTAGGCCATAGAAATATTGGTTCCGTACGGGAAACGAACCCGCGGCGCGCAGCGTAGCCACAGTGCCAACTGTGCCAATAAACGACATCGATCGTCGACTTCTTCAGCTCCCTTGTTTTGATAACTAGAACTGAAAGAGGTTGCTTGCAGAAATGACAAGCAGTTGCAAGCATATTCATGGTAAAGTTGCCACTGAACATTATTTTCAAAATTTAAGTTTTTTGTGATAAAAAAATCCCAGGCCTGGTTCTGGTTGTTTCTGTATGTGAGTTTATATATTTGGAAACGCACTCACGATACAGGAGAAATTACTAGTGCTCCACACTTGTAATTTCTCCATCAACATCATTTATCTATACTAATAAAATAAAGGTGAAGTTTTTTTTGTTTAAACGCGTTAGTCTCTAGTACTACCAATCGGATTGGAAACCATATTTTGGTATATAAGAGTCAGATTAATGAGAAAAAGTATGGGCTGTATAAAGTCAGGGTATGGCCCACGGGAGCGGAGCAGTAACAAAAGACGTAACTTAACATGGGTGAAAAAACCACACGGACGAAGTAATTGAAAGAAGCCAGTAACGAAGATAGAAGTAGCCGTCAGTCATACTGCATGCATCCAGTCGTGGCTAACCACACTTTGAACCAAACAAACTTTCCTTGACATGACAAACATCCTTACTAATAATATAAATGCGAAAGTAACTCTGTCTGTCTGTCTCTTCTTCACGCCTAAACCACTGAACCGATTTCAATGAAATTTGGTACATATGTAGTCTGGGACCCGAGAAAGGACATAGGATAGTTTTTATCCCGGAAATCCCTCGGGAACGGGAACTATTAATCCACGCGGACGAAGTCGCGGGCAAAAGCTAGTAATCTCATAAATAACTTGATACCTATGGTCATAACAGCGAGGACTCACGTAAACAAACAAAGTATTTGTTAACAGCCCGAATACCGGCCATTATCGGAGAAACGTGGGTCGAATGCAAACGCACACATTTTGAAGTTCTGCTCCACTTGGTTTGAAGATAAGGAAGCAAATGATGCTGATTTAAGATTCAAAGAGGATACATACTTTTGAGTACATTTTGTATGGTAAATAGGTATTTTATAGTTTTGGGTGACAAAAAGCCGATGTAACTTTTCTGTCTTCACTTCTTCTTTCCAGCAGTAATATATTTAAGTAATTTATTTATACGTATAATATTTTGTTCAAGAAGCGATTTGTTAATTATTTTTTAAATGAAGTCTAATTATTTCTTAATTATTTGCTTACAATGTAAAACTCTTAAACTAGGGATTGTGGGCTCATTAGACCTCATTGCCCACACGATAAAGAAGAAGACGAAGACTTACAATGTCATAATTTTTCATCTACGAAATCTAAATCCCGAATAAGACAAGATAACCCCAAAATCTGTTACTTTTAAAATCGAGACTCGTACTAATGCCGCACTAAAATGCAGCGTTAGTCACTTAACAGCACATAAATAAGCAGTTCTCCTACATATTTACATAAACAATCTAATCCTACACAACAATGTGAATGCACTCACACACGTCATAACACGGTTTGTGTATAGAAACCGCTTGTAGAAAATATTTGTGATGCGCCGCGAGCCTCTCAAGGAGAAAACACTTTCGTTCTGACCGCAGAATCCTTCTGGGGTAGCGGTGCAAGTGATAAGCGAATGTTATGACTGCTATGTAATGAATATTCGATTGATTTTATGTCTATAATTTATTTATTTATTAGAACAAAGATGGCTTAGAAAAAACTTAATAACCAATAAGGGAATCGTAGTTGACAAAAAGCTAATTATGAGTCGCGTTACAACACTTATAATAAAACTTAAAAATAAAGTGTATATAATTTAAGGATAGGATAAGTCATAAAAAAACCTTGCTCGCATCGCTGGCAATGGAACAAGTGCCCAGTGCTGGCAGCATTGCGCCACATTATATAGTTTTTTTTAATTAAAAATACTCGTTTATCACATCCTACCTAATATGCAAAAACTTATATGCATATACTATGCTAAATGCATGTTGCTAGCTTTGTCCGATAATATTTGTCTTATATATTCTGTTTTTTTTTAGTTTGTATACTTTACTTTTTCGAGTGATGCTAATTGCTAGTGCTTGTCGCATAACATAATGCCAAAATCGACTACTTTAATAAAACTGAAGAGTATTTTTGTTTATTTACACGCGGTAATATCTAGAAATACAGTCCAGTAGCCAAAGATGTAACTTAATGCGGATGTAAAAGTGTGTCGTACAAGTAAAATAGGGATGCAAGATGGAGTAGTAAGCAGCAACTTCCTATCGGCTTACATTTAGAAAGGGCGGCGGCCATCTATCTAATTTCCTGTCAATTTCGCCTTTTAGCATTTTCGTTAGCAATAGCTTAGGTATCGTGACGATTTTTTGAAAGTTTATTGTGCAACACACTCCCAAAGACAATCGCTTTCATTTCAACATCAGCAGCATTCACCGCGTTCAGTTGGTTATCGTGAATGCAGGAGTTTAAAGCTTATGGCCTAATGCAAAATATTTTGTTTGACTGTCAAAATGTGGGTTGTCATTAATGCAGAGTGTTTTTCGCAACTTCAGCAGTTTAGGTGCAAGTAAAAAAACACATCGATATAGGAAATAGAAAGTGCTTTATAGATTTGGTGGATATTTCTTTTGTCAACTCTAGGAATTATCCTCACTTCTGTTCTGAGGGCCAAGTACGAGCGTGCGAAGCAAATGTTTCGAAAATTCGATCGATATTTAAATTAAAAATACTCAATTCATTTATTAAGTTTGAATACATGTGAAAAAAACCTGGAATTGGAAATCCTAAAATTAACGGCACACGCTAGAGCCACAGTCTGTATTTTACCTTTGACACTAAGGCAAAATTCAACCCGCCTCCGCTGATAACTTGTACCACATCCACATTTGCGTAATTCACACGGAAGCTAGGAGAGTGTGACTGACATAATGATTAGCGCATTACATTGCCAAACGCTGCATCGATATCTGAGCCTTTGTAATTGATCTGTACTGCTCCGCTTTTGTACTTACTTACAAGTGAGTTGTTGCAGCATTAATCGGAAGAGATTGTTTATTAATTTTAGGCCATCTACTTGATTAACTTAAAACAAGTATTATCTATTTTTTTTTCCGTCTGCGTTGACTTCAGTGTTAAGCTCTGAATTATTCCACGGAAACGCAAAAAAGGGATCAAAAATTATCCTATGTATGTGCCAAGTTAGATCAATATTTTATGTGCCTTTTGCAGTTGGATGTCTCATGTCTGTTTCAGGACTCCTGATTTTTAACAAACAAAGTCAAAATAATCATTTATTTCAATTAGACCATTAGAAGGCTCTTTTGAGCGTCATTAATATGTTTTTATTTGTCTAGTTGTCCATTTAAAAAGGTAGTTTTGTAAGGAGAACAACAAGAAGTACATTAATTTAATAAATTAATTACGCGAATGTTAAGACGATCTATTAAAAACAAAAGTAATAATTCAAAGTACAACAATAGCTTAATTAGCTATCCTATCAATCAAATTATTCCCAGTTAGTCGTTATTGTGTTGTCTATCATTACCGTAATCGTCTATTACAGTTTTACCCAACGCATCACTTACACTGCTTACCTCATTGTTTGCCTTCCATCAAGTGCTATCTTCTAGATTCGTTTCCCAATGTCCTGGGTAACAAAAGCGTGGTCACAATGGATGCGAAGCGGGCCGTGAGATGCGTGCGGGCAAATACACGGGGCGTAACAGGTTTACGTAACTGCTTATGTTATTTGGGTACCATTCATTTATTTATATTTATTTAAACTTTATGCAAAAAAGAACGCTAATTTAAAAAACTGAAAAACCCGACTGCTTTTCTAAGTATTTATGAAAAAGCCCTAAAACAAGAAAGTCGTTGTACCCGAATGTACTTAAAATTGTAGCAGTCAGGACCCATTCTGGACCATCTGCAATGTAATATATTTTCTATTTTCTATTTCTATACATACATACATACATACTCTCGAAAAACATAACCCTCCTTCTGTCGCAGTCGGGTAAAAAAGCACAAAGGCGGACTTCATGCCTTAGGCATTCTCAACCAGTCAAACCAAAGGTGGTGAAAAGATATCATGCCAGGTGCAAATTAATGTACAGTGGCGACCAAAAGTCCATACCCAATCTCAAAACGTATTAGGTTGGCCGTTTAGTTTGACTTACGACCTTTTACTTTCAAGAATAGACACATGTATCATCGTTGTGAATGTAGTTCATAATTTCAACGTTTCTACATGAGACAAGATGGTCTAGCGGTTAAGCGCGCCCAGTTGACGGCGTTAATCAATGAGCCGCGAGTTCGAATCTCACATTATTTTTGTCTTTTTGTTTTTACTCAATTTGAAGGAATGGACAGAAATATAATATTCTTTATCTTGTTCGCTTTGTTCACACATTTCGTAAATTTAAAAGGGTAGTCATAGAAAACTAATAAAGAATTTAGATTTCTGTGAGGTAGACATGAGTTTTGTGCATATTTAACTTGATTGGAATGAGCGTTGTCGTTTGGTTGTGGTCGTTGGTTAGTAACGAGTGATTTAATAGATACTCGTAGTGGTATTGTAATTATTCTCGAAACGCAGGCAAATAATATTACTGAGGCGAGGGCGACTATTATTGGGCTGCATAAAAGTGGTCCCAATTAATATCTTATGAAACCTGACTGAATGTGAGTATTATATTAACGAATTGTAAATTAAACTTTTATTTGAAATTTATACCTAAGATACCTAAAATTATTTGGTGGCATTTCGATTAATACTTATTATTGATTTTTAAATATATAATGACGCCAAAAAAAAAATGTGTTTATCATGGAATTTATAAATAAATAGTTTTAATATATTAAAATTTGTTATATTAAATAAATATTATTAAATTATATAAAAAATTAAGTCACTTTAGTATTTTGTTATAAATGCCTAATATTACTTTTTTTGTTGTTTTAGAGGAATACTATTATTAGTCTCCGGAGCAAGAAATACGAGGAAGAGGATAGATAGCCTAGCCTACCTACTCAACAGCGAAGTGGATTAAGTTTGGTGGTTTCGCACTGGATAGCATAGTGTTTACAACAACAGCTGCATGTCTTGCATCATAAACCAGAAAAAATACGTTTCGTTTTTAATATGTGGGGATGGCGTGCAACAGTGCTACTTATGAAGAAGTATTAGACTGTGTTATGCAACATTTAATAACCTGGATGTTTTAGTTTTAATAATTAAACGGTGTAACTAAATATTTAGTCATAATTATATTATATATTCGTAGATAGTTATTTAATGATCTTAAATTGAGGTTTAGTTTCAATCTTCTTTTCATCAAGAAAACGAATTATTAAACTATTACCTCACTAAGTTTATTGTGACGTTACATAAAAAAAACCTGTTCATAAAGTCTGAATTATAGTTTAGTTTTCAATTAACTCTGCTGAATACCAATTCAGAAACTTAATACGTGAGAATCACCAAATTTATTTGTGTTATTAAAATATCCTTCTCTTATTATGTTATTATGAATTTTATTGACTAAGTGGGTATTCAACAAAAAATCTTATGAACAGTTACAAGAGAACTTCTTTTATTTCGGTAGGAATGTGACGTTACAATTCTCATAAGTTTGTTAATTTTAAAAATAAATTTTTGTAACACAGCACGCCTTTTTTTCCTACTTCCAATTACAAAAAGTTAAAATAAAATCACATAAAAAGTTAAATAAATCACACAATAACTAATATTTGCTTCTTATAAAAAATAAATAACAAGCATGAATACGTTATAATTCAACATAAACCTAAAAAGATTTTGCCTAACATTATTATGGTTTCAAGAAACAAAAAACAGCCACACATAGTATAAGATTTGAACTCGGAATTCAATGATCGTAAACCCTTTCTTATCCAAACCAGCTGCCAGGACATGTTATAATTATGCGAAATTTAGCAATGCAATGGTAAGAATACGTCGCGCGTCGGGTAGGACTCGTACGGTAAACAGAAATATAATGCCATTTCGCGTAGTGCGACGATGGTTCATTAGTGTGTGTTATCTGTGGAATGTTGAGACATCACTCGTAAACACACATGCGCACGCGCTGACTGGATCGCGCCCGTGTTCATAGGAAAGTGAACCTTAGCGTGGGTATGCATTTCTGAGCGCTTACTGTACCTACGAGAGAAAAATAACAAGTGTTCAGATTAATAAAAAAACCGAAAGCAATTATTTAAATACATTAATTGAAATGTACAGAAGAAGAAGCTATTAGACTCTTGATTTCCGTATACAATTGTTTAATGTGAATTATTATTATAGTTAGACGATTGGTGCAGTGGGTGAGCGATTGGCTGTTGCGCTCGAGGGCTCGATTCCCCACGCAACTAATATTTGCAGGAACTTTCTTTTTCGTGTGGAAATTCTCATAGGTGCCATCCGTTTGGGGTTAAAGCTCCCTTCAACCTCAAACGGAGGGCATCCATGAGGATTACCTATCCAGTTATATCATCGGAGTTTTATCGACTAAAACCCCACGGTTCCTCCTGTTACCATAAGCTTGAAGCCCGGCACTCGCTTGACGCATGATCCGCGCTCCCGACTGGATATTTGTAGGACCTACAGACAGTTGCTCCGGGTTTTTTTCTTATTTTTTATTCTTAATTTTTAATTGGAGTTTTTATCCCAATGGATACGCCAACTCCATCATGCCTTATACAAACTACATAACACCCAACAATGCTTTTAATTAGACTTAACTAGGAGGAGAATCTTAATCGATGTGGTACATACACCAACTCGCAAAACTTTTTTGCTACGTCTCCGGGTTGTTTTTGTGAGTTTTATGTTTATAATACCCACCCATACAGGAAAAATTCCTAGTGAGAGGCATCGTTTTCTTTTTGTTTTTTAAGAGAGAGAGAGTCAAAGGTATATAACCATAATTTATTTATTTTATTCAGCAGGAAATTGCAGTTTCAAAGTTGTTCAAAAATGCATATATCATTTTATTATGTCTCTTGATTTAAAATTTTGGATATAACAACATTTTTGAAAGTATTCTTGTTGTAAATTTTATTTATGATCCCGGTTGATCGCTAACAAGGCCAGCCACTATTTGATCGACTAGCGAATTGCCCGCGCCTTCGTCCGCGTGGCTTATTTCACCCGCCATAAGTTACGACTTTGGTTAATGCACTGCTCCCGTGAGTCCTAGCGTGATGTTATATAGCCTATGTTACTCAGGAATAATGAAGCTATCTATTGGTAAAAAAACGGTTAAGACCGGTTCAGTAGTTTCGGAGCCTATTCGGTACAAACAAACAAACGAATCTTACCTTTTTATAATATTATAAGTATAGATTGATGGTCGTGGCCATTTAATTTTAATTGGTTCTTAGAACTGGAGTGCCCATTTCGGTCGGATCATTGACCCGGTTTCTGAAAGTCTGGTCAAGTTTTTGAAACTTAAAAAAAAAACCTTTTTAATCTCATGTTATTGAAAAAAATATATCATTCGTGTGTTGGGATGTCTTAAAGAGAGCAAGCAAATAAAAGGTGGTGATCTGAATGGTAAATTACATACATACATACATACCATCAAGCCAATATTTCCTGAAAGGTTAGACAGAGGTGAACCAATGTTCAGCCACAGTTTGCCTATATCTTTTAGGTCCCACGTAACCTATTACGTTCGTGCCCTAGCACGAGCCTATTGCTATTAACCGGGCACAAAAATAAAACCAAACTCCGAGCTGCTACTGAGAACTGAATGGTAAAGGAGAGCTCACAATGAAAAGACGGACAATGCTCGCATCAGGAATTCATATCATGAGTGATGAGTTGATGACGCTTGAGTGTCGATATGGGAGATATCAAGATATGCATATATACTCATTACAATTCATAATACATAGTGATTAATTAGGAACCGACAGAGACAAAATACGGATACCAAAAATTCAATAAGGAAGGTGCCATTTAATATCAAATACAAGCACAAACAGCAACATAATTGGATTACCACTGTGACATTTACATATCATTTAAATAGACACGAAAAAACACAATGTCCTGCTTCTCAGCATTTCAGATATAGCTAAGAGTTTATTTTATCTTTATTTCGTATTTCCTTCTTTATTGTAAAAATCTGAAGTTGAAATCGATTTTTGTAGCTGACCGTATTAACAAACAATGAAACTGTACGTACTTAAACTGACCTCATTCACTGTACGCACAATATCCGGCAATACAACTCATTATTAGTGCTTAACGTGTACTCAATATTTATACCTGCCCTTTATAACAAGCATTGGTACAATTTCAAGGGCAAAATGTAGTCAGCAACTGCGTTTGGCTGATTTACTGTAAAGAAATACAAAATGCAATTTAAGATGTTTAGAAGTACCATCAACAAAATTCTGAAGGATCAACAGTAGTCTCTCATGTCTCTATACGCCCTGACTACACTTAACGTTGTCTGCGTAGTTTGTATTATTGTAAGTATTAATCTGTGGAACTGTCTGGTTAGCCTGGTGTTCTTAAGTGCGACTGCTTAGTTACTGTATTCCCCGAAGGGTTAGGCAGAGGTGTACCAATATACATACCCTCAGTTCGCCTTTGTCAGTGGGACAATAATCGGCTAGTACTAAGTTAATATCCTCATCTTTCGTAATAAAGGCAGTACATGGTATAAAAAAGTTAAGTAATCAAGTGAAGTAATTATTGATTGCTCATGAGTATCAGATGAAGTAACTCCTTAATTTATTTATTTATTATTTATTAAAACTTTATGCACAAAATGTATAAAATACACCGTACAAAGGCGGACTTAATGCCTTAGGCATTTTCTACCAGTCTACCTTAGGGTGATGCAGAGACGGAACAAAGTAGGTGCAAGAAACAGAAAATTTCCAAGAATTAAAATATATATTATATAATAAATACATAAATACATACATATAAACAAAATATACAAAGTAGGGAGAGATAAGAATACATAGGTGGCGAAATATAACAAATTAGATATAAGACGAATCTGCCAACTTCTTATGTACGTGTTCGCGAGCTTTTACCTTGAACGTGAACCGACTGGTGGCCATCCTGATATTCTGAGGGAGCGCATTCCATAGGAAAACCGCCTGGACAAGAAAAGAAGATTTAAGGAAACCAGAGCGGTGAGAAGGACATCGTAGAAGACGACTATTGGTGGAACGAAGATTCTTACTGTGCGCGGAGCACAAGTATTGAAAGTGAGAAGACAGATAGGAAGGAGAACTAGGTTTGTCTAACAGAGAAAATAAGGTTGTTAGAGCCCTTAAAGCCCTGCGCTGTCTGATGGGTAACCATTTTAAGAGCGACCGATGTGCGGACACATGATCATACCTACGGAGGTTAAATACGAATCGAATGCAGTTATTAAGAAGTCGGTCAAGTTTATTGAGGAGATCTGCATTCAGGTCGTAGTAACACACATCACCATAATCAAGTATAGGGAAGATAAGGGATTGAACCAGCATTGCCTTTATATGCGATGGGAGAATATTTTTGAGCCTATACAGCGACCGCAACGTCCCAGTAACTTTTTTGCTCACACTCGCGACCTGCTTGCGCCAGTCCAGGCAGGTGTCAACATACAAACCCAGATCCTTGACGTCGGAGCTAAACGGAATGACTGTGCCATCAAAGGTAACCGGCGGCAGCGCTAAACCATTAAGCCTACGCAGGCTATGGGAGCTCCCAATGATGATGGCCTGGCACTTGGTTGGGTTAACCGCTACCCCGAAACGATCCGACCAATCTTTCACAGCCGCTAGATTCCGGTTTAGCTCCTCAATCGCATCGGGTATGTTGTCGACACCCGCCTGACTGTAAAGCTGCAAGTCATCTGCATAGAGATGATACGCACACTGAAGCTCAGTGGTGATACGATCTATAAAAATAGAGAATAAAAGAGGAGATAAAATACCGCCTTGAGGGACGCCAGCATCAAGGTCACACCAGCTGGAAGAGGAGTTTCCCCCTAGAACTGACTGCTGACGCCCCCGAAGATAGGAAGAGAACCAATCCAAAACCTTGGGAGAGACCATTAGATAGGAGAGGATGGCTAAAAGGACTTCATGACTGACGGTATTGAAAGCATTGGAAAAATCTATCAGCACTAGAATAGAAACTTTGCTGTCTTCCATTCCTCGCCTTATATCGTCAGTCACTTTAAGGAGAGCTGAAACAGTACTGTGGCCGGGCCTGAAACCGGATTGGAAAGGACTAATGAGGGAGTTGTGATGAATGAAATGGGAGAATTGCTTATGCACACAGGCCTCGAGTACTTTGGACAAAAAGGGAAGGATTGTAATTGGACGAAAGTGACTGGGAAGGGTGGGATTAGGAATTTTGGGCAGTGGTCGCA
The DNA here is from genome assembly GCA_932526535.1 of Caradrina clavipalpis. NCBI lineage: Eukaryota > Metazoa > Arthropoda > Insecta > Lepidoptera > Noctuidae > Caradrina > Caradrina clavipalpis. The sequence continues at coordinate 15,197,691 of OW052101.1, read as the reverse complement.
CATGGGCTTTCCGCCATTGCGAAGGGAAATCACCGGAGTATAGGGAGAAATTAACAATATGGGAGATTGCAGGAAGGAGCTGGTCAAGAGCCGTCACGACCATATGACGGCTAATGCTATCACAGCCCACGGCTTTCGACTTAATGGAAAGGATTATCTTTTTGATCTCACCCGGGTCGACTGGGAAGAAAGCAAAGGGGGTAATATTGGGTCGCGTCAGGCCATCAAGGTAGTCAATGGTTTGACATTTGGTTAGACTATCAAGTGTGGGAACAGTGGAGAAATGGCGGTTGAGATCGTCTAAACCAAATGTAGTAGGAAGGTCTGAATGTCGCGATCTGCCGATACCTAGGGTTCCAAGAAACTTCCAAATATCGGCAGGAGAAGAGGAAGTGATATTATCGAGAATGTGACGGCGTTTAGCGTTGCGTATCATCTGGTTGCAACGATTGCGAGCAATTTTGAAGAGGGTCCAGTTATCCTCGGACCGATCCTTTTTGTACCTCCGGAACGCGCGGTCTCTTCGCCGCATTGCCATCCGAACACCACGATTCATCCATGGCGCAGGCGGGCGCTTCAGCTTGATTCTCCTGATGGGAGCATGAGCGTCATACAGCTTGGCTACTGATGAATTAAAAATGCTGACTTTTTCATCAACTGAAGAGGCTTCCTCCAGGGGTGTCCAGTTGATAATAGAAGCGTCTTCTGCTAGTTTTCCAACATTCATCCGCGCAAAGGCACGCCTGTACTGGAACGTAGGCTTGGGTTTAGGAGGTTTGAGGACATAAGACAGGAAAATAAGGTCATGATGGGAAAAACCAGGAGCGACGTGTTGACCATGAGAGGAGACTAGGGAAGGATTAGAGATGAGGATTAGGTCGAGCCAAGTGTCATCACCGACAGTGTTGTGATGAGTAGGCTGAAGAGGCAACACATGCAAACTAGCTGACTCGACCAGGTGTAGGAGTTTACAGGATCGGGAGGAGTTGTGGGCAAGGAGGTTGGTGTTGAAATCCCCCATGATAATGTGATGTGCATACTCCGAACCCAAAGATTCTAAGACCGATTCGAATTCGGTGAAGTAATCAAGAGAAGGGGGACAATACACAACTCCAATAACAGTTGTAGCGCCTTTAACACAAACCTCAAGAAAAAGAAACTCGGCTGAACTATTAGAGGAAGAAGTAGCGAGAGTTTTAAATGGAAAATCAGCACGAAGATAAATTGCTACACCACCCCCTCTCTTACCGATTCGATCATTCCGAAGAAGAACGAACCCCGGGAGAGAGTAGGTGGTAGAAAGGAGTTCAGGTTTTAGCCAGGTCTCAGAAATCAGGATGGCATGAACGTTCGTGTTCGCAAAAGTCACATACAATTCATTGTAGTGACTAGGAACACTCTGGGCATTTATGTGACAAACGTTAAACAGCCGGTCAAGGTTTTGGTTGAAACTTTGACGCAAAATTTCGCCTAGGGTGTCTGTAATGGAGCAAAAACTATCATCGGAAGTAGCAGCAGATTCGTTGGCAGAGAAAAAAGACTCGTTATCGAAAAAAGTTGACATAACAAAAATAGAATATAAATAAAATAAAATAAATACTTAGATAAAATAAAACGCTAAAAAAAATATAAAAGAACACAAAAACTAGTACAGCGTTTGCATCTCTGCACCACCCGCCAGCTAACATCATCATAATATAAAATAACAGGAAATAAGAATGAACACACAAAAAAAATAAAAACGATCGCATAAACAATTTAAAGAAAGTCAAGAATAAAGATGAACCTTAAAATGGTTTCGGAACGCACCCTGCACTTTACAATAACAAGTTTCCGAACGAAAAAACGTTACCAAAACGTCATGTCATTAATATGGTGTCAGTCAGATTTGACAATTATGACAATTAGACATGGGCAATAACAACTGACAACAAAATGAATTAATTAAATTATGAAGTAAAAAAAAAAAAAAACTTGTTGAGGGTAAACTAACCACTGTATGCGAAACAAGTAAAATCCGAAACTGATAACTGACGAATAATAAACAAGACTTCACATCAATGGCTACAAACCCAAAGTACGGAACAGTGAAGGATGACAAATAAAAAGGTAAGTAATTAAGTCCTACTGCTCGACTAGAACGGTATGCTGTAAGTTATGAGTAGTGAAACATTACCATAATTAATGCGTTTTGTTTTTCAGGCCATCTCCAGAAGCTTGAACCTTGGGATACTTCTCCAGCAGGGGGCTCAGTTCTTCAAGTGATGTGATCTTGTGCTTGCTTCCATCGGGCGCTTTGATAACGATCACACCATCCTGAGTCCAACACGATCGCATGGAGAAGTGAAGCCGCGCCTTTGCAAAGATGGATTGCCGGGTCTTAGTCAAGAACTCCTTGACAGAGATTGAAGAACCCTTCAGCCCAGTCTTTGCTCTCCAAACTGCAGCCCTGTCATCGTAGTTCGAGAACTTCACCAGGATGGGCCTATGGTGGTTCTTGTTGGCTACCCCAAGTCTGTGGCAGACTTTTATGGAGGACTCGGAGACATTTTTAAGTGCGAGCTTTTTATTTAGCACCTCCAGGATCACAGCGCTGCTCACCTCCCCATCAACCTCTGCTATGCCTTGGAAGATCAATGCCTTTCTCCGATACCTGGTCTCCAACCCGTCAATCTGCCCTGCGCACTCACTGATCTGCCTTCTAAGCAGACTCAGCATGCTGAAGATGAGCTCCCTGAAGGTGCGAAACTCTTCAGCTACCCTCGCTACGGTATCCTTGGCGGGTCCAGCACACTGAATCTGCGCTTCCAGCTCGTTCATCTTCCGGATGAAGTTTTCCTCCAGGGTCTTCTGGGCAGACACGATCTCGTTCAGCTGTGACATTGTAGCCTCAGTTCCACTAGTCCAGTTACAGTGCAGTGTGAATCAGTGTTGTGAAGTGATGTGCTGGCAGGTGGTGTAAAACTTATGGCTTAAGTTACATAAACGTTCCACAAACGTGAGTACCCGTTGTGTAGGGTTTATAAAGTAATAAAATAAGAAAAAATTGGGAAAAAACTGTGGATTTCTAATTTAAATATAAATTAAGTATTTCAAACACGTCTGTACTTTTTTACACCTACCCACAAAAAGTAATCGAACGGTAGAGCAAAAACAAACTGTTATTGTATTATGAACAATGTCTGTGTCAAGGCCGTTATCAATGACGCAGACAACAAAGCTTTATGTACATATAAAACACTGTTTATAGCCGTTTTTTTTCGAAGAAAACCCGGCTTAGGGATTTCCTTGGTTAGTACAACCTAGAATGACTCATTTTCAGATATATAATTATTATCCGTTTTTATTCATCATCACGTTTTACGTTTTTTGTATATAGTATTAAAATACATCTCGAATAATATTGTTAATTTGCTATTACCCGCGACTTCGTTCGCCTTCACTATTTCATTGGTTTCAATTTTGTTTTTGAGTAACGCTCTTTTTTTATAATGTAAATAATATTAAATTAAATAAAATTTCTATAATAAAAATAGCCAAGTTACTCCTTATAACATTAGCTATCAGCGATTGAAAGTCCCGTCAAAATTAGTTCAGTCGTTTAATCGTTTTAGACATTAGCCGGAGCAAACAGACACACACAAATTTTAAAAATTGATTGATATATGTACCGTTCCTATACAACTTTCATATGCATTTAGTGAAAAGCTGTTAATTTGAAATTACAAACAGACACATCAATTTTATTTACTTGTATCAATGTATACATTAATGTTGAGTACAATGTCTAATAACTTACATGTTGTTCACACAATTTATCATATTTTGCTATCAAAATCCGTAGAACATGCCTTTCTTTAGATCTACGTTATCAAATTATTATTTATTTCCCAATCTTCCTTCTCAGTAATCTTCACAGCTCTCTTCGATTCTTCCCAAAGCCGTTTGGTCAATTGTCGGTCATGCACCAGCCAATGGTTTATAAATTCACGACAGAACTTGTAAAGTTTACCACTAACACCTTCCATCTCCGGTGCTGCAGCCAAATATAATATCTGCTTCCCTACATCTTCCTTCCTCTGGCCAACCAAATTAATGAAGAATTGAGTGACGTTCTGAAAAATCCCTGGTATATTGGACAGTAAATTAGTATCTTTAACCACATAAGGATCAAATGAATTCGTAGTTACTCCAGTATTTTGCAATCTCCTATCCAGTTCCGCACTGAATAAATCAGTCGCTAATTTTGAATTTCCCAATGCTGTTACCAGGTTATATCTTCCAAGGTCGTTCCAATGATCGAAATTAATTTCACCAACATACATTGATGCTGCCACACCATTTACGATTCGGCTCGGCGCTGATGCTCTTAACTTAGGCAGCAATAGATACGTCAGTAAGAAAGCCCCGAAGTAATTCACTTGCATTGTAAGATTTAAGTCATCTGCTGTCAGTCTGTCTGGAAGGGCTACTGCTCCTGCATTGTTTACCAACACGTTAATATTGTCTTCCATATTAAGTTCGTTTGCCAAATTCCTCACTGAACTTAGCGATGCCAGATCAACAGTTTTATAAGCGACATTTTTGTTACCAGTGGCTGCCACGATCTGGTCTCGTGCTGCTTTCAGTTTTGTTTCTGTTCTACTGGCGATGATGACCCTAGCTCCATAGCTGGCGAGGTTCTTTGCAGCTTCGAAGCCCATCCCTGAACTTCCTCCAGTCACTACCGCCACTTTGCCGTTCAATTTAGCCTTTGTATCACACGTCATGATCAGGACAACACACACTGAAGTCGGTCAACAAACTAAAGTATAAGAGGAAAAATAATAATCCTTACGTACGTCATGACTATATTACGTTTGATATTATTTTTAAATCAAGGTAGTAAAGGTCCTTGCTGAGTAACAATGAGATCTCATTTGATTTCCGCATCAACTAGTGGAACAAAAACAGCTCTCAAACTTTGGTCTTGTATAAAAACTGGATTCAATTAAAAAGGAAGTGCAATATCGTGGGATATGATACTTTGTGTATTCCTTCAAATGTAGACAATTTTATTTTTAACAATTTCTATCAAAGCGTTTATTTGATACGAGTTTAATATGAGTACTTTTGGTTACTCCGAAACCAGATCATTTCCAAGGAAACTGGTTACAAAAAGTTGAATTGCTGATTGTTATTTATGGACCATCAATTTTATAACAAAAAACCCGCTTGCATTGCAAAAAGTGTTGTTTTATTTTTATAAGAGTCCTTTGCTAACTTCTGCAGAACCCAAATGTCATCGTACATTTAATGATTTTACTGACCCATTTATTTGTATTTTTATGTTCTTATTTTAACACGTAAGATAGCAATATTTATAATTCAGTTTTTTGTGCCTAGCATGTACCAAGTTAGTATGGATTTGTTTGCAGTATCATGATGAACTATATTAGAGTCAGTTTCCAGTTTAACCAGGTGCAACTGAACACAAGGTACCAACTATCGAACTTTCTAGATACCAACCTAATGATCATCGAATGACTTCAGCTGATTGGTATCATTAATGTTCTAAAAAGAACTTCGAACTTCAATTATAAAGGCATAACGAGAGCAAACAAGCGGTTAATAGCAGTCATTGATGTGTATGCCTTTATAATACAGTTTACTATACCGTCATGTGCATATAAAGCATAATTTTTTTTTAAAAAAACAACATTAGTTTTAATGATTTAAATGGAAATTTAGCAGTCTGTGTACTCATTGTTCTATATTGTAGTTGTTCAGGAAGAAATGACTCGGATATATTTGATTGCGTACATTATTTTGATGTGTGTTTTCGGTTACTGGGCGGCCGTAAGTACTTGTAATTCTTTTGTTATAATTAGTGATGAAACCATTATATTTTACTACCTTCTGCCCGCGACTTCGCCCGAGTCATGTTTGATATAATTATATTATCCCACAGGAACCGTACATTTTTTCGGGATAAAAAGTATCCTATGTATTATTCCACACTACACTCTATCTCAGTGCTAAATTTCATCAAGATCCGTTCAGCCATTTTTTATTTATTTTTTTTAAGACGGGAAATCATCAAATGACTTCCCCCGCCTTGGGCGGGGCGGGAGGGAGTGTCAGACTTTTACTGACTAAAACCCCGTCTATGTTCCTTCATGTGCCCTTTGCGTTCCGGGGGCGCGGTATCTCTTTCGAACAACCCGCAGCCCCGGCATCCATTCAGCCATGCCGAGTAACAAACATCCATTTTTGCATCTATCCGTCCTCACAAACTTTCGCATTTATAACCGTCATCCGCAAAGGGTCAGTTCCAAGCTTCTCCATTTGTTGTAAGGGCTGCATCTGTTTAATTTTGTTGGATTTCAACCAGGATATGTCTTTGCAATCGGCATCTACTTCTCTAGGTATGAGATATGTGTTTCACTGAATCAGATCCTACCATAGCTACCAGTGGCAGTGTATGCAACCCTTCCAACTAGAATAAAAGCTATGCTGATATGCATGAGAGCACAGCTCAAATTTTTGGTTGTTTGGGTGTTGGCAGACTCGACTCAGAATTAATGTCTCCATCTATGTATTTTTATCTTTCTCTACTTTGTATATCTGTTTGTGTTATTATTTAAGTATTATATTTTTTTCTTGGAAATTTTCTGTTCCTTGCACCTACTATGTTTTGTCTCTGCATCATCCTAAGGTAGACTAGCAGAAAATGCCCAAGGTATTAAGTCCGCCTTTGTATGGTGTATATTTACATTATGTGCATAAATTATATATGCAACAGTGGAGAGCCTGGAAACTATCCCTATTTTTCTGTTTTCAGGATGGTTTTCGTCAAGAGCGAGCCAAACTGAATTATTCAAACCCGAAGTACATAAAAGATGTGGTAGTTTTTACTCGGAGGATGAGTCGACATGAACCCTATTTGACCAATATGACTGGTACCATACTAATGCCTTATGGCAATAACGTTAGCGTGAGTTATCCCAATTTTCTTTTCAGAAAGTACATACCTACAAAGCTCACTTAAAATTACTAAACACGGACTCATAATGAATAATGGATATTCTTCACGTAGGAGATAATTTCAAATATATAATATTTGGCAGTCGTAGAAGAAATACAGGGACAACGGGCTCATACTAAAAATTAAATTATGATAAATAATAAATGATTGATAATAGACTCTGTCACTAAGTACAAAGAATACGTAAATAATCATCGGTACAATAGAGATAGTAGCTTCGCCAAATCTAAAATAACAAATTCCTAAAGGAAAGCATCAGTCATTAATTAGGTCATTAGTTCTATCACCCTGGTACAACAAGTTGGTGACATCGCCTATCTTCTAGCAAGTAATATTAATACCATCTATTTTGGTGATGTTTATCAACATTATTTAATCAAGATAATCCTTCAAATTACTGGTCCTACCAGTAGTTTAAAATAAACTAACCTTACGTTGTTGGTTTATTTTAAATCTGCCAGAGCAATTTGGATTTTATATCTGGATAGCACCATTGGCTTGACTAATTGGGTTGTTAAGGAACCCGTGTAAAAGGTAATGGTTCATGACGCGACTGGCCAACCTCCATTGTTTCGTGATTGTTTCGCATTACATGACACAAATGACAATGATCGAGATTGCAAACATTGTAAATCTATACTAATAGTTATAAAGCTGAAGAATTTGTTTTGTTTTGGATGCTACAGAACTACTGATCTGATTCTGAGGAAGCCACATTATCCCTGAGTGCAATAAGCTATATTTTGTTAAAAAAAAATTGGGATCCATATAAAAAAATCACGCGGACACGCACGCTAATTCTAATAGGTATTATTACAAGAACTAAATAGATAAAAGAGGCTGTTTGTTCAACAGTCGACGTGTTTTAGCTAAGATAAATGAATGAAAGGAATGAACTAAATATACCATCACCATCACGCCTGTATTCCCCGGAGGGTTAGGCAGAGGTGTACCAATGCATACCCACAGTTCGCGGGTATATTTAGGTCCCATGTCATAGGGGGCGAGCCTATTGGCATTAACCGGGCACAAATTCTAGCTCCGAGCTGCTACTGAGAATTTCATAAAAAACCCAATAACACTTTTTGCTCGACCTGGGGAATCGAACCCAACACCTCTAGCGTAGCAGTCGCGCCTAGGACCACTAGGCCAACGAGGCAGTTAGGTAACTACAACTAACTACTAAATAAAACAGTGCCATTATTCCAGTTCGCGGTGACCCTGCGATCGCGTGCCGGGGGCGACTTCCGAGTAGCGTCCAAAGTGTGCGACTCGGTGAAGTCCAAGTGGACGCATGAGTTCATGAGCTCCTATACCAACTTGACCCTTTCTAAGTGTCCTTTTCGTGCTGTAAGTATTAAGGATGACTCACGCTAGACCGTGCCGGGTCCGAGCCGAGTGTCGGCCGTAAGACGGTCATCTAATATTACTTAAATGTTGAATCGGTTGCCGCTCGGTATAGCGTGAGTGTGTCCATACAATATATATGTAATATTTAGATGCCCGTGTTACGGCCGACACTCGGCTCGGGCCAGGCACGGTGTAGCGTGAGTCATCCTTTATTCTCACACCATCACACGGGTTAGGAAGAGGTGCACTAATGTACACCCACAGATCGCCTGTTTATTTAGGTCCCATGGCACACTAACTCCGAACAATGTAATTTTATTTTGTTCTTTTTATACAAAAGGAAAGTGGAGCATGCTTTGTGCCTCGGTTTTTCCCTTCACCTTCCCACTTGCATTCTGATTCAGTTCAACAGGGAATTGAAAATCCACCTGTATGCTATTATATATAAGACTTTTATTCCCGCAGGCTCGATACACGTACATCAATATGGAGCTTCCACCGAAGAACATACCGATCCCGATGGCCGATGGTGACTACTTCATCAAATTTGAACTGTATGTCACCGCCACTAAGGAGATTATCCTGGACATTGAAACCTTGCTGCATTACGACCAGACTGCGAAGAAAGCGAAAGGGAAGAAGGGATAATAGATAAGCTACATGAAAAAAGAAACGAGTCTTGTTATTAAAAGAATAAGTATTGGGATTTGATTGTTATTTAATAACTTTGAAATTTGCATGCTTGGTGAAAAATGTCGCATTAATTTTAATCATCTATGTAACAGTGTTTCTTTTAAATAAAGGATTGTGTATGTTTATGAGTATAAGTATTATATACTTGCAAACGACCTTCGGCTTCTATGCCATCATTGGATAGCATAGCCAACGGCTTACCTGATGTTACTCGTAAGTGGTCTCCGCTATCTGCAATACCAGAGGCCTATAGAGTGATTATGTAGGTACAACAGAAATAAAAGTCACTTTTCAGCAACAATTTTTGTTCAGGATTTTATTTTGATGGGCAGAATGAGTAGTTAACGGATATTTATTTATAAATTGAAAGTAGCATAAAGTACAAAGGCGGACTTAACGCCTTGAGCATTCTCTACCAGCCAAAAAAAGGTGGTGAGATACTCGTAACAAGCCATGTGCAAATTACTGCACGAAGGAAAAGCAACAAATTAGATTAATTTTAGGACTTTTTATTTTATTTTTATGGTATGCTGTGTCTTTTTACATCCCGATGTAGATATAAATCCAAAAAATAAAATTTCCTAGATAACGCGTCATTTAATTAAAGCATTTTATTAGAATTAAGCAGATGTTATCCACTTAATTTGACTATTCATATTGTAGTAAATAATAGCCTAAATTAAATTAATTTTAGGAAGAAATTAATAGTGGTTCGCATAATATTCAACTAGTATCTATTCAGGAACATAGACTTTTTAAAATTATTCTATCGGTGGTCGAAAAATCATGAAGTGTTTTTGGATATCAGTTGTTATACTGATATTTGTTCAATGTATTATTGTAAGTAATAGTTTTACGAGTTTATTTTTGTTAGAATGTTTTATCATTTATTATTTGGATTTTCTTTACTTATCTCGGGAAACTAGGGTCCCAGACCTTTGAAAGGCATACGAAGAGCCGAAGCAAACTCGCAGATGCCCCTTAGACGGCTTTAAAATATTCTTTAATATATTATGGCTAGTCAAAACTGTCCCACTGCTAATCAAAGACCTCTCTCTATTTCTTCCATCTATCGCCATTATGCGCTACGTCTTGCCAACTCTCGAGTAACTTGACTGAGTCGTCCCGTCGTCTCTTTTGTGGTCTACCGTGTCTCCATCTCACCATTTCTGGACACCAATCTTGGGCTGTACGGGCCCATAAATCATTCGACACGCAAACGTGTCCGTGGAGTTTCTTTTTCGTTCTTTTCCATATAGCAACGAAATGGAACGAGCAAACTAGCTTCAACTTTCTGTATAAGTTCTTGACAGTTCAAAAGTGCCTGCAAATGGTGTGATTGAAATAAATGCTTTATCTTTGAAAATTTTACAATATGAACATCGATGTTATCGATAGCCTATTGAGAAATGGTTCTGAAAAAAAACTTTTTGATCTTATTGTATGGGCCACCCTATGGAAACTTGGAAGACTATAAAACCAGAATAAAAACCAATTTATTTTTTTTGATCTCATTCTTTTTTAGTCCCAGATAAAGCAGGAGAGGGCAATGATTACCTATTGCAACCCTGATTATGTGGTAGCATGCTACGGCATTACCCGTCGCATCCGAAGAGGGGAGCCTTATAAGACCAACTTCACGCTCACCACTAAGTACGAATCGGGCAATAATATTACGGTATGTAACAAGAATATTACTACTACTATACGATATGGGCAGCGCAGGACCGATCATTATGACTGTCTTAAAAGGGCGTATGTCCAGCAGTGGACTTCGTTCGGCTGATAATATGATGATGACACCAGTATTTAGTTACTCTATTAGGTTCAGGCAGGCCGTACAAATAAGCATTTGCCCGCGATTGCTGTAAAAAAAATGTATGCCACAGTGAAACTCGGTTAGGACCGCGCGTATGCCGATTGAACAGTTTAAATTCCATGCAAACGTAAGTAAAGTAAAAGTCATTTTCATCTTCCTGCCCTTATCCCATGTTACTTGGGGTCGACGCAACATGTTTTCTTCTTCCATGCCAACCTGTCAACCGTCATGCTATCACTGACTCTCTTCTCTTTCATATAATTTTTCACACAATCCAGTAAAGTAAAAGTAAAAATGTATTTATTTCAGTAAACGGGAACCTTAACTATTATGTAGAAGCCTGAATTTTCTTTAGCACATGTTAAATGCGCCGGCGCCACCCGTTTGGTGGAAATCGTACATTAGGTTCTTTTTTCACAGACTAAAGAGTGCGTCACGGGTAGTACAAGACTTGTTTCATTTTCAGTTGAGGGTAGTATTGTGTGGCGGGGTGACCGTTGAACTGCTAAAGGTCAAAGTGTGTGACCTTCAAAAAATTGATTGGTTGTACACCTATTTTAAAACATATGGAGATCTTAACGCTACATGTCCTTACAAGGCGGTAAGTAGAAGTTTTTATTTCTGTTTAGACTTTATAAAGCCAGATGCAGATGCAGATGCACCACTGAGGGCCGATGTCCACTGAGGGCCGATGCCTGCCGGGGCTGCGGGTTGTTCGAAAGAGATACCGCGCCCCCGGAACGCAAAGGGCACATGAAGGAACATAGGCGGGTTTTAGTCAGTAAAAGTCTGACACTCCCTCCCGCCCCGCCCAGGGCGGGGAAAGTTAGGTACTTGTTGATTTCCCGTCTATAAAAAAAAAAAAGATGCAGATGCAATTGACGACTCTGCTGCGCTGCGTGACGCGGTTCGATTCCCGCACTGAACATATATTTGTATAGACACACAGATAGTTTTTCCGGGTTTGGCTGTTTGTATAAGTGAGTTTATTTGTTTGAAAACGTACCTACTCAGTGGCGGATTTATACATTGCCCAAGTATAGGCTCTGACATTTTTGCCGCCCTTACTTGACTTCAATTTATTTCTTTTCTAAGAATATCTTTATGCAAATTGTGGGCAGAGGCCTATTACAGGGGGTAGGCCATGTATTGGGTGTTTTATCATTAAATATAGGAGGTTACGGTGCTGCTATGAAAGGACCATTGAAAGGGAAAAGTCATGGAAAGATGTCTCACTTCTTTAAGATATCAGAAAAAATAAAAAAGGAAAATATAAAATCCCCATAAATCTGCCACTGTACCCACTATATAGAAAAAATGCCCAGTGTAGGGATTCCCAACAACGAAAAAAAAAACTAATTTCAGCTTCATTTTGCCTATAATTAACCTATTTTTTTTATATACGTATAGTTTTTTAGATTGCGACTGAGATTTGCAACGTATTGAATTAATAACATTTTTTTCGTTCTTATTTAACTCAACCCTACTATAGTTTTATATTCTGTTCCCAGGCTAGATATCAGCTTTCAAACCTGGTATTTCCACCCAAGAACATGCCACAGACCATTCTAAACTTACTAAAGGGGAAATTTTACGGGAAGTTCTACTTTATAACGACCAAAACCGAAGAGATACTACTAGAAGCTTCTATGAGATTCGAAGCTCCGCAGTAAAATATCTTCCTCTTCGCCCACGACTGATTTTTTTGTCGGCAAGAATGGTACATTTGTATTTCAATACACCAACGTACACGGCCGACAAAAAAACGGTCAAAAAATCGGTTGTGGTCGGTTTTCTTATGTTCCACTTTTGCCGACAAAATATCGGCCAAACACTCGGTCGGGAGTGGAAAGGCTTACAGTACACTCGAAAAAGCTTGTTGCTATGCCTACGGGCAAAATGATTTATTCTTCATCAACATACTTATTATTATTTATAATTTGTGTAATATTTTTTTTAGTTTATTTTAGAGAAATGCCACACTCTCTTTAGCCGTAGTTTATGTAATGGAAAAATGATTTTCTAGGCCATTTTGCTCCGCTCTTGACTTAGTAAATGTAGTTTTAATTATGTTTATTTGTAAGAAAACAATGGTTTATAAAATAAAGATCTTACAACTTAAAAGTCACTGTATTCCGTCAGCAAGCAAGCGTGCAAATTATTTATATTTATGTCATAATTATTGCCCTGCGATTATAACTTTTAATGTAAGTATACAGTTTTTAATTTTCTTTTATTATTAATATTCTTAACATTAATTTTTATGTTTCATCTATTTTTGATTCTGTAAGAGCTGAATGTCATGATGGCCCTATATTTATAGCGCTCGCTTGTAATGCATCAGGTTACGCGTTCGATACCAAACTAGGCCTTTACCCTGGAGTATGAAATAAATGAGTATAAAATAATAGGCTGTTCTTTTTATTTATTTTATTTTATAAAACCCTGAAGTAGGTACATTCAATTTTTTTCTCGTAAAACTTAAGATTGGATTTGATCCAAGAACGATTGAAATATTCTTGATGATGATTGGAGGATGAGGATATCTGCATACATCCATTCGGGGAAAACGGAGGGTTATACCGGACACTTATCGACGTAAACCTCCTACTTCCATGCGTCGGGAGCCCAGTACACATTTGGCGCATGATCCGCGCCCCCGATTGTTATTGGTCCGCCGTCAGCTTGCCTTCACAATTTCCCTCGTGCGCGGAGCAACTGGGCACCATCTCCATTGTATTTTCATCTCTCGTCGCTAAGCCGAGCGTTGAAACTGGCCTGGCACCTGGCCTCTTTAAACATCATCGCATAGCATGCTCGTGGTGTAAACTAAATAAACTTAATATAGGTACTTTTCCTATTTTGACACATAAAAACTACGGCTAATGTACCGAGGTGACACAAAATGAGGTATTTTATAAAAACGACATGTAATTTATAAAAATTAAGCAATAATTTTATAGGATGACATTAAAAATGCCTATGCTATGATATATTGAGTATTTTGATCGTTTTGTAGTTATTTGGACAGTGTCGGGACAAACATGAGGTCTCTCTGTGTACTAGTTGTTATTGTAATAATTGTTAAATGCTTTGCCGTAAGTACCTATTATTATTATTATTATGACTTTGTTAAAATATCAGTAAATAATACCTACTGATTGACTGCCTCGTTAGCCTAGTGGTCCTAAGCGCGACTGCTACGCTAGAAGTCTTGGGTTCGATTTCCAGGTCGAGCAAAGTGTTATTGGGTTTTTCAATTAAATTCTCAGTAGCAGCCAGGAGGTAGGATTTGTGCCCTGTTAATCACAATAGGCTCGCCCCCTATTACGTGGGACCTAAACATACCGGCGAACATCTGCTTAACCCTTCGATGAATACAGGCGTGATGGTATGTGTAAGTAAATAATATCGTGATGACCCAAGGATTAAGGCGCCTGAATCTTATTGACGAGGTTATAGGTTAGCAACCGGTTATAGGTTATCACCGCTGTTGGTAAAGGAAAGCATAGTAAGAAAACCTAGACTTATAAATAATATAAGTCTGAAATCGCTAATCCACATTGAGCTTGGTGATCAAAGCTGGTGCCTTTTCTGTTCGAGAAGAGGCCTTTGCTCTGATCAGTGAATTATCATAGTAAGATATAACCGTGATTAAAAAATACGAAAAAAATATTTGAGTTTAAATTTTAATTTTTAAAACCCAGCTATATGTCTATAGAGACAAATAGCCTGATAGTTCAGTTACAGTTCCAAGTTTGAAATAAGAAGATATTTTATACATATCGTGGTTCATATACATACAGTTTAAGAAGTTTTACAGTCTCGGCTTCATTACGCCCAGCCTAAACCGTAATAATAAACTTAAGGGTTAGGCAGAGGTGTACCAATGTACACCCACTGTTCGCCGGTATGTTTTTAGGTGCTATGTAATAGGGGGCGAACCTATTGCCATTAACCGGGAACAAACCCAAACTCTCAGTTGCTACTGAGCATTTTATAGCAAAACCCAACAACACTTTTTGCTCAACCTGGGAATCGAACCCAAGACCTCTAGCGTAGCAGTCGCGCTTATGACCACTAGGCCAACGTGAAATCACTACTACTAGTATCATAATGTACTATTATAACCTCTTTTTGTTTTAGGGCGAGGTAAGGCAGGAGGGCGCAAAGATTGACTATTGCAATCCTAAGTATGTGGCTGAGTGTTACGGAATAACCCTGCGGCGCCGGAGAGGGGACCCTTATAGGACTAACTTAACCGCTATCATTAAACAGCCCTGGGGCAACAATGTCACGGTATGTATGTGTGTTTATAGTATCCGGTACTAAATTTGAGCTTAACTGTGCCAAACAGGCTAATCCACAGTTTCTCAAAAGTGATTATCTAAGTCAAACTAATTCACGGTAATTGATTGACACATTACTATCTAGAAATAACAATCCAATGTAAAAACTATAGTTTTTTGTGTTACATCAAGCCTGCATTCCCCGAAGGGTTAGGCAGAGGAGTACCAATGTACATTCACAGTTCACCAGTATTATATTTAGGTCTCATGTAATTGGGGGCGTTCATAAGTTATGAAAGTTGGAAGATAAAAGTACAATATTTACACACGTACCTACTAAATAAGAAATTCATAACAAACAAATAAAAATGAGAAACTTAAACAAAATTGCATCAAACAATGCCTCCGCATTGCCGTCAACTGGTGCCCACCCAAAAGACTGGCGGTATTGCCACGTTGGAAGGTAGTGCTTAGCCTCTGGCCAAGGTAAAAGCCATTTATGGAGATAAATAAATACGTTTTTAATACTCTGAATTTACCTTAGTGGCCACCGCTGCCTTTATAGACATCTGTAATACCAGAGGCCTTACAAATACGCCATCCCATAGACAAAGTTGAAATGTCTCATGTGCCTGTCATTACACCGGCACCCATACCCTTCAAACCGGAACACAGCAACGCGGAAATAGGTATGGTAGTAGTACTTTACCAGAAAACTTTATTAGCCTTGAATTTCAGATTATGGCAGAGTTGCATGGTGGGATAATAGTCCAACTGGTGAAGACAAAACTGTGCGATGCGGTAAATGTTGATTGGTTTTATGATTATCTGAAAACGTATGGACATATTGATGGAAGATGTCCTTATTTACCGGTAAGACTGATTAATATTATAATCGGGCGGATTTGTTTGAAAGTCACCGTGGCTTTGGAACGCGGATGAATTTTAGTCAGTAAGAGTCTGACACTTTCTGCCGTACCGCCCAGAGCGGAAGAAGTCATTAGATCATTTCCCATACTTAAAAATACGGGACGGGAGAGGGAAAGGAGGGTCCCCCGTCCCAGCGGCCGCCGCGGTAGACGCTCCGGGCGTCGGGAGCCGCGAGACGACTCCCGGCCACCGTAGGCGCGGGTCTGTGGACGGTGAGCAATGGGTAGCTCACCGTCCGTACGTTTACTGAATAACGACAGACCGTGTCGACGGCGCGTTCGTGTTCCACGCGCGCCTCAAAGAGATGTCAGCAAACTTGGATGGGGCCACTGAGGGCCGATGCCTGACGGGGCTGCGGGTTGTTCGAAAGAGATACCGCGCCCCCGGAACGCAAAGGGCACATGAAGGAACATAGACGGGTTTTAGTCAGTAAAAGTCTGACACTATGGGGCGGGGGAAGTTATTTGATGATTTCCCGTCTATAAAAAAAATAAAAAAAATACTTAAAAATAAAAGTGTAGATGTAACAGAACAGGAGACACGGGTGGCGCAGTGGCTGAGGGATTGGCTGCTGCGCTGCGTGTCGCGGGTTTGATTACCGCACGGAACAAATATTAGTATGGCCTAGATATAGTTGTTTCGGGTCTGGCTATTTTTGTATATGAGATTATATATTATGTTAGCAAACGCATCTCGAAACAGGATAAATTTCTAGTGTGGGCCAACGTTTTATTAAAAGAGAATGAATACTGTGGTGCAAGCACAGCTTTTTCAAGGTAGGTAATCGTCACTGTCAAAAAAATATCTTGAATAACGAGAGAGACCTTACACATATTGAATAAAAAAAAAATAGTTTCGCACCAAAGAGTTCGTTTCAAGAATTCTCATCACTACAAAAGCTGTGTATGAATGTTCACAAAACATAATCCGTGAATGCACGCGGTTACTACGTACCTACGTTATTTGAATAAATTTGTAAGTACAACATTTTATTTCCAGGGCCAATATGGACTCTATAACATGGAATTTCCACCCAAGAACATGCCAATGAAAATCACGACCTTAGTTAATGGGAATTTTCGCATCAAGGGCTACTTTCTAGTTACGGCCACAGAAGAGGTAATAGTAGAAAGTACGATTACATTCCGCAAAATGTCGTAGGAAAATAAATTGTTAGGAACCGTACTTTTGTATTCATTTTACTTCTTCTATTGTCATATCGACGACACTGTTTTTATAAGTGAAGGCAAGGGTGTAGACGGGAGGGGACGAGATGGAGGTATAAGCTGCAGAAACAACCCTTTTTTTGTGGCGCGCGGTGGAAACCCTCATGGACTTCCTCCGTGCCGGGCTCTTACCGGCTAAAACCACCGCGGTGCTCCACCTCTGCCTATGACCGAGTGCAGGGTTACTGTCTACTGCATCGGAGAGTGGTGTTATAGCGACCGATGACCTTTATGATGATACTGAAACTAGTTGAAAAATAATCACAAACTCAGCAACACACAGTACATAGATACAAACGCAACGACCACGCATAGATACTTGACAACTTCATTTATAATTTAAGTAATTTATTTAATTGTTAATTTGGTTCAATTCTTAGTACCGATTACATATAGTTAATCTGGTTTTAAAGAACAATGAAGCGCAGTATTCTGGGTGTAAAAAGATCAGACAGGATACACCACTAACTAGGATTATGGACGGAGGTAAAAAGGCTTCCAGGCTCAAGTGGGGTTGGGCGGGTCACGTCAGCCGCATGCATAGCGACCTAAAAGCCTCCACGCAATGGTTGAAGGATGTTGTTGTCGCCCAAGAAGAAGTAGCGAGATGATCTGGACTCGCACCGAGAGGGCTGGTTCGAGGTGGCGCAAGAAAAGAATATTAGGAAGGATTTGGGAAGGCCTTTGCCTAGCAATGGGACCAAGCAGGGTAGTTTCTGGATTCATCTTTGTTCTCTAGTTTCTGGAAGTATTTTCAATTATTGTAAGCCATAATTAGACGCAAAAAATCGAAAAATTTGACATTATGACATTTGAATTTGGAAACAATTACGGTTCAACCATGTATAAAGCATGTACTTACTTATCGGATTTTATTAAAATAAATAATGACAGGTAAACGAGGTATATTATACAGGGCGTAAAAAGACATGCAGATGATAGATTCTAGAAAAATAATTTTCGTTTTGGAGTGAGAACTTTAAAATTTATGACAGCCAACCAAACAAAAGTTTTTGCATAAAATGGTACAGGTGCAAACAATTGTACCGGGGTCGTGGGGATATATTTGTCATAATTAATTAAATGGTTTGCGTAAAAAAAAAGGTTGGACATTTGACATTTAGGGTAATGCTCAGAGTTTCTCTGATGGACAGAATTCGCAATGAAGTCATGCGCCAGAGAACTATACTCGCCGACATCGCTCGCAGAATTAGTACGCTGAAGTGGAAGTGGGCCGGTCATGTCTGCAAACGGACAGGCGCTAGGCGGTCGGTGGAGCATACACGTGTTAGAGTGAAGACGAAGTTTAGGTAAACGTTGTATGGGACGCCCTGCTGTACGGTGGACCGACGATTCAAAGAAAGTGGCGGGTAGCGGATGGCTACGGGGTGCCCAAGACCGGGATAGTTGGCGCTCCTTGAGGGAGGCCTACCTTCAGCACTGGACGGCTACAGGCAGATATGATGATCATGGCAACAATTATCTCTACGGAGGTACCCAAGTCTTGGTCTAGTAGAAATAAGCGATCACGGAAAGGATAGAACATTTTGTGTCTTTCCACACCCTTTATAAATAAGATAACATTTAAATGTAAACTATACTCAAAATTGATATTCAGAATCATTGACAGATTCGTAGTTATTTCGACAGTGTCGGAACAAAAATGCGCTATCTCTTTTTATTTGCTGTTATTTTAATACTTGTTCATTGGTCTGCCGTAAGTAGTCATTTTTATTACTTACTTTTTTTAATAGTTGCGTGATAGAGCGACAAGGCGGATAGCACCTAAGGCTCCTTTTTTAAATATAGGTATACCAATATAATAGATAAAGCTAAAGAGATGTTTTTGTTTGTTTGAACTTAAGGAACTAACATCTTTCTTTGCATTACGTAGACCGTTTATCGAGAAAGGCTGTACAACATCACGCTTCGACACACGGGAGCGGAACAGCAGCCAAAGTCGTAACTTAGCACGGTACAGCTAGCCGTTAGATAACTCATAATAACAGCGGAATAAATATGATGATGGCCTTTGACCTGCAGTGTGACAATAATAGGCTGCTATTGTTTTTTTTTTTAATGCGATCAGCCCGCATCACTTTTCCCATCCACCAACTCCACTCCAACTCCTGAAAGCCAGTGGAGACCGCCAAAAAAGCGCCAAGGTAATGAAGCTCGATGAGTCCCGGAGAAAAGATTCAACTTGGATCCCTCAACGAAACAATTCAGAAAAGATTAGCGGAGGTGTACGAAAAAATAAAATTGGTAGATATTGTTTTATATTTATTGTCTAAACTATAACTTCTTGTTTAAGTGCCAGTTAAAGCAGGAGGGGGCAAAGGTTAACGTTTGCAATACAAAGTATTTCTCTAATTGTTATGCAATGACCAGGCGCCTCCACAGAGGAGACCCGTATACCACTACCTTGACGGCTACCAATAAATACACGAACGACAACAATATTACGGTAGGTATCCAACTATTTAATAATAGGATTGAGATGTGCAGGACGACCTGGTTAAGGTCACTGGATGCGAGCAGCGCAGAAGCTGTCATTTGGGAAGGCTAATATCCAGCAGTGGATTTCGTTCGGCTGATATGATGATGACAACGAGGAATCCTCTTGATGGCATTTCAGTTACGGTGGCCTATCTCAATGAAGTGTAGCCTTTTTTTATTGGCATCTCTCAGGTCAAGCTGTTTAAGTGGTCGGATGTTTTTTTTTTTGGTGCGCGCTTGTAATCCCCATGGACTTCCTCCATTATGGGGGTAACGGAGTTGCATGTAGAGGTGTACCAATGTACATCCACAGGTCACCGGTATGATTTTAGGTTTAGCCTATTAAATGCCAATAACCGGGCACAAATTCTATCTCAGAGCTGCCTCTGAGAATTTCATAGTAAAACCTAATACCTGGGAATCGAACCCAAGACCTCTAGCGTAGCAGTTACGCTTAGGATCACTTTGCTAATAAGGCAGTTCAAGGGCCTGAACCATGTAGTTATCTAATATTATATACAACAAAATCCTACTTACCAGCAATTCCATAAAAAGAGGCTGCATTATATAAGGTGTTACCAAAATATCTGCCACGGATATAATGGGAGGTAGTATTGTGTTTAAAGATTACAATAGTGAAGAAATTTCATACCCCAGAATAGTTAATTCAATTTTAGAAAATAAAGTAATTTAATAAACATTGACTCTACTCTGCATAACGCGGTTCACAAATTAAAAAAAATATGACACATTATCAATAATTTATCTTCACTATTGTAATCTTTAAACACAATACTACCTTCCATTAAATCCGTGGCAGATATTTTGGTAACACCTTATATATATTGTTTATTTTCAGTTGAAGGTGATATTGGATCCTGGGATGCCAGTTGAAGTAATTAATGTAAAAGGGTGCGAAATGAAAAGTATTAAATGGGCTTGGGAATACGTTCAAACTTATTCAAATGTCGGTGAATGCCCTCATAAGCCGGTAAGACTGTATTCTAAACTAATATTACAACTATCCAACAAAAAAAATTTTTTTGAAATCCTTACTATTCCTTATTCCTTACTAATATTATAAATGCGAAAGTAACTCTGTCTGTCTGTCTGTCTCTTCTTCACGCCTAAAACACTGAACCGATTTCAATGAAATTTGGTACAGATATACGAGGGGAGATCAAAAAGTAATGAGAATCGGTTACTTCAGGTCCGCATAAAAACGCAAAAGAAGTTTTTTTTGCTTACTTATGTACTCACAACTTCAGCCTAAAAAAATCATATACATATATCACGATTTCCGGGAGTTATATTCATTTGAATACGAACTGTCGAAGAGATTTACACCAACTTGGAGAAAAACGAAATTAGAGCAGTCATCAAGTACATCTGTTTGAAAAAAAAATCTACTACAGACATACACAGTGACTTAGTGGAAAAATTGGGGGACTCTGCTCTTCCATATTCTACAGTTGCACGCTGGACCTAGGAATTTAAACTGGGCAGAGCATCCACTGAAGATGAACATCGCGAAAGACGCCCATCCACGTCCCTCACTGAAGACAACGTGAAAAAAGTCGAAGATGTTGTGTTGCCAGATCAAAGAGTGACCATCAGGCATGTAGCTGAGGTCACAGGGATCTCATATGGCAGCATTCAAAAAATCCTTGCGAACGAGTTGCATATGAAAAAGGTCTCCGCGCGTTGGGTACCCAGGATGTTAACCGACGAGCAAAAGTAGCGGTTCACAAAGCCGCAGTTGCGATGGCTGCCATTCAAGAAACGGGATTCGAACTGCTCGAACACCCTCCCAATTCGCTAGATCTGGCTCCTAGTGACTTCTACCTCTTTCCTCGGCTCAAGGAACAAGTCCGAGGTAAGAAATTTGAAGACGATAGCGAAGTGATGGTCACTATTGAGGCGTTTTGGGAGGGTCAAGAAAAATATTTTTTTCAAAGGGAATCCTGGGTTTAGAAAAAAAATGGAATAAATGTATTGATTTGTAAGGAGACTATGTAGAAGAATAAATTATTATTTTAACTTTAATTACCGCGTTTTATCTTCATTCTCATTACTTTTTGATTCGCCCTCGTAGTATGGGACCCGAGAAAGGACATAGGATAGTTTTCATCCCGGAAATCCCCCGGGAACGGGAACTATTAATCCACGCGGACGAAGTCGCGGGCAAAAGCTAGTCCGTCTATAATTGACGAAAATATCGGTGAACATACATAAAAAAAAAAAAAAAAAAATATTATACATACAGACGAATTGAGAACCTCCTCCTTTTTTGAAGTCGGTTAAAAAGGACAAATTGGGCAGATGACACCACTAACCAATAATAATTTCAACGCAAAAAAAGTACAAACTGCCTCGTTGGCCTAGTGGTCCTGAGTGCGACTGCTACGCTAGAGGTCCTGGGTTCGATTCCCAGGTCGAGCAAAAAGTGTTATTGGGTTTTTCTATGAAATTCTCAGTAGCAGGTCGGAGTTTGGATTTACTATCATACTATCACGCCTGTATTCCCCGAAGGGTTAGGCAGAGGTGTACCAATGCACACCCACACAGTTCGTCAGTATGTTTAGGTCCCATGTAATAGGGGGCGAGCCTATTGCCATTAACCGGGCACAAATCCAAACTCCGAGCTGCTACTGAGAATTTCATAGAAAAACCCAATAACACTTTTTGCTCGACCTGGGAATCGAACCCATACTTATTATGTATAGTTCATAGTATCATTTTGTTTTCCAGGGCGTGTATGGAGTTTATAATATAGAGTTTCCACCTAAGAACATGCCGCAGGTAATGAAGAACCTATTCAAGGGGAAGATCCTCGCCAAATTTATATTGTTAGTTACCAAAACTGGAGAGGTCATAGCAGAATTTGCTGTAACATTCTATGCTTAAAAAATAATTAAATTAATTAAACTATAAGATGAGTTTTTGATCCTTGTAAAATTGGAGGAGGTTGTCATAAAAGGCAACATAAATAATAATCAAATAAAATGAAGACACTGCGTTAATAATTAATTAGTACTTGTTTTTTTAGTTTATTGGTGATCAATGCTCGTGCCTTCTCTGTATGAAAAGGGGCCTTTGTCCTGCAGTAGGGCAGCAGTAGACTGGGGTTATTATTTAATTATTATTATTTCGGTGTCTACGTGACGCTATCTCTAAAAACGCATTCAGGTGAATTTCTGCATAAGAAAACTATACTCTCTGAAAACAATATAATGCAATCACAGGCACATGAGACATTTTAACTTTGTTTCTGAGATGGCAACGCTTTTGCAAGGCCTCTGATATTGCAAATGTCTTTCCGCAGCGGTGACCACTTAACATCAGGTGGGTCATCGGCTTGTATGCCATCCAACGATAGTTCAAAAACACACATACACTTGCAAGGTTATTTATTAGCACTATCATATCGTATAAGATCAGCAGCTCTCTCCGCCATTGCAACGATCACGGAGTTTGGGAACAGGGACACGGGGGAGGGCAGAACGCTGGCATCCACGACCCTCAGCCTTGATACTGATTGTACTCTGCAAAATTTGGAAAAAAGTGCTGTTTTGGTCACGTCTTGACATGGACTCTAATGTTAGTGTGGATAGTGTCGTTTAAGTATTTGGCCAGCTAAGAAGGTTAGTGCAAAAATTCTTAACATCATCGCCATCATCTGTCTTGGAATACCTATAGATGGTCACCCATCCACGGACCAAACTCGGTAGGCGTTGCTTAACCTTAACTAGTGCGGCTTGGACTTGGCTTGCTCGTAACCACAAGCTTCTTTTCACTCGTGTCGAGTGTCGAAAAGAATAATAATTATTCTTTAATAATCCTCATAACTATTGGCTTCCACGTGAAATTTAGCTTGAGGGCAAATGCAAATAAATAGGCAAATGGCCCTTAAGAAATGGTTTCATAAAGATCCATCCATTAACATTGGCACTCCTATGGCAACCCTTCCAAACCATCTAAACATTTTGTCTTTTTTTCCAATACAACTATCCGGTTAACTAATATTTAAAGAAGGGTGGGGGGTGCCCAGGACCGAGATGGTTGGGGCTCTTTGCGGGAGGTCTACGTACAGCAGTGGACGGCTATAGGCTGAAATAATGATGATGATTGACTGTTGCTGCTGTATACAACTCACCGTAACTCCTGATCAACGACCTTCCCACCAGAGCAGGTGCCGCCTGCATGGTGTCCTGTCACCGCTACTTCCCTAATGATGCACTCCAGGTAGGCGTCTGGAGGACTTGGAGGTGGCTTCGGTTTTGGAGCCTTCGGTTCTTTGGTCTTTGACTGTTTCTTGCCACTGTGGAATGGAGAAGATTTGACCTTCAGAAATTTGAGGTTGATGCTTCGGAGAATTGTATTGTCTTGCTTCAAGGATATCTTAACCGAGAATCAAAGGCTGTCCAAGCAGGTTGCAGTTGGGTGAGCGTTGAGGATAGTTGATATGACACGTGTGATAAGAGTTGATAAAAAGCTTCGGTTTAGCAGTGGATTTCTTCACTACATTAGTAATGATGATGATAAGAGTTGCCTTATTTCAAAGTTATTAAACTAAAATTAGAAATAAGTATTTTATCACACTTAAATGGCTGAAATGATGGCTCTTGATTGGCTGAGTGTAATAGACCAAGGTCAATGTGCGAGTCGCTGCCTAGACAGCTTAATTGCTGTAACATCGATGATATTTAAAAAAAACACAATTAACTTTAAACGATTAACTTAGGACTAAAAGTCTGGCGCGGTAAACCACCAAACAATCTTTATCATACTTGGAAATATAACAGATTACCGATACGTACAATTCCTTTATGGTTCTTGTATAGTTTTTACCGTTCATAAGGATGTCTAGGAGGGCTGGTGAAGGATGCAAACTCACAACTTCCTCCTCCTTATCACTGGTCCCCTCTGCTCTTCCTTGCTGTACCTCCACAGAGAGAGGCATCGTTCAGGTCGTGGCCAGTGTATCCTGGCTCCAATATCTTGGAACGGTTTCGACGATACCAACAGTTCAGCTCTTCGGATTGCTAAAAAAAATCGCGTATATTATGTTGTGTACAATTATGCTATAAAAAATGCTCTTAAATTTAGAGGTCATGGCTCTCATTCATGTAGGTACCTAATTAGCCTGTAGAATTATCGAAACTGTGATCTTTATAGGTATTGTTACTAGCCAGTTTGAAATGATTGTTGGCTGCATTTTTTACCGCCGCTTTTTATAAAAGCCCGGCAACAGTAGATGGATGACAGACAGATGGTGTAGACCCAGCTATATAATTACTGCTTTAGTATCTCACTGCGGTGTCATGTTGCAGGCAACATGAGGCTTAACTTAAGGCTGGACACCAGAGCCTGCTCTGGTGTATGATGTATGTGGTGTGGCTAGGGTTGCCATATGTCAGGAATTTTCCGGACATGTCCGGAAATTTAGTGCTTTGTCCGGAATGCGGGGGGAATCCTAAGCCGTCAGGAATTTCTACAATTTAAGTAAAACCCACAATTCCATAAATCTCACATCCCTACCGCGCATCAGAGGAGAGGCGTTTCCTTCACAATGAGCAATTTTCAGATGTCAATTTTTTTTTTTTGGAAATCCGGAAATTTCATCCATTGTCCGGAATTTTCTCCGGAATTTCGACTTTTCAATCTGGGAACCCTAGGTGTGGCCTCATATTATTACCATTGATTAAGCTACCGAATGCCGAACTTAACGCCATTGTATGCCAATCATAAAACTTTACTAATTATCCTAATTCATTATTTCCTTATCTATCTGATATCTGTCTCGCAAGAGATAGTTATCATATTTTTTGCATGGTTAACATTTTGAGATTCGACAGAGGCATATTAAACATTTCTAAGAAGGTTTTTTTAAAAACAACGATATACCTTTGACCATACACCGAACATCATAATACTGCTCCAAATAGTTAGGATCTACAACAGGCGGTATGGAGGTGGTGGAATCAGCCAGCGTGACGGTTCCTCTACTCCTGGGCTGCACGCAGGTACAGAGGAACATGAACCCTTCCTTGTTCGTGTTGTTGTAGAAGGGAAATGTATCGCGGAACACCTGGGGACAGAATATTATCTCTGATCTTATTGGTTATTATTTATACTAATATTATAAAGAGGTAAGATTTTTTGTTTGTTTGTTTGTAACGAATAAGCTCCTAAACTTCTGGACCGATTTTAACAATTTTTCATTAATAGATAGCTGCATTATTCTTGAATAATATAGGCTATAATATAATATGCACGAGCATCCTTGCTTGTTCATATTGATCACTAAAAGCCGGCCACGTTAAAAGACTGACAATCGTGACGTCATCTTCAAGTATAAGGCGGTAGGACATAGGCTTACAGGGTAGCTTAATTTTCGTGTTAGAGGGTCACCGCAGCCCTGGAACGCAAAGGGCATTAAAAGGAACACAGATGGGTTTTAGTCAGTATAAGTCTGACACTCCCTTCTGCTCCCAGAGCAGAAGAAGCCATTTGATGATGTCACAACCTAAAAAAAAGGACATAGGCTTCCCTCGCACTCGCACATTATGGTATATGTACAGAGATATAGATAGAGTGAGACAGACAAGTCATATAATATGAGTGACAAAGACGACGCTTTACAACCTAAACTCTATGTGCTGTACCTGTGGCTTGTAATTTGACAGGTCTCTCAACAGTCTTTCGCTGGCTGTCCCCATAGAGAACAGCATCACAGCAGACGTGTTCTGATACTCCACGCCTGATAGCGGTGGAAATGATAACATGCCTGCAAACAAATGAGAGACATTTTTAAATGGGTTAGTTTCGTTTCGGTAGATGTAACCCCAAAGTAAGGGGGTTATCCTTTAAGTATTGTATTCTCCAGACCGATTTCGGTCACGGCGGCTAATCTTAATAGAGACTAGCCAAGTACGCAGGAGGTATTTTAGCGCACAAGTGTGTGCACAAACACATGTGCACTCCCTCTTCCCTTTATCTCATAGTTCGATGGGACAGCATCCGACACAACCAGCAAGAGCTCAGGCGCAGGACCAACTGCTTAACGTCCTTTCCGAGGCACGGGGGTGTTACATCACCAACTTCCAAACTCCAGGCTGCTACTGAGAAATTCTTAATGGAAAACCCAATAACACTTCTGGCCCGACCTGGGAATCGAACCCAGGACCCCACGCTCAAAAGTCGTGCTTACGACCACGAGACTTCAGTCAAGAAGAGAAGTCAAGAAGTCTATCCTATGAAGATAGTGTTCCTGGTCTGGCATAGAATGAACCTTACCGGTATTTCTCCAGAAATACTGCAAGACAGTTGTGAATGTGAAGACTTTAGACAATGTGACGCTGATTGGTTGCTGGATACTGACGTAGATCGGCATATTCATGTGGTCGTGGAAGTTCCTGCCTACCTCAGGGTTTGCTGATACTTGTTTTATTTTCAACCTGGAAAATATTGGTTGTGGTTACGAAAAAACTTTAGGATTAAAGTAATTATCATCATCATGATATCAGCAACAGGACGACCACTGCTATGAGGACCGGTTAGAAGCGGCCTGCATCCAGTGTTTTCCTGCGGTCTTTATCAGAAAATTTAATTTCCATTAATTGTTAAATTATTTTTTAATTTAATAAATAGTGAGTCAATTGAGTTGGAGTAAGTGACATCGTAGTTGTCTTTTTTTACCATATCAAATCTATGGGGAATCGCAATTTGACAGCTCATAAAAAGTATGGCAATTGATTAGTTGTGTTTATTAAGCCGGCTTTTCACTGCGGGATGTAATATATATTACATCCTGGAATATATATTACATCCCGCAGTTGCTGTTCACACTGAAAGATATATATTTGGTTCAAACAGTTCTACAGTCTGCACCGTTCCGTTCAAAGTGAGGGCGAGGCAGGGGGGGTGCGTTGTCCGGGACGTGAGGTAAAATATATATCTCCTCTTTATCGCCCATTCGGTCGAAAAAATATTTATAGTTTGGGATATAATATATATTACAGCTTAGTGTAAAGAGGTTTCTTAAATAGTATGGTGAGCGATATTAAATTATATCTCGTGATGTAATATATATTACATTACATCCCGCAGTGAAAAGCCGGCTTTAGTCAATTTTAATAGACGAGAAATCAAACCATAGCTAATGATTTGCTAAACATAGACAATATTAAATGGAAAACAAACTGACAACTAGTCCGAAAATCAAAAAGTTAGAAAATGAGGGTAGTTCATTTTTCTTTCTCTTGTAGATAGTGACAAATTGTAGTACTGAATACGAATTCTAATAATTTAAAAATAGGCAAATTGATGTTTTAGTGGTGGTGGTGATGGTTTGAGTAGAGTTTATGATAATCTGTCAGTGTCTGTGTGTGATAAACATTTAGTTATCAAAATGTTTGATAATGTCGAATAGTGCAGTGCAGTGGTAAAAATGCAAGAAAAAAAAAATAAGGATCAAAAGACGTCGGTAAGTACTGCCCTAAGTACCCAAGCATAATAACATTTTATATTGTTTCATTCATGATTGGTTTTCTCCTGACTTTAATACATAGAGTGAACTTACTCAGAAGAAGCCTGAGTATGAAGAGATTAGGGTTGAATTCGATCAGAAATTCAGACGTAGGTAAAAAGTTCCGCTCCTTTGTAGTGCGCATTATAAAAAAATAGGAATAGGATAATTTGAAATAGCTTACTTAAAAGAAAAACAATAATTCGTTGTAATTTTATGTGATTCCTCTAGCTCACCACATGCCACTACCAACACATTTATCAACATTACCTTTGCAACAAGTCCGGAGGTCCTATCCCCGATAGCATCAACAACTGAGGACTCTTCACAGCCCCAGCAGACACTATGATCTCTTTGTTTACGAATATATTGTCCAACTCGCGGTGGTTCTGCAGGATGTACAGCGACAATGCTGTGCGGTTCTCGAAACGAATCTAGAATCAAATTAAAACGAGGGTTTAATTATGTAATTTTTAATCGTTGAATATCATTTGCTTTTTTCGGTATTGTGTGTTCAATAAGAGGTCCTCATTTTTAATCCAGCCAAAGTGATATTTTCCATTAGGATTTTATCAGTTACTACTGACTTGGCCAGGCGCTTGGAAGTTGATGGTGACACACTCCCATGCCTGACATTCATGACCTCCTATTACATTAGAGTTTTAAGTACTTAAAACTAGATACTAACAGAAACAGCCTGTGTTCTAAGCAACACATGAAGGTTCTTCCTCCTCAACGCTGGTCTCAAGTACGCGTCTAAGGTCGAGTGTCGTCCGCCATCTTTGATAGTCGCTGTTGGTCTTCTGAAGATCGTGGGTTTCTTCGTGGAAGTGGAAGAAGCTTCTCTGAATGTGTTCATTAGTTCGTTTTCATCGTCTATTAGTCGTAGTTTCATTGGAACCTGAGGACAGAGGATAATATAGGTACATACAATCACGCCTGTATTCCCCAAAGGGTTAGGCAGAGGTGTACCAATTGCCCACAGTTTTGTGGTCCCATGTATATGAAATCTAATATAGGCAATTTGTGCCCGGTTAATGTCAATAGGCTCACCCAACCTATTGCCATTAACCGGTCACAAATCCTAACTCCGAACTGCTACTGAGAATTTCAAAGATAAACCCACCCTTTTTGCTCGATTTGGGTATCGAACCCAAGACTTTTAAGCGTAATGGAAACCAGGACAGCAACTGCAAGTTCCAAAGAATTTAGTAACTATAGATTCCTATTGATTTAAACGCTACTATCACTAATCAAATAAACTATTTTCCAAATGATGTTTGTAGGTATGTAATAAAAACATTTCTCTGTTAAAGTGAACTGTAAATCATATTCTTTCTCGAGAAAATAAATGTCTTTGGACCGAAAATATCTCACCTTGGCCCCAGGGCATTCCCCATCTACAGCACAATGTCCTGAATCGAACTCGCTCCTCACAGTCCCAAATGCCTTTATGAAATAAGGCCTCAAGTCCTCCGCCGTCCATCCATCGAAGCCGAGCTGAGCCCACTTGTCATAGTCTCCGGGAAGACCAAAGCCATGGAGCAGGAAGTTTATTTGACCTGATCCCCCAAGACCCTTGCCTCTCGGAATGAATTGGGACTGAAAGAACAAACTATATAACAAAATAATGAAGTACACGTTATGGAACACTAGCTTCTGCCTGCGATTTCATCAATTTTGATAAAGTATCCTACGGAACGGTACATTTTTCCGGGATAAAAAGTATCACATAGGATACTTTTTATTTGTTATTCCACACTACAATTTATCTCGTGCCATATTTCATCCAGATCGGTTCCAAAAAACATCCATTCATCCATCCTCACAAACTATCGCATTAATAGTATTAGGAAAGGAAGTAGGATAGGATAGGATAGAATAGGATAGTAGGCTTGGATAGGATAGTAAAAAACCCCCGACACAAAATCCTAAGTTCCCTTTAAAAAGTAAAAAAATAAAATACGTCGCCTTGGGGGACCGATGTTGCATTTAGGGTACGACCGTCCCAAGCGGTCCCCCAACGCGACGTATTTTATTTTTTTACTTTTTAAAGGGAACTTAGGATTTTGTGTCGGGGGTTTTTTAAATTTTCAATTTAATTTTTATTTTATACTTTTTATAGGTACGTACTTATTATAATGTCGATTTTGTTAAGCTGTAAGTACATAGGTTCCTAATAATTTAGTAACCCACATGACAAATCATTTTTTAGTTTTTCTTCCCCACTTTCACCCATAACTTTTAAACGGCTCAACCGATTTTCATCAAACATGTCTAAGAACACTCGTACGTAAGTCACCTTTCATACAAAAAAAACTAAATTGAAATCGCTTCATCCGTTCGGGGGCTATGATGCCACAGACAGACAGACAGACAGACAGACAGACAGACAGACAGACAGACAGACACGTGAAACTTATAACACCCCTCTTTTTGCGTCGGGGGTTAAAAATAGGATAGTAGTAGGTAGAATATTAGTACCTTGGAAGTAGGATTACCTAATCAATAGAGCGAAGATTACCTGCCCCCAAAGCCCGAAAGACGAATACTTCTGGGGCTTAGTCCTCACAGCCCAATCATCAGGTCCTTGCTGGGCTGCTGTAGGAGTCAGCGGTATCTTGGTGAAGTAGCCCATGTGCTCTCCAGCTTCTATCAGCAGGACCTTGGTCTTTTCGTCTTCAGAAAGACGGGATGCCAGCACGCAACCTGCTGTGCCGGCACCAACTATACAAAGGAAGTGTTACCAATATTTTGATTTGTAAAACACTTAGAAAAGCTGTGACAGTTTAGGGATTTTGAGAAAATGTAAGTAGGTACCTAAGTAACTAGTAAGAATTTATTAATTTATTTACGTATTCATTTAAAATATTACATAACGGGGATATTAAAGGCCTTACCTACAGATATCACATATTTTGTTGTGTGTGCCAGCCATGCCCTTCCTACATTGTGTAAATTAAAGCGTAGGTACGTTATTAATGTATAATGTTAACAGGCCAGATTTCAAAGGTTAAAAAAGTTGCTAGTGATTTTTTTGTAGGGCCTTAAATAATAAAATAAAAACACTCACCAATAATATAATCATACCGTTTCTGAGGCTTAATAATTATACTTGTATACACATTCACATATCTTTGATACACCACATAAGACACAATTGCCATTAAAATCCCGAATAAGTACGAAAATAATGCCATGTTCAACCAACAAACGCCTTGTATAAGTGTTATAGCAATTAAGTGTCAGAAAGACATTGTAATGTATAAAAACATTAGCAGGTTTTGATAACTGCGTTTGATGATTCAAAACACTTGAAGGACTACACCAGGAAGCAATTACGAAGCAGAAAGTCCGCTAACCCGCGTAGTTTGATTTTTATAATGTTATTTAATTCTTACGTTACCACTAATTGAATTACATAGGGGTGTACAACATTTAAGTTTAAGTAGATTCCATTTCTTTACCTTATCCTACTTCTGATAAAGGCTTTCCTCAAATTCTTCCATTAATTCAAGTAAATACTGTGACTGTGCTCTTTTGTTAGAAATGCACTGATTGCATTTTAAAACCCTTGCTCATTGAAGATATATCATTAATAGTTGTCAATTGTTATTAATTAACAGCGTGGCGTCGATTACTGTCTTATATTACTGAATTCGTATTTTTTTTAAATCTTTAGATTAGGTCAGTAATCTCACAAAGCTAAACTGATTTCGTTCACACTGTGCTAACAATAACTTTCTTGTTATTTTGAATAAGACATTCTGTGTAATCTTTTAAGAAATATCATGTTCAATTTCTATACAAAATGTTTGTGTCACCTGCCTGCTAAGAGGATTAGTCTGCGATACTACAATGCGGCGGGAAATCAATACTTCTTTTATATTACGACATGCAATAGTAGGTATGTCACGTTATACTTTTAAGCTATTATGTTGAGTAGTATTCTATCTTCAATATTTATAGCCAGTGCAGTTTAGATGACTTCCTGTAGAGTTAATTTCGAATCATATTCAAATAGCCTGTAGTTATTCTCAGAAAGGATGATAATGGTTGCCTGCGTGGACATTTAGAAAACGCAAAACAATTCAAGCTCATTATCAAATAGATATATTTTCAAAAAATATTTTAATTTTTTGGAAAATCTAAATTCATTTGCTTTAGAAGCCTTTTGATAGTTTTATGTACTGAACATTACATCTGTTATCTTTGTACATGGGACTGTAAAGGGAAAGATTAAAAAGAATAAATTAATAAAAGATTCTGTTTACTTAAATAATGTTTAATAATTACACTGCAATAATCTGTTAACAAAAATGACAAGATTTTTACAGAATAATTTTGTTACAATTGCGTAAAAAAACTTGCTTTTCTTTCTTGAGTTTAAATATAGATCTGGAACTTTAAATGTATCTTATTTTTTTTTAAAGAGACATAAGGGCCTGTGCAATAATCAAAATATATGGCTTAACAGTGTTTGCCAGGTCAGCTAGTATAATATAAGAATTATATTGTTGCAACCCAGAATTTGCTGAGGGCACAATAAATATTTGAAAGTTCCAAAGAAAACTCTTAGTCACAGTTTACAAAATAAATTGACACTTAAAATATAACTCCAATGTCTACAACTCAATGTCTCCGCCTTCTTCGATCATCTCGCCAGTAGCGGGCACCATGACAGGTGCCTCAATGACTTTCTTGCGACCTTTAGCGTCAACAACCTCAATGGTTTCGGGTTCAATGTCCATCTCTGTCTCTTCTTCTAACTGCCTCTGTTTGAGACCTGCTGCTGGTGATCTGGAATTAAATAAGATGTGAGATGTTTGAAGAAAACTGGCCAAGTGCGCGGAGTCTTAGTAATAGGGTTCTCTTTGGGGCCCTAAAAGGGAAGAACAAGATAATATAGTTGAACAAACTACAAATAAATACAAGATAATATATACATTTAACGGAAAGTAGCAATTTGCTCTAGCCATTATCATTTTCTAATTGATTATGAACTAAAATTCTTAACATTTATTACATCTTAGTTCATTATCATTTAATTAAACTCCCCAACATTCTTACTTGTAATATAAAAAAAAAACAATCTAACAGATAAGTTGTGACTGGATAACTTTGATAGTTGTTTTTATTATTACACAACAATAAAAAATATTTGGAAAACACCCAAACATTGTTTTAAACAGGTCTATAGAACAGATTACTCAAATATTGCAATTTAGTTTAAGATAATTTAGTTAATGATATTATAAAACAATATAATATACAAATTGTGATAATCCTATAGCCATTCTTCAACAGTCGCCAGGCTCAAGTCACAACAATCGCCATTATCTATTGCTATTTGTTCAAAGATTTTTATATGAATTTTAAACACTATGAATCTTTTAGAACAACAGAAATAAACTTACTTGATTAATGAGATATCCCGCTGTACTTCCCTGACATCTCTCTGCCACTCTACTTCCCTGCCCTTCCTCAATCTCTGCATAATATGGTTATTACTTCTTCTCTGCCTAATCTCTTCAACCTTCTTCATGGCTTCAATGGTCTTAGTCCATAATTCTCTGCTGTATTTGACTGGAGCATTGCGACGCTTTTCAAACTCAAATGACGGGTCAATAGCCAAGTCTTTGCCAGCGGTCTTACGGTACGCTTTGGTCCATTTGGTTTTACGTGGGTTCTTCTTCTTTTTGAATGCTGCATGGCATTTTGATCGGCAAAATCTGAAAATCTAATGACGCATAGGTTAGTGGTGTAATATTGAGGGATACACTGATGTTTGTTGGAAAGTAAATGGGTTTATTACTTACTTTGCAGTCATTTCTGACGAACTGGATCCCGTGTCCAGGATATATCCTGGACGAACAGAAGTAACAAGTTTCTATACGCATATTTTACACGTGCTGTTGTGTTTGGTAGCACGTCAAGAAGGAACACTTTGGCTGACTTGACTTGTTAACTGACGTTTGCCATTCCAGTGTTGCCAGTGTTGCAATTTGGCCTAGAAAAAAGTTATTTTTTGTTTATTGTTACATAAAGATATTTCTTTCATAATTTTATTTTATTCTAGGTGTGGTATAAAAAGAAGAAATGATTTTACATTTCAAAACTTTAATTAAACAATATTTTACTGCTCAATAGTCTTCAGTGACATCTGAAAACGTAATTGAGAACTAACTTATAAAGTTTCTGCTACTCCACAACAGATGTCGCTATAATTGCAATCTTGTATTCCTACTATTCGCCACTAGATGTCGATACAAAGCACATTGTAAAACAATAGCAACCAAATCTGTGTTTTAACTCAAGTTAAAAATCACCTAAAGTGGTTACTTTTCTATCACCCTGCCCATTTATAGTCTTCCTAAAATATACCGTCGTGTTTACGCGCAGGGATGGATGGTAAGCTTCTAAATTACCTAATCGTTCAATGCAGACAGATGATTATGAATGCATTTCCTCGGCTAAGCGAGCAGAGATAGAATTACTTCGTTATTTATGGTTTTTGAATATTCAGTAACTTGTTCATTTAATTTGGTGTAGTTGTAGCTTGTTAGTGTCACATTCACGAATAAAGAAATGTTGTAGAACAAAGCGTAGGTCGTTTTTATTACTTTCCGTTATATCATTTTTACATCCACATGTAAAAATATATAAGATAAGTATTTAATTAAAATCTATTTTATTCTCTAGCTTGTAGGTAATTGTATATTTTTTAGGTAGGTATTTGTCAGAGAGATTGGTTAATTTTGTTATTAAAATTTAACCGTCACTGCAGTCTAACAAACTAGATTTTTATTGTTGGGTTTTTAAAGAGTGTACCTACGCTTTGACATGTGACACATGACAATCCTTGCCATTTATATAAAACACTAAATAGAGTGTGCCTTTCAAGCTAAGGTACCAGTGATTTAAAAAAAATCACTAATATCAGCTAGGATTTTAATCAGTAAGAATTTCTGCCCGATTAATGGCAATAAGCTGGCCCCCTATTACATGGGACTTAAATATACCGGCGAACTATGGGTGTGCATTGGTACACCTCTGCCTAACCCTTCGGAGAATACAGGCGTGATGGTAAGTACATATTATATTGTGTGTGTAAAAAAATAATGGTAACGATAAATAGGTGTGCTACCTCGCAGATGACTCATTCACCCGAGAAACAATGCCCTGACTTTATCATGTATGACCTGCCATACAAGTCATACAACATACAATTCAGACTTATTAAAACAGATTGTGATGGTAATGTTGGTCGCCGGTGGTCCTCTCATGCGGGCCACGTCTGCTAATGAGATGAGCGTCGTGCAAAGATTCACCATCGCCTCATTACCAGCCGCGAACATCATTACCAAATCGTCACTCGCATTATGCACACGTCCAGAATTTTTATAGTACAAATTAGACTAAATCCTTAGTTTTGTTAAATTCTAATGCGTCTTTATGTTTTATGGGTATTTAATTTGCTTTTTATTGCATACGTGAGCTGTGTCTGATGTGATTTGAGTCATTGAAGAAGCAGATTCTGGGTGGTACCTACCTAGTGGTGGGTACGGCTGTCGGTAGCAAATCTTTTATTTTTTTGCGAATAATTACATAAATTTTGAGATTTTATGTAAGGAATTTCCTACTTGAGCTCTTATATACTTATTGACAGTTATTGCTATAGATACTTGGGTACCATAGTGTTGTAAATTGAATCCTAAGTATTTTCATTAGACCTTGTATTCATCATCATTATCATATCAGCCGCAGAACGTCCCTTGCTGGACATAGGCCTCCCCCATAGATTCCGAATAGGATCGGGTAGAAGCGGCCTGCATCCAGCGTCTTCATGCGGTTTTAATCAGGTCTATCCACCTGTATTAACATCCACCTTAAGGGATCGCTTTTTTTGGCCAATTCTTCAAATTCACCCTTTATTTTACTAATAATAATAATAATAATAAGCAATCGTTGAAGGAGCGCTTCTTTGGCCGCTTGAAAAAAGTATTTAATAGTCTTTTATCAGGCGGAAATAAGGTGCGCGCCTTCAACGGGTGGGTCATGCCGGTATTGATGTACTCTTTCGGCATACTTAAATGGACTCAAACGGAACTCGACGCCCTGGATAGGAGGGTCCGTACATTGTTAACGGCATATCGGATGCATCACCCACGGTCATCGGTGATGAGACTGTATATTCCGCGGAAATGTGGAGGTCGTGGCTTCTTAAATGCTAAGACTCTCCACAACCGCGAGATATGCAGTCTCAGGGACTTTTTCCTTAAAGCTGACGTGGGAATGCACCGAGATGTGGTGGCAGTGGATAAGGGCCTCACCCCGCTCTCCTTGGCTAAAGAAAACTGGCGCAAACCAGTAGTGCTGGAGACTAAAGATCGCGAGGAGGTATGGCAGAGTAAGGAGCTTCACGGACGCTTTTTCAGGGCCTTGCATGGGCCCGATGTAGACTTCTTAGCGTCCGTATCCTGGCTTCGCTTCGGTGACCTATTTGGGGAAACCGAGGGTTTTGTCTGTGCAATTATGGACGAAGTTATCATGACGAATAACTACCGGAGATTTATTGTGAAGGATGGCACGGTTGACATTTGTCGGGCATGCCACCGGCCGGGGGAATCAATCCGCCACATTATCTCTGGGTGTTCTCGTCTAGCTAACGAAGAGTACTTGCATAGGCACAACCTTGTGGCCAGGATCATCCATCAGCAACTTGCTCTGAAATACCGCCTTGTAGAATCGGAAGTACCGTACTATAGGTATGTGCCCGACCCAGTTCTCGAAAATAGCCATGTCACATTGTACTGGGACCGATCCATCATCACTGACAGGACTATTGTAGCCAATAAGCCTGATATAGTGGTGGTGGATCGCTTAGAGAAGCGCGCAATGATTGTTGACATAACAGTCCCACATGACGTGAACCTCGTGAAGGCCGAGAATGATAAGAAGATCAAGTATCTTGACTTGGCTCGCGAGGTTGTCGACATGTGGGATGTGGACTCAGCGATCATTGTGCCGATAGTCGTTTCAGCCAATGGCTTAATTGCCCAGAGCCTCGACCAACATCTTAGGAGGCTCTCGTTGGGCGGCTGGATCAAGGGCTTGATTCAGAAAGCGGTTCTCCTAGACACGGCGCGTATAGTTAGGAGATTCCTTTCTCAGGAGCCCTGACCACCGGTGGCTTGGACCTTGTTCCCGACGCCGGTGGGCTACTATTTTTTATATTTTTAAATGTTTTTATATTTTTTTATATTAATATTTAAAAATGCAATAAATATGTATAATGAATGAATAAATGAGAATAATAATAATAATATATTTATTTGCCTTAAAACATGGTATACAGAGATCTTACAGTTAAATATGGCACACATGTTTAGCTTAAAGTAAAGCATGCAAATGTTCAGACAAGAATATAAAAATAAAATACAAATTAATTCCTATGATCCAGAAAATCCTGAATACTATAAAAATTACAATTGTTAAGCCATTCAAATAATTTTATTTTAAATTGTAATGTGTTTAGACATTTGAATTCACTGGGGATATGATTATAGATACGTATGCTCATAGCCCCGCAGTTTTTATTATATTTTGAAGATTTTGGGTGGTGTAACATAACCAGCCGGTGCGGATCACGCCGGTTTCTTGGGTTGACCTCGCCTATAGTTTGGAACATGTGCATGTGTCTCGTAACAAACATACACGTCTCAAATATATACAAGGAGGGCAGAGGCAGCAAACCAAGTCTTTGAAAGAAAGGTCGGCATGATTCATCAAATTTTAGTCCACATATTGCACGTATGCACTTTTTTTGAGCGACAAATGCTTTTGTTAGGTCAGTACTGTTACCCCATATAACTAGTCCATAGCGCAATATGGATTCCACGTATGCATGATAGGACATAACAGCCGTTTCCAAATTAGTTACGTTTTTGATCTGTCTTAGAGCGTAAACAAATTTATTTATTTTATTACATACTTTATTTATGTGTTCTTTCCAGTTTAAGGCTTGATCAATAACTAGTCCTAAAAATTTAGTATGTGTAACTTTATTAATCTTTGGTATATTCAAGCTAAAATTGTACTTAGTATTATAGGATTGATTGAATTGGATATATACTGATTTATTAAGATTTATTTTTAAATTGTTTTTATTTAGCCAACTAATTAAATTATCTATTGTTAAATTTATTTCAGTTTCATGGTCACTAATCGTATTGTTTTTTTTATTCGATGATACTATAATAGATATGTCATCTGCAAATAAAGTACAATTAAGGCCGGTAACTCGAGTTATATCATTAATATATAATAGAAAAAGAATTGGTCCCAGTATACTCCCTTGAGGTACGCCGCATTTAATAATTGTATATTCTGAGAAGTATGGTATCATATCCCTATTATCATTTAGTTTTGAAACCATAACACACTGTTGCCTGATACTTAAGTATGAAGATAACCATTGTAGTGGAAGTCCCCTAATACCCACATTCTGTAATTTATGCAACAGTATGTCATGTGAAACTAGGTCAAATGCCTTGGAGAGATCAAAGAAAAGGCCCGTTGTCAGGTGTTTATTATTAACGCTCGTTAACACATTCTGCATGAAGGAAAATATTGCTGAAGTGGTTGATTTTCGCTTTTGAAAGCCGAATTGCTCTTTACATATAATTTGGTATTTGTCACAATAACTGGTAATTCTTTTATACATGCATTTTTCGTATAGTTTTGAAATGACGGGAATTAATGTTATTGGACGATAGTTGTTAAGATCAAATTTATCTCCATTTTTAAACAACGGCTTTACAAGTGATCGCTTCAAAGCATCGGGAAAGACCCCAAATTTGAAAGAAAGATTAATTAAATAAGTAAGTATATCAGTTAATTCATTTGAACATGCTTTAATAATTTTCGTATTTACTTCATCATATCCCTCAGAGTTAGTTGCTTTAAGCCGCGATATTTCTCGTTTAACTTCATTTGGTGACAAAGGCATGAGATACATTGAGTTTACTGTAGAACAATTATGGCTATCCATATTTAGGTGAGTTGGTTGATGTGATGATTTTATAAAATGACTATTGAAGGCAGAAGCTATTTCTACTGGATTTGTAACTAACGTGTCATTAACTTGAATATGTTCAATATTGTCTTTAGGGTTAGCATTAAGGGTTTGCTCTTTGATAACTGCCCATGTGGCCCTACATTTATTTTGGTTTTTATTGATATAACTACTGTTTGCTATTTTTTTTAAGTTGTCAATACATTTTCGTAGTAACTTGGAATATGCGATATATTTATGTTTGTTAACTTCGTTTTTATTTTTATAGTAGCGGTAACGTAAAGACCTTTTCATTGTACAGCTGATTTTAATACCCTTACTTATCCAGGTTTGTTTACGTTTATTCAATGTTATTTTTATTCTATTTTTTGGGAAACAAAGGTTGTAAAGTAGGCAAAATAAATCATGAAAAAGATTGAAAGCAATATTTGGATCATTGTTTGTGTAAACATCTGACCAAGTTAGGCTTTGTAAGTATTCTTTAAATTTGTGGATATTTCCTAGGCTATAGTCCCTTTTGTAGATGTGATATATAAGAGGTTTTAGAGCTTGATACTTAACAGGGAAGCTCAGCATTTGCGCAGTGTCGTGGTCCGATAAATAAAGTGGTAAGACAGATGCTGCTGCATGTGGGACATTACTCAAAATGTGGTCAATACAAGATGACTTGCGTGTAGGTACGTTAATGTGGATTTTCATATTGTGGTTGTAGGATAGGTCTTGAAACTCGTTTGTAATGGTACCTAGTTTTAGGGTATTTATGTTAAAGTCACCTGTCAAGACAATTTGTTTTTTAGATTTATACTTATTTAATAAATCAGTTAAAAGATTATCTAGTTTGTTCAGAAACTGTATGGGATCCGACTGAGGTGTCCTATAAACACAGATTATTATTAAGTTATATGTTACTATTTCTACACCACAAATCTCAAATGAATTTTGCATTGCATATTTATTAAGAAATTGTAACTCTTTAAACGTTAACTGTTTGCTTACCAGAATGCAGGTTCCCCCTCTACGCTTATCTCTGCAATAACTAGCAGCCATATGGTAGTCAACCAGTTTAACGTAATTTTCACAACATTTTTGTAAGAAACTAGACCCAATTTAGAATTCTAAGCTCCAGAATAATTTCAATTAGCGTACCTAAGAGTTATTTTAGTTATTTCAGCGACGAGTTGATCCAGCTGAATAGTTTCCTTTTTTGTTTAGGAAATAATTTAAGACGCACTGCAAATTAATAGGTAGGTATTATAATAAGTCAATGTAGGGTAATGTAATGTTGGAATACATTTTAAAAAGATTTGAGATGGATATAATGCAACATAAACCAATGATTCTATAAATGTATGTTTGAATTTCACATAAGCATCTTGTTAGTTAAAAACATTACTTTAAATCATATAACGCAAAAAGGAAAAGGCAAGACAGGCAATTGCTTAACTCACTCGTAAAAGGAGTCTCGTTCAGGCACTCTCACTCCCCGAAGGCAAATGCGATCAGTTGGACATTTTTCAAAGCCGTCCGGAATGCGCGGCGGCTATTCATCCAATTCCCACAAGCGCAGCTAAAAGTTACAGCTTCATTACAATTCGGTGCACATCGCATGCAAACACTGGACGTGCGATTTTTTTCACCAACACTGTTCGTGTCAGTTGCGCGGTAGGGTCGCCATGATTCGGGGAGAAACTGTCGCATCACTCGTCAAATAATACCATTTTATTGGTCGGTTTTGGTTACCCTAATCGTTGTACCGTTTAGGCCAATGTGAACAAAGTCCTGAATAATTAATAGTTACAACAGTACCTACAACCAACGACTTTTGTAGATATATTTCAAAGAGTGACATTTAACCACGGTCATGCTTGAGCATCCATATCATCAACGGGTTTAAAGGTGAGGCAGAGTGGTTAATCGGTGGCTTTATTGCTTGTCTATCCAACTAGACCTACTAGTCTTGGCAATGGTGACTAGTTGCAGCTCAGATCAAGTTAATACGGTATCAAAGATGTTATCTGACAGTTTTCTCTACTGACCTACACGTGCCTCATCTTTGAACTTCACACGTCGTTTGCAGATAAACTGTACAGGTGTCGTTGTGGCTTTACTGTCCACTAATGCGTTGATAATATCTTTAATATCTAAGCGTTGAGACCTTTAATATTGCTTCTACGGCGCGAGAGATCTGTGTTAGCAAACGATTTATTTGAAAATACATCGAGTCCTGAGTAAACCTTATAGGGATTAAAAAAAAAACTTACTTCCAATCCCAAAACAAAACAACGAAATTGTTTTATGAAAAACTGCTTATAATGACTTAGTTCCAAATAGGATGTGTCCTTAAAAAGCCAAACTTGTGTGGTCACTAAGTGCATGCAAAAAAGTGCACGTCTGTGTTCTTAGTGATAAATGAGGTGACATGGAGGAACCGTCACAAGGAGCATAATGTGATTATGTGCTTCTGATTTATAAGGAGAACGGCACTCGTGGTGTTAATTTCGTGCTTTTTTGGTACTTTCACACTCTTTCTTTTTTTTTGACAAAAATTCTTTATTATGAATATGTTCAGTTTTAAATGAAGCTTATGATTGATTCGTTTGTTTGTTTCTGCAGAATCGTTATCACTTTTGAGAAAACAAAGCGTTCATTCTATTTTCTTAATAGTTCATATTTTCTATTCGTTTTCTAGAGTGACCATTCTGCCCTGATAACAAAGAATGCAGTAATCGACATTTTTGTGATTTTCACTTTTTTCCAGAAATGGCATCCCAGGAGGTTCATGCACATGAAAAAAAATTATTTTCATAAAAAAATTCACTCGAAGTATGTTTTTTATGATATGATTTTCGCCGTACTTGCATGAAAACTGCTTCAATGATAAGAAAAAACGCAGTATTAAGCATGACCTAAGAAAGAATGCAGTACTTGCAAGAATAAACTAAAACAGAATGCAGTAATATCCACTACTTTATTGTTTTGTTTTACATCCAGTAGACAAATTGCTAAATCAAAACGCAGTACTCCACATTACTGTATTTAAGTGTAGTAAAGACTTGCGAAGTCGTAGCCGTAGTCGTAGCAGTGCGATCCATTGCCGCGTTTTGTCTTAGTAAATCAGTTCGGCGACGTCATTCGGTGGAGTAATACGAATACGAATTTGCAAAAACATGTTTTTTTTTACTTCACCCTAATGCTGCATATTATAAGAAAATAAAGTAGGT
Source organism: Caradrina clavipalpis (assembly GCA_932526535.1). Lineage (NCBI taxonomy): Eukaryota > Metazoa > Arthropoda > Insecta > Lepidoptera > Noctuidae > Caradrina > Caradrina clavipalpis. The sequence continues at coordinate 15,155,030 of OW052101.1, read as the reverse complement.
TTTTAACATCCGTATAGTTTACTCAATACTTTATTTGCATTCCACGATGTAAAAACTTAGGTCGTAGCTAAGAAACTAAAAAAACCTTAACCTTAAAATGCACCTATATAAATCGTTGAGAAGACACAGTACACTTCAACTTTGTTCCGAGCATATAATAATGGCAATAATTACTAAAAGTGCTGCATTTAGTTTTAGTATCCTGTGACTCGGAAACGACCTGATGATAAACCGAAACGCAGTAATACGTATTATAATTGCATATATTAGTAAATTAAATAAAGGAAAATTATCTTGTAAAAGCTTGATTTTTTTCCGATTTTTTAGATATATAATATGGCCAATAAAATACGAACAACTGGCTCAGATCATATGAAATATGTTTTTTGCGTTTATCTCGGAACCGCCAATTTGCGATTACTGCATTCTTAGTTATGACGGCAGCATTACTAACCTGGTTGAACGTGAAACCTAGGAAGAGATTTACCTCTTACTAGGTTTCTTTAACTCTTTTATACGTTTATGTAAGATAAAAGAAACTAGTGCTAATGTCCTATGTGTAAAATCCTCAACAACTACCTATCTGTTCTTCTTTTACTAACCAGAGGAACTTAGTCGCGTTACACTAATTAATGCCTATACTTTTCAATTAAACTTTTATCGATTAGACAAACTATTGACAAAAGAAATGAATTACGTACCTACTTCTATCAAAATCTTTCAGATTGAGATAGCAAGTGTAACCCCCACAGAACATTGAAGCTTTATTAAGTTTTTTGTCACCTTATAAATAAACGGCAAATTCATACAACAACATTTAACCATCAAAGAAACCATTTGAACATAGACAATATAAATCATAAATGTAATGTCCTGAAAGCGGACAGCGCCACCTGCCGGTGGAATGAGTTACTGATGTAACGTCTGTGTTCGGGCGGTAACTCACGCGCGACGCCCGGGAGACAGGACATGACGTTACAAGCTGATCTACAGCATTCGTGGGGTTACGTACATTGTACGGGGATCAGATAATCGGATGCAGATTTAGGTACTTAAACTTCAAGTGTTGGTTTAGTGTGGAACTGACTTTTGTTTCGAAAATATCCTGCAATTCAGAGATTCTCCGGATTGAGGAAATTATTGTCAAACTATTTGGATTGCTCTTATTGGTAGAGAAATTTCATAAAAAAAGCTTCTTCTTGCGTCCAGCCCTGGTTGAATCCACGGTCCGGAGCGAAGGGGAAAGAAAACGGAAAAAACTGTAGATTCTTGAGCTGATAAATGCTTGTAAATAGTCGAATTAAAGAAGAGTATTCAGGAGCGAAATTTCTTAAGCTGTTCAATATCAAACTAATTATAGAATATACAATGGCGTTCATCCTGAACAGACTTTGTTTAAAAGGCTAAATGTATTGTACTTATTAATTTATAATTAGGTGACAAGTTAAAACCAAAGCCATGTCGAACATGAAGACATTATCTCGCAAGATTGCACATTAGCATTTAGCTTGCGCCGGCGCACCGCAGATATTCAACTGGGAAATGTCATGCTATAACTAACTTATGTGAGAAGGTTCACTCCATTTCTTATCCTTTTCCTGAGTAGACATAGACTCACGCCTTTTCCCCATGGAGGTAGGCAAAAGCCACAGAAACCCCCACCGCTACAATCCTTACATATAGAGAAAAAAGATAGAGGAAGTAGTATAAAATAAAATTAACGACGCGCCCTAATTCGATGGCGTCTGGACCTGTTTAAAAAATCTTAAAAAATCCTGTAAACCAGCTAAAGATTGTATTTCATTTTTAACTTGCTTCTCTTTATTAATTTTCTTTTTTTTTAATGTTCCCCCGCAGTAGCAGCACCTCGGAGTTAGGATTTGTGCCCGGTTAATGGCAATAGGCTTGCCCCTTATTACATAGGACCTAATCATACCGGCGAGCTGTAAGTGTACATTGGTACTTTTTTGCCTAACCCTTCGGAAAATACAGGCGTGTATAGATGAATGCATACAAGTATTAGTTTCGTGCGACAATCGAAACAGCCACACGCCGCAAAGTAGACAATCTCTCAGCAATTGCGGGAAGTGAAGTTTCTGAACGATCTTGTACTGTGTTAATACCGAGACATGGACACCTCATGTTTAATAACTCTATCATTTGTGCGATGTCCGAAGGTCGCAGACATGAAGAATAAATACCTCGTTAGGAAAGGATTTATTCTTATTTGATTTTATTATTCATGGTATGATTACAGCTTGCACTTGCCCTAAAAACATTCAAATAAAGCTCATATTTGATATGACACCTAAGTATAAATGTTTAGGCATAAGCCAGGCAAAACCATAGTAAAATAAATTGGCAAAAGCAGTAACGTCGCGAACAGCAAAACGAAGGCGAATGCAGGATAAGATCATTGCAAAAGTCAAGCAAAACCTTGGAAAAAGAAAGCATGGGAGGAGCCTGGAAAAAACTTGGGCAAAAGTGAAGCAAATAAATGCGTTTTTAATTTTTTTAATGTTTATATTATACATCAAAGAGGACGAATTAGACTTTATACGAGTACTAACTCTTAAAACAACGCTGGCGGAATGCAAAACTTACTTACGTTTATTGTAACTCAACCTTAATCCGGGTTGAGCCTGAAATTGTAATGTGTGCAAAAATATTTTCTTTCAGAATGAATCTGTTTCTGCATCTTGGTAAATCTATAAAGACCAATATCGTAGAACAATTAAAAAAAAACACTTTGACATCTTCAAACATGCGATGACGGTTGAAAACGTCCTATTATCCAGGTACGAACTAGGGAATTCATTAATAAAAGTCCGTGACCAGAATAAAAAAGAACTGCACCACTAAAAATTACCATTTACTTTTAATCTTTAAATTATTAGGTAAGTAAATAACCTATTTTTAACCCTATTGAATATTAAAAGTTAACCCTGTGACAGTGAGGTGGTGTCAGACGGGACATTTTTACTACCACGAGGTGCGGCGTCTAGACGGTAGGACGTGACCGTAATCGCATTAAAGTGTTGTGTGTGGTCAGTGACATTATTGCACTTAGGTATACCCCAATGTATTTGTTTTTTAACTATATTTGTGACTAGCATAGGCCCGCGACTTTAGTCGCCTGTAAGTTAAGTATTAACCATAAAACACAATCCTTGAAACTCGGCAGAAGTGTAGCTTTCTATATATTAGTACAATATTTATTTTTGAATTGCACAACAATTGTGCATGCAGTGCTTTTAGAGGCTACCAACAAGATACAAACAGAATAATAAACAAACTTACCTTTTTAACTTTATTATAGTATAAATAGAGTAAATACAATGGAGTAATAATAAGATAGCGCAAAAACAAAGACATTCAGCGAAAAATAAAAGACAACGCAGAGTGTATATCAGTAACCACTCATTTTGCATTTGCAGACATTTGCTTTAAAGAAATGGTGCAACAAGCAACCCGTGATGGCATAAGTTTGGATACTAATCCATGTGTCATGAAGGACCAGTAAATTTTCTATGACGGTAATCCTAAAATGCTACTTATCTAAAGCATAGGTCACGAGTAACGTAACTCACGAATATGCTAGCTTAGGAAAGCTAACATGCAAAAGTAGGCTTTGATCCGAAATTATATACATAGGTATTCAAAAACACTAATGGCAACAACAATGGTGGATTTGTGCCCGGTTAATGGCAATAAGCTCGCCCCCTACATAGGACCTAAAAATACCGGCGAACTATGGGTGTATCTACACTATTACACATCTGCCTAACCCTTCGGGGAATATAGGCGTGATGGTATGTATGTACCAATGGAAAAAGACATTTGAGGGCAAAACTCTCATAAATGGTGATGTCAAAAGTATTATTATTCTAGTTGTTTAAAATAACTTCCATCTGGGGACTGAGGACACCCAAATGGATAGTTACGAGGCCGGCCTGAATGGGCATTATACAATAATATGTAGATATAACGATATAATATGTAGATAGTACATGACAGAAATCTTAAGAGTCACTGTATTTATTTTTATCTTCATTTGCAATTTACGTCACTTCTATCAACCAACAACAACTGGCTGCCTGATTTAACATTTGAAAGTTTACACAAAGAGACATTTCCCACCTTCAAAGTTATTGTCTTAATAGGATATAACTTTGATCGTGACTCTGAAACCGATTAACTGTTCCCATTCTGAACCTAAATGGACATGGTCTTTGCCCTTCAATTTTGCCAAGAGACATTTATTTAACCGTAAATTAAAGGTTTAAATTGACCGTTAAATTAGCCATAAATAATAATAAATAGGTACGTACAGAACCTTTAAGTACCCATCTCGTTGAGAGTTCCGCTTCCTCCTAACCTTTGTTATTACTCCAATTACTAGGCTAGCATAATGTACTAGGAAGCTCACAATGTGCGTTTAGTGATTCAAGTGTGACCGTTTCTACCGCGCTCGCGTACTTTCACGTTGGTAATATAGTTCGTAATGGCCTAATACGGAGTTGTGTTACCCTGGTAAGCAACAATGCTTAATGTAATGAGGCAGGAAGGTTACAAGATGTTGAATTGAATGGTGTAATGCACGTTAGAACATTATTCACGGCTGTAAAGAGGTGGACGTATTTGAGTCGTTTCTTGAGATTATGTAATTTGTTTATTTTAATGTTTTTTGCTGTTGTGTTTCTTTTATACTTATTTTGTAAAGAGGTAAAATTCTGTTTAGAAAATTTTATGGCTACCGATCATATTTCATGATTTACTTGACTCCCACGCAAATAGAAGTTATAGCAGCAAAGTTGGGTCATTTTGTCAGAACTAAGTTTAATTAGGTTAGGATAGGTTCATAGGTCGCATGTTTGTGAATAAAAACCTTGGTTTTTGATTAACAATAGGTAGAAGACAAAATTATTACTTTATGTTATCATAAACCTGAGGAAATCCAGAGTTTTTAACAAAAACCTGATTTTGGTTAGGTTTAAAAACCTAGGGTTTTGATAAAAAAACCTGATTTTATTGTAAACCTACGACATATTAACAGGATAATCTTCTTCTGTGGGTGGCCGCCCAGAACCATGAGAATTATGATGGAAATTCTGAGAAGTTCTAAAAGATGATTGCACGAAACTTAATACAGCGGTCTTCTTTATCTTGTCTAGCTCTGATCAAAGATAATGAAATGTATTATGATAGAGCTCACTATGGGTTAGCAAACACAATCATTTCTAATGCAAACTTTTGATCTTTGACCCAGGAAGATATAGAAATAGAAATGCGACACTAGGAGGTCTGAATGTCTCATGACGCTGATGTTTAGGACTGTTTTCAAGAATAACTACGTTCTATATCTGACTATTATTAGATTCGGACTACCCTGTTTGTCTCGTCATAAGTGCTTTCAATTCCCAGGTCGGATAAAATGGTTATGAGATTTTCATATGAGGTCTTGCATCTGATCAATTCCGGTTGTGTTGAATTGCCATCCCGTCAGAATATGAAACTGAGGGAAGAGGTAGTGCACCTGTGATTGCGCACAGAATTATGCACCATAATATCTCCTATATACTTGACTGCCTCGATAGTGTAGTGGTCCTAAGCGTGGCTGCTATGCTAGAGGTCTTAGGTTCGATTCCCAGGTAGAGCAAAGTGGTTATTGGGCTTTTTTCTGTGAAATTCTCAGCAGCAGCTCGGAGCTAGGATTTGTGCCCAGTTAATGGCAATAGACTCGCAGTCTTGTTTTACCTGTTACCTAAACATACCGGCAAACTGTGGGTGTACATTGGTACACCTCTGCCTAACCCTTCGGGACATACAGGCTTGATGCTATGTACTTGCCTGGTCCTCATTGAGATTGAACCACAAGTTCTGTCGGAATAATCACTTCATATTTTTTTATAGTCACTCTTCTCAACATACTTAAACCCCGTTATTAAAACTGAGATACTGTTTGGTTCTTCTTAAAATAACTTCTTATGTGAACCATTACATCAGTGAGGAATATCAAAGAGGTTTGTTTTGATAATATTTTTAATGGCGTATTTGAAAACGTCATTGTTATGAACTCTCATTGTTGTAGTTACGTTGTTATTGAAGTGGAGTTATGATGTTCTGGATTTAGCTTCAGGGATGTAGACCAAGATCAATTGGATGAGCATAAAGGGTTTTATGTGTTAGGATTTTTAAAACCTCTAATTTAATGATATTTCCAGTGTTTTTTTTTATACTGATAGGTATGTAGATAATATAATTTCGGTGGTAATTTGATCCTCAGAATTCAAGATGTTGTAGTCGATTTTTCACCCATGTATTTTATAGATACTTTCTACTAGCCCACTACAATTTTGAAAGTTCGTGATAGATACATGGATGGATGGACGTTTGTTTGTTATACTTTCACACTTAAACGGCTGAACAAAATTTGCTGAAATTTTGCACACATAGATTTTGATCTAGCTTAGCCAATTTTGTGTGAGATAATTTAGGACTATAGCTTTATTCTAAGACTAGAAGAAACTAGTTTAAAAATATTCAGAAGCTACGATTCTGTGACTCCCATCGTAATTTTTATAATCATCAATCTGAAACCACTCATTAATCTGATACAATTTTATTTATACTTAATTAATATTATTACGTACTTTATTTGCACTAATTACTGACTAAAGCACTAAACATCTTAATTAAATTACAACTGCCGACTACTATCCTACATTTAAGATACGTCATTTAACTCGCGCTCGACCGACTCGTAATAATTTACGATTGTTTACGCCGCATTAAATGTATCGAGGCTACTTACTGAGTCCGGCCCTGTAGTTATTAGGTTAGTACTAAATTAAATGTTATTTTATTTTATTGTGCAATGTCCCGTTAGTTAGATAATTATTGGAATGCGTATCAAGTGGATAATGTTTACGTTTGTTTTTTAAGAAGGATTCGGCAGAAAGTCTTTCAGAAAAGTTAGAAGAATGTGTCACTGCCTGATTGAAAAATAGTTATAGGAAAAGGACAATTGCAAGTAGATATTATTTTACAGGATAACCAACAGTTAGCCTGACTTCAGTAGCAATGCAATTGAGCTAAGTTCTGCAAAAACAATCAAACCACAATCTCTCCATAATTAAATTAGTTATTTGTTAGTGTTCTAAATACGTTACTATCCAGCAATGTTTAATATACGTCCATAAACTTAGATTAAATTTAAAATTAATGAAAGCTTTCAAAATCATGACAAAATTAAAAAATTGGGATAAAGTGAGTTTATTTATTTTATTTTAGGAAAGCTACAGACTAATAACATAATGATAACAATGATTGCCATTGCATTATTATAAGCCATTGCTTAATAGCCAAGAGCCTCGACCAACACCTGAGGAGGCTCTCGTTGGGCAGTTGGATCAAGGGCTTGATTCAGAAAGCGGTACTCCTAGACAGGCGCGTATTGTTAGGAGATTCCTTTCTCAGGAGCCCTGACCACCGGTGGCTTGGACCCTGTTCCCGACGCCGGTGGGCTACTATTTTTTATATTTTTAAATGTTTTTATATTTTTTACTAATATTTAAAAATGTAAATAATATGTGTAATTAATGAATAAATGGAACAATAATTTAAACTAAATTGCTAATAACAAGCCTCCACAGATGTACACAAATAATTATGACTTATTCACAGTATATTGTTGCCATAATTCAAAGCCATGGACCACAGGACCTCTGAGGTAATTTAATACTTCCGAGATCAAAATGTTCCCTCACATCTACGGTCAAAAACAGTTAAGTTTCTAATGGCAGAACCTAATACTTGAATAGACTGTCAGAATGTCAAACGTTTTACGATATTGCCGTATATCTCGCGTACCATTTGATACCAATAACTTTATAGGTCCTTGATAGTCGATATAACCAGAACTATAAAACACTTTCTCCCTATTAGGGATATAATAACATTTCGAGAGATGCCGCTATCCGAATTTATTATGGGATACATTAGAAAATTCGAAAATGGAGTTGTTTTTGTGATAGTGAAGATGACGTTGACACTATCGATTGGTGAAATTGGAGTAGTGGGAGCAATGTTTGTTTGGGGTTAAAGGGCTATCCGAACATAGGACACCGAAACACTAATGTTTTGTCGCATAATCTGGCGTATTGGTACATATTACAAGCCTGAAAAAGGTACTATAAATATTTATAAATATAACCCATAATGATAGATGCAAGATTGAATAAATAAATAAATAAAATAAAATAAAATAAATAGATAAATATTTCATGAAAATAAATCATTATGGTAAAAATATCGCAAAGGAGCGCATACAATAATTTTTTGGTCGTGAGCGTAAACTAAGTTTATGTAATAATGCCTATAAATTAATTCTTGAGCCGTTTATTTTTCTCAATTAATTTTGGTAGATATTCGATACAAATTAGGTATTATATATCGCTATTTCGAACCTTATTTGTTGCGTTTTTGTCTTATTTGCTTACCATAGGGCCTTAACTTTCGCAATGCCGGGTGAAAAGTTGAAGGTTAAACCTTGACTATGGTTTTGACCGTGATAATGGTTTATACATATGCTGAGAACTGACTTTAGCAATAATAGGTACCACAAATATCTTAAAAATTTAATTACTCTTAATATCACTAGACAGCGTAGGTTTTGGCCAGAATAACTTAACTATACATACATAGGTACTATCTCTAAACACTATAAAGAAGTCACATTAAATAAGTACCTGCTAATCACCATCCTGACCGAGACAAGAATAAACGTTCTACGAATAATAAAAATCGGTTTAATAACCCATTAATTGGAATAGACCGAATCGAGTTACAATCGAATCGAATATGGAATGCATAAAATTCGAATGAACCGCGTATCGAATGGTATCGATAATAATGTAAATCGATACATCGATAATCGTTCACATGGAGATTGGGTGATAGTTACTTACCATTTGACGGCCCGTTTTGTTAGGTTGGTAGCATTGATAAGTAAATTTTTTATTGTTGGCAATAAAGTTGTAACGATTTTTAGGGTTTAATAAATTTTGCCCATTTAAGTTTGTAGTAAAGGCCGTTTGCATACATTATGTAACTTTTCAGTGAATATCTTTATATTTATTTCAATATATGGATATTATTTATTTGAATTATTTTTAAATAATAGCAGTAGTAGAACTAGTAGAGCTCTTTGTGAAGGAAGTACTTCCATACCAACATACTTATGTTTGCCGCAAAGCAGCGTTGCTGTGTTTCGGGTTGAAGGGTATGGATGCCGGTATAATTACAGGCACATGACACATTTGAACTTTTTCTCTGGGATATTTGAAAAATAAAAATTTCTAGAAATGTATTTTCAACGAGATTTTCGCCAGGCTTGTGGGAATCTTAAACATTTTTTTTACAGAGACTCCCAAGCAGTTCTAAATTAGGTACCTACTGTAAACAAAAGAATGTCGTATTTATCACCTCCAGACAAAACAATGTCTAAAAAAAGATTTACCCAAAAATAAACATTGTCTGAAGAAAAATGCATACTTACAATTTATTTTGGTGTACAATACACTGAAATTGAATAATGCAATTTAAATACGACAAATAAACACTAAAGGTGAACATTTTAGTAATTTTTGCATATAAATCTTTTGTCGGCAAGAAAAACAACCTTAAATATTCACTGTCGTGAAACTTTATGTGTTTGTAATAAGGTTGAAAATGGAAAGCTTGACGTGTGTTAATAAGGTTGCAGGCTATAATATCTTGTCTCGCTATGCGTTTTCGCCTCCGGGTGACAAGTGACTTTTGACTTCTTTTGTTTTGAAATATGGCGTAAATTATAAACGCAGAGCGATCATTTTTGGGAACAAAAAATAAAAACAAAAGGTACGTTATTAAGTAAATAATGTGCACGTAAAATTTATTTTGGATTTGGACAATTATTGTTTTATTAATAGCATTCGATTTTCTTAATAGTATTTATCTTTTTAAAATAATTATGACTAGGTATGATGTATGGGTCTTTTTTAATATTAAATTTTGTAAATTAGTATAAGTATAATCTACTTATACAAATAAATAACACAAGGCAAAAAAATCACCTCCGATAATGAACATTTACATAAGCATAAGCTAGTAGCCAAACACAACAATTATTTTCGCTACGCGATCCAAGGAGTTAATACCTTTCGCAACGCTTCTTTGGTGGTAGCCATTGTTAATTCTAGCTTTCATGAGTTGCAGTGGTCAGGACAAGAGTGGCGGGCTAGATCCAAAAAAAAAATGCCTGTTACCTACATAAATTATTTTTTTTTGTATTACAAACCAATTTTAAATCTTTATTTTTGAACCACTTAAAAAAAGAACGAGGCTCTCAATTTGTTTTTTTTTAAGTCTTTTATCTCAGAACTTCGCCATTTTATTAATCTAACAGTTCCTACTAGCTCGAGTTAACATAAGAATCTTGTTGACGTTCCCTTGTCATTGCTTATTTCTTGTGATCTCCGACCTCCGCTGTTCTTGTCCGCACTATGTGAACAACTTAGTGTACGTGCGGTTTACCTATTCACCGACATTTTATGTTTTATAGGAGTATATGGTGCCCTGGTGTGTAGGAGCTAGTGTTTCTAAGGGTTTATTAGAAACACTTGGGTTTTATGCTACCTATAGGGGTAGGCGTTTATTTCTAAGCCATTTGCTTTTATGTTTCTTTTTATGAATGATCTTTTAACCTTTTTTTTAATTCTAATTTAGGTAACCTACGGGTGAACGCATGACGGGGCCTGCTAGGATTGCAGAATTTATACGAAAATATAGAAAAGCAGCGGCTCTGAAACGCAAAGGGCATTAGGAAGAACACGGATGAGTTTTTGTCTTTAAGAGTCCGACGTACAAGTCATTAGATGATTTCCAATCATTAAAAAAACGGTACCTAATGTGCTGGACTTCGTCGGCCACGTAACGTTAGAAAAGTCAAACAGACACTAAAGCATCTAACCTTACACACATAACCGATGATGCGTTACTGCGTCTACGCCTACTAAAGCCGGTATTAAAATATCTTCTATCAGATGCGCCTCCACCTTATTATTTAAACTAAATTAAAAACCACATACGCCCAAAAAATATATAATTAAAATAGTTGCGTGACTCTACTTAAGACATAAAGTTCACTTCCCACAAGACCCGGCCATAAACAACTTTAATGTTTTAATTCTAAAATCAACACAAAATTATCTCATCAACTCAAAAATCTTTTAGTTTCAATCGAGCATCGATACGGCCAATTTAGCAGAGCTTGTACTAAACATCTCATTACCTTATAGATTTGACTGGTTCATTAGGAGGCTGGCGTCATTCAACAGGAAAACGTCAGAAGTACCATTAGCACAGCACTGAAACGAGCGAGTTTGAATCTTCAGCCGTTTGAGACTTGCCAGGGTTGCGGAATTTGTTCGAAAGTGTCACCGCGATTAGGAACGATTTTAGTCAGTAAGAGTCTGACACTTCTTTTCGTTCCACCCAGAGCGGGAGAATTCATTTGATGATTTCCTATCTTTAAAAAATCGTTCGAGACTTACGAGGGCAGGTAATTTTTTAAGCTGCCTCAAGAAGGTTCCACTTTAACAGCCACAAGCTATTGCCCACGACTTCGTCCGCATAGTAGTCAAAGGCCCTCATGATTCGATTCTAACTGACTCCTTCTACCTATAAACTATCCACCTGAAAAATTTCATCTTCACAGATCAAGTAGTTTTCGAGATTTCGTGATTAATCGTGGATCCTAAGTGAGTAGCATTTCGGTTTTATAGAGGTAGATATATGAACCCGCGTATCGGGGGAGTGGTGAATGCTTATGCGAATCCGACACCCCCCGCAATAGGCAGGGGTTGAACACGTCGCTGGTTTTAGATGGTAAGAGTCCGGCATGCCCCTTTATCACCCCCACGATGGAGGAAGTGTACGAGGATTTTCACCGCGCACCAAAAAGAAAAAGGTATATAAATTCGGGCCGTAATGATAGTTGTAAAGACTGGTCCTTCTGATCTCATCTCCTACAACCGAAGTAATTATTGGTTAGTGCCTATGGCGTGAGATACAGCGCGTCTTGTCGCTTGGCTTCTATAGGAATGCAGCTGTTGAGGTGCGCGTGCGACTCCAGTTCAAACCTTCTATGGTATGTAGGCAGGGGTTAAATTAAGGAAATATTTCTTCAGTTTATTGATTTATTTATGTATGTATTGATTTAATTAAGATGGAAGACTTTAGCTCTAAAAACCAGGCTGGTAGCAGTCAACTAAATTGACAGCTTTTTTTTTCTTTATAGACGGGAAATCATCAAATTACTTCCCTGGGCGGGGCGGGAGTGAGTGTCAGACTTTTACTGACTAAAATCCGTCTATGTTCCTTCATGTGCCCTTTGCGTTCCGGGGGCGCGGTATCTCTTTCGAACAACCCGCAGCAAACTGACAGCCTAACTTATAACTCACAACTACGTCTGCGTGGCTTATTTCGCCCACCATAAGTTACAATCTTTGGTTAATGCGCTGCTCCCGTGGGTCGTAGCGTGATGTTATGTAGCATATGTTACTCATAATGCAGCTATCTCTTGGTGAAAAAAAGGTTAAAATGGGCCAGCAGTTTCGGAGCCTATTCATTACAAACAAACAAACAAATCTTACCTCTTTATAATATTAGTATAGATTGAGTTTTTTAAAGGGGTGTTTTATATTTGGCACCCACTGTTCGCCTATATGTTTACGTCCCATGTAATAGGGGCGAGCCGCTTTTAACCGGGCACAAATCCTAACTTTGAGCTGCTACTGAGAATTTCATAGAAAAACTTTTTGCTCGACCTGAGAATCGAACCCAAGACGTCTAGCATAGCAGTCGCGCTTAGGACCACTAGGCTAACACAGCAGTTAATTTTTTCGAATTTGTTTGTAAATTATTGTGGATATGTACCTACATATATAGGTACTGCTGAATAATTTAAAATCTGTTCTGAGCACATCTTTGGGACGAAAATTTACGTAATAAGTCTAATTGTTCAGAGTCTGTTAGTTCGTTTTAACAGAATTACTCTCAATTAGCCTTCCTATTAGTGTCATACAATTGAAAGTAAGCCTTGACAAACAGCTCACCCAAAAGTAAGTTTACACTGTAAACATGAAAGTGTTATCACCCAGAGTATTAAGATTATACACACGTAGAGTACTGTTGCTATTCGTACTTACCCACTTTTATGTAGGTAACTCGTTTTCTTCATTTAACTATCTCAATTTAATGTGAGATCGTAATCACCTGATTGGCTCTTAATTTAGTATTCGCTCCCAGATCATATCGGTTTATTTTCAAAGCAAATAAGCAACGACTTCAAAGTAGACGTACTAAGTATCGCCGAGAATGAAAACGTTTGTCCGCACTCGCGAAACATGCGAAACAGACCAACAAAACTAAAAATCCGTTAAATAAGCAATCCGTTTTTGGCACACCTCTTAAGTTCTTTGAATAAAAAGGAGAAATTCAAATTTCGAACGGATTATCCCGTCAAAAAAGTGACATGCGGGCATCCGAATTAAAATTGGTCGAACGCGGTGGTCGAAGAAAAAAGCGCAAAAATATCAAAGAAAACCGCAGAGCGAGGCGTCAATCTTGCAGATTTTCAGTAAAATAAAAAGAAAATAAAAAAAAATAACGAGGTGGGTTATTATTGCTGTCTCGTGTCTGTATTGGTAGCTCAGTGTGAGATCCGAACGCACCGCGCGCGCGCGCTCCCGTCATCGCGCCATTTCCCATTTACCACCACCGTGACACGAGTCCCATCAGAAAAAAAAAACAATTAAACTTTAGACGATTATTTATCGATTATTGATTTTCAATTCAACAACAGTGCGTGTGTGACTGCCAGTGTTGTGTTGTGTTCCTTTTTTGAAAAGGAAAGGTGACTAGTTTAACTTTTTTTTCGTATAATTTAGTTTTATCTGTGCCAGTACTATTAGTGAGTACCTGATTACGGCGCGAGAATGCGCGACAATTTCGGTAAGTACCAAGTTTATCCATAATTACCTATTGCTCTACATTTTTTATCTGTTCAATTTTAATTGTGTGAATCGCAAAACAGTGTGATTACGGTGCGCAGGCGACATATCTATGAATAGAACGCATCCATTCTGCTAATACATTCGATTGGCTGAAATAAAAAAGTTCTTGATGTAGCAGTGGGTATGCCAACGGCGATTAGTTTTAAATTCATCTAATTTAGAAAGTTTGATTGGAAATGTCTATTGAATAAAATCATGGTCTTGTTCTACAAGAAACGTATGTTAATTAGTTTTAATTTAGTATGACATAAAATATACGGTCCCCATCATTACTATTTTGAAACTCGTATTTTGTCTACAAACCCACGATTTTATCTTCCGATTCCTATAACCTATCCCTCATTACAACTAGGCCAAAATCAGAATTATAGGTTTTATGTCATAGAAAAGCCTTTCAAATCCAACATTTTTACAGTTTGATTTCTTCTTCAAAGAAATGTCATTATTACCATAATTATATTGTATTCTAGCTTACCTAGAACAGCATGTATAGCATGTCTTTGTTTAAACACCTCCTTAGACTGTCATCTATATTATATTCACGACCAACACCATAGCAACTGTAAAACAGTTAAAGTTGGTGTTGGCTTGCGCTTCTTATACTTTTGCACCTCACGTCTGGGTTGTGGCAACGGATTACTTCCTAGCAATTCTGTCATATGTTCTATTCTATACCAATAAAAACTTCTTCTTAAAACTATCTATCTAGCCTGTATTGTCTACCAACAAGCACTCTTTCAACGCTACAGGGCAGACATCTCCACAAACTTCTTCAGAAGTAATACGAGCCAGTGCTGTTATTGGGAGTCTTGCTCGTCTCGCCATTTCTACCTTAGTTTCCACTTACATAAACACACATTCGAAAAAATAACGCTACTTTTGCTGCAGTAGTTAGGTAGTCTCCAATGTTAACACTACTAAGACTCAGGCCTTCTTCTGTGTGAAAGCGTGGACTGTTACCATCCACGCTTGCGCACTACTAGTTGGTATGTATCACATTGACTTTAACTTTGGAATTTTCACTTTTAGAACTTGCCGGTTGTTCACGATGTATCTTTCAGTTAGGAAGTCTTGAGTTATGTGACATAAGTAACCACCAATTGTCACGATACCCCCGGGGGGCACAAGAGACGATTAGGAGCAATAGTAATGAAACAATGGAATGTGTCAATTTATACGACTTACGAGTTGTAAATAGTCGTTACCATTGGTAACACCATAACTCTTTGTTGTGACGCAGTCGGGTGAAGCCGTAAAGCCTTGGTTACGAGTGAGATATCTGTTCAAACGGGACCAGCCGGCTTATTCTGTAAGAAATCTCCCTCAGTGAATTAAGGTGAAGTGAGCTAAAACTGGGCTGTCACTATACGATTCTAGGGATTGACAGGCCGCCACACGCTCACTTCACGGAAGGAGGGTTTACAGAATAACACCGCAGCTCTCTAAGTTAACGCCAATACTGACACGTCTTACATGAAACTGTTCAGCGAATGAATGTTAAATGTGAGACCTCATAAAGTGGCGACGTAACGCCATCAAGGCAGAAGCGACAGCGGTTTACACTCACGGTGATTTGAGAGAACGTTGGAGTGGCGGTATTATATTTGAGAAATTTTCTACTAGAGTAACTTTTATTTTTTATATTCTAATAGACTTTTGTGTGACCGCAACTCACCGGATCATAAGTGACGCTGCGGCCTAAGGTGAAACATGCTTACCTAGGATGAACCGATAACTTTTCATATACCGGTCCTGATATTTATTTATTTAAACTGTACGCAACAAAAAGTAAAAAGGCGGACTTAACGCCTTGCTTTTTGATATTGTCAGAAGGCCAATATTCTACTCACCTAAAATGTTTAAAATTTCGTCGCAATTTAATTTCAGTGACAACCAATATGTCAAATTAAGGTGGTATGAATGGCAGTGCTGGAGACTTATACTACCAACATAATATACCATCACGCCTATATGCCCCGAGGAGTTAGGCAGGGGTATACCAATGTACAGTCACGAGCAATAATATATATACAATATACATTGTCACATTTTCTAAAATATATTTACTTCTACCATTCAAAAAATATGTGTACGGATTTTTTTTCCAAATCATCTAACCATCAAACTGTGTCAAAACTGGGTATACGTTGGTTTCACAGTAATATAAACAAAACAAATCAGTAGAAAGTTTACACTTCCAATATCATTTTTAAGTATACATGACAATTTCTATAACATGTGCCTATACAAAATGGATACATTAAAATGACATAGAAAGTGTATACCTACTTATTCCTGTTTTTGTTAAATTTTATTCATATACCATTGCATGATACAATAGTTTTTGAATTAGACGAATTCAGTGATGATGATTAATACAATCAACATCAGCCTGCAGCAGTCCACTGCTCATAATCCAAGCTATGTCGGATACTTTTGTTATTTGCTGTAATATTTTATTTGGAATCCTATCCCTAAGAGAAACCCTCAACATAGGTCGCTAAGCGACAAATACATTACAGTTTTATAAATAAATAGTTGTTGGTTACTGCAGTAAAACAAGAGCTTACAGAATCAGTGTTTTAATTCATTACCATTAATTGTGTGCATTAAATACCATTGAATGTTGTAATTCGTTATTATTATTAAAGCCTACTAAATATAATAGCGTAGTTTATGTTTAAACCAATCGTTATTCAAATAACAACCCAATGCAATGTCTGTAACCGAAAGTCCCTGTTCTTTAAGAACAATGATTTTGTGTTTGTCATAGGTAGGAATACGATATGGCACATTGTTATTATTCATTTTACATAGATTTTAATAATAACCACAATAAAATGGTCATATCACGTTGTATTGGGACCGATCTATCATCACTGAGAGGACTATTGTTGCCAATAAGCCTGACATAGTGGTGGTAGATCGATTATCGATTAGAGCGTCGCGCAATGATCGTTGATATTACTGTCCCTCATGACGAGAACCTCGTGAAAGCTGAGAAAGATAAACAAATTAAGTATCTTGATCTGGCTCGCGAGGTTATCGACATGTGGGATGTGAATACGGCAATCATTGTGCCGATAGTCGTGACGGCCAATGGCATAATAGCCAAGAGCCTCGACCAACACCTAAGGAGGCTCTCGTTGGGCGGTGGGCTCAAGGGCTTGATTCAGAAAGCGGTACTCCTAGACACGGCGCGTATTGTTAGGAGATTCCTTTCTCAGGAGCCCTGACCACCAGTGGCTTGGACCCTGTTCCCGACGCCGCCGCCGGTGGGCTACTATTTTTTATATTTTTAAATGTTTTTTTAATATAAATATTTAAAAATGTATTTAATATGTCTAAAAATAAATAAATGGAATCACAATAACACAGGAAATCTTTACATAACTGCACTGCACGAAAACAAAAAACATCAGTAATGTGCGCTTATCTCTTCTGTATGATTTGTAATGATGCCCTAGGAATCTAATAGCACAATAGTTTTAGGAGGGTATACGAAAATAAAAACAGTCAACTGGCGTGTCGATGCATCTCGCTGATGGCTATTAGCTACCTTTTTGTAACATTATATTATATAGGTAATACCGCAAATGATAAAAAATATAAATAAATAAATAATATAACAAGACCCTATATTTACGTACACTGATTTAGTAAAAATGTGTAGTTAATTTTGATACAATTTAACGTTTACATAATTTTATTGGACACAGTTAGCATACTTTTTTTTTGGCGATTTTATGATGCTACATAAATTTGAATTTGTATACATGTTATAGAAATTGTCATGTATATTTAAAAATGATATTGGAAGTGTAAACTTTTTACTGATTTGTTTTGTTTATATTACTGTGAAACCAACGTATACCCAGTTTTGACACAGTTTGATGGTTAGATGATTTGGAAAAAAAATCCGTACACATATTTTTTGAATGGTAGAAGTAAATATATTTTAGAAAATGTGACAATGTATATATATTATTGCTCGTGACTGTACGCCCTCAGTTCGCCGGTATGTTTAAGTCCCATGTAATAGGGGGCGAGTTTATTGCCATTAAAGTGATACTACCAAGTGTTCTCAATTTGAATATTGCAGACTTATCGTCGTATTGGACTATGAGAGTGAGGGAAGAGGAAGTGCACCTGTGTTTGTGCACACATTGTAATACAACAGTATCTTATGAAATTGTGTACTTTGTTAGTCTCCGTTGAGATTAGTCGCTGTGACCGAAATTCGGTCAGAAGGATATCAACTACTTTTATCCATACTCTATACTAATATTATAATTGAGAAAATAACTCTGTCTGTCTGTTGACCTTTCAAACATAAACCGCTAAACCGTTTTGACGAAATTTGATACAGAGATAAATTATTAGACTTTAAAGTCTTCTCCAAGGTCTATCTTTTAGGTAACATTATGTTCTTAATATGTTTCCTTTTGTCGCAAGAAAATGGCTTGAAGGGATTGAAATACGGAATAAAATTTTGTATCTGTATCCTTCAATATTAAAGATAAAACCACGAAACTTTGTATTTATGCACTTGATAAAAAATAAATAAACATTTGCTCAAACGCTCTTAAAAAATGAAAATATATTAATATTGCTTTTTCGAAGTAGGCAAAGATAACTAACTAAAGGAGATGGCTGTCTGTGACCGTATAAATTCCTAATACGGTCGAAAGACTAAGCGCCGCTAAATATTTATATAATTTTATTTAAATATACCATATTATGTAAATTGTACATTAAAGTAACTACTACCGTATGCAAAATTCATTTGTACAGTGTACATGGCAAATAAAAACTTTCTTTGGAGTACAATTAGGGCCAAACAAACTGGGCTCAATATATTTGAACAGTGCGAGTTACACTTGTGCGCAGATAATACATTTGTTTTATAGTAGAATTATAGTAAACCTACTTATCCGTGTAATTCCACTGGTACATTTAATTATATTTACTTTCTCTAATCATAGTTATTGTGTGTCGTTGGCGGCGCGTACAAAGCATAAAATCTTAAACATCATTTTCTTCCAGTAAATATTTCCCTGCTTAGTTTATTTTCTTTGGAAAATGATAACACTGTAACGTTCTACTAACGTAACGTTCTTTTTTTGAAGTTGTAATTTGACTTTGACAGTTACGGATATTACAAGTCCAGCCAATAAAATAGACCAACTTTTATTTACCGAACCAAATGAATTCAGCTGTTAATTAAGCTGGTCAAACAAACGAATGTGTAATTATTTTGCTCGCCAGTGTACTAGGTACATCTTATCTAGTACTAGATAGTAGGGGTAAACGTTTACTTTGGTGAAATGTGTAAACAATTAATTTTGCATTAAGTCCTTTCTCTAAGGCTTTATTAAGTACCTTGAGCATTTCATTAGATGATGAAGAGGCTTGTTACCGTGGCCTGGCTTTTGAGGTTGTACCTACCTAGTCGGCCCTTTTCCCTGCTCTGTAGGTCGCCTTTTGCTTTGTATGATCTTTTTATCTCGAGAAACTATTTACAAAATATTTTTTGTCTATCATTGTGACCCTTATTACAATTATGTTCTTTTTTCACTGTTCTGTTAATATCGTGATGGCCTTGTGATTAAAGCCTCACATTATTAGGTATACGGATTTGACATCGGTTTCGGGTAGATACCAATACCTAAAACCGGGACTTTTTTTATAAAATAGTTCAACAGAGATTTTGTCTGTTTTTTGGTTCAAGTTTTTAATGGCTTTTCCAATTCTTAGTTTTTGAGTGTTAGACCTCATTGACATCAATATAATATTGTCTATTGTTTGTAATCTGTTTTATGTCACTCAAATAAATGAAATATCTACGACCTTATCTAGCGATGGTTTAGCTCGTTCTCAACTAAATATCAACATCAGTATCAACATTCAATACCCCTGAATGTCCGACAACTGTATCCCACAGCTCAGTGGTTATTTAAATTATAATTAGCCTATAAACGCATACACCGCGTCCAAAGAAACTGGTTTACGCAAATAAAGTTCAAGTTAACTTGGAACCGTTTAATTGCTTACCGGCCGACTGTTTCGAAACTATGTATTTGTAGAAATTATGCAAGTTCCAATGAGTTTTTCTAATATAAAATGTAGAAGTATTAAAATAGGTGATTTATTTTACCTGGTGTTTTAATTGGTTTTCTAACTTGATTGTCCGGCTGAAGTTTGTTGCATGAGCGTGTTATGACATCGCCCGCCCAGGGAGGGGTGGGAGGGAGTGTCAGACTTTTACTGACTAAAACCCATCCAGGTTCCTTCTTGTGCCATTTGTGCAGAGGTGCGTTATGGCTGTGCCATCTTCTACGAAGGCAGGCATTGGCTTACAAGACTCACAAGCACTGGTTTTCTGTACTTTTATTTTTTTGTATTCTTTACAACAAATTTGGGATACCCTGGATTAGATTTCTCTGCTACTCGTATTTGGTAATCAAGGTCTAGCATCCCGCAGAATCCGTCATCTCCTCTTACAAGCTTAGTGATATTTTCTGTTTTGTAAAGAAGCCATTTAGAATTTGATGATCATCAAAATTTAATTCACTAGATATTTACAGATTTTTCAGGATTGGAAAGCATGCAAAGCGGTTGGTCCTGGCTATAATTAGTAGATCTTCGACAGTCGTCAGGGGTAGTCAGAAGAACGAAAGTCTTACAACCAGTCTTACCATGGGGTATTGTGTAACCCAGTAACTGGGTTGTGGTTGCCGCTTCGCTCTGCTGCACTCGCTCGTAATCATTTTTCAGGAGGCAAAAAAACACTGAAATGTCAAACTAAATTGTTCCAATCATCGGGATCGTGTTGCAGTGAATTTTTATAAGGAATCGTTGTTTTTTCTTATATTCAGCGTTGGTCCTGTAGTTCAAGTTGTTCATACTTATTCATAACTACTGTCAGTCCTTGAGAGATCGGTAGCAAATCAAAATCACATTGTATAATAATACCTATAATTACGACCAACTTAAAATTCAATACGCAAAACTCAATCAAGGAAATCCTTAATGACTTTTAAAACCCTGTATACTGGTCACCAGCACGGTACAAAACACCAGTAACGGTGTACTAATAAAATGGCTGCCGTATTTACGATGCATCGCGGCGCATAGCATCACATAGCTCGCTCCACATATCGGCGGCACATCAAAGCTAAGGGCGGGACACACTGAATACTAAATAACACAAAATGATTGAGACGTGAATGTTTCCTGTTATTGTTTTTACGTATCTTTGTTGTAGAAGTGGGCATTTGTTTGTTTAAATGCCGACGTGAATTCTGTATTTAGGTAGAAATTGAAAGCTAGCTTAGACCTATTTATTTTACTCCGTCAAACATCCTAGCCGAGAGGGCCTAACACTAAGCCGTGGAGTAAATTCAATCGCATTTTGAAAGCGCCCGTTTTTAC
Source organism: Caradrina clavipalpis (assembly GCA_932526535.1). Taxonomy (NCBI): domain Eukaryota; kingdom Metazoa; phylum Arthropoda; class Insecta; order Lepidoptera; family Noctuidae; genus Caradrina; species Caradrina clavipalpis. The sequence continues at coordinate 15,133,479 of OW052101.1, read as the reverse complement.
GAAAATTGTATTTAGTATTTAGGTACTGATTGTGCTCGTCGTATAAAATTAAACTGAAATGCTATAGAATAGGCATTTTTCGAATTCGATCATTCTTTCAAATAGAATACTTTTACCGTGCTAGGCACACAGTTTGATATAAAATTAAACCCCTGACAATTTACGAAAGAAATCTTTATGAATGTCATATATTCCTTTTTTTCATACATTCCTTTATTTCAGACTTTCATCTCCTGAAAGATAACTCAATAATTTTAAAGCAAGACAATTCACCATTTGTTCTAATCACGTTTTGTTCCATAAAAAACTAATGTCACACCATCCTAGATACATCACACATATTGAACATATTTGAATGTCTCACCGAACATAAGGAAGCTATTTAGTGCTAAGGAACTCTTAATCCCTAGGGATTATCCTGTGGGGGTCGTTTTACCATTGCCTATCTAATTTGAATTCTGATCTAACAACTTTAGAGTACAAAATACATTGTCTACTAACAATTATTACTAGGGCATTGACGTTTTGAAGAAATGAGAAAGTAATTAAGAATAAATTTATTTTTTTATTTGTCTGTTAAGGTTTCTTCACACAGTTTTTGGAAGAATTAACGTTACTAAATGAGACAGGTTTAGGAGTATAAGTTATTGTTAACTAAAAGGTTATGAAATGTCTTTATTTTCTCACCTATTTAATAAGCATAATTACATGTAGTTTATATTGCGTGCTTCCTGTCGTAATAAAATGTTGCTGATAGAATTTTGTGGGTAGGCAACACTGGTTAGCAAATTACAATATAGTCAGACATAATTTTTGAATAGACACATTGAAAAAGAAATGACTCAGTGGTTAAGGCGTCTCTCATGCATGAGTTTGTAGGTTTAAAATCGGGTAAGTATCAATTCAGATTTTCAATTCATATGTGCTTTCTTAGTTTATCTTGGACATCACTAAGATCGATAAAAGAAAACAGTGGGAAAACCTGAAGTTTACCCTATTATACCAATGGACATCTTATTAATAGATTGTTTACAGTGGCACTTGCCATTCGAAAAGAAATACAAACAGTAAACCGTTGAAAATATAGTATAAAATTCAATTTTCAATTAAATCAAACCTCAGATATTTAGCCTTCACTGAGCATAATCTTCTCAAGTTGCCACAGATGTGTATAATTTATGTACCAGTTCATTAGTTATGTAGGCACATAGTATGTAAAAGGACACTCATATTTTATGCTATTAGTGTCTTCGCCTTCATTTTGAGCTATGGGCAACAACACCGCTATAAATTGACCTTAGTATTCTATGTATATTTAAATGTATTTTTAAAAAGTTTTTAGAAATATACATACATACATACATACTTACATAAACTCACGCCTTTTTCCCATGGGGGTAGGCAGAAACCACAGAACGCCACCTGCTACGATCCTTTTTAGAAATATATTTTAATTTTTTCTTTATATTATTATAGTGTTTAATAGAGTTTATGGAATTTATTCCCCATTCTTCTCCATGCAAAACTACTTTACTTTTTGCAATCGGCAACTAGATTCAATATTATTATTTTTTCATTTCTAGTAAATGATGTTAAAAAGTGACTCTTAATAGTCTAGTTAAAATAAATGACTGATTGACTTTGACTTCAAAGTGGAAGAAATCTCTGCCTACTTAATTTGTGATTACGGCGTGATGTTATTTGTGATAGCAAAAAACTTCTCATTGACATTCACCTAAAAATATCCATATGGAAGTCTTTAAAAAAATGTTTAATTGAAAAATTGACACTGAAATGGAACCCACCAGAGAAAACTGCCATTCAAAATTTAAAAACGCTTTCCGTGACGTCACTGTTTGTAAATCCCGATCATAATGGAGAAGTAAAGTGAACACGAGTGTTGTTGAACCTGCCTGCTCTGCCTAGTGCCAAACAAAGCACTAAGCCAGTGGGTCATTCAAGTGTTTAGCACTAAACTATATAAATCTACGCGTTCCTACTTTCTATTGAAATGTCTTAGTGCTAGGGTACACGGTTTAGTTTTGAAGTCTTACTTTGCGGTTTTTTTTTGTGTTGTGTAATATTATTGATAGGAATTTTCGGGAATTGTGACATACAGACAAAGTCGACTTATTTGTTTTATTATTGCGTATCAGGGAATTTCAGGAAAATAGTATAGCCTCTTAATTTTCCTAAGACTCTTTAAAAAATATCAAAAGTTCAAATCAAGTGTACCAAAAGAAATCAGATAAATATTGAAATAGATTGCATAGTAAAAGTAGTTACGAATTAATTAATAAAGTACTAACATTACTTTTAACGACTGATTAAAAAAAAAAAAACTATTAAAATTAAAACCATACTTTTAAGGTGCACATAAAAAGCAAATGCAAAGTAATTCCATGCTGTGACATTTTCATAAGCATTCGGTGTATTAATTTTTATTCATGCTAATTTAAAATAAGACAGAAATCATGCTGTGAATGGTTAACCTTCACACATAACTTTACTGAAAATTACATTAATAAATTAATAATCTATCATTTACATTTGGTTTTAACTAAATATTATTAAAATTATTCAATTCATTTGGGACACCTCATAAGGCACGAAATCTCAAGTCAATCATAAATAAAAAGCTATAAAAAGAAAGCTTTTAAATACTTTTAACGTTCTTAATTCAGTTCTAAATCATACCATTTAGAGCTATCATCATAGCTATCACCATGTATCATATATCCTGAAGTTTATGGTTACTCGGCGTATTTCTGTGAAATAATTATAATATATTATTCAATTATAACAGCTTCATTTCTTCCTTCTTTCCTGTAAAGTCACATAATTAGTTATAGTTAAGTTAATTGGCTTCACACAAAACATTGAAGTCCACAAAACCGTGTACCCAGGCACTTATTCACACTTATGTATTGACTAGCCTATTACAATACAGTATTAAAATGGTGGACACGCGAAGCTTAGAAATGGCCAGTTTACTTGAGTGAAATATTACAATAATATTAATATTTTATTGGAAATTGAATGCTCTTGACGTTGTGTAGGGCATTTGAAACGACTGCCGTATATTTTTAAGTGGTTAGCGAGCAATAAATGTAATAATGTTTAGTGGTTCACAGATCTAGTGGTTTCTCAGCTTGCACTTGAATTTCTAGATTTGCTAATGTCCCTTCCGTGTTTCAAAGGGTATAGCAGTTATCTGCTGGATATAAGACACTTCTAAACAGGAACTGTGCAAGTGTGCAAGGGTTTAGTCTTGTAAATCGATTTTCTTGTTTGACAGAGGTAACTTGAATTTTGAAAGGAAGCAATGACTTACCTAAGTCATTTAGGTTTACTAAATTCCTCTACCTATTTGTAAGAGTATAGATCACCGCGCTTGTTCAAGGCGGATTAGAGATTTCAGACTTATATTGGACTGTAAGGCCAGATTTCCCAACGATGTTTTCCTTCACCGCTGTCAGTGATGTTCAATGCTCCTGGCTTTCCTTACTTTCCTTTGCTCTAAAGTGGGATAATTATAGGCTGGTATTATTTTTATTTATTTTATGAAACGACATCTATAACGATATATTAATTGAAAAAATTAACTTGCCGTATTGGAACCCAACCTCTTACATGAGAGGCGGGTGCCATAACTACTGAGCCATTACGACGAAGCATTAGATGGTCAGCAAATGCCATAAGGTTTATCGAACTTCTCATACGAAATTCGACACATGTCTTGCATTTTCAATACTACACCAAATACAAGGAAAAATGCACTTACTTAATTATTCAAGCAAACGTGTTGACACTAGGAGATATCATCATGACGCTATCATTTGGCGTCGATAAAATAAACAATAATGGTATGTGAGATTGACGCATTTTTAACAAGACAAGTTCATGAAATATTCATGGGCCGACTCCCAGAGGATGTGTGTAATCACGAAGGTACTCCATAACCGGCATAATTTATATAGGGTTAGCACGGACACGCGAATATTTTGATGCAATTTTTGAACTTTCACATTACATTTTTTTGGAAATATTTACTTTTACGGTAGGTATCTCATTTCAACCTATATCCAGAATAAAAAACTTTAAAATAATAAAACTATTATGAAAAAGAAGTATGTAGGTATGGTAGGTTTTATTTAAAAAGGACCAGTTCTTGTCCTTTCCCGAAGGTAAGCAAACATTTTAAATTTTTTGATCATTGTCAGAACAAGGAATCGGACCTATAATCGTCTTGCAAGAACTACCAAGCCTCCACTTTTACTTTAAGTATATAAATATTTATTGTAACAGTTTTTCGGTCACTACAACAGTCGCTTCTCGCTGTCACTTTTTAAGCTTAGATCTTTTAAACTACGCATCGAATTTTGATGTTTTTTCATCAATAGATAGTGTGGTTCAAGGGGAAGATTTAAACGTATAGAACATCACGCTACGGCCAACGGGAGCAGAGCAGGAACAAAAGACGTAACTGAACGAGGGTGACACCACTGGGTATATAGCTAGGAAAAATATTAAGTGTTATCGCCCATAAACCCCATGGTTCATTCTCTAAGAACTTTGCTTTTCAGGGATTCCTGACTAGTCTGACGGGACTCTTTACGATAAACTCTAAAGACCCTGCGTGTTTAGAATGCGCTACGGTTCCGGTATACGAATAATTTTAGATAAATGTTCTTTATTCAAATCCGAATTCAAATGTAATGGAACCGATCGTAACGGTTTATAAATGTTGCCAGTTAATTCATTCATAATTGAAAAATGTTCGATCAATACTGTTATTAATGTTTACCACCATTTATTGTAATTTTAGAACAATTTGTATAGGTTCCACACCTTAAGGGCGTTCACTATTAAAACATTCAATAATTTCTGATTTGATTTATATGGTAACGATTTATAAATGAAGTTGATACAGAATTTGGAATCAATCGATTCGAACATGTTTTTAGATACGGATTTAGCAATCGGTGCATTCATAAATCGATTAAAGGTAAATGAATTTAATTGAAAGCCTTAAGATAATGTAAGTAATGCTATTACTAAAAGTTTTCCAAGCGTGGTCATAACTAGCAATTGCCTACAACATCGTCCGCGAAGATTTCGTACTTCTACAAACTCAACCCTCCTTAGGCCCCATTTGAAGGGTAGTTAAAAAATAATAACATCAGAATTTATTATTTACAAGTTACAGTAGTTCAAGTATTAGTTATCAATAAACCCTATAAATAAACCTTTTCATTCAATCGATACAGAATTCCCCCCAGTTTATCCTCTTAGGAATTGAATTCCCAAAAATCAATTCGTAGTGCTCGCATGTATTATGAAAATGAAGCCAGTAATTTCGGCCGTCCGTTGATGCATCAGTCAGGTTCTTCCCTTAAATAAATAGATTATTTGAGCCATTCCCTTATTATTTTCGATATTGGCAACTCTTTAAAATTGGGAATACCTGGTCACTTTAAACTAATAAAAGTTTTTTATATCTGGTCTATAAGGTTCCGCACCCGAATGGTGCCAACGGGATCGTATTAAACCTCGCCTTCGCCTTCCATTCATCCGTCTGCCAGCGGGCTGTATCTCGTAAACCGTATAGATAGAGAGTTAAAATATTCACAGATTATATACTTATTTCTATTGCCGCTGTAAAAATATATGAACAAAATACAAGAAACTTTATTTTTCGGCAAATTATACTTGGTTTTAATATTGTATGGTGGTTCGGAACTCTTTGTGTGCGACTCAGACTTGCGCTTGGCCGGCTTTTCATGAAAATACTATCTTCAGTATTTTTACAATGGCAATAATTGCACCATCGACATTACCAACTAAATTCGTCCTTTGCTTAATACTAATGTTTATTAATACCAATACCCATTAGATTAATCCAGTTTAGTTAATAACAGTGCGACCTCAATTACCCGGAGCACATAATTTACACGTACCTCTGATTTCTAAAATTATACGCTTATTGGCAGACTTGGTTCATATTGCTGCATACCTTAAGGTCAATCCTCTTAATAATAAACAGTCATAATTTCAACCCGTCGACAAGCAACGTCTTAAAAAAAAGAAACTTTAGGCAAATTAAAGGGAGGTGCTTTTGACTAATTGATACTTTTCTATATTTTAAAAGTATAAAAAGTCTCAATTTGTCAAATGACTTTTTCCGCTCTGGGCGGAGTGGAAGGGAGTGTCAGACTCTTACTGACGTAAAACCCATCCGTGTTCCTCCTAATGCCCTTTGCGTTCCAGGGCCGCGGTATCTCTTTCGAACAAATTTCGCAACCCTGGCAAGCACTGGCTCTAGCGGGTCCCGTCTGACAAATCGAGACTGGGATTAGAATGTGGTCGTAATACCATACCATCACGCCTGTATTCCCTGAAGGGTTAGGCAGAGGTGTACCAATGTACACCCACAGTTCGCCGGTAGGTATATTTAGGTCCCATGTAATAGGGGGCGAGCCTATTGCCATTAACCGGGCACAAATCCTAACTCCGAGCTGCTACTGAGAATTTCATAGAAAAACCCAATAACACTTTTTGCTCGACCTGGGAATCGAAACTGGGACCCCTTGCACAGTAGTCGCACTTGCGACCACGAGACCAACGGGGCAGTTCGGGGTGCGGGGGTCATAATACCATCGTTTTTAAAAGGCAAAGTCAAAGCATCTTTTGTTATTGATGTTTCTTTTAATAATATTAGAACTTACATCCATACATAAACTCACGCCTTTTTCCCTTGGGGGTAGGCAAAAACCACAGAACGCCATAACACATAAAAAATAGAATATTAGAACTTTTATCTATGTATATCTTCGAAACCAGAAGGTTTACAAGTATAGTCCAGAACCATAAAATGATCGCAATCTTAAGAACAAACAACGTCTATGATTCCTTCTGGTTTTTCTTATCAACTAATCGTTACAGATAACATGAGTTAATTACTGATTAAATAGAATAGGCTTGACGGGCCTGTTGGTCTAGTGGTTAGTGGCCCTGACTGCTAAGCCGGAGGTCGTGGGTTCGATTCCCACCCAGGACAAACTTTGTGTGATGAGCATGATTGTTTGTTCTGTGTCTGGGTGTGATTTATCTATAATATGTATGTATTTATAAATTATATAAGTATGTATATCAGTTGTCTGGTTACCATAACACAAGCTCTGCTTAGCTTGGGATCAGACAGCCGTGTGTGAGTTGTCCCAAGATATTTATTTATTTATTATTTATTTAATAGACTTTTGAAAATATTGATGTTAATTTAACTGCCCCGTTGGTCTCGTGGTCGCAAGTGCGACTGCTGTACAAGGGGTCCCGGGTTCGATTCCCAGCCCGAGCAAAAAGTGTTATTGGGTTTTTCTATGAAATTCTCAGTAGCAGCTCGGAGTTTGGATTTGTGCCCGGTTAATGGCAATAGGCTCGCCCCCTATTACATGGGACCTAAATATACCGGCGAACTGTGGATGTACATTGGTACACCTCTGCCTAACCCCTGGGGGAATACAGGCGTGATGGTGGATGGTGTTGTTAATTTAGCGAACTGTGATAACATACATTTTCCGTTTACAATTTACATTTCCCAAACCGGTCCTTATCTGAAAACAACTTCAAGCCACTGTTAAGAAAACTAATCATAATTTTCTTAATCTTCTTTCCCTAGATAATAATTTTATTTGTTTTTAATAGAACATAGAAAAGATAGGGATCTACTTCGTCGCTCTCAAGAAAGTTTATGACCAGGGTTGAGGTGACTCTGTTTTTATGGTGTAAGGTATTAAAATATGGCCTTGATAACTAATACAGTGTCTGCATCTGCGAGTACCTGGCTTTAACGATATTATATCGTCAGTTTTCACCTGAGAACCGGATTCAATATTTATATTGTGGTTTTATTAAATGACTAGCTTCTCCTCGTGACTTCGTTTGCGGTAAAGCTGACATTTATTTCATATGTATTTTTTATGTCATTGGACGGCAAACAAGCCGATGGCCCACCTGCTGTTAAACGGTCAGCGATGTCTGTAGACATCTGCCATGCTAGAGACCTTGCAAGTGCATGGACATCCCAAAGACAAACTCGAAATGTCTCATGTGCCTGTAATTACACCGACACCCATTCCCCTCAAACCGGAACACAGCCATGCTGCTTTGCGACAAACGTAAGTAAGGTGGCAGTACAATATTTTCCAACTGAACATTTTCCCGGGTCAAAAAGTTCTGTAATGTCCCAAACCATGCAACCCATTGCAGGTTCTAAATCGGCCAAGTACCAATATGACTTTTTGACACATTAGGAAAATATCTTATAGAAACCTGGTCTTATAAATAATGTAAATCTGAAATCGGCAAACCGCCTTGGGCAAGAGTGGTGATCAATGATCAGTCTTTGCTCTGCAGTGGGACAATCATAGGTTTTAATTATTCCGGACTAACAAGAAAATAAAATAACTAAATTGCATACAAAATTGCCATACCTACTTATGCATATCCTACTGTAAATGTGTGAAATAAATGCTTCACTTTTGCTAATTTCAGAGTTGGCTCTTAAGTAAAAGTTATTCATATTCATAATTACTTTCAGTGATGAAGGATTATTTATTAATGTATTCAAAGTCTGATCACCTACCTACCTAATAAATAGCTGGCCATGACGTCATCAAATCTCAATTTCAACATGGTTATACTGCATTTAATTAATTCGATACACTGTATTTAGTTCAAAACTGTATAAGTAAGAAGAAAATCATTTAATTTAATAGAACCCTAAGGTTTTACAACTTCTATAGCGTGTGGGCAGTAAGGTCTAACGACCCCACACACCCTTTTTTTTTTAAGACGGGAAATCATCAAAAACTTCCCCCGCCCTGAGCGGGGCGGGAGGGAGTGCCAGACTTTTACTGACTAAAACCCGTCTATGTTCCTTCATGTGCCCTTAGTGTCAGAGTTTCTAAACCGCCTCAAGGGTCTCTGACGTGGTTAGCGATGTCAGTAATGTCCAAGATAAACTTAGAAAGTACTTACATATGTTTTTTTTTTCAAACGTACAGACATTCATAATAATAATTAAATTACAACTATGTACAGAAAAAGAAAATTATGAATTGGAAAAAGTCACTTTGGTATTTGCTCGTGCTCGGTTGCGAACCCACAACCTCGTGCATGAGAGACACCGGTTGCACAATTTAGTTGATAGTTAATTTTACTGTATAATCCTAATTAAATTGTTCACTGTTAAATTTTATTAGCAACTTTACTGTGCATTACTGGGTTTATCTGTTGTGAACCCATGCAGTTAGAAAGTAATGGAGCTATGGTAGTTAAAAGAGTTAGTAATCGATTTTGTTGATAAAAAAGGGTTTATAGATTTTAAAAGCTGATGGAGTCATAAAGATTTTTATGTAAACCTATTGCAATACCTATTTACAAGTATGATTTTTATTAAAGAAAAGTCTTTATTTGTCGGGGGTTAATACCACACGTTTGTATTTTGATGTAGACTTGCAGAGGTAAGCTACCATATTTTAATTTTGTTTTAGCGTGGTAAATAGTAGTAGGTACTGTAGACGTTTTGGCTTGCTTAACCATTTTCAACCTTATTCATAATAGTTTAAACGTTAAAATTAAATAGCGAGGATAACCATTGTTTAATAAAAGGAGAGCAGCAGACTTGACAGGGACCGATAGGCTGGTTTTTCTGATAGTACATTATAATCATTATCAAAGTTTAATTTCAATAGAAAGAGAAGAGTTCGAAGTTTCCATGTTTTGCAAATATTTTGTGTTCCTAATCCACCTATATGCTTTAATATACCTATGTACTTTTTAATAGCCAGGGATAGTGTTAAATTACTTCAGCAATACTACTTAAATTAAGCAGCAATATTTTATGTGTTCGTTAATTTCCAGCGTAGTGCGCCAATTTATTTCCAAAACCCGCTTAATGTTAATGGACTACCTGTTCTTACTACACAAGAAAGTACAAATCTGACCAGTGTCATTACAAGTCAAAACCTCTCGGAAACAAATCGACAACATTACACACCATTGTCAACACAACATAAAATGTTGCCATACTCCTTATAAGGAACTCGATTCAAGCGGCAACACTCAAGTAAACGATGGCTTGGGTAAAGAGTGTTGCCATCTCTATTAAGCTGCCTTTTCACTAAAGATGAGCTAAGCTGATTTTTTATAGTTTGTTTTTTTTTATGCTTAAAAAGGGGTTCAAAGTCACAACATTTGTTTTAATGAAACCATTTACAGGAACTTTTAGATTTGGTAGTAGCCATCATTAAACAATAATTCCAAGACACAACTACTAAAAAAAAAAACACTTTATTTTAACCCAGAAACCCAATTTATTTTTAAATAACTATAAAATTAGATATTTAATTGCTTTCATATCAATAAATTCAGCTTCTGTGAAAATTTCAACTGTCTAACTATCACGGTTCACGAGATGCAGCCTAGTGTCACACGGATAGACGGACGAAGAGCGAAGTCTTAGAAATAGGGCCCCTTTGGGTACGGACCCTAAAAATAGGTACAGCTCTGTAGCGTAATGTCACCGCTTAGGTACCTCGCACATCTGCGGTGGAATAACACCCTTACAATCACATTCTCACATCAAGTTTATTTTCGCAACGTTGATAAATCCACACGACTTGCATGTCCTTTTAATTTATTCACAATTCAATGATTCATCGAGTGTTTTCGTTACGAAATTAGACCTACATAGGTTTCCTATTTTCGCAACAGTCAGTGGACATTGTATAAGTGGCGACTTTATCCGAATATGTCCGACTACTGTCGACGGGTTGCGTTTGCGCAAAACATAATTTTGTACAAAATTAATGTTGCGCCTTCGAAATTCAATTTTGTTTGATATCATGCCCTAATCCTATTACAATAATTAATATGTTATACACCCCGTGTTCGAATTTTGATTTAAGGGTATACAACTTGTATTTTGGTAAAAAAAATCGGTGTAGAGGCGTTATTATATTTTAAAGTTTAGACATTATTGTTACAGCAGTAGAGTTTGTTTTCAAGTTTGGCTATATTATGGTGGTTTTAAATGGTCTATACATAGGTGATACATCGTGTCACTTGCATGTGCGACAATACATATACTACATCACAATGTAACTGATCTAATTTATTTATGTTATTAATCTTAAACCGTACCTAGGACGGTTGCGGAATCTACATTTACAGCCAATAAAATCCTGATTCTGAATAATCTTTATGAAAGAACATTAAAATATTTGATGATTAGTCAAGAAGGAGTTGTGAATCGATGAGATAGTAGCTATTTGCTTTGATTTATGAGTAATAAGTAAACCTTAGTACGGTAATTTTACTGTAATAGTTAAATTTATTCGTTTACAAGTTGATTGATAATACAGTTGCCAATTAAGATATTAATAAGTAGCTTTCGGTCATCACGTTTCGAAATTTAACCCTTGTAAATAGCAATTCGTGAAGTTAAGAATCTAATTAGGGCAAAATATGTATGTTTTAATTAACTTTCCTTGAACGGAATAATTTTTATTTCTTTTAACCGAACATCTCGTGGTCTCATTCGCGACTGCTAAGTATGAGGTCCTGGGAATCGAACCCAGGACCAGGGTTTTTACATTCAGTATGTCTTTGTAACAGCCTGCGGTTTGGGAGTTGGTGGTGAAACACCCCCACGCTTCCAAAAGAACATACCGCCGTTTGTCCTGCGCCACATCTCTCTCCGGTCGTGACGGATTGCTGTCACATCGGACTATGAAGGAGTTTATCTGTGTTTACGCACTATAAAATCTCCTACGTACTTGGCTCGTCCCTGTTGTGATTGGTGAACAAGACCAAAATTCGATCAAGAGAATATTACTTACTAGCTTTTGCCCGCGACTTCGTCCGCGAGGATAATTAGTTCCCGTTCCCGGGGGATTTCTGGGATGAAAACTATCCTATGTCCTTTCCCGGGTCCCAGACTATATCTGTACCAAATTTCATTGAAATCGGTTCAGTGGTTTAGGCGTGAAGAAGACACAGACAGACAGACAGAGTTACTTTCGCATTTATACGAGTAATATTAGTAAGGATGGCATCTAGGTATTACTAGACTTGCGTGGCTTATCTAACAGAAACTGAATAATATAGGACGTATTTCTTTAATTCGATATCAATTTAGACTGTAAATAAATTTATATTAAATGGTGGCAACCCTTACTAAACAGCATTAAACGCGTCGTCGGCCATTATCGCGGCATAATTGCGGGTGGCTGCATTGAGCACGTGTGCTATTGAAAGCGATCCGCGATACAGCAATGTGAACAGGAAAATGGATGAAATAAAAAACTTTTTTACAAAAAAAGACAACCGCCTTCAAAAACTAAAAAGAGAAAAATAACTTTAGCTTTGGAAGTCGGAGGCTTTGGTTCTGTTTGTTGTTTTGTATTGCCGCCGACTTCCAAAGCTAAAGTTATTTTTCTCTTTTTAGTTTTTGAAGGCGGTTGTCTTTTTTTGTAAAAAAGTTTTTTATTTCTCGCTTTTTAGTATCAATTTTTTTATCCAAATCCATGAAGGAACTGTCATGTCATGTAAATTAACATGACACCGCTACAAAAAGTCATAAGAAAGCAGAATACGCGATTTCGTTTACTTAGATGAGAAATTTTCAAATATTACTGTAAGTATACATCTGTGTAACTCTTTCGAGTGTACAGGCGCGATGTTATGTTGTCTAATTGCGTAAACAATGCATATTTATGCGATAGCAGCAATCGCGGTTGGTTTGCTGAATTTTTTTGAAGAGTTCCGTTGTCTGTCTCCGTAATCCATCATCAGATCTATATGAAAATTAAATGGAATCATTTGGGAAGTTTACCCTTTCCAACAAAAAAATAATAATCAAAATCGGTTCATAAACGACGAAGTTATCCGCGAACAAACATAATATAATAAAAAGTCCCTATCTCAAAAACTACTACCGTTAAGGAGTACTGTAGCATCATCATCAGGACAGCAGCATCAGATGTTGACACCCTAAGAAGCATATACCTGAGTAAGACATGATTACGTAACAAAAACACGATACGAGCATACAATTTTCGGTGGTTGCCCTCGATTTCTCCTGGATTCCATCATCAGATCCTGGACTGGTGAAAATGGGACCACCTCAGAAGTGAACACTATCCAACAAAAAAAAAATTTTGAAATCCGTCTATAATTGACGAAAATATCGGTGAACATACATAAAATAAAAAAAAAAAAAAAAAAAATATTATACATACAGACGAATTGAGAACCTCCTCCTTTTTTGAAGTCGGTTAAAAATAAGAAAATTGACATTTTCAGAGCTGATAAATAAAAGGTCAGAACTTACGAGAAACTTAACAAAAAGAGTCATATATGTTTCCTATTTTTTGTCTATATGAATCGAATTTGATAGATAGAGGCTAGTTTAGTTATTATTTCGAAGCAAGTCGATTTTAAATTGTAAATTCAGCTATTCCATAGCATTTAGGTTTATATTTAAACGAATAGAGCAAGTAGTACCTATCTGTCACCCATTGTTTAGAATGATGACTTTATAACTACAACTAAGTAAATATTGGAAGATGTGGAGGGAGGCCTTTGCCAAGGAGTGGGACAGAACAGGCTAACAAAAAAAAAGTAAACACTATGTGCGATACGGGTAATTTCAAATTTACAATATGTTCGTCTGGTGATGCATCTTCGGGACATATTTTTTCTCAAATTACCTTAATTTTCTCTGTGCTTTACTGGTTGATCACAGTTTGGTTACATTGGCTGAAAAATAATGTGGCTGACTTTTAACAAAAGAAACGAATCTACTTTTATTTTTTAATCCCCGCTCTCCGCTATCTGTAAAACCAATCTCTATCAACCTAATAATTACATAGCGAGCCGCTTGCACCGAATTGGAGGGCGCGGAACCGACAGTTTGTTTTCGCTTAGTTAGCTTATTATACAGCATGTTTCTTTTATAAAAAGTAAAATAAAGCCGGTTTCATACGAGGCGATCTTTCGCACTATATTTAGGTATCGTATCGGTTATGAGGTGTGTGGATAAAGGCAGTTTCGATAGGTTTTTAAGTATAGATTGTGGAGACTAGGCTGGGTTTGTGGTTAACCTATAATGATTATAATCCTGTTTTGTATTGTTTATCTTGTATTCGATTATAAGCGTGGATAGATCTCTTGTAAAAGGGTTAGATCGTTAGTTGCCTTACTATATCGCAAAGAACTTTTCTCATGCATAGATTTTTCGAGTTTTTTTTTAAGAGATGATATTTGATAGAGGTTTTATTTTAGTGTTGTTACTAATGAAGTCGTAGTAAATGGAATATTTTGTAACGTTTAGCTTCGTAAATAGATCTAGTTTTTCTAAGTAAACGACTAGGTACAAACTGATATCTACATAAAATAATTTTATCTAAAATGCGAATCGAAAGTGCCTAAAGATAATATAAATCTACGCTATCTTTTAATGTTTCCAGAATTAAAATCAACAAGTTAAACGTACAAGTCAAGTGCCATTAGCTCATTCGGTTTAGCATAAATGAACCGACTAGCACCACAGATTATAAAATAAACATTGATATTTCTACGTCAAAGTAAAACCGACAGCACTTCATTTGCAACACCACCATTCAAAACCTAATCCGAACAAGCAGTCGATTAAAACCAAAACATTGAGACAATCAACGCAAACGCAATGTCAAACCACATAAACGAACCAATTAGTCTTGATCCTCTAATCCCCTTCTAAAACCCCCGCTTTCCATTTTTCCCACTATAAATCAGAGAGACGAGTGAGGTCTCACAAATCTGGTCCCATTTCCAACCGCTAAAGAGCTGGCGCCGGTCCAAATTAAATCAAGAAGCATACGATTTATAAAAAATATACTAAACAATATATTTTGCAAGTATCAAGATTGCTTCGTTTGAATAAATTAATTGTGTTCCGAGACGATTTCTAGGAAATAGTGTTGTAATTATAAAAATAGTGACATCGGACGTGGAATTTGTGTGTTACGTGTGTGACTAGAGATAAAATGATTATATCTGTCTCGGTATTAGGGACCTAGTGATGTTTGTCTGCTCTGAGGAATTTTATTTCTTTTTCCGGAGTAGTAACTTCTTAATTTTGTTTAATTTTGTCTCTTTTATTTAGGCACTACATTACTTCATTAAATGACAAATTTTATTCTTCGGCTCGTCGCTTTCTGAAGGCTTGTCTTATGTCTTATCTGTATTCTTATTGACACGTGGTCTATCTGCGTAATGGAGTAGTAAGAAAATACTAATATGGCGATAAGGAAGCACTATGACAATGCGTTCTGCAATCTAGAAATGAATGTGAATAAAATAACGTTCTTCTTCATAAAATTTTTTTTTTCAAAATTTAACCTACTCGTAGTACTAGTGTAAAGTTAATTGAAGTCATGATAAACTCGTGAATAATTTTATGTATTAAAGTACGTTAGCAAATTGTAATTCAAACGATTTTAGTCTATCTCCCAGTACTATAGCTTATTTTAACAAAAATATGTAATTAATTTTAGTTACATTGGATATTGCTTATACCTGTGACTGAAAACTAAGGAGAAACCTGTATTTATAACAAATATAAGTTTAAAATAACCAATCCTTATCTGCATGAGAAGTGCTGCAGTGTCACAAATAAAAGCATGCTATAATTAATAACGATTTTTGTCAGATGTATCTTCTTCGGAATATTTATTCTGTAACCTAGTTCAACTCATTAACATTTATCAGCATACAGATAAAGGAATGTAAAATATCTTCAACAAACAATCCAAAAAATGTGTCACCGCGGTAGGTTGGTATAATAAATTAATTTCGTCATATTGCAAATATATTCAGACGCGATCAAGATATAGGAGGAATTCTTGACGTTATTAAAAATTATAGCGGTTTCACAAACAAGAGGCGGTTTCAAAGAATCGCCAATAACGGAGATCTGTGATAATACTCCGGTATTTGACCTTCGCTTGTTGGTAAGGATTGGTTCACACTGGGATGTAGGCATGCAGCTGTGTTTTATTAACTTATCGAAGATAATATTGCCTGTATAGAAAACTGTGTATTTGGGCACTTAAATTTTAAAAAAAGAAGCTATTACGCCTTTGGAGTATTTTATGTGTAGCCACAAATAGTAAGAGGCTGAGTTGAGGCAGATTAGGATGGCTGAAAATACACAATGAATCAGCCCTATTAAATAATAAAATTGGACCCTGCAGTGCTATTGTTTTTTTTTATTCTACGGGTCGATTCGTAGTCTCCGGTTTATTCTATAACCAAATCTGTCGTGGTCAATCCTTAGCATTAGGAGGATTGACAGCTTACCGCAAGCTCACTTCACCTAAGGTCACTGAGGGATATTTAATCAAAATACAACTACCAGAAGGATAAAAGTTTACCTCAATTTCACTTCACCTGAATTCACTAAGCAAGGTTAGGTCGCCATGTAGAATGAAAGCTCACCCCAAACTCGCTTTATCTAAAAAAAAAACTGTGAAAGATTTTTGCACATAAACCAAACCGTCTGGTCATCTGATAGCCGAACAAATACCTTGTCCACCAGAAGAGGCAAAAAGAAAATTAATGTAGCCAGATTTTGACGTAGAACATAAACTACAACTTTGTTTTAGTAGTTTAAACACATGTCCTCATTTATCATACGTTTCCTTTGAAGCTAGCCTTCTTGAAACCCACTAGATTACGTATAAATTCTGCTGTATTGTACTGTCGTGCTGTCAATGTTTAACATGACGTTACAAGGCGTTCATAAATTATAAAGGTACCTAATTATAAATCTTTTTAGATTCTTCGCTAGGTATGTCTATGTTGGCTTCAATTCTAAGGAACGTAAATCTTTGCTGAACGTTTTTCTTGGTTTTCGAAATATAGTAGTGATCCTCGTTTAACCGTTAGGGCCTCTTTCCACGTCCGATTTTTTGTAGGACAGATTATCGGATCTTTCAATAGATCTATTTGTGGGATATGCACGTTGGTATATAAGAATTCATACATTACATTATCTCCGACGATTGTCTGATGTGGGCCTTAGACTTAGACCTTTTTTTCAAGGGTTTGAAAAAATAATGTATTGAGTAAGTTATTTCAGGATATCGGTAAGTATTCTGGTGTTTTTAAAACCTGTTTTTAATCCTCTGAAAATCACCAACTAACTACAACAATTTCAGATGATATTTTTTCTTGTTTCATACCATCGTGATTTTTCAGTAGTCGGGTTTTAGTATTTTAAATTCCATTTCGACTGTTTCTTGCAAAATTGAACAATCAGAAGGTTAATAAGTTTTCCCTAAAAGTTGTATTGGCTGTCTGAAGTTTGTTTGGTATAAAGGCTTATTCTCTCACAACAAATTAATTGAGCAGTCTGTGACCATAAATCATATTCTACATTTCACCAATTTCCATTCATAAAATAAAGAAAACTTTGACAGATTTAAATATAACGTAGTTCTATAATTAATTAAAGAATTAAATAATGAGTTTCCAATAGTCGCCGCTTCTCGGAAACTGTCGATATCAAAATTATGATAATCGCCACTGTGTTAATAATTATGCACATATTTATATAATAATATAGCTATTATAATAACTTGTGAATGTTTATTGGTTGGAGATGCTCAGATTTATTTAAATTACGAGAGCAGCTTCGCTAATTGTGCCAAATTAGTGATGTTTGAAAAAAATATGGTAAATAAGTAACGGGTCTAAAAAGATACTCAATGAAGCCGAATGTTACATGCTGTCCTCATTCATCATCATCATTAAATTTAATGTTATAATTATACTTTAAATACACACTCAAGTCATAAATCAATGTCCTTTCGCAGCAGTAGATGTTGGTCAAACACAATCCCTCAATAGTCTGATTAAAAAAAACTAATCATCATCATCATCATATTAGCCGCAGGACGTCCACTGCTGGACATAGGCCTCCCCTATAGATTTCCAAAAAGGCCGGTTGGAAGCGGCCTGCATCCAGCGTCTTCCTGCAATCATTTAACAAAATTAATACAATGTTCTAAATATGTTACATTACTATTCAGTAATAACAGGTCATGCTACTACATCTCAAAACTAACGCTTAGAATAGATGTAAAATTCAGCGTTAAATATCTAGATTCCATTATCTAGAAAAATGGGAGAAATGTTGAAGTGGGTTATTTCGTTTTAAAAGGATCAAACCCAATTTTATGGAATAGCCACACATATCAGAATTAGTCGAACCTTACTACATCGTATTACAACAGAAGGCACACCCCTCCGCACAAGTTTTTCTGATAAACGACTCCACCAGCCCATATCTTATGCACCTACTGCATTGCCGAACCTACGAACCTTATCGGACAACTCAATCTTTGAAAATCAAGTCATTTCCATGTAGATGCAGCCGTATTCCAGTTTATAAGGTAAAGTATCAAAATTCATAAGGTGTTAGCCGATGTTAATCTGTTTAATAAGCATTTTGATACTTTTGATAGCATCGGCAGGGTTTTATTCAGTTCTGGTTTTATTATTTACTAGGTAGTGTTTTTTAATGTTATTTTTTATGGAAGAAAGATGTGTTGGGATGTGGGTAGTGGGTCAAAGATACGTTAGAGGTCAGCAGATCAGCTCTTAAATGATGATAAACACGATTTATGTCGTGTTTAAGAATATTTAGATGAGAGCGAGGTTTCTCATTCAACTGTGTCTGGGAATGTAAATATTTTTGTTCAGATCTCTGTGTTTTTGAAATATGTATATCGTTTTAAAATGGTTTTTATTTCATTATTATGTAAGTACTTTTCAAGTTTATCTTAGACATGACAGACATCGTGAGGAAACCTGGACTTGTAACTAATACAAATTTGATGTCGCCAATCCGCCTTTAGCGGTGTGGTGATCAACACTCGTGCCTTCTCCTGACTCGCACCTTGTTTAAGTTATATGGTTAATTATCACTTTATCACATGAAGTTACCTACATGATAAACATGACGTACGTACTCATTCGCTAGGTCAAAGTGTGAAGAATTTTGATCGAAGTATTAGGGTGTTTTCAAATATTAAGAGTCTATTCAGAATCAGTCCCACAATCATCTCGTTCAAGCTTAACTACGTTTAATTAGCCAGCCTATAATCACTCCATAAACGCAGATTCAAATTATTCAGCTTCCACATCAATTACTAAAATTATTTATAGATCACCAAGTCTATTACACTCTTTCACCCAATTACCTGTAAACGTTTTGCAAAACAAGACAAGATTATTGACTTGTCGACCGTACAGTACGGTGCGCACGACAAAACATGCCTTACGGTGGACGGTCTAACAAGAATCGATTCTGTTGCTAATAAAGAACTACAACAGTACACAATCAACAGTCGTATTGTGATCGCAACACAGTCGCGGAAACTAACGATTTTGAAACAATCGAATCGGGCTTACGTTTCGCTCGTAATCGTATTTCATAACGTCACCATGTGTGGGTTTATGTGGCAGCCTGCGTTGATATACCGGCTGTGTTGACTTTATTTAGTCATCTTTGAACTCGATTTCTTTTATAATGACGCGAGATTTTCATACTGCACTCGTAAGCATGACGGTTTCATTTGTTTAATCAAACACGATATTTTGCTCTTTATTTACGTAAGGCTTTCTTAAAACCTTGCAAGGTGCCAAGGTTTATTTTGGTTTCTTATATAGAAATTGAACCACAAAGTTATTAAACCAAAAACATTTTTGGCATCATCAAAGAAGTTAAAACGGCTAAACAGCATCGGCTAACATCATTATAAGCACAATATTGGTTGAGATAACTACTTTAAAATCTTCTATTGCGTATGTTTCTGTTATGATTTCCTTAAGGTCTTTAGCCAACTTTATTTCAAATAATTTCTGTTGCTAGGCAAACAATATGTTCACTAGAACTACACTCGCATGTGTACTGTGTCTAACCATAGTAAGATGTATTGGCAATCGACAGCTAGTTCCAAGTCTACAACTACTTGAAATTCATTTGCTCGTATTGTGTCTACGCTGCCCGCAGCCACGACTGCCGCTGTAATGTTTACTACCATCGCTAACCTAGGTACAATCTGCAGTCTGCATCGTTTATCTTACAGAACTTCCCCAGGTGTCTAAGCTATTACTGAGAATTTACATCTTCCGTATTACAAAGACAAACAATCGGTCCTTCTTCTTCGGTTTAGTTATTAGTTTCCTCCTTAAATATTGTTCCTTTACAATAAATATTATCGCCAAATGTCCTCATTCCTTTTGTGAAAAAGCTTTCATTTGTTTGTTTAGGTTTAGTGTTCCTAATTGTGATCGTTACTTGTGAGTAGTTTGCTTCTGATTAATGAGGCTCTGCCGACCGACAGATGGCGGCGTAAACATTGTAAGTGTAACATGGTAACTTGCTAGCCGATATATTCCAGCTAACTCTGTTGTGGGCAGTAGTGTTGTTAGTGCAGGGCTCGCTTTGTGGCTATCAACCTATTTGTCGATATATGAGTCTGCGTGTAATGCACCTCTATTACTCGTTTCCAAATATAAGTTGGTTATTACCAGTAGCAAATTAATGTTAGGGTCATGAGTTCATGACACCTATGAATATTGAAGATTTCAATCAAAATTTTAATCAAGTTTTCGTAATAACTACCTTTTAGTGTTACTATAGCTGTCATTTAGATACTATTGCAAAATAACGGTCAAAGGGAAACAAATAAAATCGTGCAGAAACGATTGATGGAGATAAAGGTATGAAAGAAAAAGACAAACCTACTGTTATCTAAAATAGCCTGTAATAAAACGAGGATTAGTCTGATGATATTTTTTTAAGTCACCTCCCTAAAGTGATCTTTCTATTCCCTTTTTCGAAAAAGGAACAATCTTCATTCAAATATCTGTCAAAAGGTCATTCACTCCTATAACTTATGTCTCATCAACTCGTTTTCTATCACCAACACGTTATCTCACAAATCTGTCGCATTAACTACTATGATATTGTACACGGGACTTTCTCCCAATACTAATTACGGAGATACAGCATCTTCTACTAATAAAGTGTTATGTTTATTATAAGACTTTTATACGTGGTCGGGGTAATACTTGTAGTTGATTTTATTAAGATGTTTACGAGTTCGGTTTGGGATGAACCTAATTTCTTTAAATCTTTTTCTTCTCGGGCTGTTGCCAAAGAAACGGGTAAAGTGCTCGTTGGTAAGAATATAGAGATTTTATCATCTACAATATAGGTATTGCTTGTATTTAGGTGTACCTTATAAAGAACTACTGAAAAGGTACCGTTATAGTTATATTCTCTATATAAGTCTTATTATACTTATAATAAAATTGTAGCGAAGTCAAAACTGTAGGGAAAGGTGTACGAGATGATTCACATAAGGGAGAATGCTTGTAGTTTATATGATATTCTACTTAGTGCGAAGGTAAAAACGTATATCCATAGTAAATTTATGTGTCTTATTGTTGTCATTCTCAAAATTTTAATTTTTTGATATGTTTTATTATTTTTTATCACATTTTTAAAACGTTGTCAAAGAATCATCTTGTACACCCCGGTGTCCAAGATGATCCTTGCGGTAGGGGCAAGACGATCCCAGGATCATGTTGCCCCTCCCATGTCGGGATTATCATAGGTTCTGGTAGAATTACCTAAATAAAACTATAATCAGAGTTTACTATATCTTTAATTAAATGAAATCAAAATATTTAATTAATCCATCCCTCACCCCTATCGTCCTTGGGTAATGTTTCCGTACAAAAAAGGCATTCTGCGTCTTCTTCTTCTTCAGACGACTCTGACGCAATATTCTTCCTCAGGACATATTAATTAAGTCATATTTATTTGAATAAATACATAAACTAAAACCTAATAACATACCTACAAATGTAAAAAAATATTCCCGTAATAGTAGGTATGATTATGCTACCGGTGTACAAGATTATCCGTGGGGATCATCTTGTACACCGTTAACATAATCATCTTGCCCCAACATAAACTTTTTTATTCAATGTTAGATAACATAACCCATGTAGTTTCAACCGTTACCATGCTGTTAAAAAAAACAAAATAGAGCAATATCCAAAGCTAACTAATACAACAGCCTCTACAATTAAGCACCTAGAACACATTAGACATAAACTTAAAATCAACCTTACCTTAGATCAAAGTCACGCAATATTTGTTTTCTTCCTCAAAAAATTTGATTGTCACTCACGACGCCATTACGTTTGACTGAGGCGGGGGAATATCGGGAACTACATTTTACCAATAAAAACAACTAGATGACGCTACTGGTTTAGTTGCAATCTAAAAGGATCATCTTCCCTCAACGGATCATCTCGTACACCTTTCCCTACATTTAATATTTTTGAAAAAAAGTGATTGCTACGAGGTCGGAAAACGATTCTAATGCCGAAAATATAATCTCTAAATAAAATGTAAAACACACAAAGATGTAAAAAAATGCAAATTTTTGTCTGCCTGTTTGATACTCGTATATAGGTACCTAGCCAATCTCCAAAAATTAGGAAACGATTTTAACGGGACTTATAAAAATGTAACTAATGTTTGGAGTGACCTAAACTTATTTTTTTTTAAAAAGAATGTTGTTTCCTCGAGAAAAATAACCTCGCAGAACGGATTTTCGTTCATATGCAAAGGCTGAAATCAATTTATTGAAGAATCTTTTTAAATTTCTTCTTTCAATACGACCGGAAAACAACCAGAAACTTCTCATTTCTAAAAAAAATGTCCCAACGTTTATCTTCTCTTAGCAAGCATGTCACCCGATTATATCAAGTTTGTGCAACTATTATTAGAGGCCACATAATCTGCATGTATGTTCAATACGGATAAACTTAGCGACCGGCTCGACTCAGTGCGGGCGCAGTCGCGATCTAAACTGGTATTCAATAATTGATCCATTAACATATATGTTGCGTATAGATTAAGCTGTAGAAGTGACATAGGCAATAGCAATTGGAAATGTTCTTAATATCGGTTCTTGTTTGGTAAATGACTACTAATTAAAAGATTCAAAATCGAGTCGCAATCTCATCTCGGTGATAGTCATAAAATGTAGGTCAATTTGAGGCGTTTTAGGCAGTTTAGAACTGATATTAGATTACAATTGTTTCTATATAATGGTTTGTAAAATTGCCCTCTGATCATAATTTGAAAACTATAATTAAAATTGTTTCTCACGTCTTTTGAGTAAATGGATAAAAATAAATCAATTATTTGCACTGAAAATATTTTAAGAACAATACTTACATGTGTGGCTAGTTAAACTTACTTCCAACATTTGCAAGCTTAATTTTATGGTAGACTGTGCAAGTGACAAAAATGCTGGGGACATTTTTAATTTTACACACTTTTCAAACAAATAAATATTCTATTTTATTCGTGTTCAGGTACGTATTTGTGTTGACGGAGGATACCTGTCTCCTCTCTCTTCTTTCAGTAACTGTATGATATGTAACTACAGTATTATAAATATTTTAAGCGGCTTAAAATTCTGAAAAGAATCTTCCTACAAAATGGGTCTTGTGTAAACGTGACTCATTACCAAAAACGAATTGAATTGTCCCGTACTTTGTTTTAGGATACAATTTCGATCTAGTACCTGATAGCCTGTCAGTAGGTACTTCTAATATGAACATTTATGCGAGACAATACCGAACCAAACTTAAGGCTGTTGTTGACAGGTACAAGTTATAAGACTGGGACAACTCGTACTGTAGAGAAATATAAATGTGGTGCTAAGATTTTTTTGGGACCATTCCAGCATTTATCTACTTTTAGTCATGTGTCTGTTAAAAGGAAATATTGATAGATTGAGGTAAATATCATAATTATATGAAGATACATTTTAGAATCTGAAAGAAAAGTACCTAGCTTGGCAGATTAAACATATAAAATAAGCGAATCATACACACTCCTATATGTATTTTATTTAATCGTAACATTGACTAAATAACTCTTAACAAAAAAATAAACATCGTGTTTAGATAGCTTTTGCATAGTAGGTAATTATTTTGTAGTTTCTATTGTCACTATTATTAAGGACTTGTTTCTGCTCACGGTTTCATCCGCTTGGAACTCAAGTGTACCACGAATCATAGTCTATGCCACTCCGCAATAGTGTAGCTTTTATATAAAAATTTTCACTGATAAAAAAAATACAATTAGGAATGAAATTGGTATTTCTATAAAAGTTTGTTCTATGGCCACCTTGATTAGGTCTCGCATATGTGATGCATATATTTAATTACTCGTTAGCATTAATACTAATATATGAGGTGCTGTGGAAGGGTCCTTGTATATTGATATTATAAGCGGAGCCTTGAATGCAAATAGAGTCGGTTATTAAAACATTCACTAGGCATGTTATGATTTCTGTAAGTTTTTTTATTCAAATAAATTATCCTGTCTGAAATCCGTAGATAGATAGATCATTCTTAATTGTGCAGTGGAAGAAAAAACTTTAGACGGCTTATGCTTTATATTCTTCCTTGTACAAGGTGGGCTGTCATCCTACTGCTAGGGTTTACAACTCACCCCAAATTAGTTTCACCTAAATTATTCAAGCTAGTTTCAATATTCATGCCAATAGCGCTCTAAACGTTATTGTGATTCTTGAATTAATTTTCAATAAGATCATCTTTAATTCCATTATAATCATAAGGTCCGACAGAACTAACTGTTTAACCAAAATTATTTTCTCTTAGAAAAAGCTTTTAGTGAAAAATCCGTCACCTTCCATATCTTAATGGTACCACCATACGGTATGTAGATCGTCATTTCTGTCCCTATAAATTTTGACATACCTTGGAATCCAGAATACAAGTGTAAAATTAACCTCTTCCATTCCCACATCACATCAGATTTACACTTTTTAAAGCCGACATCTTGAGTATTTACCGGTGCCACCGCCACATAAATTAGTGGACCATAAAATAATAATCCATATTAACGAGCCTGAACATATTTAAGTGGTTGTCTGACGTTGGAACTGGCCAATCAGGTATTGTGGACGAGACATTGTTGACGCCATTCACTTGGGAGATATTGATTGGCTGGTAACGGGTGCTGTGGCGGTAGGATGGTGCTGATTGATATGCGAGATGGTTAATTCATGTTTGGTCGTATGAGGTAAACGCGACACGCAGTTGAAGGTGAAATGGTATGCTTAGTCTATGATGAGTTCGCATCTGGGCACGACTATAAGGCTCTTTTTAGCATAAGGAGATCTTCTTTCAATTCCAGTCCAGGTCATACTAGTTCTAGTTTACTTGATAACGGCTGTTCTAATTAAAACGTTTTTTGACCCACTTGTATTAATGCTACACAGGTCCAGATCTTCTAAATCGCAATGGATGTTTGTCATTCTGATGATTATGGGCTTTTTTCCACCCATAATATTTTAAGTACTGATGTTAATTTAACTTTAAAAAAACTTCTCAAAGCCCTTTCACCGATACCGAACTTTTATCGAGAAACAACAGTGAGAGATGCCGAATAAGCATCATGGTGAGAACTGATAACATCGTCTCAATTGAAGCTTACAAAACACTTGATAAACAACTGACAAGCTATATTTTTCTCCCATTCCCAGGTTTTAAGAGCAATATTTTTAATATACGTGTTACTTATTGAGTTATTAGCATATTGCTTGGTTATTAGTGTCTTATCGCGATCAAGCGGAGAAAGTAAGAATTATGGTGTTTCCATGGGAGCTTATGGGAGTTTGTCACGGAAATCGACGGTATATTAAGTTGCAAATGTAGTCAGCATACTGACGAAGGGTTTAGGCCTTGAGGGCACTGGAATGAAGTTCCAATATTGGTAATCAATATCTGGATATGCAAAATAATCTAGATGTTGATCATTTATATTATTTGTGTCAATTTTGCGATCGTTTATCGGAAAATAGGCTTCTTGGTTTATACCAAAGCCTAAGCCTTTGTGTCTTTATAGACATTCTATGAGAAGACTCCTGTGTCTCTTAAGAACTCATTAGTTCATGCCTCATTGTTTATTTCTCCTCCTCCTACCACTCCAAATGTGTTTTTTTTAACCTGTCCCGTAGCCGGGCCAAAATTTCCTTCCACTTATCCCTATGCGTTGCCTTCTCTAGCCAATCTCTCATAAACGTCTCCAAGTCATGACACTAGTGTTTCCCAGGCCTGCCTGTCCATCTTCCGACGCCCACTGCGTGACTATACCCTTGCCCATCTGTCGCTATGCTTTTTGCATACATACCTAATAACATTTCAGATGTTAATGGAATCCTTTTTTACCTTTTAAAGTCCGCTTTGAAATAAAATATCAATACCTTTCATTGTTAGTTCTGATGTGAACAAATTCGAATCATGTTTATTATTATTGCATTTTTCAACACCAGTCACAATATCCGATCCAATCATAACAGCAATATCCGATAGATCGATTGTTGAATCGATGCATCGATACTGTTTGTACAAACATTGCAGTCGGAGGAATAATCGGTAACAATGGTTTGTTTACAATCTCGTGATTAGCGCCGTGTTAAGATCTTTTTTAACTGTTCAATTTTTCTGTTATGTGTGGTGAACATTGTTTTAAGCTTCATTCTCTTCTAATTTGATGACAATGTCTTCTGTAGTCACATTAATTAATTATAATTACAGCAGGAATCAAATTGGTATATGTATATGTGTACGTAATGGATCGTTAGCTTAATATCTATGAGCGAAATAGTTTAAAAATAGGGGTTGAGTTCAAAAGCAAGACCGTTTTACAGTACGAACATTTATATAGCATATCAAAATTCAGTTCTAGATCTTTCTACGAAGGTATCATGTATGATAAATGACCACATTATACAGAAGTCTGTTGGGAATACCAAAATTGAAGGTGTAAAATAATAGAAGCATGTTTACGAAACTTATTAAGAGATTATAAAAGTGAAAAAATTGAAGATTTCAATGGACACTCGGATAAGAATCATAGAAAATATGTGGGGAACACAAGATTACATTAGTTGTACAGGTTTTTAATGAAGCGTGAATACGACATTCTGTTAGGAACACAATGACATCAAAGGGACACAAAGCAGGAATGAATCAGTATGTAATCCCTTAAATATGCATTTGAAGCCGGCGGTTTTAAATAACATTGTCAAAGGATTGAATATACTACATTAAGAACTATTGAATCGGATGGTCAAGAAAATACTTTAGTCGAAGTCAAAGTATTTATTTTAATTCAAACATTTACAGGCATTTTTGAATTGCCAAGGAGTCTGTCATTTAGTCAGAAAGTTGAAGCTAGTTGCGCGTCCCAAAACGTAAGTAGGAATCAATGGAGAAGAATAAGCAAGAAACTTCGCTTATCGCTTAAAACATTGGTTTTGCTGGATTATGCATCAATAACAATTTATTCATAATGAGCTTAAATTAAAAAATACTTTAAAGAAACTTTTTGAACAATAAAACATGAGCGCCTATTAAAATGGAAATATAGGAAGTACATTCTGTATAACTTGTGGTACGTAAGTTCACAAAGTGCAGTTAAAAAATCTTTTCCTTAAATACTCGCACCGGTGAGGTAACACGCGTCAGTGTTTTTGCCCTTTGCATTTCTCATTAGACCTCTCATTGACGAATCAACCATCTCCTTCTTTCTACTCAAAAAGGAAAGGGACATCAAACTTTCCCAGCTCTTCGACGTGTTCAGCGTAAATAAAATTAAAAAGAGTGAAGTAAAAGCAAATTGGCAAAACGTTTTTTTTCCAATTTGTAAGGATTTTGTCGAAGTGTTTTATAACCTGGCAGTCATTGTTTCGATTTTAATAATGAATTTGCTATTGTTTTAAGCGAACAGACCGCAGTAGAGCGGAAACTTAATTCGGGAACAGGAAAAAATAATAGAAGTCGGTGGTTCTTATAAATACGAACAATGGGGTCCTAAAATGCAAAAAGAGGATTTATAGAATGTTAAATCTAAATATAGAAGCTACAAAGTTTTCTTCTATTTGTTTACTGAAGAGTATCCATAAAAAGATGATTTAAATGAAAAGAAAGATGATTCAAATCTTAGAGACAATTTATATGTTTGCAAGAGATTTCAAATGGAGATTTCATCTCAGTGGACGGGACATCATGACGCATCAGTTCTTTATTCCAAAATCTAGAAAGTGTAAAATCGAAAAAATATGTAGTCGGGTATTAAAGAAAATAATTATGTATTCTGTTCCATACAAAAGTGGAGCACTCTAAAAATCTGCACGGTGAAACTGTATGAAACAGTATTTTTTTTTAAACCGACGAACAGTCGGACATGAAATTAACTCTGGAGGGCTACAATCATGTACTGAATTCATGGTAAAAAGTTTGTGTCACGTTGTCCCTTTCAACGTGTATACGTTAATTGACAAATATAATGTTCACGAACATTTAATGAGAAAGACGAATGATCATAACTGTTGCCAAGAACTCAGTGATGCATTTGATAAATTGCGATACATTGCAATGAAAGCTGGCCCTTGCACAAAACAAATGAATGTGGGACTCTTATTTGTTATTGAAATAATAACGCGTGTCATACTTCTTGAGACTGTAATATTTTTGACGGAACCACTCGAGAAACAAAGCTATGCTTTCTGAAATAAAATATTAATTGTAATAATACAGACACGAAAGAAAAGGCACGAGCCGTAATCACCACGCTTTGTCAAAGCGGATTGGCAATTTAAGACTAACATTTTATGAGTCCAGGTTTCCTGCATCGATGTCTGTGACGCTCAAGATAAACTTAGAAAGTACATCATGAAATTAAAACGCAGTCACATTTGTATTAACCAGCGCCCGGTTGCGAATCCACAGCCTCGAGCATTAAAGGCGGGCGCCTTAAACACGCAAAATCAAATGGTATGTACTACATCAACCGACCTGTCTGGGTTGTGGAATTTGTTCGAAAGAATCACCGCGGCCCTAGAACGCAAAGGGCATCCGGAGGAACACGGATGGGTTTTAGTCAGTAAGAGGTCTGGCACTCCCTTCCGCTTCGCCCAGAGCGGAACAAGTAACTTGATGATTTCCCAGGCTTATAAAAATATATCACATTAATCACTTAATTTGTGTTCTAATCATACATCATCTGTATCGATGACATTAACATTTGCATACCTTTCCTTCTCAAATTCCACATTTCATAAATTTCAATAAATTACCAATTCTCCTTTATCAAACTTATTTCTAACTGATATTATCTCCAAATTACCATTTATCACTTCGATCGTTTTTCATTTCATCACCTGAAGCCGTTTTGTATCATATTTCTACATTATTTCTCCTGAGACAACATAAACTACAATCACGATCACTAATGAGATAAGAGTTGGTAATCCAGCTAAGTGTATTATAAATTATTATATTCTATTTAAATGTGTATATTTCTTTGGTAAACCTCTTAACGTGTGGTTTCTGATTAGTGGTTGATGATCACGCGATAGTTGACTGACAATTAATTTATACGTGTAATATTAGTTTTTAATCTATTTCCTGTTTTGTGACATTCTTTGGGCTGCCAGGTGTTGCTACAGTTTGTTGTAATGCTTTTTTGTTATTGGAGCCGTTGTAGAACTTTTCAAGTCGGTAATTTCTTACTTGATTTCGTTGAATGGTGCTAGATAGATAGTTATGTGGGTATCCATTATTTACCTGACAATAAAAAATGATGTTTAAAAATAATGTGTAGCTAAGTATATTTAAGGGCCTCGCAAATATTTTTTGAAATGGCATATTTGATTCTTGCGAATAAAATAATTATTCTTCTCTATTTTATGTTACTGCAAAACTACTCATTTGCGACGTGACTCAAGCAATATCGACAAGCTTGTTAAATTGATGATCAGAAGATACAATGTTGCGAAGTGTACGTAAACTCCTCGTCAATTTATCGAATATAATACCAGAATCAACTAAATCACTATAAAAGCGGCTGTCCTATTTTAATCGTGGACCACACGGCAAACTTTACTGTTCCATAAAATAAATCATTAGCCCCGCTAAGTATAGAACTAGTTTGAGCCTAGACCACGAAACAACAATAATTGTGACCTACATCGACCGTGAAATTAGTATGGTGGCGGTCACACGCAACTATATAGCTGTGAGTTATTGGTTCTACTGTCTATGTTTAATCACAGGAAATATTTATAATAGGAGCATTGAGTCAATATTAACATGACGTGTATAGTAATAGTAAAATATTGGACATTCTAATCATTTAATCAAACATGTAGAATGAGCTACTAAATTTTTTGCCTTATTTTAGTAAACTATAGAAGCCGTGATGGCCCAGTGAATAAACCGCTTACCTTTAATACACACATGCATTTTCGGGTCCTGATTCAGGGGGCAAGTACCAAAGTGACTTTTCCATTTATTATACAAGTTTATGTAGGACCTCAGTGACATTAGTGTAGGAAAATATCGGCAAGAAACCCGGACTTATTTATAAGTCTGAATCCGCCAATTCGTCTTGAACCAGCGTGGTAATCAATGCTCGTGCCTTCTTTGTATGAGAAGAGGTCTTGATGATACCCCGCAGTAGTACAATCAGAGGCTGGTATTGTATGGTATTCAATTCGCGACGCTATGGAACATGACACTTTCTCGCAAACAACGTATGCCGAGAGAAATAAAATAGATTCTAAAATGCAGTTCTAAAATTACACAAAAAACTAAATATCTCGGTGCGGGGAAACCCGTCTTATTGCCGAACACAGATATATACGTACAGGTCGATTCGTTGGCACAGTTTCGGTGTCGGTGGTCTTCGGCCGTTTCGCGACACTTTACGAGCTCATTACGGCGTCTGAGAGCCGTCGCCACATCCAGTCTCGCACCTTACTATATTACTACATGACATGCTATGTAGACACTGTCAACATTCAAGTAATAATGAAGCTTGAAACAGATAATTGAATTATTGACGGTTTTTTTGTTTCTATGCGGGGTTTTTACGTGTTATGAAAATATGAGGAAAATCTACATGGTCTTGTTGCATTTGTCGAGTGTATGTACTCTATGCAGTTTTATTTGATGTGGAATTCGAACTTAAGCTTCCGTGTTTTCTATTGATATTTAATGCGATGTTTTAATGTGCAATAATTTATATCGACCATGACTTTGATTAATTCGAGACGAAATTACTTTGAGAAAGAATGTTTTTGAAACACAAAGAGCTTTGGAGCCTTATTAAGAGATATATCAGAGTCTAATTAAAAGGACAGCGTGGAAACCGACGAGAACCCTTTATTCTCTCCGTCCAATTAAATAGGCGTGGAAAGATTAATAACTCTCAAGATGCACACAATATGTTACATAATAATCCTTTGGTATCCTCTTAAGTTATTTGTAACATATGAAGTCATTTTAGTTAACAGAATATTTGTAACTACAACGACAAAAATAAAATCAAAACAATGCTATCACGTAGTCTGTCAATGCATTTGCAAAGTATCGTCTGGTATCATAATTTAATTAATAAAAGCCGCTGTAGTTACAATTCTAAGAAAATCAACATAAAGTTCAAAATTAATGTTAGTAGTCTAAATTAAAATGAGTAACAATAAATTTTTCATCAAATTATTTTGAATTTTTAAACTTTCACCGTCTCTGCAGTCAACAGTTTTTTGCACAGAGCGTCTGGAGGACTTTCCAATGATAAATTAGACGTTTTAATAATTTTAAAATGGATCATCAATTGTGTCGTTTTGTGAAAAAAAAATGTATGTATTATCTGTTGAAATCCGGAGTTGTCGTACATGCGAGAGAAATGTAAAAGATTTTTCACGTGAAATAAAATTAAATAGGGTGTTGGTGGTGCCATTTCACGCTCGAGTAACCAGAATCGCTTCATTAGTCTACATTATCTGTCAGATTCAATAATACAGACAGTGTTTTTGACCTGTTCAACGAAAGAACAAAGTCTAATAGCCATTTGTTTCGCTCAATGTAAACAGTTTTAAAAGTACTTGCTACACTTATATTATTATATTGTCAGTTTTATTAGATGTTTCATATTACCAAACTATCAGCACTTAAAATTCCATTATTGGCTGGATAGTATCATTTTTTAAATAAATTATCACAATCTTTTTAACGTTACCACATACTATAAATTTCTTGTAACTCACACTCACGTCATACGCACCTACTATATCTGAGTATTATCAGCTCACCTACTAGGTAGTAGGTGAGCTAGGTGTAGGTCATACAAATGTTTGTTTCGAACGGGAATCGTACCCGCGACACACAACGCCGCAGGAATTCGCTCAACCAGTACGCCAACCATGTTGTCAACTGATGCCATGTCTTGAAACCAATGATTAAATGGTTTTTTTTTATTTATTACCTAAGTAGTAATAAATGTTCATTTCGTTCAGTTTAATTTACTCTTTAATATTTTCAATAGGTCAAGGGTAGCCAGTCTTCCTTATTTGCGACTCCACAATAAGGGGTTTGACGCATTTGGTGCACTTCTCAACTTGTACACCATGCTCAAATGGTGAACTTAGCAACTGGTGCACTTCTCATATGGTACACCTAGCAACTGGTGCACTTCTCAACTGGTGAACTTCGCAAATGGAGCACTTTTTAAGATGAGTGGAGATTTGGACAAATTGTCTGAAAATGAAAGAACCTTTGGTTTGCGTAGGTAATTTCCTTAAAAATACAATCAACAAAATAATTTTAATTAAACTCTACATAATCAGAATAGTATTTTAGTTTTTTCAAAAATAAAACAAAAGTCACTTGGCAGTGATAAAAATATAATTATAGCATAAAAAAAAATTCCATCACGCCTGTATTCTCTGAAGGATTAGGCAGAGGTGAACCAATGTACAGCCACAGCTCACCGGTATATTTAGGTCCCATGTATTGCCATTAACCGGGCACAAATCCAAACTCCGAGCTACTACTGAGAATTTCAGAGAAAAACCCCAATAACACTTCTTGCTCTTTTTTTAAATATAATTATGTAAGAAAAAATTAGATTTACAGCAAAAAGTTATCATAATAAAGACTCATAATATCATATTACATCAATAACCTTTATAATATTATAATTTGAACTGTACTTCATTTAGTTATAGTTATTATTATAAATTTATGGTGGGTCCACACGACACAGACTTAACACAGACTTCTATAGAATTTTGTCTGTACAACAAATCAGTACAGACAAATGTCGGTGTATCAGAAAAGTCGGAAGTCTGCGTACATGTCTGTACGATTGTCGGAGCAAAACTCATGATTATTGAATTACTTAATTTATTCATTAAAATCGAAGTCTGAACAGACATTTGTTTAAGACCTCTGAGTAAAAATTTTTACTCAGACTTTATAGTCTGTGCAGATGTCTGTACAGACAAAAGTCTGTGTCGTGTGGACCCACCATAAACCATAACCATCATAACCTGTTTCTCAAAAACAGGATATAAATAATATAGATAAACCTTTGTTTCTTACTTAGTAATTGTTACTATTAATTAAGCAAATAGCTATAAATAAAATTACTTAAATAATTGGAGAAACATTTTTTTTTGAAAAAAAATTAATGTTATAGTGATTATGTAGAGTTTTATTAAAATTATTTTGTTGATTGTATTTTTAAGAAAATTACCTATGCAAAACCAAAGATTCCTTCATTTTCAGACAATTTTTCCAAATCTCCACTCATCTTAAAAAGTGCTCCATTTGCGAAGTACACCAGTTGAGAAGTGCACCAGTTGCGAAGTGTACCATATGAGAAGTGCACCAGTTGCTAAGTTCACCATTTGAGCATGGTGTACAAGTTGAGAAGTGCACCAAATGCGTCAAACCCACAATAAGGATTAAGATGTTTTCGTTGGAAGATCCACTGTGATCCGCGATGTCAAACAACCAAATATCTCATGGTACAGAAATATCCCCGTCGCCACAGGCGCCGCGTTATTTTTCACGTACGATACGATTTGGCAGACTAACATTAATAATATGTTACTTTTACGTTCACCTTTGTCTGGTTGCCTGATGCAAGTGTACAAAAAAAAACATTGCATGGAATTTTTTGCTGTAAGAGTCACGCTATCTCCAAGTGACGCTGTGGTTTTAGTAGACAAAACAAAATAAAACAGTCAATTGGTAAATTTTATGGAGATATAAAAAATACAGTGTTGAATATTTTATCTGAAAATTTAAAGTGTTTTATCTCATAAAATAATACTAGACCAAGAATGCTCCCTTGCGGAACACCTTATTAATTTCAAAACATGAATGTGAAATCCGAAGAATTCACGCATTCAATTAAAATAATCTCTTTATCTAAGCATCATAAAGCAATTTCAATAAAATTTATCTAAGATCTACACTTCAAATTTTCATAAAAATATTGCTTAACAGAGTCGGAAGCTTTTAAAAGAATTTTAAGTGAATTTATTATTCCCATTATCAAATGTTACTAGCTTATTAAGTAATGTTATTAGTCATTTGTAATAAAAACTTCCTGCTGTATATTAAAGCGAGTGTATCCGAACAAAAGTTATTTCTGTAGCCAGACGACGGCGCTTACCAAAATAATAAACAGATATAAATCGTCTTCTACAACGAGAGTAAACCGTCTTTAGCGACTAATTGAAATAAACTGCACGCGAAAAATGCTCTGACCAATATAAGTAATACAGAACGTTTTCGCTTTAATATATTAAATGATATATTATATATTTTTCATATTCAAAAGCACTGCGGATCGTTTTGACGTATTGTCTGCGTAATTAGGAGTTATGGGCGTTTAAGGCTGTGTGCTCACTTAAAGGTTGCAAGAAATAATTCAAGGGAAAAGTAAGAAATGCGTTTTTCTTAACAGTTACAGTTTAAATCTTATTTCAGTTCAAACAGATTAAAATATCATTACGACTATAATATTTTAAGTAAGACGTTTCATCATTAGACTTAATTTCGATTGCCATTAACATAATTTTTAGGAAGAAAATGAGATTGATTTAATTTATGATGTCCTAGGTAGGCAAGGAAATGCTCAGATATAAGAACAAAGTTTTGATGTTAATAAATAACGTTTTGGTACCTATTTGAAGGCAACATATTTCCACAATCTGTGAGCGCCCGCCCTTAACGCAAAAGCTGTAGTCATAAAGTTGGTTTATGACAAAAGTTTAAATGCATTTTAAAATGTTTTAAAAACGCATCTTTTGATTTATCGAGTGGAAAATGAAGCAACTGGCATGGTATACAATTTTATACATACTTCTGTGGAAAGAGGCCAATCATAAAAAAATACCAAAATACTGAATTTTCGATTTTCTTTGAATCTTTAGCTGCTGATTCAAAGAATAAATTATTCGAATAGGATTCGGTTATCTAACATTCTACAAATGATCGCCAATTTATATTCCACGAAAATGAAATGTTAATTTGCAGTTACACCACGAGGGCAGTGCAAATTACCAATTAACCTTTGTCGTGCTAATAAATATTAATAACAGGATTTTATTCATTAATTCTAGTACGGAGATATCATTAACCAGCCTAGCAATAACTTAAGTATAGCAATCGTTGGTATTCTTTTGCTTGCAAACACATCTTATCTTAGGAAATGAAATTACGACTTATGTCTAGTGTTAATTTGATGCACTTCATTAGTTGTTCCTTTGTCTTCTTCATGTAGCGGCAAATAGCTAGCAATGTATAGTATATCATTTATTAGATTTAACTAATTTCGGGTAGGCATTTCGATAGGTACAATTACTCTCAGGATGTAGGTAAGAGTATCGAAAACTTCAGGTAAATCACCCTCATAAAGTTGATACGCAATATTCTTTCTAATATACTCAGGGACGATTGTGCAGTCTAATCTGAATCTGTCAAAAACGTGTCAAATTTACCTGCATACATTTTTAAAATTGATTGTTGTGATTTTTGAACGTTTTTAATAAGAACATTTGGCCTTCAGATATATTAAAAAATGGACCATAATTTTGTATGAAGTGATCTACCAAAGAGTTTAATCAGAACTTATTTTTAGTCGATGATCAGGGCTCAGACTCTTCATTTTTTAAATCACAATTTGTGGCTAGTCTCTTGACTCTTCTTTGAGAGTGCAACGTGCATCTTTAGAACTTTTTTCTTGTGTTTAGTTTTAACTAATGAGTGTCACCGTCACCCCATTAGCACTACTCAGCGCACTAATTAAATTGTACTAATTCATGAGCGTTTTAATTGCTTTGTCTTGTGAAAGGAATCCTAATTGGATTACTGAAGTTGACGTTGGTATTTTGAACCGTGAACAGTGAATGAGTCTTCGTAGCTCGTAAGTTCAGAGCTATTCTATAGAGAATGCACGAGCATTGATCACCACGCTTGCCCAAGGCAGATTGGCGATTTTAGACGTATATTGATAATTCAGATAGACGTATATAGAGGTTTCCTCACGATATTTTTCTTCGCCGATGTCAGTAATGTCCAAGAGAAACTTAGATAGTTTATATGAAATAGAAAATCACATAAGTATTGGCCAACAGGACAGAATAATAAAGTACAGTATTAATACATAGTAAAAAAAAATTTTTTGGAATAAAATGTGTTGTAGTAAAGAATACGGACAAAATGGGATAGTAACACATAGTCACTTGCCCATGCCCGAGTGCGAACCCACAGACTCGTGCATGAGAGGCGAGTGACAGTGGTTGCAGATTATAAACTTGTGCAATTTTAGCATAAAGTTTGATAAGTTATTGCAGTATAACTTTGCACATTTCGTTCATGTTTCACTTAGAAAGAGAAAGTTTAACTATCGCGCTTGAATAATTTATGAGATCAAATGCTTTTCAAATAATATCAAAATAATAAAAGACAAGTGATTTGGAGCAGAAATGGCACGATTCTTAGATAAACATTTGATGTAGATGCAGTAATTGAAACCATTTGGAGCTAAATGTCTTGTCGTAGCTGTTCCTTATCATTGTCTCATATTATTATTACCTGGTTTTCAATCTTCGAACCTAAAAGTAAGCTGTATTTATATTATAACTAGTTTTTGCTCGCGACTTCGTCCGCGTGGATTCTTTTAACCCGCGTTACGTTATGTCTGGTTATTGCCGCTCTTCCGTGGGTCGTAGCATGATGTTTAATATCGTATACTATTCCTTATGAATCTGGCTGCCATATGTACCTATAGCGACATGGTTGGCTCAGTGACTAAGCGATTGGCTACTGTGCTGCGTGTCGCGGGCTCGATTCCCGCACGGAACAAATATTTGTATGACCTACAGATTTCCGGGTCCAGCTGTTTGTGTATTGGAGTTTATAATATGTTTTTTAACGAACCCATGAAACTCAAAAAAATCCAGTATTGGGGCAACGTTTAAAAAAATATATATACAAAGGAGAATTTTTCAAACCTGAATGCTAGTTCTAATTAGCGCATTTAAACAAAAAAACTTTTCAGCTTTATTAATATAGATTTTCATCATTTATTCCACGTGGACACCCACAATATTGTAGTAAGATAGATGACGTAACAATTAACATAGTTTACGCTATGCATTGGCGCGTAATTGTAGCGGTGAAGAATACCGGTCTGCCTTCACAGATTTACAAACGTCCATATATTACATGCTTTATTAATAGTAAATTACTATTTGTCAGTTCGGTTTCTCACGGCCTTATAATTAATGGTTCCATTTTAAGAACGGAACTGCCATAATAATGAAGAAATGTTGGCAAAAACCGGACACGAGCGTGTTTGAGTTGTACATGAAAGGTTCCGTGTAAAGCTCGAGTAACAATCGCTGAAAAAACAAAAACGACAGGTTGCACTCCGGGAGTGCCGGCAGAAGTGAAAACTTGAATATTAACGTTGTGCATTTTTGATATTTTGGAATGGTTAGGGAATCATTTTGCACGAATTGCTTTATATCAGTATAAAAGTACTATCATTTATGTGGTATAATACAATATTTATTTATTGCGCTATCGTACACATATAATTATGTATATTATGATGATGATGATGTATTCTTAGTACGGTTTAAAAGATACAGTTACAGATGGACAAACAGACAGGCAGCAGAGCCTTAGTAATGGGACCCCGTTGGCACCCTTTGGGTAGAACATCCCAAAACTGTTGCTAGTGGGTTTTATTTCGACTATCGCTTTCAGGGAAACATGTAAAGACTGTTTTAATGGTTAAGAAATTAACGTTTTCATCACCATTATGTCAAGCACCGTCTTAAACCACATGCCAGTAAAAAGTAACTTTCTTAAACATTTTCTCTCCGTTTAAGAACACTTTTCAAGCTCTCGGTTTATCTTTTGTTTGATCGATAGTACATACAATCACGCCTGAATTGAAGGGTTAAGCAGAGAGGTGTACCAACATACACCTACAGACAACAGATCGACAGTGCGGGGAAAAATATATATTCTTTTCAATGTGTACTTTTAAATTTTCTTCTTTAAAAATTTTCATAATACTACTCAAAGTCAAAGCATTTTTTTCTATTACTCCATTTACAGGTACTTTTGAATTGTCAAGAAGTTACAGTTTAAAGTTGAAGCTTGTTCCAAAACGTAGGTCTCTATGGAGAAGATCGAGCCAGAAACTACACTCTTTTCCTTCTTTAATTTAGTTTTAACAAAATCTTGGTTCCAATATAGTTGTTGCTTCTACGTGTGAAAAATACTTTAGTTTCCCTGAAAACATACTAAGTATATAAGTAAGAATTTCATTAATCCGATACTGCGAACTGTCAAAATAGTCGTGCAACGTCCCTCTAGAATTATCATCTATCATAATGTTAATTACACAGAATTCTATTAACAAGATTGCTGTGTAATTAATTTCTATAACTGATAGCTTTGTTAGGTGTTTGATTACATCTCATAAACAGTTTTGTGCAATAACTGGTGTTACTAAGTTCAATCTTCACGTTTAATTTTCCCTTTGACGCCTCGGTAATTAGTGAGTGTATTGCAAATTTTGTTGATATTAATGATTTCATCAATAACTTAACTAGGTGTGCTCATCTTTGCTTGTTTATTGGA
This sequence comes from Caradrina clavipalpis, assembly GCA_932526535.1. Taxonomy (NCBI): domain Eukaryota; kingdom Metazoa; phylum Arthropoda; class Insecta; order Lepidoptera; family Noctuidae; genus Caradrina; species Caradrina clavipalpis. The sequence continues at coordinate 15,094,281 of OW052101.1, read as the reverse complement.
AATTTTAGGTACCTTCATCTTGACGTCTTGAAGATTTTGTTTGAGTTGATGCGTTTGTTGCAAAATTGGCAACATTTATCAATGTGAATTTTACTTGATCAACATTTCAGCTTTTTTCGATTTTTGCAGGTTATTAAAGTTAAAGCACTTATTTCAATAAAACCATTTAGTTAGTCACCAGTCAGTTAGTCTTAAAACTGGAGCTAGTTTGCTCGTTCCAACCAGTATGTAGGTCTTTATGAAGAAGAGCGAGCAAGAAAACTTCAAGGACACTCCTTGCAATTAGGTGTTACAAAATCCTGGATAATTAGGTATCATTCATCTTGTTATGTGAAAACCATGCAATATTAAACAATTAAAAGGCAGACATAAAAAATATGAGCTATGTTGTTCTATCTCGATTATATTATTACAACTATTATACATTTTCACAAAGCATTGAACACAGATGTAAATCATTCTGCGGTCCTGACTACAATTTTGAATTACCAAATCAGGGCGGTCTCAAACTTCTTGCTGCAAACTTGATGCATAAAGGAAATCCTATTACACGCAGCAAATTAACATTCATAGCTTGTACACTATTAACATTATTGCAAAATTATCGTACAACTGTAAAATTTGCATAAGTCAGCAAAATCAGATCTGTTTATAGATTGTATGCACCGTCCCTTGGTGCATAATTTACTAATTGAATGTCTCCGTGAATGTCAAATGATGTGATCACCGCGTTTGGTTTGTTAAGACCTAATTTTGAATCACTAATTATAATCAAGGGCATGTGATTTATCATATGGATTGTCAGTTGTAATGCTTGTTTTGGAGTTTTCAATAGAAACAATTTGAGTAATAGTATCATTGTGTGTTCATCAATGTGTTTGAAAATAATACAGTTGGATTTCTGTGATATAGTAATGCTGTTTTGTTTTTAAATGACTTGAAAAAATATCTATGTTTGTCCTAAGTTCCTTGTTCCTAAGTGGAACCTGTTACTTGCTTTTTGACGCTTCTAAGCAGTTAAAAGAATTCATCATCATCTTCACCATCATCATATCAGCCGCAGGACGTCCACTGGACAACAAAAAAATAAGCATTATGTAATAGAATGGAAATTGTTACATCAACAAATGGACACTTGGGTTATGAAAACTGCACAGTGGATTTTTATTTAGTTACGATCGCATTCAAATTCTCGTCATGTCTCTCCTAACTCTCACCTTGTTTACGTTGCTAGGGAGATAATTGTTATTTATTTTGCTTTCTCATCCATTTAGAGACAAAAGCAATATTAGCCATTTATCAAAATGAACTGTGTGTAAAAAAAAAGTGATTATGTGGTTAAGGCGTCCACCTCTTAAGCATATGTTTGCCAGTTTAAAACCAATGTGAGATCCTCAATTCATATGAACTTTCTAAGTTTATCTTAAACATCTTTGACATCAGCGAAGAGAAAATAGCTTAAAGGAACCCGAACTTATATTTACGAGTAGTAAGTCTTAAATCGCTTATGCGCGTTGATCAAGCGTGGTGACGTCCAATGCTCGCGCCTTCTGTATGAGAAGAGTCCTTTGCCCTGAACTAGGACAATAAATAGGCTGGTATAATTTTATTTAAATTCAAATAATCAAAGTGTCCAATAAATCATGTTTGTTGATAACGGAACATTAAAGGCTGTCAGCTGTAGGTCCTGTGCCATAACGAAACATGTTCAAATCCGTGTGGTGACATTGTCCGGACGGTAATTGGTAGCAGTCGCTTTTGTTATATTTATGAGCTCCGTAATTGGTAACTATTGGCAATACTTCTAATTTCGTTGGGTGCGTTTTGAAACTGCTTCGTTAGCCTAGTAGTCCTAAGCGCGACTGCTACGCTGGAAGTCTTGGGTGCGATACCCAGGTCGAGAAAATGTCATTGGGTTTTTCTATGAAATTCTCAGTACCAGCTCGGAGAATTTGTACCCGGTTAATGGCAGAGGCTCGTCCCCTTCAAAGAAACTAAATCTTCAGCATTATAATATTAGTTTAAATTACATTTATGTCCGACAGCTTCGCCACGTTCTTTATTAACAACGCAGACGACATTACTATTAACTGAATAGAAAATCTATTCAACGTGGAAATCGCCACCTGCATATTGAATATTGATTTAAAACGTCTTTACTATAAAGTAAACATTTCCTATAAACCAATACAATAGCCCCTAACATTAACGTCGATACAAATGGCTAGAGCTCAATCCCCAATACAATAACACACAATTTACAGTATACATTTCGAAGCCTAGCTTCGCTCCCGGCGTCGGCTACTTCCGCAAATAAATCGTTATTAAAGAAAACGTAAACATTCCCATAGAAATCAATGAAAGTAAATGCGGAGTATATCGTAATAACCCCCTTTACGACTGTGAAGCTAAAACCTTCGCAATAAAAATAATACCAAGTATTGAACAGCGATTTAATGGAATTTATGATGTTCTAATAAGGAACTGTATGTTTCGATGGAAATCATTGAAACGCTTTCACTGCTGCTTTTCTGAGGACGTGTGATAGTTGTTGGCGTTTTATTGCCGTATTGGTTGTTATAAATTCAGATTACACTAATAGTTTCGTTTTACGGTTGTAAAGGGTCACAGAAGAGAGATGACCTTTAGAAAGTGATGTGGTAGGTGAGGAAATTGCTTTTGGTGATAAGTACTTCTGGTACAATACTAAGGAAATGGACTTTCTTGCTGCTGTATTTAAAAGCATGGACATGAAAAACCCATACGTGAAATGATGGCAGATATTGCAGTGTTTTCACAATAGGATCTAAATAGAAATAACAATACCGGTCTATTATTATGCCATTGCGGGAGAAAAGGACTTTTTTCACACAGAGAAGGCAAAAGCATTGAACACCATGTTTGCTCAAGACGGATTGGCGATTTCTGACTTATTATAAATCTAGGTTTCCTCACGATTATTTTTATTACCGATGTCAGTGATGTCTAAGGAAAATATGGAAAGTACATATAAAGATACCTCACATTTTTATTTTAGTTCAGATTTTATCACAACGGCGAAGTTGAACTAACTGCCTATGCATACGTCCGACTTCTTGTAGATCCGATTATCGGACCGTTCTTTATATCCATAGTTTCGTGGGACCGACTTTTTGTAGGACGTGTGCGTTGGTATAGTAAAATTTATATTTTGCATTCTCTCCGACAAATAAATCGGTCACCAATTGTCTGTAGTGGGTGAACAGCTTAAGATGAATTTGAACTGCAAAAATAAAAATAATAAAAAAGAATATACACATAAATCCATAAGAATTATCAGTAAAAACACGTGCAATAGTAGTTCATTACAGAATTAGGTAAATGAACAAAATACGGCAGCAGCGGTAACACAAACTCTCCGCGTTCATTGAAATCTTTCTTTTCACAAAGATTAAGACGCACAGACGCGTCACTTCAAACAAGACAACTGTTGTGTAGTGAGCTAGGGCTTTCAGTCTCGATGCATTACTGATTCCCGGGAAAAAAAAAACGAGACTCGAGCGGTCTCGAAATTCCCGGGAAAAACGAGACTTTCGAGACTATTTTAAAATTAGGTTTTTTACTTGTAGGCTGTGCTATTAGGCAGTGAAAACCGGCTATGCCAATCAAATATACTAACGTACGCAAATTAAAAAAAAAAAATATATTTGTTGAAACTTTTGCATTTTTGTTGTGGGCACGTAAAAAACAAAGGGCGTTTAATGTGGTTTCAGAAAGAGAGACCTAATTTTATTAGAAAAGTAGCCTGCGTTAAAAAAGCTCTCTCTGCTTCTACGCTAGTGGGGGGTAGGTATAGATATTGAATAATTGTAGCAATAATTTAGGTACTTCCCCATTTACAAAAAGAACTTTTTTCTATGAGCAGGTTTCTTTGCAAGTCATGGATAGACATGGAAAATATATTCTGCCCTTGGTCTTCTTGAGGGTTTAACAAATTATTAAGCTTACATTCCAGCTGTTCCTTTGTAGTTAAACTTGTGAGCTCCGCAATCGTCGCATCATTTGAATATCTGGTATTTGCGGTATAACTGTCAGATTTGTCAGTGGTGGATTTATTTAACCTTTCGTACAATTCTTTTAAAGACACTGTCATTTCGTCAGTTACAGTTTTGCCATTGCCATATCCATGTAACCATAATAAAAACCGGCCAAGTGCGAATTGGACTCGCGCACGAAGGGTTCCGTACAATGACGTGATCTACAATGACGTTAAAAAAAAACAACTACTCACTAGATCTCGTTCAAACCAATTTTCGGTGGAAGTTTACATGGTAATGTACATCATATATTTTTTTTAGATGTATCATTGACACACATTTTACCACTTTGGAAGTGTCTCAAAAATTGTTTTTTTTTAATATTTTTGTGTGAAAATCTTAATGCGGTTCATAGAATACCTACATCTTTTTACCAAGTTTCAACAGTATATCTCTTAGTTTCGGAAAAAAGTGGCTGTGACATACGGACGGACAGACAGACAGACATGACTAATCCATAAGGGTTCCGTTTTTTGCCATTTGGCTACTTAACCCTAAAAGTTACTGTTGGTTTAGTAGATTATTTCATACTGTCATATAAGTGATTCAAGTCTCAAAAGTCTCGTTATTCCCGCGACCAAAAACGTCAGTCTCGATTCTCGAAAATACCAAAAAATCGTCGAGAGTCTCGAAATTTCCGAGACCGAGAGTCCCGGGATGAAAGCCCTAGTAGTGACGTAGTCATGTTTGCTTGTATAGAATTACTTCATGGGTTTACAGATCACACCTTGTAAGTTAACAAATATTGTAACATCCTTTTGTCTCAGTTGACTGTTATAAGTTGCGAGATTAGAAACCGGTGATTTGCGGATTTCATGTTAAGTCATTGGCGAAATATGGAAATTAGCGTCTGAACAGTATAAAAACAGTACAGATAAAAATGATAATATGAAAGCTAAATATCCTAATTTCATATTTAGGTTTGAGAGTATTAATGAATTGAGGGTTTATAGTTCAATTCGGTTGATATGTGCATGGGATAGCAGTAATGTACAAATCTTATTATCATTTACTAACTTCTGATTTCGACTTCGAACGCGTAAACTTCTTAGAAAAATCTAGCGAGGAATTAAACTTTATAATTAAAAAATGTTCTAAATTATACCACAGGACCAAAAAAAACAGAATAAAAGACATTCTAAGTGTTAGACTAGATTAATGTCTATAATATTTCGTTCAAGCATGATTCCAATAGCAAACATTTAAACTTTCACATTTAATTTTTAGTTGGACATTCGAGCCCTTTTCCAAAATCCCGCACAAAGACCACCACCAGTTAGGCATAAACCCTCAATCTCAACTTCGCATCTGTTCCCAGAATCAATCTTTCCTCAAATACCGCGCAGGCGCATTGCATCCATATTTCAATCAGGCCCGATCTACCGACATGTATTTACAACATGTTTAAAGCCCGCTCTATTTTGGACATGTTCAATCCGTGTGCTTATTTGGGCTGTTTGTTTTGATATTGGGAAACGGTGATCTGTAATTCTGTACCATTTATGTACTGTGTTGGTTTAATACTAGCGTTATCAGATACTTCTCTATTTAGTAGTATTTGCTTGTGAATATTATAGTGTCGAAACTGTCTCTCTACATCTGCTCTTTAGAGGATAGTAAAAATCCCACTGATGACGCGATAAACGTTGCTACCGACTGGGCTAAAGAATTAAAAAAAAATAAAACAATAAACGTGAACCGCATTGTTAATTCATCTTAAAATATTTGCATGCCAAATGGTAAAAGTTCTCTTTTGAGAATTATATGCTTTTCAGGTTTTGTAACACTTTCTATTCGCCTATTAGATTAGCGCTGTTTGCTTTGAACTCAACTGTGGCTCATAAAAAGGGTGGTAGAGTTTATACGGTGTAATTGGAACCACATACCAGGTTCCTACTACATTACAAAGCAATACAACTTAAGAAGATAATTCCTGTAATTCAAGCTTTTAAAATCTAGTCGCAATCTCATCTCAGCGACAAACAATTAGAAGCATTCTGACCGATTGAGTCTTAGACTAAAATGCAAACGTTCCTAAAAGTGACTAGGATTAACCCTCTGCATTTTATAAACTGCTAGAAATAGTTATCACGATGAGCCATACTTCGAATACTTAACCGTATAGTAAATCATAATAAAGTTCCATGAAAAATTTCTTTCTTTCTTGTAAAAATCACACTAAGCAAATTACTAAAGCATAAAGTGATTTATTTGCATGAAAATCAATATGACGACGATACGACAAACAGTTAAGGTAACGTTAGATAAGATGGAATTCTTTATTTTACGATTGTCGTAATTTGACGCAATGGTAGTAAACATTTTATGCTTCAGTCAACAACCGCTAACATTGCTGAGACCTGACTTCATGCCGAGAAAGACCTGAGTCAAGTTCAAGTTTAGAAATGTATAAACGTATACAATTTTTATAAGTATATAGTATATTTAATATATATAGTACCGGTGTGTTTGTCTTTATGGCCTATTCATACCTAGACTTGCGACTTAAAATATAACCTTATTTACTACATGAGAAGATACACATTTCATTGTTTGTATTCGGAATACGTTGCACCTTTTCACAATGAAATTGTCGCAATGAAATGTGTATATTTTCGTGTAGTATGTAAAGTTAAATTTTCAGTAGCTCTATTAAAATGTCGCGTTGCGTCTTGTGAACTGACCCATAGCAATCTAATTCCTAAACGGCTGATCCGATTTTCAGTTAGTTGTTTTTTCAATTGAAAGGTGACTTGATCGAGAAGTGTTTCTTAGCTATGATTTAAGAGAATCTGTTCAGCCGTTTGAAGATTATTAGCTCTTTTGTAGTGATGTAATAATCTTCCATTATGAGGAAAACAGTAAAATGTACGGGTAGCTTTTATGTTTTAGTGCAAAGTTCAAGTGAAATGACAATTACTCTAAAGATGTATTAGAAAATAAATCATATTTATGCTATAGCTCGGGCTATGTTTAGAAATAATAATGGCGAATACTGCTAGACTGCAATCAAACTTAGGTACTTAGACGTAAAAGACACTATCACGTCACACTAATATTATAAAGGCGAAAGTTTGTGTGTTTGTGTCTTCTTCACGCGAAAATGGCTGAACAGATCTGGCACTGAGATAGATAATACTGCGGAATAACACATAGGCTACTTTTTAGCCCGAAATATGAACAATTCCCGTGGGATGAGTTGAAACTGATAAACCGCAGGTAAAACCGCGGGGCGCAGCTAGATTGAATATAAAACTGTAACCCGTGTGACTGACTGCAACGTTAGAGGTCTTGGGTTAGATTCCCAGATCGGGCAAAGAGTGTTACTGGGTTTTTTAATAAATGCTTAGTAGCAGCTCGGAACTAAGATTTGCGCCCGCTTAATGGCAATGGGCTCAGCTCCTACTCCGTGGGACCTAAACTTACCGGAGAGCTGTTGGTGTGCACCTCTGCTAACCCTTTGTGGAATACAAGCGTGATAGTATAATGACTGTAGTCTATCTGTAAATAATATAGGCAGCCTTTAAACGCAAGACAGACAGCACACAACCCAACGCAACTTTGACATTACCTTCACAAAACTATCCCTTTATTAACAAGCCTTTAATACTTTCACATTCCTAATGTCGCACTTATTGAACGCTTAAACAAGTACTAATATCCCCTATTACAGATCCATAAAATGTTTATCGGCATGTCAAAGATTTATCGTCAGCAAGCACCGGTAAAGACAAGCATTGTCCGTTTACTACACTCGGGTCATAAACTAGCCGTCCAATGACATAATAATATTACATAATTAACTTCTCCAAGGAACTTCATTTTCACACGATATAATTTTAATGACTCTATTACGTATGTTGACGATATACATATTGATGAAGTAGATATTATTGACAGATGTTTTTTATACTTTTTTATTCAAGTATAGACTCTTGTTCGACTAAACATTTATTTGGTAACGGTTTTTCCCTCGAATTTTTCCATGTGAGTTTTCCGACAGATCCCCATTTTTTTTAAATAAAATAAAGGATGACGTAGCTTCTTGGTCGCGAAAGAATTTTCAGAAAAAAAACAGTAGTTCTGGAAATTTGCACGTACAAACAAATTCTTTATTTTTATTATATTAGAAGAGATTGTAATATGATTTCAAACATGTTTTATTGTAATGATTTAATGAATGGAATGATTACACTGCCATAATCATTGTCGACCACGTAACCCTTCCAGGCATTTATAATAAGATGAAAATCGTAGCTAGTATTTAATTCTTAGTTGGTCCATCGTTACCTATACCTTGGTTAGTTTACTGGTCTTCGGTAATTGAGCTCTCTTATGTAGTGCATTTGCCGCTAACGTATCAGCCGTACAATTAAATTCTAATTTGCAATTTGCTGATGGTTCATGGAATCGCAATGACTTCTTGCCAACTGATCGACTATCTACTAGTTGAAATTAATGACATCTGCATCCCTAAACACATAATACGCATTCAGTATCAAATCTATTGTTGTACATATTGTTTCTAAGAACGAGAACGGTGCAATAAATCTAGCCACGACACATGTAATTAATGTTTATGTGTTTGTTGGTGGTCTAACGTTAATATAAATCTTATTCCAATGATGTAATAAATTATTTCTATCATTTATTACCGTGCCGATTTCGGTAAGATGGAAAACAGTGTGTCGGGCTGTCGTTCCGAGGATGTTTGTACGATGCAATTGTGGGTCATTCTCAGATCAGTGAATAACTTCTGATTTATTGGTGGGGATATTATGAGATGGATCATAGGATCGCTGAATCCAGTTGCGATGGATTTGACGAGCTGTGAAATGATTTGATGCAAACGAAACATATTATATTTAAGTCTTTGTGTAGAGCTAATTGACATTAATTGATATTACTATAGATAATATTATTATAGATTAATCAGATACACATAACATGATACATGACCTGAGATAAAAAAAGTTCCAACCTATTTATTGTCCTGCTGTAGAGTAAAAGATATTTTACATACAGAGAAGACATAAGTAATGATTATGGCATGCTCAAGCCGGATTGTTTTCAGACTATAATTTTAAGTCCAAATTTCCTTACGACGTCTTCCTTCACCGATGTCAGTAATATCCAGGATAAACATACGTATAGAAAGAACAACGACGCCTGCGGTAAGGGTACAAAGCAAGGTTTCAATAAAATGTCCCATTGAAGAATCAACCACAACTCCCTGCATTCCAAGCAGTCAGATAGTGCACCACGGAAGCACGTTTCCCTGTTGCAGTCTGAATTCAAAACATAAACAGATTAGAAAATCAATAAATCATTGACAGCCACTGCCGGATACCATCATAAGTTAACATATGTTATTAAATAAATATCACGCAAATGCAATACGTGGATTGCATGGACATTGTTTTCAATAAGTTATTAAGTTAACAGCCGGTAATATATCATTTAAAGGTCAAAGGTTTTTGCTCTAGTAAATCTTGTAGGTACTAGGACTGAATGAAGTTGTAAGAGGTAATAACTAGACTAACTATTAGCTAAGAGTTATTGTTATGAGTTCGGATTGTAGACACATAGACAGATAATTGCCTTACATATTTGAAAAAGTCATTTGCGTCTAATCCTTCGTCAGTTCGGGTTATTGGGAGAAAAGAATGCATGTGATTCCAATCCATGCTCGTTTTGAAGTTTCTCCGACTATAAATTTCTCACCGTCGAACTGAATTCTAATGTTTGTATCTACTTCCACTAATCTCAAATTAAGTAATTTTGAACTCGACCAAATTAATAAAATCAATTTTATTGATACAAATAAAAATAAATTTGACTTTGAAAGTAACATTTTTGTCCCAAATATTTTAAGTAGAGATTATAGAAATGCAAATGTTCAGTATTAAGATCTTGAAGTTCAAGTTGTTTATTTTTAACGTTAACCATAAAATATTTAATGGATTTCGTAATAGATTTAGAAGTTAGTGAGTCATTGACATTTATCCTATTATTGTAACAAATCATGGCATCTGCATTTGGTGGACCATTGAAACTTCTAGCGGACGAGTTGTAAAATGTGAGTAGATGAGACAAAATAAAAATGAAAAATTAAAGCAGTCATGCATAAACAAAGGTTTTAGGGAAAGGTTCAAATCGATAAACCTACAAATTACGATTTTAGAGAAGTTGGGTCGTGAATGGGATTAAATTAAGAAGTTCTGTAATATGAATGTCAGAAATATCTTCATTGCTCTGAAGAAAGCATTTAATTCAATTGGTAAATTGTTAAGGAATCAATCAGAAAGTCGGAGCTAGCTCGTAATCTATTGAAATGTAAGAGCAAGGAACTCCACGGATATTTTTTACTAAAGTTTTTACAAAATTTGCAACTTAACTTTTTAGTAATTGCTATAATTTCAATCAAATCTGAATTTGAATCAAATTGACCAGTCAATTGAAGTTTAGTCAGACTGTAAAGTATCAAAGTACAATCCCACATAATTTCACCTTAAAAGGCTGTGTAGTGTACACCAGAAGTGTTCCTACGCGTATTTCAATCATCTCCAGTATCTTGTTGTGCCTCTTTGTTTGGACTCCGTCAGTTCCGCTCGCCTCCTAATGGCTTTACTGAAAGACATGTTTACTAACAGGTAAGAGTTGCTAACAGATCACCCCATATTGTCTTCACGCACAGCTTTAACAATAGTGAAAATATTGAGAGTTGTGTTGTTTATTTCATGCCTACGAATAAACGGTGAAGTAGTACAAACTTGTTAAAGCAAGTAAAATATATTGTATTGTTCTTATGCCTATCGAGTTTTATTTTAAAATCAAGTTCTTCTTCCAAACGTGTGGCGTCTATCAGGTCCTGTAAGGTAAAATCAAGTTCAAACGGTGTTGTAGCTGCTCCAACATCATCTTCTTCTTTTTCGGAACTCGACTTGTAGTCTACAACTCCAGAGTTAATGAGCACTTGATGAATAATCATTATAATTTTAAATACCCCACACGACAACACCGAGATTTTATCCCTAAATTAATTGACAAGAATTTAAAGCGTGTAAAGAAAATACGAAAATTATGCAATAATGCTTACAAAATCAGTCAAGATTTTGGATTAACTGTATAGTTATCAGAATCCAACATCTGTTCCCAAGTTCCACATACCACATGCTATCTAATCGCCTTCCGTTTTAATTGCTACAGAACTCACTAACTAATCGATCCTCACTCACCATCACTCCCTTTTCGTAAACATTATGAAACATTTCTATTGGCACCTCGCCTCTTACTTCTCTATCTTCATCATTTTAGACTTCTAATACAACGGGATAAGGTTCTTTGTCATTTGCATTATCAATGAAGTCAGTGTTATGAAATTTATTAGTTAATATTGACTGTGTTCAATCTCTTAATCAAATCGAACTCGCGTCAGTCATGACTCCGTGCTTCGGTATTTGTTCTAGTGATGATGTTTTGTTTGCTGTGTCAATACGGGCATTTTCTTACATAATGGATTTCTGAATTTCTATCGTATAAAAATTAGCACTTGCTTGGAGTCCATTGTTTAGAATATCGGGTGGTCGTAACTGTGAATTGGATAATGTTCAATATTTTAGGACATGGGAATTTTTTTAAAAGTTTTTAGAAATACCAGTTTTAATCTGCTTCTGGTATTTAAGTATTTATTTAGTACTTAGGGTGTTCCATGATTCATTCCTTGTATTTCCGTTATTATGTTTTTTCATACTCCTCTGCTGTTCTTTTCTGATTACATTCGTTGCGGAATGCACGACGTACGGATCTTTTCTTTTCTCTTATTTTATCTATTATATCTTATCTTGTCTGGGACTTATCAAACTACGTCACTGATCATTCTGGTTTCCAGGAATTACAATGGTGGGGAATAATGTGGAGAGCTTATCCAAATAAAAAAAGAAGTTTCATCTTTGATATAAAAATAACAGAAAGGTATGTACGAGAGATATTGTCACATATTTACTACGGGCTTTTTTTTTTTTTTTTTTTTATAGACGGGAAATCATCAAATAACTTCCCCCGCCCTGGGCGGGGCGGGAGGGAGTGTCAGACTTTTACTGACTAAAACCCGTCTATGTTCCTTCATGTGCCCTTTGCGTTCCGGGGGCGCGGTATCTCTTTCGAACAACCCGCAGCCCCGGCAGGCATCGGCCCTCAGTGGCCCCATCCAATTTTGCTGACATCTCTTTGAGGCGCGCGTGGAACACGAACGCGCCGTCGACACGGTCTGTCGCTAGTGAACGTACGGACGGTGAGCTACCCATTGCTCACCGTCCACAGACCCGCGTCTACGGTGGCCGGGAGTCGTCTCGTGGCTCCCGACGCCCGGATCGTCTACCGCGGCGGCCGCTGGGACGGGGGACCCTCCTTTCCCTCTCCCGTCCCGCCGCCTCCTTCTCTAGCATTACAGCTTCGCAGAAGGAGGCGACTGCTTCCCATTCCCCCTCGCTCCGGACCATGGCCTGAACCAGTGCCGGACGCGAGAGGGCGCCGCCGCCGATGGCCGCCTTGAGGACTCGGCGGTGCTCAGCCCAAGCAGGGCACACCGCCAAAGTATGCTCCACCGTGTCCTCGGGGCGATCCTCACAATGGTGACACCCGGGCGTTTCCTCCCGCCCGATGAGGTGCAGGAACCTCCCGAAACATCCGTGTCCGGTGAGGACCTACGTCAGGCGGTAGGTGAGGGCGCCGTGGCGCCGCTCAAGCCACTCCTCAAAGAGGGGACTTACCGCCTCAATCAAGGCGTGCCCTGCACGAGGTGGTGACAGTCGTTCTCTCCATGTCGCCATGAGATCGAGCCGGAGTTCCGTCCGCTGGGTGGCAATTTGCCGCGGCAGCGGAGTTTCGCCCCGGCCCAGTGCCTCCGCGCGCCACTCGTGTAGGCGCGCGAGGACCAGCGCCTCCAGATCCCATGGCGGCAATCCGGCAAGGAGGCTCGCTGCCTCGCCGGAGATCGTGCGGTATCCGCGGATGACCCTTATGGCGATCACCCGCTGGGACGCGTTTAGGTAATGGGCGGCAAGCCGCCTCAAGCCCCGCGCCCACACCGGGGCCCTTACTACGGGCTGAAATAATAATGTCAAAGTTTGAAACTTACATAAGTTACAAAGCTTAATTCCGTCAATATTTTGCAAAAGAATACACACATCTTTCATCGGAATTGAGAAACAAACTTATGAATCAGATGAGCATGATGTGTGTTGTAGTGTAAACAAAATAAATAATTTTCCCACATTGAATATACATTGCACTTCCATGAATAAACTTTCAGAAGAAATTGCGAAAGCGACATGAAACGAAAGAGGCCATGTTGTAAATATACAAACAAGTAAAATGTAGTTGGAAGGCGAGGTGTAGACTTGTTGGTTTGCAAGATTTATCCCAGGGATAACTTTTATTCTGAGATTTCAAAATAAAAATTATTTTATTTTTATTGAATTGGCAATTTTTGAACAAAATATACAAAAATAAAGAATTGAGTCTAATTGCCCTATCCAAAAAGAAGTTTGGAAAAGACAGGAAACTCCATACTTATTCTTTACGAAATTAATGCGTTGCAAGATGTTGTTAATAGGATTACACGTGAATACGATGTATATTTAAATTTTGTTGCTTAAATTAGGATACAATTTGTGAACACCAAAGCTCTGCAATCATCTCCATTAATGAAATATATTTCCTGAGTACTATAATATTGGCTCGAGTCGGTAGAACAGCTGCAATCATAAAATAATATTCCAGAATAAATTAAACATTTTATTGAAATGTCTTTGTCTGTTATTAAACCCAACACAGCGGCTATAAAAATATTGCAAGCTCATCCAAATCGTGCACAGATGATACTAAAATACGCTTCCATTCGAATAATCCTTAAATAGCCATAAAGTGTAATAAAAGGATAAACAAATATCGGATTCCCAACACACGGCTTGCTATATCCCCTTTTACGAGTTGCCTACAAGATTTCTAATCCCGGATCCCGGAGTATCTGTTCAGTGTAGACTAGTCTTAAGAATTACAAGCTTGTTCCAGCGACTGTTCATGTGGTGTTTTCCACTCGCGTTACGTTTGTGGTTATTGCTCCGCTCCCGTGTGTCGTAGCGTTATGTTATATAGCACATACTATTCCTCATCAATCTGGATATCATATATAAAAAGATTTTTACGATACGACAGGAAGTCCTAGATATTATCGCGTTGAAACAAACTAACAAAAAATCTCAACAGTTTTATTATATTAGTATAGATTTCTTTTGATCCTCTCTTACAACGCGAATATATCAAAGTATCTAAAAATTACTTATTGTGATATCATAAATAACATAGTAAAATGTGATACTAATATAAAGCTGACGAGTTATTTAGTTTGTTCCTTTATACGCGCTTACCTCTGGAACTATCTGTAGGATTTGGAAAATTCTTTTTGTTTGTGAAAACTAGATTCATTTTTATAAATATTATAATATTTTGTGTATTTTGTTGTATAATATCACGCTACATACGGGAGTGGAGCAGCAATGCTAGTTAAAAAAGAAACACGTAGACAAAATCGCGGGAAAAAGCGAGTAGTATTAACTCAACTAAAAAGTAGCTTTATTAAAGCGAGTAGTATTAATAAAGCTACTTTTTAGTTGAGAACGGCAATAAATCCGTTTAATGCGGGATTTTTGTTTTATGTTTATTGTAGTTGTTGATGATGTTAATGAATTATTGTTCTTTTTATTTGCGAAATGTTTGACGGCTTTAGTAGTTGGGTTATTATGTTGTTTCAGCAGACGATGGATAGATTTTATTAATATTTTGATAAATGATGTTGTTTTTTGTACTTTTTTTACGATTTACACGTCCAACGAAAATGAGTTTTTTACATTATTTTGATTGTGATTTTCTCAGTTATAATATACATACATACCATCACGCCTGTATTCTCCGAAGGGTTAGGCAGAGGTGTACCGGTGTACACCCATACATATACAACATCTTTGATAGACAAAAAATTAAATAAAGGAGAAATGTTATCTCTTCTAGTACTTACTATGACGACGTAAGTTTGTATGTGAGCGGTATTCTCTGGCACCAATAGTCTGAGTACAAATTATCTTTTACTGATAGAAAGCTGTACTGTGAGTGTCATAGGCTATGTTTTATGGTATACTTGACATCCACGAGAACGAAGTTGCGGGCAGAAGCTAGTCAAGAACAAGTCACTAAAACACCTTGAATGGAAACCCATGGTATCCATGGTAACTGGAATCATGGTTCGCCGTCCGATCAGAACGAGGCGCGTTGAGTTCATGTTCATATCATCATAGTAGACGGAGCCCGCTAGAGCTAGTTCCTGCGGTGTTGTGGAATTTGTTCGTAAGAGTTACCGCGGCCCTGGAACGCAAAGGGCATATAGAGGAACATGGATGGGATTTAGTTAGTAAGAATTTGACACTCCCTTCCGCGCCACCCAGAGCAGTAGAAGTCATATGATCTTTCTTTCTTCTTCTTTATCGTGTAGGTAGTAAGGTCTAACGACCCCACACACCCTAGTGTCAGAGTTTCTAAACCGCCTCAAGGGTCTTTGACATGGTTACCGATGTTAGTGATGTCCAAGATAAACTTAGAAAGTATGGGTATTTATGAATTAGAAAAAGTCTCATTGGTAGGTACTTGCCCGTGCCCGGTTGCGAACCAACAACGGGTGCCTTAACCACTGGGCCATCACGACATTCAGATGATGATTTCCCATCCATAAAAAAATGGTAACTGAAATCATAGGCTGGTTTTACACCAAACATTTATAGACTTAAGTAGATCGGGACGAATTTAAATCAGCCATCCCAAATTAGAACTAAACTCACTACTTAGACATTGTAGTACCAACTTATTAGTTCAAGCACTTAGTACACTCCTGCCACCCACAGTTAGAAGCATCTAAATCTAAACGCAAAACGAAAACCTTCACCGGTCTTCGATCTATTTTGAATGAATCATTCACTCACTAAGCTTATACTTTGTTTACTGTTGGTCAGGTTTACTGGTTGCTGTTCGTTAAGGAGATTGAAGGAGTAAACCACGTTAGTTTACTGAAATATGATGAATTATTTTCTGGTTATGTGGTTTTGGTCTTTTCGGCAATTTTGTATTTTTCTTAAAGTAGATAGAAAGTTGAACGGGTTCTATAACCGCTAACTAGAGATAGTCCTGAAAGTGCACTCCATACAAAAGAACACCATATTTTCAATAATAAATTAAGCGCAATTAAATGTAAATACGATGAAAGTACCTACTGATATTTCGGTAGTTAGTCAATATGCTATCAAAAACTTTAATTTAGCTATTATCTTTGAATCTCATAGTAGATGTTGAATTAGGTATGCATCATTTAAAAATGACAGTTGCCTTAGTCTTTTTTTAATCATAGCTTGCGGTATAGAAAAACTTAACATACTATTATACTTACCATTAAAAATACTATGTAGGTTAGGTACTGCCAAAATATTTTGTGAAAATACCGTGCTCGCCACAGAAACACAGACTGAATCTAAGAGAATATTTAGAGTGAAAGAAAGAGAAAGATGACAGAGAAAGTGCACATAGCTATATTCATGTTTCTAACTTTGTCTTAATCTCTTATCATCACACCAACCTATTTAAAGTGGTCTATTTTTACCCCTGACCACAACTCGAACATAGCAACAGTACGCACGGTAGTAATAAAGGTATCTATTACAAGAAACGGGTGTCTGTTGTCATCTAGACATAACAATGACTACTAAGAACTATCCTATCAGCTGCTGGTATGGTTCGACCACTGACTTGTATCTACAGACGGGCAATTACGATAAAAAGCTACCCTTTTACGACACAAAATGGCTGCTGCTTAATGTGCAATTTGACGTGATTCATACGAATTTAAGTGATAGTAAAAATGGCGAATAGGACATGTTCTGACAGGTATTATTGTCATGTATTTAGAAGTTTAGGGACTCTCCATAGGTATATTTCTATGGTTCGACTTAAAACTATCAAGGTGGAAGGGAAGGCCTGGCGAAAATGACGCAATAATTTGTTAATGATGTAAGGGACTGTTAGAAGTGGCAAAGAAAGAGGTGAGATAAGAGGCGATGATTTATGATTCTCAGAATAACAATAACTAGATTAAAAGCACGTGCTTATATTACCAATTAGTATTTAGCAATTTATTGAAAGGATTTTGTTTCTAAAATACATTTTTATCTAGGGACTAGCTAATTCCCACAACTTCGTTAGCTTGAAAATCAAAGTCTCTCTTTTCGGCCTTGTTGCAAAATTCATTCTTAGCTGACTGCTGACCTATGAATTACCTACTTACAGTAAAATTTCAGCTACACAAATCAAGGAGTTTTCGAGATTTCGTGTTTACTCAGTGAGTGAATGAGTGACCTTTCGCTTTTATATAGATCGGATGCTTAACGCCTACGAGCGTCATAGTAACTGTTAATTTTACTACTTCATTCATCTGCATATTTTAAAACACTTTTTATGACTTCATTTAATTCGACAAATTCGTAAAAGATAAATTTTATAGCCTCGCTCATAAAATATTTGGACTATCGTTTTCTCACACACAATATGTCGCACCGTCTATAAATAAAGACTTACCTAAATAATCCCAACACTAAATCGATCAACGGAACCCGTAAAGTATTGTATAAACATACCTTTATTTTGACGCACCGTTGACAGTTGCCCAAAAACCAAACAACATTTGCGGCTGTCAAAACATTGAACATCGAATTTCAACTTTATAACCTTGACAATACAATGAATAAATGTTTTTGTTGACTGTAAAAGTAAGTTGGTAGTAAAGTATCAAGAAGGGATTATCCCTGCATATCGATAATAAAACGGAATTATATAGGTACTGATTTGAAGTAGGTCGTGGAATTAGCATGATGGAGACAAAATCACGAGAAGTGCTTTGTGAATTATGGTAAGAACGAACGGTAACACTGAACGGCAGATTTTGTGTTGTCACGTCTAGTGTTCCAATATTGAATGTAGCCAAACACTGATGTAAAGCTATTATCTGTCTGAGCACTGGACCGGTTAGTAACATAGACAGTTCCGATAACTGAAAGGATTTGTATGAATCTTTGTTGATCCCCTTGGTTAGAATCAGTAGTGAATTCATCTCAGTTACAACAAATCAATAAGCCTACGAGTAGATCAATTGTTACTCCTAAAGGCCTGAAGTATTTGAATAATCGGTCTGCATTGAAACTTACACGCGTCAAGAACAAAGCTATAAAGTTAGGAAATATGGAAAATGAAACAGTAGTTGTTCCACATTAGCTTACTATTGATACAGTATATCATGATCGAAGACTTTTTAACAATATACTCTTCTACAATGGTATTGGCTGGTTTACGCATGAAAAATAAGAAAATATATTTGGAGAGTTCAACCCGACGAGCAGAACTTCAACCCTACCACATTATCAATTTTCAAGATTTTCCAAAGTGTTTCTAGAATCTGATCGAAAAAATGAAAGTGGTGACAATGACAACACCAAGCAAACAAACTTAAAGAAATATAGAAACGGTAATAAAATACTTACTCTCCACAGACTAGAACAATAGTTTGTTATTTCAGCAATAAGTATAGAAAACGAAAATAAAGTCCAACAATTTGAGAAATCTTATATTCCACTGCTAATGACGTAAAGTGTTGTCAATCTGTGCGGTCGTTAAGCAGTAAGTTATGTCTCATCTTGTCAGAGAGTTCTCGCTATAAATCAGAAGACGCAGCCTTCATAGCTTTTGACCCATACTCTCGACTATGGTGAAGTGGTTACGTATACACGTTTGTTTACTACGCTTATGGGGATTCTTCTGTAAGTAATTTACAATAAGAAACTCCAGCTATATAAAAATGTGCAAATTATTTCCATTTTCAACCTCATCTCATCTACGTGCAAGCATGGACCATACATCAAATTCATCGCACGCTTAAACAGCGCGCAAAACCAACATACGAGTTTTCACTTTATAATTTATCGAATAAGGAATCAATGTTGCAGCTTTAACATCAAAGACGTGCATCGATACCAATACGGAATCGATTCAAATCGATTGATCAGCTCTCGATACACGTACAAAAACAATTTGCAAAACTGAGTTCAATTCGCGCCATCCCGTTCTAAAGCACACGAGACGGAATGACGAATTGTAAAAGGAAAGGCATGGTTTAAATCGTAGTTTAATGCGCAATTTGTATGACTGGTCGCTTTGAAATGAGCCAACACTTCGCGAGGGCCAACGACGGAGTCAGCTCGCGTAAACTCTAGCCAACATAACTTTGCTGTTGCTAAACTGCAACTTACAAAATTGAATGATATGTTTATCGTGATAAGATTCAAATTTTATTGATCTACGATGAATGGGTGATAAAATTAAGTTGGTAATTTCACAAAGTTGGCGCCACTAGAGTTGCGAGGCGCTGCATGCAACGCTCATCGACGGTTAAACGGTTATAATCAAATGATGTTTATGACACCAAATGACACGCGGATGTAATTCCACATTGCACTCCTGATAAACAGCCAATAATAGTGACGTGAAGGAGTCTCCATTGGCTATAGGTTAGAATTGTCACCTAAGTACATTGTTGTTCATGATTTAACTTGTATTTTCAATGTATTTATTTATTTAAATTGCATGCAAATGCAATTCATTCTCTATTTACACAAGTTCCTAATAACTAAAATTCTCCATACTTACAAATTAATAAATTATAATATGAAATCTTATACGTAGAACATTTATTTATATCCACACCTACACATCTACACAAACATATAAAATACATATCATATGAAAAGAATAGCAAGGAGGATTATGAGACAACTCTTACTATAGTTACTTAGATTTGCTTACACTCTTTCTTATATTTTGTCTTTCTTCAACCGATATGAATCCTTTTTACTTTTCTTTCTTTTTCTTCGTCTAAGAAGGTTATTGGTATTGTCTTCTACAATTCAAACACTAAATTATTTTCACACATTGACATCAGCAAATGTCCATTTCGCAAGACCTTCTATTTGAAGGGATTCTAACGAGCCGGTCGTTTAGTTTTATCTTCACAATCCAGTGTAATTGCTTCATCTAAAGCTAATGCGATAGTCGTGTCTGTAGCCGATATCCTAACTTTATTGACATTGCTGGTATATACCTGAACCTCGTTAGTTTGCGCTTAATTTATTTCATTGTTATTAAGACATTCTAGTGTTTTGGAATCAAGAGGTCTATATTCTTATGGGAGATTGTCTTGTCCGTAATTTTCAAGTTAATGCTCTATTTACCCAGGAGTCAAGTATGCTGTTTTTGATTAGGTATATTATGGGTTATGATTTTTCTCATTTTGTCTCCTTGACAAGCTACACCCGCGGTTTCACACGTGTTTAGCTACATCTTTGGTTACTGCTTCGCCTCGTAGGTCGTAGCATAATTATATAGCCTACCTTTACTATTTTATTCTTTACTAGGTTTTACCCACGACTTCGTCCGCGTCAAATTTACCTACCTTACAATACCTAGGGTCCTAAGTCTAAACTTTCTTTTTATTAAACAAAGATTTTATGTACTTAACCTTGCAAATATATTAAGTATTAGTTTTACTGAAGATACTATAAATTTCCTGTTTACTGAGGGCGGACTTTAATAAACAGTTTCACGTTAAAATAATGTAAATATCTGATAGTTAGTGCAGTAATTTTCTCTAAAATTAAATTCTACCTACATATTTATTTTACGATCGTTTCCTAGATCGAAAACACCTTTAAGCTAGTAATCGTGTAGTAACATGACGTATTTAATATTGTAATCTCAAGCTTGAACAAGAATTTTCTTTATTTTAAAGCTGTGTTTCCACCAGAGACATGCGAGGGTGTCTGGCGAAGGTGTGTGATACTAGCCAATTACAGCGCTAGCTTAACTAATATTACCACAATGAAGCAATGTCATTGGTCATTTTCAGATACATTCCGCACATATTTAGTGGAAATGCACCCTAACCTAACATTTGGGAATTTGTGCAGTTATAAGGGGTTGCCTTTGGAAAAATTGATGGTAAGGAGCATAAAATGTGAAGGTGACAAAAAGGAGTTGAAAAAATCAGCTGTTCCATACATTATGACTGTGTAGGTGTTGCTCTTTTGAATGGAACAGAAGTTTTTTTTTTCTAGTCTAGAATAATGCTCTTTGACATAAGCTCTACCTAACCTACCATCATCGTCCTGCTCTTATCTCATGTTACTTGGGGTCAGCGCAACACGTTTTTTTTTCCATGCCGTCCTGTCAACCGTCATGCTATCACTGATTCCTTTCTCTCTCATATCACTTTTCACACATCTTTATCTTTGGCCTCCGTCTTCCTCTCCACCCATCCATATTTATATTGATAAATCTTTTGGTCACACGCGTCTCATCTATCCCACTCTCTGCCTCTCCCGCTCTACCTACCCCAAAACCTACAAATGACTTAAAAGCCTCCTAATTTCCCACATTAACAAACTAAGCACACAAGCATACGGTATTTAGATCATCTGCAAACGAAGCTATTGAGTGGAGCGTGCCGACTTGCGGTGGTCCAATATTGACACGGCAATCGACGCGACCAGTCGCATACATATTGCGATTATACCGCGTCCGTCTAGCCGCCGCGACGCTTTATTTGCTTGTCCGCACGTGTGTGGAATGCCTTATTTTTTTTTATTTTCATAGATTTATTTGATTGTTGCGTTTTGTTGTTTATTGACCGTAAATGTCGATTGTAGTATTTTTTTTTTAATTTTCTGGCGCTGATGAGTCAAAGTTTTGTATGACTCTTAGTTGCTTTGAAGTATTTTTTACATCCAAATGGTGTAAGTTATGTCATCGCCATATTATTATCCTTTGTTTGTAGAAATGGAAGGTCCCATTACTATCACTCACATTCACAAGTCATTAAGGAAATGTATTGCTAAGCATGTCAACTTTGACTAAGCTGTCTGTCGACGCCTTATGACGCGATTTATCCGTGTCCAGTGTGTCAGATGAGGCGCAAATTGTCCGGAAAATACGCGTTTTACGACACGATTAACTTGAGGAATTCGGCTGTGGTTACCAAGACATATTAGATACTTGAAACTACAGGAACTACAATACTAAAGAACTACATTTAAAAATAAAGACGAGAAAATTAAAATTGGTGTGATTCTTCAGAAAGATCGGGTGCGCTGTACTCGTAACCGCCGCGCTTGTATGACCAGATGTATGAACGTGGATGTGGCGCAAGGAGTGTGTAAGGATCTTAGCAGGTGGGCATTCTGTGTTTCTGCCTACCCCATGGGGAAAAGGCGTGAGTTTGTGTATTTGTATGTATCTCAATATAATAAATAACTAAACTCCATTTATACAGACCGAATGTCAGGCACGGCTACTACTCGTAATAGCAATGGAGACCAAACAAGCACGCAGGAGGTATTCAAGTGTTCAAGTGTGCGCGTAAATACAGATGCACTCCCTTTTCCCTAACTCTCATTGTCCAGTAAAACAAAAATCAGACACTACCGGGAAGAGATTAGGCGCAGGACCAATAGCTTTACGTGCTTTCCAAGCCACGGGTCTGTCATACCATAAAATTCCAAACTTGAATTACTAACTGAAAAACCAAATAACACTGTGCCCGACCTGAGAATCGACCCTCGCACCATAAAATTAGCAGTTGTGCGTTTAACCACGAGACCAACAGGGCAGTCACTTACGTATTAATAAGCTTTAATAAGTAAACAGAATAAAATCAACAGTTTATACAGGATGGCTTCTGTACAAGATCAGTTTTATTGCAGCTTAAATAAGAGATAACGTGTACTTCCCCTAATGAGACTATTTAACTAAGGATGACTATAAAGTTATGGAAAATATTATTATTACTCGCTAAATGGTTCCTATGAAACATTACCAATAAATATTTACAAAATGACCTTTTGGAATATGCAACTGTATAGATTCAATATTATTATTTTGTTTTTCTTGTAAATGACCTTCAAAATTTCCTTTTAGTGGTCTAATTGAAATAAGTCGTTTGACTTTTTCTTTATTAGATACTCTCTTTAGTCTCTCAGTGCATTCTTGTGCTGGTTTACCTGTAATTAGCTATTAATTAGATCCGTGACTCACTGTTAGTCATACAAAAGTACGGAAAAGCTCTTAGCAAACCCCAATTAAAAAAAAACATTTATACAAAACTCACTACAAAATTATGTCAGAGGAAAGCCTTCGGTAAAAGCAAAAATATATGAGCTGAATTAATAAATAATCAAAAAAGAAATTATACAAATCATAATGGTAAAGAAGACAAATAACTTAGACGCTGTGATAGCTCTACATGTAGTGTTTCTAAAAAAATTATAAGTCACAATAAAATGGCAAAGTTTAGTAGGAACCACGGAACAGTAGGCGCCGACGCGACGCCAAACGAGTATCCTAATACATGGATATTAGAGACTTATTACATGTTTACTTACATAAAGTAGATAAAAGCACCACTTAAGATAATGAACTTTACCTGCGGTTAGATTTAAGATTCAATAAATTCTCGATTTCTTAAGTTTCCCACCATTTTGAATTTTCCATGTCTATGAATTTATCTTTCATAATTTCTGCATCTGATGTGAACCAATATTAATTATTTGTTTTTCCTTTTTCAGATTAAATCAAAGCTGAAATGAAGGAAAGGATAGGTATGTAAGTATTTACAGCATGCCTTAACTGCAAATATAACAAATAACAATAAAAAGGAACATTCTATAATTTACCATTATAAAGTATTTTAACAACATCGTCTTCATCTATTGGTCAATTGAGCTGGTTTGGGCAAAATACATCACTTCCGCAGTCCCTCAATAATAAAATTACTGTCATCTTTATCTATAGATTCGTTTAAGAAACATCCATAAGAATAAAGACATTAAATCCGCCTTTGTACCTTTTGTTGCATAAGTTTAAATAAATAAATAGTTTAATAAATAAAGACATTGCATCCAGGTAACTCAGAGTATAAATATTCAAGCCGAGGATGTAAAAATAATATTAATGGAATAATAAAATCTGTAACTTATATAATATGCAAAATGCCATTACTACCCAGCAATACAAGTTCAATGTAGACGTCGTAAACTTATGTTTAGAATAGAACTAAAAATAATCAGTGTTAAATATACAAAACCATTAGGTATACAATAATAATTTGGAAAAATGGGAGAAATTTTGACATGCTTTAATCAAACCGTGTCAAAATTTCTCCCATTTTTGTTTTGGCAACACTTCAATAAGGTTCAGTCAAAAATCGAACTGTAAAAGATTTGATTTTTCCGGTTGGCTAGCCGATTAGATCTTTATAAATTCTTCTATTATATTTATCTTGTAGGTATATCAAGTCTTTAATTTTACATAAAATGTATGCCATGTGACCATGGATAACCCTTTGGCAAACGTCGCTTTCTAGTTTTAATTATATCATTAAACAAGTGCATTTAGTAATAAGTTTATTACTAGTCATTAACAAATGCTAATTAAGGATAACAAGTTAGAGAGAGGGAAATTAGATAGTATATAAAACCTTGTAAAGCTTACACTGGAAATGTCGTGATGGCGCAGAGGTTAAAGCATCTGCCTCCCTTGCTTAAAGGTTCGACACCGGGAAAGTACCAATGTGACTTTTTCTAAGGGTCAGTTCACACCGAGACGCGACGCGACGCGATTCGACAACGACGACTGAAAATATGACTTTATTAACTACACGAAAAGATACATATTTCATTGTCGCGTCTCGTTGTGATTTGACCCTAAGAGTACATACTTTCTAAGGTTAAATAGGAAATTAATGACATCGGTGAAGGTAATCATCGTGAGGAAACTTGAACTTCTAATTACTATAAATCTGAAATCGCTAATTCGCTTTGAGCAAACGTGGTAATTAATCTTCGTGTCTTCTCTGAGTGAGAAGAGGCCTTTGCCCTGCAGTGGGTCTGCTTCTGCTTTGTATGTTGACGGGAAAAATATTTTCGTAGTACAACTCTGTTGAAAACTTCAATATATTATTAACTTTGACCTTCTTTCTGACCTTTACTCTCGAATCTGGCTATATTAATCAATGTCACTTTTACTAGGGCAAGATCGTGCCCTTTGAAGACTTTATGATTGTTTAAACAGGAGTGCGACACGATTGCTCGATGTTTGCTTGCTCGAAGAACGCTTGATTTTTCCATATTATGGTTTAGGTAGCACGTTATTAAAGGTTATTTCGCAAGTGGTTTAAACAAACCTTATTATGTCCACGTGGAGGTTAAAGACAACAATAAATCCTTTTTAACTTACGTCTCCTGCCTTTTAACTATATACCTGCCGAATTTCAGCTTCGTAAGTTTTTCATAGTTTTCGTTTAGTTCTTTCGCTTTTATAATATAAATATATGTAAATGTCCCTTGCCAATTAAAAGCTCCAGAAGACTGACTCACATCTGAAATATTTGAGACTCATGTTTTTCGTCTGAATCATAGTAATATAGTTCATATTTTAATTTAAGTAATCCCTATTTTACGGGAAATATATTACTTCCACAGTATTTCTCTTATACTCCGTTTTTTATATCATATATAATTAATTCATCACTTTACCTACATGAAAGGGTTCTCAAGACTTAATCCAGACGGGATAGCTTTTTTAACGGAATTACCTCATAATTTCTTTACTGCTGTCTCCCAGACGAGTTAAAAGTGCTATTTTCTTCCCCAGACAACATTGATATGTTATTTATTTCGGTTAATCACCGGTGGCGTCCCCTACCGGCGTACAATGACAAACGCTCGCCTTTGATCATGGGTGATATACGAGCGATAGTAGTAGTTAGGGTATTATTATAGAGTTCGTTTTATAAGAATAGGGAAGGATGGTAGACGGGTTTTGTTGTGTCGATTCCGTATGTTGCTCTTAACTTTCTTAGAGGTCACTTTTAAAAGATCTTACTTCTATATCAATAAATCGATTGCGACATGTATGAAAGATTACTTGAGAAAGGCGCGCCCAAATTGATAAATCTAAATAATTCTAAATCCTACTTCCTACTATTCTACTATGTTATAAATGCGAAAGTTTGTGAGGATGGGTGGATGAATGGATGTTTGTTATTCTTTCAAACTTATATGACAGAATGGTTCTAATGAAATTCGGTACTGAGATAGATTGTATGTGTGAAATAATACATATGATACTTTGTATCCCGGAAAAGTGTGCAGTTCCGGTGGGATAATTTATAAAATTTGAAGAGAACGAAGTCGCGGGCAGATGATAGTATATAACAAATCAAACAAAAAGTTTAATCCATTGCAACACTGAACCACATTCCGTTTACATTGTTTTCCATACCAGCTGCCAATTTCAAACAAATAAATAATAAGCATGGAAACAATTCTAGCTAAAATTTTACATTGAAAATTAAGTGCTAACTATTCCCCGGCTGAAGTAGTTCCCAATTACCATGACGATCTCTAAAAGCTACAAACTTCATTTGTTTGTGATCTTGTGAGTACGCCCCACGCTCGTTAAATTTTAATATTCCCAGCTAAAGACGGACTGCTGGTGAAATTAGTTCGAATATTTACTCCTATCTCACGCAATTACACTGTTTTCCAACAAAATTATCACTCGGCGACGTCGTAAAAACAAATGAAGCTGTAACTATTCATTTTTGAGTTTGCGTAATACCTTCTTATTCTGTAATATACAATTGGCTAACTGATTCTTGCGGTGACTAAAGCTTAGTATCCGTACTATACGAAGGGTGTTCGAAAAATAAGGTGAATATAGTAAGTCTCTGCCTATAGACATCTGAAATAACAGAGGCCCTGCAAGTGCGTGCCATCCCAGGGATAAAGTTGAAATGTCACATGTGCCTGTAATTTTACCGGCACCCATACCCTTCAAACCAGAACACAGCAACGCTGCTTTGCGGCGGTTTAATATATGGTGGTAGTACCATTGGCGTATCTAAAGTTAATTTTCAGGGGGGAGACTACGGGGCTGCGGGTTGTTCAA
This sequence comes from Caradrina clavipalpis, assembly GCA_932526535.1. Taxonomy (NCBI): domain Eukaryota; kingdom Metazoa; phylum Arthropoda; class Insecta; order Lepidoptera; family Noctuidae; genus Caradrina; species Caradrina clavipalpis. The sequence goes on along the minus strand of OW052101.1, from coordinate 15,067,057 downwards.
AAGAGATACCGCGCCCCCGGAACGCAAAGGGCACACGAAGGAACATAGATGGTTTTTAGTCAGTAAAAGTCTGACACTCCCTCCCGCATCGCCCAGGACGGGGGGGGGGGGGGGGGGGTGTCATTTGATGAATTCCCATCTCTAAAAAAAAAAAGGGGGGGTCTGGCCCCTAAGATACCATGGCCGATGCGATGCAATGCGGTCAGGCGGAAGGTGAGCCCTACAGCCTGGGGTAGGCACAAGACCATTCTGGGGTGGGCACGGGTAGTACTTCCGCCGACGAGCTCCTTCACAACAAGCTTTACTACTATTAAAACGCTACGTACATCCGATTTTAGTTTTCGTTTTTATTTTGTTGTTAAAATCGTTAAACAAGTAAAGAAAATATCATAGGAAAATCGTCAAAACATGTTGATAGCAGAACCCATACATTTTAGATTTCAAACGTCTTTGTTTTTCCCAAGAGAATTGTTTATTTCGTGGTCACCACACAAATACATTCGAAAGCATTCTCTTCTCAATCCTAAATTAACCACACTTCAATAAAGCGTTCAACGAACATTTTTGGGAAACCTCAATAAAGATTGACATTCTTAAATACACTTAAATTACACGATCTTATATACTTGGCATTAAAGTTGAAGTTTGCATGGCAAGAATTCAAAAGTTAAAAGAATGGTGTCAAAGGATCGTTTGGTGGTCGTTTGTCTCTGTCTAATTTGGTTTGATGACCGTTGATAGACATTGATAACTTCTAAATGACTTTATTTTTGGATCGAAAGCTTCTGTTAGCGCTAGGGATGGCAACATTAAGATTCCTTTCCTTTCCCGAGTAATTAGATTGTTAAAGAATTTTTTAAATCGTTTGCTTTCAAGACTTAATTTTATTGTCTCGGAGAATACTCGAAAAAAATAGTTATTGTTTCTGTGAAAACACGAATGTATAATGTATCCATAATATAGTTGGGACAAACATATGAGTAAATAAATAAATGAGAAGATACATAATTGTGAATATGAATTAACATTAAAAACCAAAGAAGAAAATCTGCAACATTAAAGATAACCTTGTTTGGAGGGAAGGGAAAACTATGAATTTTCTTACTGCAATAAAAATAAACTGTTACATACATAGGTCAGTACCTAATAAGATCTAAATACTAATCAATTTGATTTGATTTGATTTTGATTAAATACGAAAATCGTAAACAGCGTCTGATCAAAGAACTAGGTACCCGCCCTTCATATAACCTACGTCTAGTAAAGAACATCACTAATAAAAAGCTATTTATATTATTCAAATGAAATCAGATCTTACTACATAAACCAGTGTTCTAAAAAAAAAAACTACATTTGTTAATGAAAAAAAAAACAACAATATCTTAATCACTACAGAAATGTCACGATATTAATAGATGGCAGTCCGTTTAATTAAGTTAATTATTGTATTTTAGAGGAAAATACCGTCGCATGGATCCTGTTTTGTAAATTTGAATAAGTAATAACGTTTATCGGAGGTCCGTTCATTCATAATGACCACACTTGGCGCCGTGTGTTACGTTAATTGGGTTTCTAGTGACAGCGATTTAGGATATCTATTTTCATGGGTGTCTGGAGGTCTAAAGCTGCAATTCAAGTTACCATTCTGTGTGTAGGGCATGTAAAGCCGTCGGTATTAGAACGTGGTCACTTTGCGAGCTATTGGCTTGTGAATAGTGTGCTAGTAATGTATTAGCGAATAGCGGTCACACTCTTATAGCTGAAATACTTATTACAAGATAGTTAAATACATTTGTTGAAGTCAATCTCCGAGCGAGTAGATACTACAATAGTCAAAGCAGCTATACACAAGTCAGCTGAACTGATTACAAAAGTTTGTAAATAAAAAATTAGTTGGTCTTATTTTGCCCTCTCCTTGTAACTTAGTAAAACAAACTGCAGTTTAGCTCCTCATAAACTATTAAACAGTTACCAGTTAATATACCTCGCCTTTGATAATCATTATCAGTAGTCAGACCTTACCGTTATTTAATCTGTACTGGTGACTGACCACATCATCATCATATTTGCCTAAAACCGTCCACAGCAACACATACCCTAGGTCTGCCCTAAACCTTACCACAGCTAACCTATAATAACCATAAATTAGAGATACAGCCTCGTAAATAAAATAATGACAGAAACAGCAAACACTCCGAGTCACACATCGATGTTTACATGACATGCGTCTGGATAAAGAGGTAGCCGACCCCGAAATTATTGGAGAAAGGCTAGACAGATTTTATTGTGTGTCTGCCGTTTACACATTCGACCTACTTGATGATCATGAGCTGTTGACGCATGCTAGGACGGATTCCAGGAATCTGTCTAGACTACTATTTGATTATGACGTTAAAGAATTTAATAGGTTGTTTTTAGTGTACGTACAACCTACACACTACACAAGTCGTAATGAAACAGTTGAGATTTACTACCGTGCTGACTACAGTCGTATTTTGAGAAATTTTTCATAGTAACCGCTGACATAAGAACACCGAACTTCATAAATTTTATTTTCAGCAAAGCTTAGCTTTAGTCAAAGCTCTGTGATCTAATAAAAATATATCTTAATAGTACGTCAAATAATCCCTTATTTCACGAGGTCTTAAGAATAAAGGTCGTAATAGCCCAGTGGTTGAGGTGCCGCCTCTAACGTATGAGGTTGTGAGTGCGAATTCAGGCAAGCGCCTTCTCTGTATGACAAGTGCCTCTTCTCATACAGAGAAGGCACTTCAAGAAGAGGCCTTTGCTCTTAAATGAGCCAATAATAGGATGGGATTATAACTAAAGAGTATAATAAAATAAATAGTATCATAAAGCGCGCAAGATTAAGCAATTCGCTAACAATGGAACTAAACCCCAAACTAAGAAAAATAACTAAAACACTCATTAGTGTTTACGACCGGTCGTCTAGATTCATTAATCTAGACGACCGGTCGTAATCAGATATAAGATAACACCGGGTCATCTCAATGATAAGCCTTTCTAAATGTATGCACATACGAACATTTCACTTTGCATTCATTTGAATATCATTTGATAATGTACGGGTGTAGAACATAAGAATTGATCAGCTCGACATTGTTCTACATGGTCGTAAAGTTTTATAGTACTCTACTAATGTATTGTTTTAAATAATATTAGTCTAACTTGGATGGACACTTTAATGATTAAAGGATTCGGTTCCCAGGTCAAGCAAAGTGTTACTGGGATTTTATATGAAATTCTCAGTAGCAGCTCGGAGTAATGATTTGTGTCCGGTTAATGGCAATACTCGCTCCCTATTACATGGGACCTAAACAAACCGGCAAACTGTGGGTGCGTGCGGGAGTATTGGTACACCTCTGCCTAACCCTTTGGAGTATGCAAGCGTGCTGGTATGTTTTTATTTAACCCACTGCTGGACAAAGGCGTCTCTCCATTTCTTCCATCTATCGTGACTTTGCGCTACGTGTTGCCAATCTCAAGGTAACCAATCAAGTTATTCGGCCATCTCCTTCATGGTCTACCGCGTTGCCATCTCGCCATTTCGGGGTACCAAGCTTGGACTTTACGGGCCCATAGATTGTTTGACATGTTGCAGACGTGTCAATCCCATTTTAGCTAGGCAACCTTTTGAGCCACGTTTCCGACTATAAATAATTAATAATGGAACATTTTTTTTTACAAAGACATTTTTATTTTATTGTTTTAATAAATAGCAGAGAAGTAATAGTATACTTGCTTTTTATTGCATGCAGTTGAAAATACGACATTGCATTAAAAATGTCTTGCTCAATTGATAATACAAAAAAGTTTTACCAATATCATATTTCAAAAACTTTATTACCCCCGAACATTATTTTAAGTAGAACATATCGGTTCAAATGGTCTATTAACGTGGTCAATCGCCATATATTTTTCTATTATTGCTTACTCCAATTTCATTCTTATATTTATTGAAGTCATTTAGTCGTAACGCCCGCCTACTATGATTTTAAAATTGTATACATAATTATGGTAAACAAGTACTATCTTCATTTTCTTTCAATTGATTTTATTCTTTACCTTGGAGCAATACATTTAAATGCTCTAATAGTTTTTTGGTCATATGATTCCGCTAGAAGAAAATTATAAAGCAGACTTAATTGACTTACATGGTAGTCAAGTACCTATATCATAAAACATAGTCTATGGTAGGCGATAAAGTTGTTTCTATCAGTGAAATAATAATCTTACAAACAACTGAAAAACATTGTAAAAACAAACAATCTTTACTTCTTCGTAAAGTAGCTTTTTATTTTTGTAATAGCCCCAGACTTCCAGACATTACTTCTTACAAACAAAGAGACATAAACACAAACCTATGTAATATAACTCATTATAAGTATAGATATCTCCAAAAGGAAGCAAACAGTAACTATTGGTCACTGTATAATAATAAACAGTACAGTTTCATAAACACATGTGAACTTTGAACCTAGCATATCGTCAACTATCGATGGTAATTTACGATTGCAGGTAGAGTTAATATTAATGTTAAAACTGCTCTCACAAAACCTGTCGTTCCTTTTTGCTATTACACCACGTTTAAGTCTTTATGTTACTGCTTTGTCATCATCTACACTTTTATGATCTTCTGAGTCATCATCTCTTTCACGTGTACCAGTTTTATAACCAAGTAAATGACTCTGTTTAATACCAGTGGTTGTGTGACTTCTTTAACTATCCGCTCCCTGTTCTTTTATTTCTACAACACCATTTTAGATTTTACGTTCAACTGTTTTATTCATGGTGATGGAAATATAACATCGTCAAACGGAAGACTCAAACATTCGATGGCTATAAGACCGCGGGGGTCATCATTAAATGCTTCCCTACTGATAATATTATCGGCGGACCGAGTGGTTACTTCCCACGGATTTGCTAAGCTGTTTTAGCTCTTTACCATAACATAAATTTTGAGAGAAAAGCCTTGCTTTTGGATTCTTGTGCTTGTGACGTGTTGTGTAACATTGTACGGACAGATTTTGTTTATATATTTACTATTATGGTCAATGCAATTAGTGTCGTGTTGGCCCAGTGGTTAACGTGCCCGCCTCTATTGCATGAGGTTATGGGTTCGAAATCGGACAAGTACCAATGTGACTTTTTGACATTGGACATCGGTGAATGAAAACATCGTTGGAAAACCTGGACTTATAATTAAAAATTAAAAAAAAAAAATAAATAAATAAAATCTTTATTCAAAAATTCAAAAGATAAAATACACAATAAAACTAAAAATAACAGTGTAGGTAAAATAATGTTAGATGCCTGTACTAGGATAATCCTGTACCACAGGCTGCAGCAGCTCCAACATATGCTAAATATAGGACAGTACGTTTTTTTTTTAATATCTTTTTTCGTTTCTTTTTTTTTTTTTTTTTTTAAATAAGTCCGAAATCGCCAATTCACCTTGAGCAAGAGTGGTGATGCTCGTGCCTTCTCCTTGTAGGAAAAGGCCTTTGCTTTGCAGTGGGATTATAATAGGCTGGTGTTATTATTTGTATTGTTATATAATTAACTATCTAGACAGGTACCTAACTATCGTAGCCTTTAGTCGATTCTAGATTTAGATTAGAACATTTGACTACAGAAACTAAAATATTTGAGCTTTTCTTCATTAATAGATGGAGATGCTTATAAATTAGACAAAAACAATTACCCGATATTCAAGCAAAACTTTAATTGCAAAACATTAAACAATGTTCATTGCGCAGGCGCGGCGGATACACAAGATAGTATAAATAATGAACTTGTTTATATTTATTGCATCGTTAATAACGAACTTGATGAATTTAATTAGATGCTAAATGTTACCACTGGTTACATAAATATTGTGAGCTTTGAGCCAAATGAGTAATAAAATTGTCTAACACACCTTATTGCGATGCTTGTAAGTTATATTATACTACTCCCGGAATGCAGGAAACGTCATAATATTAGCCCGTTAATGTCCGCTTCTGAATGGACCTTCAGTATTTATCGCTACAGTCAATCTGTAGAAAAGCCTTTCGCAATCATTTCACTGGCAACGCAAAAGTTGAAAGGTGGTATTACTGGTAGCGTATTAAGTAAAGGCATCAAAGAAATTAACAAAAATATAAAAAGATAAATCAATTTGGATTGTTACGTCCCAAAAGAAAATTGTAATTCATCAACATACGTCAAGATGAAACCCTAAATATACATAAATACTCAAAGCAAGAGCTGAAATAATGAAGGGCCATCCAAAGTTTAAGCAAAAGCAATAAGACAATACTGATCGATAGCCCGGACGTGCGGAGATGTATTTACCTTCGCAAAAAGAACAAATGCTAAACAAGAGCGCAGTTAAAAGTTTAACAAACACCGATCTTGGTAGTTACATGATCATAAATTTCGCGAGAATAATCGATACCGATTGAGATATCAGTATTTTTGGCGATTCTCTCTTGTAGTGCAATCAAATGGATACCTTCTTTAATTACATTAAAATTAGATTCATTATCCTTTGCACTTGCTTATGTAAATTCATCATTTTCGGGTCCTTTATCACTCGTCGGCATTCCAGTTTAAGGATTCCTGCATGCAGTATTGATTTCTGTTACTTAGTTTTAAGGTTCATTCTTGTAGTTTGTATGTCTAGTCCAATTTTCTTTTGCTGTATAAGCAAGGCGGTCTCACACGTCGTGGTCACGAAGGATTTCGGTAATCATAAATTGAGGAGCAGTAATAGTCAGTTTGTGGATAGCCTAAGGGTCCGAAGTGAATGAACTTTGGCTGAGGTTCCAAAAGGTTCTGTACTCTTCTGAATGGTTAAAAATTAAACGTTCCCTTTCATTCGAAGTTGTATGGCGAGTTATTATCGACGATTATTCTTTACTCCAATTTGTTCTGACTTTTGAAGTTTAATATTAAGGAAGTATTTACTGTAAATGGTTATGAAGTTATGAGTACGACACTGTAATTGCACCCAAATTTCTTATCACTAAACGGAAATAAATTATTTTAACAGAGCTGATAGGATTGATGAGGAAATTTATATTTTCATTCATTTTATTTGCATTTTTTTTTTGGGCTAATCATAATAATGAAATGACCAGATATATGAACGTGGACGAGACGAAAGTAGTATGTAAGGATCGTAGCAGGCGGCGTTCTGTGGTTTCTGCCTACCCCCATGGGAAAAAGGCGTGAGTTTATGTGTGTATGTATAAGTAGGCCGTATTTTCCTACTGCTGGGTAAAGGCCTCCTTCCATTCTTTGCCTATCATCAAGGAAGCTGTCCACATCTTCCCGCTATCTCTTTTTTGATCTACCTTGAGCCCGTCTCGCTATTTTGGTTAGTGTACATAGAGTGTTAGTAGTACGGCTACGGGCCCAACATGCAGCAGACTTGTTCAGCCTGGTCCAGGCCCAAAAATAACCAGAGGTGACCTTGAGATTAAAAAAAAAACAAACTTGTATATCATCACAATCATAGTTATTAATTTACGACTACACTTCATAAATTATTCAAAACTACTTCAGACTTGAGTGTTTTAACAATAATGGTTTATAGTTTTAATCATAATAAACAGACATTATTGAGCATAATAACTGCAATCATAACCTTTAGCTGTCAATTAGGATTATGGAGAAGCGTTATTACAAATGTTAAGCGTTTCATGTAGGCGCCATAAATACTGAAGAACGTGTACAGAATTGACCTCATTAAATTTGATTACAAAACTTACACGCAATTAAAAACCTATATAATTAATTATTTAAGTATGTCGGTTCATTGACATTTTACATATCAAAGTTTCAATTTGTTCAAACGCCTGGTTTGACCGAATTTATCTGTGTCATAAAATTGTCGTAAAACTCGACACTAGCAAAGACAGGCATTTCAACTAAGATAAAAAAATCTGTTTTACTAGTTTTTTTAGCCGTTGCTGCTCGTGTTATATTAGCTGCGGTCTGTATTTGCTTTTGTGCCACATTTTCAACTATTGGAAATTATGTTTCATCGATTTTCGCAAAATATACTTTTGAGTTTAAGTAAACTGGGATTTATTTCAATGTTATGAATGGCATTTTTAATGTTTATTTTACAACAAATGTGTGGAAAGCTTAAGAGCCCACGGTTTGACGGTTTTATGTGCTCATATGTTTATATATTACAACTAGCTATATACCCCGCAGTGCCACCCGCGCCTGCGTTCGGTTAGGTACGTCTTTGAAAACTGCTTTAAAATCGAAGAGACTGGAAGTGACTTTGTTTTTCACTATGTAGAGATATTGTGTTAACGTTATACAAGCTGTTGATTTGCATTCTCGTCAAATTCAAGGAGTTAACTATGCTCGTGATTCTTAACACGAATCAATAATAAAATAAATTTGTTTTAAAATTTATATTTTTTGACGTGATTTTCCAATTCGAACTAACCATCTCGCCAGAAGGTTTAGGCGCTATGCATTAATATAGCCGCGCGACAACTCTGCCTACCGCATACGCAACTGGGCGATGCTGATTTTTGCAAGAGGAGTATTCTGGAATACTGTTTTTTCATAGTTGCAACTAAAAAAACAAGCACTTATTAAATATTGGCCAGGTATCGTAATTATATTTGATTACTTCTTTTTTTCTATGACAAGCTCCTAAAATTTGACGCGGATGCAAATCAACAGCTTGTATAGACTACCCTTACATTCTTAGACGAAACATATACTGTCCTTATCAAGTAGCATTTAGGAAGCTAATTCATTAAGAAGCAGTACAGTAATATACGCACTATCAAAATGTTTTCTTTTAACCATTACCTTCAATAAAAAATTTTTACCATCTTCAATTTTTTCATGCTATAAGGCTAGAGAGTAAACATGAAGTGTGTGTCGACTCATCACGACAATAAGTTGTAAAACCCATAAAATACAGCAGCCATAAGAATCGTAAAAGTTACTCCTAAATGCACACAAACAAATACTTTTGTATGTATCTCTGTGAATATTAAGCTTATGAGTAGACTACGATTTTATCCGCGGCTTATACCAAGAAGATTTCATACTTTCCACTACAAATGATACTCCGCCGAAATCCCATTTGGGAGTTACTTTAAAAAAACTAATAACTTTTTCTTCAATTCCTTCTTCCAGCTTTATTATTCCATCTCTATTTGAGGTCGGCTCTCTGAAGCTATCTTTTTGAGTGGAAATGATAAAAAAATCTAATAACGACATACTTTATTATTTACGTAGGCTCTTATTCCTACCAAGTTTAAAGTTGTTAAAGCGAAGACATAAGATTTATCATTCAAACAAAATGCTCCATTTCACCTTTTTAAAATAATTCTTACATCTTAAAAGGAAACCGTGTGAAAAATGTCACGTTTCTAGTTCTAGTAGTTTCGGCTGTGCGCTGATACGATCAGTCAGTTAAGTTCTCCATTTATATGTATATAGATACCACTATCTTTCGCCCGCGACTTTGTTCGCGTCAAAGTTGTTTTATTAACTCACGGGAACCATACATTTTTCCGGCATGAAAAGTATCCTATGTGTTATTTCACAATACAATCTACATCATTGCAAAATTTCATCCAAATCCGTTCAGCCGTTTTAGCGTGAAAGATTTACAAATATCTATCCATCCTCACATACTTTCGCATTTATAATATTAGTAGGATTTACATAATGCCGCATTTTATGATGCACTATATTATCGCATTTTTTTTTTAGATTCTATCATAGAGATTGTGACCTGAAATGTTCGTTTAAAAAGCGATTAGAATTATAATTTATACGATTTATATGCTTAAATTAAAATATATGTAATTAAGACAATATTATACTTTTGTAATATTATTTTTAAATTCATGGCGCCGAAAGAACTAGTTTCGTATTTTAGAACAAAAAAGTATTTTTTATGTTTAGTTGGTTGTTTTGCTCATGATAGAAACATATTTGATAATATAAAATTAGAGAAGAGCATAGAAGAAAAATAACTACTAAAATTTAAATATCTTAAATTGAAAAGCAGTAAAGTACGCTGTAGGTGAAAGTAAATATTAAATAACACAGAAAGCTTAACCTAAAATAAACTATGATAGAGTATGCAGGATAGTAATCAGAGTCAAACAAACTAAAAGACATACAATTAAAGTCAAAACATTTATTTCTATTTAACCATTTATAGCCATTTTTGATTCCCACGTTAGCCAGAAAGTTTGATCCTTTTCAAAACGTAAGTAGATTTCACTATGGGGAAGAACGAGCAAGAAATTTCAGGGACACTATTTTCCATGCAATCAAGTTTATTTTCAAATCTCCATCAAGAAACATCACAGAAGAACTCATGCAAGGCTTATGTTAAACATCGAATATTCTTCATTAAACGGAACCCTGAAGTAGGCTAAGGATCAAACAATTTGTATTACTAAACAGTATTAAAGTATTAAGTCCAGGGTTTAACTCGTTTACTCAGATGAGCTTAGATCAACTTGATAATTCGGGTTATCATTTGATTGTAGTACGGAAGGATTAGCTGTTTCTAACGCTATGTTTGATACCACGGTGTTATTGCATGGGCTTTTGAGGATCTATCCTATTCTGCAGTCACTCTTTAGCTGTTGAGGGTCGTCACGTTTTTCCTATAGTTGTTCATCATGTCGTGTTGTGCATCATGTGTCATGACTATTTGCTTACCTATAATATATATTAATAGTGTTTCACCAGGGTAGAGACATCTGCGGGTTGTTCGAAAGAGATACCGCGCCCCCGGAACGCAAAGGGCACATGAAAGGAACATAGACGGGTTTTAGTTAGTAAAAGTCTGACACTCCCTCCCGCCCCGCCCAGGGCGGGGGAAGTTATTTGATGATTTCCCGTCTATAAAAAAAAAAAAAAAAAAAAAAGGGTAGAGACATCCCAATTACTCTTCTTCCGTATTTCGCTTGGCCCATCGCCAAGATCCGTTTTGAAAGTCTCTGATAGTTTTTACCCAAGCAATTAAATGATCTTCCAAATCGCAGCTTCAGTACCTAGTACCTTCGTTCTTGTATCTAGAAAGTGGGATGATATAGATGAGGTTAAGGATTTAATCTTTAATAGGTAAGCTATATAAAATGTTATGACTAAAGTAACACGATACTCCACAGTAAATTAAATGCAAAATATTTTCCACAAACTGGAATGTTGTGACCACCACACACTTACGTTTAATCTCGTAGATAATCCAAAAATACCACAAAAGCTTGCAGACAACCAGCACAGGAGTCAAAACTAAGAAATAACAATAAAATATGTGATTTACAGTTATACGTGACGCCGCGTGTCAGTCACCTCGTTGGATTGTCGTAAAAATCTTTATTTTTATCCTATACTATTGTATCCGCGAGAGAATCAGAGATAACAGAGTCAGATGTAAATGCTAGCAGACGACATAGCCATTACGGAAATTTTTACGGTACTATTAATTGGCATTTGTAAATTTGGGAAAAGAGGTAGGAAGTCTTAAGGAAACGATAAGTAAGTGATCTTCAGTAGGTTGGTAATTCTAGTAGCAATACCTTCACGCATCAATTATTTGAAGCTAAAACTATTGACACAATTTGATAACATTGCTTTTAGTTTCATATTCATTTAGTTTCATTAATTTCACAAAATAATGCATAATATACAAATAATCTAGAAATGCTCTACTATTACAATTCAATCGACATTTACAGTTAATTGCAATCAGCTGTTTTAACACTCTAGGCTTATTCTCTTGATTCTTCCATACTTATGAATCAGGAATAAACAGCTGACAATACTACATCTATTCCTAACGGCTTAACATCGAACAAATACCATTAGGTACTATATTATGTCCAACACGCAGCCGCCAGGCTGCCGCGAATACTCCATTTTCATATGATTATCTCGTTTGTGAGTTTATGTGGCAAAGCTTAGACGATCTCAGTTTACGACTGTGGCACTGCGGAAGTTGTTATCTGATGGCTTTGGCTTCTAACTTTGCCTACACAGGTGATTCAGAATTGGAACTGATTTAATGCGATAGGTGAGTTTCAACAAATCAAGAAATTAGTGGTTTTTTATTAGTTGTTTGGGTGCTTTTTTTAATGAGAAGCATCAGACATGGTGTCTTACAAATCACTACAGAAGGTCGCATTTAGGTTGAATGAGATTGGTATAGATTAGATTTTATCAAGACCTCATGTTCTGGCTTTCATCGTATAATAATAATACCAGCCTCTTATTGTCCCACTACAGAGAAAAGATATACAATCAATTAGAGAGCCCTCTGGTGTGGAGCCTTACCCAGAGGATTGAGGAAGGATAATATTTGAAATTGTAATGGATCAATTGTTGTCTGAAATAAAAGGCTTTTTCTCATGCACGCTTGTTCAAGGTGGATTAACTATTTCAAGATTATATTAATTCAAGTCCAGGGTTCATCACGATGTTTTCCTTCACCGATGTCATTGATATCTAATAAATACTTAAAAAGTACATGTGAATTAAAAAAATCATATTGGTATTCGCCCGGCGCCTTCACCACTGAGCCATCACGACACTTCGACACAGATCGCGACATTTTAACTTTACAATACGAAAAAAATCCTCAGTCAAAGAGCCCAGCATTAAATTCCCGTTCAAGGATATATTTGTAATTCAGTACATTCGTATTCGCACGCCCATCAAAGATCTACTCCGTAAAACTTTTACGACTGAATTCCAAATGATTTACACGTTGAAAGCATTTCCTTAGATCGTCCGGTTTTTGATAGATTGGACCCCATAAAAGGTCGCATTGGGACGAGTTTACGGCTGGATGGTGACGTTCCTGACATTAAGTGTGAGAAAAAGCGAGATTTACCATTGACCAACGCTTTACGATATTTTGATAGGCGAATTCTTGGCATAATTGAAAATGTTCTGTTTGGTTTGTTTTGTTTGCTTGAGGGCTTTGCAGTTAAATATGGAGAGATGTCGTATTTAATGTCTAGAATATCTGTCTGTAAAAATCTCCCTCGTGTTCTTGAGTTGAGCTGTTAGTTCCTAGCACCAAGTAGCATGATGACTCACCTGAAGTTTACTTTACCTAATTCACCGACCACATTACAAAGGCTAGTAAGTATAAAGGCTCAAGTGTAATTGAATACAGTCGTTCAGCATGTTTGCAACCAAATGCAAAACAATAGTTACAGTCTGGTAAAGAACATAAAAAAAATTGGGGTCTTTTCTTAGTAGATAATAATAATAAACCATCACGCCTGTATTCCCCGAAGGGTTAGGCAGAGGTGTACTGATGTACACCCACAGTTCGCCGGTATATTTAGGTCCCATGTAATAGGGGGCGAGCCTATTGCCATTAACCGGGCACAAATCCAAACTCCGAGCTGCTACTGAGAATTTCATAGAAAAACCCAATAACACTTTTTGCTCGACCTGGGAATTGAACCCAGGACCTCTAGCGTAGCAGTCGCACTCAGGACCACTAGGCCAACGAGGCAGTTTTCTCTATCAGTTCAGTTTCTTAGTAGGTGTTTATTTTTTACCACATACTTTATGATCCTACTGATTTTTCCGGTTGTCAGACATTTTACTCAGTGACGGTACAGACGGTAAAGTACTATCTGTAGTAAAATGTCTAAGTGTGACGAGAGCTTTGTTTAGAGCAACAATAATATTCAATAGCCTGTTGCCACCCAGCCTTTCATCAATATTTAGAAGTAGGTACATAGGTAGGTAGATCTAGGTAAATCATACATTTACATACCAAATGTCGTCTAGCCGAACCGTGCACGTTTACGACGGAGATTATACGAAACATTGACCACAATTTGTAAGATTTGTCAAATAAAGACATAAACCCAATAAATATTTATTGATAGCCAAGTAATCTGTCGCCCAATCAGCGTCGTCGGTCGTTCGACCGGTAACGAAATTTTAGAGGCCCGGGGCCGTTAATATGTCGCATCGGTGGCATGGCATTGGTGAATAGTCCCGGTGACATTTTTGCTCCTAAAACCTCTAAAGTTTATGAGCTATTATAATATCTTACGAATATGCGTCAAATAAGGAAGTAATATATTTTAGACCAGGGGTACTCAACCTTTTTGTTCATAAGGGCAATAAACACGGGTTAGTCGTAGTGCCACAGGCCATAAAAAAATCGTATTATTTTCTTAGGTTTACGCTTTTGTTACAAATTGAATTAAACAAATATGAACGGATTCATAGCGTATATTTTCACATTTTTTTTAACACAATTCAAAATGTTTTAAAATAAAGTGCCTAAAACCAAATGGGCTGGGCAGATTGAGCATAGCTGTCCTAGACTCATCGCAACCGACGAAAGGATGTCGAACAAACATTTTTATTGCATTTTAATTAGTACTTTAAATGCTAATCTGTTTAAAATGATCTGGTTACCTTATATATTAGAGACTTGCAACGTTTGAATAGAGCAAAATATTAATTTCAATATCGTATTTCTTTACCAAGCAAAGCTGAGGATCTCGCGAACTAAATTGTAAAAAAACTTATCCATTGCTCTTTTTGAAAGCAGACTGTTTCTTGGTTGCTTGTATAGTCAAGCAATGAATGCATACATTAATGTTGTGTAGCATATATCAAGATATCAAAACCGTATCCTAGAGTAGTTTTTTTCTTTCAAATATTTTATTATTTATTGACTTATGATCCGTAAAGGATTTTATTGATATTGATGGCCAGTATTAATTAAATACATCGCTCACGCTTTCAACTATATTAGGATGGACTTAAATTTGTTTATTTGTCACGATATGTGTTTTTTATATATATTTTAAGTTAATTTTAGTTGATTTTAAGTAAATAGCTACTGCTATGAAGATTTGAGATTTGAGCCTCATATTATTTTTAGATTCAATATAAATGTTAGATAAAAAAATGTGATTCCGTGAATTAATACAAATTTTGAAAAGTCAAAGCATTTACTTCCATTAGACCATTTACAGGCACTTTCGAAGCGTCAAGAAGTTACAACTTAAGTTGGAGCTAGTTGCTCGTTCCAAAACGTAGGTCTCTATGAAGAAGAATGAGCAAGAAACTTCATTTCCAATCCAGTCTCCAACTCTCTAGAGATATAATATTATAATACAATTTTACTTAATCATATACCTATCACATAACGAACGAACTATTTTGTAAGATTCATCACACTAATATTATTATAAAGGCGAAAGTTTCTGTGTATATGTTTGTCTCTTCTTCACGCTCAAACGGCTGAACGGATCTGGATGAAATTTGGTACTGAGATAGATTGTAGTGTGGAATAATACACAGGATATTGGAGGATATGGAGTTTCTTGCTCGTTCTTCTCCATAGAGACCTACGTTTTGGAACGAGCAACTAGCTTCAATATTGAACTGTAACTTCTTGACAATTCAAAAATGCCTGTAAATGGTCTAATTGAAATAAATATTTTGACTTTGACTTTGATACTTTTTATTCCGGAAAAAAATACGGTTACCGTGGTAACTATAACTTGCAAGCGAACCAATGGTCGCGGGCGGAAGCAAGTGAGAAATAAAGTTCTTTAAACCTCATACTATCCTATATTGTATTAAAAGTAAACAATACACCTAGTTTATCAGACGTCTCATTTATAGTCTACCGCCATAGCTAGCCGTAGTAAAGTTTATGCGCAAGCCCTCCAGTAGTGGACGATAGTACACACTTACACCGTGATTCA
The DNA here is from genome assembly GCA_932526535.1 of Caradrina clavipalpis. Taxonomy (NCBI): domain Eukaryota; kingdom Metazoa; phylum Arthropoda; class Insecta; order Lepidoptera; family Noctuidae; genus Caradrina; species Caradrina clavipalpis. Next base: position 15,051,290 of record OW052101.1, on the reverse strand, counting down.
TGACGCGCGTAAAAATCACATGAATTGCAGCCAGCTTACCGACTGTGTACACTAACACAGAACAAAGGAAATCATTATAATACCTATAGTGTTTTTCTTTTAACTACCTCGTTGACCTAGTGGTCCTAAACGCGACTGCTATGCTAGAGGTCTTGGGTTCGAATGCCAGGTCGAGCAAAAAGTGTTATTGGGTTTTTCTATGAAATTCTCAGTAGCAGCTCGGAGTTAGGCTTTGTGCCCGGTTAATGGCAATAGGCTCGCCCCTTATTACATGGAACCTATACCGGAGGTTAAGAGGTGTACCAATGTACACCCACAGTTAGCCGCAGCGTTTAGATCCCATGTAATAGGGGGCGAGCCTATTGTCATTAACCGGGCTAAAATCCAAACTCCGAGCTGCTACTGAGAATTTCATAGAAAAACCCAATAAAACTTTGTTCGACCTGAAAATTAAACCCAAGACCTCTAGCGTAGCAGGCGCGCTTGGGACTGCGAGGTTAAACAGGCAGTTACAACAATTGTAACAATTTATTATACAAAGGTATAAAACAGCATAGAGGCATAAGCAGCATTGATGTTCTGTAAGTTTTATTATGGAAATCAAGCATCATACTGCACCAGGCATGCATCCACCATTTCTGTCTAACAGAAAGATACTCATCATCATCTGCTTAGCCTTTTCCCAACTATGTTGGGGTCGGCTTCCAGTCTAACCGGATGCAGCTGAATACCAGTGTTTTACATGGAGCGACTGCCTATCTGATCTCTACAGCCCAGTGACTGGGCAACACGATTCCTCTTGGATACATTGTCAGATTTGGCTTTTGACTATCCATAACGACTGTCAAAGATCAATAATGCCAGAAAGATACTCAAATAGAACAAAATTATTATTGACAATAAATTCAAACTAGGTTTACAATCACTTAAATCGCCTATAAACCTTCAAAGATGTAGAACAAATACTGTAGGTAATGGAATCCTGTAGGGTGTAGCATGTTCAGTGGGCAGCCTCCCTGAAGATTAGCATTAACATACAGTTCATATCCTAGACCGATTCGCAGCGAGCGTACTATTTTACGTTGTTTGTCACTGATGTTAGAAACTACTTGACAACCCTTCTGTATATTCGATGGTACATTGAGTCTTGGTAGAAATTGACAAATGTCACTTTAGTTTCAAGACAAGGAGCAGGTTCCATGTTTGACTTTTTTTCCGGATGGGAAATCATCGAATTACTTCTCCCGCCCTGGGCGGGCCGGAGGGAGTTCAGACTTTTACTGACTAAAACCCACCCATGTTCCTTCTTGTGCCCTTTGCAAGGGCGCGGTATCTCTTTCGAACAACCCGCAGGAGGTTCTATGTTCGACTGTCTGTATGATAAGCGAATTCTCCGCCAATTGTTCACCAATTTTCAAAAATACTTTTTATGTTGTGGTTTCATCACCTCAGTCTTTAACAATTTTAAAGTTCCTTGTAATTACTGCTGACTAATTTATGAATAAGAGACACTTTGGATTTTTACCATGTTAACATGATTTTTAAATTATGTATTTTCTGATATTTACGATTTTGTGTCCACAAAGTCGAATTTTTGAGAATGAACCCTTGTATCTCTCACCAGTGCAGCAGCATCCCTCTAAACCGTGAAGGTACATTACGGTATAAAGGGATGCTGCCCAGTTACAGAATCTTATTACTATATATCAGCCACATCGGTGTCAAATTGTTACGCGTCTTTGCCATATCCCTCGTTTCTATGCTCCTGGTAGTAAGCGCTATCCTACTAGAACGTCACACTGCCAATGACCTAGCCATTGTCTAGATCTTAATGTGTAGTGTGCGGTAGTTCGCGCGCATGTGGGATTATACTGTTCAGCTTTATGTTCTGATATATTAGGTGCTGGATCAATATTATTGGACTGTGTGACTGCTTCTTTTAGTAAAGTTAGTATTTAAGTCTGTTTATGTACGGTAAGAACTCTTTTCAATTATTTCCAATAGGATCCAATTAGATTATTATTTAGCAGATTATTACGCACAAATGTTATTTTTTGATTATTTAGCTGGTCTTTTATGTAAAAGTCTAATAAGGTTTTTTACAAAATGAATTTGATATGATATCTAATGATGAGTTTGAGGTAAGCTGGCATGACATTCCAAAGCTAGGGATTGACAGCTCATCCAAGCTCATTAAACATAAATCAGCTAGGGACATATTTACAGAATAGGACTACTGTTCAATAGTATCTATGGATAGGATGGAAGGTAAAACAGGCCCCAAGAGTTAATTTTTAATGAGTTTAATTTTTAGGTTTTCATTATCCCATATTTGAACTAGTACGTTTAGTTATTGATAACTTAAGACTTATGGGGATTATTATTTCACTGATTCGTCAGTTATGGACTACTTTACAGAGCGGAAACCTTATTTCGGCTAAATGATGATAAATGCTATTATTATTCTGACTGATTGCCAGTTGGCTGCCCATTTATCGACACGGAATAATACCTACAAATAATACTTTCGCTCCGGCATTTTATGCGATATGATAAACAGCTGTTACAATCTGGTTTTCGATTAACTTAAAGTTGTCAATTGTTACAATATTTTGAAAGTTGAAAGTCAGCTTACGACGATATAGATAGAACTTTATAGGAGTAACTGTAAAAGGAAGCAGGAGGAAGTCTTATTTTAAATGTTTCATGGATTTTATTAAGGTGTATCGTTGTTTGTTTGTTTGTTAGCATTTTGTTTATAAAGTAGAGGGATAAATAACTGGGACTTATATAGTGGATTGGGTGATAATGATTATAAGGAATGCAGCTGCGGAAAGATTCTTTACATCATTCCTCCTTATTTTTGTTGTGCTTTTAAACTCCATTCAATATTCACGAATAAATGTAGAGCAATGTAGGCTGTTAGCCATTCACAAAAACATCACCAAAATACGGTCATTTCACCCATAACACGCTATAACAATAACTGCCGGTACTTCTCTAAAGCTATAAATTGAGTATCAATAACAAACAGGAAATATAAAAATCTGATTTAATTACCTCGAAACTTACAGTTATTTGAAAATGCAATTGACAGTATAATAGGCCAACTTATTGAAAATGCAATTGTTTCTAGACAGTATAATAGGCCAATAGAAATAAATACAACTCGTGGAAGATGATATGGCAATAAAAGACAATACAGAAATTAATTTTCTCTCTAACGTGCCTGTTAAAATGAAGAAAATGACCATGAAAGCACTTGAAAAACAATTACATTTCCTGAATACGTGTTTTATATCCACTGTAAGCCGCGATTTTCAATTTAACTTGACGTCACATTCTCTGCAGCCAGCGGACGAGTGAGACGTTTTAAACGATACCTCATTTGTTAAATTATGAGAAATAGTTTAAAAGTTGACTGCCCCGTTGGTCTCGTGGTCGCAAGTGCGACTGCTGCAAGGGGTCTCCCGGGTTCGATTCCCAGTTCGAGCAAAAAGTGTTATTGGGTTTTTCTATGAAATTCTTAGTAGCAGCTCGGAGTTTGGATTTGTGCCCGGTTAATGGCAATAGGCTCGCCCCCTATACCCCCTACACCTCTGCCTAACCCTTCGGGGAATACAGGCGTGATGGTATTTATTGGTAGTTTAAAAGTTATGAGAGAACAGACATACAATACAATACCCATATACATACAGGTCAAAATCACAATCCTCCTTTTTGCTTTGCAGTTAGGTAACAAGTATTAGCTGACGAACAATCTCTAAACAATAACACAAAGAACACTACAGCTAAAGTCACCGAACATAATTCGCGAACCATTAACGATAATACTGAAAGGAAAATTTTCCATCAAATTTATGATCAAGTACCTCATGAGTCATTCACAACCAGTCTAGCCAGAGATAAAGGAAATGTCCTGTTCCTTATGGTGACTGTAAAAGTTATGGGAGGCATTTTGAGTGTCCCTGTGTCTGACATAACTTTATACCACTGACAGCTTTAGTCAATGTTGCCTTTGCGTGAATAAGGATTTGGGATGTGGAATATTATATGAACGCCCATGTTTTGGATACTTTATTAAAACATGTAAGATATTTGTCGTTCGTTCTTCATTCGATATTAATAAAAATGAGAGAAATGCTGTTGTGAGTATTAAAATAAGATGATACCTAAATGAGGAGTTAGTCCTAAGTAGTCTCTTAATAATTTTGAAATCCTGTTATAGAAATCTTGGTGGTGTACCTTACTTAATACAAGTTACTATGTAACTTAGTTTAGCCGCCAGAGTAATTCCTGTATTTGTTATTAATCTGTTTGAACCGTATCACACTTAGAAATAAGAAAAATATTATCTCTTTTATTTTTATTATTATAAATCTTTCCAAGAAATACCCACTATTATAATTATTTATCACTGCTGCCCTAGAGTTGATTTGTGTATGCGAATAGGTACTAGAACATATGATGGTAACAATAGGCTATAATCTTGGCATATTATTGCTCATAGTTCATGGTTATTTAAACTGACACTGATTGGTTTTAGTTTATGTTATAATATAATTTGTATTGCCAATTCGCATTTTGTAATCAACATTGATTCTCATTTTTGACGCTGACGTTATCGAAGTTTACTTAAAATTACATCTTGCATCCACATAAAAAATACATACAAAATGACAAAAATCTACCCAATTAGTTTAAGCCACCACAAATTTTCACCAAATTGCAATAAAATTTAGAAATGGATAACAATCTAACAATAAACATGACTGAAATGCAAATCCCGAATGAATTTACTATAATATCCTGAGGCGGTTCGATCTTATCGTACAGAACTAACTTAAATCTTGCTTTAACAACTTAATAATTATCACTGTAAGCCTGCAGACCACACACAGCCTTAACAGATGTCCTCCCTCGCATTTTGATATATTGGTTTGTAATAAGGAACCGGTATTACTGGACGTTTGAACTGAATGAAGTAGTAACACTTTTTTCGTTGACACTGTTAGTTTTAGCCGGTATTGAAGCGGCGTTAATTTTTTGGGTATTAAAAAAAGTTATTTTTGTTTTACTTAATAATTGACCCATTTTTTTTTATAATATGCAGCTAAACTTACTTTATAAGATTTGATTGTTGGTGTCAGTTGTTATTTTCTAGTAATTCATGGCAAAATCAGTGTTATAAATATTTTTTGGTTAATATTATTGGTGAGGAAGGATACAATACTGACTTATATTACCATAGAATAAAATAATGCCAGTGACACATATGAAATATTTTAAAATAGGTTACAATCGATATATCCTACACTATACGAGCGCTGCCTATCTGAATGTAGTGTCGTAAATCAGGTGGAATATAAGGAGCAAGCGTGGGCCCAGACAGTTCCTTGGGGCACTCCAAACCAGTAGCGGGACTCCTCTAAAGGAAACAACTTCTGAATTCCTACTAAAAGTCGTCTCGGACCGAGGGTAGTAATTATCAAGAGCACAATATTCATCTGGCTTTAAAAGATGCAGTCTTTTATGGAAGCTATCTTTATGAAGTCGATTTATTTGATGCTTGATGCTATAAGTGGCCTGAGATAAGTTGAATATGTTTCGTAATCATCATTTTATAGCAATTAATTTAAGTTGAATGATAAAATGTTATTATTTCTGCGATTACGACGTGAATAAGGAGGATGTGTCCACTTTACTTATTTGCTTAAAGGTTCAAGTGATGTTCAGCAAAATATTGGCGAGCTACCTCATTTTATGTAACTTGTGAAATTACTTTAAGTAAATCTAAAACCAGGTAGCAGGTAGTATTATTTTATGTACCTATAGAGAAACAACATCTCCTTATATTCATTCAAAATATTGAATGATCTAAAAGAGAAAGCTGCCCTATGGAATCCATGAGTTATTTTAACATAAAATAAACTTATCATTTGAAATGTTTGAGTGCCAGTTTTTGCGTGAATATTTGATAAAATAAGTGCAAGTCTTGTGTTCAATTGTGATGACATGTCAATTAAGAGTATCATTATCTTTCCTTATTTATCCTTATCCCTCAATGTGCATAGGTGCAAATGCAAGAAGAAAAACAACACGTTTTAATGAAGAATCAAGAATTCCTCTGCACACGACTTCTAGTTAAGTTCTTAACAAACTACTTAAAAGAGAATAAAGCTTTTTATAGCCAAAGGACAAACGTTAAAAACACCAGATTTAACAACCGTAAAATTCCAAATTAAACAACTGAAACGTTGGATCGTTAAAATAGAAATATAGACAATACACCAAAAGTATATTTAGGAGCAGTTGGTGTGATACAAGTGACTATTAAGTGTTTTACGATTGTACATAACGTTTAGTGGACGGTACAGTCGCGTGGGACGTCGTTTATTATCACAGCGTTGAAGCCATTTGATTTATGCTGTCACTATTTTTGAATACATCTCTTTAAATTTACGAGCGTGTTCAAATAGTGCTTACGTTTCAGTGGCTTTATATGTGTTTTTGATTTGTTAAAGCGGTTAATTTGCTGTTAAAGTTTTCTTTGTTGGCGCTGCTTTAGTTTTATGTAGTTTAAATGGAAGATTATAGAATTTAATTGAGTTTTATGATTTTGTCTATTTGTTGGATGATTACGTAGATTGGAGTCTTTCTTGAATGAGCTTAATTGGGATTCAAGTTTTGTTATGTAATCCAACTAGAATCATTGGAGGCGCCAATCAGGGCCGATGCCTGCCTGGGCTGCGGGGTCTTAGAAAGATATACCGCGCCCCCATGGATGGGTTTTAGTCTGACACTAGGGGCGGGAGAAGTCATTTGATGATTTTCCATCGGTAAAAAAAAGAATCATGATTTTATTTGTTAATCAGATCGATAAATCATCTAACACGGCACGCATTATGAGGAGGTTCTACACCAGGCATCCTTAACCACCAAAATTTAGGACTTCACCATTTCACCGCGATTTACACTATTTTACACATCATTATTACAATAAAAACAAATAGGTAATTAAGAATGCATTAATATCATAAAAACATTCAGCTTTTCATTTTATTATCTGTCTGGTATACATCATTTGACATCACATTGTAAATTAATTTGCATACGTAAAGAAGTTACGATCATACGCTCCTTGACAATTCAAAAGTGCCTCTAAATGGTCTAATTGAAATATACGTTATGACCTTACTTTGACTTTGACTATTGTCTGGCCAACGTGTGGTCTTGCACTGATCAAAATCGCAACCCTAACTCTAAACGCAGACACTTGGCTGACAACAATTGACAATAGTTAATTGATTTTATGTATTTTAAATTAGGTTGGCGACACTTTGGGCCTTATTCTAAGTAGACTACAGGCAGTTATCGTTAATTTCAGTGTACATTACAATTGCAAACTTGATGGTGAAATTATTGGAAAGTTGAATTGTTCGCCCACTTCAAATATCACAATGAGACTATTTACATACTATAATCTTGGATTGAAAGGGAATGATTGTTGTTACTTATCATTGTATGTGGATTGATTAAGACGTTACAATCAAAATGACGATCAAGATTATGTTTAAGGTGTCTGCATGCTAGACATATGTCTTGCGTATTAGCATTGCCTGCTTTCACAGTACATGTGCATATGTTCATTGAGGTTATTAAAGAAGATAGCAACTATAATTATTATGTAATTTTATAATTAGTAATTTTATTTATTTCTAAAATACTTATTTTAACTACTTAGTAACAGTGTTTTGCCATTCAGTCAAACCTCTCAGGACTTATGTGTGACATATGTGTGAGTCGAACATTCATTCGTAAAAAATACAAAGCCTAATCCCGTACACATTATAATATATGTATTTATTTATTTATTTTAAGTTCTCAAGATGGTTAATAACACACGCTTCTATTAATTTAGTCAATTATTTTGATCTCTATCGATTCTCTTAACAATTAAATACTCTAAACAACTGATAATATAATAATTCTAATCCAAAACTCTTCCCAAATAATTCTTGTCTCTACCAATCAGAGTATTCCTAGTATTCCGTCTGGTACAGAAACCGGATTGGCTATTTTCAAAATTGACATTCTCTTCCTATTCGCAAATGCAAAGAGGCAAGGTAATTAATTCAAATGGCAGCTTTCATCACTCACATGCATCATAATTTAAACCATTTGGAAATTGTCCAATAAGGAACGGATCGGTTCCAATACGACACTATTTGATGTCGGAACTTGGTGCAAGTGATGAGTTTACGGTGAGAAAAGTAAAAAAAAATATAGACTGAAATACTCATCATACTGTAGGTACGTATTATCGTAGTTACCTTTCAAAACAAAAATACACTGATAATTCTGACAATAATAAGTACTTAGTGCTTGGAATCGTTTTTTGTCTAGCCTATAACATCCCACTTGCTGGAGAAAGGCCTTCTAAATATATGGAATTGTTTAAATTATATGATTTATTTATTAGACTTTTAGTGCATTTTTTCTGTGACTGGCACGTTGGTCTCGTGGTTGCAAGTACAACTGCTAAACTTAGGGCCCTGGGTTCGATTCCCAGGTCGGGCAATCAAAATTGAAAGTGTAACACCTCTCGTGGAACACTGTTGTTTCAAATAAGATATATCTATTAGGTTGTATGTCATTGAAACCAAAAGTTCCAAATTCACTTCTAACTTTACCCACCACCAGTCAATCATTGATTACCATACACAAAGCGCGATTAGTTTCGCTTTTATCTTTAGTGTCTTCACCATCAACCACAGACACATGATTGATTAGCTTAATTACATCGTTATGCGCTTCATTAAACCTTTGTACGGCGTCTTTTATTACATTTTTGTTATTGATACTCCCACGTGACAAAGTTGTATCGATTGGTTTCTTTTGATTTGAATTTTGTTTATGAACTGATGGATTCCTATTTTGGTTGACATTGTGGGTTTATTGGCAAATTAGATGGCTATTCCATACAAACATTGTATTTTTATTAGGTGACTAGATTTAAATGACCGCATTTACATCATTAGGTTTGTTGCCGTGTGGTCTGTGGTTAGGAATATGTCACTCTTATGCAGTAAATTAAATAGACATAGAAAACATTTATTCAACACTAAAAACACATTAGCAACAGACGTAAGAATAGAAAAAGTAAATAGAAGAAATACAAGAAGTAATTAGTGATTATTGCATCTTATTTTGAATAGTGATAAAGAACTTGCTTACATTTTACATAAAAAAGTCGACGTTGTATTCTTCTTCCACTAAAGGTCTTTAAAATTTGTCTGTAAAATAGCAACTGCGTTTAATAACATTTTCATCAATATTTATGCCAAGTGTCGCACTCATTACTAAACTACATTAGTTTCAAAAATTGAAGTCTTAAAACTGAAGACATCTCTGAAACCATTAGACAATTATCATATCAAAAAAAAAAGCAACAGAAGAACACCACATTGCACTAAGTGTGACCCAAAAATATAACAGAGAACATAAACCATTCCATGAGAAACAAAGCACGGTACACTCCCATAACGGTAACCACACATGCAGATCGGAAGTGCAGACGAAATTTTGTCAATGTTAATATATCACGGAGTAGTTACACCCAGCCGCTGTAGACAAATGTGTAGGACAATAGACGCTTCATCGTTTTGTGTCTAGTTTATTTCAGTAGTGTCCAACGAGCCGTGTGCGGTACGGCCGATTTAAGCAATTTGTTTCACGTGGCGACGTTTATAATGCCCGACATTCATTCTTGTCTATTTTAATATCTGAATTATGGAGAAATGGACTTAGAGTTACAATTTGACGTATTTTGAGTCTTGTTCTAAAATAGTTTTCGGGGAATTAAAGGAAGCTTCTAGCTTTCATCAGTCACAACGCGGAAGCGATTTACTATTCTAAATTAAGTTCATAATTAGAGATAGTGAGGGTTAAATGAATTGGTATTTCAATGGATGGCAGACATTTGTAAACCGCTTCATTTAATTAGACTAATTTGCTTTAAATAAATTATTTACTAATTTTATTTAAATATCTGAATGCTCGAATTCGTTTGTGCTTATGTTTTCTGCAATGTTGAATAAAAATAAAAGAAACGTGGTTGATTTTAATACGAAATTATTCTAATGCAATTGCAAGAGAGTCGTATCGCTCTCGTGTCGTGAACATTAAATGCATCATGTTATCCTCTTTGATACATTCACTCGTATCTTTTATTTTCGCATTTTCTTGTTTTGTTATGTTATGTAATGTTCTGTAATTGTCTGTATTTAGAGTGTGCACAAGCAACTTTGTGCTCTATCGACAGTTTAGTTGTATAGATTAGGATATAAATTTGCTTGTTTTTGGTATTGTACGTTGATCTAGATTCTTTAATTAATTAGTTTTAAACTCCTTTGATGCTGGCGACAATAGAACAAATAGATTTCTATTGCATGTCGGTATGTTTTACGAAGTGTGAAGAAGGAATTATTAAAGAGTGTGTGGTGAAATGTTGCGTATCTTAGTCAAACAGACGTTGTTCTAGTGGGTTAATAAATTAGTGGTCGCTCGTCGTAAACTGGACTATGTTATTGCGAGCTAATTGTGAATGATGTTCTTTTTTATCATGTCTCTTTGAATTGTAGTAGAGTGCTATACTTTTAGACGCTATAGTTTCTGTTTTAATATTACTAAGTGGTCTCTCATCATCAATTCTTTTTTTAATGTGACCAGTCACATTTTGACGTTCATTTCTTTTATCAACCATTTGATTCCGTAGAAATTGCCGTTCATTTGCTTTTGATACAATTATATATCAGCTACAAAGAACACGTTTAAAAATAACTTCCTAACTTCTACCAAGACATAAATTGAAAAACAAAATAGCCACCTCTTGGAATCGGACCTTCCTATATCTTAAAACAACAGAGACACGACGATTTGTCTTGGTTAGCGGAATCGATTCGCGATCGCTCATAACTTCAACGGAAATATGATCAAGTGTTAACAAATCAACGCGATTCGAATGATAGATATAAATCGATATTATTTATCTCGATTACTGAGTTCGCAGAACTTCGACTCGAGTTTCGATGTGCTGATGGCTGGTGGAAGTGAAATGTTGTGACGTTTTGATGGAGTGGCCGCTACTGAGAATATCAGTTCAGTGGCAGACTGTCTGATGCCTGAAGCAAATATACTAGTACAATGAGACATTAAAGAGATTAAATAAGATTAATGTTTATTGAAGTAGAAAGTTTAAGATTTGATGGAGTAAGTAGTATTTGATGAAGTAATCTGCGCTGCAATTAACGTCTGTGTTATCAAGTTTTTCTGTATCAGTAAGAAAATGTACATCAATAACATCATCTAGCACCGAATCAATTAAGATTTACAGATTTCATAACATTGAAATCTGATGATTTGAAAAAGTCGTAAACTACCCAAGATAGCCAAGAAATCTTGTGGTGGTAATAAAAATTATGTAAAACATGAGATCAAAGAGTTTCCGTGCAGTAATAAAACGTGAGATTTCGATATTATAAACACATATGATGAGAAAGTTCATACGTGCTCTTATTTTCTGAACCATCCTTGGAAATATTTCGAAATATCTTCGCTTTGAAACAATCGTTTCAGAAGAACATGTTTGAAACGAGGATAATTTTATCATGGTAAAGTACACATACATACAGGTTTGCTCTTGAACCTTCCATATCAAGGCATGCTGAAAATAGCATCCATAATACTTTTTAGTTTAGAATACCTTTTCATAGCAATGTTTGTAAAAAAGTATGTCTCTGTCAAATCAAAATAGTAGCCGTCACCAATCTACCAGACAAGAGTAAATTACAGCAGAATTGTTTCTATAAACGGATATTATTATACTAAATGGCATTGTAATCCTTGAAACAGTATATTTAGAAGATAATATGAGCATCAATTTGTACATACATGTAGCTACTTGTGATACTTGAGATCTAGCCAACAATCCTAATAACTATAACACTGTACTAATGCATTCTATTCGATTAAAATTAATTATCTTAACATTCCCATAAGTTTTGACATTTCCAGACAATAAATTAAGACTCTATTTTATTTTACACAAAGGTCAGTTTGAAGTCGCTTCACCTACAACTAGACCTTTGGCATTCCATTTAAAGAAATCAGCATATTACCATTTTAGCGTAGTTGGCAACGGAAATCCGAAACATATAATGACCATTTTTAGCTTTCTTAGGGATCGTAAATTACTAGCCAGGATTGATAGGACGTCCGTAAATTAATTGGTTAAAACAGATACTAAAATCAACGGAACCTATAATAAAACAGTTAATATCCTGCTTAAAATAATAAGTATAGATAACAGGACGTATAATAAATATCCTCAACTAGGTACTGATATTTATATTATTAACAGTAGGTACCGTAGGCGGCGGTAAAGACATAACTGACCTTATATCAAATTATGACCTTATGACAAATGCAAATCCTTGCGTGTACACACGGACTTCAACTGTGGCAAATATTTATGCAGTCGGTAGAAGTGTCTCGATTTATACATAAGAAAATGTTTAATACCGTCACATTTTGAACAAAACTATGGATCGTATTCGGCAGGATGAAGAATTCGAAATTGTAAAAGTGCATTTAATTCTAACAAAAAGCTTCGTCGGAATAAACTAAAAAACGATAAAGAGTAATATATTTTCTCATAACACAATTACCATACGCTTCTAGAATCGTGAACCCAACATATCACCAAGCACGCTAACCGAACTCGAGACTTCTACGTCAACAATCCATAATGGGGCACCATTTATCGCAGCATTAGGACCACTCGATAAAGCCACTTAACTAATTTAAGAGCAGCGGTTTTCACACCTAAGGTTACCTAACCTACAGTTAAGCCGCTTATCATGACTGCTCATAATAACTATCACGATAAACACCGACAAAGATTTGATTTATTTTGGCCCGCTATCGATTCTCAGCTCATTATGCGCCTGATCTGGTTGGTATTGGCGCCAGGCAGGTTTCCAACGATAATTGTGTTATGAAGATCGGACTGCGATAAGTACTGTGTGGTTTAACATACTGCTGGTATTTGCTTATCATTGTGGGGTGTTTGTGGTGGAAAATTTGCCGTCTCTTGGTGTTGCTAGTGATTAGCAGGCAGATAGCTTAGTTACAAATCCTGGTTATAGAGATTAAATATTTTCCACGTTTTGCTTAGGACCAGTATAATGTTACACCACATTCAACTATGTTTGCATTAGCCTCATTTATTTTTGTGATACTGTTTGCTTTTAAGTTACTCTTTATAATGATCTTATACACTTCGAGAATTTTCATCAGATTTAGATCTAAGTCAATAATCACCGCACTTAACCTTAACGCCAAAATGCACCTGATATAATATTCACAGCACACCTATAATATCTTATCGAGCTCCTAGATACTCATGTCAAAGTATAAAGCCCAGCCAAACCGCCCAGTTGTCGTTATCAAGATGTGTATATTGTGCCATAACAGGCCAGACCCGATAATAGTTAATTGTGGCACTAAGTTCTCACTACGCGCAAGGCTATCGACCACCTCTCGATAACAATACCACTTGGCTAATAATTAAGTGATTTTACTTTTGCTTTCGACAGTTCTTGTTTTAATTAATGCGTTGTCTGTGTTATCCTTTGTGTGTTTGGTAATTACTGGGTTCTCTAATTTTGTATGGTGTATGATTCTGGGTATCCTTTTCTTTTTCTACTTCAAGAGAAGTATTATTTATATTAGCAGCTGATATTATGAAAAGTCTAGTATCAAATCTATCAGCCATACAAATTTACCTGAAGCCATACTTATTACCTCATTTTTCTTTTATAAGAGAACTTCGCTCCATCTGAAAGAGGTAGAAAGATGACCTAGATGCCCACTACGAGTGTTGGTTTAAGGCAGTGCGAGGAAAAAATACCTAGACAGATTTCAAGTAAGCATTTATTTAGCAGCTGGACATTACATGCTAACTGGAATAAGAACTTTCTTTCCTTTTTCTTTAATTTTTACTGTGAGCTAAAATTGCAGTTGTTTTCAACAACTAGGTCTTACCATTTTAAGAATAGGTTGCAAAAACATGAACATGAAAATTTTATTGTCATACGTATTAACATTGGGAGTGATCCAAGTTTCTTAAATCCCTATAAAGGTCGGCAAAACAAAATTAACTTCAATAAATAGAGCAACTGATCCTACATCATATTTTCATATTAACGTTTCAAAGCAATGAACTAGCTTTAATATTTGTTGTTGTTTATTAATTTTCAAAGGTTGAATTTCGATCGTCTTGGTAACATCGTTTAGAAATGTTTTCAGCTAAATGTTATGTTCATTTATCGGCAGCTTCATGAAAACCAGCATCATTTTGTTTTTATATTTCTTTTGTACTCTAATTTAATCAGATTATCTATTATGCAGTTCAGCAGTGGACGGCTAAACGTTTATATCATGATGATGAGGATGATCGGTCATGGTAGGTAGTCAATTTATTTATTTGAAAACTGAACTTCGAATATAGCAACATGAATGGGGCATATTGTGAGGAAAGTTCGGAGAAGGAATATTATGGATGTTTGAGAGCAGGAAATACCTACTAACGAAAAAGCTGAAGGATTGTGATAGATGAAATGGTACGTACCTACCTACCTACTGAAAGAGATGTCATAAAGATAAAGTATGATAATGAACACTATAAACTAGTTTTACACTCTAACTAGTCCACAACGATGACGCACACAGTATAGTAATACACTACGTGGAATTACTAGGATACCGTTAAGAACAGATCAACCGACCACTATATTTTCGGTATAGTTATTATTAATAAATACTGTTTAATCCCTGGTAGAAACAGTATTGGCTCAAATCCACGAGAACTTTATCACAAAGAGGCGCCAAAGAGTTCCTCTTGAAAGGGAAAATCTGTTCAATAAAGTGTAGTGTGTACGCGATTATATTTGATCTTCCAGCTTCCGAGATAAATTATTTTGAATCTGTTGACATAATATGTACTGATATAAGGTTCAGTTAAGTCAGTAGCGGCAATAGACATAGGTGATATTTGTTTGACTAGATCTAGCTCTTCTTTAGTTGTGGTTAGGGCTATGATTTTTTTACTGTTATTATCTCTTTCAGTTCGTTTTGTATTATCTGATGGAAGATGCGTTGTTCATGGTCGGGCACCGCCGGAGTAGTCCATTCCAAAAAAAAAAAAAATATATACCATCACGCCTGTATTCCCCGAAGGGTTAGGCAGAGGTGTACGAATGTACACCCACAGTTCGCCGGTATATGTAGGTCCCATGTAATAGGGGGCGAGCCTATTGCCATTAATCGGGCACAAATCCAAACTCCGAGCTGCTACTGAGAATTTCATAGAAAAACCCAACAACACTTTTTGCTCGGCCTGGGAACCCAGGACCTCTAGCGTAGCAGTCGCGCTTAGGACCATTAGGCCGCCGAGGCAGTTCCATTCCAAATTAATATAATATAGGTGAAGAGCTTTTTGTTTGGTTAAATGCACTAATCTCTGAAGCTACCGCTAGTCGGGTTGGAAAAAAAATCTGTATAAAATATACGTAATAGGGAAATTCATCATGAATAAATAGTAAAAGATAAATGACATCACGCTACGACCCAAGGCAGCGGGGCAATAACCAGAGACGTAACTGAACGCAGTTGAAACTGTGGGATATAGCTAATGAAACATTCAACCACTCACATAACCGATAATGCTAGATATACGGCCACGACTAAGAATTTATTTCTTTTACGATATTTAAACAGCACTATTGTTCAAGACGGAAAATTTAATATTCCAAAAAACTAATAATTCCCCTTAAATAGTTCGTTAACCTTGTTCCAAATAGTCCACAATAGCGTGCAATGACATTCAAAAAGTGAAAGCTGTATTTTTTTCAAAATGGATATAATTCGTATGATTAGCGTTGGGACGTCGCAAATTATAAAGATCTGAGTGCACGCGATACACCGACGAGTTTGTAACGCGAATCTTGTGGGCTGAGGTATGGTGGCAGTTGTAGCGAGCAAGGGAAATGGAAATATTTTTTTATAGTTGGAATAATGGCACTTATATTTAGTGAAATCTCATTGAAAGGATACATTCTAATTAAATCTACCTGTAACAGCATCGTACAAAGAATTTGGACCTATCACAATAAAATTAGTAACATAATATTTTTACACTAGCTGTTCCCCGCGGTTTCACCCTCGCTGCTCAGCACCTGTTGGTCGTAGCGTCATGTTACATAGCCTATAGCCTTCCTCAAGAAATGGACTATCCAACACTAAAAGAATTTTCCAATTCCAATCAGTACTCCCTGAGATTAGCGCGTTCAAACAAACAAACTCTTTAGCTTTATAATATTAGTATAGATTCTCATTATTTTCTTATGAGTTCTAATTTCTAATAAGTTAGCTATGATGATTTAGATTGTTGGTTTTTCATTTCTTATTGGTTTGACTTTTGACTGTACTAATATTTTAAAGAGGTAAAGTTTGCTTGTTTTTACCCGACTACGGCGAAGCAAAAGGAGGGTTATGAGGTTGACCGGTATGTATGTATGTATGTATGGATGTTCATCTGTTCCCTCATAACTTATAAACCATCAAACGTAGATTAACAAATGAGGTGTCATTGGAAGCGTCTTGATCGTCCGCTGGTTATAGGCTACGTTATGTTGCAATAAAAACTATGAGGCGCCCTCTAGGGGTCATGAAGAAGTGAAATAATAATTCTTTTCTTCCAAATATGGTCGTGTTGCATATCAAATTAAAGGGCTCAATGAGCACATTTTAAATATATATATATATATATATTGTATAAGTAAATTGTACATGGCACGCCTTAGAACGCACCATAAATCTAGCTAACTAACCAATGTTTTGTTTGGGAGACCTAAAAGGTTATTCCATATATTGTGTATATGTTGCAGTTCCAGTAATATTACGTATATACATGTTTAAATTTGAACCCCAAAATAATTTAAATAAAAAAGAAGTTTACAAAACTAAAACCCGACTACAAAACATTCACGTTCTAAAAAGTATGAAACAAGAAAACCTTCTCATCTGAAAGCCGTGGTCGTATGCCACCTAATTCCTGTAAAACAGTAGGTATATGTATAGTAATAGAACATTAATCTTTAGCACTTAAGTGTAGGGCAAAGTAGCATACGAGCACGGCTTTCAGATGAGAAGGTTTTCTTGTTTCATACTTTTTAGAACGTGAATGTTTTGTAGTCGGGTTTTAGTTTTGTAAACTTCTTTTTTTGTTTGTTTGTAAGAGGTTGTATCTCTGGAAGTACTGGTCCGATTACAAACATTATTTACTTTGAGAAAGCTATGTAGCATAGGTTTTTTTATGTTAAACGTGACCTCCACGCCGACGAAGGCACAAGTAGAAGCTAGCACATGGTACCATTTAGATTTTAACTATACCTTATCATGAAGCTTCAAGGCTTTTACATACATACATAAACTCACTCCTTTTTCCCATGGGGGTAGAACCACAGAACGCCACCTGCTACGATCCTAACATACTCCTTTCGCCTTATCAACATTCATATATCAAAACAAGCACACCGGTTAGTACTGCGCACCCGACCTTTCTGAAGAACCTAAGTTTTTATTATTTCCTATTGTTTTGCTAATTTCGCCTGTTGGTCTTTTAACTTTCGAGAAATCGCTGTGACTGCAGCCACGCGTACAAATCGGACGAGCCGCTGAATGATTGACATAATAGTTGTTTTGACTCAGGTGTCGTGCTGGTTGTTGCTATTTCGTGTTATTCGCCACACGTTGTCCTTCACAAGTGGTCTGACATTGTCACGATACTTTGTGTCTTTGGTTGAATTATGTAATCCTGATTGGATGGTTTGATTTACACTTATGTTTGATTTTTGTGTGTTGTGGGTTTAGATTGCTGATATTGAAGTCTTAGAGAAAATTTACTGAATAGTTTACTTAACACCACTGTATAATAGACACAATTTCTCTTAAAAATAAAACTTTATGTTAACCTTGAAAACCCGAATAATTTTCAGTTGTAAAAATAGATTTTTAATTGTTTTGAAATCAATTGAATTGGTAAATCAATGACAATACAGTTTGCTACAAAAAAATCTATAGGGGAATCTATAGGGCTCGTAAAAAGTAAGTCAATTGATTGGTGTTGTGTTGATTTAATTAGTATTATACTAAATTTAAAGATAAGGTGGCAATTGATATAAAAGGCTATTTTATTGGTCAGTTAAGAGATAACATCTAGCATCATCTTCCTGCCCTTATCCCATTTTATTTGGGGTCGGCGCAACATGTTTTCTTCTTCCATGCCAACCTGTCAACCGTCATACTATCACTGACTCCCTTCTCTTTCATATCATTCTTCACAAGAGATAACATCTAGCATTTAACTAAAATTTTGAATCTTTCAGTTTGCCAAAACAATACAATAATTAGCATAATAGAAACAAACAAAGCTAATTAATTTATATTCCGCGATCGATCTATTATCAAGATACACTACAGTTCGGTGTCGGGTTCCGAACGTTAGATCAAGGACGCTAAGCATTGTCGGCTATGGCATTCGTTGATAGCAAATATTTACGTTACGGCAGACTAAGAACTGAATTATTAACTGGTTTAATTAGGTATTATGACTTGTTCTGCATTTGCGAACGTTGTTAGTCTTTAATAATCACCCTTGTTTGTGTGATTGATGTGAACATGGGTACCCGAGTTAGGCTTTCAAGTTTGCTGCTGTTTGTAAGTTTGTCACTTGGAATTAGTTCTGTCAAAGTGAACATTAAAATGTTTCTTAATTTTTGAGATATTTTTAATGATTTTGGTTTATTAATAAGTAGTGAGTATGTAAGGATCGTAGCAGGTGGCATTGTGGTTTCTGCCTACCCCCATTTGAAAAAGGCATGTGTTTATGTATGTATGTATACGAACTATCTGCGACTTCCTCGGCGTGGCTTATTTCACCCGCGTTAAGTTACGTCTTGGGTTACTGTTCCGCTACCGCAGGCCGCAGCGTGATGTTACATAGCCTACGTTACGCAGTGATAATGTAACTTTCTGAAGGCAAAATAATTTTTGAAATCGGTCCAGTATTTTAAGTTTATTCGTTACATACAACAACACAATATTTCCTTTTTATAATATTAGTGTAGATGATTCATCCTAAATAGGATAAATAATAATATTACATGGATAAGTTTTGACGTACATTAAACAGTTGGCATTGGATAGTATCGTACACATTACTATTTGGTATTTATTATATTTGGCATATAGAATGTATGCCATATTTAAATTATTTATTGACCGATTGTGACATGTAATTATAGCTAGGGAAAATCCAAGTGAACCTTTGTGAAGCTTTATATTTTATTATCACTGAAACTTTAAAATGTATGCCAAAGTCTTAAATTATCCCACGGAAGTACAAACACGAGGTAGTAATTATCCTTTGTATATTTTTCGAACACAAAACATAGTTAAATAATAATAATTAAATTAAAAACTATGTACAGTTAAAAAAAAACAAAAAGAAAGGAAGGTCATAGGGCATCAAAAAACTCATCCGCATCGCTGTCAATGGGACCTGTGCCCAGAAGGCTGGCAGCATTGCCACGTATGTCAATGCTGATTCTTTGGCCCAAGAAAAGGCCAGTCCTCTGGTCACGTGAAGAATCCTTTGTATTAAGCTAGATCAATATGATTTTTTGCTATTTCCGTTTAGCCGTTGAAGCGTGAGAGAAGGGCATCCATCCATCCTTACAAATTTTCGGATATATAAAAATATTAAGAATAATTGGCGATAAGTATAACCTTCTAAAATAAATCACACTTCTAGTTTTTCTTCCATTCCTCACTGAAAATTGTATCTATAATTACATATTAGTTTTATCCATATACGGAGATAAACGGTTAAATGCTTATCGTAAAATATTCAAGTAATTAAAATGATTACACAGTAATTACTAATATCTAATACGTGTTGCTTATGACCGGAATTATCTTATAAATTCGTTATTAGTCCCGGTAATTGGTACTTTTACAACCAATTTGAAACATGGACGTGTGCTTATGTCTCTTAATTTCAATCTAGCAGTTTTCCTACACGCTAAAATTGCGGATTATTGAATGTTTTTGCATTTTATAGGTTCGCGCTGTGACACATATTAGTTTGATTGACACCAATGTGTCATTGAGGGCGCTACACAAGTCGGCGCATTCGGTTCGGCATCTAAAAACTTTTAGTTCAGAATAGCGACCCCGGCTCAAATATTTTTGGTTAGCCAAGTAATAACTTTAGCCAAAGAATAGTTTAATAAAAAAAAATGAAAATTATTGTAGTAGTAGTCTTGGGACTTTTAAAAGAGAAAACGTAATTTTGGTTTTAAGATTTGATGGTAGTACTTTCTCAGACGAGTTCCTTCACAAAAAACTCTACTACTATAGTAGGTACATATCATCATGAATGCACCTTTTACTTACCTACAACATACTATTCATACTTGAATATTTTCCACTATCAATATTTTACAACGTCACAATAAAATAGACAAAAGATTTTTCTATTATATCACCAACCAAAATACACCATTCACATCACTATTCAACCGTGCAGCGGTCACGTTCAAATAATTCTATTTTTACGGGTATTCCGGGCCCCAAACCTTTTGATATAGCTCCCGGGTTGGGATGGCGGCCCTTTGATCTCGCACGGTGGCCGGACATAAATCGTAAGTGACAAATTACTGATCAGTAGACCAATGTTATGTTTACTTTCTTTGTTTCGTAAACGATTAAATTAATGCTTTATTAGTAATGTTGACTTCATTTTGTAATTTGGATTATTTTTTGTGTTGTAATTGATTTTTCGTTTATTTTATATAAGTGCCCCGTTAACTGCCCCGTTGGTCTCGTGGTCGCAAGTGCGACTGCTGTGCAAGGGGTCCCGAGTTCGATTCCCAGGTCGAGCAAAAAGTGTTATTGGGTTTTTCTATGAAATTCTCAGTAGCAGCTCGGAGTCTGGATTTGTGCCCGGTTAATGGCAATTGGCTCGCCCCCTATTACATGGGACCTAAATATACCGGCGAACTGTGGGTGTACATTGGTACACCTCTGCCTAACCCTTCGGGGAATACAGGCGTGATGGTATATTTATTTATATTTTATATATATTTTATATTAGTCGGGAAACTTAGAGATATGATAAAACCATGTACAATTGATGATGACCCAGGCATTAAGGAGAAATAAATATGGCGGTTTGACAGCTTTTATACAAAACAATGTCAACTGTAATTTATTATTCTTCAGATAAAAGTTACCCGACTATTGAAAAATGTGCTATATGAGCTATACTTTCTAATTACGAATAGTTTAGATGCAATGAAACAAAGTCGTACACAATACTATGAGCCTGTATCATACATAGACCACAGCTAGAATTTGAGGATATCATTTTCCATGTTAAATTAGATGCTTAAGCTCTTGGTAAAACTATTACACGCCTACGGCAAAAACCTCACGCAGGAAGGCACCAGTGTATTCCACCGAAAATCCTGAAAGACCCAAAAAAGCAAAAATGAGTTTTCCATATACAAGAAGAAAGGATGTATTAACTAAATACTGTTATTCGAAATTCAAAATCTTATTTCTGTCAGATTACAGTCAAGTTCATTGTAGAAAACCGCACTACAATGTAAATATACTCGACAAATATTATTGCGAGTAAAACTAAATAGTGGGTATTTGTGTAGTAGTTTATAGTTGTATTGTAGGCGCTGTATCCACAATAAGCCGGCGCCACCAGCGCGGGCGCATGCCGCAGACGTAATCAACATTTTGTACTAATAACATAATTATCTTTAGGTAAAAACTTTAGGAAATATGCTCTGTACTTACAAATTCATGTTTTTTCTTTTTAATATTGTGGACCGACGAACGTCTGGTTTTATTTATAATCGATTTTGTTCCATTACTAGCTTCTGCTCGCGACTTCGCCTGCGTCAAAGACGATATATTATCCCACGGGAAAACAAAACGGGATAAAAACTATCTACGCGTTAAACTAGACCAATATTATTATCTATTGCGTGTGTTAAAACTATCTGAGGTTCTACGCGGTAAACTAGACCAATAATGATCTATTGTGTGTGTTAAATTCTAGCCAATTTTCAGCTGTTAAAGTATCCATCCATCCACCAATCCGTCCATCTATCCATCTATACATCTATCTTTATGCATTTATACTAAAAGGATACTAGAAGGATAATAGTTTAGAATTTGTGAGAGTCACACCATTTTGACTGAACACTGTATTACATGGATTAACAATATTTAAAGATGACTAGACATCTTAGACATCGTAGACTTTGCCTATGTCACGTTTGACTAAGACTAGAGTCAAGAGCTTACCCTTCTCGAATGAAAAATAGGTTTTTTTAAAAGTGCCCTAGGTCTAATATTGTTGCCTACTCCTGAAAACATTAACTTTATTTACATATAACAGTGAAAGTCATTGACCTTTTTCAGAATGCCAAAGTTATGAAAACAACATTAGTTGATTATGTTAAACAATTTACTGGAACGCAGATTTAATTATAATTTGAGTAAATAGTTAGCGCTGAAGTAATAACAGTTACTTGGTTATGTAAATAACTTGTTTCTATGCCAATTTAATATGGAAACGTAAACAGGGTCCATAATTAAAGAGAATAGAAGGATAATGGAAAGGATGGATGGTGGATGCATAAGTGTTATTGGGTTTTTCTATGAAATTCTCAGTAGCAGCTCGGAGTTAGGATTTGTGCCCGGTTAATGGCAATAAGCTCGTCCTCTATTGTATGGGACCTAAACATACCGGCGAACTGCGGGTGTACATTGGTACACCTCTGCCTAACTCTTCGCGGAATACAGGCGTGATGGTGTGTTATGTGTGAAGAAGGATAATCTATTTTTATTGGCAACTTTCGAAACTTCCACGAAGGGTTCCGTATGACCGTAAAGTGAAGCTTAGTAACAGAGTCCCATTTAGCACTCTTTGGGTACAGAACCCCATAAAGTTAAGCCCACTACTCACTAAAGCGTAACATTGTAAACATTAATGAGGTACTAAAAATGATGTCACATATTATATTGTACTGACAAACTTTGATTGCGACACATTAATAGCTGCATTACTGATAGCATCTATTTATATGACGATACGGTTCGGTTAGCGAAGGGCGTTATTGATAGCTGTAAAACTGTAAAAAGAGTTCGGTTTTAATGATTTGTTCAGATTTCGTAACTTCGGTGCATTGTTTTGTTTGTATTAGTTATTGCCCGCCATTTCCGCGTGAAAACTAAGTATACTGTAAAACAGCCTATGGCATTCAGCGATGTCATGATTATCTATCAGTGAAAGATTTTTTGTAACCGGACTAAGACTTTCCGAGACAAAAAAAAGCTGAACCTAATTAAAGTAAATTCATTTTTTATAAAAGTTACACTTTAAACTTAAGAAAGTGGTGAAACTCTAGTTTCACCACTTTCTTAAGTTTCTTCTAAGAAAACAATAAAAAAAACATTTTTTTAAATATCCAGGGGGTAGGGCCTTATAAATTAGGGCTGAGTTAGTAGCAGATGACCCACTTATCCAGATTTTGAAGACACAGTAGGCGCAGTGGGAGAGCCGAGTTTGCTGCGTAAGTATCACGCAGCGTACTGTGTTTGTAAACGTCTCGATACAAGAGAAATTCCCAATGTGAAAAACAGTTTTTGCTATCATGTTCCAGAAACGAAAGGTATTTTAAATAGAGTCCTCATATCATCGGGAAAAAACCTGAAAAGTTGTTTAAATAATATCATTATCATTAAACAATTTCCTCAAAAAATCCAAAGTACACATCATCTTAAATTGTAATTGAGCGCGAAAATAGTCGCGTGTCCAAACTATTAAACTTAAATAAATATATACTGACTATTAAGAATATTTAATCAGTTATACGCTCACTCAGATAATGTAGTTATACCTACTTGGTTTTACATATTTTTTTAATGTTTAACAAATAATGTAGATATGCAAATATGTAATGGGAATAGGGTTGGCGAAAGTGAGAATATATTTTTTTTATTTTTTATTTTGTGTTTTTTTTTAATTTTTATGTACCCCTTCAATTATTTCATAAATATAAAAAAAAACTAAAGGTTAAAATTAAAGATTCAGTTTAGAATAAGCTTTGTTGTATCTAAAACATAATTATGTCAGATACGAAATACACACTGTAATGTTATCTTCAAATAACTCGATCCAAATCAATAAATCTTCATAAAATCCATTTAAATTAGGAGGTACAATAACACTAATAATAATTATCGATACAATTGCCTCAATCTCGATATTGTTTCTCGATTTGAAACCAGTCGAAGAATTCGCACTCCACATTCCAAAACTTGACACCTAGTTATAATTTCGCACCTTAAGACCAGTAGCTTACTTCAGTTAAAACACACTAGATAACTGTCTGAACTTAATGGTTAAGTTTAACCGTGAAATGGGGTCTGTTAACTATAATAATTTGTTAGGCTAGTTATTCGGAGTACAAATTTCGGTTGCCTATTATGGAGTATGCCGCAAATTGAGCTTAACGTTTATTGGCAGGTGGTGTACTTATTTGTGAAGCATTGATTTGTCATTGAAATTGCTTTTACATGAGTCAAGAAATAAAAAATCAGACTGTTGATGAACTACTGAACTTAGCATATTTTTTATGTGCGGTAGGTAACCACAATGAAAGTAAAACGCAAATAATAAAAAAAAACCTTTTTTTTATAAATGTCAACCGCCAACAATAAAAAATGTGGTTTTCATTTTCAATTGAAATATTTTATTTTTGCTCCATGTTTTTTTTTTCTTTTATTTTATACAGCCCTACAAAAGTGTGACAGACAGAAAGACAGACAGACGTGCGTAGGCGCCGCACGTCGCACGCTTTGACTGAGCGTTCACCTTACCGGGTAGAGCTATTTGTTTTACAAAAATGCAAAATTCCAGCCGTTTGTGTCAATCAATCGACGACTTACGAGCTAAAATTAAACGGTCTTACTGATATAGAATGCATAATTGCATGCTCTTCTTTGGATCGATGAGGGATTGAGTTACAACAAAAAAAAAAAAATATGCATTTGTTGTGATGGGAATTAAACCGGCTCAAATCTTTGCAATCATGGGTACTGAACGTTTCTTAACAAAATTTTAGACTTGGCTTTGTTTTAATTTTAAGTTTTTATTTAAAGTTTCGTAATCGGGTTTTTTAATTATAGAAATTGACTTGTTTAGAAATTGAACTGGCTGTGGGTTGGCAACCATGCATGGGCCAAAGTGACTTTTCTAATTTTCGTATGTATTTTCTAATTTTATCTTGGACAGACTTATAACTGATAATAGTCAAAAATCGCCAATCGTCCTTAAGCTAGTGTTATTTTTTTATGTTACTGGATGGCAAACAAGCCGGACCTACCTATAGACATTTGCAATACCGGAGGCCTTGCAAATGCGTTGCCATCCCAGAGCTAAAGTTAAAATGTGTTATGTGCCTGTAATCACACCGTGAGTGTATTATTGTGTGAGTGTGGTAATCAATAAATGGCTCTTAAGGAATAGAGGTCTTTCCTTGCCGTTAAGTGGAACAATAAAAGGCTAGCATTATTATTAAATTAATGCATCTTAAATAACCCCTTGTTCCAGATATAGTTTGTAGGTGTTACCAAGTAATTGTTCTAGTTTATTACAATAACTAGATCGATGTGAACACAATTACATCGTAATTTACACCTTAATAGTTATTATAGTGTTAGTTATCCAGTTTTAATGGCCAATAGGTATTTATTGTAATAATTCAAGACTGTAATAAACAGTTATGACAACCTAATAATAAGTAGGTATAATAGGAAGGTAAGCTACCATTTTATCGTAAATTTTATTCATAAAATGAAACCGCAGCAGCCCATTCAGTTTTATTACAAAAACGTAGAATATCTATAAAATTAAAACAAGTTTTTCTTGTTCAAAATTGAATATTCAAGTCAGGCGCCATTTTGCAAAGCAAAACGCGAGCAGTAACTCTTTTGAACAATAAAAAGCGTTTCAAGGTGTTTTACGATTTTCATAAAATTAAAATCAAGGAAAAAGTCCATTGAGAGAAGTGCTTCGAAGCTTGAACAATACTTTTTGTTTCGTTTAAAGGTTTTCTTTGGGTCACTAAGTGAATATGTGTACTCTGGAAATATAGGTACTGGATTTTAAAAACTTTTACAAAATTTGAGTTCATTATTGCAATCGTCATCATCGTTTTAATACTTATTTCTTTTAGCTTTGAACCAGCTTAAAATAATGCTTTATCATTCCTATTTTGATCAAAAATTTTTGTAGACGTCGATATAATTGAAAGAATTGTTTTAAACTGGATCGATAAACTAGTGGTCCTAAACGCGACTGCTACGCTAGACGTGTTGGATGTGATTCGAGCAAAGTGTTATTAGGTTGTTCTATGAAATTCTCAGTAGCAGCTCGAAGTTAGGATTGTGCCCGGTTAATGGCAATAGGCTCCCCCAATATAACATGGGACCTAAACATAACATACCATCGAACTGTGGGTGTACGTGTTATTTTATATTGTTTTTATTATTTACGCGACTGCTAACTAAATTCTACTTGCCATTAAAAGTTCTACCGTTCTATGGTCCATACTAGTTTTGCCCACAATTCTTAAACCGCCTTCCTTGTTGTAATCCTTTCTCATAAAATTCTAGTACAGAACTTTACAGTACCTATCACACTCAAAAACCATTCCTCTTAATGGCCTGCTTGCATCAGTAAGGCTTATCTTCTCCGAGTCATGTTGTAATTGAACCTCATTTTACCAACTTACTTCAAGTTAAGTTTTTGGCACAAGTAAACCTTATTATACACATAAAATAGTCAAGTTCTGAATCAAATCGAGGTCGGCACACGTTACGAGCAAAAGTTGAACTATAACATAAATCATAAGTACACATGTAGGTACTGAATGTTAATGTTCTTACGTACCTACTTATTTAAGGTGGGTGCAGACATCATCGAGGTTTGTCAACTTGCAATAGATTGCAGTGGTGAAAGATCAATTGTCGAAAAAGGGGATAAGGCAACACTATAGGCGTTTTGATGATGTTTTGGTGTATTTAAAAACCAAGACCAAGCTTATAGGTAGTCCAGACTAGTTTAAAGACATTGCGGTAGATCATGTAGAATATCATGGAGATGTCGGAGAAAGATATAAACGTTAGTCTTGGACCAAAATAGCTGAAAATCATAGAGCCTGCCTTTGACAAACGAATGATGCGGGCTTCTTCCTCTCTATAGAGACCTACGTTTAAGAACGAGCAACAACTTTCTGACTAACTAATCGAGTCCTTGACGATTCAAAATTACCTGTAAATAATTTAATTAAAATAAGTGCTTTAAACTTTGAAAGCAACGCAAATCTGCGCAAACGATGCAACCTGACAAATTCAAGCGTATGGAAATTGTAACTTGCGTACCGTTTGTACTAACCCGGCTTAAAATATATCGCCCATTCAATGCTGGCACCTGATTAGCATCAGTACACCTCAAGGAGTCTCGATTTCTTATCGAATCGGAAACGAATCGTTAACATCGAGTTGCTATAAATACATCAAAGAGTTTATCCTTCACTAAGACGGATATATGTTACAACAAGCTTTTGCCCGTGACTTTATCTGCACGAGTCTGTGTCGTTTATTGCGGATTCAGATGAAGTCGTGGATTTAAAAGTACCCTATATTCCTATCCAAATCTCAATCTATCTCTTTGTCTTTCATTACGATCGGCTCAGTGCTTTTGCAGTGATAAGGGAACAAACAGACTTACAGGCAGAGTGCCCTGTGCATTTAGAATGTTAGGTTTGGACAGATTACAAATTACCGTCAATTTGATCCATAATTCTGGTCAGACCTGGCTCTGCATATGAATTTTAAGAACTAGATATAAAGTACTACTATTTAATTAATATTTTATTTATTTTTTTATCTGACAATTGTCTAGTTTTATTGCCGGATTTTTTGAAGTTCTTCGGAAAAATTGTCATGCATGTTATTAAATTTTTCCGCCAAGGAAAATAGCCAATTGTCTTAAATCGTGCGGTGCTCCTATATACGTACATAATACGCTGTGACGTTAAGTAGTATCCTTTTTTGAAAAACCTAAAAATCTTTTCCGTTTCCTTTTCTTTACTTACAATCCCAAACGATAGAAATGTCGTTTCTTCCACTACCGCAGCAATTTTTATTAAAAACTTTATTCTCTTCACCCAACACGATTTTCGAATATGCCACCTCTTGGATTTCAACCACATCAATTCTCCTCAACATGCACACATGCTATAAATATTCATGTTGTGAGTAGCGACTCAGCTGAACTTAGCTTTGTCATAAAACTCGTGACAAATTCATCGGGTGGATATCAAAATTGAAGCGATTTTGTCAATCGTAAGTCATAAGCGAAAAGCGTGAAACGCAATGTTTAGAGAAAGCGTGGGAATATTCATTGTCAAAATGTTGACGAATATGGCGACTTATAATATGCGATATATATTTTTTTTTAAAGGCTTAGCTGATTTGATGATTTAAAGCGAAAGCTACCTTGAAATGCTTTCCCTTAGAATTAAATCTGCAAGTCCAACTTTTACCAAAAATGTTTACATGCTGGTTCATTGATGGTATTATTGTAGTACCTAAAACGTGTGAATTGTGTTGCTTCGAGCCTCAGCCTGTCTTGAAAATATGGTATTTTCAAGACAGGCAGGTGCTGGCACGACACTTCTTGCCTCCTTGGGTCAGAGGGGAAGTGAGGTGTTTGACTCATCTCGTGACATCAAAGAGGGGTAAGCTTGATACATTATTCTAACCTTGTTTATTTATTCGCTGTAGTTGAAATCAGCTAGATGATCATGTTGATTTTCATTCCTCACCTTTACTTAATGTTTACTGAAAGTTCAAACTCCATTCAACATCACGGTCATAGTCAAATAATTTTATTTCAATTACGCCATCAAAAGCCACTTACCTTTTTTTGTGGATGGGAAATCATCAAATGACTTCTTCCGCCATGGGCGAAGCGGAAGGGAGTGTCAAACTCTAGCATCACGCCTGTATTCCCCGAAGGGTTAGGCAGAGGTGTACCAATGTACACCCACAGTTCGCCGGTATATTTAGGTCCCATGTAATAGGGGGCGAGCCTATTGCCATTAACCGGGCACAAATCCAAACTCAAACTCTTACTGGCTAAATCCCATCCGTGTTCCTCCTAGTGCTCTTTGCGCTACAGGATTGCGGTAATTCTTTCGAAGAAACTCCGCAATCCTGGAAAACGTCCTATACCTACAAAAAATAAAAATGAAATCGAATCGTCTACCTCTTATCTCTTACACTTGCACCAAACCCCAAAACCCCAACCGTTATGATTAAAATACATGCAACTGGGCTTTTATGCCACCTCGTATAGATTCGCTAGGGAAAACCTGGTGTTCCCTTTTCCTACGAGCTGTGACTAAGAGTAGCATGTTCTTGCTTGCTCACGTATGAAAACACTGTTATGTAACTCAAGAGGCGATTGCTACAGTTTCAATAACATGCGGCGCTGTGGTGTTACAGTCATCTAAACGTGTAAAGGTGTTTCTTGTGTGCGTGTGTGTTCGTATAGGGGTGGAGTCGTGTGATTTGCGTGGTTGTGTGTTGCGTTTGTATTTACTTTCATCCCTTGGTTTCATTGTGTGTTGTTTTTTGTTTAGTTTTGTGTGTATTGTATCGTGATGGCCCAATGTTTAAGGCGCCCAACTCTCATGCACGAGTTGTACGCCTAATGGCAAAGCATAGAGGACCAACAAAAATGTAAATATCTCACACTCACGTGTATCTGTAACCTATGTTTACAAATAAATAAATCTGTATCTGAATCTAAATCTGAATCTGAATCCGAGGTTTTGGGTTCGCAACCAGGCACGGGAAAGTACTAATGTGACTTTTTCTAATTTATATGTACTTTCTAAGTTTATCTTGGAAATCCCTGACTTCGGTGAAAGAAAACATCCACATCCAAAATAACCACGTTTTAGGAGTTAAGAATTCACACGGATTTTTTTAAATATCGTCAGGTTAGCATTCAAATATTGGTTATTTAAAAAGCTTTGGATTTTTCTTATTATTTATTCTAAATAACTTTACTGCCACCTGGCAATTCAAGGGTTACCATGGTTGCAGTTAAAGTCGGATTCCAAAAAATTAAGAACCACCTTATCCAGTTAAGATCTTTACTTTAATTCCGACTACGACTCTATATGGGCCATGTTGCCTGATTTAAATAAATAAAATAAAAATAAAAAATCTACAAAACCGCACAATTTATTCATTTGGTTAATTACTTACAAATGTCATCTTAATTTGGCGGAAAATATAAACCTTGTCTAATTATATGAAAACTAGCTTTTACTTTCTGTAATTCAATTTATAGCATTCGGTTTTTTTATATCAAATTACATAATTATTTTATAAAGCTTTACATAATTATTCAAAGATTTTATGATACTACGATGTAATGACATGATGTTAAGATCCAAAACTTCCAGAACACCTCTAGCGCATAAGATCGATTGAGATGTACCGTTTATCGATATCTTGCACCCCATCACTATCAAAGTATTTAACGATAAATCTATAGTCCTGGATTACCTTTACCAACGTGTACAGAATTGAAACAACTTTAACTTGCGTTCACCATTACTTACGAATGGTTACAACCCTAAAATCACTTACACAAGTGACTCTCTAATGTACTTACCCAATAATAATAAGCCGCAAACAAAATGCTTCAAAAATATTTTGAAATGATCTACCACAAATTATCCTTTTTTCTCTTCATCCAAAAACCATCCCTATCCAGTTAAGACTAAGTTTAAAATGGTGTACCCGAAAGCCTTCACTTGAGATAACAATAATACTAATTAGGTACCTTTGCGCAGGTACTTGGGTTTTAAACGCTGATTGTTTAGCGACACCACGGTTTTTGCATTACACATGCGAGCATATTATTTGACCGCACATTTAAATTTCAATACTTAAAGAAAGAAGTAATTATTTGTTTAAGTGCACTGGCCGAAAATCACTCATATAGATTATAAGTGTCTTTGTGAAATTATTTCGTTGGTCTATATTTTACGATTTTCTACTCGATCGCTTTATTTAACTACACGAAAACTGTATCAATGTAATAACAATGTAGTTTGGTAATAAAATAGTTTAATAGCTATATCAATATTCCCAATTTCTCTTTGAAACTTTCTATTCCATGCAACTCCTAAATAAGATTTATTACAATAGAACAACATATTTTGTCAACAGTACAAGATAATGCTGAAGTATAACATACATAAATAATCAGATAGGTATCACAAACTATGATAGATGTGCATTCAGATCTACGATACAACATTCTAATCGATTAAAATCGCACCTCAACATCGATAACAATACATCACAGTCGATTACAAACGCAGCTTCATCAGTCAAATGCAAAAATCTTTTCAGCGAGCTTTGCCAAGTTCAAGCGCAATAGGCGTGCGCCTGCGCACCGATACGCCAGTATCCGACGCACACGCAGCCCGCAAACACGCACCCATCTACGATCGATACAAATCGATTCAACGACACCATCGATTAATGTGTAATTTTTTTTAATTCGCAGTTTTCATGAGGATTGTCTAGTGTTCCAAAAAAAAAATTGAATTTCGAATTCTTTTTTTTTATTGAGTGCCAGTGAAAAGTGTTGAGTGAAAATTTTTGTTTATGTGTGTTAAGTGTACGCTGACGTCATTAAAATTGACAGGTGAGTGGTTACTTGTTAAAAGTAGTGGGAAAATATTTACGTGATAAGTAAATAATTATGTCTATGTACGTGTACATAAGGTGCTTTTTTGTCGTCACACTTTCTTATCGATATCCTAAGTTTGATTTCACTGTGACTTAAATTTTCATAAACAATAAACGATAGATTTTTACATTTAAAATTAATTAAATCTCAGTTAAAATATTAAATAACTAAATGGAATATAATAAATGCCCCAAAAATTACACCAATAATTGCTCTACTTCTAAATTAAATAAATCTAATAACTTCACCCACAAAATACTTAAGCAAATCCGACCATCATAAATCAAAGTCATAACACACGCAACAGCGACCGTACACGGGGTGTTATGTACTATAAAATACATAATAATTTGCGCGATACAGCTCGTAAATTATAAATATATAACGCTCTAGTAAACCTCATAACATATTGCCACTACCGTTCTGTAAGTACTAGAGTAAGTTAGACTTTATGTTTGTGACTGTACAAACATAAGTAACAAGATTACGTAAAAGAAATAGCGATTTTTTTAAATATATAAGGACAAAATATATAAAGACTGATTCTTACGTTTCCGCGACAGGTACGGGGTGTAAAAAGATAAATCTCATTGCTATTAACTACACTTATTGCACACCAAACTAAGTAATATGAGCAATTTTTTTGGTGAGAAACTATATTTTTTTGGTGTGATAAATCACTGAGTATTTTCTAAATATGCGGGTGCATGTAACAGTACAGAGGTCGTGGTGGTCTCTGATGTTTGGTTATAACATTTAAAAAAATCTTTTCGTAAATAAACTTGAAAAATGGTTAATGCCTTCAATATCTCTAAAATCTGAAGATATGGAGCAGAACAAAGTAAGTTAGTCTTGGGTTCAATTCCCAAGTCGAGCAAAGTGTTATTAGGTTTTTCTATGACATTCTCAGCAGCAGCTTGGAGTTAGGATTTGTTCCCGGTTAACGGCAATTTGCTTGCTGCGGTATGTTTAGGTTCCGTGTAATAGGGGTTACACGGAACCTAAACATACCGGCAAATTGAGGGTGTACATTGGTACACTACTGCCTATACCTTCGGGGAAGACAGGCGTGATGTTGTATTACTAATAAAATTAAAAATAAAAAAACCGTTTATTATCCGAATCACACAAAAATAAGCAGATTGAACATACATTGACAATAAAATTTAACCTAAAGATGCTAGGTTACATTGCTGTGTGCCAGTAAGACCCAAACTATTCCTAGACTCAAGAAAGGATTTCTAGAGTAGAGACTAAATGTAGCCGTCGTTTTGTATACCCAAAGAATAAGCCATCAAACACCAAGTACGTGTTCCCTAAACCTCTTTCCCCATTACCCAGTACCATACCATGACCGTGTTAGGAACGTTTCGGGCAAACAATCTTGAACTCTTCAACTTTGTATTGAAAAGTATGAGACTATACGCACTAGACTGTTCCGTCATAAATCAACGTGGCATATGCACGGAGCGTCAATATCTGTGGACGAGAATCTGATGTCCATGAAAAACATGTTTTTCCGTGACTGATTCGTTCATAGCACGGCCATGCTATGATACGGTGTGCTGCGTAGACTCCTTAATGGTTCAATGATGATGAATGATGTTGTCAAAATCGTGACCGTCTTAATCGTTTCTAGTAGCGGGTATTGAGGAGACCATATCCACGTTTATGTGCTGTTAAGTAAAGTGCATTCTGTTATTATCCTATTCAAGTACAAAAATACTAATAACATTGTTAGGTAAATCCAGCTGAAGCATCCAAAAAAGCCTGGTCCAAGTGCCAACTTTTCTTTAAAATTGTTAAGTAAGATATAACACAGTTTGTGAATTTGAAGTACCTCATTACTTAACTATGTATCTTGAAATATCAATGAAATGGTCCATGGTCTATAGGTCCATTTTAGGAGCATTTAAATAATAAGTATTGCAATGACAAGTTTTTAACTTTAACTGTCGCTGAGTAGATTTTGAATATTTTCATTTCACGTAAACCATGTCGGCTTGTATACCGTCCATTAACCCCTTCTTTTTGTCAAAGTCGGTTAAAAAGAAATCCTTATTGCTACAACACTTCCCTATTCCTCGTCATAAATCGTCATCAGTTCGATAAGCGACGGAAATCAGTAATAACTTTTCTAGAATTATTACTATTACTCAATTCCTATAGGTTGGTCGGGTAATCGGCTTTGGTAAAAGCAAGCCCAGTGCCCACAGACGGTCAACGGAACTGTGTTGCTGTGTCAATGGGGCAACTGTCATCTGTATTATAGATTCTGTGAGTAAAACGACAGTTTTATCGATTCCATCGATTGTAAAGAACATTTCTACATTGTAATTTTCTCGCCGCTGATTATAATCCTAGGGGAAGCTTCGAATATCTTGTAATAAATTGTATGAAGTTTGTCGTATTTATTACTATTAGGAATAAGGTCTTTATTAGCATGTCTGTTAAGCCTTAAATCATCATCTTCCTGCCCTTGTCTTATGTTACTTGTGCTCGGCACAACAAGTTTTCTTGTTCCATTCCGTCCTGTCAACGGTCATGCTATCACTAACTCTCTTTTCTTTCATGTCATTCTTCACGCAATGTATCTAGCATTTCTTTGGCATTCTTCCTGTCCATCGATTCACATTTCTCGTAGTTCTCGAATAGTACATACATAAGCTCACGCCTTTTTCCCATGGGGGTAGGCAGAAACCACAGAACGCCACCTGCTACGATGCTTCTCGAATAGTCCCTCGATATTATTATTGTTACACTATTTAAAGTTAATTCCAAATGTAATTTTTCCGATGTAAACAATATAATTATGTCCGAGGCGCCATAGGTCTATGACGTAATAACATCCAACCTACTTAAAACCTCTTTGTTAGAGTAACCTATTTGCTTTCAGTTTTATAAGCCTTGTATTTACCTCTTTAGTAATCGACCTCAATAGAACATAAAACTTCACGAAAGTATTAAATTTTATATCTAAATAATGACTAGAACAAACTAAACACAAATAGTTTAATAAACAAAATTCGTAGATTATAAACTAAATTGCTTGGCATTAATTATCTAGCCAAATATTTTACAAAGCCAAATACATTTTTTTTTTATAAACCTATAAAATTCTATATCTGGTTTGCCATAATCTTATTTTTTTGCAAAACTACAATAGAAAATTCTTCTACAGTTAATCTGAACCGATAGTAATCGTTATAACCTATACTAATATAATAAAGTTCAAGAGCTTTTTGTTTTTTCGTATGTTCGTTTAAACGCGTTAATCTCGGGAACTGACAGTAGGATTAGAAAAATACGCTTTGTACGTGATAGCCAGATTCATGAGAAATAGTATAGGCTATATAACATCACGCTACTACAAACGGGTGCGGAGCAGTAACCAAAGACGTAACTGGGTGAAAAAAGGCACGCAGACGAAGCTAGTCTAACATAACAAAACAGCATCTATTCTTGACAAATAATTAAAGTTACTGTAGCTAAGTTTCTATGATTATTAAGGCCGGTACATATTCAGTGGCACCCTCAAATAGACCGAGGCGCGAGATAGTTTCAAGAGCAAAATAACTATAAATCAGTAGTGTGTGCAAGCGCAGCCGCCCAGCGCTGAAATGTTGATGACTTTGTACTGGGGGCAATTCGGCTGCGGTGCGAAGGAGAAGCTTTTAGCGGAAAGCGAAGTATAAATAAAGAAGTGTTTAAAGAGTATAAATATTATAAAATATTATGTTACCAAGAAATGTAACGAACATAATAAATTATTATTTAAATTTTTCAATTGAACAATGCCAGTTTCATAGTGAGTATAATATTGTTGGGTGTGTTTATACTATTTTTTGTTGCGGTAATGGTTGCATAACATGAAATACGTAGGTAGTCAGTTGAAATTAAAATCAAGTAAAAAAAAACAAAAAGTTTAATCAAAAGTCAAAAGGATAATGAACATTAGTCATTATCCTTTTGACTTTTGATCAGTATTTAAGCTTTTTTTAATGAGGATGTTCATATTTAAATAAAACTAAAGGATTGCCACACTGGAACAAGTTTCAAGAATACTTTATTACATGAATATACTTTTAATACTAATTAAACTTATATTAGTGACAACAATTATGTAAATAAATACCCATTAAACATTAAGATTTATAATTTCATTCAAATAATTATAATTTTGTAACTTGTTATTTTTTCATATATTATAACAGTAACTGTTGTTTGGACACAGACATATACTAATTTATGCGATCATGGAGGCGTACTAGTAAACGCAGTTTATATAATATTCTTAGGTAGAGAATATAGAATTAATTAATTCGACCATAACCATTTAACAATACCTACCATCTATTTTACTAATAAATTATTTTAAATAAAAAATATATCCAAAAACTTTAACAATAGGAAACAGTTACCTAATTCCGTTTATAAATTAATCAGCTTTGTAAATTAAAGCCATTTTAAAGCAGAAATAACCGTTACGAAAACAATGAAAAACAACGTCACGTTTTAAATTTTAAATCGCTACCGCTTATGTTTTGCGGCAACCGTTACAAAACCAACTTAGTTTGACGTAACGACAAAGTTATGTGCACTTTGACAAATCTTAAGCAATTACTGTTAACACTAGTAAGCTTTTACTTACCACTGATGTAGTTATGGACTCAATGTCAAAATAGAATACCACAGTACACAGTCATATTGTGAGATCATTGATATTTGTGCGTAAGATGATACAATAAAAACTATGTATTTTTATATTGATTATATTTGTTTTGTTTTGTTTATTTAGGTAACCAGCAGCGATACATAACAATTTCTTACAAAATATGCCTATTACAGTTTCCATGATTATATTAGCGTAAGAAGAGAGAGAGAGGATTTTGGGGTGATTTTTCAAATTGTTTTTGTTACCTCATGTGTAACGGTGTTCGATGTAAATTTTGATTTTCCGAAGTGCCTTTTAGTTTAATATCAGATCAAACAAAAAACCGTTTATTATTTGTTGTAATACATTTGTTGTTACAGCGGCAATCAAAAATCATACTCTGAAAACTTCAACTTTCTAACTGTGTATAAAAAATCGGCTCATGAGATACAGCCTAATAGGCATATAGACGGACAGACAGATAGACGAACAGCGGAGGCTTAGTACCAGGGTCTCGTTGACACACTTTGGGTATGGAACCCTAAGAAGGTGTGTAATTAAAATAAATAATTAAATAACTTTTAACTTTATCTGACATCCCAATGGATACTCGCATCTAGTCAATCAACCTTTAAGATTAGCAGAAGAACGAATAAAACTAAACAATGAACAAGAAATACTTCCACGTAAATCTAAACAATTGACAAACAAATGAAGCAACACAAAATTTATACGACGTTTAGAAATTGAATTTACACCGCAATGTCCAAACCAAATCTGTGAACAAAAGCGGGCAAGCTTATGAAGTGTCGACCAATTCCCTCGCTTTGCATAACAGTTGCCCAAAGATATTTTGTGTTGTCATATCAGGGTAGTAACTATCGTTTAGTTTACACTATCTGTTCTCGCAACTGATATGTTTGTGACAGATGAATGAGTTTACTAATGCTCGTACAAATTTCGCTTCCGTAGATTTTTTTGGGGATTTCCGTAGATTTTTTGTAGGGTCATTCATTATGTAGACATATCGTTTCGTCACATTATTATCTACTAGCGATACCCCGCGGTTTCACATGTGTTTGGTTATGTCTTTTATTACTACTCGGAGTGTTACGTAGACGCTACATAACGCAAAAAGATTTTTCCTAATCGGACCAGTAATTCTTGAGATTCAAATAGACAAAAACAAAAGTTGAAGAGCTTTTGTTTTCTTTTTTGTAACATTAGCAAGTATAGATGGGGTTCGTAAAGAAACGCTTTATGTGCTACCGAAATTGACATTTTATTCTACAATAACTATAACAGTAGCATCTTAACTATCGTCATTGTCACCAGACTTCTCGCTATCAATAAAATATTTGAAAACTTTTCATTTAAGAATATTTTTTATGTACGTATTGGAATTCATCAGGTGTAGCGTTAGACCAATGGTTCTAAAATTAAGTAAAAGGCAGTGTTTCACGCCGAAAACTACTTGATATGATAATTTCTTGTAATAACGGAAGAACGGTCAATTAATTTTACGGTTAAACGGCTTGTGTCACAACGTCGTCGGCTTGATTAAGATTGACTTTTGATGAGGCACTAGTTATGACTTGGTGATTTGTCTGTATATGTTTGTCAATAGTTGTGCCTATAGCAACTTGCTATTACTCCTTTTTCAAATTCATTATTATGAGAGGTAGAATTATATGGTATTCTTTTACACGTATACACGTCCGAAACATGATTCAGGCCCCTTTTCACTCTCGTTTTTTGTCCAAAATTGTTCTCTTCTCTTTTTGCGTAAAGTGCTTATTCCAATTGTATTTCTTCTTTAAACTTACTCACACACATCATACTGCTTTCATTTTACTCCTTCCTATCAAACTTAACAACATATCGTCTTACGCAAAGAAAGTCATCAACCCTTTGAAAACCAATCGATATTCATCAACAGACAAACATACAGACGAAACACTTTCTAAGTTCTCGTATGGGACCCGCGTGTCCATTGGAATGTCACTTAGATTGACCGGATGCATTTTATGCTTACAATCGGGAACTATGGAAATCGACGACGGGAGCCGCATAGAATGCATGTACAATAAAATTTATAGCCATTTGGCTATCTAAATTTTTATAATTAGCAGCTTTTTAGTTATTGACACTTCGCTTTTAGTTCTTTTATGTGGTTGCTGGTTTTAATTTATGAGAAGAGGAAGGAGGTAAAGGAGGGCGTATAATTATGTGTTTTATAATTTATGAAGCGGTATCTAGTGTTAATTTTGTTGACCAACTTTATACAAGTTTGTGTTGTCATCAATGACACTAAGAGCTCTTTTTTCATAAATTTCCTAATTGGTTTCTTCAGTATCTTACTAATTATGGAAATCATTACATATGAAATTTAAACTTCTATAAAAAAAACTCACTTTCAGTGCAATATTTGGAAAGATAGTTGATCTTTTATTAACCTCGAAAATCACTAAAATGTAGCAGGTAAATTTTTAATATAACTTTAAATAGCGGCGGTTCTTTAAGCATGCAGTAATGTGTCGATAACTAATTGGGAACATGTTGCTTCAAAAGCAGTCCTATACTTTATTAAAAGTACATTATGCATTAATTTTATTTGAGACTCACTTAGCCTTTTTATCTATATTTCTCAATTTCCTGATGTCTTTAATGATCAGAGATCAAAAAGTTCAGAAGCCGCTTCTGTTAATAGTGCACTCAAATAATTATGTTAATTCAATAATTAGTATTTAAAGTAAAAAAAATCTACATCCAATATTACCTTGTTCAAACGAAAAGTGTTGCGAACCTTAAACCAGACGATGAAAATAAAGAAATCATTACAAATAATAAATAATTATTCTAGACGACATTGCATTTTTCTTCTGTTTTTTGGACAGCCCCACTACTCTATTCTCAACCACTACAAATCCTGAAAGCTAGAATCTACAAGGGCAACAACCAGATACGAGCTAAAATATTCTAGATGTACAAGTCCGGGATAAACGATTCCACTGTCTTGAATCCCGCACAGAATTAATCGGTACGGAACGGCGGAGGAATTCGGAAAACATATTTCTCACAATGTATAAAATACATATGTATATTGGTTACCTATCCAACGCTAACAATCCCCATATAGGTAGATAATATTTACCTTCGTACAAAATAAAACAGTGCCAAACCAAATAGTACGAACAAAATCCTTCACCTACAGCAAATACTTCCAGTAATTCCTATCAGAAATAGTGAGAAACAACATCTTCCATATTTACTTATTGCAGGCTATTTAAGGCACGCGCCTGCGCCTAAGTTATGTGACATAGCGTAATATTTTCATTCTAAGAGCTTTTAAATCAACCAGTGGAGAGACAGGGCTGACACCAAGAATTGTACAATTTCTGGTTCGAGTAATGCTTAATTATTTTGGTTTGGTTGGAAAATTAAACGTTGGCCTGTATGGTTCATTACTTAGAATATATTCTCTACTATTGGTTAGTTTAGTGTCCACTTTGACACTGATATTGTCGTGTTTGTCTCTTTGTGTGGTAATACGACATCCTTGTAGACAAGGAACCTTACAAAGTGACTTGAAACATTAGAATGTTTCATCTACGAAAAATTATATTCTAGGTATTTCTACATCCAAATCTTTTTTTTATATAAATTGGAATTGGAATTTGGATGACCCACCTGATGTTAAATGGTCAACGCTACCTATAAACATTTGCAAAACCAGATGTCTTGCAAATGCGTTGCCATCCTAGAGCCAAAGATGAAATATCTCATGTGCCTGTAATTACACCGGCACCCATACCCTTCAAACCGACGAATATTATACGACCTGATTATTCAGTAACATTTATACCCACGTGATTGTCCTTTTAACTGACAGTGACAGTTCATACAATTTCTACGAATACATTGAGACCATTCAAATGATCTTTCCTGAATGATCAAGACAAATTACAGTTGTTTAACATGATGTCATAGTCACACATTGCATTTCTAGCATCACTTAGAACATTTAGCAGTCTCGTGCATTATTTGAAAATCACTGTAATCAAGTTTACAAATAGTACTTAACTGAATGGCGTCACGTCCGTTATAATTATCTGGGTAACCCTTTAGTTGACTCCCATAACTTTGAGGAATGACCAGTGGTACATACAATTTATCTTTAACAGAATCCCTTACATGAACGTCGTCATACAGATGATAATGTGTACCTATATTTAATGATGTCATCTTTAATCATGTCGTGATGGCCTAGTAGTTTAGGCGCCCGCTTCTCATGCACGAGGTTGTGGGTTCGCAATCGGGCACGTACAAGTGTCTTTGTACTTTATACCAATGTGACTTTTTCTAATTTATATGTACTTTTTAAAGTAACCATGTTAGAGGCCCTTGTGGCGGCTTAGAAACTCTGACGCTAGGGTGTCTGGGGTCGTTAGACCTTACTACACACATGATAAAGAAGAAGATCTTTAATGATTATTTTATCATTATCAATATTAGAACCCAGTTCGCTACTTAAAATTGAATCTGCAAAAATAACTGTGTAATTAATTCAAATTGAATCTGTAATGGGTTCCTTATCTGTAATCGGTACTATTTATATTCTGCGAAGGTTACTTTTAATCCTTTCTTCCGTCCACTTTCGGCATTCATAAAGTTTACGACTGAATTAATCAGCTATTTAGCCAATAAGTACATATTTAAGAGCCAATATAATTTTATGTTATGACACTTCTAAACAACGCTTGACCTAAATAATGGCAGTGGCTAATACCTCGATGTTAGATTTACAGAACGTCATAAACACTTAATCCGCACAATTATCGAGCAAATATAATGATATTTCACTTAAAATATGATGGAATAAATTTAAATGACGATCGCACGATAAGATTTTACAGTGCTCATAAAATTACTACAAGTAAGGTTAACGCTGAATAAAGATTCAAATACCATTATTTTCCGAAGTGTTAAAATCACAAGTTTAATTTAATTTTGATTTTGTGTAAATCAAAAAGACCTGACCAAAAAAGTTGTGACTCAAAATTGACACGTGCAACTGTATCGGCAAATAAACAGTAAATCCCTCGGCTCTGGGCTGCCATAAAATCCATTCCTCATCTACCTTCAACCTCTGGCCGGAACAATAAATAACTTTTTTATTTTCACTTCATTCCATAATTGTTTACTTAGTAGCAGAGCGGGCGTGCCGCAGGGGCGCGTGTGGGGTCCCTTCTTATATTTGCACGCTACAGAGCTTTGTATCCGTACCGAATTAGAACTACTTTTTTCGTCTCCAATATCGGTATGAATGGTTAACAATGTGCTGTAAAAAGGATTTTTATTCACCCGAATCAAAGCTTGAGAAAGTAAAAGTTTTAATGTTCGTTCGTGGTACACTTGCCCGCCTTTTTCGTGCCTCCATCATTGGTTACATTTCTTATACCATGCAGAACGCCCTGTACTAATAGCTTGGAATAGTTTCTGTCATCGGTGGTTGTAGGCAAATGATTAGAGTAATAATTTAAAAGAGAAGGTAGCTTGAAATTCAATACACTGTGTGATGGTAGCACCTGATTTGGAACTTGGCATCTGTTAACATGGAGTCGATTATAATTTATCGTTTGTAGATGATGTTCATTGATTTGTATTCTAAATAACATTACATGAAGGTACGTTAAATATTAGGGATTCTATTATGTAAGGAAACTATCCAAATAATTTATTTATTATCACTTGCAATAAATAAAACACTAAGGCCAAGGGGGTCAAGGGATTTAAGGTTTTATTTGTATGTCTGTAGTACTTTGAGAGAAATTTATGAAAGAGATGACTTTGTTTTAAATATATATTCGAATTTTATATTTATATTTTTCTTCTCTCCTATTTTAACCGTTATAATTAAAGTAAAAAATAAGAAAAAGCACTCCTTGATGCTAATCAAACAACACTATTACTCAAATTGTAAATGTGCTTACACGAGGTCATTATAACAACTATCAACCGACTTGTATTAAACACACCAACAAGATCTACAGTGAAGACGATGCGAAGAATAAAAAGTAGCACAAACAAATCATAAAATTTCTCTATGCACACAAAGTGACAGAGGAACAAATGAGTGTTACCATAACAGTACTAATCGATACGACTCGTGAGGTCCAATCGATTAAGTTTATAAATCAAATATCAAAACCAACCGATTGGATTTATAAATCGAATAAATTTTCAATTAGCCGCCGGCTTTGGGTAATGGGTTACCATTTATATGGATTAATATCTCGCGACATGACGATGAGTTTCGAAATCGTCGTGAAGTTTTGTGTCGTTTACACTGAACTCGTGGCTAACAGATTTGTTTGGTACTGCATACATTGTATAGTATACACAGTTCGTACAGTTCGTTCGTTATTATAAGTACAAAATGGAAAACAAATTACATAATATTAAATTACAGTGCTCAGATACGTCTAAAGAAAATTTATTTGGTAGTAAAACAAAATTACTGTCACTTTCTCCATCAGAGAAATCTAAATTGTCATACACGTCCAATAAAATGATGACGTTTTTAGAAACATTTCCATGCACAGTGTTTCAATCATCCAACCTTTAATTTGCTCTATTTGCTATGCTCTCTATTTTTAATAAGAAAAACAAGAGAGTCCCACCCGTTTTATCATCAGTACCAAGTACCACGGTGGTGGTTGCCATGCACCACCGCAAAGCTAGTTGGTCGCAATTCACTTTACGTTCCCATTGTTGTACCTGTAACCCTCCCGTTTCTAAGAAATCGATACGTAAGACCCAAAACATTCGGAATTTCTGAGAAAGGTGCGGTTTTTGAATACCGACACTTTGTTCCAGTACCGGCAGAATTTAATTTGAATGAACATTACTCCAATTTATGTGCGAAAGTATTTTGTTAGACGTGAGATCTTGAAGACGTTCGTACTTAAAATTCTCGATGTACAAGATGTAAGTTATAGTATTTAGGTTATGGAACACAGCGTTGAACTACAAACATTATTATACTTTCAAACCATTATAAACATCAGGAACGAATATTGAATCACCCAAACAAGTAATTAAAAGCCACAAACAACGCTTTCTTCTAATACTAATTTAGTATAATGATCTCATACTAAAAGCTCAACACGCAATCATAAGATAGCCCTTATCATATACAGATATCAAAAAGAGAAATTCAAATTACCTATGCATCAATATGGTAATCGTAATCCACCCATTTTAGCCCTCATTACTTGTTCCGTCAGAGCTAGAAAGTAACCCAATGCTCCTTCCAAACGTTTGCTTAAAAGGGACCGACATTTAACCTCATTTGTATTGAAAACCCTTGGTGCGTTGCCTAATTTGTCAAAAGGTTTCTATTCTAAAGTGGCGTAATTAACTTTATCTATATGAATATTGTTTAGTTCAACATGCTTTACATTTGTATTGTCACTTAGTGCACTAGATTTGTCACTATCAATTTCTGTTTCTAATTGTTCAGTTTGGTTTTCAATTTCAATTGAATGGGGTACAAAGAGGCCGCTCTTTTGGTAATATATTACTATCTGAGAATTTATTTTGTTGTGAGATGGTTTAACTTTGGAGTTAAGACGTGTTAATGAGATCAATATTATAAGTAGGTTTACTTTGGTTGGATTTTTCAACTAATATTTAAATTCTTCGTTGAATGAATAATGAAGTAGATTCTATAGTACAAACCAATTCATCCCTTGACAATG
Source organism: Caradrina clavipalpis (assembly GCA_932526535.1). Lineage (NCBI taxonomy): Eukaryota > Metazoa > Arthropoda > Insecta > Lepidoptera > Noctuidae > Caradrina > Caradrina clavipalpis. The sequence continues at coordinate 15,006,817 of OW052101.1, read as the reverse complement.
GTTTGTAAATGCAACTTACGATATCTTCAAAAGTCTTTCTAGTCCTTTCACATTTTTACTGTGGCGCCATTTAATTTATTTACAACAAGCCTAAAAATCGCAAAATAACATTAAAAACAATACTTAACAGATGAATCACGGCCACCCTTTTATATACCACCCAAAATAATACAGCGTCTCTTTCAAAAACCTCTGGCGCCACTGAACAAAGAGAGAGAAAAAATGTTCTCGAACATTGTCCATTCGTATCACATCTCTAAGTGGTCCTTGTAGGCGTGAATGATCTTGTACGTGGAAAAAAGTTGCCAATTGGTGAGACCCTCAGACAAGGAGCTTAAACAATACATGACAGTAACATGACAGCAAAGGGATGGTGCACGTGACACAGTTACGATATTTTTTTGTCTGTAGACATGTTCGAAGAAAAAAAAGTTTTATGTTTGCTCTCACAAAGATTATGACGCACTTTTCAATTGGAGTTTTGGACTCTTTAAATCCATATTGTGAAAGCTGGTGCCTGAAGTCGGTTTGCAAAACCAAATTACAAACAAAAATCATATTTTCAAGGTACTTTACTCACATCTCATTTGAAGAAATGTAGGTGAAATTGTAATTTTTGTGATTATTGCTTAATCTAATTTTGTATATTGACTCGACATAAACTATGATCGTTAATATACAATTTAATTTTAGATCCGGGTACTTTATCGCACCAAAATCCGTAGTCTATGCAAATAATCAGGTGTAACATTCTTTGCTAAGATGCTGATAAGCACACGTGGCGCACGTTTTGCTGTCTTACCGTTTGTAGTTAAGGTGTCAATGGTTTCCAAAATTCATTTAATTCAAATTAAAGCTGTTACTCCAGTTATTAAGTTGTCAATTCAATGTACTGTCAATATTTATCATTCAATACCTTTGTCATAATTTATCATTTATTTAAAGGGTGTTCGTGGGAGGTTATTACTCATAGCCCAGTATAAGTTGTTCAAGTTAGAAATGTTTTTTAAGCTATCAATAATTCTGATAAGTGTTAAGTGGGATCGACATCCAGTAGCAGATAATCCCATGTGCTGCACAAAAACTGGGAGTCATGTGATAGTTTTGTAGCGTTTACAAAAAAATCAGAAGAAAATGTTTGAATCATGCATTTGTAACTGACCACTTTAAAACTTATACAGTTCTTCACATTGTCAATTGTCTGTTTTACTTGTTTTTATCTCGGCTAAAGTGTTTTTCTGTGCTTCGTACAAAGGATCACAATATTTACCACTTGAAGCTACACTGTCTTCACGCCCCCGATCTGTCATTTTTACAATTACTTCTTTAGACATTCTCCAACGAAGACGTCACGTTTAACATCAAAGGCATACAGTCGACAATGCTTTGGCATCCCTCTCAATGTTGTAAGTAAAAATTAAATGGTGTCTTATCTTTTGTTGACAGCAAATGAGTGATTGCTTTGTGTAAAAAAGTGAGCTGTATCAAAGAAGACCGCGTTGTGTGTACTTGAAATGCCTCCGTTTAAAATGTAATTATTTTTAGTCCATGAAGACGTTTTGAAGTAATGGTCAGTGCTCTTTCGGACAACTGAAGTATTGTTTTCATTTGCCTTTTAGGCAGTTTAAAAAAAGCAAACAGTTTCAATGCGAGATGACAGGGAACTCCAAATAGATAGTGAAAGATTGAGAGAGTGATAGTTTGCCTTGCATAAACTTCCACAAAATGCACTGAGAAGACACATACGTGTCTTCTCAGTGCATTTTGTGGAAGATTTTACTTTTAACACTATTTAATTTACATAAATATGATCACCAATAGCTGCGTTAAGGTTATAAAACTGGCCAAGAATTCAATTGCAACTTGAAGTATCAATTTACTGCTTATAACCATGGTTCATCCATGGATGATATAATGAAATAGCCAAGATTCCTCGTCTCACATCCACAATCGAAGCAACGAGTTTAATAACTGATTTTCCATACATAAGTTATGAAGCAAGATTACTAGTTTCCAAGCAATTAACTGGATTCAACGACATAGCTATGAAAACGAAAGCTTTTCTTGAAGATTTGCATAAATAGGATCTTGTCTGTAATTAGGAAACGTTGGATATTGACCCTTATGATAAAAGAAGAAGAGTTCATGTAACTTGTAAAGGTCGTACAATGTATTATGGTAAAATTTCTCAAAGTTTGCCCGTTGGCGCCTCCGAGAGTCCTTGAGTCGGTGGCAATACTTGACAGCCCTTGAATGGGTCGAGAAATACGTAAGAGGTAGAAGTAGTTACAAAAATAACACTGAATTCTATTAATTACTAATGGTGTGTCTTAGACGTTTAACATTGTGAAGAATGATTTAAGAAGACAGCAAATTATCGTCTCTATTGGGCTTCTTTTAATTGGGCCATATTTCATTTGATTTTGAGCTGATATAGATTTTTCTGAGAAATTATTGTATTGCTTTCGATAAGCCTTTGTCTTTATGGAAGCTTGTCAGTATTTTGAAATAGCTTTTGTCGGAATTATTGATATTAAATGTTCAATTCTTAACTGCTATCATGCGAATCTGAATGTGTGGTTCTGATATTTATTCGCGTGTACATGTAATCGTAGCTGGGATCAGAAATAAATTGTTAAAAGTTCAAGAACAAAATGCTACTTTGTTTGACATTCCTAGAGTTATTTATGTATGTTACATTCGTACATGTATGTTGACCTTATTGTACAGTTTAGGGTTTTGTATTTCAAATGGTAATTGATTTTATTCAAATCTATTATTAGCATTAGATTGATAATCTAACACATTAGTTACAAAAAGAACATTTACTAGTATTATAGTACTATATTTAGTTTGATGAGCAGTATGTGTAGTTAACGTTACTATATTATTCTCTATTTAATTCCAACCATTTTAATTTTACATCTATTATGCAATTCAGGTATCTATCTCATGAATTGTATCAACTTTTTTATCTATCAAACCGATAACTTCAATATATGGAACTAAATTACTAACCAGCATTACTAAATCTACATTGCTTGATTTACTGAACTTTATCTTGTAGGAATTAGAGCTTCAATTTAAATGCAGTGGGTCAATTTAAGCTGGTCTTTCTTCGATCGCCGGAGGAATTTGCGTGGGTGTTCATAGCTTGTTTTCTTTGACTTTTCGCCTCATTAAGTGTTTGTATACACGCATTGGATACACCGTCGTACACATGATAAATGCTTGCCCAATATAAGTCCCATACATCTCTGTTATGGGAAACGTTATTGTTCAATATACTCATCATTCTTGGTTGAGCTATGTTTGAAAAGCGTTTTTTTTCTGAAAATCTTAATTTGAAATCATAATCGCTCTATATCCTACGAATGTACTTTTTTATGTGATTCAGTGGTCTAACTTCACATTAGATTGTGCCATTTCTTTAGAAATAGAGTTTATTATATTTAATTCAATTTTTTAACATCAAAAACGAAAATCTCAAACGGCGCAAATATATTAACCTTCATGAAAGTTATATGTTTGAGCCGTTTGGGGTTGAAACACTAGGGCCGTGGGGACCGAGCGCTCATCTAGTTTATCGCAATATCGCGAAGCGACTGGTCGATTCTTCACGTGACCAGAGGGCTGGCCTATTCTTTGGCCAAAGAATCAGCATTGCCATACAACGTGGCAATGCTGCCAGCCTTCTGGGCACATGTCCCATTGACAGCGATGCGGATGAGTTTTTTGATGCCCTATGACCTTACTTTTTATATTAACTGTACATAGTTTGTAATTTAATTATTATTTAGTTTTAACTTTGTAGTTGAATTATTATTAATAAAGAATTTTTTAACATTAGACCAATAAGATTCTTGCATTGCAAGTGATGAAATACGCTTTCTAATTTGAATACACGTCATATTTAGAATACCTACGATCAGTAAATTTAATACTTGTCATATTTAACACGGTTAACTCTACTTATAGGTACACGTACGTACCTACATTACATACCTACTGGTACACGAAAATTAAATAATCTAGAATTACAAATCTTTAAACGTTAGTGTAATGAAATGCAGTCGATTGGTTTATGTTAACATTAAAGTGATCACATTAATGCAAAACCTCTTTTTCATTTCAACAACTTCTTGATATTCAACAGCTTCTAGTTCATTTCAACATTTCAACATCGTCTCAGTCTCAAATGTTTCCGGGTTCCCGTATCGCATCACATATTTACATTTTACAAGTTAACCACTAGCTATCAAACCGTTTTTATCATTAACCTGCCACTGAACATCACTTTTTACTAATTCGTAACTCTAAACCGTCCAAGCTTCCTTCAGAGATAGTGCGCTGACATTTCACAACACTATTATCCAGATTACATTATCGATATCGTTTAAGTATCGATATTTCGTAACGTTTTCTGTTATCGGACAATCGATAACCTTTATTCTGCCTTCCGCGGTGACAAGTACAAGACTTGGGGAAAGTAAGATATTGTGAGGTAAGCTTCTAATAGAACTACAAGTTTTGCTTCGAGTATTTAATTTTGAAGTAACAAGCGATGAATAATCCAACGTGTCTCTTCGTGGGTGTTGTAAGGAGGATATCAAGATCTGATATCTTATTGAAAATACTAATTTGCTTGTGAGTTTTCTGTTTAGCTGACTTTAGTTACTTTGCAACTTTAGGACTACTAACCGTACAAACAAAAACACCATTGATCAACTCACGTATTATACAAACTGCCATTCTTAGTTTTGTGTGGGAATCGAACCCGCGACGAAGCGCAGCAGCCAATTTGTCAGCCACTGAGTCAACCGTGTTGTCAGACGGTTCATTAAGTTCTTATTGTCTGCTACTTATTTCTACGCCTGGTAACAAATCGATCAGGTAGTTTTTAGATAGCATAGTTACAAATTTAACAAGTACAACAATGTGTAACAGAGGACGCCCTAGAAAGACCTACCCTGACGTTATTGGCGAGGTTCCTTAGAAAAGTCGGGTACGCAGTACTCGTAACTTTCGTGCTTGTATAACCAGATGTATGAATGTGCACGAGGCGAAAGGAGTATGTAAGGATCGTAGCAGGTGGCGTTCTGTGGTTTCTGCCCAACCCCATTGGAATAAGGCGTGAGTTTATGTACGCGTATTAAACATTGACATTCACACAATTAGCCGGAATCCCAATAATTTGCATAACAAATACATATCGTTAGACAATTGGCTATAACCCAGACGTCATTACAGATAATGATTCCATCTCCATCTGTTACTTTGTTAACATTATTGTGAAACAGGCTTTATAATTGGCAGTATTAATCACAGCACTGTCCTTATCGTTGAACTAACTGAATAATAACATCACGACCGGTAATTTTATGTCCCGATATTATTAACCTACTTACAAGCAGTTGTAGGACAATTGTTAACAATTTAGTATTATGTTAGTTAGCCTTATTAGGGAAGGCTCGTGGCTTAAAGCGTGGGGCACTGTCAGCACTTGGCTGATGGTTGACCAATGACCATGCTTTCCACATTGATATTCGGCGGACTGCCTCGTTAGCCTAGTGGTCCTAAGTGCGACCGCTATGATTCAGGTCTTGGATTTGATTTCCAAACTGATCAATGTTATTGGGTTTTTCTATGAAATTCTCATTAACAGCTCAAAGTTAGGACTTCCGAATAATAGCAATAGGGTCGCCTCCTATAAATAAAATAAATAAATATAAAATTTCTTTATTTCAGGCAAGTCAACATTGTTTACATACACCCATAGATTTTAGCTCATACAATTTATTTATTTTGAATTATTATTATTGCAGTGCTATTAGAATGCTATTAGAATTATTATTATAAAATTTATGAGACCCCTACACACCCTATTACATGAGATCTAAACAAACCGGCGAAATGTAGGTGTTCATTGGTACAGCTCTGCCTCACCGTTCGGGGAATACAGGCGTGATAGTATGTGAGATTCTGCTGTGTCTAGGAGGCAACTTTAACTGACTTTGACCCCTGTCATCCAATAATTGATGACACGGTTCAGCGACACTATTTGCTACAGATAGTTGTTCCGGGTCTGGTTGTTTGTGTATATGAGTTAATGTTTGTAAACATATTATGTCATACGCGATACAAGAGAAAATACTAGGAGCAAAATAATAATAAAAAATGGGTTGAAAAGTACAAAGATTGTCTGAAATCCGTAAGTTCTATGTGTCGGATTTAATGAATGATCTAGTTACTGTTGCAGACGAAAACTGCTGCCTTTTCTGCTATTGCTTTGGGAGAAGGCTTATCTAATAATGGTTTTATTTTTTGATTTTTGTTATCTGATTATTATTTTCTTTGCTTAAATTCCTTGCATATTCGACTCAAATCGATAAACTTATTTGACTTCTCCACCCATATACAGGTACTTCTCCAATTACTGAAGTATCCTTTACAAGATGTCAACCAACACCAACGTAATCATAATTGGGTATGGCTAAATGTTCATTATTCTGATCACTCAGCCAACCGATACGCTCTTAAGTGTTATTGGAAAAGTACTTTACATTGTAATCAAGACAACGAGCTTCTTTGAACTTAGTCACAACTTCATTCAAAAGTAAATCCCCGTACATACCAGTGGTATCAGCACATATCAAGGTTGCAAGCGATTAACCGTCGACTTCCGAGAATATTTTCGTCACGTCTCGGGTTCGTAGACATAACATTCTACCTACTTGTACTGTGGTGCGTATAGATATGCAAATTCTTCAGTAATCAGGTGACAGAGACACCGCCCCTTGAACAATGGAGCTGTCTGCAGATGTTGCAATTTCCGGGTTAAGTGAACTTCTGTTAGAATCGGTATGCTTGTGTAGTTCAGGTTTACCGGTTGGATTTAGATATGAGAAATTGGGAGATTTATCTATCTCATGTCTACCAATGATTGGTGTGTTTGTTGGTGCTTTAGTTTTCTACATATCAATGATTGGGTATTTGACACCATTATAATTCTAGGACACAAATTCTCCAAAAAAATTAACGACGTGTAATAAGTGGCGTAATAGTCTGCTGTTGCCATACAAAATATATTGGGGAATTGCGTTTTTCATCATGAGCTGACTCATGATGAAAGTCGATAAATTGATTGCTAGTATTTATTACCCAATTACTTTACTTTTAATTTTCAAGTTTCTTCTACGTAGGTAATATGCTCATTTTGTAACAGGCCAGTTGTATGATACAACAGAATTGTTATATTTAAACCTAAACAATGAAAAAACATGTTAACCCACTCTTTCCACCCTAAACATATTCTCCATAGTTTTAGGAGGTTCCTGGAAAGTTCCGGGGCGGTCCTCTTAGCGGTGGGGTGATAAGTAGCGCTTGTTCTGTGGTCAGCCTTTGACATGTGTGTGCGAAGGTGAAGGGTGTCGGGTGATCTGGATCTACAGCACACTACACCAAAACATGTGGGTATAGACGAACAAATTATTTGGTTTATAAGCATTTGAATTGCAATACTTTTGCGCAATCTTGTAAGTCTACTGAGTAGTCAATTATAATAATTCATTTAAAATACACAAACAAAACTCGATCATATCTGTGAACGATGCTTTCAGTCATAAATCCATTACAAAAGAGGTGATCATTCTCAAACAACTGGAAAAAAAATCGATCAAATTCCCAAAATTGGTTCAGCCGTTAGGAGCTATAATATCTCAGACAGACACACAGATTCACATTTCAAACTTATAAACGGTAGGTCTGTTTTCGTTGGGGGTTAGAAGTAAATAATTATTGTCAGCACAGTGGAAATATAAACATTTCCGTTGTACATAGACTAGATAGACCCTACTACTACTGCTTATAGAAGTGCCGTTACTGTATTTAATGTAGAGTATATGAGTAATAACACATCTATGTAATACATTTTCAATACCAGAAGAAATCATAACGCACCTTACTTCAATACATTTATAAATATTCGCTATTTACCGAACCTTTCAGTGTCAATATTCAGTAGTAAAAACAAGTCAAACACAGCTAACTGCCGTAAGGATTTCCCACGCTAATGTTCATACAATATGTGTATTGACACTGACACTTAGTGTCCCACAGTGTCACGACACCTTTGTCACCTCGTCACGTCCATCTCACGCCTGTCCTACGTACTTGTGATAACAAAACTTACGGAAATTATGATTACTGCTGTAAACTAATTGTTTAGTGGAAATATGTTTGCTCACGATGTGTAAATAAGTCTTTCATCGAATGCTGTGGCGATCGTGTTTTGTTTGTGAGGTGGTCAATGCTTGCTCTTTCTTTGTTGTTACTTGATGAGGTAAGGACATGCATTTACATTAATTATAACTAAGGGTGTTTTTAACATCGTGCGGATTTCATCACGCATGCGGGATTGCCACGCATGCGTATCCCCCGCAAATGACATTTTCATACAAGTATTTATTGTAATGCATGGAATACGCACGCGGGACACGGGGCGTGATCCTGGGCAGCAGAATAGCGTGCGGGGCAATCCCGCATGCGTGATAAAATCTGCATTATATTAAAAACACTCTTATTACGTAAACTTGAAAAATCAGGTTATACTTTATTTCGCGACATTGTCTGCATCCACGATAACAGACATTTATGCGGACTAAGTTGCGGGCCAAAGCTAGTTTCATTTACAAACTAGCTGTTGCTCGCGACTTCGTTAGCGCTGTGGTTGGTCGTAGCATGATGTAATATAGCCTATAACGTGGCTTTTTGCGGGTAAAAAAAATTTCAATATCGGTTCAGTACATCCAGAGATTACCCCCTACAAGCTCACAAACTTTACCTAACGTAAGGGTGAAAAGTCTTTTGAATGAAAAGTTAATGGTTTAAAGATAATGTTCACCATTTGTTCATGGACCAATCGACTATTTGTAAACCATTTTAGATTAGAGGAAATCAAAGGCAAACACTAGTGAGTGTATCTATTCTTAAGCTAACGCGCAATATCGCAAAAGCGCATGATTAACTTATGAAGACATAAATCATAACCTAGTCTTGCACGCCGTCGTAGGCACAAGTATCTCATGAGTTATAGCCGCGGCTTTCACCTCTGCTGCTGACTGTACCATTATGATTTCAAGAGTTATGCTGATGAGGAAGTGTTGATTATCATGTTGGGGTATGACGTTATTATGTTTGCAGTTATTTGGGTTATGTTTTTGGTTAATGCCGCGATATTTCCGTTGTAAAGGTCCGCCTCTCATGCAAGAGGCTGTGGATAACCCATTAAATTACTTTTCTATTATAATAATAATACCAACCTATTATTGTTTCACTGCAGGCCACGAGCATTGATCATCACATTTTCTCAAGGCGTGTTGGTGATTTCAGACTCATATTGAATACTTATAGGTACCGAAGTCCAGTTTTCCTCACAACATTTTCCTTCACCAATTTCAGTGTTATCCAAGCTAAACTTTAAAGTACATACCCATATAAATAGAAAAACACAAATTTCCATTAAAATCCCTAGAAATACCACAACAAAGTCAGACACAACGTAACTACTAACACGTATGAATCACCTACTATTCTGCTCATTCCCACGTTACAATACCTCAATACTATTTGCACTCCACCTGACCCAACGACGCAGGTCCTTAACCCCTCCTTATGTAATGTTAATACGTTGACAGGTAACATCTGTCTGTCTGTCACTTTGTTCCCAAATGATTTGCATATAAATAACCAGCAGTGGGAGTTTGCACTTACAAACAAATATACCCGATTTGTTTTTCTTTGGTAATCTGCATGTCTTAAGGCTCAGTCATACAGGCGCGGATAAAACGCGGGAGCGGGAGCGATGGGAAAGCCAAAGTCAATGTCAATGGCCAATGTGACCATTAAACGGGACATTAAACGTTATTTTCAAGAAAAAAAATTGCATCTAGTTGTCCATTCCAGTAACTTTCATATGGAGAAGAATGAGTGAGAAACTTCATATTGCATCATCATCATCAGCCTTATATCAGGCGAATGACGTCCACTGCTGGACATAGGCCTTCCCCAAAGATGATGCCACAATAATGGATCCGGCTCTTTATGAATAAAAACGTATCGTTACGTAGAGGACGCGGTCGGATACTGGTAGATTGTACTTGTATGGGAAACTCCACACAAACGCAAACAACGGGCAACATACAAGTTACTACTGAAGTCTATTGGAACGCGCCCCCAATCTGTCCGCTCCAATGTGACCGGGCCCTTAAATTTGAACCCACTGGGTGTATAGTGACACTGAATAAGTGAGTTCAGAAGTTTCATTCGACAATAGACTGTAATTAGTTTGAGGTTTAAATGAAAATAAATGAAGATCGTAAAAATGTAAACAAACAACCCTAGAGATCTATCAATGATAAGATAAAACTATTACGTTTTGTCTCATTTCGATTACTCAAGAAATTAATTTTGGCTTTTAATTCTATTCCGACCCACAATAAATAATATGGAGAGTTGTCGTAATCTATATGAAAAATTTGCAAACATATAAAACTCACATACACAAACTATCAGATCAACTACCTGTCAGCCATACAAACATTAAAGTTTCTTGCAAAATCGAACCCGAGACACGCAGCGCAGCAGCCAATCTGTCAACACATACGTTTTTATGTAGATATGAACGTAAGCTTCGAATGTTTGCTGTGAGCATTGAAGTCTGAACAACGAAGTAAGATAATTAACATAATAAACACTTCATGTGACTGTGACTGATGTGTATGACGATATTGCAAAAGCCTTGTTACTGTGACTTCAAACATTGTTCAGACTCGCCCTTCTGCTCTTCATTGTTACGATTGTAAAAAGATATTGTGTCAACTGGTTATTGTACCGCGGAAGTAAACGTCAATTGATGGATGTGTTACCATGCGTCGCCTTAATAGAAGCGTTAACGATTTGAAGTACTGCGCTCAGATGACAAAAGATGACGGTAGATGTATGTGCATGTTTACAAGACAATAGGTGGCTGTTGCAAAGACTCTTCCAGATATTATTGTAACAGGTGCAGGAATGGTTACTTGTGTTTTTCATTGGTTTTGTGTTTTAAATGCTAATGTTGGTTTGAGTATTTTTGTGTTGAGACAACAAATGCCATTTATAATTTTTGAACGAAATCTTGAATGAGTTTTCATGTTTATTTGAAGCATTTACTTTTTTATTTGCCAAAGTAGGTACCTACCTACCTTCTGAACCTCTTGCTTACTGGCCTGTTATTGGTGACTGTATGGTATAAGACCGTAACTGATAATAATCTATAATTCTATACTAGTGTAAAAACCTGATGAGATTTTTTTTGGTTGTTTGTGTGTAAGTTTAGACGCGTTAATCTCTGGAACTACCAGTCGCTTTCGAAAAAACATTTTGTATGTGATAGCCAAATTCATGAGGAAAAGTATAGGGTATATAACATCACGCTAAGGCTCATGAGAGCGGAGCAGTAGTCTAAGATATAACGTGACGCGGTTGAATCCGCGTTGTATAGCTAGTGCGCAATATTTAGGCATCATAATGTGTCATAATATCTACGGTTATTAAAATGAGTATTCACTAAAGAATTTCTGTAAATCTAGTTCTAAAATCAGTTATCGGTTTAAATGGCGCCGAAAAGTAATAAAATCCGAAATTCGCAGTAAATTGATATGATGACAGATTAACGATAAGTGTTAAAATTAATTGTATTGTGTAACAAATGAGATAGGTATTACTGAATGACCTTCGGACTGCCAAAATATTGCAACATATAAGAATGACAAGACATATAATAAAATTACTATCATCATTAGACAACAGAAAATAATTGATATACTTTGATTCTTAAAATTGAATGTTTTATCTGTTTTAATTTATTAATTCATTGAAAGTTATATTTTTAACAGATATTATAGATTAAGATTATTATCGACGTATATTAAGTTTCGTCTTTGATTAATGCTTCACTCCCTTGAATCGAAACGTAATGTTGTAACTAGTTGTTCCTAAAATTAGGGCAGTCAAACAATGTCTTCAGCTATGCTAGGTATTCTGAATAAGGCAAATCACTTTGAAAGTCATCTCGCAAGTCACGCTTACTTCGCAGAATAACAAATCCTATTGAAAAACGTCAAAATACTCTCTCGCCATAATACTTCTCTCTTACATCGTCACGCGTTGGCGCCGGTGTGTAGAATTCACTCATTTTAAGAATACGAAACTAACATCTCACCGCGGGTTCAGAAGTGATTTCGCAAATGATATTTTTAGAATAGCTCTACAGATTTATTATAGAAGTTTAGAATTTGTGTAACTCACATGCCAGTTAAAACAATTAGAATATCAAAATATCAATTCCAATATCTACCTAATGGGTGCGGTGACATTAGTCAATTCTTATAACTATAAGAAATAATTATTTTTATATTATCACCATATAAACCGAATACCTAATTACAAAGAAAATGATGATTCAGCTCTTTAACAGTTTAATACACATTCTTTTAATACCTCAGCTGATAGCGGTATTACCTATTGTTATGTGTAAGAACATCGGTAATTATTACATTGTTATGAAATACCTATTAGTCAAAATATTTGTGAAGTGATGCAATTTGAAGTTAGGTGCAAAGATATTGGTGGTACTAAGCTATAGGCTGTTCAGTTCTGATGAGAATTTGTTGTAGATTATTTTGTTTATTTAGTTCAGGCCTTGTTGTTGAGCCATGGAGAAAATGTACATAAATATAAATTATACTATCTATTAAGTTTATAATACGACCAATCAAAATCAACTGCCTCGTTAGCGTGGTGGTCCTAAGCGCGACTGCTTCGCTAGAGATCTTGAGTTCGATTCCCAGGTCGAGCAAAGTGTTACTGGGTTTTTCTATGAATTTCTCAGTAGCAGGTCAGAGTTTGGATTTGTGCCCGGTTAATGGCAATAGGCTCGTCCCCTATTACGTGGGACCTAAAAACATACCGGCGAAATGTGGGTGTCATTAGTACACCTCTGCCTAACCCTTCGGGGAATACAGGCGTGATGGTATGTATTCTATTTAATAAGATAATAATATGACAAATCAAAATCAACTGATTCGTTAGCCTGGTAGTGCTCTAGAGGTCTTTGGTTCAATTCCCAGGTGGAACAGTGTTATTGGGTTTTTCTATGAAATTCTCAGTAGCAGCTGCTGCTCGGAGTTAGGATTTGTGCCCGGTTAATGGCATAGGCTCGTCCCCTATTTTAAGGGACCTAAAGATACCGGCGAACTGTGGATGTATCTTGGTATACCTCTACCTAACCCTTCGGGGAATACAGCCATGATTATATGTATGTATGGATGTACGACAAATCAAATTCAACGGAAAAGATTAGTTTTGAAGATTGCCTTGAATTTTCCCAATTAGCTGCAATGATTACGTCTTGACTCAGAAGGAACAAACTTCTTTTTAGTAGGCCAGTGATAATGTTGACTGTTCCATTTTAATATCGTAAAGAAAGTTCATTAGACCAGAAGCTTGTACTTTAAACTTTACAGAACAATAGCTTCCAGACAATTAGGTGATGTTGTAACAGTTGTTTTGTAAATGGGGACCGTTATCTCAGTCTTGGGCAATTTGGTTAGTCATTTGCGGAAAGAGGTTATAGTAGTGGGTGAAGTGATTGAATAGTTCTAGATTGGGGTGCTGGTGAAAATTGATGAGTAATCGGTTCTTGTGTATACGTGTTGACTTTTATACCAGCTCATTATCATCATAATCTTCTTGACGGTCCTGTTGATCTTGCAGTCGCTACTGCTGAGCGTAAAGTCCTAGGTCCGATTGACAGGTCTCAGTGGCAGCCCTGAGCTTGGAAGTTAATGGTGTGACAAAACAATCTCGAAAATCATGTGAAACCGATGGTCCTGCACCTGGTCTCTCCCGGGTTGTGTCCGATTGCCATTCTTTTGGACTATGAGTGTGAGGAAAGAGTGCACCTGAGTTTGCCCTCACTACTCTATAATACAGTACTTCACTAGTCTCCTAAGCATCGGTCGGCGCAACATGATTTCTTCAATGCATCTCCTGTAGTCGTCATGTCAGTGACACATAACCCACCACTCTCCTCATTTTCTATCCCACAATCCATTCATCATTTCACGTGTGATCTTCGACTCTTTTGCGTTTGTCGGAGATGATGATGCATATGCAATTTTTAATGATGAATAGATGGTATGAAATTATGTTGATTGTTTGTTATAAGCCCAAGTAAAAGTAAAACTTTTAACATTTAGGTACTTAGACTCGTCGGTGTAAAATTTTCCACCTTAGTATCAGATCCTACGCATTTGCGTGCTGTAGGTGCTGTAAGAGATGATAATCAGGGGATTATGTCATGCAAGTAGGTGGCTGCATTCATCTTGTCACTGATAACATCGTAAGAGAATCTAGTTTTCCTAATGATTACGGAAGCTAAACGCCTGTCGTATCGCGGTTTGCAACACCAAGACTAGACAGTGGAGAGTGTCAGTGTAAGTAAAACATTAATTAATAAAATAATCCTTAATTATGTTTATGATTGCCCCATTGGTTGCAACATCACCTACCGCGGTGTCCTGGGTTATTGGGTTTATTTATTTATTGATTGTAACCCGGAATTTTTAAACTGAGGGTGTGATACCCCGTAGTCTCGGAAAACCTTGTCTCTCCCAAGTCGTATCGGATTGCCATTATATCTATCTTTGACAGTGGGGAAAAAGAGAGTCCATTTGTGCACTATAAATTTACTGCGTGCTTGGCTAATCTTCTGAGATCGCCCTCCGTGACAAAAATTCTGTCTGCGGCATAAAATTAAAATAAACCTAGATGATTATTACATAAGTGAAACATCATCAGCAATTTTTACTCCTCTAACATTACAAAGCAAAAAAACTGTTAAAGGTAGATGATATTATATCTTTTTATAAGTATAAGCACATGACCAAGCGCCATTCAGCTGCATCGTAGTACCTACCTGTCATGCACCTAATTCCAAGTGACATCTGACACAAGACCTTGAAAGGACGATGACAAATAAATAGCTAGGCAACCCAGTACCCATGTTTACAAACAAAACTCTTAAGAAGACGCAGTCACGAACCGAACCACTAAGAGCAACACGACTTGCCATAATCCTTTACCAACAAAATAATTCTCTACATACATTAATTCTAGTTTCTGATGATATCTCTAAAATTTACGGCCCAAGCACAGTGCAAAGGCGAACTAGTGAGTTAACGGACATAATGTAACTGATATTCAGATCTAACTTGAGATTATTTTAATGAAGGTTTTGTTGGATTTAATCAAATCAAATGACGGCAATCTGTCGTTATTTCTTGATTACGTAAAGCGATAGTATCTTGCTATTGACTAACTGGTTTGAGGTTAGAAGGATGTTACTGTACAAGTGCACCTGTGCCATTCATGCAGTGCGATTCATGTAAAAGGCAGTTTGTTTGATTGTCAATTTTTTTGTAAGGCCTCCGGGCTATTCTGTAAAAATCCCCCACGGAGAATTAAAGGTGAGCTGTGATCTAACTTGATGCTAGAGATTTACAGGTTCAGTGCGACCCCATTTCCCGGCCAAAAGTAGTTAAACATTGTAGGATTTTAGTGAGTACGAGACCGAGACATTTCCAGCCCCAAAAACTCACAGCTCACTTCTTTTACAGAATCAGCCGGCTGTTCTCTGCAGCAATTTTATCTCGTTTCAGTCATATTTATACCGAGTAGTACTTTCATCTCAGATATTAACTTTTATCAGGTTTTGGCCATTATTCCCTTCCATTTATAACTTACAAAATGACATGAATCATAACCTTGCTCAGAGCCCCGATTTCCAGTCAGTTATCTGATCAATAGATCGTAATCTATTCATTAGCGTACTAATTAAAACAAACTAACTTAATGCTAATTAGATTTAACATAAAAAGCCCCTTTGCATCAACCTGCAAGACACACGATCTAAATCAACATTTAAAAGCTAACAGCCACGCCGAAGCCCTTACAAAATAGTCCAGAAACTACATCTATACATCACTGCCCAAGCACCTAAACTAAATAGCGTAAAGTAATTTATGAAACTGTATTTTTGAATAACAGTCTTGCTCGCACGTCTAGTAGACAGACAGGCTAGATTGCTTGTTAAAAGCTAGGCGCAAATTATAGCGGGGGCACGGGTAACAAGTAAGAGTGTGCGCAATCTACATATTATTTGTAAATGTAACAAATTAAGACTTGCAATGTGTTACTTCGTTTTGTATGTGCGTGTTGCACCTTGCTTTAAAAGCCTTTATGCTGTGCGGTATCTTTACTAATATTGTAAAGTTGAAGAGTTTGTTTTATTAAACGCGCAAATCTATGGAACTGCTGTTTCGATTCTGAAAATTCATTCGTTAATTGAAAAGCACGTATCCCTGAGTGATAAAGACTTTATTTGATTATCAAAAACATTGGGATGCCTAAAGTAAGTCGTGGAGAAAAGCTAGTCTTATATAAGCTTTTAGGTCCAAAATTATATGAAAGCTTACAGCGATTTTAGGTTTAAATTTTTTTTACCTCTACTGTTTTTGCCGTAGCATTTCACCCTTTGTTGTGTGTTTGGTGCCTTCCCTGGCCAATCTCCCAAAAACAGTACGCGGGCCACATTTCAGGCAGAAGCAAGGCATTTATATGTAATTCTAGATACATCATCATATAAACTTATGTGCTTAGGAATACGTAACAATTTAAACAAAAATGGGTTCATTAATTTTCAAGAATTAGACTTCAAACTCTGTAAGATATATCATGCGTTCTAAGCGTTCTTAACTCCTGTTTGCATTATGCAATTAAGTGCGTCTTGTCAGTGCAATAGCGCAAAAAGCTGGTCCGTATCTACACCTTACTGTCTTATTTAGTATACTGATTGCGTAATGTAAACCTTATTGCATTTACATGTTATTATACAGTTGATTAGCTTGTTAATTTTTGTTCTGTTTCTGAACGTGTAAGTGCATGTAGACGGTCTAATGATTAGAAAACTGTAGCTTTTAGAAGTCAAGTTAGTTTTATTGAAGTAGTGCACGAGGTGTCTTTTTTTAAAGAAAACTTTGCCTATCTTTTGTGTGTTCTACTATATCGTGAGAGCGTTTACGATACTACCATACAAATAACCAAACCCGCACTAAATACCAAAGCCATACAAATATTGTTTCGTATGGAAATCGAAATCGCACACGTAGCGCAGCAGCCATTTTGACAACCGTGTCATTAATCATTTAAATTAGTTTTCTTAATCTTTATAAACCAGAAAAAAAGAGTTGAAGAATTGTAATGGCCCACCATTTTGACTTAATTAAGTAAAAATTTGTAACCTCGTGGAAAAGAATCTGATAAAAATCCGAGTATTAACGTGCACAGTAACAATTTCACAAAAACTCACCATCCAACGGCTAATTACGTAATATCACTATACTAAAGATCGTAGTCAGCCATTAAAATAAATAAATGACCACATTAAAACAGTTTAGTAGTTCTAATTGAGCTATTATCACACTTGAAGTGTTTGGCCATCATTATAAGCATCATTAGTCTGATTCAAATGAAAGGGTGAGTTGGATTCCTAACGGTACCTGAGATGAAGAAGATGAGATTGAAGTTTTCGCTTCAGAATTTTGTGGAGTAAGTGTCAGTCGTGGGTGTATGCGTTATGGACTGAGAACCCGTGTGTGCCATACGTACGTCAATTTTGCATGAGATTAGATAGAAGAATTTATGTAGTTTTGAAGGTATACGTCGCCAGTTTTAATACCGGCCCCAATTTTGAGGTTTTGGGTTTAAAAAGTACCTTTAGACTCATGTGTAAAGACAGTTTTTTTTGTTATTATGTGTTTTACAGGATATTGTTTGCACTTTCCAGTATACTACTGTATATTTTAGCAATTACAATTTTAGCAAATTGCGATTTTTTTGCATATTAATATGATTTATAGGTATTCCTATGTTTATGCAAAATTGTAGAGTAGGTACTCACCTATATCTAAATGTGTTTTTAGAACTTTACGAAGTAACTAAAAGTATTTCTGTAAAGTTAGAGCGAACAGGCTTCTTCTGAGAAAGCTCATTCCATCATCGACTTTGTCACCTCTAACCTAGAGTCAAGAGCAAACCATCTCCAATAAAAGTAACGACATATTAAAAACAGTACAAAGCACAGCGCATTCCACAGTGACATCACCAGAGATAGAAACCTTATAGAAAGACAAAAAAAGAAAACATTTGAATAACATCCTTTTTATGAGATCCTTTAAAATATTACCAATACTTAACACTACAAGCCGGTAGAACATGAAGAAACCCGTTAATATCGCCATAAACCCATGATCACTATAAGCGCCGTAATTATGGGAATCGATAAAACAATCGATTGCATTCGATTCGATTCTCGGACGATTTAGGATCGTAAACCGATGGTTACAAATAGGTTCCTTTATTGCTTAATTATCCTTTTAAGGATTTAATTATGTTTTCATAGCGGTTGGAATGTAAGGATGTGTGTCTGTTAGAGTTTTTGAGTAGAAAATGTTTTACTCTAAGGCACTATTCCCATTGCTGAGAAAATAACTCCAGGTCCATTTATGCAGTTTTGAAAGGTTACTTGAAATAATGGCCTTGGACAAAACTGACTTATTTTGTCAAATCTTGTAACATATAATTGATCGCAAGGATCGTAGAAAATGTATGAAAAATGTGATATTTGATGTTTTCGTGTGACCGCATCTAGCAGCTCAGTGTAAAGCAAGTACAAGGACTGAAAAAACTATAACATGTTTTTTATCTTACCCTAATATAGCTTTTAAATAAAAAAAAGAAACACGTCGATAAAAGCGAATGCCTGCGGGGAAACCTTTGCCCAGCCCTGAAACAATATAGGCTGAATAAAAAAAACCACTACTGCTAAGACGGTGCACAAAACAAGAAGTTTACTATATAGCAAACCCACAACAGTTGTATTCAAGTATTCAAGTATTTATTTGCATTCCATATGTGTTAAAGATGTTACAACAGGCTTTAAGCTAAGTACATTATGGACCCTGTTAGGGCACAGCAACATAAAATTAATATTGTCTTAAATCTAACACTTTATAAAATTTACAATAAACTATATATTACTTATATACTATTAGACTTAAGCAATACAAGAAACAAATTTTAAAATACAATAATATTATAAGAAACATTGTTATTATGTAAATACATATAGTTGAGTACTCTGACACCCAAACCACCATTGCCCATAAAATAGTCGCTTGTACCAATAAAATGTCTTCCATTCACCCAGAGTGTCAAAGGACGTTTATTCATCTACCAAATGTATAACACACTAAAAACATTTTAACACGAACCCCAAGGAACTATGAGAACTTGAGTAATTATAGCTCAACGGTCAAGTGTGAAACGCGATAATAAGGGAAGCGACCATTTTTATTGGTCTACACAATATTTAATTTGATTATGACCTAGTCGATAGATCGTATTAGTATGCGGATACTGAGAAATCGTTTGAGGTCCTTCGTGGTATTCCTCTCGGAGATAGAATGATTTGGAGACTGAAAAAGGTACTTAGCGATGAACGTAACAATTCGTATCGCAGATCTGCGGGTTTCTGTAATGACAAACCAATGTGACATATTCAGACGATAGTCAACCAGGTACGCGCACGTGATCATTTATAACAATAATTTGGAAAAATTGGTATTAGTAATTTACAATTAATTTGCTTTAGCCATGATTAGATTTGCTATATTTATTCAAAACATAAGTTAACAGTAATTGCATGATTAAAATATGTGCAATATCATTGTCTTATGATAAATATAATAAGAATAACGAAGATATAAACTTTCTCATCAAATTCAAATAACCGCACAACACTGTTCATTAAAAATAATATTATGTTAAAATGTAATGAGAATTAACGGTTCATTCTTAACATGATCGATATCCATGGGCACCTCTAGTAGGTATTGATAGAATGACAATCTGTTAAGTCTCAAATCATTGAGTATTGCTTCTTAGAGTGGCTCTTGAATAACTTAAGCAATGTTTTTACTTCCCACGCCTTTCGGATGCACTATTGTAAATATTATGACTATTGGTCAGTTGCATTGGTCACACTGTGGCCTGTGTTATGGATTTCTCTTCTTTGTTTTAAAAACTGTCAATGGAAAGAAGAATAGTTCATTGCTCATTAAGTTAAAAGTTGTTCATTTTTCAATAGATTATCACATTTATATATTGCCGTTAAGTAAATTTATCTGGGAAGCAATTTCTAGTATTGTTAAGAATGTTTGCTTTGTAACCTTAGTCTAAATCCATCAAAAGTTCCTATAACTTTCTTAAATTTTCGTCAAGATTTTGAAATTAATCGTCACTAGATTTTGGCTAATTTTCTTCTCAGTGCACCTATCGCGAAACTCGGAAACCTCGTTTCCAGAAGGCATATTAGCTGACGACGTTTGTTACTAAAGATTCAAGGAATTTGTTATCTTCAGAGGTTCGCTACCAGTTCAAATTTAAATATCAGTTTAGTTGTTAGTAAATATCATATTTTACCAAGAATCTATCAACGCTGCTACAGTACACTCAGTATAAAGCACTCCCAACTTCGCAGAAACATTAGTTGAATATCAAATATGGGATGACAAGCCATTAAAACACTTTGTCACTCCTATGACTTCTAAACTAACATGGAACTTAAGGAAACTAATTTACTGCATAATTGCAAAAGCTAACCAGAACGGTCCATGATTAATCCTGTTCCTAATAACTAGTTGCGAGCGAGTTACGTAACATGGCGCCTATAAGTGTTTTCTTATTAGTATAATAAATTGATGCTATGATTGGCAACTATTCATTATTTTGTATAAACTTTGCGTTAATTTTGTGTAAAGTGGATGGCAATTTGTTTGTATTGATATTTGTTTTTCTTGGGATCTTCCTCATCAGCTTGTAAATTCAATATGCTGGACACAGGACTTTCCGCGAACCACTCGAGTTAACTATTTTGAGTCAGGTATATCACTTTCAATGTAAGTAATTATTCTAATGGTTTCATTTTAAAGATATCTGTAGTCGGAAGATGTGTTCTTATCTAACATGTACCAGTCTCTGTGTCATTTGCCTCATGCACAATACAATATTCAAACCAATGAATTTTGGCACCAAAATATTGAGCTTTACGAGCTGAGGAACAAACTTATTCAATCGAACTGACGAAACTACGAAAATTAAACCAAACCTTATCAACTTCAATTCAAGTGAATAGAAAACAAACAAAACGTTGCTAAACCCCAGTCAAGTACCACAAAATGTTACCCATTTACTCCAATTATTCTGAACAAACAAACTCCGTTCAAGCCTTGTATAAACCTGTAACCGTCGCCGTCAAAGTTGATATGTCGCTCGGCGCTAACGAAGTTTTTGTGCGTGCCTATTAGCACAAGCGTGAAGAATGCTAATCCAATGGGCTGGTACAGGACAGACTGGCAGGCTGTCAACACACCGCCCTACATTGCAATCAGTTACAAGTATATTAGATTTTAAGTGCCAGTCTTCGGGTGAAATAGGTCATTTTAGATATTCCCGTGGGACTCTATCAGTCATTTTGGGTATTTAGGTTGTTGAAAAGCATGATCTTGTCTGTCTGTCTGTGACAAGCCTGATTTGCCTAAATGTGTCGCTGTAGCATGTCTGGATTATCCAGTTTCAATATGATCGTCTTTTTCAGATGACTAACGAATTGATATAGTAATGTTATATTGATGTTACTTGACATAAGCATTGGCTCCACTGCCAATTTTATTAGCTATCTTATCTTTATATAGAGCTTCCACCCGCAACCTCTTCCGCATTAGAGCATACTTATATATTATCCATTGGGAGTCGTACATTTTCCGGGGGAAAAAATCGCCTATTTGCTATTCCAGACTAATCTATTTCTTCCCAAATTTTATAAAGCTCCGTTCAGCCGTTCTGGCTTGATTGAGTAACCAACTTCCACTAGTTCAAACTTTCGCATTTATAATAGTGGTAAGATAAAGCGGTTATGTTATTAATAGCTTACGCCTAGTCATTAGCTAATAATTTCAGCTTAACACTTTCACGGAGCAGGCTTAATTGTTAAACAATCGCCGTTCATTATAATTATGTGAGTCACTGAATCAGAAGTTTTCAATATCGATTAATATTATATCTTTAGTTACAATATTATCTAGTATCTTTTATTTCCTTCTTTTTTTGTTTAACCACCGTTAGTCCTAGAAGTTCCATTTTGCTATTTGGAATTTAGAAGTCTTTCAATTTAGTTGATCAAGTTTACAATCCCATCACGTAAACAAGTCTAAGTAATCAGTAAACGAGACTACTGTGCACTCACCAGCCCTTTACTTTAGGCCTTCACATTCACACGAAACAAACGCAACATATTAATCCTAACAATTCGCTTATCAATCACACTTGTTATACGATACCTAGTTTGATAGTGCCCGGAATTTAGGCACTAATTGATTAAATTAATATTAAACCGTTAATTATTCGCAGACTTATATGCTTATGTAGTTGAGTTCTCATGTCGGTATGGTAATAGATATGTGTTTAGTTACTATCGGCTGGGATTCTAGTGACGATTGTGGATGTTTTGTTTTGATGCCTTGTTTGAAAAGTGGTTAAATTAAGTGTTAACTTGCAGATATATTATAAACAACCAGGCCCGGAGCAGCTATCAGTAGGCCCATACAAATATTTGTTTCATGCGTTAATCGAATCTACGACATGAAGCGCAGTAGCCAATTGCTCAGGTACTGCCCCAGCCGTTGCGTCGCTTTTGTTTTTATCTACAAAATATTGTAAAATTAGAGGTACCGATGCGGAAGTTTTTCCAGCAAGCAACAAAATTTACGCCATTTAATGGAAAAACGATAAAACTATTACTAGTAGTGAGTTCACCGTAAATCAATTTATTATAAACCCTTTAAATCTGTGCGGTGGTGATAAAATCAGCAAATTTAATATTTAAAAACCATGACCTTTTAAACATAAATAATAAATTTAATCAAAATGCTATTTAAATTTCCATAAACTCAACTATTTAATTTATAACGCACCATATAAAACGTAACTGGTAAAAAACGCTTGAAACCCATAAGCCACCCATGACGAATTCCAAGCTCTAAGTCATAAAAGTTGACCCACAACAATGCATTATTTACCATTATATATCGGCAGGGCGACACACAGACTAATCACAAATATAAACATCACGCTAACGTAGGTGTAAAAGCGGATAGCAGCAACAACTCTGTTTGGATACAACACTAAAGCTACCAAAAACTTGACAATGAAATTGTATGGCCCAATATTGACCCTTGCGGTACGCCTCCGTTCCCACGATGTCCTGACGAAATTTCTCATGAAATAAACTTCTTTAATGTTGGATGTAACACTAGAGGGCGCCTGCTCCTCAATATGAAGGGTAAACAAATTGCAGAACAAATATTGGATCGCATTATTCGGGTACTCCGCTACATATGGGTTACAAAGGCGGCTTTTAGATCACAAAAGACGTGGTAATTGAATTGGATTTTTGTGTAATCGCTGACCACTTTTGATCCTTGTTTAACATCTTTACTGGTCCGTGTTGGGAGGCGAGGAGTTTTTTGGTTATGGATATAGGTCTGGTTTGACGTACGAGACTAGCCATCAAATGGTTTAATTTCCTTGCCTTAATTCGGAGTGTTAGCACTTTCTACTTCTACTTGGGATAAACTTATTTGGGCTTTCTTGGTTCTTTTACCCACTAGCCTATTTAGGAGTTTATATAGCAGCAGAACGTCTGAATCTATAAAACCTTTGTAGCAAACACAACCTCGATTCACTACTAACCTAGTGTTCACGTGAGCTCTTTTGGGGAGGTATCTATTATCAGAATACCAATTCCTGCCGTAAAGCAGCGTTGCCGTGTTCCGGTTTGAATGGCACGGTGTAATTACAGGCACGTGTGACATTTCAACTTTGTCTTTAGGGTAGGACCACATCTACGACGCTTCTGGTTATGCACTTAATATCAGGTGGGCTGTATTGCCATCCAAAAATAAAGCCACCAAAAAATATTAAATGTAGGATTAAACTAGAATGTTACATCAAATTAGCTAGACATATAATAAAAAATATATTTAAAGAATTAGATATGATAAAAGTAATCCTTAATAAAGTTCGTAAAAAAGCGATTAGATTTGGTGCTTCGATGTTATTGTCACCTACATCTCAAAGCCAATGCGTCATACTCTCAGCAAACTCCCCATTGAGAACTAATGTTTATTTGTCTAAGATTAAATCCATCGTTTGTACTTTATCCTTATGATTTATGAATGCATTGACGTTTGCATTTAAGTATAATTATCACAAATCATAATGTTTGAATTGCATTTACTGTGCAGGTTTGTATGGCTCAGGAGTGATATTTTGTTAAATGGACTTCAATAGACCTATCTACACAACATCTAAAACTGCAATCTATTTTGAATCAAATGTGTGCAGTTTTCAAAGTTGTAATTCCTTTGGAACTGTTACTGTATGCAGTGTTAATGCTCTTGAACTTCTAGGATATTATAAGCCTTATGTAATTAGTTTTAAAGCTGCAATTCGTGTGAATAGAAAAGTAAAGGTGGTACAAGTTGCGTGAGCTCCCGCTGCGTTGTTTGTTACAGTTGTCAGTGAAGTAATTTAAATTTATCAGTTATGGTTATGTGAAGGTTCCCATTTTGATTCCGACGAATTCGCCAAATGGGTTTTCATGGTGGTACGGTATCGCACGGCGCATAATCGACCCTAACAGTAATTATCTAGAATTATGTTGTAAGGAAATCGAGGATCGAAACGGGTTTCCATTTGATATAGGCATTAAATACCTGGTAGAAGTGAGATGCCACCCAGTTAGACATATTGACGATGTTGTAAACATTTCTTGTGAAGCTTAAATTCTTGGAGAGGAGACAAATTAAATGATTGTACGTTAAGCTACCTAAGTACTTCTAAAATCACTACATCGTGCACAAGAACTGTCACATTTTCAGACAATACTGTTTCTATTTGTCCAAAAATGGGCTTTAAATCAATTCTGAATAAAACACAGCATCGGAAAGTAACCAGTCGATCAATTCGTGACCAAGAATAAACGACAAACATATTCCCATAATATCTTGCACTAGCAAGCGCCACGTGTATTGCGGAAATATAATCCGGCAAAGCATCACTATTTACAAAACTTGGCAACGAGTGTGTAAACTCACTTATGGAGTGTCAAAACTAAATTTCAATTTTGCACGCAATGCTTGGAAAGAGCGTAGTAATTTATGAAGATAATTAGATTATGCTGTACGTTTCTAAGGTGTAGTTTAATTTGTCAAGAACTTCCAGGATCGAAAGTAAATCTGAGAATCGTTGCTTCCTGTCCAATATCAGTCATGTTTAAATTAAAAGACAACATTTGCCTAAAGTTGTCAATTCTAATAATTTCTGAATTTCCCAGTAACATGTAACTTGTAGAACTTATGTATTATGCAATTTCGAGGCAAGTATTAGGTATTATACTTTTCCTTAAAACAAAAAACATCAACAAAACCTACATTAATTAGTTAGATACTGAGCGAAATATCTTCAATTCCTTCATCAGCTTTGTGACATTCTTGAACCATAAATTCATCTTACAAATAATTATTATATTCTTCAAGTTCACTTTACTTCTCAGTTTAGAATATTTTATTACTAGCTTTTACCCACAACGTCGCTTGCGTAGACTTTATACTTAAGCCAAAGTCCTAAATTAACCCACGAAACCCAAAAACGGGGTAAAAACTAACCTATGTATTCAGCTAGCTATGTGCGCCCAACTAATTCCGTTCAATGATTTAAGTGTGACAAAGATGCATCTAGCGATCTTTATTATCCACACAATAATCTGGCATCAAAATTATCTTAACCTTATAATATTGTTAACATCATCATTACCAACGAAACACCGTCATTCATGTTTCATAACACACGTATTATTACGGATATGCTCGTTAACAGGTGTGCTATTTGGCGTCTTGAACCTAGGAAGTTAGTTAGGTGTCAAACGATTATATCTGGGACTCGAGTCACGAATACGGATTATAATAAACAGAATATCCATCTACGGAGTTGGAACTTGAGTTGATTTGGCTTTTAAACTTATAAGACGAATACGTAGCTCTTAAAGTAACGGGACATGAAGGATTTAATGGTGTAATCGAGAATTATGATTTTGTTGATAGCCGTAATGTAATGTTTCTTAAAAGCCTTGGCTTTGAACTCTAAGAGACGTTGAAAGGCAGTTTCATTTTACACAGCAACAGGATCTATTTGCTATACAACTTTATCTTTTACCTCATGATAAAAAGCTTTTACTTTGTCATTTTTAAAGGCTATAGATGGGTATATTTAGATGTGTATGACACTTTTCACCTAGGCGAGGTACGCAGCCTGGGATATTTTCTCCTTTGTGAAAATATCACACGTGTATGAAGTGGCCTTTTTGAAACATATGTGGTCATTAAAGAAACAATGACATATCATTGTTAATGGTAGTTTCTTGCCCACTATCTCTATGCGAAACTACTTATTACTCATTTAAGAAGAGGCAACTAGATTTAATATTTCTCTTTAAGTTTAAATGCGTTTTAATGGTCTAATTAAAATAAACGATTTGACTTTGACCTTGACTCGCAACATAACTTCCTTATTACTGCATTCTCCAATATTCCTCATTGCACTTAATAGCCAATAAATAAAGGAGAAAAAAATGCATTCCTATCAATGACGTCACATATCATTTACGTCCAATCAAACCTATTGTAACTAATTACAAATATTTCTCCTTGTTTCAGATACATCACAAACGTTTGACCTCTTAAGAAGAACAAAATTACAAAGGTACCTATCATTAACTACTTGTTACTGTCGTCATTATCAATTATTGTTTTGGCATTGAATGCAGAAAATAAAAATATTGCAAATGTCAAATCGATCAACATAAATCTCTATGAAAAAATAATAAAAAGTAATGATAATGGTCGCAGGAATTGTGTTTATGGAACTATGGATGATGGTGGATGACATGTTTATTGTTGCATCAATTTAGAGATAGATCAATTCGGAACCATTGATGTTGACCGACGGTACGGAGTGCAAAATCATATTCATTTTATTTATTTCCTTGGGTCTAGCAATAGATATTACAGATAGATATATATATATATATATATATATATATATATATATTGATAACTGAATAGTGATCTTAGTTAAATAGGTAAATTACTAAAAAGTGATCACAAAACAAAATTTTAAAAAATCTAGTCACGTTATCAATAAAGTTATGTAACGCATAGAAACTGATCAATAGAATAAAATTCAGCTTTTTCGAGAAATAAGAGACTTCAATTGTTTTTATGAGCATTCATTCTCATTCAATAAAGTTCACCTCAAAAGCACATGACACTTAAAATTCCTAAAGCAACGACACTGAAACTCAAAACTACATCTCAATCTGATCAAAGTCAATTATGACTTCGGAATTCCCGCCATCCATTACAATAACAGCGCCATGACTAAACTTGTTAACAGCCGATGACAAACGACATGACAAACTGTCGTTGTTAATTTGTCTCTGCTGCGTTTTTCTTTTCTTTCATTAAAGCACTTTCATTGAAACAGACGGCTTTCTTCACATCTCAATTTATATTTTTAAACGGCTTTTCGTATTGTGGCGATTCACTTTGAAGCTTTGAAGCTTCTAAGTGATCATTATGAGTGTCTCTTAATTGATTTTTGGCTTTGTTGAATTCGTTTTTTTAGGATGTATCTTTGGAACTTGACTTGGTTGATGTAGCAGAAAGTTGTGCATTAATTTTGATTTATCCTTCTACTGATAAATGTGAAAGTTTGTCTGGATAGATGGGTGACTAGATGGATGTATAGATGGATGGTTGTTAGTCTTTCACGCTTTAAACACGATAATTTTAACCCATTTTTGTGTCCTTCTTGTTTTAGAGATTTTTTCCTTTTGTAAGAGTACTTTAGGCCCAGTAGGTTTATTATATGAAATTGATATATTATCCTATGGTATAATATCAAGTATGAGGACGAAGTCGCAGGCGGAAGCTAGTTAAGCAGTGAAGTTGAAATATTTCTTGACAATGTTAGTCTTAATCATATTCGTTTCATTATACACTTCACACGTCTCATGACTTAGTTAAGTCCAGATGTTATCAAAATAGAATAACAATTCATTGATTGATTGGTTGGGTTTTGATAAAATCAACATTCCATTTGAAATCAAACAGTTTATTGAATTTAAAATCGATATCTCGTCGAATGTCGTGAGTAGTAGTAGTTAAGGCGCCCACCTTTCATGCACGTGGCTGTTTAACCAAGTATTAATGTGAGTTTTTCTATTTCATATGTACTTTCTAGGTTAATTTACTCCTAACGTGCTTGTATGACCAGATGTATGAATGTGGACGAGGCGAAAGGAGTATGTAAGGATCGTAGCAGGTGGCGTTCTGCGGCTTCTGCCTACCCCCCTGGGAAAAATGCATGATTTTATGTATGTATGTGTTGCTAGGTTTACCTTGAACGTGAAAAAACCTCTACTTATAATTGATTCTTCAATCGTCAATCCACCTAGAGCAAGTGTGGTGATCAATGCTCGTGACTCCTCTGCATGAGAAGAGGCCATTTTCCTGCAGTGGGACAAAATAGCCTGTTATTATTATTATTTAATCGATATCTACGATGTGGTTAAAGAGACCTGTAGTTAATTCAATAAACCCGATCTAACTGATAACCCGGCCCATATATGGGGCTGAATCAACAGAATGTCAGAACAAATTGCGATCGCCATACTGCTATGTAAAGCCCGTAATGAATTGTTAATTGTTCTAATGGTCGATGTATGACATGATTATTGCCGCCCAGATAAGATCTGTGATTGACTGATAGAGTTGCGCCTGCGCTGAGTTAGCCAATCAAATGGGTTTGGCATTTATTTTGACATTTCGTTAATGTGAAGTTTGTGACACGATTGTCGAGAGGAATTTTTGGAACGGTATTTCAAAAAGATCTCACATGGTGATTGCTCTATAAGACTTGATCTTCTTTCGTGGTTGAAATGTGAGGTTTAATCAATAAAATATGCAATAGTATTACCTCTATTACATCCTTTAACTACTTCGTTCGAATCCCATGTCGGGCAATCTTATTTTGGGTTTTTTCATTAAGAATTTTTCAGTAGCAACCCGGAGTTGCGTTGCGTGGCGGTGTAAAACCCCCGCGCTTCAGAAAGCTCGTAAGGCGCGGGCTTGTGCTTGATCTCTTGCCGGTCGTGTTCTCGTGAAGAGAGAGTTCACCTATGTGCACCCACTTGTCCACTATAATATATCCTGCGTGCTTAGCTAGTCTCCATTGTGATTAACCCCGAGACCGTAATCCAGTAGCGAGAAACATCATTATTATTAAAAATCCGTTATGTTATGAAATTGACATTTTAATTCTTATTATGGAAGGAAGAGGTTTAACCGCAAAATATTATGAGTACGTGAGCGCATACGAAAGAGCACTAAGACAGTTCCTGTATGCTAATCAGAAGCCGGCAGCCAGCCAGTAAAACGCCGCAAAGAGATGTATGGTGACCACGCGAAGATATAGGAATGAGAATGACACTCTTGACAGCATATAATTTAAAGAGCTTTACTATTCAAGGTGTTGGTAATTTGATACATTCCCTGAAAGAGTATAAACTGGAGCTAATTTGTATCAAATACTAACGAAACTTAGGGTTGATACTGGGTTGATTTTTTATTATAGCACTTTTTAATTTATTTCGACTTCCGAACATAAACATGAATCGGTTTTTGCAGGATTCCATAGTTTATCAGAAACTGTAAGATTCTCGTTCAGCGTTAAATAGATTTTTTACAATTAGTAGTTTTTGGCACACTTAAAAGTTACTACAGAAATTGACCCAAATTTTTCATTCTGTTGGTCTTGTTGTAAATTATCTTTAGCTTATCCCCTTGCATGGAATACATCGAATTACATGATTATATCACCCTATAAATTCAAATATACAGCCCTTGTGTCTGTATTAACAGACAAATAAGTGTTGCCATTTAATTTATAGACACTTTGAACTTCATTGCATTGTCAAGTGCATTTCTCCAGTTCACAGGTCAAATTTAAACAACAATTTTGATTGGTGCAAATTGGCGCCAATGTTTCAAACCATTCTGTCATCTTCTATCAATGGAACACATTCGACTTTGTCAACGATGAGTAATGACTCTGTGAGTTTGAACTTTAACTTCAAGTGATAAGGTTGAGTTTGATAGAGTTTGGTTTTTGGAAAGAATTGTCAGTTTGTTTTACGTTATTGTATCTGATTAACGCTTTGTATCATAGATCTGTCATTAAAAGGTTTGAAGTAATGCTATGTCATATGATATTTATAGACCTTTGCTTGGTAACCAATTTACCTTTCGGTTATATTAATATATTCAGCAAATAAGTGCTTTGACTGACAGATTTAAGACTTTATAGAAGTACTCGTGAATTTTATTGTCTTTAAGATTTGTACATTTTATCTGACATAGTCATATTTTTCTGAAATTTATTGAATGGCGTATAAATTAAGACATAAATGGGGTATAAAAATGTTAGTGTGTTTAAGTTTGACGATATACGAAAGTATTGGGATAATGCAACTAGAAGTATAGACTTGTAGTATCCTATTAGGTTATGTTATGTAATAAGTAGGTATTAAAGAAAAATATAAATCATCACCTGGATGTAAACCGAAAAAGTCTCATGTAATTTTGATTATCGATCTCACAATAAGAGTTAAAAAAGAACACCATACTTGAGACTCAAAGAAAAATCTTGATCGAAAAACACTAAACAGCAATCATAGTTAACATAATAGAATTAATAGACAAAAGGATATCAAACACACAAGTCCACCAACAAACCGCTAGTCTAATGAAGCCATGATAATTAAATGTTTCGCTAAGTTAATAGAATAACAGGCGCTTGCGAGCAATTAACTAAGATTGATAGCTCGACAGTTCACAAACACGGCAAAATTGCCGCTCAACCATGTCGGCTTGTCATGTGATTCATAGACTTGATTTTCAATTAAATTTATTGAGCCTCAGCTCCGGGCTGTAGGTGAAGGATTTGATTAGCTCTTTTCCTAGCTTTAATGTGGTGAGTGGGTATTTACTGAGTAAGTTGAGCTTTATTAATTTGTTTAACTGACAGTTCAATTCTGAGTTGCCAGTTTTTGACACTAGCTAAATTCCACCTCTATATTTTGTTCCTTAAAATTCATTGACTTGCTAAATTACTGCGTTGAAATCTAACGTCTCATAAACACTTACACTGGTACAGTTTTTATCATTTCAAATTCAATTTCATTATTTGAATCGCTTTAAGCTTTTTAGGATAAATATAAACCCTATATAAATTCCGACCCACCGCAGGCATCATAATTTTCATTGCGAATTTCACACATATTTAATTGAAAAAAGCTTTCGGTTCTTCAATTCGTCCTTCAGTACGGACCCACCGCAGTTGTACTGCATCATCATAATCTTCATTTTATCACTAACCTACATCTCGAGAACATTTTGCATACAAAAGCTTCTTGGTATTATCACTTACGGTTTGGTTTCTTCGCGCGTCCAATTCGCGCGTTACATTTATTGGCGATAAATCGCGAGCCGCACGCGTTGAAAGAATCGTCTGCGGTCGTTACTGTTTAAGAGAATACGTGCGGGTGGCTCCAGGCTCACACCAACAGAGAATACCTATGCTAAGATCTACATTGGACAACCATTGTAACATTTTGATGTCGAAAAAGTAATAGCAGCCTACTATTATCTCACTGCGAAGCAATGACGTTTCCTTAAAGCAAATTGGTGACTTCAAGCTTATATTAATTAAAAGTCCAGCTTTCCTCACGATGTTTTCCTTCATCGATATAAGTGATATCAGTGATATCCAAGATAAACTTAGAAAGCACACATATGAAATGGAAAAGGTCACATTGGTACTCGCCCGTGCCCAATTGCGCATGAAAAGCGGACGGACGCCTATGGAATAAATCTTAAATTATAAATTAAAAATTGACAATTATCAATTATTAATTTTGTGATAGTGAGCCTACTACTACTTTACAATAATTGTAATATCCATTGCAAACCCTTATGCAGGTAGATATACACAGGAGGTTCTCTTCAAAATCGTGACTTTTCAAAAAGACTTCCTACCTTTTTATTTTTAGTCTGATTCGTAACATAGCACGTGTGTACCGGGTCGGGCCCGTCGTTCATTCGGTGGTAGGTAGTGATCTCGCCCGGTGGTCGCGCCGGTACTCTCGTCGATAAATCGGAACATGTCATGTTCTGCACCCACATTTTTATTCATCACCTCGCGATCTTTTTATTTGAACTGTTGAAGACTCCCGCGGTTTTCTTTAAATTTATTATGTCGATGAGCTGTTTCTTGTTCATAAATTTCCTTTGGAGATATTTTATTGGTCTCGCGTTTATTAAACATGTCTGCGAACTCTTTATTTGATTTTAGTACACCTTGTTTATCGTTTCCTTTATTTATTATTTTATTGTTATCTTGCATTTTTATATTTTTGTTTAGTAAGGGTTCTCACGAATTATTTTGAATACCATAACACTACAAATCTATTTTCACATCGAAAACTAAAAACAATTAAGTTCCTCCATAAGTTTCTCGCTAACAACGGTTTACTGAACCACACGACTTCCTACTTATGCAGTCCTGGTAGTAATCACGTGCAAACGGCCAAACAATCAACACTTGGCTGTCTAAAGTAGGAAAGCAGAGTTTTAGACACAACAAGAGCAATAGTAGGGCTATTTATAAACTGGGCTTACGTAGTACGAGTCAAAACATTGTTTAATTTTAAACGCGCGATTAGAGACCGCAATCGTGTAGGTGTTGTGTTGATTTAGCAATTGAATGTCGCCTTGTGTAGTAACAAGAGTTCTTTAGTTTGCTGATTGTACCACACCTGCTTGGTATTGTGTAATATGAAATGTGTAGCGGAGAAAACTGATGATTAAACTATGGCATAGAATCATTATAAGCAAATATTTAAAATACTCTTTCTATCGCGCTTGTATTTCTTTGTTTTTTTCTCTATTAAGTCATCAATCAAGTTAATCATAAGAAGAATATTTTTTTAGTTATCTCTGTCTTTTCTTGTAAATGTAATTGCATATATATCTTTTCTCACTCAAACCGAATCCTCTCCATTTACTTTAACTTTCTCAAGTTAATCATTTAAATCTATATCTTTGTCTGTAATCATTCTTCACACTATCATTTCTTTCTCTTAAACTTCGTTATCAAGTCCCGATATAGTAGAAATGTCATAATTTCCGTCCATTGTTAATAGAACTAGAACTTCAGCGTCCAGGCAAGTAAATTATAATGTAACAACAAGAAAGCGTATGCAATGTATTTCCGTACTGGTCGTAAATTACCGTAGGGAAATTGTTACGACTACTGAGTGTTTGTACATTCAACTGCTCGTACATGGCAACAATTTTACATTGGTAACGGTTTTAACTTGAAGCAGTAAGGGCAGTTTTTGCTGTTCAAGTGTGACTATTTCGTATGGTTGACTGTACCTATTGATTAACCACCTGTTACCATTTTAAGCATATCATTAAGTTCAGCTTTATAGGTGTAAGCGTTATAATTTTCATTATTGTGATGGAGATTTTCATCGTGGACATGATAATTATGGGAAAAGTGTTGCTTTTAATTGGATAGGAAGTTTTAAACCTAGAATTTGTTATATATTCTCCTTTTGTTACTAATTGATGTATCCTAGCAACCGTAACGGTATAATGATAAGGCAAGATGTTTTAATAAGAATATTCGGTTTGTTAATATATTAATAGCAGATTGATCTACCAGTTAGTTTTGTTAACCATCAAAAACTTATTTGATTGGCAATTCCAGAATTATTTCCTTTGTGCGGCTGTGGTAAGTATCACTGCGACCATAGCTGATCTATTGTGATGATTCGAGACTTATACTCTATACCAGGTTTCCTCACTTCGTTTTCCTTCACCGATGTCAGTGATGTCCAACATACACTTAGAAAGTGGAATAGAAAAAGTTACATTGTTACTTGCCCGTGTCCGGTTGCGACTTCACGCATGTCAGGCCGCCTTAACCACTAGGCCATCAAAACCCTTTTAAAACATACAATCACGCCTGTATTCCCCGAAGGGTTAGGCAGAGGTGTACCAATGCACACCCACAATCCGCCGGTATGTTTAGGTCCCATGTAATAGGGGGCGAGCCTATTGTCATTAAGTACAAATCATAACTCCGAGATGCTACTGAGAAATTCATAGAAAAACCCAATAACACTTTTTGCTCGAACCCAAGACCTCTAGCAACACAAGGTAAACGAGGCGACCCTTTTAAAATTTTGCTTTGTTTTCCTACCTCTTTAAATTCGAATAACACAGTCGCACATTGTAATACAAGTCAGTAAATCTTATAAGCGGGCCATACAAGCAATACACGGGCCATACAAGCCGGTCCACCTGTAACCGCTCGTAATCCGTGCGATAACCATCGGGGAGTGCCTCCTCTCGCTTCGTTCTAGATAACGTACTGTCGAGAGGTAAAGTGTTGATTCAGATTTCTGAAAAAAAGAGTAAATTTTAACTAAGATAAAGAAATCCAATCGTGATTCTTATAACTTTATATGATTGTAAATGCATTTACGGTCCGGGAACTACGGTTTTGTTGGGTACCAAGATTTTGTAAAAACCTAATTGAAAAGAGTGTCCATGGAGTTGCTTGCTTGTTTTTCTCCATAGAGACCTACGTTTTGGAGCGAGCAACTAGCTTAAACTTTCTGTATAACTTCCAACTAACATGTCAAATGTAAATGGTCTAATTGAAATAAATGGTTTCACTTCGGGTTTCTTTGTTATGCTACCTGGAATAAGAGAGTCATGGACTCGAAAATTAAAATACGGAAGAAAGAGCACATTATTTACTTAAAGTTGATTTTACGATTACCTTAGTATCAAAGATATATTTCAAACTTCGAATTTGACTTTTTCTAAAGCCCGTACAAAATTAAATAACACATCATTTTGTTCGTATCACTTGTGTACTCATCTGTACCGTATACAAGATCAAGATGCGAGGCGAGTGTATTCGGCTCGATGTCTCAATTAAACGTTTTTATTGGCCAATTTGCGCTACACAGCGACAGAAAAAAAATTACAGTCGTTTATAATCTCGCTTTTTTAAGTCTTTATACGGTTTAAATTGATGTAGGTTAAGTTTTTGTAGCTCTTAATAACTTTATAGTAACATGTCATTGTCAAAATGGTTGTTACAAAAAATTAAAAGTCTATTTATTTTATTTTACAACCAATGACCTGTGATGAGTCGTAATGGCCTAGCGGTTATAGAGCTCATGTATAAGATCGATACCTGGCAAGTACTAATGATTTTTCAAATTATATGTACTTTCTAAGTTTATCTTGGACATCACAGACATCGGTTAGGGAAAACATCTTTGTATGAGAAGAAGCCTTTGCTCTACAGTGGGAAAGTAATAGGCTTGGTAAATGGAACTGGTAAATATTTTAACAATTTCCTTAAAATTCCTTTTTTCAATAAGTATTCATAATTTCATGAGCCCACGCAAATCGAATTAAATATTAGTTCGAATAGCCTTGCAGTGTCAATGGTGTTCGACAAAGGCAATACAAATAAATGTTCAAGGTATTAATTCTTCTTAAGATTTGCGCCTGCCGTGTAAATTAGGGCCGACATGGTGGCAGCATTGGCAGGCTATGGCCATATTTTAGACAATAACATTAAACTAAGCTAAATAAATTTATATTTGTCTAACTTAAGTACCTATTTGTATGGAAATTGACATGTCAGACGTTAAATTAGACTAAATAGGCATTTGTTGTAATACGTTGTCGTTATTTTGGAGAGAAAATGTGAGAGCCAGAGCTCGTGAGGTCAGGGTGAGGGAAAACAATATGAAATTCTAGAAAGTTGTGTTGTATTGCTAGAAACAATCATCATCATCTTATCCCTTATCCCAATTGAATTATATTCTTATCCTTAGAAACAATGTAACCAGAATTATGTTTAGCAACAAAATCGTAGGTAATCGTAGGTTTATCGAACATTTCGAAAAGTAATTATCAGTTCAATGTTCGCCTTTACCATTTATTCTTGACTTACGGAATAAAATAAAATTCATAATCATAAAATAGAATTACGTAGGCTTTAAGCTTTTAGGAACGAATATTCAATCGGTCCAAAATGCCTTTGCACTGCTGAGATTAGATTGCGACCTAGACTTAGAACTTTTTTTTATTAGTAGAATTGACTTTTAGTTTTATTTTTAGTTCTTATAAAAAGGGCAACTAGATTTAATTATTTATTCTTATAAATAATGTTCTAAAGCGCTTGAATTCAAAGTCAAATTAATTGTTCCAATTAGACTATTGAAATTAATAATCAGACTTGGATTGCGCTACAGCATCAATATAAACCAAAAAACTGTGCAAATTCTTTACAAAAAAGCATCAAAAAACGATAAAAAGTGCACCTCATTACTGGGCCACAATTTCCTGTCTCGTAGGACATGAAAACGGCCATAACCAATGGCCATACACCTCAATAGCCTGAGCTAACAAACGGGCATGATATTTTACAAGCCCGTAAAGTCAGATAGACTATTTGACCCTATCACGTCGGCCTGACGTTTATTCCTAGTAAATATCTAAAGTTTATGCTAGACCCAGGTAGACCACACTTGAAGATTTTTTTTTGTATCTTTTGTTTTAACTTTGTTAAGTATTAACTCTAGTTGAAGTTTGAATTGTTATTAATAAAACATGAAAGGAAATTCCGAAGTAAATGTTTATTATTTTAAAGGTTTATGGGCAAATCGTTTTAGAACATTTTAGTTAATTAGTAAATGATTCATATGTCGTGTGCAAAATTAATAAATCAACGATTGACAATAATAATAACCACCCAATTATTGTCCTATGTTAAAGGCGTGTTGCCTATCCCCTGCAGTGGGACAATAGTCATCCAGAGAAGACACATTGATCGTTTTCCCAAGGTGGATTGGCGTTTTTAAACTTATATTAATTATATAAGTCCAAGTTTCCTCAAGATGGCTTTTCATCACTAAATACACATTACAATTGTATTTAAAAAGGGAAAAACACTCATCTGTACCAAAAATAAGATCTTTTATAACTCCTTCATCAGTAAAATAACCAAAATTACAAAAGAATATTTGGAAAACATTATTTCTCCATTTCCTTTCTTCTTGCATAAGGTTTCTATCTCAATTCTCTAGTCGAAGAATCTACGTGTGTAGATTTAGTTGTAGTTAATAGAGTTCTGTGTTAGCCGCGTGTTGGGTGGTGTTAATTACGTGTAATCAGCGAGGATAATAACAGCCTCACAGCTAACAGGTTGCTAGACATGTGTTTACGACTTTTTGCTGCACTTTTGTTATTATCTGCGGTAGGTGAGACTTTTTATAAGGAACTAGCTTCTGCCTACGACTCTTTCCTCCTTGTTTTTGAAGTGAAAACTTCTTTAGCGGCGTTGTGCACTTGTTTTGGAATGGGTAAAAAATGTTAAACTCGCGTCAGGACACGTGACTTGATCGAAAATCTTACGAATTTATCGTCTTTAGCGTTTTCGTCGTTTTTTTTTTTCAACCAAGTTACGTTTCTGGTTGCTGCTCTTCTATCGTGGCTCGTAGCCTGAAGTTATATAGCCTATACTATTGCTAATGAACTTGGCTATCATATACCAAAAGACTTGTCAATCCGACCGCGAGTTTCAGACATTACCTCGTTTAAACAAAACAAAAAAATCTTTAGTTTTTTTATATTAGTATAGATACCTAGAACAGAAAGACATCCTTTTGAGAATATTTAATTATATTCTCATTAAAGGATGTTTTTCTAACTTCTGTGAATTTTTCATCCTTATTTGATAATAAGGATGGAAAATTCACAGAAGCCTACGTCCAACAGTGAACTGCTATAGCATGATTGGTATAGCAGTTCACTGTTGGACGTAGGCTTCTCTAATCATGCTATTGAAGCTGGCTGCTTCCAGCTCTCCTGCAAAGCCTTAGAGCATCCTCAATTTCTCTGTGATTGATTGTTTTATTTTTATTTTGAGTTGCGTACACCCTTGTCTTAAATGCTTCATAGGAATCCATATGTCTTTACGATAAAGATAGTGTAACCTTAGCCTTACCGTGGTTCTAAAGCACAGTTACCTGAAATGAATATAGGTAAACAGTAAGTTCCAAGAGCCTATTATTTAGTTAGTGGCCATCACATTTTGATGTTAAATGCTATTGGCTGCCTACAAACGGTAGCTGTTAATAGTGTAAAAGCCTTCACGCCTGATCATATAGAAATTCATCGTCAACTACTAACCTTTGCACTTGACTATCTTATTACCATGAACATTCACAAGGAAACAACTGCATACAATTAAATTTTACGGCCCAGAAAAACGTTGGGAGATAAACCGGGCTAAAGGCAGGTTTTGGAAGGCCTTTGCCCAACAGTGGGACTGCAAAAAATAATGTTACAAAGTATTTTTTCAAACCAAGCTCATGTCAAAAAATGCATATTAAAAGTGACATAAAAATAATTTCATTCTTTTTTTTTATAAAAGCTTAGGGCTAATTTTTAGGACCTGACAGTTCATAACAAATAAAAAATCGTTACGAAATTATTCAGATTTAATTCTTCTTATATATGACGTTCAAAAATGGTTTTTAATGGTCTAATTGAAATATATGATTCGATTTTATCTTTGACTTTATCAAGTAAAAGCTTTGAAATATGAATATAATAATAAAACCGCGCCAAAGAACATTAGCATCAGCCATGACAGTTTTACTTTCAATATTTATGTTTTTTTGTTGTAAAGAGAGCATGGAGGCTTGCAAGCAATTCGCAGTAACTCCTTTATTACTAACGAAAGAATGGTGCTGTAAAATTGTAATTGCTACCACTATGCCCTGCCTGTGGTTTATTAGTTGCCTTTAAATAATAATCTTCGCATAATATACCTTTTTTACGACCAAACAGAACCCTTTTATTTTCAAACTTTACTCGCTTATAGATGTGTGAAAACCTATGAAAATTAAAAAAAGCAACTTTCAAACTTATTTTTATTTCTATAAGGTTTAAGTTGAAGTGTTTCAGCCGATATGTCTGGCTTGAGTCGGCTAATTGGCGGGTTCAGTAGAAAGTTAATTAAAGTCTGTGTGATTTTTGTTTGACGACCTTTGTCGCGAAGTGATTAGTTTATTACATCGGACTTTGTTTATTGTTACTTTACTTTAAACGTCAGTACCTTAGAGTTGATAAACGTTGCGCGCGTAAATGAAAAAGTCCTTAATGCAAATTTTAATAACTTTTCCGATGTATTGAGTAAGCAAATTTGTAAATTTTGCCAAAATGTAGGTCACACCATCATCTGAGGGTGAAGTGAATTAGAAATTTCACCAGCTATGTTTAAATAAATAGGCGGTAGGTACAAGTAATAAAAGAGTTAATATCTTGCCAGAGTCATAGCTTAACTTAGAAACTGATGGGTATTTTCCGAGGAAATTTAATTAAAAGAAAAGAAAAAACTAAAGATATCCTACGGTTTCTGTGATAACTTAAACTGTATTTGTCGACAGTTGTGACTTGAGTATATTCCATTTTTCCGAAGTTATTCATATAAACATACTCCCGAATTACTTATATCTTTTGTGGAGATACATAACATAACATATCCTATAACATTTTGACAACATGCCTGTTAAACTTTCAACGGTACACCTCAACACCAAAGTTCCGACAACCCATCATTACTGAGCAGCCCAGTTTTATGCATATTCGATGTTGCCAAAACGGCAGCAATATTATAAACTTGTGACAAGTACAAGCATGTGCAAAACGTGTAACGTGCAATTTTCAAGCTGCTGCACATAGAGACACGAGTCACAGTTGCTAATGGCAGCGATCAGTTTTTATGCGAACAATACAATTGAAA
Source organism: Caradrina clavipalpis (assembly GCA_932526535.1). Classification (NCBI taxonomy): domain Eukaryota; kingdom Metazoa; phylum Arthropoda; class Insecta; order Lepidoptera; family Noctuidae; genus Caradrina; species Caradrina clavipalpis. The sequence continues at coordinate 14,966,512 of OW052101.1, read as the reverse complement.
ATGTATGAAAAATATCGTTCACAAATTGGAGCGACCACGATGACCCCATGTGCCTTAGTGGCGACAACACTAAAATGACAATACTAAATAGTGGCACTTAAACTTGTACTTTGTAGAACTACTTTTAGAAATTATAAAACATCATGATAGTATTTTTGTCATTCAAGTGCCCATGATCTTTTTGTTACTGTACTGTTAACAATTTTATTCGCATCGAAATGTTTTGTTCTAACTTATTTTTTTGTCTACCTATTCTGTCCCATTCCTGGGCAAGGGCCTCTACTCCTACCATCTTTCTTCATGCCAAGATTCATCTCTCGAATTTTCGAGGGATCCACCCAGTTCATCACGACAGATCTTCGTGGCCTACCGCGACCCCGTCTTACTATTTCTTGAATTGAGCCCACAGTTTGGCCGGTATGCGGCAGACGTTTCCTGCATAGTTCAGTTTAATTCGGCAGCTTTTTATAAAATCACGCCAAATTCCAACACAACTGCAATAGAATCGTCAACTATTTATTCCTTATCAACTCAAAGAAAAATAACACGATAACCTACACTTACAAACCACTTTGTACTCGATCACCCAGTACCCTCCATATAAGGCTTCACACATAACTTTGCTTTCACAGGCCGCGTCTGAGCATGCGTCGCGGACGCGAGCCAAAGATTTATACTCTCACACTTTAACACCGAATAATCAATTTTTATATGAAATCATAATTTACTTTGCAATTTTACACCTCTTTGTGGTGCCGTTATGTTTGGCAATATATTTTGGTATGGTTGTCGAAATTTAAGGCTACTTTTAGGGTCATCAATTTTCTCTTTGGTACTTTAGTACTTATTTTACTTATATTGGAAAATACTTTGGATCACTGTGATTATCAGTGAACTGTGTCATGAGCCTCTAAGCCACATACAATCAAATACGAAAGTGCCCCATGTAATCTAAGTATCAATTCACCCTTTAAAACCTGTATCATATAGACCACTGTGGCGCCACTGCAGCGCTTACCCATGCCTCTAATTTGAAGGCGCCCTTAGACTTTTGCCTTTTGACTTTTTGCCTTATCTTACGGTTCTGATTCTTCATGTACAAAAACAATTTTCCGTAAATATTTAACTGTTTATAAACCACTAAACAAAATTAATAGTTTTCTAAGAATCCATGGGATTGCGATAACCTTTCCAACAATTAAAATAAATCCAACTAATTTGTCCACTAACCAAATAATTTTACCAACCAGAACAGTTTCGTAATACTGCCGTCTATAAGCTTAAAGGCCGCTAAATGACATTTGGTCATTTTTCACTTTTTTAATGTCATGGTATTAAAAAAAAATTCTCTATCGATCTGTCTAGGAACGGTTATTCTATCTTTTACCGTTATCAAGATATATTTTTTTAAAAGGCTGCTAAATACAAAAAAATAATAATTTACATCGCTTAAAGGTCGCTAAACAGCACAACTAGATTAGAAGGCAGCTATACTACTTTAACGTTTGGATCGATTGAACATTTTTACTAGCAACGCTTAGCTATAAAACAGTTATTATTTAACAATTAACTAAAAGGTAGCAAAAATATTTTAGCGGCTTTTTGCCTTGGTTACATTGGAGTATAATACCTTGCATAGACTAAACTAAAAGGCGGTTATACGCTCTTACCGAACTAAAACGCAGTTAAAATCATTTAGCGGCCTTTAAGCGTTGTAGTGTTACTACTTTAACAATTAATAAACTCTTACAGAAAGCCTTATTACACCGTACGTAAAGTAAAATAAATATTGTCTTCTGTGTCTTGCATAACAAAAAAGCCGTTAAACAACAAAACATCGCTAAAAAGCTGCAAACTGCACAACCCCAACGCCACTCATAGGGATTCTTCCGGGGTGCGGGAGACGCGCTTGGACACGCACGAGAAGAAGGGCTAGCCTAGCCGGCCAGTTTAGTGCAAACCAAGACAAAAATAGTAATGTTGATAGTCGTGGCAGTCTAATAAAATGATTACAGAGGCGTGTAAAACCGCGAGTGGCGCAATTTTAACTGTGTACAACCGATGCATTGCGCACGGTGTTTTTCCTAAAATTTGGCGACGTGGCTTTATACGAATAATTCCAAAGAGCGGCGACAAGCACCCGAACGATCCACCGTCGACGCGGTACTTCTGTAAGAGAAACAGTTACCTTATCCGAACATAAATATGTAGTTGCGATCTTTCTCGATATTTCTGGGGCTTTTGACAACGCATGGTGGCCTATGCTACTACTTAAAATGAAAACCCGTGGTTGCTACAGAAACATCTATTCTCTTGTTTATTCTTACTTTCTAAATGGCTCCGCGAAGCTCAAACTTGGACATTATTCCGCATCAAAGTCGCTAACCATGGGATGTCCTCAAGGTTCGGTTCTCGGTCCTTATCTATGGAATTTAGGTTTTGACGATTTTCTCACGATTCCGCTACCATGCGGCTGTTCTTTAACCGGTTACGCGGATTACGGCCTTCTGCTCATACAGTCGAGTACTCGGGCTGGACTTGAGAACTTAGCTGACACATGCCTACGTTTAATATCTCAGTGCAGGGCGATCGAAACCGTTTAACCTTTGCACCGCAAAAAACGTATCAACTTATGTTAAAAGGTGATCTTAAATCATGGCCTAGTATTTAATAACGTTCCCGTTAAACGGAAACAATCCGTATGCTACCTTGGTTTGGTCTTAGAGAAGAACTTTTCATTTATTCACCACATTAAAACAGTCGGAGAAGATGTCAGAAAGATTTTTTATGCCCTAACGAGAATTTCTAAAGCTACTTGGGGTCTGTCTTTCTTAACTCTGAAAACTATTTATGGAGCTACCTAACTAGGTTGTATGTGCACCTGTTTGGGCCGATAGGGCCACCATAGGGGCGGTACGACGTAAATTGCTTCAAAGCCAACGGTTAGCTTTAATATTTTTATGCAAAGCGTATAGGACCGTTAGTACTGAAGCTCTACCAGTACTTGCAGTTGTACTTCCAGTCGATCTTGAGGTGCAGCGACGTGCTGCAATGTACTATTCCGCGCGAGAGACCATGGACGCAGACCTTCTAACTCAACATGACCGCGCTAAGATCTCTAGATTATTTAAACCGCAGACTGATGTCTGGGAGGAACTTTTATCTGAATGGCAATGTAGGTGGGATAATTCCATCAAGGGCCGGCACCTCCATCAGTTCTTTCCTTCAGTTCGTGAACTTCTGGCCAGAACATGGCTGGAGGTGGACCACTGTGTTGCCCAATTTCTCACAGGTCATGGCAACTTTAGTAGTAAATTATTTTATGCTTGTTGCCTCTCCTTTGTATCAATGTTCTACATCTGACTGTGAATATCTTATCACATCTTATGGGAGCGTATTCTTTGGCAGAATGAGCGAAATATTATGTTAGATAGTGCACAGGTTACATCTGGTGTTGTTTATTACGCGGACCTTGTAGAAACTAGAACAAATTTCCGTGCGTTCAGGCGTTTTTGCCATACCTATTACTGGAATCAAATGTAACAGCTCACATTAGGATCCATTAGGTTAATGATAATTGAAATCCGTGGTGCTTGGCAATCTGGGCTTCTCCCAGTTGCAAACATCCCTTTGTGCCTATTGGCCGTATTCTGTTCTGTCTCCTGCTTGTTTGGAGGGAAGTGGAAATTATATTTTTCTTACTCCTCCGCTAATCTTTTCTGATTAATTTCAATGCGGGATCCAAGACAGTTGAATCGTTTCTGAGGGACTCGTCGAGCTTCATTGTCTCGGCGCATTTCTTGTGGTCGCCACTGTTGATTCTGGCTTACAGAAGTTGCAGTGGTTTGGGAACAGTGTGGCGGGCTTGTCCCATTAAAACAAGTCGTGGCAAACCTACTAAAACCGTAGCATTTGATCGAAACTTATTAACACAACACGTAGAGTCTTTTAATCTTACAGAACCCCATTACCGGCGAGAGCACGCCCCACTACGGGAACCAAGAATGTGAGGTGTGTGAAGGATATGATTTGCATAAAAAGCAAACTTCTCACGATTTACTTATAGAATTAGTTGCTGAATGTGATATTTGTGTTAACTGGGCAAGGCATAAAGAAAAGTACACTAAGGCTAGAAACCTGTATGAATTCCATAAAACCCAAGAGCAAAGTTCTTCCCAGATATTCTACTAATTTCATAAGTTAACGTTTAATTTTGCAGGATTCGAAAAATACAGATGTGGATAGTGCTAGCCTAAAAAGCAGTTATATGAAAAGGTTTAATAATTAACCGCCTTTAAGTTATGCATAGCTGTATTAAAAGTTGTTAAAAAATTTTGGAAGAGAAGCAAAGCGATATCTACTTGGCTAAAAGGCCGCTATAAGTAATTAGCTGCTTTTTTGTTATGGATAAGATCAATATAATAACATTCGTACTAGGTTTAAAAAACGCAAAATAACATAACTGCTTTATAGCTATGTAAATATTAATAATTTCCTGTCTCAAAAAAATACCTTTGGCAGTTATTAATAAATCCATAACTTAAAAGCAGTTATGATTCTTTAGCCGCCATTTAGTTCTGCACACTTGAAGCGAGCCTTAAAATTTTACAAGGTTAGAAAGGAAAATGTGTATTTTTTGACATTATTATTAATATTTTACAAAATCAACTTACTTCATGAGAAAGTTGAAAAAAATACCTTTTTTTTGGTATATGTTAACATGACAAAATGTTTATAGATACTGAGGAGCATCCGTTTGAAAATTTTGCCGCGTTTTTCGGCTCTAGCTCAAAATAAGAATTTGTCATTTAGCGGCCTTTAAGCTTATAGACGGCAGAATAATTATAATAAACATAGAAACTTTATTATTCTTACGCCACATTGATTTAATATAGCCGTAGTTAGAATACTCCCTAATGAAGTTAAGAATAATTTTATTCACACTAATTACTAAGGTCTTTCGATAGACTGTCATCATAAACATGGCTGGCCTCTCGGTGTTAAACGATCTAACAAATTTCCACTTTAAAATTATGAGTGTAGAATTCAAAATAGAATGTTGTTGAGTAAGTGCTTCCAAGAATTTGCATCATAGAGTCCACACTTTGTCAATAGGACGATGTATCGCTTTTAAAATAAGGCGTCTAAGTAGAAGCTCGTGAATTTAATTTGAAATCGATTAACTGATGCATTAATGGTCGATTTAATAGCTTTTTGACGTGTTGGCCATTAACGATTTAATGCAACGAAAATATTTTATCCAACTTGAAGTGAGCGGCAGTAATTTTATAAGGCAATGTAAACATCACGCCATCATGTAAATCCAAACGAATTTCTGACCAGAAAACAGTAAATGAATACACTAATTGTGACCTCAAATTCCATACAACAAACCGACATTTTCAGCTAAGCCCACCACACTATTCCAACCACTGCAACGCTTAAAACAGAATCAATAGTAGACCATTAGGAAAGCGTCGAGGCAACAAAATTCGACGAGTCCCGGAGAAACAATTTAACCGTCTTGGATTCCGCAACGAAATTAATCAGAAAACAGAGGAGGAGTAAGAAAAGACACAGCTTCCACAAAACAGAAGCCTTTGTGACTATTGGTCTAGGCCAATAGGCACAAAGGAATGCTACAACTGGGTACAGCCCAGTAAATTATTGGGTTCTAAAATGTGAGTTATGTAACATTTAATTCCAATAATATATAATGCAAAACCGCTTGAACACATGGAAATTATAATAGATAGTGAACTATGAGAAACTGTTAAAAACTAGAACAACCCGGCAGTGTCAAGGTCAAACCGCAGGTCAGTCTGGATGGGACAGTTGAAAGATTCACACGACGGTCACGAGCCAAGCCGCTCCTCAAGCCATAAACTGGGCTCTTCCGTGTTGTGGAGACCTATGTAGCCTGAGGAACGAATAGAGTGGGATAAAAGGATGTAAACACAGCAGCAGTAGTAGTAGGTACTCTGGCTTATTTCAGCTTTAGTATTACGTTTTACATTTTGAAATTCATTTATTATTTCTTCATAATCTTGGAAAAATTCAATGTCCATTCATAACCTCAGGCTGAAGACAAAAAAATCCTATAAAATTTGAGGTTCTCTTGCATTGTTCCCATGGTATAGATTGGGTTATTCTATATAAGTAAATCCATCATCATTATTATCATCATCTTCAGCTCAACTTCATTCGCTGCTAGCTACATGCCTATGCTTATCTTCATATTCTCTTCTAATTTGTACTAGCAATGGAAACCATTTCAAAAAGGACCCATTGTTATTTTTGGACAATTCTATATTTATTTTCTGTTTATGTCTCAACATTATCAACTCTATAATCTTGATTCATCTTCGCAGCCGCGGCCTGTGGGTCGATAGCACCGCCCAGCGCCGGATCTATCGAGTTCCTGCTTAACAACCGATCGACATTGCATATGCACCTAGGGGCCCGTGAAAACTATTTCAATGTGACATTTTCTGACCTTGAAATTAACAAAAATTATATTTAACCACCAAAGATTCAAATTCAGTTTTCTTTACTGGCTTCGGGGAAAAAACTAAATGAACTTATTTATTCTTCATTGATGACCAGTAAGACGTCACTGTAGCAGAAATGTGCCAAGATACAGTCATAATCATTAGTGTTAAAGTAATACTAAAACTTCAGAAACACTTAAAAATATAGGTTAAAAGCTGTTGAACAGACAGATTGTTAACCTACATTAATTGAGTCACGCAAAATACGTCAATTTATTCCTTTTAAATCTGATGCATCTCATTCGACACTTCTTTTTCTGACGTCACTGTTTTGCTAAGTGCAACAAAAACTGCTGAAGGCTCAGCGCAAATAGGGCAACACTTTAAATTTATTAATTGATGACATACCAAAACACGTTACAAATAAAATTGAAAATTGTGTGCAAGGTATAAATCCGCTCTGTATTTATTTTCTTACACGCAATTCTACAAGAAATCAATGAAAACTTGATCACTTTGCTGCTTTGTAATTTTTTCTTCGTTGATTCTATTTAAAAAGCAATTTTGAGAAAACTGTTTTTTTTTCATATCTCCCCCGTCTACAATGAAGCAATATCCATCAATCCTATTTCACGTACCAACTCCTAATAGTTTGATATTCAGCCTTCGAAGGCGAGCCACAAAATCTGCTTATCAGGTTTTCCTTTACTTTGATTAATAGAAACAAGAATGCTAATGTCTTGCGTATCTAGAAGCAAAATAGTTCGCTCTGTTTATATTACGATATGATAAATGGCTTCTTTAGGAATGCAGCGGATTATCTCCTTGGTCAGGAGTGGATTGATGGTGAGGATGACGCCATCAGGTAAGCTGGTCCTTTTGTGGTTGGTTGCAACGTAGGCGATAGGAGTGGCAAGATCCGTAGGTATGAATTGTAAAACTGTGATATGAGTTATGACGGTAATTAGTTAGGATAAGGATACAATCAGTTGAATTTTATCGCACATGGAGTATAATCCTACAACTTTTCCGTTGGTAAATCTAGCTCCGACGATCGAAAGATTTCCATTAGCAATAAATCTGCAAGAGGTGTAAAAGTGTATACCTATTATTTCGTATCAATTATTGTCTGGCTAATTCAAAACTGCTTGGGTGACCTCTACGTCTCATAATGATTCAGTTGGACTGGATTACCTTAAATATCCTTGTCACATAGAACCGCCGGTATCTAAACACCAATGTAATACTACATTATTCCTAATCTGTACAAAATACCGACTGTCACCGTCCTTATCCCGAACACCAATCCATCCGATTTGCAACTCTAGTAATCCCACAAACATCTCGATCGTGGGTGGACATTGGATAAAGCGATTATTATATTATAGATGTAAATAATCGATTAGCATGCGCCGGCGCCGCCCGAGCCGCGTCACTTGCACGCGGCGCCTGCGACGGCGTCAGCAAACCTATTAAAGGTATGCCTCCAGCTGCATGTGTGGTCTTAGACGAGAATAAACCTCAAACTAGGAGAAAATCGAATGTAACGATATTTTGGTCAAGATTTGTGAGCAATCAATCCGAAGCAAGATGGATTTGTAATGGCAACGATTTGGAAATCGTACGGTATAAGAAGAGAGATGGTTAGTTGATTCTCTAAGCAAAGAAAAAGTAAATAGAGCACGAATCGTGCAAGCCGGTGGAAAAGTAAGGACGCTTATATTTACTTGATTTATGCAAGAAAGCTAAACCCACCTTTAACATTGATTTAAACATAATAAGGAATGGTCTAGAGTATTTTAAGAACAGTTAAATGTAGATGAAAGTTCTAAATATATTATTTATCGCCAGCCTAAAAGTCGTCTAAAAATAGAACCTTTATTATTATAATTACATTACCATCCGCTACTCAATAAGGACCTCCCATTAGATCGCTTTTAAGAACAGCGCCAGGCATAGCTTCTAATTAATATTTGACTGACGAATCATTTTGTACTAAGTTGCTACGTGCGCTGCATGACATACATACTAACTGCGAACACCTAACGCGCCTCGCTCTCTGTATATTGAAACCCTTACATAGATACGATCGGTGTCGTGTCAATCGATCCCGCTTATCGAATCGATCGATTGATTTCATTTATAATTTGTATCAAATTGCTTTTCAGTTAGCATTCTATTAAGTGTTATTTGCATACGTATCGGTCATGCTCGTCATGCTAAACAAGTGAATATGTCATTAAAAATGTTGACTAGTTCTATTTTATTTATAAGAAAACTAGCTTTTGCTCGTGACTTTATACGCGTAAATGTTGGTTATCGCGGATACAGACGAAGTCACTGAATGAAAAGTAGCCTTTGTCCTTTCTTGGGGCTCGAACTTACCCCATACTAAATTTCATTAAAATCTGTTCAGTGGTTTAGTCGTGATAGCGAAACAGAAAAACAAACAGACTTACCTACTAACAGATTTAAAATATTAGTATGAATCGATAAATCAGCATCCATTAACTTGATATTAGATTGGAAATTGGTTGAAACGTAGGTTTAGGTTAAACTGTGACATAATAAACTTTTAATAAAGATGAGGATTTGTGGGCTGGTCTCGTATATAAGAGGTACAACAAGATAATTGTACCTAGTGGGTGTTTTAATGGAGCAATTTTATCTGGTTGGCTTCCAATTGAGTTGATCGAATTACAAGTTTATTACTGCTCCGACAATTTTCCATTCTACTCGTATTTTCAAAAATGTCCCTTTGTGTCCGGCGAACTGTGGGTGTACATTGGTACACCTCTGCCTAACCCTTCAGAGAATACAGGCGTGATGGTATGGTCCCTTTGTATTAATTGTTCTTTACCATTTATCAGTGGCAGTTGACCTAAAAATTGGAAATCGAATGCTCTTACCAATAGTACTGGTTGTTAGGCCAATCTACCACTTAGTTGTCAACTAATAATAAGGATATTTATGACCAGCGGTTTCCTGTAATTCCAACCTCATAGATTTTGGCTCTAAACTGTTAAGTGCCTAATACTTCCTTTACGTTTACTCCTATTTTATAAAACTTCATCTAAACCAACATTACGAAGAGGAAAGATTTGTATTTATGTTTCTAATGGATAAACTTACAAACTACTGAACCGATTTTAAAAATTCTATCTTCAGTGTTATGGATGTGTGCTGTCTGTCAGTCAGTCAGTCATGGATCATCGATATCATCATCTTCCTGCCCTTATCTCATATTATTTGGGGTTGGAGCAACACGTTTACTTCTTACATTTCGTCCTGTCAAACGTCATGATATCACTGACTCCCTTCTCTTTCATTATTATTCTTTACACTAGGTAGGTATCCATCCATTTTTTTTTTTTGGTGCCTCCATCCATCCCCATTTATATTTATTATATAAACTCTTTTGATCACATGCGTTTCATCTCTCCTCTTCAATCAGTCACTGCTATTTTATCTAAATTTACTACTTCCAGAATACCTACCTGTACATAATTATCTAGTTACCTATTGCTTGTCACGGTTTCTGCTGCATTTATATAATCACTTGAAGGCAATGTTTTAAAACCGTGTAACATTGCACCAGTAACTAAGTTGTCACATTAATCATGTCGAATTAAGTTTTCATAGCCGTTAGTAAAGTGACGAATCACTTTTAAAGCTGTGGGCTAAGTTTAGACTTTTAAGATGCCGTAGCTATAAAAAGGACAAGTCACTGACATTTAAATATTTTAATTCTTCTTCTAATTGAAGTAAAGAAAATTGGCTCAAGGATTGTGAACGTACTCGTCTTTGGAAGTAGGTAGTACCACCGTAGCTATCTGTGTTGCTAAGCAGCGTTGCTATGTTTCAGTTTGTAGATTATGACTGAATTGAAGGCACATTTCAACTTCGCCTGTAGGATATCAAAAATTGGTGTCTAAAAGTGACGGTGCTCAACTAAGATCGGGTGTGGAGTAGGCTTGTTTGTCAACCAATAACATCTTTTTCTTTTCGAAGCCACTCTTAACACATACTTTTCAGAAATTTTCAAATTTCAGATGAGAATATTTTCAGTTTTTTTTTTCAGATGATTTCCGAGATTTTCAGTAAAGTGGTTTTTGTTTTTAAATATGAGATGAAGTATCAAAAATGAGATGTCACTCTGATACTAGAGTGTGTGGGGTCGTTAGACCTTACTGCCCATATGATAAAGAAAAAGTTTTTAAATTAATTTTTTATCGTACTTTTGTAAAGGACCAATATCACCAGAAGCGAATAAAGCGCAGCAAAAAAAAAACGAAACGCCTTTTATTCCAAATTCAAAATCCACAGAAACCATAAAGTCACACACTATAGTACCTCACGTCAGCGCAATATCGCTCAATCACTCCGTAACTACAAATCCTAAACCATTTCAATAGATTATCAATTCAATACTGATATTTATAATTGCATCAGTCGGTCTATCATGATTCATTAGTCTCAAGTAAGGTCTGGCGCCGTCGCTCATTGGTCGAATCAACATTTAAATATTTATTTGCCCACATTATAATATCTATTATGTACAATTACCTACACATGCATTAACTACTGTTATTTATTGCCACTATTATGGAGATTGCAGCTAGTTGATTTAAGAATAGAACAGAGACAATGTTGCTAGTCATTTTCGTGACAAAATCCCTTTTAAATACAGTAACATTATTTGTATGGAACAGTTAAGAGTATATCGCCTGTGACAGACGAACGAACTAACATGCAAGACTAAAGTGACTTTATAATATTGCTGATTTTGGAAAGGCTGAAATAGATATTGCTCGAAATGTATAACATTAGAGAGAGAGAGACTTAATCAAAGTCATCTAATCAAAGTTATCTTGTGCCATTGACAATGATGTGGAAGAGTTTTCTGATGCCCTATGAGCTCCTTTACGTCCTATGCTAATAGGATAATGATGATGATTGTCCCACTGCAGAGCAAAGGCCTCTTCCCATACAGAGAAGGCACAAGCATTGATCACCACGCCTGCGCAAGGCGGATTAGTAATTTCAGACTTATTAGTTAAAAGTCCAGTGTTCCTCACGAAGTTTTCTTCACCAGTTTGGTTTTAAGACGTAAAATAAATGATTATAGTAGTTTTACACGTTATTTAGTACTGAGAGGTTACTGCTACCTATGAGGATATAGATGAAGCATAAGGAATGCTACCTCTTTATACTTTTACGACATCCACTGTAGTAAGCCCATCCATTCTGTTTTTCTTTTGCTCTCAGTAAGCGTTTAGTCTTTAAATACTAGTAACTACTCAATGTGTCATAAATATCATATTTTACGACTTGTTTTTGGAGCGTACTAAATAATATTGTTACACGTTTAATGGCGGTCATAATATTTTTTTATTAGTGGCTTTCAATAACGTACACTCGCGGACAATGGTGGTGAGCCACTTATCACCTATTGGCTCTTTTGCCACATATAAACCATCACGCCTGTATTCCCTGAAGGGTTAGGTATAGGTATACCCTTGTGCACCCACAGTTCGCCGATATGCTTTTAGGTCCCATGGGCGCGAGCCTATTGCCATTAACCGGGCACACATCCTAACTCCGAACTGGTACGACCCCTAGCGTAGCAGTCGTGCTTAGGACGACTAGGCTACCTAGGCAATCATCCTTATTAATATGGTTGAAAAGTGGTCAACTGCTATTATTGACGTCGGTTGTACATACGTAAGAATATTATTATTTACGCAGTTGGTACAATAAGTAGTTAGGTGTGGATGAATTGAATAGTTACTATACACTTGATTCAATAATCCTATAACGCGAAAATTTATGAGGATGACTATATGGATGGATGTTTGTTATCCTTACACGCTTTAACGGCTGAACGGAATTACCTAAAATTTAGGACACGTATAGATATTGATCTAGCCTAAAACGTAGGATTTTTATCAAATGTTTGTGTTTCCCTGGGATAATATATTTACTTTGATGCGCACGAAGTCATAGGCTGAAGCTAGTTAACTAATAAGTGTGTCTGAACTAAATTAATTTATTCAAAAGACTATTCTAGATGATGAATTTTTATGACGACTCAAAGAAGAGAAATGTTCTTGTGTACATTAATTTTATTACTGTCCAATCAAATAATCTATTCTGAAAACTAAACTCAAACTCATGTTCTTTTCACTTCTTTCCCTTTTGATGGTACCCCTTAAGCACACGACAGTAGCACTCACGAACACTCCACCCAAATCCCCAACGACCGACATACCATCACGCCTGTATTCAACAAAAGGTTAGGCAGAGATGCAACCGATGTACACCCGCAGTTCACCGCTATGTTTAGGTCCTATGTAATAGGGGACGAGCTTATTGCCATTAACCGGGCACAAATCCAAACTCCGAGCTGCTACTGAGAATTTCAGAGAAAAACCCAGTAGCACTTTGCTCGACCTGGGAAGACCAAGACCTCTAGCGTAGCAATCGCGCTTACGACCACTAGGCTACCGAGGCAGTTCTAAAAGACCGATTTAACAGAATACCTCTATCAACCTATCTAACCGTTTGTACTCCAATATTAATGTGCAGGAGCTTGCAACAAATGTCTTTACAATTCTAATACAAATTGAACGATTTAGACTTCATTCAAGTTAGTTTATCAGCTACTGGTATTACTTAATCCGGTCTAGTTTTATCCGTCACGCCATCATCCTGACACGTTCCACGATAGCTGGTCGACAGAATAGATCGCTCACTTTAAATTGATCGGCCTTGTTGCACAGTGGGCCATGGGATTGTGTGGTGTTGCATTTTTATTGGATTTATGTGTAGGCTATTTATTGTACGCTGTGCATTGTGTAAAGTGGCCTAAGTTGTGAGGTCTTTATGTGGTGAGATGAGAATGAGTGTCGATTATGAAAGTGATTGTCTATTGTTTATTCCAATCTATACTTATATACTAAAGTTGATGAATTTTGATATTTCTTCTCACGCGCTGATCTGAATCTAGCACTCAGAATGAAAAAATATCTTTTAGGAGGAAAATGATGGCCAGATTCAAGAAGGGACGCCCTAAAAATATTTATACTGATGGTGAGGTTCTTCAGAAAGGTCGGGTCAGTACTCGTAAGCGGCGTGCCTGTATGACCAGATGTATGAACGTGGACTAGGCGAAAGGAGTATGTAAGCATCGTAGCAGGTGGCGTTCTGTGATTTTTGCCTACCCCCATGGGAAAATGGCGTGAGTTTATGTATGTATGTATATTTCCTATCTATTTTATACATGGGTATGTATAAAATAGATAGATAATATACGTATAATACATACATATATGACTGGCTAAGCAACGTACATTTCCAGCCTAATTATTAGCTCCATGTTCTACTCGTGCGTGACAAAGCCTGGCGCCAACAGCTTGTTGGTTCAAAGCGTTCAAAATGATCGACCGTCCTTGTGGCACCTTGTCTTGTGCACAAATCTGTGCAGCGTGGCTAACACTAAACTGTCACGGCGGCGTCCTGTTAACTGCATTGCTGATTATATTAATTTTAAATGATACAAACTGATCTAGCTTTGGTTGGTGATTTCTAGGTGTTTTAGGTTTTAATGTTTGTTGATTATAGGTACTGATCAAGCGAGTGATTTAAGAGTATAAAGATGGCTAATCTAACTTCAAATCGGTTTTAAAATTTTAAAAAATCGTGATTTTATACTTAGAAAATAATCAAATCAAAAGTACTGTCAATGGGCTAATTGAAATAAATACTTTGACTTTGAAACGCTTTGATTAGCTTTAATTTTGTACTTTCAGTTTAGTTTTCAGAGGTTTACAAACGCTACTTTGTTGATATCCTTATCCTACGTACAAAATTTCATCGAGTTTAATAAATTATTGAACAAAATATAACTAGACCACTTTGAAAATTTGAACTGAAGAAAAGTCCTCTTAACAAGTTAAGAACTTGAAAGTCACTAAAGACAGTCCGCTTTGCCACGCTTTGCTTAAATAAAAAGTTAAGTAACGCTACATAAACCAAACGAAATGTTGTTAATACAAGAACTGTTGCTCTTTTTGTATTTTCCTGATCTAGAATAGTACATTCAACGAACGAAAAAATTATTCCTGGTTTTCTTCAAATCCAGACCTCCTAACACACAGACCGTTATCGACCTGTCCCACTTAACACCCAAACACCACCTTGTACCCTTTGAGTTAGACTTGACCTGGAACAGACACCACAGTATCGCAAACGTGTTAACAAGAGGTTCCAGTTGTCCCACAGCCACAGAGCAGCAAAATGTTGAATGCCGCCAGTACAGCCACATATCTCAGGCTCGCGACAGATATATGAGGGCGGAACAACGGGCGACAAGATAAGGGAGTGGTCTCGAACTGCTGTAACGCTACGCAGTTTACGTAATAAGAGGGAAACGCGGCTGGTTGACATCAGGGGCAAATCCCATAGTGTTTTTAAGATAAACTCAAACTTTAAAACTTTTTTTTTCAAATTATATGTATAAAACCATTTATAGGCACTTTTCAATTGTTAAGTCAGCAAGTTGAAGCTTGATTAACCTCGCTACAAAACAATGCAATGGTTTCCATGTAGAAGAACGAGGAAAAAGCTCCTCGATCACTCTTATATCGTTAACATTAAAACGTTCGCATTTTATTCTCAGTCAAATTAGAATTATAGAAAATTACCTCTTATATAATTACATAATATATTTAGAATCAATTAATGAATTAAACAACATAGTATTAGAATAGTCGAATTACTTAATTTGTGTGGAGAATGTAAGGATCATAGCAGGTGGCGTTCCGTGGTTTCTGTGTACCCCCATCGGAAAAAGCGTGAGTTTATGTATATGTATGTATATAGTGTGTTGTAGGTACGCTGTTAACACAGAAATCTATATAACTTTACAACAGACACTTATAATTTTCCAAATTTAAATCATAACATTCAACCCGCACCGTTTATCAAGCCAAGTGCGTTAACCATTGAACAACCAAGTCCGCTGTATTTGGTTAACGAACAACTGATCTAGAAGACCATAAACCTACAGCTTCGTTAGTCGCGTTGCCTAGCAACGTTATCTACAATAGTAATATGTTTTATTGTGTTTACGGAATGTTTACATAAATGCTTGATTTATTTATTTTGATTTTCTTGTTTTTTTTTTAGAACTTTTTGAGTCTAGTAATTATTAGGATATCAATAGTGCTTTTTTATACAAAAAACAGTTATTGATAAAAATAAAAACTGAATTTCAAAATAATCTAAATTAAAATGTGGGTATGTTAACGTAAATTGATTTTGCATAACGTTAAAACGGTGAGACATGTAGCTCTATGTAATAATAACACATATTACAACACATACTCGTCACCGGCGTGCTTGTATGACCAGATGCAGTATGATGAGTATGTATGGATCAGGTGGCGTTCTGTGGTTCCCGCCTACCCCCATAGCAAAGAGGCGTAAGTTTATGTATGTATACTTAACAATGTAAATCAAACCACAACTGTATATATTTTTGAATTAGAAATATGATTATCCTTTAGCATCGGAAATCGGTTATTATGCTTTTTTTGTCATCCTTTCCAATCAGACTACTGATGACGGTAAAGCCTAGTAAAAACTACACAATTCAAAATTCGACTGTCATCTGTCAGCCGACAGACGTTCACTACTGGACATAGGCCTCCCCTAAAGAGAGCCATACATACAATAACCTTAAATCTTCAATAAGAAATGTTAGTACGTGAAAACCGATCAAATATAGAAAATGATAAAAATACAATTTGGTCATAAACTTGGACAAGAACCAACAAATTAATCGGCAAGTCTATAAATTCAATTAATAGGGTCATAAAAAGTATCTCAAAATGTAACGCAAAGCTACTTATAATCAAATACCTGACACCATTAATTTTATGTGGGTACTGTACCTACAAATAAAAAAGCTGTAAAACACAGTTGTCTTTTAACTTTGATTCACACGCTTTAGGGTTCAACGGGATAGAGGGTCGTCATTATTGTGCATCAGTATTATTGTCTCAATTATTCTGAATTATATTTTTAATGCTTTCAAAGCTACTTCTATACAGTTTTATTTTTGCAAGACCAATGCAGTATTTTTTTTTTTTAATTTATAGAAGTGCATACATAACTTCATAATAATTTTTAAAACAATTAATCTTTGTTACATATTACTCTATGACTATGACTATAGCACTCATTCGTCCAACAGCAGAACACCGGCCTCCCAATAAACCACATCATATAAAAGTCAAATAAAAAGATAAGAAGATTTTACATCTTCCATCCACTTAATGTTTCTATTTAATGATGGGAAATTATGCATTCAAATTTTTGGGCACCCATTAGGGAAAATATTATCGTGAACCAATTACGGGCCCCCAACAGTCCATTCCGACTCACGCCTCGCCACAACTTAAAATAAATGTATACAACTTGTCACTAGTTTTATGAAGGCGGCCATTAAATAATTCATTAGTAAAACGACCAATCATAAATCAGGAAAGTGCGACAGCACGCGAGCAGTGTTTTGTAACAGCCAATCACGTTGTGGCATTTCTATGACTGCAATACAAATTGGATGATTAACCACGTGTGATGTATGAGACTAATTGATTGTAAGGGAGAGGTGTAAAGATCGATATAGCAATTAACAGACGTAATTAAATGCTACTTAATTAAATGTTGTTGTTATTGAGCTTTTAATTATTATTAATCGCATCATGATTCATTAAGAATGTATGCCAAGGATATAAGGGTTAATTAATTCTAGAATAGTCAGTGTTTTACTAAAAATAATACTTTGTTAGTAACTACGTCAAGACAAGCTAAGCAAGATGAGCTACGTGGTTTGTTAGTATCACCAAATTTTGCCAGTTGGTGGTGTAGCATCGTGCTTCGGTAAGAACATCAAGCTATTAGTCCTGCGCTTGATCTCTTCCCGATCGTATCATATTGCCATCCCAATTGATAATAATGAGAGTGAGGAAAGAGGGAGTTAGGGGCACTCCCTCTTTCCACATACTCTTGTGCTATATAATATCTTCTCAGTACTTGACCAGTCCCAAATGGTTTGGTCGTTCTTCTTTTCGAAGAGATATTAAGCTACGCTAGAGGTCTTGGGTTAAATTCCCAGGGTTAAAGTGTTATTAGGTTTTTGTACAAAATTCTCAGTAGCAGCTCGGAGTTAGGATTTACAAGTTTTTTCGTGAATCCTACGATAATATAAATGCGAAATTTGTAAGGGTGGAAGGATGGATAGATGAATGGATGTTTGTTCCATTTCACGCTTAAACGGCTGAACGGATCTAAATTAAATTTGGCACGGAAACAGATTTAAGTGTGGCATAACACATACCTAGGCTACTGTATATCCCAGAAAAAAATACAGTTCCCGTGGGTTAGAATATTATTATCTTAAACGTGAACGATCTCGCGGGCGGGAGCTAGCATGATATAAGTGTATGCATCAACATGTAGGGTAACATCACCAGTAGGTGTACATACCTCACTCCTTACTCAATACCGATGGTTACCATAGATAATCTCGCAAACTGCCACAACTCACGCCTGATTACAATCTGAAATCCCTTCACACTGACTACTGTGCAGCACTGATGCCAACACACATTGTAATAACTAATAAAATAATTAATTATACCTCTATTCATACTCAAGATATAATACGCGTGAAGATTTATTCATACTGAAGGTTATTTGTCAGCGTGTAAGACCGTTTTGCACTTGTGGGTAATTTACCTAACATCATCTAACCTCGCCTCGGTAGCCTAGTGGTCCTAAGCGCGTCTGCTAAGCTAGAGGTCTTGGATTCAACTCCTAGGTCGAGCAAAAAAATGTTATTGGGTTTTTAATTAAATTCTGCGTAGTCTTCGTATTCAGCTGGCAGTTAGGATTTGTGCCCAGTTAATGGCAATCGGCTCGTCCCCTATTCCATGAGACCTAAAAACACCTACCGGCGAACTGTGGGTGTACATTGGTACACCTCTGCCTAACCCTTCAGGTAAAACAGGCGTGATGGTATGTTTATCAACTAACTAAAAAAATAAAAAATAATCTTTATTCAGAAATTCAAACTAGTGGTAACTTGCGACTTCGTCTGCGTCTCCCAAAATATCGTATAGTGAGGACCATACTATACATGAGTTAAATAACTGAGTAACTATTTAACTGAGTCAAGGAATCCTTCAGTCAGAAAGTAGATGTTCGTTCCAAACAGAAGGTTTCTGTGAAGAAGAACGAACCAGGAACTCCATAGACACTCTTTAAAAATCATTAAAATATTACTATCTGATTACTTTAAAGATCTGCTCTGGAAATGTTTTAGCATTTTCTTATAGAATAGAATTTTTAAGAATTTTTCTTCTTTAACGTTTGGGCAGTAAGATGTAGCGACCCCACACACCCTAGTGTCAGAGTTTTTAAACCGCCTCAAGGGCCTCTGATATGGTTACTGATGTGATGAAGAATTGTAAATGTAAGTGATGTGAATTGTAAGTTTAACGCAGACCTCTATTTTATGATCCAAACAAAATATAATCTAGCAACACGAAAACAACTTGTTTTCTTTTAATACACTTATGAACCTTATTTTCCATCAAACTTTATGATTTATAGCCGTAATACAATCATAAATCATGTTAATCGATTTGCTTCATTGAGTATTATAAAATCTTGGATATTTATATCCATGACCAAAAGTTTATAATTATAACGTGAACTATCAAGAGTTTGGTGGATCATCCAAACTATGGCGAGAATGATTAATCTGACATCCATAACATTTAATATAATCATAGCTATTGTGCATACATATATCTTAACTATAGATTTCAATTTACCTAGGTACATTGTTTTCATTAGCCTAGTGGTCCTAAGCGCGACTGCTACGGTAGAGGTCTTGTGTTCGATTCCCAGGTCGAGCAAAGTGTCGTGTGTGAGGGTGCGTGTACCTATGCGTGTGGTTTTTCTATGAAATTCTCAGTTACACCTTGGAGTTAGAATGTGTGCCCGGGGTATATAGGCGTAATGTTATGTTGTTTATTGTTTTCATTGTAAAAGCAACAAGAAGAACGATTCTTTTTTAAAGAACATTGCCCGGAACTATGAGTTTCTCCTATATGTGTATGCGTTTACAAACATATTTGTTTCGTACAGGAGTCGAACCCACGACACGCAGCGCAGCAGCCATGCGCTCAGCCACTGCGAGCTGCGCCAACCGTAACGTCAAAGTCGAAGCGCCATTTTTGTATGTCTAGATATGATAATAACCATCACGTCTGTATTGCCCAAAGGGTTAGGCAGAGGTGTTCCAATGTTCACTCACAGTTCGCCGATATGTTTTTAGGTCCCATGTAATAGGGGGCGAGCCGGTTGCCACTTACCTAGCACTAATCCTAATTCGGAGTTTGGATTTGTGCCCGGTTAATGGCAATAGGCTCGCCCCCTATTACATGGGACCTAAATATACCGGCGAACTGTGGGTGTACATTGGTACACCTCTGCCTAACCCTTCGGGGAATACAGGCGTGATGGTATATTTATATATATATATTTTTTTTTATCCTAATTCCGAGCTGCTACTGAGAATTTCATAGAAAAACCCAATAAAAATTTTATCTCGCTCTGGGAATCGAACTCGAGACCTCTAGCGTTCCAGTCGCGCTTAGGATCACTAGGCTAACGAGGCAGTCAGCTACAGCATGAATCAAACCTAATAGCAGTTGTTTGCTACAACTTCATTCCTAAGTCAACATATTTCGCATATGGCGCCCAAAAGGGAAGGGTTCCGCATGATTTATTATAAGCATTACTAATAATGCGCACGCATTTTGCTTAAGATTTATACACATTGAGGCCTAATGGTATTCGGTGAAATATTAATAGTTAATGGAATATTTGAATCATTTGGGTCAGATTTTAATTGAATTAATACTGCAATGAAGACTGTAAGCATGGGAGTGAGTAAGATGTATCGGATGACAGGTTTAGTGGAAACCACTACTGAATTGACTCGCTTAAGGTCAGGGGTCAAAGTCGACGTGCGTCGAAGCTCCGTTGAATTCTTGATAGGGATAAGAAACAAGCTTGTTACTAGCTATATTGCTTGTTGATTTTTATTATAAACCTAGGTCAGGTAACTGTGGTGCTTAGCAATCTTTCTCCCAGTTGTAAACGTCCCTTTGTGCCTATTTGGCCTAGTTCTGTTCTATTTCCTGCTTGTTTGTAGGGAAGTAGACATTACGTTTTATTTCTCGCCACTCCGGTATTTTTTTCTTATTAATTTCGTTTAGAGATCTGAGACAGTTGAATGATTTTTCTTTCGGTATTCGTCAAGCTAGGGTAGTCGCTTTTGCTGATGGTTTTCTTGGTTGGTGTTCTTGGTTTTCTTGAGTTGTTACAGGGAGATCAGATATTAACGTGGTGTGTTAATATCTCCCTGTAACAACTCAAGTCAAAGAAATAATTACCGTATAATAGTGTCGTAAGGTACAATCTGCATTACCTTTCTTCCTGCAAATGTTAACTCGGCATTTGAAAAAAGAATGGTGGGAGTTTTACTAAGTCTGTAAAATCCCAATATCGTAGACATTGGTTAAATTATTTATTTAAATTAGTACCACGAATCTCTCTAAGACACAGTTGAACTCAATAGATATTACAGCACCTAGATAAAACTTGATAACATGGAAAAATCCGTGTAATTTTCAACAAGCCCCTAACCGGTTGGGTGTCTACAATAAATTTCACTCTTACTGTAACCAGTCTAATCGACTCTTACGCAAGTGCCGATGTTTACCGCCTCTCTCATTATATCGGATACTTGAGAACATTAGTAATTAGGTTCGACACTTTTTGCTTTTTGACTGGGTGGTGGCTCCAGGATTTAGTCAGGTGTCGTCAGAAAGGTAATGCAGGGTTGGGTACTTTCAGTCGGGGGCGCTGATCACGCGTCGAGTGTATGTGGGCTACCAATTTGTGGTTGTATATGAAACCGTGACACGACTGGAAGATCAGGCGCAGGATCAATGGCTTTACGTACTTTCCGAAACATGGGGGTGTCACTCCACCAGCTTCCAAACTCCGGGCTGTTATTAAGGAGTTTGTAATAGATAGTCCCTTAACACTTGTTGCCTGACCTAGGAGCAATAGAGCAGTAAAGCAAATAAAAAAGGTAGAACAGTGGCGTGACGAAACGAAAGGATTATTCAAATTAACAAAAAAATGCTGTCACTTAAAACTAAACCGCAAGACAAACTTGTATAAACATCAACATTTACCCCCCAACGTATCGAAATGTCGCTACGTCTAATTATAGTATCATTTGTAAGCACACAATGACATATAGTAAAGTAATTAATACTACACCATTTGAGCCATTAATTACATACGCGTAATTAATACTGATGCCTAATCGAAGATACGCGATAAATCAACAATGCTATTTGCGGAGATTTATTCTTAGATAACTAAACATACGTCGAATTTCGCTATTTTCACAGGTTCCAAGTTTTTTTCCAATCAGGCACAGCACCCGCCCTTTTCTTATGAGAAACCTTCAAGAGATGCCCGGTTTTTGAAGATAAGACGGTTAGTGTGGGGCATTCTTACCTAAAAATGTAAGAGAGCCCTTTAGTTTGTCCGTACACTAATTTAAAAAATTGTAACTTAAGAAAATTGCTGATGATAATGGAATATGATGTCTCTGTGGTAAAGGCGCTTACCTCTGATGCCTGTAGTTGCGGATTCGATACCATGCAAGTACCAATGCGACTTATTCAATTCATAATATGAACTTTCTAAGTTTATTTTTATTTTAGACATAACTGACATTGGTGAAAAAAAACATTGTGAGTAAACTTGGACTTACAATTAATTAAAATCTGAAATCACCACTCTACCTGAAGCAACTGTCGTGATCAATACTGAAGCCTTGTATGAGAAGAGACCTTTTCCCTACAGTGTAAAAATAAAAGGCTAATATAATTATGAAGTATGTATCACAGAAGCAGTGACGCTAAAACTACAGCCACATAAGTCTTATCATACTTAAACCCTGCTCCATAAAACTGAGAATATTCTCTTTGTCTACCTAAATAGATCCGGTCTATAAATAGGGTAGGTATAGGCACGTCACAAGGATGTGGCAGTTCATCGCCACAGATCCGTTTGTTCTCAAACATAGTAGCATTGCCACGTAATTACGTCACTCGTCTATATCTGTCAATTATCGACTGTCATTTGTTTTGCATGCATCATCACTAATTAAACGATTGATTCGCGGATAGCTATGAACCGTGGCTTTGTTTGTGTGTTACTGGGTTTTTGTGTCGTTCTATGATTGTCAAGCTAAGCTACTGTTTTGGTACCTACCAGTCAAGATAACATTTTTATTTACGTCCAGAAGTAGAGTCGTCATCATAAAATTCCATTCAGTTGTTACTTAAGAGAAACAAGGAAACCAATAAACCATTTGTAGGCAGTTTTGAATTATCAAGGGGTTGGTCAGTTCGAAAGTTAGAAGCTAGTTGCTAAAGCTAAAGCTTTTAAGGATCACATGGATCCATTTCTTAGGTACAAAACAAAAACCTGGGCTTCATGTTTCTGAATCACCAAAATACGATTAATTTCCATCAAAGTCCACCAGGATGGTTTTAGTGAGGTAGGAGTCCCATATTCCCCTGTCTTCCTTAAAGACCTGCCGCCTTTTGAAGGTATCCAGGCGAAAAAAAAGGTAGGTGGTGCTTTAAAGTCGAAAGAATCTCACACATACAAAATCACATAACAAGCCATCATGTTGCCTAGTTTGGAGAGTAGAAACCGACAGACAGACTTAACATTAGCATATTGATTTGTTACTTCGCTAATAATTTTATTGATACATGTGAAATACGTCACTGACGTGCTAAATACTTAACAAAATACGTTGTAAAGTTAATTGTGACACCTGTTTGTGTCTTTACTGTAAACGTCTGACCTCAGTTGTGGTACTTTAGTAGCTACTGTGCGTCTGTCGCTCCCTGGGATGCCAGTTCCGTTGCCGACTTTGCTAATTGGCTCGTCTTACCACCAAGTATAAAATAAACTGCCTGAAATACGCTTGTTCTGAAACTAGAGAAGGAAATGTAACTGTACAACTTATTGTTATATTTTTTTTAAAAGAGTATGTATTTTGTTTAATTATTACCCGAAGTGACAAAACTAGTGTAAAGGGAAGAAAATTTCATTAATACAATTGTTGCAGAGGCTTTCAGCCACTAAAAAAAAACAAAAGAAGGGTGGAAATAATCCCAAAGTATATTCAAAATCTCCCTCAGACCCCTAATTTTCCAATACAAAACCAATAACCGCTATTTTACAGGACGTTATTCGATGTATAAAAATCAATTCAATTGCGTTGCCCTAATCCTGAATTTCAAGATATATCAAATCAAGATTCGGCGAAAGAGGTCCGGTCTAAATAAACGTTATTCACTCTGTATACTCCGGAATTTTCAAGATGACGCTAAGTTGAATCCTGTTTAGATAAAAGTACCTACAATACAGAGAACAGTAAAAAAAAGATGACTTATTAAAATTCTACATAAACCATAACTTAAACATAAAAATGAAAATATTTTTCGTAGATAAAAAATACTTATCAATGACTTATTCATCGAACAAATATTTTACTTGTACAATCGCGGCGCCACTGATAACTGATAAGGTCTGTAATCAGTATCGTAATCAGACATATCCTGTGACGTATGATCGGAGGCGCGACATGTGACGTCACTTGATTCACGAGATAAACCATGGAAAGTGGACTTTGATACCGAAATAATGACGTTATTTTGTGAATTTCTTGAGAAAAAATGTTTGCTTGGCAATGACTAACATTGGTAGTTGTAACTGTCTAGCCTTTTTTCGGGGTTATTTTTTTTTATATTTAGTTGCATTTTTGCGTTGTAATAATTCTTAGCTTCATATTTTCTATATCAGTAAAGATCGAAATTCAAACAAAAAACAGTTAAAGAAGGTCAATACTCGTAATAAAAATGTTCAAAATCTAGTCGCAATCTAATCTCAGTGACAAACTAGAAACTTGTCAAAAATATTTTTGACTGATAGCGAATGTTTTTAAGAATAAGTACTAGAATTTCCCCTCTCGAATCATTTGTCAGTGAGACACAAATAGAATTCAAATTCAAAGTTCTTTGAAAGTAGGTTCAATTAAATAGAGGTCGCGTCTACGATGCGTAAAGAAAATTGTGGGCGGAGCTTGTTGGTTTGCACATGCGCTCTAGGTCGCATCGCCGCCATTTTTATTTACCCCTATATTGTTGCTCCACCCACCTTCACAATGGGGATAATAGAAAAATTCACATGCCTTGCGGATCTGACGGTATGTGACTTGAAAAAGATGAATCGTTCTATGTAGGTACGAATCTACCCACATGGCAATATAAAAGATACTACCCTGGCATTATAAAAGATGGACGAGGCGAAAGATAATAGGTATGTAAGGGTCATAGCAGGTGGTGTTCCGTGGTTTCTGCCTACCCCATGGGAAATGGCGTGAGTTTATGTACTACCCCAGCATTATCCACGTCAAAGTAATTATATCCCACGGGAACCGTACATTTTTCCTAGACAAAAAGTAGCCTATGCATTGCAAACATCCAGATCCGATCAGCCGTTCTGGCGTGATTGAATAACAAACGTACAGTACTTAGTAAGATGAGATTGAAAAATATAGGTATACCAAAATTTCAGAATGAATTCTCACTTGCCAATTTCAGCACTTCGAGTCTTCGAAGTGCTGGAATTGGAACAATCGAAAAGATGGTGTTAGATAGTCTTATTTAACACCATCTTTTTGATTGTACATTGTTCTCCATGATTTTAGAGTGAATTCCTGTCTACACCTTTCTGCTATTTTAAAGACTATCTAACCCCATCTCGTCTTGCAGGTGCGCGATGCCGTCGCGACGGTGGTAGAACACCGGAGGGCGGCCGGATGCGGCCCGCGCGCGCCCGTCCGCCCGCCGCCTCCGTCACGTAGCGGCGCCTGCGCACTCGCCGCGCTGCGACTATGCGCATGGCAAGCGCCCTGGCCACTCTGCTCGCGGTAAGTTAACCTTATGACAATGCAGGTGCTCAACTTTTGTAACAATCGGGCAATGTCCTAGCAGCCCGGTAAGCGCATAACATCTGGCGGAGCGTTAGCTTGTTCGCCACCTTCAGAGGTAAAAA
The DNA here is from genome assembly GCA_932526535.1 of Caradrina clavipalpis. Classification (NCBI taxonomy): domain Eukaryota; kingdom Metazoa; phylum Arthropoda; class Insecta; order Lepidoptera; family Noctuidae; genus Caradrina; species Caradrina clavipalpis. The sequence continues at coordinate 14,940,722 of OW052101.1, read as the reverse complement.
AAAAGATGTTGTTTGCACCGAAACCCAGAACTTCCTCTCTGTAGACCTTGCAACTATTTATTTCGTACAAAGATCAGATTCGGATCCTGGTGCAACCTTTGTATTGATGGACGGGGTGACACGACGAAACACACGGAGCTGCTGTTAAAAGAGTTATGTTCTACTTGTGATGGATGCGGTCCGTTACCTGGCCGAGGTGGCTTTGTGCCAACCGTGTAGCCATCGAGAGGAGACTATGTGTTAGCTGCGGATCACGATCATGCTAATCGCAAGCACTGTTTATGCGGTCCTTATGTTTATCACTTACAAAAATTTACAAATAACTTCTCTCGATATTTCTCTCCGCGTAGTTCATATATCTGTCTTGTTTTTTTCAATAAATAAAAGAAAACAATCGGTCGCTCCGTTTCGAAATGAAAGTAGACACAAACAAACAAATAAGAAGGCAACAGACACACTTTCGCATTTTAATAGTTATTAGTATTCCTACATAGGTAATTTTTGTGACACACTTGACTCAGTGTACTATGTGCAATATAAATAAATTGTGTGCTTGATCCAGTATACATACGCCATTTTTTTAAATTATTTATAGGGATAAAACTCTTTTTTCTTCACGTGTAGACAGGTAATTATTTAATTGTTGTGAATCCCCTAAAAAATGCAGTTGACGAAATTTGTTAGATGACTCAGTATACTTAGGAGCCATCGGAATGTTTAATCTCCGCTAATATAGCTCACAATAATCAATTTATTTAATTTGAAGTTTATTATTTACCGGCGAACTGTGGGTGTACATTGGTATACCTCTGCCTAACCCTTCGGGGAATACAGGCGTGATGGTATATATTGAAGTTATAGTGATTTTTAAGTAGGTGAAAAAATGGGGGTGCTAAAAATAATTTATTCTCAAAGTGGGCAGTAGAAAAAACTAGTATAACCCCTGCTATAAACGAACGATTATATCAGTCCAAGGAAAACGAACCTTATCACCACATCCGAAAAACAGATTTCTGATCGCAGTTTTTTTGTCCACACAACACCTTAGTTACCTTTTGCGGTAACCTTAGTTGAAAAGAGTGTAGATACCTAGTAATTTTTTTCCGGTAACCAAGACAATTTCCCCTGGTAACTAAGGTACAATTTTCAATAGGTTCCATTACCAGTAATCGGATCGGAAAATCGGATAGGGCTGCGGGGTACATGCTCGTTGGTTTAACGTGAAAAGTCGTCAGCGAGTCGCTTGTAGTGTTAAAAATTGAGACATATTTCGTTATTTTCAGCTTTTCTGACTTGCTACCCAAAAGTGATCTTAAATACGTGTCACTTCAAAACCAATTTCACCATACTAACACCATTATCAAGAACTTAAAACATCGACTAAATCGAATTAGTGATGTATATCAATGTCAGTAAATTAGTATTTAATAGGTCAGGCCATCAGGCGTCATCGGTGTCGTGTGTCCGAGCCACTGGCGACAGTCTGCTCGGTGTTAATGTACCTTTGTTTTGTATCAACTGTGTGGTGAGTGGTGATAAGGGATGCCTTGGATAAGCGTCTCCACACACAACCGATTTATTCACCGATTATCGATCCGATGTTTTACAAATTTTTCCATCGGCAAAAAGAAACTACCAAAAATCCCGATAATCGGTCAATAAATCGGTTGTGTCCGGAGACGCTTAATTGGGAAAAAAAATGAAGTTCTGTAATGACATTTTGTAGAGTGACGTCAAAATGTTCATAGGGATGCTAAACTATGATTTTCTTGATAAGTAGTATCGATCTTGTCGTAGTACCTAGGTATTTGGAATAACAACGTTTGAGCAGAAAGAAAGTTATGAAACGGGAAATATTTGGAATTAATATTTAAAAGTAAATGCAACCACATTTTTAAATTTAAAGATAATATATTTCTCAAGATAGAGGTAAGTAAACTGATGTTCTTTTCATAGGCTAGCATTACCCAGTTATATAGATAAAAAAATCTCGTAATTTCCGACAATAATTTATTCAACACCACAAAGTTTCATTTATTTTCCGGGTACTACCTCGACCTTGCAATTTCCATGTCCGCGCCAAAATGTGTCTGGCATGATAACACGTGTAACCCATACTTTATGTCGCAATTATTTGGTTTACATCATCTACGAACAGGCTTATCGCTAAAACTATTTTTTATTAGTTCTGTAATATATTTATTACTAGAGGCGATGATGAGCGAAAACTCGATGGAATTCCAATAAAGCGGTTCAGTCTAATCGGACGCTTCATTATGCGGCAGAGGTGCTACCCGTGCAGTATGGAGCAAGGCGCGAGCAGTACTAGTCGCTTATAGTAGCACACACACAACCCGCAAGGCGCGCGCTCTAAAATGGAATCGAAACAAAATTAATATTAAAAAAAAAGAACTGTAAAGCCTAATTTAGTGATGTGCGAAATTAATTTAACGAAGTTCCAAAGTGTGATAAAAGTTTTCAAATGAACGTAGTGACGTTTTGTTTTATGTATGATTTATTCAATACATTGGACAAATTTATTTTTGCTCATGGCAATTAAAATGGTGAGTTTTATTTGAATTTTATTTGTGTGTGCAGGTATCATGATTTTCGTTTAGTCGCGCGGTATTTAAATAGATTTGTTATCGTCGGATTAATTGCTTTTGTAATTAAATATTAATTATATGTGCGGTGATATAAACGTTTTCTCAGAAAGTAGGACAACATACAACATTTAAAAAAGCAAAAAAAAAACAGTAAAATTTTATATTGTAATAACTACGGGTTTTCAAAATTAAATTAAGTTACGTACATTTGAGTTTATTACTAAAAATTCAGATTAAATTGCTATTAAATTCGCATAGCATCTGTTTTCTTTTATGTTTGTCATCATGAAATAATAAATGAAGTAGCTCAATCCAATATGCCCATAATCGTAAAAACATAATTAAAATATTTTCGAACAAGCGTTCCTATATTTGGTTTTAATGTTTCGCGTAGGACCTACTTAATAAAATGCTCGTATAAATTAAAAATATCGTTCAGAAACCAATAAACATTTTATGTGTGAACATTTCAATCGGCTTTATGACGCGTACGAAAATCTAGAGCTCGGTTAACACAAACATCAAACAATTTCCTACTTTCCCGGTTAGTGTTTAACGCGGAAGTTAAAAAAAGATTACTTTCATACAAAAACTTTGTAATAACTACTTATTTTTCAATAGGTTAATAGTTATAATAGTTTTTGTTATCAACAGTGAAACAAATATTTTATTTTAACACATATTTATTGCTTAGGAAAACGTTTTTGTAAAATAACGACTTTTAGCATTTGTTCTTAGCTACCGTTATATTTTATAACGTATTAGTGACTAACAATTTCCATAAACAAGAAAATTACTTGTACAACAAGTGGCGATATATGTGTGCGTTTTACAAGTAAATAGTCTCGTAACAAAATAAATTAACGTTACAGTGTTACTTTGTTCTAAGAACAATATTATGAAAAGCACCATTTATTAGCGATAAATTCTATTTCATGCTGTAACTGTTAAAGCAGTTTACGCGTGCAAGCAAAGGTCAATGTATCGACATTCATTGTTGTGGTCATGGAAGAACGCGATAACTCAGAAACGTGGTTCTCATTAAAACGTTTGTTAATCGACTAGGTTAATAATTTAAATTTGAGACACCGGAACAACACTAGTAGCAGGTTTTTTTTAATGAGAATGATGACATCGCCGTTTGAATTTCGAATTTTTGGAAATTTCAGACTATCGTTTCGAGTTACTTTGAGGCTGTTATGTGAAGTAGTCTAGAGTCTAGTGGTTACGATATATTTCCCACTAAAAGTACTTACGATTACATAGTTCTTTTTGAAAAAGAAAACAACACCAAGGGTGTACTGTTGGCATAATCTACGTCTGCATACAGCCTCTGTGAAAACCTTGCACACAGACTAAAGATGGGAAAACGCGACTTTCAGTAAAAAAAAAATATTAAATATATTTTCAGTTATGTACAAATACTAAATTAAATATGTAAAATTTTGATATCTTGAGTTACATTATTGTAATTTTCTTATGAATCCCAAATTTTTTGATAACAAAATATAGTTTATAGTTTTCAAGGCCAATTTAGGTCCCTTTTGGTTAACAGTCCAATCAGTGAAAACAAGGCAAACAAACAAATTTTAGCTCTTTATAATATAAGTAATAGATTTAAATAAAATCAACTAATCACTTTTAGGCACGGAGTCTTTTAGGTATCCCATTTTCAAATAGTATATAATTGTTTCACTCAACATAATTCTAGCATTTGGAAGAGACGCAATAATATGCCAAGCAATTTTACTACTTATGCAACGTGATTTGTTTCATAAATAAAACACTAGCAATCCTTGTCTGGGCATTTTCTTTTGTTGTCTGTTATTCCGGTAATTATGCGAATAATTACATCACTTTCATTTCCTTTCCTCAATAAGTATCTATAAACATAATTAATTTAGATTTGTAGCCCTTGGATTGAAGCACTTAACACATTAAAAATAATTATTGAATTAATTAACTTGGACGAATTATTGCCCTACATTTTTTTAAAGTAGGTATTTATAGAGTTTCTTTTCCATTCTTCTCCATACGAAACTACCTTTTGGAAGAGACAACTAGGTTCAATTATTTTTATTTTTTTATAAAACGTTCAAGTGCCTTTTAATGGTCTGATTGAAATACATAAGATAATTTGACTTTAATTTTGTTAACACTATTTTAAATCTCAGCTTGTGAAAACACTTTCTTGATATTTTATTGATTTTTCTATTTCCGACACGATTATTATTCCTAGACACAAAGCCCAGTGTTCACGCACTATAAATGGCGTAGTCTAGTAGAAACTGCTCCAAACTACAATAAATCAGAGCCACTGTGGACTCTCGAAGACAATGCCATTGTCACTAACTACGCTTAACCGATCTTGAAACTACGTTGTTTGTATCCATCGATTCCCTTTAAGACATTTTATTCCTAGCCTAAATTGTCTCAGTGCTGGGAAATGGCCTCCTCAAAGTCCTTCCAGGAAATTTTATCCTGCGCCAGCTCGAACCAGCTTATCGTAATTACAGGCACTGGGATGGCAACGGATTTGCAAGGCCTCTGGTATTGCAGATGTCTATAGGTAGCGGTGACCACTTAACATCTGGTGGGCCATGGGCTTGTTTCCCATATATTGGCATACAAGAGCTCTGATTCCAAACTCGAGGCTAAGTTGAAGACCTACGCAATACAGACTACCCTCGACATGCTTAAGAGGAACAGGCACTAATGTTAAATACTCCATAACTCTTGCCTTTGAAAAATCTATAAACAGTTAGAAGCTCAAACACGAAGTTCCGTAGCTGCCCACCTTTTGACCCTATTTTCGATCAAAATCCCTAAAACAAATAAATCCAGCTCAAGTCCGAAAGCTGACCATAATAGCCTAGCGACCACACGCCAATCCTCACGAACATTACCGACTAGCGCACCTAATGCCACCAACGCATGCGCATATAATTTGTTGATTCCGTCCGGAATTCCGCTCATCCTATTACTGAGCCCACACGACAATAAACGCAGATATGCGGTCACACCCGACACATTGCGAATGTATGACGGCCGTGACCGTCTGAAAAGGCTTAACTGGAGGTGCAGACGGGATTACGCTGCCCGCCCACGCCTGAGAATTGAAGACCGATTTTTTGTTGGTGAGAACGGGACATATGAATTGTAATATATTGCAAAAAGTCGGTTCTCGAAAGTATGGATTTATTGATCGGTCCGATAATCGGTCCTACAAAAAGTTAGACGTGGGCGGACGGTTTTATTCAACCTGCGCCTATAATGCAATGTAGCCTTCTTCGGCCATTGCGATTACAATGTTTGATTTCTAGGGTTTCGTCCCAATAGGGTACGGGACCCAATTAGCTGCTAAAGCTCCGCTGCAGCGCTGTCTGTCTGTTTGTCATAGGGCTGTATCTTTTGAAGCATTATATGATTTGACTTTGAATATTCGGTTTTATTGACTGAGGGTTAATTCATTTCGATAGAACTAAGCTCAAAATAATTCATATTGGCATTATTGGCAACATCATAATATCTAGCAACAGAAATCTACAAGAGTAAAAATCGCATCACAATAATTACATTTCATAAATACACTCGCGCCAGCATTCCCCGAAGGGTTAGGCAGAGGTGCACCAATGTACACCTACAGTTTCGCCGGTATGTTTAGGTCCCATATAATAGAAGGCGAGCCTATTGCAATTAACCGGGCACAAATTCTAACTCCGAGCTGCTACTGAGAATTTCATAGAAAAACCCAATAACATTTTTCTCGACCTGCAAATCGACCCCAAGACCTTTAGCGTAACAGTCGAGTTTAGGACCACTAGGCTAACGAGGCAGTTCAACGACATTTCATAGTTAAGACCTAAGGACATGAGTACACAATCATACGCCCCGTCAGCATTTGTGGCATTTTCCACAAATAGACGTATCTCCAATTATTTACGACTAAATAAAGATACAACAATAATGACCGTCTGTAAGATAAGCAACCAATTTGTGAATTAAAATATTTGTGATATCGACCTGTATCTCCCTTTATGGGCTGATAATCTTTACTTGACACACCCACCTGAAGGTACTATTAAAATACGTAACTTTGTGAAGAAGATAGCTATTTTTATGTGGCGATGTTAGGCACTGGAGATGGCAATGTAAAAATCTGAATTAAACATAGACAAGGCATTTTCAAACTAAATAACAATACATGCTAATATATATTCTTTTTTAATTACCAATTAATGAGCTTTAGAAGTTTCTACAGGGATGTTCTGTAAAAAAAAATCCTTCAGTGAGTTTTGGTTATGTGAACTTAAGGTGAGGTGTCATTTCAGTTTCACAGAAAAGCATAATAAACCTTAAGACATGTGTAAAATAAGTATGCTTTTCAGCCAATACCTAATATTGTTATTAATTACTTAAATTGAAAAAATGTTCCAAATGACGAAAACTTTTAGGAAATTTGCAAATTCATTTTTTTTAAACGATTTCTCAAAACTTTACCAGCAAAACAACGAAGATAATTTTAAAAAGCTTTTCGCTTTTCATTCTCTTGATGTTTTAAAGAAGTTGCGTGTAGCTTAAACAAAAATGTAAAATACTGCTAAAATCTCAAGTTATTTTTTTTTTGCCCGGAATTGCGTATCTCCACTTACGATCTGTGTCGTATTTTAGGAACATGAAAACATGACTATGGCATTATTTCGCCACAGTTGAAGCGTGCGAGTCTGTCTCAACTATAGACGTGCTAATTTATATGGCCGACAATCCCTTTGAATTGAAATTGATTTATGTGACATTGCAATCTTGTCGGATTAAAGCGGCCAGCTTTGTATAGATTACGCAGCTGGTGTTAAGTTCGCAGTTTTTATTTTTAATGAATTCCTGGCTATAGAGTTTCCGATAAACTATGATTAATGGGTTTAGCTGCCAAATGTCAAGTTGACTGAGAATTATAAATGGGTGTAAAGGTTAAGCTTTGTCTCACGTTATAACATTATATATTATGTTAACTTTGAGATGAGAACTTTTGATTGTCTTTAAGATGGATGTGTGGAGTGACCAGAATAGATAAGATCAGGAATAAGTATATTAGAGGAATTTTGAAAGTAGCACCAGTGACTGAAAAGTTGAAGGGGAACCGTTTAACTTATATTTTTTTTATTTATTCTATTTGTTTAGGGTTACGTACCCCACAAAACCGTGTTATCGGCTTAACTGTGGGATCGATTGCCTAACTTTGACTTAGGATGGGCATGCTAAGGGGAGGGATAAAATGCATATGGCCAAAAGAGTTAAGAATATAAATGTGTATGGATGGATAGGAAGAGGGAGGTCAAAGAAAAGATGGATGGATTGTGTGAATCTCCTCAAAACCTCGCATGGGGTTGTCGCTACGGTGATCCCCCGTTGTTTGCTCTCCTAATTTTTTTTTGAGACATGGATACTTAAATATCTAAAATTCTATTCTGTAATTTTTTGATATTTTTTACGTATCTCGAGATCCTAGGCAAGGGTCTCAGACCGTCGAAAGGCGTACGAGGAGCCTTATACAGCTTTACAATGACCTGAAACACCATATTACGTTTCCTATCTTATCTATTACAACAACAAAACAACGTAACAGACACACAAACAATTGTGAATAATATTATTTGATGATAAAATATTTTTCGTCTATGAAATAAATCCCAAAGAATGCGATAAGTTATAATAAATATAGAATCATGCGATTCTTTTATTATGTTTTATTTATTTTATCATGCAATAAACTAAACAACCAATAAAAATACAAATATTTTGGTATTTCCCTAACCTTTATCGTGCCTATAAGTTTGTAGTTATCTAAATTGGGGAAGCAACTAAAAGATTTATTATGGAAACTAAAACAAAGTATTTCTTGGAACTAAAATAACTGTATCGAATTTTATCTATAATACTGAACGGAAAAAGCCAAGACTCACGCGAAAAATATTTGTGTGCAATTAAGAAGAAAAATGTCGTGTATTCAAATGGATAAAGTATAATGAGAATATATATAAGTAGGTACAGTACAGTATTGAATCCATCCATAGATTAAATACTGTGGTACCTACAATAGAACATAATTTTATTACATTTAGTTTCATTTATTCCTTTCTGCATTTTTAAAGGTTTTTTACCCTGCGCTAAGTTACGGTTTTGGTTACTGGTGGCACTCGTTGGTCGCAAGCGTAATGTTATACTATTACTTATAAATCCGGCTGTCTTATTTGAAATATTTTTTTCCAATTCAACTGGTAGTTTTAGAGATAAGCGTATTTAAACAAACACACCAAAAAACGCTTCAGGTTCATTATATTAGTGTAGATAATAATGGTTTATTATGTTAGTAAAGATAAATTTATTTATTTGTTAGAAACAGGGTACAAACTTGTTATATTATAAGGTACAATTCATCATGTCTCGCCGATACAGTGGGATGCAAATTAGATAGTTAAATTAGACCATATAGGTAACTTGTAAATTGAATAATAAAACTTATTTAGTTAGTTCATAGTTTAAGTTGAAAGTCACCCTAACCATTTTCTACTCTAATTTACAAAATTTAAACGAACAACGCACTAAATCGTCTATTTTGAGAACTAGTTACTCATTCTCATGAATAAAGCAATATTTAACAATAGATACATAATTAAAAGTAAATTAATTAAAATTATTCCATCGCTTAGTCATCCATTGACATTCGTAACTTAGGTTACCTATTAAATCATTACCAAGAGTTTAATTAGAGAAATATTCTAAGGTTAAATAGAACTTATTTTAGGCGCCCAGCATTTACATAGCATATTTTTGTATGATTCAACATTTCAGGGTTGGTCCTATTTAAAAGTTGTTTGTATGTATTTATGCACATTTTCAGCCCTGAAAGGATGTGCAGTGGATAAAAATTCAGCCTGTACAGCTCGGTTCCCCACTAACAACATACTGATAAGCCCTAGTCATAAATTCAGATTATTCGAGTGCAATCAGTCTCAATTATGATTTATTTTTCTATTGGTCAGACTCATCACCATTCCATCTTCAATTATGACTTTAATTAAAGGTCACGTTATTTTTTCTCGACTGTTTAATTTCTTAAAATTACATTGATATCAAAAATTTGTCATCATAATGAATGTAGTCAGAAATAGAAAATTCAATAAAAAAAACTCGTAAAAATATAATTTCAAAATATTCTAACTCCAGATTTATCTAATAGACAAACACGACGATCGCAGTAAGATAAGACAACCATGACCAATCCCGGAGCAGATTAAAGACATTGCTTTAATTACTATGTCTGAAAAGCTGATTGGATATCACATTAATTGTCATAACTTCACAGCCGTTGGCACTTTGAAGCAATAGTTCACGAAACCACGACCTAACCGGTAGCTGTAAAGGCTAGGCTACACTGGAGCGGGCAACTCGGGCAATGCATGGTCAGCTACTGGATTATTATTTTGCCCGCGTTTGTGTAGACTCGTCCATACAAATGAATAGTTTTTTTTTATATAATTGGATGGTAAACAATCCGATGTATCTACCAGGAGAGCCAGTCTACTACTAACTTTTACGAACGATCATAATCTAATGTCAATCTGTCAAAATTTGGCTCTAATTTACTTATATTTTTTTTTACATTCTTCATAGTATTTCGATGACAAAATAGAAAATAGGTATTATATTGTTGCGGTCCAGAATTTGGCCACTTTTTACGTTGATTGTCGCCAAACGTTCAACGTTTTTAATTAGAAGGCCAATCCCTTCTATTGTTTTAAAGTGATCGCGAATATGACCGCGGTCGTTCATTTTTCACTCCAGTGTAGCCAGGCCTTCACTGGCGCTTGTCTTAAAGTGTTCAAACTATAGGAAAAGCCGCAATCTAATATAATTCTAATAGGCAGCGTAAAATCTGTAATAACACGAATTACATTAAAGTTGTTAACTGACATGTGGTTACTTGATAACTTTATTGAACGAAAACTAGAGCTTAGTACAACTGGTTTCGTTTCCTTCTTTAGCGGGTCACACGATTTATTATTAATTTCGTTGTAATGACTTTTATTGAATACCTATTAACGGGCCTTTGGATGTGAAGTTACAAGGACGTCGAGTTGCTTTTGCAGTAGAGAAATAGCTACAATAATTGATGTCAATTTTAGCTGCTGTTTTTATAACCTGAATTAATGATGTTCTATTTTTAGTACTTTCATTTTAGCATTTTACATCGTTTATACAGGAAAATTTTTTAACCAGTGCGTAAATTTGCCATAATAAACTTCAACACGTTTTATTAAACACGTATATTTTATTTTGATATGTCTTAGTACTAAAAAAAAAGTTATCGCTTACGAAACATGTTTACTTAAAAACCATATTTCATTGTCACTCGGCGCTAGCGCATTCCCCACCCCCTCACCCCAGCCATACGCCCGGGCGGCGGCGGCGGCCGCGAGTTTTCATTGATAGTATGGCGAATAGATTATGTCCTGGATGTTTTGCTTATTTCAAACTCGGATAAGGATGAAATTTTTTTTTTTTTTTTAACTAAACACGGAAATGTGTTCTATTACTGACACTGAACTACCAAAAAAAATTTACGCACTGGTTAAAAACTTATCCTGTATTACACGGTTAATGTAAAGCGATTTAAAGTTTTCTGATATTCAAATCATCTTAATTATCATCTATACTTAACATGTTTGATTAAAATCCCAGATTTTGGACTTAAAAAATCGTAGGAGATACCGTACAGCGTAACGCTCTCAAAGCAATTTCATTATCAGCCTTAGGTACTTTACTTTTAGATACATTCCTTACTTGCTTACACACACCTTACCACACTGTTTTTGTTTCATTCCCAAATCACCAGAAACAAGTGGGTCAAAAAACACAATTCCCGCTGGTGGCGGTATCTCCAACATGAATGATCGTGTTTACACAAACGTTTGACCAAATATGCACCAAATCAAAGGGTTCCGTGGCGACCCAATATTTGAAGGAAAGTTTGACCAAACTCCGTTGTATGTAGAACATATTGTTGGACACCTTCGTTCATTGGAGGCCCATTTCCTGTTTGTTTTCGATAAGGGACTGTGTAAATGGTGTGTAGACATGGCGGAGGCGTAGCGTATGTTTTGGAATTTTTACTTTCGTTTCCTTGCTTACTGTCAACACTGTGTTGTTAGACTATATGACTTGATAAGCGAAGTATGCCACGAAACTATTTTTGCGACCATATGCGTTGAAGACGAGGTCTGACCGACGACGATGACGTTGTAAGCTCTAAACAAGCTTCAGACAGTAATGGACACAATTTAATTGAACAAATGAAAATGTTACATTAGATAAATGCGATATAAAACATGACAAAGAATATAAAAAATAAACAAAAGAACAAACTTAAAACGACAGAATAAAAATATATGTACTTCTAAAAATAATTTGAACCACGTTAACGGTACGGTCAAATTATGAGTAGGGTGGTAAATCATATGACCAGGAAAGTACTTGACCACTAGTCATGACCGAAACAAGGAAGACCTTGACTTATATGGATGTTTGTAGTTAAGAAAGATTGCAAAAATAATGATAATGACCTAACTGCGACCCAGATATGACAGTTTTGGGGTAATTGGGATAAGGCCGGACGAAGATATGCGTCAAGTTTCAAGAATTTCATTTACATACTCTTGCTTTTGCTGTTTAGTTATCTTTATCTTGATCATTTCTTTTGCCTTTTGTGTTACTTCCTCTTGAAGCATTCATTCTTATTCCTGTTACTAATTCTTTTAGGTATGCCTCATGCAATCAGCAATAACAACAGCAATAGTAACAACAGGTAATATTATGCAATATCTGTTACTGTATTTTAAAAATCATCATCATCATAAATTAGAAAGTACCTAATTGCTTTTAAAGTTACAAACCAGTTTATTATTTACCTACTGTAGGGCAAAGGCCTCTGCTAATATAGAGATGGCATGAGCACTGACTACCATGCTTACTCAAGGCGGATTTGCGATTTTAGATTTGCTGACGATGTTTTTCCTTCACCATATTAGTTGATATCGAACCCTTGTTCTTGGTTCGATATCATTCGCTCAATCATTTAAATGTTTTCGCTTAAAATCTACATCTTGTATAGTTAAAGGCATCCCCACACACGAGCAATATGATCGCTCGGGCGATAAAGTCATCTCGAATTATTTCTAAGGATAGATACATATCGCCACGGTGATAATATCGCTCGTATGTGGGGATGCCTAAGCATACAATGAGCATACTATGTAGTAAAACACGTATACTTGTCTGCTACAACCTAAATAACTTCACGGATTTGGCCAAAAGCGTATATTCGTTTCTAAAACGTATTCACGCTTTACAAACTAAAATGTTAGGAACTATTGAGTTATATGCATTTTTGGAAATCCAATATGGCGACCGACTTACTGACTTGAAATTCGATTAGGAATATTTAACGCCGCGGATATTTTACTGTTCAACGAAATTAATTGTTTCCTTAGTTGGGTACCAGTTTAGTAGTATCTAATTATATAATTTGTTGTTGGTTTATAAATCTATTTTATATTGGCAATACACTATTATTGTCACACTGCAGGGCCTGTTCTCATACAGAGAAGGTACTAGCATTACTTATATTAATTATAAGTCCAGGTTTCCTCACGATGTTTTCCTGCACCGATGTCAATGATAAACGTAGAAATGACATATGAATCGGCACTCACTCTCAGACATGAGAGCCGAACGCCTTAACCACTGTGCCATCACGAAATAAATCATTTTTAAATACACTCCCCAAAATACCCAAAAACTGACTCATTCAATAAAACAATCTCTTTCAAATTAAAATCCAGTTCCATTTTAAGGACTGGCTCTGTCACACTTGAGACGAGATTTCCCTTTATCCTTCGTAAATAACATTATACCGTTAAAAAGGATTAAACCACTGAGGGAGCATAAGTCCATCCCGTCAGGTATCAAGCTTGATTGTTTGACATGTAATTCGCCACGGCTTTCCTTCTTATTCGCCGGATTATTAGCTTTGCGAATGACATGCAGGATGCGACATTTTTCTTTATCTCGTACCAATTGAAGAGGGTCTGCTTTATTTCGGGTATGATTGGTTGGATGTATGAAAGACATTGTTTCGGCTTACGTGTTTGGTGACTCATGTCTTATGAATGGTTCATTGATGCTGACTTTGTTGTGAATTATTTTAATAAGGAGCTTAAAATTCCTGGTGGCGTATAAAATAATTTGTGTCTCGGTAAAAGCAGTTATTGTTTTAAATTTCGTTCTTGAATAATCCTAGTTTTAAAAGTATTTTTCGTTTTTGGTATATTTTTTTTACTCTCTATTTCTAGTGTTTACTAGATATGTTAGTCGACCTATTATTGGAGTCTGTAGAAGCCCGAGACTGGTTATGTAGTATTCTTAATATCAAATCTATAGAAAAGCTGTTACAACACCCTCATAAACACGTACATACAATTATACCTACTAGTTAGCTCTTTTAAAAGAATACAACATACGCCAGAATAAATAATAAAAATATTTTTCCTACATATATTTCGAAGTGTGTTTGTACCTAATGAATTTAAACAAAATTACATTGATTTATTTAAAATATATTTGAGGTATAAATTCGGTACTTCAGAATTAGTATTTATGTAGTCTATTAAATATTGAATAGTATCGAACCTTTCGCATGATAAATGAGTTTAACGTAGGTAGATCGTTTCATTATAGAGAGATTGTGGATTTTTTCAAAGCCATCAAAATCAGTATTCCTTTATCACTAAATACATCATTACACAGAATATAAACATCAACATTGTAACTCGGCACACTAGCGCCAATTACACAAATCATCTGATAATCGAGTCGCATTCGAGTACAATCGGCATCGATAAAGACGTATCGATACAATCGATTAAGCGTGGGCTGTCAGTGACATCGGCTCCATCACGATTGTTTTATTTATTGCCTGTTTATATCTTGTTATTGCTTTGTTGATCTTGTGTTAAGGGTCCATTCATTGTTAGTACTGTTTTGTCTTCATAAAAAGTAGGGTTCATGTCTGTATAGTTTTATAGCTGGATTTAATGTAGTTTGTATCTAACTGATTCAAATTGTGTCTTTAGCTTGGTTCGGCTCAATATTGAACAAGTTGGTACTACTTTTGGTATTGGATACAGTAGATGTATTGATTACCAATCAGGTAAGTTCACGGCTATTTTAATTACTTGTAGCATTTTACAGAAAAACCTCTGGAGAGGTTTATCTTTCTTCTAAAATGTTTCTTTTATGGTAACTTACTGCCACTTTATTACTACTAAATTAGCAGCATTATTATAACAAAAACAATATTTTTCGGCTAAATTTCGGCTCAATGAAGACTAGCCAAGCACGTAAGTGTGTGCGCAAACACAGATACTCCTTCTTTCCACATTCTCATTGTCTGATGGGTCAGCAATCCCATACGACCTGGAAGAGATCAGGCGTTGAACCAACGACTTTATGTGCTTTACAAGCCACGCGGTTATCACAGCACGAACTACCAAACTTCAGCCCGCTACTAAAGAATTCCTAATGAAAACCCCAATATCACTTCGCCCGACCCACTAGACCAGGAGACCAAAGGGCAGTCAAAACATTAGCACTATTTACACGATTCACAACAAAACATAAATCCTCCTGTCGAACAAATTCATTCTACAGATTTTCTTCTTTATTACCATATGTATACTCATTAGGTATTCAGCCATATTCATTTGATTGTATTACGCGTCTCTTGCTCAATAGGCTCGCATATTTCAAGTGCTCGTCCTTCAGCGCCGTCGCTTCTCACGTTCACAACTCAAAAGGATTATTTCCGAATCGGAATGTCTTTAATTCTAATGGAGTGCGAAGCGTGTGCGCAGATCCCGCCGGTATTGTTTAGGGATGGCGATGAGAAGGTGGAAATTCATTACAGACGTTAATGTGGTGGTGTTTTGTGAACTAATGATGTTGTGTACAGTTTGTAGGTGTCGGTGGAGTGTTGTGGGTAGTTGGTGGTGTTGATAGAAGTTCTAGTAATGTGTGTGTGTGTGTTCTAGTGAGAAATATTCCGGTTTAAATTTTCGTAAATCTTTTATTACATGAAATGGTTTTGCTAAATACTAAATCGTGGTGAAAGAAACTGTAAAATGCAGAGAATTTGATAAATCTTCAGTAAATTTACCTACTGTATGTGGTTGTAGTAATTGGTAAAAATAAAGATAATTTAAGTCATTAGGCTTTCCAAGTACATCGCAAGACTAGTAGAGTAGGTATTGGTATGTATGGTATTGTTGCAAGATGACTTTATGTTAACTTTAATGTTCACACTAACACTAGCTTTTCTGCCCACATCTTAACCGCATGGAAGTCAAAGTCTAGTCTCTTCTTATGTGATATCTCCTATATGCCAAATTTCAGCTTCATAGGTCAATAACTTTTTAAGATTTTGATTTTACTCCTCCAGTTGCTCTTATAATAAAAAATATCGGAAAATTGGGCTGGGGACATCGAGTTCTGTCAATAGGTATGGTTTCGTAGAACAGAAAAACCATAATAGAGATTTTCTTATATAATAACCTTATAGAGTTCTATAAGATTTCTCGCCAAGTTTTCCACGCGTGGCAACCTTGCAGCACCCAGCACTCGAGTCTCAAGATACGCTAAAAGCCGCTGCGGCGTGCACTAGCAGATAACGATATATTAAATACACATTTATTCCCTCAGTGTCAAACCTATCAAGATTTATGGCACCACCATTTTAAATTTTTCATTATTCAGCGCTAGTTGTGTCTTGTCTATGGGCTGTGGTTCCAATTTTGAAATCTTTATGGCGTGGATTTGTAATAGGAATAAAAGATTTGATGCTTCAGAAAAAGTTATTTTCGGAATCTTTGTTAAATCCCAGGTTTCTTCTTGCTTTGCTTATTGTTTTAATGCTGAATTTTGGCAAATATTGAATTGGCTGAATATTGTTGTTGCTGCAATTGTGGTTGTAGTTTGTGGAGTCCAATTAGTCTGTAAACATCTAGGTTAGTCTGACACAGCAATGTCTTTTTAGCTCTTGAAACTTGTTCCCTGAAAATAGGCTTGTATGTATAGGCTGACTTTTAATTCAATTTCCAACTCACAGTAATCATGAATATGAAAAACTTTTACTATAGGAACAATTCTCAAAGAAGAAAAAAGACTGCGCAGACACGAAAGATGCACAGTGGGTTAACTGTCAGCCCATATGAGAGTCAAAGATAAGGGATGTTACGAAGCTGTGGCTTCAACTCTAAAAAGTCGGAACTTCCGATTGATTTTCCCTTCGACTCCAACTTCGATAAATTAGATTTTAAACCTCCGGCTCCGCTATAACCTCTTTTGTAACATCCTAAATACAATGTTGCATCTTAACACGTTGTAACGAAGTTCCTTACGGGATAACCAAGCGGGCAAGGCAATTCAACGCAACGTGATACAATGCGACGTCTTAACGTGCGTGTATTTTAGCCCTTACAGCATATTATACAGTTAATTATAAGTCGCTCGAGTCGTCATTATTGAAGCACCTTGTGGGTTATTTCATATTAGCATAGTAACAACCTTTTGTTTCCACTAAACGTTAAGTAAACTGGTACTAATGATTTAATTGCAATGACTCTGCGATGCTTTCTTGTTCCGAAATGTTTGAAGAAATTCTCAGTGTTTAGAAGATAACTTTACTATTCAACTGATAAAGACATTGTACTAGATGTGATTTTTAAACTTTTTAAAATGACTCATTTTGTCTTCAATTGGCCTTAAATTTATTATAGAAGCATTTTACAAATTGACGACTCGGTTGGCGCAGTGGCTGAGCCATTGGCTGCTGCACTAAGTGACGCGGGTTGGATTTCGGAAGATATACCTAGTGTAAGAAAAAATCTAAGTAAAATGGTTGAACATCATTTTAGACATTATATTCTAAAAAGGTAAGGCCTTGTCATTATAAAAAATGGCACCGAGATTAAATTTAAATTTCTGAAACTAAAACACACACAGACACACAGTTCATTCAACAATTCAGTACATTTAGTTTCAAAAGAAAATAAGTCACTGTCTATCGTAACCAGACCACAAACTGACGAAATCGAAACAGTCAATCTATGTCATTAAGCAATTACAAGTTCAACAGTACGTAACCCTTCAGACAGTTACATCAATTATCACATAAAAGAAATGTCTTCTTTATCGAATCAACTATCGAATGCAACCAACACAATAGCCCAATAAACATAGGTATCGAGAAACTCGTCTGATGACGTCATCCGACACAACAATAACATCATCAATCTAAAGAAACAATCGATTGTCACCGATCGCGTTCGATACTCGCGTGTATCGATTACGAATAATCGTTTTAAATTGTTCTATGAGCGGCAAATTAGTTTGCTAATCCCCGATTTATGTTATCTGTGGGCTGTCAATTTGACAGATGTAATTGAAAACACACGTTGAGCGCATGCGCACTGGCGCGGGTTTAACATCTTTGCCCTTTTAAGTTGTAATGGAAACATGATGTATCTAATCAAATATTTTGATTGTTCGCCCACCTGTAATTAAAATTACGTATCTCATATTTTCATATAAACGCATTTAGGTAATTGAAGAATAATTTGCATAGTAATTGCCTACTTATGTCACTTACTATATTTCGCCCACGACTTTTTACGCGCGAAATTTCTTACGGATCTCTAATTATAAAATATACCTAGCATATAAAGCTCTAATGTATAAATGAAAGAATTTTGAGAATCGACCCAGTAATTCCGAAGATTAGCGCGCTCAAACAAGCAAACTTCAGCTTTATAATATTAATAAATTTTGTAGAGGTCAAATAAGACAAGCCCCAACAGTAAGGAATAAATTACGACGTACAAGATTGTACATAATATATATTCTCTTAATACATAATGTTTACCCACTTTTGCTCACTTGTAGGTAATATTAAACCATTCGGCCACGCCTAATCCTTAAAACTTCTATATGTCTTTAACAAATCATGCAAACGAATTTATATCTTGATTTGATATGCTTAAAAGCTTAAATTGTCGGACAGTAATAATATGGTGTATTTTATGAGTGAAGGAGTTCCCATGGCTGTGTTTCGAATCAAGCGTTTGAGCCCATTAATTACGTTGCTTGACAATCTCTTATGGACATATTATAGTTTATTGTTATTGTAATTAGAAACCTATTTGTGGGCGCCACCGGTAGCTGATGTAATAGAAAATCCCAACAAACTCATGAATGTGAAAATGTGGCCAAGTTCGGTAGAAAAAACATTTAGGGTAGTCGGTACAATTTCATACCAGTTTCTTTAATCATAGATGTAAAAATGTGCAACGTTTATTTACAAAACGCGGTTCATTTATAAAACAATTTGTTACTTTCTTTGACAGGTATCAGATTTTTAACTTGGCAAGTTTTAAATTTCAATAAATTATCAGCGTACTAAATAATTAATAAAATCCTGTGACAAAATATAATATTTAATTTCTACTTACATTAGTGTTCGCTTCTTTTCGTTCCGAACTTGGCTATCAAACTGTCGTGTATTTAGATAATATAAATGATAGGTACTTGAGTGATTGTCGCGTGTACTGTTTAGTAGAAATCCTTGAGCCAGGATTAGAGTTACGGGTAATCGAATATACCCATGTTCAAAGCTTTCAGAGTGTCTCCATTGTGGACTTAGGTTCCCAAAGCCGTAACAATGAGAACCTAGCCTGAATGATTGTCAAAGGCTGGCTGATCAATGTTCAAATAATTCAAGTAAGTAGTTTCGAAACCAAGATAATGATACATGGGATCTATTGTAACCCAATATGGGGAATTCTGTTCAAAATGATAAAACATTTAATAGTAGTACAATCTTTTTTCCATTATTCTCGTAATGGAATGCCAAGAGATGAATAACAAGCAGTGATATTATGAAAAATCCTTCGAAAAAATTTGGTTGCAGTGAGCTTAGAGTAAGCTGTCCCTTCAATCCCTGGCATCAGGAGTGCCATCTTGGAAAAGTCTCCCTCTGTGAATACCTATTGATGGAGTGAGTTGTCAATCCCGAACTTTGGGTAGGCTGACTATTCATTTCAGCAAGATTTCATCGAGGGAGATTGTTACAGAATAATATTTCGAAAATGGGATGACAACTCACATCAAGCTCACTTCATCTAAATTCACTAAGGAAGAATTTAATAGAATATTACTGCAGATGGATTGTTAGATCACCTCAGGCTCACTAGCATGGCACTTATGGGCCTGCCTGCCTTTACCTACTCAAAACAGATGAATTGTGATAACAATATAACCTATATCTATTCCACCAAGGTTGATTTTCCCAGACAGTACAAAAATAACTTATACCATTTTACCATTTTATTTGATCTCAATACAATAAAAACTAATTTAAGAACAACAGTCATTAATTACTACTACACGTACGTTTTTGTGAACACAAGTGTACCTCCGATGAAAATATTACATAATCAACATTACTGTTTTCTACACTATAATTTATTTACTTCATTGTATGAGATAAACAAATGAGAATTTTATTACTAAACATCATCTATTGGAGTACATAAAAATCTTTACACACTCTTAAATTCTGATTTGCCAAAGAAAATTCATCTTTGTTTTGTACGCTTAAGAGTCGTGTGCTTGTTTAGTGTGAAGTTGGTAATTTTATTTCCCATTGATTATATTGACTTTAATAGCGTGTTTATTGTCAATTAACCCGAACCTAAGGGCAATAAGTTTAGCTATAATGTACCTTGTTATCTATCTATGTAGGTGTTCTTTTGTGCAACCTTTTATTGCTTTTCAATTGCATTGAATGCTGAATTTGTTACCAATTGTTCTCGGTAGGCTGACGCATATTGAATGCTTGGATTTTTATCGTGTGGACGTAATCTGGCTGAGTTTAGAATTTTGCTCCTTTACTTGAAGTAAGAATGTAAGTGTATGCTGAAATGGTCTTTCTATAGTGATTTACAGCTAATTTGTAACGTAATACCAGCCTATTATTGTGCTACTGCAGGGCAAAGGCCTCTTCTCATACAGAGAAGGTACGAGTATTGTTCACTATGCTTGCTCTTTTCATACCTACATTAAAGAAATGTTAGAAGTCTAGCATTCCTCACTATATTTTCCTTCATAGATGTCAGTAAAGTTGTCAGTAATGTCCAAGATACACTAAGAACGTAAGATGAATTTAAAAAGTCACATTGATATTTGCCCGGTATAGAACTATGGGTCATCATGACAAACAGACACAATTAATTAAATTATGTTAATACCGAAATCGTTTAATATTTTATAAAGACACTAAAGACGACTTCCGTCATTCTGAAGAGAAGCCTAGTCTTCACGATTTAATGATACAAGACTAATTAGAATGATATTTATTGTTATACAAAATAGCATTTAACATAAATAAAACCATAATTTTTTAAATGTTGTATGGAAACATCCGGTCCACTGTTATATTTTTCTTCCATTTTTTATCTAAATTCCTTCACAGTTACCTAACTAATACAATTTATAACAGAAGAGTCACTGTTCCGAATAATCTGTTTAAATCTATGCTCTAAATAGGCAATTTCCATATTTACGACGCACAAAAACACGGAATTCAAATAATTAACTTCATTTCTGTAACTAATAAATTTAGTTAATCCCGCTTTCTGCTAATTACGAACTGTATCATCGTCATGCCAGTCCTCATGCCTATTGTCATTTGATTTTATACTTTAATTTGTTAGTTATAAAGCGACTTTTATGTTTTTAATAACGTTTTAAACTCTTTCATCATTGTGTCAAACGTTTTGTTAAAAAAATTCTTAATGATCTCTACGAATTTAATTAATATCATTAATCGAGATTAATTATGATTAAACAATTTTATTTTCCTTTTAGCTGGTATTTAATTATAATTTGTCAAAATTTTACTTTAATCGTGAATTTGTTGATTAAAGTAAAATTTTGAAGTGCCTTGAGGCATTCCAATGATTGATAGAATCGAACGCTTTGGAAAAATCTATTTCCAAGTTGCACTTGAAAATTAACCTTACTTCATTTTCCTCTTTCCACAATCGAATATTAATAAATAAACAATAATAGTGCCTATATTTCAAAATACACTACCAAAAAATCTGCTAATTAGGCGTAAGGCGTGTTCTGATTAGCTTAACAAGAATTTACAAAATGTCACATTAGGCATATGATTGGCAATAGATTTTTATAGCCAAAGAAATAAAATTAGCGGTTGACCAATAAATCTGTTTACAGACCAAATTATACATTATTATTCATGGACGATTATACGAGTATTCGATTGGTTTCTTACATAATTAATGGGTGTCATTTCATTTGACCTGTATTTTTATGCCCGTCCACACTAATTGGATTAAACAGATTAGGTATTATTTATAACGCACCTAATCTCTATTAATATGGTAATTATATGGTTTGTCAATGGAAGAAAACAAGAGTGTCGATTGGTTCGAATGTAGTAAATCAAAAACAAGAGACTATCAATAATAAAAACAGTGGTACCTATAACCATTAAATCTTTGGTGGAGGCAATTTTTTATAGAAAACACCGGGTATTTAATAAAATCTGCCCCGGTGATATTAATTGAAGTAAGCTTGAGGTAGCGAATCAAGTATTGGTAAACGGGACCCGCTAGGGCCAGTGCCTGCCGGGGTTGCGGAATTTGTTCGAAAGAGTGACCGCGGCCCTGGAACACAAAAGGCATTCGAAGAAACACGGATGGGTTTTAGTCAGTAAGAATCTGATACTCTCTTCCGCTCCGCCCAAAGCAGAAGAAGTAAGTAGATGATTGACCATACTTAGAAAAAGAGTAATTATCAAGTTTACTTCACCTTCACCAAATGGTATTATGTACCACTACAGGTGATAATATTAGCACCTTCTATGCCAATTGCTAAGATTTTAGCTCTATTTCAACATTAATTTCATCATCTTCATAATAAATATTCATACTATTAATATCAAAATAGATTATAACTTAGCTCGATCTTGTCTCTTAACTATCTTATCTACCACGACTACTATATCTACACTCATCCAATACATTCTTAAAATAGTACAACACAATAATTTAGGGATTATTTCAAGTTTACGACCCGTTTTTACCGTTTCACTATATAATTTCATAAAAAGGTCAACGTTATTCACGAATACTTTATAGGCAGCATCACATAATATGTTCGAACGTATGTAAGTGTGATATGTGAGCACTTACGTCTGGTAACAATCGTAAATGCATGTGTTAAATTATCCGGTGAAACTTGTACATTGCTACTGATTAATAGGGCTGGCGGTTTTGGGACAGTTTTTCAAAAGATATTATAGGTATGTGTCACTTACTTATCCCCAAGTTTCTCTTGTTACTAACAACCCTATCTTGCCTTTGGACTATTTTGTATGAAATAAATGATTTCATTTGATTTATTTAGTCATATATGTGACAAATTGTCAAACGTGCATAAGCTGCTGTAATTGGTTGACTGAATTATAAACAACCAATTAAAGTACCTTACGCACTTTGAAACATATATTTTTCTATCAACGAACCGAGTGTTACTCTTCTGTCGGTTATGTCACACACAACGGGCAGAAGACTAACATTCGGTTTAATTTTTTAATTTCTTGTGTTCAAATATGAAAAGAATGCCTTTTCCAATCTATGATATAACCGAGGGGTAAACACGAGGGCGTAAACACGAGGGCGTAATGCAATCGTAACATAAACGCGACCAACTTTTTCATTCCAATTAAAAAGTGGATCGCATTTTTCATTTTAGTATTTTTAACACTGGCTGATTTTTAACCAAACCACTACTATATTACTTAAATACTTAAGTGTATACTTAACTTTAGTTTCCGACAACCCTACCAGTATAATATCAATAACACAAATAGATGTAGTACAAAATGTAATTGTTAATACACGAACATGGACATGTGGGTTAAACATGCCTTAAAATGTAATACGTCGCAAATTCCATTGAGCATGCTGCAGCCAACACCTGTGTATTTAAGAATTAATGCGTTAACAAGACGTTTTGGAAATTGAACCGTGGTCACCAGCTTGTTAGTGATATTTGCATGTAAATAGATGAAAAGTCGGCCAAGTACAAGTCGGATTCGGACATCAAGGGTCCATTCCACCCTGCAATATTTAACACTACATAGGTACAAAAACAACTCGTTTTTTGTATGGTATCCTTATACTTTTTTACTATTGATTGTTATAGCAGTCAAATTAATACATTATTTGTGAACATTTTCAGTAGGTCTTTTTTTTATGATTCAAAAGACACAGACAGATAGATAACGGATGATTCCCTTTGGCACTCTTCGGGTACGGAATTAGGGTTCCGTAGTGCCAAAGGACCATCTGCAGATGTAAGGTCACGAAGCCCTAGAAGACTAGAACGATGAAACACAAAATGTTTGGGGTTTTTCATTTCTGCTACTAGGTAGAATCTGGAAACATTTGACTTAGTCTCTCTTGCAATATTTTTCTTAAAAGTAAACCGTAATATCTAATTACTCTTCAAAGAGACGTCAAATAAAATGAAACTCAATTAATTAACTGCTAAAGTTTACTTCGCGTTGTCCTAATTTCACATTGCATTATAGAATTCGTGGTAAATTTCTTCAGATTGATAGAAATGGGTCAATTTATCGTGTTCCATAATTATTAGATCCAAACTAATATTACAAATGCGAAAGTTACCTACTCTGTCTGTCTATCTGTTACGTTTTGACGACTAAACCATTGAACAGATTTTCATGAATTTTGGTACGGGGTAAATATTAACTCCAAGAAAGGACATAGGCTACTTTTTATTTCGCGATTTCGTCTGCTTCCACTGTAACCACCATTTACGCGAACAAAGTAGCTTGCTAGTATTACATAAATATGAAAGACTCACTAACTGCCCGCGACTTCGTCCGCGCAGCTTATTTCTCCCGCCATAAGTTACTTCTCTCCGCTCCCGTGGATTGTAGCGTGATGTTATACAGCTTATGTTACTTAAGAATAATGTAGCTATCTAATGGTAAAAAATGGTTAAAATCGGTCCAGTAGTTTCGGAACGTATTCGTTCCAACAAACAAGCAAACAAAAAATCTTACCTTTTTATAATATTAGTATAAAAATACCGTAGAGAATAGTTTTCATCATACAGTGTCTTAATAATAAACTTGATTTATGACGAACACTATGAATGAAATAATGTCAAATAATATGTAAAACTATTCTCATCTAGTTTATAGAGCTGGAAAAATATGACACTGCATTTCCACTATCCTCAGATTCTGAAAACTGAATCCTATGTCTGCCAGAACAAGGTCGTTTTTCTTTTGTGTAGTGCAGTTTGAGGTGAGGAATAATATTGTAATGCTCGCAGGAACTGTTGTTACATAATAATGATACAGTGGACTGAAACCGTGACAGCTGTTGTTAAATATGATGTCTACAAATGTTTGCTATTCAAGTTATGTGGAGTTACTGTCCGAGGTGGAGTTTCTATCGTGTATGTGTGCTAATGTATCTGTTTTATATAATATAATATTAGTAGGTTATGTTTGCGACTTCGAATGTTGGTTACCACGGGGATTTATTGCTTTTTGCACGGATCCAAGAGAAAGAAAATTATTTTTCTAAAATAAAAGAATTGTAAGTTACTTCTTATAAAATAAGCTACCTGCCAGTGAAAACCCCTCCAAAATCGGTCCAGCCGTTTCGAAGATAACCCGAAGCAAACAGACAGACGAAAATAAAAAATAAAATATTGTTTTTTAGTAAACATTCATAAAATATACATTTAGTTAGTAAATTGATGTTATTTTCATATTACAAAGAGTTGAATTTTATTTATTGGTTTAGATTATAATCTAAAGTTCTCGAATATGTACTAATATATCAGTTTTATATACTATTATGATCGGGAATTCTCGGAATTTTACCGGCGAGGAATTTGCGCTTTGCTGCATTCCTTTTTCTTCTTGAATGGGAGAGATGAATCAGTGTTGACTTTTAAGTAAACACCTTAATGGCGCCCTGCTGATGTATTTATTTAAATACAGTCGCGTTTATGAAAATGATATTCTCCCGACCGAATTTTGGTTACGACAGCCAATCTCAATGCGGCCCCAACCAACTGGCACTTACCTACCCAGGAGGTTTTATAGTGCACAAGTGTGTGCATAACAGGTGCACTCCCTCTAGTCTCACTCCCATAGCCCGATGAGACGGCACTGGGCACTCAGGCGCAGGATCGATCTCTTTACGAGTTTTCTAAAGGATGAGGAGTAGTATAGGCTATATAACATCACGCTACGACACACGAGAGTGGAGCATTATCCAAAGAGACGTAACTTAAGGCGGGTGTTTTAAACCAAGCGGACGAAGTCGCGGGCAGAAGCTAAACTATAAACATATTACTTACTAGCTTTTGCCCGCGGCTTTGCTCGTGTTAAGAAGTCTTCTTCTGAATCTTTCATCTCCTATTTTATGGGGCCCCTTAGGGGTGGAATTTATCAAAATCCTTTCTTAGCGGATGCTTACGTCATAACATCTACCTGCATGCCAAATTTCAGCCCGATCCGTCCAGTGGTTTGGGTTGTGCGTTGATAGATCACTATGTCAGTCAGTCACCTTTGAGTTATATATATTTAGATTTTTTTGGGCTATGCTACTATTTCTACTTGCTTTTGTTTTTGTATTTTGTTTGGACTTGTTAAAAAGTTTATTTATGTTATGTGCGTCGCTTCCGAGTGAATAAATGGTTCTTCTTTCTTTTGTTTCTTTAAGCTAGTTATTTACTTAATGAATGATACATTTTGATTGCCCCCCTAAACTCCTAACTACGATACCATGAACCTGACTATTGCTATCATCATTGATAACACCTAATTGTATTAATGACAGTTACAATTATATATTGATAAATAAAAACCGGCCAAGTGCGAGTCGGACTCGCGCATGAAGGGTTCCATACCATTATCTATAAAAACGGCAAAAAATCACGTGTGTTGCATGGGAGCCCTTCTAAATATTTATTTTATTCTGATTTTTTGTATTTGTTGTTATAGTGGCAATAGAAATACATCATCTGTGAACATTTCAATTATCTCACTATCACGGTTCATGAGATACAGCCTGGTGACAGACGGACAGACGGACAGCGAAGTCTCAGTAATAGGGTCCCGTTTCACTCTTTTGGGTACGGAACCCTAAAAAGAACTGCCGTTGCCAAAACACAGCAAAAGAATTTAATCTAATACAAATCTTAAATATTAAGTAATTTAAATGGATGTTATCAAATTTATAAAATTCTTTCAGTTATTATTATTTTATCTATTGATATCTTAAGCAAAATCACGTATGATTTCTATTTCTAAGTACGCTTTTATGATTACAGATATCCGTTTGCGAATTCCTTGTTAATGAATAATTTAATTGAAGCCTAGGAAATTCCTATACCTTCAAAATATACGTCGTATTATTGGGTATTTCCAAATTATGAGAATGCTTGCTGATTGTATTGTTTTTACCTCGTTACGACAAACAATACCACTGAAGCGATTGAAATGAAACACAAAGTGCTACCGCGGTATTACTGGCTTTTTCATGTCCTAAGTTTTAGTCACTGTGGGAGATGAAGGAGATGATGAAAATAGGCGTCCCAAAATGATCGATAGACGTCGGAAGCTGGAACATTCTGTATTTTCCATTTCACTAGGCTTATATTAATTATTTACACTAGGCTTACTCCCTCGTTAGCCTAGTAGTCATAAGCACGACTGCTATGCTAGAGGTCCTAGGTTCGATTCCCCTAGGTCGAGCAAAAAGTGTTATTGGGTTTTTCTATGAAATTCTCAGTAGCAGCTCGGAGTTTGGATTTGTGCCCGGTTAATGGCATTAGGCTTGCCCCCTATTATATGGGACCTAAATATACCGGCGAATTGTGGGTGTGCATTGGTACACCTCTGCCTAACCCTTCGGGGATTACAGGCGTGATTGTATACTATAATTATTTGCAGCAACCTACTTCGGTGCGCAGTATTTTGAGCGCTTTCCATATAGGGCACTGCAAATCAAATCCGAGTGGTCAGGTGATGATGTTAAAGTTCGTGTTGCCTTTGCGCAGGTGCTGTGTGGTGCAGTGGCGGACGCGGGCGACGTGATAGCCAACGTGAGCCGCGTGCGCCGCGCGCCACAGCCTCACTACTCGCACCGCGTGTTGTAAGTATCACACCAGCTTTATAACGTGCTGCAGATCTGCTAAATACATATGTGCGTCTGGTTTGGACCAGAATTGAAGAAGTACTCCGAACGCATTCAACCCTAATCTTTTAAAAGTTAGAGTGAACAGGCTTCTTCTGGGTAAACTCACTCCATCGAAGACTTTGTCTATGTCACCTCTGACCAAGACTAGAGTCAAGAAGCCTAATGATCTCGAATAAAAAAAAAGTTTATTATCTTGTTCTAAATCAGACCATAACACGTTTCATTATGAAAGAAATTTCTTTGTAACTTTTTAGCAGTTTTTGTTAATTCGTTCTTGGATGACACTTACCAACTTGCTTCATCCCTTTACAATACAATTACATCAGTTACCAACCTATGAGAATTCTGGGCAAAAGCTCGATTTATCAATAGTTTCGAAATCTTAGACTACTGTCTAAGTTACATGTTGCAATACAGCCAAGCTTCGTCATGCACTTTACTTAACTTCTAAGCACGTCTCAAGCCAACACTCAAACTGTTTCAAAATGAATTATACGAGTACTTACCTTTACTGTACTATTCTTCCAGGACGGACGAGGAGCTAGACATGACCGCGGCGTGGAAGCGCTCGCACTGGCGCGACATGCAGTCCATCCTCCGACGAGAGGGCAACCAGAAGGAGGGCGTGCAGTGCTGCCCCTCCGTCCTCGAGATGGTCACCAAGAAAGGAGGCCGCACCCCCACTGGTCTCTACGTAGAGCTATACGAAGATGGGGAGAACCAGCAGAGGCTCTTCGAAGTGTCCTGCGCCCCCAACGTGGTCGACAAGCCCTGCCGGTTCGTCGACGCGAGGCTCTTCAACGACTCGAGGTGCATCCAGAAGTACTCGTACTCGTACGCGCTCGTGCGGTACCTCCACTCCACGGCGACGGAGACGCCGCAGCCGCGGACCGAGGGACACTTCTCCGTGCCCGGCTCCGGAGGTTGGTCCATGGACTATGTGCGTGTGCGCGCCGGTTGTGAGTGCCAAATTAAACCCAAAACAAATAAACCCGCCCGCAGAAGACACAAGCAGAGGAAGAGAAATAGGAGGGTAGTCGAAGACGATGAGACCTGATTTCGAGCTCAGTGCTAGTGAAATCATGACTTTGAACAAATTTGGGATCGTCCCATAGTATTACGTTTACAAAGATACCTTTTCTGATGTTTTCTCTTTGGTTCGGAACTGTTTCGTGTATAGAACAGCAGCAAGGCTATGTTTGTGTGTGGCGGTGCTGCGGACGTCGTTACCTCCTCAAGGGATCACTTGAGCGGTGCAACTGTCGGTCGATGTATCAATGTATTTATTTTATTTTTCGTCTATATTACGCTTCTTGTTGTAGTCCGTTAGTTAGTCTCGATCTTATGAAATTAAAGTGCCTTTTAGTGCCTTAGATTTAAATAGTTCACTATATTCTGGGAATTGTTGAAATTTTGATTCCAATGCGTTATCTGTATGCAATAAGTATTAAATGTAAAGGCTAGTGTCACACGAATTATGACAACTTTGCGAAATAGTCTTAATAAATAGAGCACTATTATTAGTTAGTTGGACTCCATCACAAATAGTTTTAATATTACATTACCAGAACGAATTAATGACTTTTTAATATTCATTGAACATGAATTCGTGTGACATTCGCCTACCAACTACATGATAATGTAATAGTTACCGGTTGATCGAGGTGCATAGATATAATTCGACTTCACTGCGTTGTCGCTACACCTTCAGGTTAATTATAACCTCGTAAGGCCCAACCTAAATTTAGGTCGCTATAAATTACGACCCAATGTACTAAAAATAAGTGCAAGTAGTTGCGGCCCAGAACTTTGATCTAGTAAAAAAGTGTTTAAATGCTTTTGGCTTAATTTTTTTATGGGGTATTTCCTATAGGTATCTAAAGTTAACTATTTCATGCAAAAAATATGTTGAAATTATATGTCATTTTATTAGGTTACTGGGCCAAGTTACATGTACAATATTATTGTGAAAATAAATGACTAGACCTAAAATTATGTCATGTCATAATTTTAGGTCGCTGGGCCGTAATTTAATGATTTTAAAAACTGTCTTGGGCCGGAACACCTACTTATTTTTGTCATTAAATTAGGTCGTTGGGCCTTACGAGGATAAGATAGAAACCAACGACTTTCATGAGCAACGTACTACGAACGGTATTCTTAACGGACAGTATGTTCTAACTACTCGTAGTTTGAATTTCGAACTCTTGGCCATATCCCAAATAATATGTCGGAATCGACTCCCAGTTTTACCAGATGTGGGTGGATATCACTATAGTGCATGCATGAACCCACCGGAATTTCACAACGTTACCTACTGGTGAGAAAATCCAGGAAATTGGAGGCGGGAATAGTAGACCAATTGCCCAACATGATTTAGACATCGTGTATCACAAAACTGACATTCTTTTATTCGTAAAAGCTGATTCTTTTATGATTTTCTCTAAAACAAGTTCTAAATGTGACACATCTCACAAATTTTAAGTACTATCTTCATGTTTCGTTTTATCAATCTGTCTTAAATTCTTTGTAGTGTTTCCTTCTGCGATTTCAGTAAGTTTCAATATCATTATTGAAACCTCGTGTGTAGTACGTGGTACATTATGATCGTTGTGCATATCAGTAAAGAGCAGTCTGTGATCACTTCAAACATGTTCTGTAAGCCGTAGTGGAGTCACGATGATTCTCCTG
The DNA here is from genome assembly GCA_932526535.1 of Caradrina clavipalpis. Taxonomy (NCBI): domain Eukaryota; kingdom Metazoa; phylum Arthropoda; class Insecta; order Lepidoptera; family Noctuidae; genus Caradrina; species Caradrina clavipalpis. The sequence continues at coordinate 14,909,977 of OW052101.1, read as the reverse complement.
CGAAACAACTGCCGTGAGGAAATACTTTCTTTCTTCAATTTCTATGAAAATTCAAAACCTTTATGTTGATTGACAATAAATAAAAATTAATTGATTCTAACAAAAGTTACGGTATTTGCGAATGCTATTTCTAGTGGTGTCATGGGATTCATTAGATTTTCTGAATAATTGTGCTATTTTCTATACTGCTCCGATATTATTATCATCACGTTGAAAATTAATCTCTCTACCGAAAATATTAGAGTCAACTTCCATTGTTAATAATCAATTTGTTTATAAAGGTGTATAGTTCATCATCGTTGGATCAATAGATCTTTTTACCCGTGTATGATTTAGAGTACATAGCGAGGTACTCTGTTAGCTACTTACCTACCCTTTTACGGTTGTTTCACATGAGGAGCATCGCCAGTAAAAGTCGTTCCACTGATTATAATGCTCTCTTCCCTTTTAAAATTAAGAATATTTATTCAAAGTTAACAATTTATAATTTTTTGTTATTATTTGTAACAGTACTTACTTTTTAGACATAAGTGCGTCGAGTCAAAGATCTGTATTATTTTCTATTTTGTAATACTTTTATTGTATTTAAAAATGTAGTTTAATTTTTAAGGAATTTCATTCTATTTATACTGTTTAATACGAGGTATTCCGATACAGTATGAATGTTAGTTTGTACGTAGAAATCGCTTCCATAAAATATAATTGATGTATATAAATAACGCAATAGTATTGTGGACTGAGATTATTTTGTGCATTTAGATGTGTAATAACAGAATGAGAGAATATTTTTATAATTATTAAGATAACGCTATCCATTGACAATAAAACATACACATACATGTAGCGCCATCTGTTGGCGAGTAGCTGTAAGCAAACAGTTTGTTACGCAACCTCTAGATGTCGCTGCATCCACCTAACCTGTCTAGCATTACGCAGAACAGTGCCATGTTTAATTAATTATAATTATATAAGCCAATGAAACACTTTTATTGGTCTACTAAGAATTTAGAAAAGTTTGTTGCATATTATAGTTCTATTTTACCCATTGACATTCAATGTACTTACCATCGAGATGCCTAAATCGCTAAATGTAATAAAAATGTTCGGAATAATAATACCCAAGTGCAATGTGTCATATTATTATGTTGCTGTATTACCTAAAGTATTTAATTTTAACAAAATCACTGCAAAATATAACAATGTTACTACCATTATCACAACAGCTATACGTTATTTTATTGTTGACATCAAAAACAAAACTTTAAATAAAATAAAAACCTGAAATAGCAGAAAATATTTTATTGTCACCTTATTTCCTAAAAGTCCTTTCACTTAAACACCATACCATCGTATAAAAATACAAAAGGCACATCACTTTTCTTACACTCGGTGTAACTTGTTCTCCTCTCTAATAATAGAATTAGGGAGCATCATGGTCTGAAAAGAAATAATATTGAATGTTACTTACTTGTAAAAACAAAGGCGTAAGAGTCGTATGTAAACGATAAAAAGTTGAATATTTATTTCTGAAATGTACAGCAGCGCCATCTCTTATCGAATAGCAAAAAGTTTGCATTATTACCAATAAATAGAATGAATTATCACTAATTAAGTAAAAATTCCAACTCACCTAAATATAAAGTTGTCAAATACATCAAGACAAATCCAAGTCCTACAGAAAGGAACTGCAATAATCCTGCGTTCCTCTTGCGTTCATGCCAGCGCGCCCTCTCGCGGGGAAGCACCTCACTAACAGTTACATAGAGTAGCGTGCCGGCTGCCAGGCCCTGTAAATGATTTAGAAAACTTGTCAATAGATGGCGCTGCATCACATAAGGACTAATTAATTTTCGTACCTATTGGCTATTGGGTACGAAAATTAATTTTAATAAATGGTTTTATGAAGCTCAAATTAAATAACCAAGAAGCAAAAAAAATCAACTTTGTACGCCATAAGCTTTGGCAAAACTTGTAGACTATTGTATAACCCAAAACTTATACATACTATAAACTTTTTTATAAATAAAATTCATTAGGATACTTAAATAAAATATCTAAAATCTTTAGATTTTCATTTACAATCCATGTTGCCTTTACTATCCAATTAAATTGTCTTTGATTATAGAAAATTGATTGACCTCAATCTAATTGCTCCTCAATCGTGCAACACAAAATAACAAAATCACTTCATACCTGCATAATCGGTACAGCAATAGAATCCTTCAGGGAGTTGACAGACTCCAAACCTGCGCCGATGCCGATTCCCGCGACGGAGCCCGCGCTGAATAAGCCGACGCACATGATGTGCGCACACGGCCGGCTCGGGAAGTTCTCGCACAGTTCCGCGCCCAGACAGAAGCCGACCACGAACTTGTGGGATGCTACCGCTGTGAGTAGGAGGAGCACCTGGTAAGGGAGAAGAGATGTTAGGTTGAGATTAGATGCCGGGGCTGCGGGTTGTTCGAAAGAGATACCGTGCCCCCGTAACGCAAAGGGCACAAGAAGGAACATGAATGGGTTTTGGTCAGTAAAAGTGTGACACTCCCCCGCCTAGGGCAGGGGAAGTCATTTGATGATTTGCCATTGGTAATAAAAAAGGTTTAGATTAGATACCTGTAGATTGTTATGCATTTCATTTCTTAAATTAATTTTATTTAATTAAACATACACATTCTACGTACTACTACTTTGTGCGCAGAAACAAAATTCAGATACCATCCATCACATACCAACACGTCTACATTCCCCGAAAGGTTAGGCAGAGGTGTACCAATTTAACCCACAGCTCGCCGGTAATAAAAAACTAAACTATTAAAATGTAGTTAAACAGTGTTCCACTGGCCATTTTAGCCAGAGCCTCAGAAGTACCGACTACCGAATTACAAGTTTTTTAAATATGTACAAATATTTTAAAAAAACTTCCTAAAACGTGGCTAATTTAAAACTCGATATAAGGACCTTAAGGTTTATAACCACATTCTTTAATTAAATGTATTTGAGAGGCCCATATTTCGCAGTGATTGTTCACTAATACATAAATAATGAATAATGAATAATGTTTTAATAGAATAGTTACTAAAACTAGTAAACACCTGATAAAATAGCAACTACGACTGCCGCGTTAGCCTTTAAATGATCCTAAGCGCAACTGCTAAGCTAGGGGTCTGGGTTCAAGTCCCAGGAAGTCAGATCGGGGAATAGTGTTTTTGGGTTTTTCTATAAAATTCTCAGTAGCAGCTCGGAGTTAGAATTTGTGCCTGGTTAATGGCAATAGGCTGGCCCCCTATTACATTGGACCTAAACCATACCAGCGAACTATGGGTGTAAATTGGTACACCTCTGCCTAGCCCTTCTGGGAATACAGGCGTGATGGTATGTGTGTTTGTAAAGTAGCAACCAGCATGTAATTGTTTTCCTGTGTTAGATCTAGATTATTATGCAAGTGGGTAAGTACTTACACCTACTTATCGTCTAATAAATAATGCACCTATGTGAGGTATGTACCCGCAATCCGTTCCACTTGGTAAGTACAGTCGACACAAGTGATTAGTAGGCAGGTAGTTAGATATAAGTCAATTTATGTTTCGTTAATTGTTGTCCGAGAAACCGGTTTTAGTCACGCGAGTAAAATTTTGCCTACATAATGTATGAATGTTAATTTTCTTGCCTGGTTACTTACCAGTTTCACTGACTGTACCATGCTAGACCAGCCCCTGTAGCCATTTAACAAACGATAAACGCAAACGCTGAGTAGGCTTTAATAGATCTTCAACTTTATGTGCTTGGTTTTAAGTTGAAGATCTAATGAAGATTGCATAGCGTTTTCGTTCTTTCCAGTCGCTAACGCTTAGAAATCTTTAATAGATTTTCAACTTAAGGCTCTAGGGTATAAATTTGAAAATCTATTGGTACCTACCGAGCGTTTACGATTATCGTTTGCGACTTGGCTAGGGGGGGCCAGGAAAATACCGACTCAACAAAACATTATCATACAAAACTATTTAGCAAATATCTACCTCTCGCATGATTTTAGTAATGTTACCAAACTTAGTCAGGCAGTCTTGGGCAAAAAATAAGAGTTGCAAGTTCATGTCTTGTTAGAGGCCTGACCGATAGGGCGCTCCATAGAAAAGTGCCTAATCCGAACATATTTTGGTGTACAAGAAATAAAAATTGATAATATTTTGTAGATAAGATAAGGGCTCTAATATCAAAATCAAAGTCAAGTCCAAGTCAAATCGATTTTTTTTCAATTAAACCATTAAAAGGCCCTTTGAAAGTCATTTACAATGTGAAAATAATAAAAAAAAATATCTAGTTGCCTAATGCCACAGCAGGCTTGTGGTTAGTCACTTTCCAGTCAAATAGTTTAATGTCAAATGATGCGCAACTCAAATACCTTCTCGTACAAAATGTTGAGTGAACTATTATATATGCCTAGATATGGGTGCCCCTATCCTATACATACCTTTATACAAAATTCCATCGAGTTTAATTATACTTATTAATGACCAAAATATGTGACTAATATTGAGCGCGCGTCGGTGAGTCCCCTTAAACCAGCATTTGGCTAAAGCTTATTCAACTAAATGTGAAGCCACTCTATAATAAGGGCCATTCACCACCATCGGCAGATTATTTCATACTACTTCATTCTGTTCTATTTTTAAATATATCTGTTGAGTTGTGTATATGTATTCAGAGATGGCGAAAAAGCGGCTAAAGCTAATGTTTTAATTTTTACAACATTTTTCCTCAAGTCTGTATTAAAAAGCATCAGGTTTTTCCCTGTGCAACAAAAGAACCGCACACAGTAAAAAAAATCATAATTGCATTTAATTTTAGCAAATGTAGGTATAGGTCTGGTCTGGTCTGGTATGGAACAATCCCGAGCCACTACATCATGTTCACATTCGTATTATAATTATAACAAATAAAAATCTGCCCTGTATACCTCGTGGTCGCAAGCGCGACTGATGAGCGTGGGGTCCTGGGCTCGATTCCCAGATCGGGCAAAAAGTGTTATTGGGTGTTTCCATTAAGAAAATCTCAGAAGCAGCCCTTAATACGGAAGGTGGTGGTGTTACACCTCCGTCCCTGTTCTCAGAAAGCACATAAAGCCGTAAGTCCCGGCTATCATTCGTAGATCTTTGAAAGCCGTTACGGATAGTCAAAAGCCGGGAAGTCTGACAACCAGTCTTATCAAGAGGTATCATGTTGCCCAGTAACTGGCTTATGCTCCATATAAAACACTAGTACTCAGCTGCATCTGGTGAGACTAGAAGCCAACCTCAACATAGTTGGAAAAACGCTAGGCAGAATGATAACGGTTAAGGAATTTATTCTTGTTAAGTCAATACATAAAATATTCAAAATGATAACTCATTGAGTACACACTTATGTGAGTGGCATTCAGTAGTCTTATCTTGTTCAAATATCTAAATCTAGGTGTCCTAACCTTGGTCAATACAGCACTAGTGTGTGTAATCGGCGTAACGAAACGGAAAGAGATAAAAACTACCACTAAATGTATTCTACATTTTGCACAACTAATATAATAGTAATGGTAATATGTAGAAATTCGTCACGGTTTTACTTACAAAATAATATCTGACAACGGTATAACAAAAAATTACTGTTTAGATATAGTCTGGACTGCATTCCCCGAAGAGTTAGGCTGAGATGTATCAATGTACACCTACAGTTCGCTAGTACCAATATAATAATAGAGAATTTCATAGAAACACCAAATAAATTTTTTTGCTCGACCTAGGAATCGAACCCAAGACCACTCGCGTAGCGGTCGTGCTTAGAACCACTAGCCGTTAGGCTAACGAGGCAGTTATCAAAGGCAAAAAAAGTCATTATCCTGCAATGATGTTTGCTCAAAGTTACTAAGTTTATTGGGCAATGTTATGTGTCGTGTTACACCTCATATTGGTCTGTGGGCGGTGAGCAATGGGTAGCTCTCCGTCCGTACGTTTACTAACGACAGACCGTGTCGACGGCACGTTCGTGTTCCACGCGCGCCTCAAAGAGATGTCAGCAAACTTGGAAGGGGCCACTGAGGGTCGATGCCTGCCGGGGCTGCGGGTTGTTCGAAAGAGATACCGCGACCTCGGAACGCTGTGCCCTTTGCGTTCCGAGAATGAACATAGACGGGTTTTAGTCAGTAAAAGTCACTAGGGGCGGGGGAAGTTATTTGATGATTTCCCGTCTATAAAAAAAAAACAAACATATTGTCTTGATATGAATAATCACTAACAACTAGATTAAATAAGTTACCGTTTACGCCATAAGTGATTTAACATTACAAATCTATTACTAAATGTATATTTAATCGCATATATTAATATAAGTACTGTGCAACACTGTGTGCAATACCATATATTATGCCAGCCTCGTCGATAGAAACAATAGGAATATAACACGTAGACATCGATTTGTTAATTATACCTATTACTCAATAATTAATGATAATAATTTAATACTTGGCTAACCGCAACTCCGTCCACGTCTAATGTATTTTTCTGTAGGAAAAGAAACATATATACTCCATTTTCCATTTGAGTTCCATCGGACTTTTTTTTTTTATAGACGGGAAATCATCAAATAACTTCCCCCGCCCTGGGCGGGGCGGGAGGGAGTGTCAGACTTTTACTGACTAAAACCCGTCTATGTTCCTTCATGTGCCCTTTGCGTTCCGGGGGCGCGGTATCTCTTTCGAACAACCCGCAGAAGTTCCATCGGACTTGGAGTAGGAGTGAGGAAAAAATGTGGTAGATGCAGTAGAGCATTTTTTAACCCCCGACTCAAAAAAGTGGTGTCTTATCTGACTTTCTGGGTTACTAGGCAACAGAATATACCTGGTAAGACACTTTCAGGCTTCTGATTACCCTTAACTATTACAGTAGCACTGCCTCGTTGGTCTAGTGGTCCTATGCCCGGTCCCGGGTTCGATCCCCAGGTCGAGCAAAGTGTTATTGGGTTTTTCTATGAAATTCTCAGTAGCAGCTCGGAGTTTGGATTTGTGCCCGGTTAATAGCAATAGGCTCGCCCCCTATTACATGGGACCTAAATATACCGGCGAACTGTGGGTGTACATTGGTACACCTCTGCCTAACCCTTCGGGGAATACAGGCGTGATAGTATGTCCTATATGATTCTGGTCCGTTTCACTTTTTTTCCATCAACTAAATATTATTATAATAATAATCTTATCCATGTCATAAGACCAGGTATTATTCTTATCACAACGGAGCTAGGAGTAACGGTTTCGTTACGTACCCTTATCGCAAGAAGAGTATCAGTATGTGGGTCAATAGATAAGTGATAACGCTCAAAAGGAAATGTACTAGACGAAAATCGAGAAACATGAAATTAATTGTTGATATCGTCACTTGTTATTTGACTAGATTATTATATTGATAATGTAATGTTACATTGGCAAACAATGAAACAAAGGTGTTTGTGGTTACGTTTAGTTAACAATGGGTAACACTTTTCCACTGACGAGTGTCAGTAGTTCAAAGAAAGTGTCAAAGAGGAAAAGTCATATTATATTTTTAGCGTTTTAAAAGCTGTTAAATGAATGAAAAGATATATCTATAGGACCTACTAGCGTCTGCCCGTGGCTTTCTCAACGTGAAATAGTTACTTTGGGCAGCCTTTTTAAGATAGTTAATAATTTTGTAAAAACGCTTGAAAACAATTATATTTTTTTTTTATCAAGTGTCTAAACACAAAGTGTCGGTTCCATCTTCAATAATGGCGGATTCCCATACAAACTAACCTCCTATTTCAACCCCTTCAAGCCATTTTGTTACGAAAACAGGTTTCATACGACCTTCTCCAAGATCTAATCTATCTTTGTACCATATTCCATCAAAATCACAAAATTACGAAAAGCCGTTGGTCCCAGCTGTCATTCGTAGATCCTTGACAATCGTTACGGATAGTCAGAAGCCGGGAACTCTGACAACCAGTCTAACCAAGAGGTATCATGTTTCCCAGTAACTCGGTTGTGGAGGTCAGATAGGCAGTCAGTCCATGTAAAACACTGCTATTCAGCTGCATCCGGTTAGAGTGAAGCCGACCCCAACATAGTTGGAAAAAGGCTAGGCAGATATGAAGTAGGGCTTCAAAAAGGTCACATGGAGGACGAAATAAGGTAAGCTATAAAGGTTTTTATATCCAAAATACACGTTTGTTTAACCGGTTTCAACAATCATGTTTCAAATATCGGTGCATCAAACACCAACATTTTTATTTACTGTATAAGTTTCCTTTATTTATAGATGCATTATTCATTTTGTTTTGGTTTGCCGAAACAATGTCGGCAACCTATGTGAAAATGACTTCAATTTATCAAAGTGATTGCAACCATTTCGCATGTTTTTTAAATAAATTCTAAGCATTCGTTCGGGTCGTACATTGTATTGTTATTGCCGTACTTATTGTAATGTTAGATATTTTATTTCTTCTGTCTTCGATCAGTGTGTGTTGCCAGTGATGACATATGGCACAGAAACGTGGTCTCTTTTCATGGGCCTTATTAGGTTGCTCAAAGTAGCCCAACGAGCTATGGAGATGGCTATGCTCGGAATCTCTGCGAGATCGAATCAGAAATGAGGAGTTCCGCAGATGAACCAAAATTACCGACATAGCCCAGCGAATTAACAAGTTGAAGTGGCAGTGGACAGGGCACATGACACGCAGAACTGATGGGGCCGCAAATAATTTAATACAAGATGCAGTTTTACATCCGTGTAAAATTCATGAAGATAACTATGGTAGTGATTCTCAATACGAATCAAAGATAAAATAAAGTTTATGTTTTTAAGTAAATTATTCTAAATTCATGGTTTTATTTTCAATCAAAACGACTCTCATACAAACTTTCATCCCCTATTTCAACCCTTTCAAGCCCTATTCTCGCGACAAACAGCCTATGTCCTTCTCCAAGGTCTAATCTAACTCTGTACCAAATTTCATCAAAATCAGCTCAGTGGTTTAGATGTGTAACCGTAATATACAGACAGACAGACAGTGTTACTTTCACATTTATAATATTAAAATATGGATTTATGTAAATGTGACAAACTCCTGTTTAACGTGGATTCAAAACTGCACCATTATATAACAAGAAGACACATATTTACAAATGGCAAAGGTTAATACATAAAAATGAAAGCCAATTTATTTATTTATCGTGTCGATCATTGATCACGAGCTCACGACATCGGCTCGCTAAATGCGCTTTTGTGATATCTTTACTTCAATGCTACTTGATGACATGAATTCATGATTATTGGACACTATTTTTGCGTGATGACATTGGTCAAGACCTCTCATGAGGATGTCGGTTGGATACCGGACTACGTACTTTCTAAGTTTATCTTAGGCATCTCTTAAACCGGTGAATTGACACCGGTCAATGAACACATTGGGAAGAAAGTTGGACTTATCTATACTAATAATATTATAAAGAGGTAAGATTTTTTTTGTTTGTTTGTAACGGATAGGCTCCGAAACTACTGGACCATTTTTTTTTACCAATGGTAGCTACATCATTCTTGAGTGACATAGACTATGTATATACACGCTACGACACACGGTAGCGGACCATTAACCAAAGACGTAACTTATGCCGGGTGTAATACGCATGCGAACAAAGTCGCGGGCAGTTTCCTAGTCCTTACTAATATTATAAATGCGAAAGTAACTCTGTCTGTCTGTCTGTCTGTCTCTTCTTCACGCTTAAACCACTGAACCGATTTCAATGAAATTTGGTACAGATATAGTCTGGGAGCCGAGAAAGGACATAGGATAGTTTTCATCCCGGAAATCCTCCGGGAACGGGAACTATTAATCCACGCGGACGAAGTCGCGGGCAAAAGCTAGTAATTTATAAGTCTAAAGTCGCCAATCCAAATTCAGCAAGCGTGGTAATCAATGCTCGTGACTTATCTGTATGAGAAGAGGCCTTTGCTCTGCAGTGGGATAATGATATAATATTAGTACAGATTAACATAGAATTTACAATATTTTCTACCTACGTGTCCAAACTGATTCATCCAAAGGGAGGGGTTTCCTTTGGCCCTGAAATCGCTTATTATAGTGCTGTAGGCGTGGCTATATCTACCTTTCACTTGTGATCTTTAAACCATTCAAGTTACTGATATTTAGGACCAAGATAAGCTCTAGTCAACTTAAAATAACCGGAACTGTTCTGGTTCCCACGACTATAAACACGTTACTGCCTAGTTAGTCTAGGACTCTAGTGGTTCTAAACGCGACTGCTACGCTAGAGGTAGAGGTTTTGAGTTCGATTCCCAGGTCGAGCAAAGTGTTATTGGGTTTTTCTATGAAATTTTCAGTAGCAGCTCGGAGTTAGCATTAGTACCCGGTTTTGTGGGTACAATGATACACATGCCTACCCCTTCGGCGAATACGGGCGTGATGGTTTGTGATAATAAACAAAAGACCTTGATTAAGTCGACTGTCCCAAAACCGCGCCGCATAAACAAGAGTCTAGTCATATAAGATACTTAAGATATAAGAGACTTTGTAACGAAAACGTTTACTATGATGTCAGTACATTATTCTAGACAACGGTCAACATTTTTCGCAGTGATCCTTACTAATATTATAAATGCAAAAGTAACTCTGTCTGTCTGTCTGTCTGTCTGTCTGTCTGTCTGTCTGTCTGTCTCTTCTTCACGCCTAAACCACTGAACCGATTTAAATGAAATTTGGTACAGATATAGTCTGGGACCCGAGAAAGGACATAGGATAGTTTTCATCCCGGAAATCCCCCGGGAACGGGAACTATTAATCCACGCGGACGAAGTCGCGGGCAAAAGCTAGTTTAAAATAAATCTGAGCAATCCATATTGAATACATTTTAACCGTCTAAGTAAAAAATTATATCTGTAGGTCATATTATTGTTCCGTGCGGGACTCGAACTCGCAACAAACTGAAATACAGCAACGCTGCTTTACGGCATAGGTATGGTCGTAGTTTTTCCCCGCACGAGGAGAGGTATACATAATATTTAACATATATATATACCATCACGCCTGTATTCCCCGAAGGGTTAGGCAGACCGAGGTGTACCAAGGTACACCCACAGTTCGCCGGTATGTTTTGGGTACCATGTAATAGGGGGCGAGCCTATTGCCATTAACCGGGCACAAATCCAAACTCCGAGCTGCTACTGAGAATTTCATAGAAAAACCGAATAACACTTTTTGCTCGATTTGGGAATCGAACCCAGGACCTCTAGGGTAGCAGTCGTGCTTACAACCACTAGGCTAACGAGGCAGTCCATCAAACGATAATATTTAACATTTCAACAAAAAATAAGATATGATTAATAACCCTGTTTGTTATGCAATGTATTCAAGAATTGTCTGCGTAGGTACCTAACGGTATGTTTTTATGTTAACAGCCTACCGTTTTGTATAAACACTATCTGGTCATGAAGGATGTACTGTATATTTTTAGACCTTTTTATCTGGTTGTGAAAAGGACAGACAGTTTATTTTGCTGCGGGTTGTTCGAAAGAGATACCGCGCCCCCGGAACGCAAAGGGCACATGAAGGAACATAGATGGTTTTTTAGTCAGTAAAAGTCTGACACTCCCTCCCGTCCCGCCCAGGGCGGGGGGGGGGTCATTGGATGACTTAACCATCTTAAAAAAAAAAAAAAAAAAAAGACAGTTTATTTTAACCAACCAAAGTAGGTACGAATCTTTGCAATAATAAGTTGCTTACAAGCTACTGTATTTAAGTTTATGACGAACATTTACCTAAGTTGCAAAAAAAAAAAAAAAGAATTATTTAAACTAGCGAAATGCCGCGTGGCTTAATTCTCCCGCAGTTAGTTAAGTCTTTGGTTACTGCTCCGCTCCCGTTGGTTGTAGCGTGATGTTATATGGCCTATGTTACACAGGAATAATGTATTTTTTTTTAAATCGGTCCAGTATTGTCGGATCCTAAACAGATAAACTAATCTTTCCTCTTTATAATATTAGTATAGATAAAAGTTCAGAGTAGTATGTTTTGTGCGGAGTCCTGGGTTTAGTTCCCAGGCCCGGTACGCAGCACTCGGGGCTTCCCAGTGTTTTTGTCCTATACTACACTGCCGAGCCCTTTGGGACTACAAGCATGATAATTACCTCCTACTCATTGGACATAGCTCCATTAAAATTAAGGATTGTGGTTGGGGTACCTATTGTTCGTATTTTCCTCATAACCTTGAAATCACGATGACCATCCAATCCACAACCGTATGGTAATGCCATCACAGTTTTGATTTTCGAACTGCGTGACGTCACACCTAAACATATCCTTCTCTCAAGCAAAACAAAACAATTGTAACTTCTACACGTTTCTAGATAGCTATGCTAATGTTTTCAAAATATTGGAATGTGAAGTGAAGAGGTGAAATGAGAATATCAGCCAGTTGAAAGGATTGTCCATAAAGCTTTGTCTTACTGTATTTGTGTTTTTTTCTTTCTGTCCTCGACTGATCGTATTAAGTCATCCGAAATAGGTGACTCATGAGAGGTTAATTAGTGAACAAGCTATAGGCTACAGTCTGGTTGCACAAATTATGCGTAACGTAAAAATACTATTCTGCTTTAGCATAACAAAAGAAAAAGTCTCTTGTGATCACGTAATCGTAATTAAAATAGTCAAAGTTCACTGAAATGCTTGGAATACAGACTGACTATGTAACTATCATGATGGCCTAGTAGTTGAAGCGCCCATCTCTCAAGCATGAGGTTGTGGGTTCTACGGTGGTTCAACAATGTGACATTTTCAATTCTTATGTACTTTCAAAATCTGTATATCTTGGACATCATCAATTGGTGACGGAAAACATCGTAAGGAAACCTGTACTTATAATTAAGTAAGGAGAAGATGTCTACAACTATAATCAGTAACTGGTTATGATTCTTTATCATCAATGTGTTGTGTTAGACAAATGTACATCTTAGGGCTAAAGTGATTAATGACCGCCTCAAGCAATTCTCACCTGTGTAGCACTTTCCTGCAGCCCTATCGCCAGTCCCTCCAGCACACTATGCACGAACAGCGCAGAGAGCAGCCCCACTACACTTGAGGAGCTCTTGTTGCAAGGCTCGGTGTGGCTCACATGACACAGTTCCGACGCCCCCACGCGCTCCCTCATCTCCCCGTCATGGTCTCTCGGCAGCAACCTTGTCTGCTCACCCACATGAGTGCGCCTTTCATGGCTACCACCAGTATAGAACAGATGAGATAGTTCATCTACCAGGTACACAGTAAAAAATCCAATACATAATGTTAGTTCTGAGTACTGTGGTAGATGCTCTCTTGTTTCTGGCAGCATGTGGACTAGGGATGTCGATAGGAGGACGCCTCCTCCGAAGCAGAGGAGGCAAGATAGCAGGAGAGGGTGCCTCTGTCTGGCTGCTTCTGAGAAGCATGCCGGTAGCATGCCTGTGAAGAAGGCTCCTAAGCCTAATGATAGCATGGATATCGCTCTTGCTGTGGTAATATCCATTTTGGTCGAATTCTAGCTCACTTCCTTTTAAAATTAAAACAATGTTTGTATTTCCCTCGTGCGTTATCAGTATATTATATTTCTTTGGTTATCTTCTTTGTTTGTCTTGGAAATTATCCTCCTTTTCGTTACCACGGTTCAGCCAAATTTTTCTCACTCACAAACACACACGCACAAAAATTTCAGTATATCTATTTTTATTCACAAGTTATATTTAACACATGTGTCGCAGTGACACTAAAAACTTTATCAAATTTATTATTTACATATGTTTATCAATAATAACAGAGGGATTGCCCTGCCGTCTACACACCGCCGCTCATCGCGACTACCCACTACAAATGACTCGCTGTAATCACTACATACCCGCGCAAACATAATAATTCCCCCCATTAACAAAATCGACAGCTTCACACCAACGGCATAAGGTTGAAATTAGAATGGCATAAAGATAATTCGAAGTAAAGGTCATTACTCATACGTACGGATTGGCCAATTATGTATGAGCTTCCTCGTCCCTCTCCTTCAATCGTTTTGTGGGTGCGTAAAGGATTATCTAATGTACTTAGAAGGTCAACTTTTTCTGGTGCTTACCAAAGAATAACGAAGCATTGATGAGGTGTAATAAATGTATTTGTCATTTTTATTATTAATTGTAACAATAACAGATCTGTATTTATTCGGTTTTTTAGATCATAAAGTAAACTGTCCTATATTTGAGATAATCATAAACAATTACATGCCACCACAATTTTATTATTCTTAGAAATTAACATATTTTAAGCCTTAGATTTGTACGCACAAAAGCTACATTTAAAAAACCGGTTCAGCAGTTTTGGAGATTGCGTGTAGCAGACTGCTTCGTTTACTTAATGTTTTACATAATACACAATTTTGACATAACTCCTTAATACATAAAATTATTCAAAATTTTGGCGAAATATTGTTACCTATTCTTCACTTGGCTTACCTGGTCCGAAGGGGGGGGGGGCACTCTTGGAGGCTTCTCGCAGTATAGCTAGCAACAGCTTGATGACAGTTGTTGTTGTTCGAAACGATATCTCTAAGACACATTAACAGAAAAGACGCAGTAGAAATTATGATTTTTTTACTCCTCCGCCAATCTTTTCTGATTAATGCTTCATTGCCTTGACGCCACAGAGTACATTACATTTCTGGCTTTCAGGAGTTGCAGTGGTTGGGAATAGAGAAGAGGGCTTGTCCCAAAAAAAAAGATATTAAAAGAAAAAAAATACTGACAAATTGAGAACCTCCTTCTTTTTTAAGTCGGTTAAAAAGATTACTATTATAACCTTCCCTTATCTATGACAGAAAAATAACGAAACGTCAATCAAAGAACTTGACTGTCCTTATAAAAAGAGACATCGCGAGTTGTCCGAAAGCGATCGTATTGTTCCTGAATTTAAAATGAACGAATTGCTGCAGAAACATGGATGTTCCAACGTGTTCACCATCCCCGAAGGACTCAAGGAGCTTATGTCCGATATCACACGTGAGGTACACCAATACTATTATCCCGACCGAATTTCAGACACGGAGGGCAATAAATCAATAAAGACCAACTAAGTATGCAAGTGACATAATTGTGCACAAGTGTATGCTCAAGCAAATATGTGTGATACGATCGAGGAGCGATCAGGTGCAGGACCAACGGCTTTACGTGCTTAGGTGTCACACCACTAAGGGCGTTATCACACTAGCGATTTGCAAGCGAGTCCAACGCGAGGCAATTGCGCAACGAGCGCAGATAGGCAGTTATAATTCCAGGTAAACTGGAAGCCGACCCCAACATAGCTGACGACGCATCAGTGGGTGAGCGATAAGCTGCTGGGTTGGATTCCCACACCGAAGTAGATGTATATATTTTTAAACTCACCCACGAAACAGGATAATTTCCTAGTATGGGGCAAGGTTTAAAAAAACACAATTGGAAAAAGGCAGGCAGCTGTAGGCATACAATTATAACTAATTAAAATAGTATATCTAATTACATTTAAACATAAATGTCCAGGTGCTACGCTGGCAACCAGCCAGGCTACTAGACTTCATAACGAACTACCTATCCGCCATGCTGATCACCCGCGAGCACGGCGTGATGGCGGTCAAGATCCTCGAGGATCTCTGTGACTGTCGCCCCACCGTCTCCGAGAACCTGATTCAGATAGGCATGCCGCGCAAACAGGCTGAACATCTCGCTGGTATCATTCTGGAAGAGATTGAGAAAGAACAACCTGTTGAAGGGAAAGGTATTATAACAAGCCTGTTATATACAGTCAGCGTTAGAGAAAAGAAACCCTCCAAGACTACGGTTATACGGTTTGGTGCCATTACCAAAGGGAGTTCCTTTTCTCTGAAACTGACCCTACCATGTATATGGGCAACCATATATACCATATATTTTGGCTGTTTGGTTGCATCTGTCTGTGTATGTGTATACAAACGCGATACGCACGCGTGTCAAACAAAAACAAACAGCATTGTGGAATGAAAAACGCGCTGTCGAAGCGCGTCAACGACGACGGCGCGTTTAAAATTCGCCGTGTGGTTACGGCCTAAAAGTCTTGGTCCCATATAATTGCCATTTAAGTTAAAACTTTAAATCGTGTTCGTAAAATATAAGCACATTTTGTTTTATATTTTTGAAAAGATGAAAAAGGGAGACAGATCTCGGGCTGCGTTTTGGCAGCTAGCGGTTGTATTCTACAAGATTAATTCGGAAGATTGTGTTATACGTAGTATATAATAATTTCTTTCATCGGGAGCACCGCATTCGCACTAGGTGTCGATGGGATATATAATCTCATTTCCCTAGGTTATGTTTGCAGTGGCCTACGTGCAAATCACAACCGAGTTTAAACTTTAAGTTACAACATACTTGGAGAAACTCCACCAGATCCAGTATCGAGACAACGGTTGACATTTGTATGCACGCTGGATACTGACAGTTGCCAAATGCTATATTATATAACATCGATGCTATCGCGGAGTCACCGAGGTTAAGACTTGTGCCAAAAACACTTCCGTATTTGGGGTAAAAGCCACGAGGAACCAAACTACTATTTCGTGATACCTTATTGGAATAATTTCTAATATTTTATACATTGACCTGTTATTATTGTAAAGTAATGTAACCCATTTGACGTACCTACATTTTTTTTTCATATTACTATACCTTGTTGGAGGCAAACAGCAGCAAATGATGGTGACCGGTTGTATGTTCCCGACTATTAAACAACCTATTCTGTCCCATTTTGAAGAACCCTGTACTGTAGGCTCTTGGAAATCGGCAATTAGTTTGACATAGTAAATTTTATTAGTGAGAAATTTTGAGTTGGCTCATTTTGGCAGAACAAAACCTATTTAAAAATTTTGATTGTAATTAAAATACTGTTTATTCATTTATTTATTAAACGAAGCATGGAAGACCTGCAGCTAAAAAACTAAGTAGAAAAGGAGACCATAGATGACAGGACGCCAATTACAAGTCTTCGCGTGTAGATATACGCGTGTAGATACACTAGATACATTTCGTTTTTACAGAAAAAGTGAAAGAAGTTGCAATACTTAAGCGGGTGTTGGCTATATACCCTCTCGACGAGGAGATGTCAGTGAAGATGTGCCAAGTGGCGAGGAACGCGTACAGAGACTACTGGTACCGCAAGCAAATGATGCAGAAGGTTAGGCACATCATACACTTACTACTATTATGAATGCGAAAGTTTGGATGGATGATTCTTACTTAATCACGCCAGAACGAATCTTCAGTAGGTATACTGATTCCATGGTCCTCTCATAAAATTTATGACTAATTGACTACTTACTACATATGCACAAAGTCGTCATGTGGCAGCCAAACCTTTTGGCGACACGGTTGGCGCAGTGGCCGAGCATGCGACTGCTGCGCTGCGTATAGCGGGTTAAATTCCCGCACGGAGCAAATATTCGTATAAACAAATAGGTGTTCCGGGTCTGGCTGTTTGTGTATGTGTAAAAACCAAATTGAAAGAAAAGAGTGTTCATGGAGTTTCTTGCTCGTTCTTCTCCATAGAGACCTACGTTTTGGAACGAGCAACTAGCTTCAACTTTAACTGTAACTTCCTGACAATTCAAGAGTGCCTGTAAATGGTCTAATTGAAATAAATGCTTTGAATTTGAATTTGTGAGTTTATGTGTTTGTTAACGCACCCACATGTTACAGAAAAGAATCGTAGAGCGAGAAACGTTTAAAAAAAATATAGGTCGAAGTTACATCTTGACGCAAATTTTAACCATATATTCAGTTCATGATTCTAGACCCGTCAGCATTAACATTTTAAATCAGTAGTGCGATTCTCAAAAATGCAAACTCGAAAACGAGTCTCACTAAACTGATCGCGCGCACTTCGATAACGAACCAACTTGTTATTGGTTTAGTATTCGTTCGCCGTGGTGACGTCACCGGCGTGATCGTGTTTAACAGAATACCATTTTGTAATCTCACTGCGGATTCAGCTTTCGAATTACAAAGTGAGGCTTAGAGAATCGCACTGCTGGTATTTAAAAAAAATGTACGAAACAGCATATTTTTTTGGTACTAAATCCATGGCAAATCTTTTGTTACATGCCTAGTACTTTTTTATTTTTTTTATTCGAGATGAGTAAGCTCTTGATTCTAGTCTTGGTCAAAGGTGACATAGACAAAGTCTACGATGGAGTGAACTTACCCAGAAAGTACACTTTTAGTACTTACCCAAGCAGTTCCATTTACCACTAATAAAACCTTAATAATGAGGAAGGGTAAGGGGGAGGCCAAAAAAAACAACGATGGATTGTGTGAAGAATGATATGAAACAGAAGGGAGTCAGTGATAGTATGACGGTTGACAGATTGGCATGGAAGAAGAAAACAGTTGCGCCGACCCCAAGTAATATGGGGTAAGGGCAAGAAGATGATGATGAATGTAACTTTGTTCTTTCAGAGCGTAAAGACGGAACCAGACGAGGCGTGGGAGAAGGCTGCTCAGCACACGCTGGAAATGTACAAGAAGACTAGGCCATCCATCAGCGAACTGCGCCGAGCTACCGAGAAAATTCAGGTACACTCGGAAAACTGCCGCACATGGTAAAGAAGCTCCCTGCTGGCTAATACCCAAGCCTCTCTTCTCCACTGGGCACTCTGCCCAGGGCTCCAGAAACGTCTGGGGTTCAGCTTCACCATCATCATATCATCCGCAGGACGTCTACTGCTGGACATAGGCATCCCCCCATAGATTTCCAAAAAGACCGGTTGGAAGTGGCGTGCGTCCAGAGTCTTCTTGCGGTCCGATGGCGTCCGGCCCCAGCCTGCCCTCAAAATAATCATTCTTTACGTCTGCGTATCATTAGTACCCGATTCTAGGATGAAACATTAATTTCTGTCTTCTTTCCCCAAAACCTGATTATTTTCAACTAACTAACTATTTATTAATTAGCTTAGAAATCAATAAATAGTTACACAACTAAGTTGGAAATAAGTGAAGTCACAGCGATTTCCGCACACATTTGGTATGGCACTAGGTTGTCATACCAAATCTGTGTGGGAATCGCATTTTGACAGTTCATAAATATGTATCTCACTGGATTTATAGTGGTATCTACACCCGTATTTTAGAATTTTAAACTTCTACTCTCTTCAGGGTGTACATGGAGTTTCTTGCTCATTCTTCTCCATAAAGACCTACGCTTTGGAAGGCGCAACTAACTTCAACTTTAAACTGTAACTTCTTGACACTTCAAAAGTGCCAGTAAATAGTCTAATTTAAATAAATGATTTGAATTTGACTTTGCATAGGGTATTTATTGCCATACCAAATCTGAGCAGGAATCGCGTTTTGACAGTTCACAAATATGTAGTAGGTATCTCACTGGATTAGTGGTAATCTACACCCATATTTTAGATTTTAAAACTTCTCTTCTCTTCCCTTCTCTACCTTGACCAGGCTGCGTACAAAGGCTACCATGTACGTAGGAACGTGTTGAAGCACCTCATGCCGGTGCAGAAGAAGAAGAAGCGCGGCCGTAAGGTGGAGCTGCCTGGCCCACCGCTGGACATCGCCACCTCTCGGGAAATTGATCTGGGTCCCATTGTTGTAAGTCACCTTTTTGGTTTTGATTTTTGAAGGTTTCTACAGCATTTATACAAGAAGCGGTTTTGCATTCTCGTCAAATTGAAGGATGTGCTTAAGTTTAGTAAATTCGATCACCTTTAGTAGGTGATCGAATTTAAAACTAGTCAGCTTGTCGCTGGGTTTAGGTAGACGGGACGATGAACCCGCATGCATACTACTAACTTTTTTTCGAAAAAAGGAAGTAAAATAAATGTTGGAGTATTTTTGTAACCATAATGAATCATCAAGAATATTTACCTTTTGACTTCGTCATAAATATATAAATTACTTTTTCATTACGGATTTTTAATGTAAGTAAGCAATCTTCTTCAAAACTTATTTTTAAAAATGAACCATATTATTCCAGACGATCAGAATAAAGGAAGATGACGTCACCGGCATGTTCGAAAAAGAGGCTGGAGAGAAACTGGGCCTCAAATACGACCCAATGAGGACGATCACTCATGAAGATGATGAGTTCCTCAAGAATAAGAAGGCTGAGATGTACGCCGCTATCAAAGCGCCACACGTCAGCGTTATGGAACTCACTTTGTCAAAACCAAGCTTCCCTACCGTTGCACGTTCGTAACTTATTATTACTTAACTAGCTTAGCATATTGCATCGTTATAGTGGTCCTAAGCGCGACTGCTACGCTGGAGGTCTTGACTTTGATTACCAGGTCGAGCAAAGTGTTATTGGGTTTTTCTGTGAAATTCTCAGTAGCAGCTCGGAGTTAGGATTTGTGCCCGGTTAATGGCAATAGGCTCGCCCCCTATTACATGGGATTTAAATATACCCGCGAACTGTGGGAGTACATAGGAACACCTCTGCCTAAACCTTCGGGGAATACAGGCGTGATGGTATGTTAAGTTAGCTTAGGATAGATCTAACGGATCCCTCTTCATTTGATAAAAAATGCACTAGCTTTTCCTGGAACTTCGTCCGCATAAATGTCGGTTATCGCGGACACAAACAAAGTCGAGAAAGAAAGTAGGTATAACCTATGTAAGGACATAGGTTACACTTTTTTCAATTTCATCAAAATCGGTTCAGTGATTTAGTCTTGAGAGCAAGAAAGGCAGACAGAGATACTTTATGGGATAAAATTGCTTCCTATAAGCACCATTTTTTTTTATCGTACCAATAATTACGGAGATTAGAGAAAAAAAAACCAGGACAAATATGGGGAATCCCGGACGCTTCATCAGGATATAACGTACGGATGTAATTCTAAGTATTTCTTGTAATTTTACAGACGTGCATGAATATGATAAGGCAAAGGCCGCGCCTATCCCCGGACACTTTCCATCGTCGCACCAAAGAATATCATTTTCAGAGGTAAATATGATATTTTTTTTATAAACATCTTTGGAAATCAAATATTCTTTCAAATTATTATTTTCAGTTACCGTAAATATCATGATATTAATTTTATTTTATTTTTAACTAGCTTTTGCCCGCGACTTCTTTCGTGTGGATTAATAGTTCCCGTTCCCAGGGGATTTCCGGGATGAAAACTATCCTATGTCCTTTCTCGGGTCCCAGACTATATCTGTACCAAATTTCATTGAAATCGGTTCAGCGGGTTCAGCGGCAGACAGACAGAGTTACTTTCGCATTTATAATATTAGTAAGGATAAATGGGTCAATAAACAGCTACAGTATACATATTTACTAAAAATGTTGGTACAAACGAGAGTTTGCAATAACGCAACCCACTAAAAAACGGCGGCGCCCTCTCGCGTCCGGCACTGGTTCAGGCCATGGTCCGGAGCGAGGGGGAATGGGAAGCAGTCGCCTCCTTCTGCGAAGCTGTAATGCTAGAGAAGGAGGCGGCGGGACGGGAGAGGGAAAGGAGGGTCCCCCGTCCCAGCGGCCGCCGCGGTAGACGATCCGGGCGTCGGGAGCCACGTGACGACTCCCGGCCACCGTAGACGCAGGTCTGTGGACGGTGAGCAATGGGTAGCTCACCGTCCGTACGTTCACTAGCGACAGACCGTGTCGACGGCGCGTTCGTGTTCCACGCGCGCCTCAAAGAGATGTCAGCAAAATTGGATGGGGCCACTGAGGGCCGATGCCTGCCGGGGCTGCGGGTTGTTCGAAAGAGATACCGCGCCCCCGGAACGCAAAGGGCACATGAAGGAACATAGACGGGTTTTAGTCAGTAAAAGTCTGACACTAAGGGCGGGGGAAGTTATTTGATGATTTCCCGTCTATAAAAAAAAAAAAAAAAAAAAAAAACCCACTAAAAAAAAAAAAAAAAAAAAAAATGCGAAACTGCAAATTAAATGCGATGGGATTTTGTTTTTGTGTATTTTTTTTCATTATTAATAAAATGCCATTTTCAGGAGCCACCAATGATAATAAAGTCACCGCAAAAAGTGGTGCAAGAATTGGCCGAGTTGCCGGGAGTAGATACTCCGCGTGACGAGATCCTGATCATAGAACCACCTGGAGCTTTTACATTACCAGAAGACTGTACAGGTATTAGATTATAGTCGACATTAATAGGAAACTAAATAAAAGATTTGCAAAAGAAAATAAACAAGCAAAGGTATTTCAATTATTGGATTACGGATAGTCAGAAGCCAGGAAGTCTGGTAACCAGTCTAACCAAGAGGTATCGTGTTGCCCAGTAACTGGGTTGTGGAAGTCAGATAGGCAGTCTCTCCATGTAAAACACTGGTATTCAGCTGCATCCGGTTAGACTGGAAGCCGACCCTAAAATAGTCGTGAAAAGGATAAGCAGATGATGATGGGTTCTTGACAGCGCTTAATACTATCTCGTAAGCAGATTGGCATAGTGTGGGATGGGAGCGCCGGGGTGGTATTAAGTCAGTTAAGGGCTTACCCCACCAGGACTATTTGGGGGTCAGCCAGGTTGCATTGCCAACAAAATGAATATAAGTGTATAGTGGGTGCCTCAGCAGGCATCCCCGTGGTCACGTAGCTAACTATACAGTTGGTTAACAGAGCGGCCTGGCTGTTCCGCCATGGCATCTAGTGTGGTAAGGCTCTAGGAGTCTCTCTCCCTTCCTTACCCCGTGGAAAACATCCATGATGATTTTAGTAGTATTTTAGTCGGTAATGAAGTATGTTGTGAGCCATACGTGCGTTTCTATCATCTGTCTGAACCTAACACTCTACGGTAGCTTTGCTGATTTTGACGATTCGGCGTCACCGCAAAGCTTTTATATAAATCTGACCTTAGTAATACAATGTTGTTTTTATTCCAGGACATTCCAGTACTGGCTCAGCTCATACTGACGATTAAAACAAATGAATGTCGACAGTTTTATAATTTGCATATTTATTAATTAGCTATTAATTATCGAAGAAAAACATTGGATAATTCAAGCAATCTCTTATTATGTAGTTTACTTTTTAATTATTTATTTTAACTAGTTTAAATTTTAATGTATTGGAACCAGTATTTTGCCTTAGTCATGGCTTACTAGAATTTAACTTATTTTACATTGTCATAATTGTTAACCTAAAATAAATTTACTAAAACCAAATGGAAGATTTTATATCACCTCAGATTAGAGAAAGTTGTAAAATAGCGCTGCCTAATGGACTCAATGAACTTATGAGTGATATTACCAGAGAGGTGAGTTTGAACTGAACAATATATTTTATCAAATAAAACTAGCTAGATCTAGCGGTCCCGACAGACGTTGTCCAGCCGAACGTTGACTTGCAGTGCCAGTCCAATTGTCAATTTAAACCATCCAAGGATCCAGTCGAACAATCACACAAAATTTCGTTAAAATCAGTCCAGCAGTTTAGGCAAAACGCACGACGGCACAGTGAAATCATCACAATACAAAAAAACAACCCTGTACTGTACCCCTGTGAACCTCTGTATGAAAAAAAAAACAACCGACTGGATGCAGTCCAATATCTGGGCCTGTAGCCATGTAACAAAAGATAAACGCAAACGCTGAGTAGGCTTTAATAGATCTTCAACTTTATGTGTTTGGTTTTAAGTTGATCTAATGAAGATTGCATAGCGTTTTCGTTCTTTCCAGTCGCTAACGCTTAGAAATCTATAGATTTTCAACTTAAGGCCCTGGGATATAATGTTGAAAATCTATTGGTACCTACCGAGCGTTTACGATTATCGTTTGCAACTTGGCTAGGGTTGCTGGACTGCTCTAGCATCGCAGTAATTTAGCACCAAATGCATAAATTTAAAAAGCCTTTTAACCATCTGTTGCCGCCTTGTGGTCTCACCACAAGGCGGAACGATTGTGTAGTTTACGCCATTTTTGTACTCAAGCAAATGATTCTATAAAAGACTAGCTTCTGCCGCGACTTTGTCTGCGTTTCGAAAGACACGTGGCGCCATCTAATATTAAAATAACCTTATTGTTGTTTTCCTCGGGAACAGTAATTTTATTTGGGATTAAAGGTACCCTATGTCCGTTTCTGTATAATTGACGAGGGATATGAAATTCTTCAAAAACCTACATCATTATCATTTGCCTCCAGGTCCTAAGATACCAACCAAGTAACCTCTACGAGTTCATAGCCGACTACCTTTCAGCTTTGTTGATAACGAGGGACAACCTATCCATAGCTGGTTACATATGCAACGATATATCCCATTGTGGTTGCCATCCAGAGTTGCAAACCGAACTCAGAGAAATAGGCTTGCCTGAAGAAGATGTACAAACTGCTGGAGATATTATTGGGAATTATTTGGAGAAGGGTAAAGGTATGTGTATCTTTATAATAAACTACAATTTGGTTGAAAAAAGCGAAAGTTATTGGTAGTTGCCACGTTGCCCTACACTAGTTTCTCCTGTATAGCGTCGCTTAATCACAATATTCACTTCGTCCTCGTCAAAGTTTATATATCATATACCTATCGCTCCATAATTATCATGTTAATACTATCCCACGGGAACTGTACATTTTTCTGGGATCAAAAGCGGAACCTTTATGTTATTCCAGATTATAATCTATCTCTGTCCCAAATTTCATCCAGATCCGTCCAGCCGTTTAGGCTTGATTGAGTAACAAACATCCATCCATCAAAATTTTGACGTTAAGAATAGTAGTATTTTTTCTTTTCCAGTTGACGAAGGTAATCTGATGATGGCGTTGATTAAAAAAATGGATATAGATAAAGACTTGTTGCCAGCCATTCAGGACGCCATCCGTGCTGCTTACCTACGTCACCAAGCGCATAATACTAAATACGAGGTAATTTAACTTGATTCTTAAAAAATTCTCTCACACTATTTTAGTTCCAGTATTTCAGTTCCAATATCTTGTAAATATGTGACTAAGAGTAAGCGAGTGTTGGGTGGCTCGCCGTCCGATCAGAACCAAGCCCGGGTCGACGGAGCGTTGTGTTCCACGCGCGCCTCAAAGTGATGTCAGCATATTAGATGGAGCCAGTGCCTGTCAAGGCTGCCGCGGCCCTGGAACGCAAAGGGCATTAGGAGAAACACATAAGTTTTAGTCAGTAAGAGTCTGACACACCCTTCCGCTCCGCCCAAAGCGGAAGAAAACATTTGATGATTTCACATCTAAAGAAAATGGCAAAAACCTCCATATTCTTCTTCCGCTGCACTGCTTTCTAAGACTCTCGAGTTATCACTGAATGGTGCTCTTTTCAGTCAACTTCGAGCAGCGAGCAAGATGTGACGATGAATGCTGCGAGACATACCTTAGAGCTGTACAGGAAGACGGCGCCTAATAAAGAGGCGTACGATATTATGGCGGAGAAGATACAGGTAAACAAATTGTTTTTATGTTAATTAAACAGATGCATTTTTAATGCATTTTTTATGTTGTAAGATTTCTTCTATACATAAGTATATGAGTATGTACGATCACGCTTCATCGCCTGTATTCCCCAAAGAGTTACTTAGAGGTGTACAACCACATGTTTACCGTATGTTTTAGGTCCCATGCAATAGGGTGACCCTATTGCCATGTACGGTCAACAAAAGAGATAAGTAACCAGACCGTCTAATATAGTTAAAGTTTTCTCTCAAACCAGTGGTAGTTTTTAAATGAAATTAAATTTTATTAGTATACAGTTTTTTCTATTAATAAAAACAAAATTAATTAAAAAACTTCTATCCGTTTTTAAAAAACTTTGAATTCATTAGGCGACCCTGGTTACTTATCTCTTTTGCTGACTGTACGTATGTGTGTAAAAAAATAGTTTATTAGCGCATGTAAAAGTATCAAGTTGAACTAAAACCATTTTATAAACAGTATGGTTTCACCAGAGCACGTTGTACTACAGACGCCGGCGTGACTTTAATTAAGCACATCTTTGATGCATGGGAGGACTCGCAGGATGCCATTGGTATTTTTTGCGACCTCTCAAAAGCATTTGATTGCGTAAATCACGACACGCTCCTCTTGAAGCTGGAACATTACGGCCTCGGTCAACTAGCCCTTAGCTTATTGAAATCGTATTTAAATGACAGATTACAGCACGTTCAAATAAATGGTGTAAATTCATCAGGGTTAAAAGTAAAGATGGGGGTTCTGCAAGGTTCAATATTGGGTCCGTTCCTCTTTTTAGTATACATAAATGATTTACCTCAATTACTGAAAAACCAACCTAAAATGGTGTTATTTGCTGATGATACTTCATTGATTTTTAATGTAAACAGACGGGCACAGCACCATGACGACGTAAATAACGCTATGCTTAAGGTTCATAATTGGTTTACGATAAATAACTTAGTATTGAATGAGAAGAAAACTAAATGCATTAGATTTGCGTTACCGAACGTTAGAAGTAGTGCATGTAACGTTATATTGAATAAGGACATTCTGGAATTCGTCGACAAGACAGTTTTCTTAGGAGTTACGCTCGACTCAAAACTGCAGTGGGGTCCTCACTTAACATCTCTTGCAGGGCGGCTAAGTTCAGCTGCTTACGCTGTCAGAAAAATCCGACAATTGGCAGACGTGGATACCGCGAGACTAGTCTATTTCAGCTACTACCATAGCATCATGTCTTACGGTATTTTGCTTTGGGGGCGGGCTGCAGATATAGATTCTATTTTTATTCTGCAAAAGAGGGCTGTCAGAGCCATATACAATCTTTGCAGACGCGAATCTTTAAGAGAATTGTTCAAAAAAATTAATATCATGACGGTGCCTTGTCAATATAATATTATATATGAAAACATTATGCATGTTCGGAAAAATCTTCATCTTTTTAATAAAGTTGGTGATAGACATAATTATAATACTAGAAATAGGAACAAATTAGATCAACCAAGTTTTAGATTGTCAAAAGTACACACTTCTTTTATGGGGTACTGTGTAAAATTTTATAATAAAATACCACTCAATATTCTCGAACTAAATGAGAGAAAGTTTAAAACATGCATAAAACGCACACTATGTCGTCAAGCATATTATAAATTAGAAGACTATACAGGAAAAATTTTTAACCAGTGCGTAAATTTTGCCATAATAAACTTCAACACGTTTTATTAAACACGTATATTTTATTTTGATATGTCTTAGTACTAAAAAAAAAGTTATCGCTTACGAAACATGTTTACTTAAAAACCATATTTCATTGTCACTCGGCGCTAGCGCATTCCCCACCCCCTCACCCCAGCCATGCGCCCGGGCGGCGGCGGCGGCCGCGAGTTTTCATTGATAGGATGGCGAATAGATTATGTCCTGGATGTTTTGCTTATTTCAAACTCGGATAAGGATGAATTTTTTTTTTTTTTTTTTTTTAACTAAACACGGAAATGTGTTCTATTACTGACACTGAACTACCAAAAAAAATTTACGCACTGGTTAAAAACTTATCCTGTATAAATGATAAAAATGCTTGGCTTACTGCTGGTCCTGCTCCACAGACACTCGGGCTCACAAATTAATATGCATATTTTACAAAAAGGAATTATGTTTTTCTTAAGCACCTTTTTTATTGACTTTAATAACGTCTACCGTTATTATAATTCTTATTATTATTTTTTTTCTTACATATTACAGTTGATTCGTTGAATAGGTTCACTGATAACCTTAGCTTTGTATAATTGAACATAATTTATTTCAATATTGTAAAAGTGAGTACCATGGAGCCATATTTTATTTGTTAAGTTACTAAGTATGCGTTGGACACTAAGCATGGCAGTGGAGAGCTTTGTCATGCTCACTTTAATGTCTCGCTGATGGTGGCGCGTGCATTGGATCGTTCGGTTCCCTTCAAGATGGTCGAGCTAAATGGTGCTGATGCACGCGTCATGCTCGTGAACGGGTGCTGACAGTTGGGATTGGTCATCTCTTAACTGCCATGGCTTACATATTTATTATTATATTTTATTGTTTTATATTCACCTTCATTGTTTTCACATATAGAAGCAACCACAATTTTGTAACCAAGATTTTGTAAAAACCAAATTGAAAGAAAAGAGTGTCCATGGAGTTTCTTGCTCGTTCTTCTCCATAGAGCCCTACGTTTTGGAACGAGCAACTAGCTTCAACTTTAACTGTAACTTCTTGACAATTCAAAAGTGCCTGTAAATGGTCTAATTGAAATAAATGCTTTGAATTTGAATTTGAATTATAAATTCCAACATTTTGATCCTGAAAGTTTGTATAAGCTATCGCGCAACGTAAATGCTGATTAACATTCCCTTCTATCTCCAGAAATCTTACCGCGCTTACGGCTTGAAACGAGAATCTAAAGCGATGAATAAGACCAAAAAAATATCGGACAAGTTCGTCACACTGGTGGACCCTAAACTTAGACCACAACTATCTAACTCGTACGACATTGCCTTTCCAAAGTTGACGTTAGCTGAAGGAGCAGTGTCAGTTAAATCCAGTATAGTGGTGAGAAAATTTAATCTTCCATTTCGCTGAAATTTTTTCTTTACTGTCAAATTAAAAGGTCCATTCTTCTTTTTTTCCAAAATTGAGATTTCCTTACCGATGTCAATGATGTCCAAGATAAACTTCGTTTACATATGAATTGAAAAAGTCACACTAACAGATACCCGGTATTGAATC
The DNA here is from genome assembly GCA_932526535.1 of Caradrina clavipalpis. Classification (NCBI taxonomy): domain Eukaryota; kingdom Metazoa; phylum Arthropoda; class Insecta; order Lepidoptera; family Noctuidae; genus Caradrina; species Caradrina clavipalpis. Next base: position 14,881,261 of record OW052101.1, on the reverse strand, counting down.
TACAACCTCATGCATGGACAGTGAATGTCTTAACCACAGGACCATCACGACATTGAAAACAAAAAATCGTGGGGAAACCTGGACTTGTAAATAATATAAATCTGATATCGCCAATCCACCTTGAGCAAGCGAGACGATCAATGCTCGTGATTTCGCTGCATGGGAAGAGGTCTTTCTCCGCATTAAGGATTGGCTGATAGTACCTACTATTTATTTCTCCTATCATTAACAAAGTGCTCCTTATTTTCAGGACCTAGAAATACAAATGTCGACTTGTCTGAATCAAAAAAGTAAGTTTTTCTAATGTAATTTAACCGTAAGGATGACATTAGACTTGGGTTTTAGGCATTGGCGTAGACTGAGCAATTGGCAGCCTCGGGCTCGATTCCAACACACGATTTCGGGTCCGAACAAATATTTGTGCGCCTGTAGGTAGCCTTTCAGGGTATGGTTGTTTGAGTTTATAAAACATGTTTGTAATGCATCCACAGTACTGGCAGAATTTCTAGTGTCATCATTATCCTTATCATATCAGCCACATGACGTTGACTGCTGGACATAGGCCTCCCCTAAAGGGGATAGCCTCAATGACCGATCCTGCGATGCCCCACATCCAACGATTTCCCGCGATCTACCTCGTGGGGGTCTTTCCACACTGCTTTCTGCTTGTAGGGCAATCTTTTTATTAAATAAAAAGAAACGAGTTATATGTGGCATAACAAATGATCCTTATTCTACAGGAATTACAACAATATCATCCACCTCCCTTGCGGGATCATACATGGCGCTACCTTCACACAGGCCGTACTCCGCACATGACTCCGATGTTCTATCAGACTTAGAAGAATATCCAGAAAGGGAACATGCTCACATAGACTACACTGCCGACAACCCCCGCGTTTCCATGGTAACAGATGACAAGCTCTTCTATCAGAAAATCGACAAAAAATTAAGCTTTAATGAGGAGGCAATAAGGCTGGGATTGGAAGCAGCTGATGATGATGATTCTTTATCCAAGGATTCAATGCAGACTGATTCTATGGGGGGAACTGCCTCCGTAACGTTCTATCGCGGTGATGTTATGAGGGCTGATAGAAATTATGATGGTGATACAGAATTGGAACCAAGTGATATCGATATAACTCAAAGCCATAGCGCTTAACCCTCGAACCTGGGCTTTTAGAACGAGTGTAACAGATTAAGTGTATGTTTCACCATCACTCTTCGACCAGATATGTTACGCTAGCAAGTCACTTGACAAAGTGCTAACATTTGTGTTATATCGCTCCTAATTAAAATCAACTTTATTTTAATAGACATATGGTCTGTTTTGTATTACTCAAGTCATCTGAAATTTGGACTAATATGCCACGTAACATTAATTTAGCGGCCATAGTATACTCTCTGTGAGATTTTTAAGTGTCTATCTACCTATTACGGTGTTGAAAAATTCCGGACAATAAATTCTATGACAGGTGGAAGAACAGTAAGATAACAGAGTTTTAATAATGAGTGTCTTAGGATACGGAACCCTAATAAAAATTAAACAGAATTTGTATAAAATTATCTGTGCCATGTAATTTAAATGGAACATAATGCAAGATGATGAAACAGGCCCAACAGGCTTTCTTTTGAGGATCCTGGTCTTATTGATATTACCTGTCATTGTTTCATTTATTATGTTTCTATTAGTTTTGATACTTGAATTTACCTCTGCCTAACCCTTCGGGAAATACAGGCGTGATGGTTTATACTTGAATTTAATTTAATTAAATAATAAAGCTAAACAGCATTTTATTATAATAAATTTATTTACTTTCAATACAGACCTTAATATCAATTATAGGACGTATAATGTAATATATAATTTTTTTGGTCAATAATATAGTTTATATAACCTAAAATATATCTAAAACTTACGTACTAGTAACGTGTGGGATAAAACAGTGCATTTTAACTAATTATGTAAATGCTTTGACTTTTATTTAACAAAAATATTTATCTAAAGCCCCCTCTTCACTATTGGAAGATCTGGAAGATAATTATGTTTTTCTGTCTTGTGCTTCAATTATTTATAATTTTATGATTTTTTTAAAGTTAGCTATACGGTACGGTAATTACTACGAGAAAGAACAGGTAGTCTTTTTTACCGCATTATTTTATATTTTTATTAAAAAAAAACATATTGAATGAAGGTCAATTCCATGATTGTGATTGGTGTAAAATTAATAAGTGAATGGAGGCTATACTGAATTGATAACATACTTAAATTATACAAATAAACAACACTTTTCAACAATAAATAATATGTGATAGTAAACAAATGAATGTGTTTATATAAAATATATTTACCACCGGTCTATTACGTCATTTACTAAGTATTATAAAAGTAGCACAGAGTATTTTAATTCGTAATTGCTAGCGCACAAAATAACAATGCATATCAAAAATTGGCAACACTGGAAATGTCAAACTACTGTCAAACCAGAATCCCAAATAGTTTTGTTGTGCAAAGTTATTACTGCTGTTTAGTACAAAGATTCTTCTAAATTACAAGTATTATTATATTAATATCTAGTTACGGTAATATTATTAGTGTTAGTGTAAAACTAAGAGTTTAGTAGAAATCACAGCAAAACTCAACAAACGACGCTTACATTTGTAATTTTTATTAATTATTGTGATTGAAATTATGCTTACGACATTACCTAGGAAAACCGAAACATCGATAGACTAGCGGAATAATCCCCTAAAAATAAATAAAAATAAATTGTTCGAACAAAAAAATAAAACTTAAAAATAAATCTTATGTACAAGTTTCGTTTAAAATTATGCGAAGTTGTCATAATGGTGACGTAATTGGTATAAATCTAAAATTCCATAGATTAAAAACATGATTATTGAAATAATAAAAAAATATAATTTTCTTTACATTTTTTTGAGCGATCAATTTTCTAGAGATCTCGTAACTTATACTTTGGTATGTTCCAAATAGTTTAATTTTTAAACTAAGGCTGGCTACACTAGGTTTGAGATACGTATGCCAACACTGTCATGGGTACAAATAAGGTTCTTACGTAAGAGGAAGAGGGTCGTTTCAGATGGTGTCCACACCGCCGCCCAGCATTTTGTTGCCATATTCGCTTAGCACCTGAAAAAAGAGTAGGTATAAAAAGTTAGGAATTTATTAACAACACACAATGTGATTGATAATGGCTGCAGCCTACCAAAGATTGATCGATTTAAAATCTATCGAAAAGTGATGGCAACTTATATAGTCATTAAATTAATAAAGGCTGAAAGCTTTAGTTGTCCTTTAACGCCTAAAGAAAAGTAATCAAATGCAGCTTGTGAAGATGGTTCCAACGGCCACATTTTCACTATGAACCGTCCGCTGCTGGGACTCAGGCCTTTTAAAAGGAAGTAGGGATACTGTAACATTGCAGGCCTTTGCTACGGAAAATATGTGTATTGTAGCCCACCGCTTGAGCCCAGTGCAAGTTGCTCACAGGTAAAAAATAAATGGTTCACCTTATAGACGAAGATATAGTGGTGCCTGTTGGAGAGCGAGTGCGGCCGCTGCGCGCGCAGCTGTCGCACGACGCGCGGCACGTCCGCCGCGGCCGGCAGCGCGCGCGCACTGATGTCCAGCGCCACCAGCGCCGCCGCGCGCCCCGCGCCCGACGCACACGTCACCACGCACGGACGGATACCTAAGGGGGAACCAGGGTTGGAAGCGTTTATACCGTGTGGATCTGGTGGAAAACCCTCGCAGTGTTGAAGAGGCATATAAGGGGTGTAAGCTGGTGTAAGGGACATCTATCCTCAAAACTTCGCCAGTGTATTCAGAACCCTATTCTGACTTCAGAAGAAATGGAATTTCTTGCAGATTTTTTTTTTAATCTTGTTGTCTAATACTGCGTTCAAAATAGAAAATTCATGGTTTCAGTTTAAGTATAGATGTCCCTTACACCCAATATAGAATAACGGCTATATCAACTTGAATATTCGAAGAGGTGACCAGTGCAAAGCTGTGTCTCCAAATATCTTTTGCAATTTGTGTCCTGATAATCTGATTCCTACTACTTTAGACCCCTTCCTTAGTAACTCGTACCATCAGACGTCAAACTAAGTAAACGACGCCGAAGAAAATACAAAAGAAAATGCCCACCTTCAACTTCAGAAGCTGCCTTCATCCTCCCAAGGGTACCGTTGCTGGGAGCAGCACGTCTCAGCTGTTCCTCAGCTCGAGCTGGTGAATATACGTTGATGCCATTGCCCGAGCCACTCTCGTCACTCCTCAGTTTCGACAGGTTGCTGAACGATGAACGGTTCTGGTCTCCATAGATTACTTCCACACCTGGCAGAAAATATGTGGTAAGCAGAAGCGAAGATAATGGTATAAAAATACTGCTCAATCATCTCTCCTAAGCAAGCCCAAGCGATACATGCTGCGGAATAGAGTTCGCCTTCGAACATACTACAGGATTCATGGCAGCCAGTGCAAAATCTAAATACTTTTGAAAGTTTAGGCAGAGTAATACTAATATACAGCCAGAAATTACCAATCATTATAATAAAATCTACAAAACAACACTAGTGTTTACTCCAAGATTCCCATTCTCACCTTCTTCATCATACTCTTTGGCAGTCTGCGAGATTTTCATATAACTCCTCATTTCACACAAGAAGTCAATGACGGAGTCGTAATCATCTGGAACTCCCTTAGCCGGCCAGAAGTACCACAGATGGGTGATCTCCCGCCAGGTCCTGGTGCCCAGATTGATCAGCTGGACGCTGGAGATGGCGTACTTGTCACGCTGTTCTCGTTTCTTCAGGATGATCTTGAAGTCCCCGAAGATACGCTTATTGTCTGTGATTTCGGATGGTGGAAGGTATTCGTAGCATTTTTCCTGGAATATAAGATAAAATTACGATTTCTTCTTAATCTGCACAGGTCGACTTAGCGAGCTTGTATCTAGTATATTTCTTTCATGCAGTGATTTAATGGCATCTTAAGGGTCTCCGCCCACGTTCGACTTTTTCTAGGAATAATTACCGAATCATTCAATAGATCCATACTTTCGTGGGACTGACTTTTTGGGGACGTGTATTTTAGTATATAAGAACTCATAATATGTTCCATTCCCTCCGACAAAAAAAAATCGGTCACTTATTGTCTGACGTGAGCGGATAGCCTAATGAAAACTAGCATTGACTTGTGGCGACATGTATCACTCCTCATATAAACTTCAACAGACATTTTCAAGAATCACAATAGCAAAGTTCTCCACGATGTTAGCGCATTTATACAAAATCCCGACAACAACTGTCAAGCATTGGCGCATCAGACACAAAACACGGGATCCTTTCTTTTCAAAGGAGGATAAGGGTTAACTGTCAAATTTTGATTAGACAATTGGGTAGATGACACCACTAACCAATAATTTCAAGAAACAACTTCACAAAAAAACATTTAATTTTAGCACTAAAAACCCGATGATTTTTTAAATAACTATAAAAATCGATTTTTAGTTGCTTTGAAATCAATAAATAGTTAGTGAATTGAGATGACAAAAAAGTGACGTCATAGTTGTGTATTGTCATAGAAAATCTATGGGGGAATGGCGCTTTGACAGCTCATAAAAAGTACGTCAATTGATTAGTGGTGTCATCTACCCTAAATTCTCCCTTTAGAAGTCTGCCCGACAGTTAAGAAGTTAAGGAACTTTCTACCCTATTCCTCGTACTACTAAAGCTTATTTTATACTATCACACCACCTGTTCGCCATATTTACAATCACACTGTTGTACTTACAACTCCATTCTCCATGTACTCTGTAAGCATGACGATGAGCCTGGAGTTCTGTTCCCATATCATGCGCCAGAAGTCTACCACGGTGTTGGACAGCGGCGCCTGGCTGGCTATGTAGTAGTTACGGATGTTGCCCGGACCCTGGAACCAACGGGAATGGGGTCAAAAGAATGTTATGTTAGATGATAGATTTAGAAATAGTTACATATAACATACATATAATGACGCCTGTATTCCCCGAAGGGTTAGGAAGAGGTGTACCAATGTACACCCACAGTTCGCCGGTATGTTTTAGGTCCCATGTAATAGGGGGCGAGCCTATTGGCATCAACCGGGCACAAATCCTAACTCCGCGTTGCTACTAATAAACTCATAGAAAAACCCAATAACACTTTTTCCTCGACATGGGAATCGAACCCAAGACCTCTAGCGTAGCAGTCGCGCTTAGGACTACTAGGCTACCGAGGCAGTTATTTCAAATAGCTGCCATGATAAATAGTATTTTATTTTTTTTTACTTTATTTCAGCTGATGCTGAACTAGAAGGTGTATTTCGGCTAAAAATCATGACAAGCCAGGCAAGCAGGCTTATGTTACAAGATTTGTGTGAGCAATCTGTTTATGTGAGACTTATGAGTACTGAGTATGTGTAGGCGTTTTCACAGTTTGCAAATAGTTAAATGAATTTCATCGTCGTATAACTTGGACAGGATTTATTTTACATTCAATTGTTTCCTGATTATATCCCATGGGACCGTGAATTAAAAAATGTTTTATCTTTAGACTAGATTTATATTATCAATTAAGCCAGCTTTTGTATTTTGAACCTTTTTGTGACATAATTATGTAAAGTTATTTTTACAAAAATTATATCCATGTTTTAAGCCAGATTTAAAGACAAACTTTATTTTGTAAAGACGGTTTTTTCACACATGGTTAAGTAGGAATAAGAAGCTTATTTTCACGGGAAAAAAATGAAATCATTCCGTGTTTACAAAAGATGGCTTCAAAGAAATATCCTCATCGTTACTCATCAAACGTTGAAAAAAAAAACTCACCGTGATAAAATTTGCATTAATATACTCCGTAGTAGGATCGTTTCCGAGCCTCTTCAGCGGGACCCTGGTCTCAGGAAGCGGGAGGACGTTGGAGTACCGGTTCTTGTCCTCGCAGCCCGGAGGCACCTCATCAGGCCTCACGGTGACCGAGGGTATCTCAGCGAACTCCGCTGTCATGGACTCCACGTCCATCGCGAAGTTGGCCAAAGCTGCGTACTGCATTGGGTGAGAGGTGACCTAGAAATAAGGTAATAGGGAATCATAAGTTATGTTAAGTCCAATGTAATGGCATGGTGGCCCCTATCACCGTCAACGGGGCATACATTTAGATTGCGGACGGCTAATGAGAGTTTCCTAATGGAAAGTCCAATAAACCTATAAAATGGTAATAATGGAAGTAAGTAGAAATAATTGAAATAATATTTAAATTTTAAAGTAAATGTATCATTTTTATTAAAAGATAAATGGATTTTACACATACCGAACACCTATCCATCCATATATCCATCCTCACAAACTTTCGCATTTATGATATTAGTAGGAAAGCACGGCAACGTTTTCTTTTCAAAAATGAAAAATTTAAAGCAAACAGAAATCTTTGATCATGATGGCTATCATCACAATACTGTTAGGTAAATAATAAACATACTCCACTGTCATACCTCGTCATCATAAGCAGGGTTCCCGTAGCTCCTCTTGCTGGCTCGCAGGCGGTGGTTGCCCTTCCTGTGCCCCACGCTGACGCTGTCCAGGCTGTACGCGTCCAGGGAGACGGGAGTGCAGCGCTGAGCGTATATACCTCGGCGACCGCGACGGCGGACTACCAGCTGTAAGGGAGGAATTGGTTTAGTACTTCTGTTATGGTGGGTAATGGAGTAAAGCTGTGTTTATTATGTGTGTATATGAACATGCACAGTTATTTATATGTGTGCAAGCTCGGGAGCGCTAAGTATTGGCCGGGCCACCTCGCGCACACATACAATGTGTAAGCGCACCTATAATTCTACACACAATATTTAGACAAACCCGGCTTCAAAGCTATCATCTTCATCTAAAAGTTTAAAATTTAGAGTATAATTAAATTGGAAGTTATGAGAAATACATTTAGATGAATTAAAAAAAAATTGCTCCCTGTTTGTAGAATAATAGACATGCCTTGTTAGTTTAACGAAGTGGTAGTACTACCTAATCATGAGGAAGTTAGCAACTTTTAAGCTGTCTACACTTGTAACAATGGAAACGCACCTTTAAGCTAAACAATACAGTCTTAGCAAATGACGATCCTTAGCACTATCATGTCCGTGTAAAATAGACATAATACATAGATTAAACAATCTCTGTGAATCATCTATCATTATTATGTGGTTCAAGTCACAGGAATGGAATTAGTTAACAATGATGACGCAGAGGGCCACTACTTCGCGGCGTATTGAAAGGTTTAGCTAGTTAGGTACCGTACCTACTAACTCAACTTGTCATTGTGTACGACTGTACAGTTTTCATAAGGGTATAACACACGTAAGTTGGGTGCGGGTCGGGCGCGGGTCTTCGCAAGTTCGCAACACACCAAAACCCACGTTCCGCGTCAGACTCGCTCTTGTATTTCGTGTGCTGTCGTCCGTATAAATACTAGATAATAGACCCGCCATACAGATATGATCCGAAACTGTCTAATGTATTATGACCGCTTTAAAAAAAGCTTAAAAGCTTACGCAAGGATGTTTTTTTATGCAAACATTCTGTTGAAGGTATTGCTTGAAGACCACTACTCTCTCACTATATGTCAGATAGCAGAAGCCCGCTAACAGACGGACAGCGAAGTCTCAGTAATAGAGTCCCGTTTTACCCTTTGGGTATAGAACCCTAAAAACTGTCTTAAGCTGAGACACACATTAACGCAGCCTCCAAACCCATCGCTCAAAGCTGGTGAATAGGTAAAACATGCTAAACATGGGAAACACTCCTAGAATAGACACATCATGTGAGACTGTCTGAATATATTAAAACCAGACTACAGTAGGCCTGACACGAGAGCGCTATTGTAAAGGTATTCGATTCGAGTCGCCGATTTTTGATTTGGAAATACGGCTATCCTATAGGATTTTGATTTTCCTATACGATAAGCACGATTTTTATTAAATATTATTTAAAAGTCGATGCTACGAATTTTTCACGTGTCGTCCGGGGGCGTTTTAAATATATAAACTTACAATTCTTTCTTATAACAAAGAATTGTAAAAAGATAAGAGTTGCAGTTGTTGAGTTGAGTTGTTGTTGAGTTGTAGCAAAGAGTTGTTGTTGTTGTTTGGTTGAAGAATTGCATTGTATTGTTGTTGTGTTGTTTGTTATTTGTGTTGACTGGAAAGCCGACCCCAACACAGTTGGGAAAAGGTTAAGCAGATGATGATGATGACAATTTTTTGTTATGTGCGTAATTCGAACCCGCGACATGCAGCGCAACAACCAATCGCTAGGCTACCATACCATCACCAATGATGTCAATGTCAATTAATATCATCTAAAAATTTCAAACTAAATAAATATAACGCGAAAAGACCATTACCAATTTAAATATCGATCGAATTTGCGTTGCGTTTACTCCACACGCTCGTGCTAAGCCTTTCGAACTTACAATTGCTAAGTAGTACCTACGCATATTTTGCAATTACAAGTCTTAAGTAATTTTGCTAATAACCCATGACGCCAACATGGCTTTAGCTACCACACACCACGGCTAACTCTGGGTAAAATAGAGCCTGAACTAGGTAAACGTACAACCTCAAAACTAACAACTTTTACCACTTCTCTCTTTTTCACTTCCTTCTTTTTTTTTTCAACTGCCCCGTTGGTCTCGTGGTCGCAAGTGCGACTGCTGTGCAAGGGGTCCCGGGTTCGATTCCCAGGTCGAGCAAAAAGTGTTATTGGGTTTTTCTATGAAATTCTCAGTAGCAGCTCGGAGTTTGGATTTGTGCCCGGTTAATGACAATAGGCTCGCCCCCTATTACATGGGACCTAAATATACCGGCGAACTGTGGGTGTACATTGGTACACCTCTGCCTAACGCTTCGGGGAATACACGCGTGATGGTATATTTTTATATATAACAACTTTTTCTAGTTTGGTAAATCTTTAACCAATAGAACATAACTTCTTCTAAAAAGAAGGGTTCTCGAAGCTAAAAAATATTTTTATTTTTAACTAACTTTTTCTTAGCCCCGAAAACTCGACTAATTTTAACCACAGAAATCTAAATTATTTAGATCTATATTATTTAGATTTTTGACAATTAAATATTCCATTCTATTTAGTTCTACCACCAAACCAAAACAAACCAACCCTCATCGAAATTTCTCACATCTTTTATAATAGTTGCTTTACTGTTTTGTTTGTTGATTTACGATATTTATCGCTTTCATTCTTAGCACAAGTTTTAAATGTACATTAAAATGTTATCGCTTGTTTGACATGGGTAATTAATTTAATTATTGAGAGTCCGTGACTTGGCTCATTTTTACAAAACTAAGCTCAATTAATTATAATTATAGCTTCAAGGCCTCGATCGCAAAAAGGCTTCTTATCATTTTAAACACCTCACCTCATTCAAAAATTACATACCATACTGTGCCCACGTTAAATAAGAAATCCTTATTCTAAACATAATACTATAAACAATGGGTTATCAGCAGGACGTCGGGTTTCAAAGCTCAGCACTCTAAACTGACTGTCATCACATTCAACAGACGGGCCCATTCATTGCCGTTGAGATAAAACTATACTTTGTATAAATATTATAGGTATATTTTAGACATAACAAAACCGTTGCGGCTTTAACTTTTATTAGGGTTCCTTGCACAAAGTATGGTGAGAAATTGAACCCTTTTTCTCTCCGCCAATCTGTCTGTTATAAACACACAAAGCTCTCTCTCTTTTTAACTGTATTGTAGCATGTTGAAGTTGATAGAAAATAAGTGTTATTTTTTCTCTCTATTAAACTTTCCAATACCATCACGCCAGTATTTCCCGAAGAGTTAGGCAGAGGTTTACCAATGTGTGTATGTAGCTTTCTAATAATGAAAAGGATAAGTATAATAATTAAGGTGATACGGAACTTTTAGTGAACTCGTAGTCTAGCCCCTACTTAGGCGGTTCTAGATGATCAAGATACCTACCTATTGATTCACTCGTCTAGAATCGTCTATCATCTTATACAGTCATACTCATAACTATTCTATTCTGTTGTTATTTTCTAGCATTTTTTTCTATTCTATTGTAACTATTGTCTTCCCAAAATCGTAAGACCTAAGTACGGCATTTTGCATGGCTGCCACTCTATTCACACCCAGCCACTTTACATGATCCAGAGAATAATGGAACAACAACAATATCAACAACAAACAACAAAACAATAACAATATCGTGTTAAAAAATATTAAAATCCAGCCGTCTCACTTACGACACACAAAAAACACATACATAAGTGAGTGAGGTACCTTTTATACCTGATACCTAAAAAAGGGCACACTATTAAAATTACCAAGTATGCATACTTCTAAATGGCATTTATACCTTGCCTCACCTCAAAATTTCAGTCCGGCATGGGAGTTCTTAGACTATCTTGGGATTCACCAAATTTCATCGAAATCGGTTCAGTAGATTAGTCGTAAAAGCATAACAGACAGAGTTACTTTCGCATTTATAATATTAAGTATGGATTGAAAAGCAGTAGTATTCCTCTAATCCAATAATAAAACAAAATCGTCATGCCGAACCAAAGAATTAAAGTCAACACATCCATGTTTCGACCTCGCGGAGCTCGGGCTACGGTCAATGCAGTGAGCAGCTACAAATGCTACAATACTTTTATTAGTCAAAGTTCACTAACTTGCATCGAGAGCAATGCACGGAGAAAAGCAATAAAGGAACTACTAGTAACTTTAAGACCTAATAACACGTTTTAAGAACACGAGATTTCACTAAACAAATACGCTAGCTTTAATATTGAAGATCTCGTCTTTGAGACACGAGAAAACCTCAGTGCAGTAGACATCTTTATGCTTAAAGAAATTATGTTATACAAAATCAGTAAAAACCTTCATAGCCTAATTTTTTTATTTATTTATTCAATTTGTTTAGGGTTACAAACAGTTGCCCTACTAAACCGTGTCATCGGTTTGACTATGGGATCGAGTCTCCATATATAAGTCGGATGACTAAGAAAAAATAACAAAGTAAACCTTATATAACAGTGATATAATCTAACTCGCAGCAAACAAATAGATAAAAGACATGCATCTCAAGGGTTTTTGGGTTTTTCGCTCAGAAGCAATTTACTTTGTGTAAGTGTCAGGGTCGTGGCTATGAAAGAGATGGTGATGGCGGGACAAAATATGAGGATGGGCGGGGCGATACACGAGCGAACGATGGATGCATTCTTCCAAAACTGGAGACATGAAGCACGGAATCGCAAAAGATGGAAGGAGTGGAAGCAGACCTTTGCTCAGGAGTTGGACAAAACATGCTAATAACTATTATAGAATAAACAAAATAGCATGGTATAACATATCAACCATTTTTTATCGTGAACTTAGAAATCAGTCACTTACGTTAAGCTCTTAAATTGTTATGAGAACTTTAGAAAAAATTGTTAAACTACATAAAACCAAAAGTGCTACAGATTTCTGATAACACATTCTTAGAAATAATCAGGAATTGCCACTCGAAGCCATGGTACGCGAGTCGACGTGTGAAACGTGGCCAATTCAAGGGCCGCTCCAGTCCACTTGAGACCTTAATTTATGAGGTGCCCTATGCGTGTTCGTCTCCATTGATGCACGGGCGGTACGGGAAAAGTTTCGTGCGGAATTCATTTTTATTAGACAGACTCTGAACGCGAAAAATTATTTCAATAATATTCCGTTGATAATAAAAAATGAAAGCTTATCCTAAAGCACAATTTAGCTAAAGATTTCTGAATATTTCCCTATAAGTTTTATTAACAATTTAGCATGCACATTGTCATGTAATTAGGTACTTTCACTGTCTGACCAGACAATGGCACACTTACTACAGTGTCCAGTGTCCCTACACCTGCACTTTAGAGGACATTAACAACGCTACTTATGCCGCGGCCGTGGCCACCTTTAATGCACAAAAATTATAAGGCTATCATCGACTCGAAATGAAGAAGATTCACTGACATAAAACTTTTTAGAGACATGACAGTGTACCAGCCAAGTTCGCAAAAATGTTGCAGTCCTGTAAAATTTTAAAAAGTATCGAATGTTTTTTTTCCTGTTTAAAAAGCTTACATGGAAAAATATTCACAATATAGGTATGTTTACTTTATGGAAAAATCTAATTCAGAATCGGATTAATAAATCAATGGAGTCGCGCGCAAAAGGTCCGTCATCAGGCTGGCTTTGTTTATAATTTGCATTGTAAAAACATCCTCCGCGTCGCGATACTGGCGACACCTACAGCTTACTACGAACATAGGTTAAATGTGTATGGACGGAAGAAAGTACGTGCTAGTCATATTTTGCGGGTATTTTTTTTCTAGGGTTGTTTTCTTTAGGTAGCTTTTAGGTCTTTTAGGTGGGCACGAGTGAATCTTATTTACGTCCTTTTATGAAGGGCGAATTTCACCAAACTTGTTTAGATCTTTCTATTTATATTGTGTATGTGTTAAATTCGGATAAATTTAGAACCTTGATTAGTTTTTTAATACAACAGCTGTGTTTTTATAATAAAAACAATTTTCGAAAGTCTATACACTAGGGGTGAACTTCACCCAAAAAGTATACCAAGTTAACCGTATTTCTCAATTGAAAAATACGGTTTCTTCCTTTTTACTTTACTCCTACTATGCTATCTCAATATAGATTGCTTACTAGATACGAGTACAGTAATCCTAGTTTCTACTTTTGTGTCAAATCTTGCATGGTGTAAAGACGGCAACAACTATGTTAGGGCTAAAAACATAATAAAGCCGAATTTTTGGGGCAATTTAAAAAATAATGGAGAACATTCTTTGGTAGTCATAGTTGGCATTGCAAAATCTCACTGTTCCTTTAATTACTACTTTAGGTAATCCGTAGAAGAACACAAGTACTTAACTGTAAAAAATGAAATTTAATTTTCTTCATAATCGTAGCTTTGAATTTATGTAAGAAGAAAATCCCCATGACGGAGCCAGTACTTTCTCGAAGCCATGCATGGTTCAGCTTGCAATATCCCGGTCCTATAAGGTGGCGGGAGCCCTGCGCGACACACAACGCAGTGACGTATCACCCGCCGCCCGGCGTGTGCGCAACCGATCTCGTTCATACTCACCTCTTTTCTTTTCATAGTTTGAAAATAGAATTCGATTTTGAATATTTTTTTAATGAACTAGATCGGTTGTAAATGAGTCATTAGTTTTATTTTATTAGTGTTTTGTAATTACTGTTTTATTTGAAGACTTGGGTGAGCAGTTTTATTTTTATTTTTAATATATTTTCGGTTTTTGGGTTCTTTTAATTTTATTTAACTAAATAAATAAATAGGCATCCACTTACGTTTTATTTATTTTAGTAACGGAGCTTTTCTTTTTAATTTGTATTCATTTGATTTAGATTAAAGTAGAGTAAGTTGTAGTGGAAGGACGTAATTTAGATTTTTTATTTAACTTATTATCTTGTCATTTAGATACCCTACATATACCTGGCTAAAATCATACGAATTATTAAACATTTAATAGTTATGTATAAATTATTTGAAATTGTTTAGGTTGCCCTTTTTTTGGTTTCACCCTTTATTGTCTAGCATTATTAGAATCACCGCGTTGGATTTTAATTAAACTGGGGAAATTTATTATGTTTTTGTTCAACTCCAGTAGACTTAGCACAAGTGTGCCATCGTAAAAGTATTCGATCGAGTCGGTATTAGAAATAAAATATGCACTACTATCCTTAAAAGTACCATCACTAAATCCGTTTGACAATCGGGTTTAATTCTGCCAAAACGAACCAAAGCTCATCAAAACTTGTAGCATTTTTGGATGTAATAATTTTTGATATTTAACGCTGATTAATTTGAAATCTATTCCAAGTTTCAGTTCTGGATTTACATTGAGTTGCTGGAAAAGAATGTTACTTAATAAGCATATTTAATTTGACGAAATTAATTAAAATATTGTGAGCTGACTTAGTTTATTAGCAAACTAAATAATTATTATGTGAGAAACGGGAGCTTTAAATGTCAAAATTGATCGTATGTGAGAAACTTTTACTGCGTAAGTATTACCTAAAACGCCCAAGCCCTTATAACAAAAAAAAACTTTGGTTTAACTTTAGAAAGGACTTTGTTAAAGCACGATCCTAAAATTAACAGCCCCCCTAGCCAACTCACAAACGATAATCGTAAACGCTCGGTAGGTACCAATAGATTTTCAACTTAATACCCAAGAGCCTTAAGTTGAAAATCTATTAAAGATTTCTAAGCGTTAGCGACTGAAACGAACGAAAACGCTATGCAATCTTCATTAGATCTTCGACTTAAAACCAAGCACATAAAGTTGAAGATCTATTAAAGCCTACTCAGCGTTTGCGTTTATCGTTTGTGGCTTGGCTAGGGGGGCAGTTCAGCAACTGTAATATGCAATGTCAATAGCAACAATCAGGTTTAGATTACGTACATGAAATGATAATAAAAATCCTAATTTCAATTTTCATTTATTTTAGGAACAATATTCCTAAAGTTGCGTAACATAGAGGTCAGCGAAAACAGCGTTATTTTGCAAGCAATTATGCAATTTTCAACTCTATTTCTGTAGGATTTTAGTTCATGATTATTAATTAATTAATGAAAACTGCTCGAGTATTGCTATTCTGCCTAACCCTAACTTAGCATACCTACTAATAAATAATAAATAGGATAGATTGAAGAACGTTTCTCAATTTTATTATTTATCGTTATTAATCTGAAGCCAGTCACTAGGTCTAGTTGGCTAGAATGCACCATTGTCGAATGCACTAAATTTATCTGTTTCAGGACAAATAAAGTACCTATTTTTGAGTTTATTTATTCACATTGCCTAAGTCACCGATTTTTTTTTTTTGGTTATTCAGTTTCCCGTCAAATAGCTTGATTTGGAAATTATTATAATATTTTAAATCTCGTACAAGATTTTTAATGATCATTTTAAAACTAAGTTACTTGTTGACTAATCTAGTTATTATCGCCCTTTCCCTATCTACATAATGTTACTAAACTACGTTTGTATGGGTCTCGCGGTCGTCAATATTCTCTTAAATACAACCGGAACCATCACCATTTATTGACAAAAATAGGCCCTCTGTGAATGCTTTAAAACGAATTGTAGTCTAGAAATCTCAGCGACTTCACTGCTACGCTAGAGGGTCCGATTCCCAAGTCGAGCAAAGTGTTATTGGGTTTTTCTATGAAATTCCCTGTAGCAGCTCGGAGTTAGGATTTATGCCCGGTTAATGGCAAAAAACTCACCCTCTATTACATGATACCTAAAAACTTACCGGCAAACTGCGGGTGTACATTAGTACACCTCTGCCTAACCTTCCAGGAAGTACAGGCGTAATGGTATGTAACTCTCAGTGAGTAAAAATAATAATTTAGTCTACTTTCATAATTCTGTAATATTTGTCTAAGCCGTTAATCCAAGTTATAAGTTTAGACACATCATAGACCGTACGCTTAGAACCGTTACTTTGAAATAAAATCGGACCCTAGCGACAGCTTACATATCTACATCTTCTATAAAAATAAAAATTAATGGCTAAATGTGTTGCTAAGCGCAAAACTCGCGAACGGCTGGACCGATTTCGCTGATTCTTTTTTTGTTGTGATTAATCCAACAAGGTTTATATCAAAGAAAAGTTTTAAAAATTGAACCGGAAATATCGAAAAATGCTAAATGAAAATCAAACATTTCATAATTCATATACTTTTAGCATAGTATTAAAATTAATATGGTCTTTCCATCCATTTCAATTAAAAACCTTAAAAAAAAACAAAATCATAAAAGTACTAGGGCCCCATAACTAAAGAAGCGTTCTCCAAACTTGTGACCGACATATCTAACGGCCGTCCAAGTATGCCAATTCTCGTTACAAACGATAACCATATCTCGGTGTCGGGTGACCACATTAGACCGCTTCGAGTTGCAAACCAAGGAATTTTTATCGCCAGACGCGTCGAACGAGACCAACTTCCGATGAGATATTAGGATTATCTACAAGGTATTTAAGCGTGGAGTGGTATACTTTTTGCTTTTTTAAAAGCTCTTTAGGATTTATATTAGCCTGGTACTTAAACTATTAGTAGTAAACAAATGTGAGCCAACGGTTTTCGACTTTTGACTAATTTACAATTAATTGTGTGTATTACGTATTCAAGTGTAATTGTTTTAATTTATAGATTTAAAAAGTCCATATTTAATTTAAAATATTTTCACAATTGTGTGTAATTATACTTTTTTTACTATGTTCATAATTAATGGTTTGAAAAAAGAATCAAGTTAGTGGCGGGTTCAGTTTATTCAACGATTATTTAGTAATCGCGAGTTAGAACTTAGCAAAGCTCTACCGTGTATCCGTGTTACTATGCAAGTTTAAATATTGCAAAACTCATAATCATCTAAAAACAATTAAATCGTGAATGATGTTATTACAAAATAAGGTAAAGCGTTTTTTGTTTGAACAAACTGATCCCAGGAACTACTAGTCTGATTTTAATATTTTTTTTCTCGTTATTATCCCTTCTATCAACTATAACGTCACGCTACGACTAACGGGAGCGGTGCAGTAACCAAAGACTTAGCGAGTCATTATAGAATTGTTCTGTAAATAGTTAGTCTAATTTTTTTTTATTGTTCATATTTTTCAGCGTATCCTGGTCTCTGCACGTGGTCCAGCTGGTTGACGTCAAGAGGAGGTAATTAAAAATGTTTTTCCCCTTTATAATAATTACGTACTTAGTAGATATTAACGCAATATGAGATAGGAGAACCGCATCACTGTTGCTACCCTGGTAATGTAACTGATGAATGAATGGCTGAGGATCGACCTAAATAACAAATGTGAAGAAGAACTTTGATCAGTAGTGGACTGGTTTGATAGGCAGACTTATACTGACAATATTCTAAATTCAACTTTTTGACAGCAATATTTTAATATATTTTTTTAGTTAAAGTACCTGAAAATACTTCAAATATTGGCCTTATGTATTTACTAGCTTTTGCCCGCGTAACTTTTCTACTGACTTCCATTTTTTTTTAATTATAATGAAACAGCTATCACGGATAACGTAACTTCCTATGAGCGAAAAAAAATATTTAAAATGTTACCATAGATAGGTTCATTCATCACATAAATTCGCGTTAACTTATTTGTACATCGATTATTTTACTAGGGTGTGTGGGGTCGTTAGACCTTACTGCCCACACGATAAAGAAAGAAGAACATCGATTATTTTGTTTCATACAAGAGTTTATTCTTTTTTATTTATTTTTTTAATAAACCTTATTTCAATAAGTATTATGTATCATTTCAGACATGAACCGACTACAACAAGAACTTAAAATCTACAACGTTCTCCAAAGTAGTGAACGTAATTTATCGTGAGGTAAACCAATAGATATTATGCTCATTACTTTGGATATGTTGTACGAATATTCACCGCTTGAAGACCATGAGGAACACGAGAGACATGAAGAATATGGAGAAGAATGATTATTACATCGTATCTTGAAGAGTTCATAAAAGAAGCGAAGAAATTATTCAAGATATTGTCTTATTGATAGTTTTTTTGTGCTGACTAAATTTTTCTTTTTATGTTAAAAATTATTGCGTCTTACGATTATATTTGTGTCTTAACTAACCCATTTTTTTCTATAATATTGCTAGATTCCAGTTAGAACGTGGCCGAAGCGAGTACGTTAAGATGTTGCAGTAGTCGTTCTGTGGTTATTGCCTATCCCCATGGGAAAATGCAATGAGTTTATGTGTATAATCTTTCCTTGTCTTTTCGAGATTTTTTTATAAATAATATAAACAACAGACTTACCAGCAATCCAATAAGCAGTATCAGAGCAATAACTCCGATGGTGCTGACTGCAATGGCGACCGCAGCTCCCGACCCGTTGTCATCATCACCCAGAACCCTTGAAGACGCCTCCGTAGTCATGTCTCCTGTATAACTCGTCAGGTCTTCAGTACCACTGACTTTCGTAGAATATTCCGAATCAGTTGTTGCCTCAACTATTGTTGTATCGTGAATCTTGGCGCTTCGCTGTGTAGTCGTTACATCACGTATTGTCGTAGTAGGTGGTGCATTAGTTGGTTTTTCTACCATTTTCGTAGTTCCCCCTAAAGTTGTAGGTATTGGTGTTTCAGCTTCAGTGGTTGTAGCTTCCGTGGTAGTAGTAGGTCTAAACGTTTCTTGAGTAATAACTTCGTTGCTGCGACTGTTCTCTTCTGTACAATCAGTTTCTTGACCTTCACTTGATGTTTCTGTTGTTTCAGGTTCTGCTACAGTGGTTGAAGTAATTCTCTGTTCTCTTTCAGTGTTTATTTCAGTCACAACTTCAACTACAATGGTTGTTGTATCTTCAGTTTCACTGGTTGATGATGTGGTTGACGGGACTTGGGTTGTTGTTCCCTGGGTAGTCTCTACAGTTGGAGTTTCAGTAGTGGGTTCAGTAGTAATTTCTGCTGTAGTTGATTCAGTGGTTACCTCTTCAGTTGGTGCTTGAGTAGACAACTCTGTTGTGGTTGTTAGTTCTGTTGAAGTTTCAGGAGTTTCAGTAGGTGTCTCTGTTGTCTCAGCTTCTTGTTTAGTAGTATTTTCTAGAATTTGAGAAGATACCTCTATAGGAGACGTCGATTCAGTGATGATAGTCGTAGATTCTTCTACTGTTTCAGTTGTCATATATTTGGGTCGATAAGTTGTAACAGGGCTGTCTTTTATAGTTGTTATTCTTGTCCTCGTTGGGAAAACTGGGTGCCACATGCTAGGTGTAGTGCTATCAACAGTCGGCGTCTCAGTCTCAACATCCTCAGTTGGAACATAAGAAAATCTAATAGTGGTTATCTCATAATCAGTTGTGGTATTGGGTTTTTCTTCAGTTACAGTCTGATTGACCTCTGAACTGGCGACAGATTCATCTTGTGGCGTAGTGATGTCTGCTGGTAGTTTCGTAATGGATTCAAAACCGGTTGACCTTGTTGCATCAACTGGTGGAATTGTCTTTTTGTTAGTGTCATTAACTTGTCCTGTAGATTCCTCAGCTTCAACAGTAACGGCTACCCAAGATTTTTCTGTTTGGTTTTCAATGAAATTTAACTTTTCAGTGGCAGCTGGTTTTGCACTGTTCTGAACAGATATGTTGCTCTCAGCGGGTAGTCTTAAGTCAGATTTTGTTGCTGCCGCTTCAGTATTCACTTCGGAGCTTGGTGAAGTTGGAGCAAACATTGGTTGCCAAGGCAATTTATTCTGAACCACTTCTGTGATCTTCTTAGGAATTATATCGTTGCTTATCAGGCTGGCCGTCGTTGAGGTTGTGGCTGCAGTGGTTGTATCTTTTTTGTCTGTAACGAACGAAATGTTTTTACTGATTAAACAATCACATAATTCATACGTATAATAAAACAATAAGAAACTCATTTTAGAAGCAAGGTAGTAGTCATAAATATGTATTTCAATATTTGGATTAATTAAAATATGTTTGCAAGTAATTGATTTACATGTTATTGCAAGATTTGTAAATTGTTTTTGTTATTTACATAATGGCACATTTTGACTCACCTAAAACTTCCCCGACTTTCTGCAGCTCATTTTCATCGACGGTCTTTTGTGTCGATTTGGTTTTGTTCACTGCGCTGGGCGAGGGTGGTGGACTCCGCAGGCTGGCCAGCGCCCACGCCGTCGACGTCGGAGGTATCTGCCACTCACTCTCTGTCTCAACCTCTGTCGACGTCGCCGTTGATGTCGCGAACCTCGTCGACCCTCGTTTCCACAAACTCGGTACCGTATTGTCAGATATCGCTTGTGAATGCACCACTTTTTTCGTTCCACTTATGTCGCTTTGCAAAACTGGATCTATTTCTGAAGAGACTGTTGTTAACATAGTTTTACCAGGTTGACGCGGTTGAGCTGTTGGCTTTTCTTTTATACTGAAATGTTCAGAATATATTGTCGTGGGATTTGTAGGTCGGTGATAGACCTTCGTGACGTTTCGTCGAGGTACCATCCAAATAGGTTTATTTCTGGGAGTTGTATGATAGAATTTACGTGTTTGAAGTCTTGGGCTAGGACTTGATGAAATATGTTCAGGTTTTAGTGTTACACTGTTAGGAGAGTCTTTGTTGTTGTTGATATTGAGACGTTTGGAATAACTTCGATTTCTGCTAAAGCTACTCGAAAACTTTTTAGTTACTCTTTCCGTCGAAGATATAGAATTCTGTGTGGATATTGGGATCGAGTTCACTGAATCAATTATAGGTAGAACACTGGATACAGGTATGTAATTGGTAGGTGATATAGATATGCTTTCAGGGCTTGGATCAGGGATTGCTGGCCTTGTCGCTGTTGGTACCGTTTGCTGTGAAGCTCTAAATGATGCCAATTCCTCTTCTGCTGACGTACTCGGTGTAGGTAATGGTAGAGATTCATTGTCACAGTCGTCGTCATGAGTAATAGCATAGGTCTCGGTAGATAGTACAGACATTTCATAATAAATACTTGTACCTTGTACATCAGATAACTCTTTGTTACTATGAGCACCATCGTTGTCTAACAAGCGAATTTCTTTGGTATTTTTAATAAATACTGTTGAGTGGTTAGTCGGTGTGTTGTTATTCATTTTTTCCATGCCTATGTTTTCCTTAATAATTTGGATGTTAGTGCCATTAGGAGGAGTTGCTTTTGCTTTTATAGTATCTAAATTCTTAATTATACTAGTAGAGATCTTTTGAAATTTCTGGTCGAAGTAATCGTTTTTCGGCGTCGTTAGATCGCTGTCGAAGTCGAAGAAACTTTCAGATTTAAATATGTCGTGAGTTGTATCTTTGTAACCGTAGGATGCTTCGCGAGGGAAGAAACTGGAGAAACCACCATAAGATGGACTGCTGTACTCATTCTTCACTTTGTTATCAGAGCTCTCATTGTCGGAGTCATGTGTAAAGTCGTCTCCATAGTTAAAGCTAGGTGTAATAAAGAAATTAGTATCAAATTTTCCAGAAGTGAATTTCTCAAAAGATTCCTTTTCTTCTTCATCTTCCTCGTCTTCAAATGCTTCTTCGCTATGTACTTCTGTTTTTATAGTCACTGGAGTAGTGCTGCTGATAAAAGCTGGCAGTTTTGTTTTCTTATAATTCCGCATACTGTCAACTATTTCCGCAGGTTTTTTTACTTCTGCCGTAGGAGTGACTATTACTAGTGTCGGTTTTTCTGTGGATCTAATCCTTCTCTGAGGATTTTCTGTGCTTGATTTTGATTGCGAGTGGAATCGTACTCTTCCCCTATCCTTGTATTTAGCGTTTTTCTCTGTGTGTTCTTCAGATGTAGAGTCTTTGGGGTTTAATTCGTTGAGGGAGACGTCTGGGGTCTTGGGGCGGTTCCTCGCGAGCCAGGTGCCGTTGAAGCGGCCGTACCGTGGCGCCCTCTCATCTTTGACAGTAGTAGATGTCGTGTCGGGGATAGCGTTGCCGCTAACTGTAGTGCCGCTCAACAGTAGTAAGTTTACTACTAGTGCTGCACCTGAAATCATATTGATTGTGGTTAAGTTGTATTCTATCGATATTGTTTTATCTTGTACTGCATTTATTTTAACAATTCGTTTTTCAGGAAATGTATTGTAATTTTAAATATAAACTGTTTAATGTTTGTTATCATTATTGGCTCTTACAATAATAATATTGTATCCTTTGTTTAGCTTTTAAGTAAAACATCATGTAAAACATGCCAATGATGATCATATTGATAGATATCCAATAAATCAATTATAATAAAAAACATAATTATGATTCGTTTTATTAATTAAAACTTGTCTCTCACCTAAACATATTCTCACTGGTGACTCCATGTTCATAACATGTTGTCTATTGGAATACTGTATTCAACTCTGCTTCATCTCCATCCTGTCATTGCTCGCCCTGGAATTTAAAGAAAACAACAATTACTTCTTAGTCCCGATCATTATTTCAATAATTTTATAAGGTCTCATTGTACACTGATATCCTAGTGTTTATTTAGATGTCTGCAATTGATTTGCCAAAATATTATCCACATTTAAATCACTAAGGAGTGATTTAAATGTGGATAATATTTTTTACCAACACGATAATATTCCATCCTGCAATGATAGTTTTTGCTATATATTTTTTATACGATTAACAAAACCACATCAACTCCTTGCATGTAGTATACCATAAAAGACCTAGTTAATAGAGAGAATTTCAAAATCTTAAAATAGAAAAATTGACATGTCGTGCCATCAGCACGGTTACCATTTCAGATTGGCGACACAGTGACTAAGTGACTGCCTGCTGCGCTGAGTCTCGGGTTTGATTCCCGGACACGAATATTTAGTCTTCATTTGTGTGTAATCATACCCACGATAGAGGAAAAATTCATACACTATGAATTTCTCCAGCCTGAATTCTCCAAACTTATTCCTCAACGAATAAGACCAAAATCCTACCCACACGAGAATACACATAAAGAAACGCTCCTTTAACTTAAAGATCCGCCTCACGATATACAATAAATCAAAGTAAAAGATACGACAACAAATTACATCCACAGGCATGAGAATCGCAATAGTTCACAATTATGGCCATGGGAAAACTGTGATATAACATAGGACATGGTGTAATACCGATGTCACGTGCCGATGACATACATGTCGCCGCGGAAAACTGCAATCATTTGTAGTGGTATTTTATTTTCGCTTTTATTCCGTTGAATGTGGATAGGTTTTTGTAAAGCTATAGCTAAGTTATTTGTTATCGTTTTTAGGAGATACATAGTTTGTGTTTCATTTATGTATTGGTTGCTAAAGTTGGACCCTCAGAATGATTGGTGCTCTAAAATCCATCCTGCATTTCAAAGCAGTTATCTCGTTTTGTGATAACGTCTGTGGTATTGCCTACAGTTACTTATTTAAAACATATTTATGCTTACAACCAAATGACATTTCAGTAGCTTTAACACCAAGAACATAACAGTACGTGAGAAACTGATAAAAAAAAATCAAAGCATATAGACTATTGACCATTAAATTCCAGAGTCGCTAAACCAACATCATTTTGAGGATAGATAGAAGAGTATGTGTAATCCTATGTCCTTGTTTAGATATCAGGTTTTAAAAGGTACTATTATACTCTTATAAAAATGCTTTGCAGAATATTGTTGCATAGATGCGAGCAAGTAGGCAAACCTTCTTAACGACATAATTTCCCTATCTTGCCGCAAAATTTCAGCGTTACCTACCAAAAAGAAGAACACTTGACAATTCAAGTGTACTTCTCTTCTCTCTCTTCTCTTCGTGAATTCAAGCGTTCTTCTTCTGTCCCGGTCCCATCTCAATGAGATGAGACTGCGATTTTGGATCATTCCCAAACACGTCTCAATGCAACTAATTGCTTTAACAAAACAAAACACAATCAACCTTCTAGCCACAATTCGTCAAAACCTCACCTTGTAGTGACCATATTTTAGCACATCCACACTAAAATTACCGAACTTAAGGTACTCCCTGACCCACAATCCATAATTATCATTCCACTCGTACAGTGGCAACGGTAATTACCGAAACAGAGTTACCGACAGGAGTGGTAATTGGTCAGCAGAGTTCAGTGGGTCAGTTGTAACAAGTTGGGGTGTAATCTTTGTGAACTATCGTCATGAACTCATGATTGATGACGTGATGGAAACAGTTTGCGCAATTTTAGGTACAGAAATTACCTAGGTATATTGTGCTTATAGTTTTTTTTTTTGGGTTAATGGAGTTGCAGATTAAGTATAGTTAATACCAATGTTAGGGCATTTTTGACGGCGATGTGGATGAATTTTCTGATGCCATTTTGTTTTATTTTTTTATCGTTATAGGTAAACTTTTTTATTTGCGGAGGAAATAAATTGTAAATATTTCAAAAATTAAATAGTTCCAAGAATAGTCACGGGTAACAATGAATGCGGTATCCCGTCTTATACCGCTTATAACTATGTATGGTTTAAAATCAGTATGAGATACATCTCATGGTTGTCGTGCACATCACATGTGGCTCAGTATCTCAAGTAGCTGGCAAAAATAACAGGTGTAATGTAGGAGGAGTAGGTAGTGAAGATCCTGGGGAGAGGGATCTTCTGGTCCATTAATCGAGTTTAAATATAATTTAATGTGCTTATAATTAAAAATGTGTTATTCCGTACAAACGTGTTATACTTACAAGCTAAGAGGAGGCCTACGTACAGCAGTGGACGGCTACAGGCTCATATGATGATGATGATAATGACTTACAAGCTCACTTAATTCAGAATGTATAGAAAATATAAAGTAAAATTCAAGATTAAGGAGGTCTAGCATCATATTCAAAATCCTTGGTTACATGTTGTAACTTGATGTCCCTTCCAAGGTACCTATAGCAATTTCGTGCTCATAAGAGTCCCAAGTGTTTGACCTGGGAAAAATTACTGACGTTCCCTTCACACTGATCGTACTTCCATTAAGCTTCCCTTATCCAATTGCCCTAATCTTACCAAGATATTCATTAGAAAGTACATTACAGTAAGTGCAGCCTAGATCAGTCTAAATCTAGGGCATCTACCTAATCTAGACCCAATCGCCCAACAGTACGTGCCTTATTATCTAATTGCGTTTCATTACGTGCTCGTGACCACAAGTTTGGTACGCTAATAGTTTTCAACCAGCAATGTACTTGCTGTCCTTGTAAAAAAATGTGTTTTATGAATAATTACCATGAGCTTCTATGACCCTTATGCAGCCCCGGATCTACGATTTTTTTGAACCGGGGCAAAACCTTAATAGTGGCGCCCCCAACATTTTTTTTCGAACCGGGGCAAAAATATTTCGAATTCTTGTGTCAAGGATTTGGCGCCCGCGCCCCCATGAAAATGCCGCCCGGGGCAAGTGCCCCGGTTTGCCCCCCCTTAGATCCGGGGCTGCCCTTATGTCCTTGTGATAGATGCGTATTTTGCGTGTTAATTAAGATGTTGACGTCGTATTGTTTGTAAGCGTTCTGGCTAATTGACACCGATCCTGAACTCTAAATTAATCTAATTATTTGCTACTTTTCGAGTAAATGTCCAATTATTTGTCAAGTTACTTGGTTTTTTTAATAAGATTTAATAAAAATCTAACTCTTGTAGAAGTTAGATTTTTATTAAATCTTATTAAAAAAACCAAGATTTAATAAAAATCTAACTTCTACAACATTAACTTTTGTAAAAAAATCACTACACTTCCCATAGTACTAAAAACTTGTCAGTCACGAAATTCTGTAATCTGAAGTACCTATTGCGTTTTGACTTCAAATAAACGGAATGTAACGCGAACAAAAAAGGTAATGGTTAGTGAAACGTCCAATATAGTCGTGTCGGTGTAAGTGGTAAGTAAAACACGACGATCGTGACAGAATGCGCCTGAGCACAGATTCATAGTTTTTTTAGTGCTGGGACGTGCTGCTATCGATAGTTGGGTTATCAATACTTAGTATCGATAACCCAACTATAAAAAAAAAAACAAACACAACAATATTGTATAAAAAAACATTTTTTGTGCACTAATTCAACATTTTTTTATACATTGTTGGATGGCAAACAAACCTATGGCCCACCTGATGTTAAGTAGTCACCTGTGCCTATATCATCATCTGCCTAGCCTTTTCCCAACTATGTTGGGGTCGGCTTCCAGTCGAACCTGTGCCTATAGATATCTGCAATACCAGAGACCTTGCAGATGTGTTGCCATCCCAGGGACAAAGTTAAACGTCTCAAAAACATATAAATTGGTATAATCAGCAGTAATGTTCATACGTTTCACAGGCCTCTTCTCTCTAGACTCTAGACGCTGTAGTCAATTAGAGGAGCCCTGTTAAAGTTGCTGGAAGTCAATATATCTTTAAAGTTTTGGGAAATGGAAAATTCCTCGCGATGTTTTGTGTCATCTTTGTTGTTTAATTGTTTTAGTTATTACTCGTTACTCAAGGCCGTTACCGCTGGGTCACTGTAACTTCTAATATAAGTCGATCAAAAATGCTATTTAAAAAGTAAGGAACACTATAAACAACAATAGCGACAATTAAATAAAAAAATAAAAGAGGCTGCTATTGTTACATAATTTTGATGTACGTAGATTAAAAACAAAAATAAATGTTTGTAAACACTTAAAACCAGGTCAACTTATTCCATTGTAAAATTACGTGATGTAGCCCATCCCTATTGCATTAAATTACATCGACGTAAAGCAAGCGAGTCGACGCGCGACTCGAATTTAAACTAAAGTCACAGCACTGGGTACAGTCGAGGAAAAAATCATTCACGGAATTGATTTCTTGTGCATATAGATTATTATGTTATTGATGGGTGTATTGACATTGAACAAAGGGGCAATACAATAATAAAATAATGTACAAAATGATCATTGTTAGTATGTAAAATATCAATTTGACTTAAGTATATTTTTATGGGTCAATAATAAATGATGTTACTTTGTTACCTATGTTAAATACCGGATATTCAAACTGCAGAGCAAACGCCTCTTCTCGTACAGAGAAGGCACGAGCATTGATCAACACACTTACTCAAAGTGGATTAGCGATTTCAGACTTGTATTAATTATTAAGTCAAGTTTCCATCACGATGTTTTCCTTCACCGATATCAGTGATGTCTATAATAAACTCAAAAAGCGCATATAAATTGAAAAAGTCGCATTTGTACTTGCCCGATATCGAACTCACCGCATGCATGAGTTGCGTTAGCCACTGGGCCATCACAACCAAAAATTACACAGTCATTTCAAATTTGCATGCATTCCTTTTTTAACTTGGTAACATTTTCCTTTTTGCCTACGTAATCAAACACACAACATTTTAAACTTCGAACACTTGTCCCACCGCCTATACATTCAACATAATACTTTAACCTACGTGCAACTTACGTGATGGTAGTCTATGGCTCTATGCCCTTATTCGAGCCGTTGTACAACACGACGTACAGCCAGCACTACTGACGCAACTACCGCCAAGGACTTAGAAATCTCTGCCAGCAATCTGTACTGTTTGTCTCCAGTCGAGAGGTTAATGAGATTTTCGTCACTACGTATATTTTTGTTTTATTGCATGCTTTATTTTTGGTGATTCTTTAAACTCTAGAATGATGACCAAGTATTAATCCTGAGTTAGATACAATTTGTACCTGTATTCTAGAATGACGCCTAACTTAAGATTCATAGCTTGATTAAAAATTAGTGTCAGTTTAATTTGACTAAGTACATGTAATACATATGTGATGTGCTTAATTGTGTGAAAAAGCGCAGTGTAACCTTTAATTAGTTTTTTCAGTATTATGAAAGTTAACCTAATAATTTATTGAAGCTTGCAACAGTAAGCTTGTATATTTTTTTTTTTTGGATGTCAAGCAAGCCATTACTGGGTGTGGAGGTCTGATAGGCAGTCGCTCCATGTAAAATACTGATATTCAGCTGCATCCGGTTCGACTGGAAGCCGACCCCAACATAATTGGGAAAAGGCTAGGCAGATGATGATGGATGTCAAGCAAGCCGTCTGTATGACCACCTGATGTTTAGTGATCACCGCTGCCTACAAACATCTGCAATACCAGAGTCCTTGCAAATGCGTTGCCATCCCAGAGCCAAAGTTGAAATGTCTCATTTTCCTGTAATTACACTGGCACACATACCCTTCAAACGAAAACATAGGAACGCTGCTTTGCGGCAAAAATAAATGCTGGTACATACTTTCCTAGACGAGCTCCTTCACAAAGAGCTCTGCTACTACTAAACTACTATTGTTACTACTATTTATAAAAAAGCCTTTGTTTTATTCTATTTTTAAATAAATTAATAGACCATAAATACGAATGTATAAAAAAACAAAACGATTTTTTTGCGATAGTAATCTAACCTAATGTCAAGGTTTCTTTGTTTTATTTAAATCTTTTTTTTATTACTTGCTTAGTGAACGCTTAAATATTATCCGTTTGGCTAAGTTTGATGGTTCGTTAAACATTTAGAATCATGTTTTTTACCACAAAAATACAATATTTTTCGCAGGATAATAATTCTACTACGTTTTTAAATTGAAAACAATCAAAATCAACAACAAACGCAATCACATCTGAGCCAAAATCAAAGATATTTTTTTTGTCATTTACTAGATATAGTAAACTGCGATCCTTCCTAAAAGTAGAATTGCCTTCCTGATTTCTAAACTAATGATTATTCTTTTCCTTTTCTTTAAACACGAAATATGCGTAATAGACATGTGATGTCTATATTTAATTTTATAGGCTTTACTTTATTTATATGCACGGCATTCATTCACACAATGTAACAAACACAAAAACGTTTTGAATTTAACACATACAGTCACACAAAACAATCGCCTTTAAAATATTGTTACACAGTTTTGTGAAGTAAAAGTATTAGATAGGTATACATACAATGCATTTGTAAACAATGATTTTAAAAAGCTATGAAAAATTGTAGTCCCTTTTTCGTAAAAGTCTGTATTCTATATGTTTTATCAATTAATATTGGATGGCAAACAAGCCCCCGGCTCACCTGATGTTAGCAGCGTTAACCAGGATGACGTACAATTAATTAGGAGGTCTACCAAGTTTAAGGTAGTATGAAGGCACCACTCTGCCTCGTTAGGCTAGTGGTGCTAAACGCGACATTTCATCACTTGAGACGTTCATTGAAGAAAAAAAATTTGATTGCTACGCTAGCTTTGTACAAGTTAAACAGATAAAAGTACAATAAATAGTTTCCAGAAACATACTACATGAGACACGTGTCACCGTGACCTCTTTTCCAGCAGTTGTCACAGAGTCTGCGACTGTGGAGCATCATCATTTAACAGTCATGCACATGTAGCTTAACTGTAAACGCCACACTAAATTACCCATGAAAACACACCTCGTTACTGATGTGACATCTCGCGTCTTAGTAAATAATAAAGGAGACATGTTCACTGAATAAAGAAAAATATCTTTTATACCTTTGGATGTCCGGTAGAGAACGCCTAATATCTGAATATTAAATTTTTTAAGTCCGTCTTTGTAGTTTTTTTTGTACATAAAGTACTGTACAGTAAGTATAAATAAATAATGGAGAGCATTGTTCAATGTGACTATACCTACACATAATTAATTTAAAAATAAGTTTTAATTGTAATGATGGATTAATCAAAGTATGGGACGAAAAATTGCGAAGAAGAAATTATATATACTAATATAATAAAGCTAAAAAGTTTTTTGGTTTGTTTAAACGCGCTAATCTTTAGAACTGCCAGTTGAATTGGAAAAAATACTTTTCCATGTGATAGCCAACTTCATGATTCTTGATCATTTATAACAACACGCGAACTCAACGCGGGTGTAAAAAAATCTCCGCCGACGAAGTCGAGAGCAGAGGCTAGTTATAAAAAGAAAAGCTTTATTCATACTAACAATTTACACTTTGCTGTTAGTGTACAGTGCAAACATACATACACTGCAATCAAACACAATTCTAGCGACCACTTAAGCCCAAACTAGATTTAACTTATTCCTTTAAAAGGATTCAAGAAGGGATTGTTTTGGTAACGAAAGTGAATCATAATCACGGATAATTTAGTGTAATTTTTTTTTCACGTAATTTGATGATTCATGGCCATGACATTAGTCATCAAAACATAATGACGCAAAAACTTTGTTGCTACAAATGTTATACTGTTAGCTCTATAAATGTTATACTGTTAGCTCTATAAATGTTATACTGTTAGCTCTATAAATGTTATACTACTCGCACTTCGAAAATGTTGACATCGGCATAATAATATTGTGTGTGTAGTTAAATAATAATAAATCATACATTTGAAGGGAAAACTTCTATAACCACGTTGATCGATTCACAGGCACCTGAGATATTTCAACTTTGTCTCTGAGATAGCAACGCATTTGCAAAGCCTCTGGTATTGCAGATGTCTATGTTTAGGCAACGGTGACCTCTTAACATCTGGTGGGCAATCGGTTTGTTTGCCATTGAAAAATAAAATAAACTAAGTTCTATTTAATGAAAATACTATTAGCTGTTACAGTTTTCCCGACCTTGAAATGATGCAAAGAATTAATGAGACAAACGACAACTGCTCGTTCTCGCGCAAAAAATATAGAAACGCAACAAAGCTTGTTAGGACATCCGGTCAACACAATGGTACGTTTGAATTGAATTGCATAGTATCGATAAAACATTTATTTATTTATTTAAACTTTATGCAACAAAAAGTACAACAGCGGACTTAAATAATTAAAAATATGGAGACCCCTGCTGCGTTCTATCTTAGATACCAATCAATAAAGTAACAAATTGCTGTTCAACAGTTGTTTTTCTAAACACCACGCAATAAAGACCTTTAAATAATTATATTTCAACGTCTCAACTAATTAGTTTCACCAATTATGCATAAAAATCGTGCCTGAGAAATGTTGAAATAAATAGAAATGTGATCTAGCAAAAACCTGTCCAGATTTCTGCATGTTTCAAAATCCTACGCTTTAATTGCTGAACAATCATATTAGTTTGCAATGGGCATTGTTCATTTTTTTTTATATGTTGTAATTAAAAACCCGTTTCGAGGAATAGCGTCACTGAGCATTATGGACTAATTAATAATGAAAAATATCAATATTTTACTGATATTTTTGATAAAATACGATTGACCTTCAGTGCCCTTCAAATTAGGTCAGCGCTGGCAGTTTTGTATCGTTGCCTCAGAAAATAAAAAAAGTAAGTGGCAAGTCAACCAGTTGTCAAGTGTCAAATTATAACGCAAATGTCAAAAGTTTTTGAAACATAATAACAGTTTAAAGTTTTTCACAAATTATATTATTCCTGCGACTTTCCTAATAATCTTGTTCCATTATTCCGACACTCGAGAATTTTTTTATTTTTATTTCATCTACGCTATGATGGCTGTTAGTAGAAATAAACTCCAATATCATAATGGTTTCAACCTTAGGCAGGTTTCGTGAGTCTGCTTTAACAAAAGTATCGCTCATTGTGGTTTAG
Source organism: Caradrina clavipalpis (assembly GCA_932526535.1). Taxonomy (NCBI): domain Eukaryota; kingdom Metazoa; phylum Arthropoda; class Insecta; order Lepidoptera; family Noctuidae; genus Caradrina; species Caradrina clavipalpis. The sequence continues at coordinate 14,849,061 of OW052101.1, read as the reverse complement.
GAAACCGAACAATAACGTCACCTCGTCGATTGTTAACACCTTAAAAAAAGCACTCGCTGTTTAAAATTAACAGTTTCGGTTTGAAATTTTCAATTTTAGATTCGTTTATGTATGAGTTATGTTATGACGCCTATTGACGCTTGACAGACGTTGTGTTGACAGATTTAAACTTTTAATTATGTAAATAGTTGGGCAAAGACACAACCTTTTGAGCCAATAATGACGTCATCTATCTTAAAAAATATATATATTTGAATATTTTTTTAAAAAATAACCATTGAGCCAATCATCAAAATATTCAAATTAGTTTCTCAAAATGGTCTAAATTTTTAATAAATAAAATAAAATGTAGTGGTTAAATTTTTTAAACAATCCCCATTGTTTATAGTTTCAGTGTCAACGACCCGGAGTGTGTAACAACAAAATTAATAAAGAAAAATATTGAGTTGCGTCTGATTTTTTTGCACAATTGTACTTTTGTGGTTTGTAAATATTGTATTGATGGATTTTGTATAATTTTACAATTACCAATTGTAATCTAAAAAAAAAAATGACCAAAAGGGCACTAAGTATTGAACTACTCTAAATTTTAAAATACAGACTCGGGGTGAGTCCAGAAGGCTATAATTACGTTGAATGCGCAATTAAGATCCTAAACGTCTCATCACACTCCCATTTTCATGCCCTCAGGAGACACTAAATTCAAAAAAGTCTGATAAGGCGTCATCTAAAATATGTTTTTGTTCCTCAGTCATTAATTTCTTTTTCAAAGTAATATCTCAATGAGGTCGTTGTTCATTAGTACACTGAAAGTAAACATGGAAATGACAAAAGCATATAATAAAAAACATAACCCTTTTATGCAGTCGGGTAACTAGGCAGCCCAACGAGTACTTGTAAGACGCCTTTCCGGTCTGTTAATTACAAATTACGATATAATTTTCACTTTTACTAAAACATTGAAACCATATACAAATTAAGCGAAAGTATCAAAATTCCTCTGTACACTCGACGTTCATTTAGATACGCACATTATGCAAACATTTAATTACTTTTATATACTTACATTATGAAGGTCAATGTCTTAAAATTGTTTTAATTAATTAGAGTGGAAACTATTTACAAATAACTAGAGATGAAAGCTCTCATGCAAGTAGCTGCTGAAAATCAGGACGGTTTTATTTGCATACAAGGTTAGTTTTGTATAACATGGTTGCTAAATGGTAAATGATGTCCTCATTTTGTTATTACGTAAAGAAGCAACACAAATAATGTAACCAGGATTTTGTGAAAACTTAATTGAAAAGAGTGCCCGTGGAGTTTCTTTCTCATTCTTCTCCATGGCAACGCCACTGCTGCATCGCCACAGCGGTGCCCAGGCACAGGGCGCAGACCATGGAGGGGCGCAGAAATTACCAGACCAGGACCAGACATTTATTTTTAAGGGCGCATTATAGAATTTCGCACAGGGCGCATAAAATGCTACATGTGTAAAGTCTATAGTATTGCAGATGTCTATAGGCGGTGGTCGTTGTTAGTTGGTTATCACAATGTCCAGTTTTGTAGTCTTTTAAGTGTCTAATAGAATCAAGAAGTTTCTCTTCTTCTACTTTGTCTTGCCTCTTACAAAAATCGACCCTTCGTCATTACTCGTTACTAATATTAATTATTAGAAATGTTTCGATAGGAGTCTCCCCAGTGACTCAAAAGTTAGATAAAGCGGTCGGTTAAACCGTACCATTAATGACAAAGTTGCCATTACTGTGGGGGGCGTACTGCTCTCGAGTTACCGTCTGCTGCACGAAGATAACATTGATGAGCATCACTATGTGACACACTGACAGGTTGATATCATCGGTGGATACCTACTAACATACTATTTTTAATTGCACGTGTTAACTTTGTCTTTGTATAATTTTCAAGTTGAAAGTTACATGTTGTTCTTACATGTTTTGGAGACTACCACCATCTCTTAAAACAGTATTATTTTCATATTACTTTGCCTTGCGCACTGTGGGATTTTCAACACTCGGTTCAGCGCTGAGAGTTGAAAATCCAGCAACTGAAATTACACACACTCACACCTTTGCCTAACCATTCAGAGAATACAGGCCTGATGGTATGTGTTGTGAAATTCCAAAGTAATATTATGTTATAATGTGTACTGTTTTCAGAAATGATGGTTAGCCCCTGGTTCTTACACAGAGATTGAAGTCAAAATCAAAGTTAAAACATTTTTTTATTATATTTCGTCGTAGTGTGCCTATTTACACCCCGTAAAAGAAATAAGATAAATACAGCTAAATTATCAGTCTAGTGCAACAATTGAAGACTCAAAAAAATAGGCTTTAAATAACAAAGTTCCTTTGTGAGCAATCTCTACAAGAAACGGTCGTGAACTACCAGGAGCTCATAACCCACAACAATACACAACAAAACAGAGAAAGTGAAGCATAAAGAACTATAACTATTTGCGGTTTTTCTCAATATAAAGTTATTCATGTATAGAGCTAACCAAGAACTGTGGAGGACCTCAGCCTTTGTGCTATTTGAAGCGGAAATGAAATGAAACTTTAGAAATATTGGCGTTGGCGCGGATATTGTTCGGGCTGCACATAAAATTGTGTTCAATCATGTTCACCATTCGTATCCCGACAGTAAAAACATTAAACTCTATTGAGGTCCTAAAATAAGATTGTTTATGTTCAATCCTGACATCGGTGAAGGAAAAATGTGATAAAGAAACGGACTTCTACGAATACACTAAAGTCTGAAATCGTCAATTCAAGCGTAATGATCAATGGTCGTGCCTTCTCTGTATGGGAAAAAGCTTTTGTCCTGCAGTGGTGTGATAATAGGCTGGTATTATTATTTTACATCTAATCCTATACAACTACAAATTTTGTCGCGTTAAAAAAAAAACAAACAAAAAATCTTTTAGCCAATTTTGTCCCCATATATACGGTGGATTTTTCACAATGCTGTTGTGTTGGGGATGGCTTCTAGCCTAACCAAAGCAGCTGAATACCATATTCAATGCAGCAAGTGAAATAAACAGCCATCATCTTCCTGTCTTTTACTCAATTTGTTTGAAGCGGGATATAATATAATACAATACACAAAAACCAAATATTGACCTAGATTCAAAATATTCCTATTGAATTACATTGAAAAGAAGAGTGAAGAGCGAAAGTACCTCAAACCAAACATAACTAACCGTCACTAATCTTGCCCAATTTGAATATTTACAATAGAAAAATGTATTGAACAAAGAGACATAGCGAAGGGAAAGTACAGTGAACCGCCATGCGGCATGCGCCATGTCGCCGTTGCTCACAAAACTAATAAGGAAATGACGATTTGCTTGTAGGTACTCCGAACGTACCTTGCGCAAGACTACGCTCTTTAAGATGAAGAATGATCTAGAAATTGTATTTCTGAGGCGGGATTTTTAAAATTGGTGTGACTTATTTATGTGACCATGATAAGAAGTATCTACCATTTTGAGCAGAAGTTTTTGTTGTTAATTTAGATAGTGTGTGTCTTATAGGTATTGTGCTTCAATACTATCCAACTCTGACTGGTTGTGAGAAGCCATAGTTACCAGTACCTAGCATAAACACAAAAGCCCTAATAATCTAGGAGGAGGCTTTTGTCCAGCAGTGGACATCCTATGGCTGATATGATGAAACACAAAAAGCTACAAACTTACAAGTTATTTTAAAACCTATCTACTATATTCCTACATCTACGTATTTTATAAGAATAGCTATGGGATTTTTTGCCCATGCGAAATTTCCCTTTGGAAGGGACACCTAGATTAAATTATTAATATTTTCTTGTATCTACATTACGTTCAAAAGGACATTGTATGACACTTCTGAATGGCCTAATTGAAATAAATTATTTAACTAGACTTTGAACTGTAATATTATTGCCTCAATTTTAAAACTATACAAATGACTCAGAAATTCAACGCTTGGTAATAATTTATTCACATTTAACTACTTACTTGTACTTTACCCCAGAAACAACTCTTGTCATGGCATAACGAACTCACTCACTCAAAAGCTAAATAATACAGTCACAAAATAATATTTACCCGAATTCGATATATTGTATAAACCCAAGTGCTGTTTACAATGAATAATGAAAACTCCACGGCCACTGATACAACAGTGGTTGCGTAACCACAATTGGTAATCGTATCAAAAGCAATTGAAGGGTCAACTGATCAACTCGATTCGACCGATGATCGGCGTTTGTAACCGTTGTAAACCCGTGTTGCATAAACATCCGTGGGGCTAGCACGAGCGTGCTTACTTTAAACAATTCGATTTGAGTCGATTTGCAATTGAAAATAACAACTGTCCTTTTGCGTTTTGGTTTGGTTTTACAGTGTGCGAAAGGGGTATTTGCAAGCTTCCGCGACTTCGTGGGCGTCAAAGTTAATATAAATTATCCTACGGGAAAAGTACATTTTCCAGAAAATAGCCTATGTGCTATTCAAGACTATAACCTTTATCTGAGTCAAATTTCATCCAGATTCGTCCTGGATAGAGTAACAAACATCCATCCAAACATTCCCATTTCCAATAGTAGAAAGATTTCAAAATCCGTCGAATTTACATGACGTTTATTCCGTGCGCTTGCGCCAGGCCCTTTGCTGTACACGAGGAGTTCATATTGATTAATCTATATTAAACTCAGAAGATACATGGTAGAACCTTGAATGTATTGATCAATAGAGTAGCAAATACAGACTGTTAAAATTGCTAGAGTACCAGTTAGGGGCACGGATCATGTGTCAATCGAATACCAGGCTCTCTGTTCTACCCAGATTGAGGGTACCTAACCAAAAATAAACAAAATGTATATTAAGTCTTTCATTTTCCCTAAGATCGAGCAGTCATCATCTGCAGTCCAGTACTCACCTTCATTTAAATACTGTTTCCTATCATAAACCGCGTAGAGTTTATATTTGTTTACAGTGTTCTCAATGCATCCGTTCATATGATTTGATTTGTGCGGACTGTAGTGCAGTTCACCTTTTTCTCATTACATCATCTTTAATTACAAGATTGAATGGCCTATATATTCTTAATCGAGGACATGTCATTAATCAGTATACAAGAGTTCATGTAACCTAATCAAGATAGTAACTGTCGGTATAATCGATACAAATAAATAAATTTCAAAATAAAAAGCTTTTTACTAAATGCATATTTTGAATGTTTACACCAAGAAACCAATGTTTTTATTTTTGTTTGTCAGTCTGTTTGATTCGCCCAAGCTCCTAAACAACTGAACTTATTTTGACGAGACTTCTATTGCAATAGCGGATGTAACAGGAGTATCTTAAACTACTTTTATTAAGAAAAAGAAATAGGGATTCGTGCAAAAAAAAAAAAACATTAACGCGGGGGAAGACGCGGGCATAACCTAGCATTAACAAAGAATGGATAATCGCCATCACAAACAACACGTACTTTATATCTATCTTGAGTTATCGCTGAATTATAATTGGCATTCAGTATTATGCCAATATTAATAGATTTCTTTGAATACACTTGTTTGTAATTTATGTTTTAAAGTTTTATATTGTATACTTACATTATTGTATAAGTACATGATTGTGTACTCATTTATAATTAATTACTTTGTACGTAATAGGTGCACGTGTGTTAGCATAACGATCTGTATTATTCCGTTTGATGGCATGTCCTGCGCATATTAGCTACCTGTTGCATCAATGTTGGCGATGCAATGTTGGAAAAACTTCGTTTTATTATTACAGTTATCGTCTTTCTGCCCTTATCCCATGTTACATGGGATCGGCGCAACACGTTTTTTTCTTCCATGTCGTCCTGTCAGCTTTCATAATATCACTGACTCTCTTCTCTTTCATATCATTCTTCAACCTAATCCATCCATCTTTTTTTAGCCTCCCTCTTCCTTTCCATCCATCCACATACACATAACAGTTTTGGTCAAATACTTTTCATCCCTCCGAGCTCCGCTTCAAAAGCCCATACCAAGAAATGCCAGTACTAGTAGATAATCGCAAAAACCTCATTACAAACACAAACCTAGTTCCTTAAGACAGTAGAGAGAAAAGATTGTCAAGAATACCAGCGGATGAATAAAATACAATACAGTTTTATTTTTATAACTAGCCTTTATCCGTGGCTTCGTCCATTTGTTGAAGTTCCTCTTCTTAGGTCTCCTACCTGCCAAATATCAGGTTTATAGGTCAAGTAGTTTTCGAGATTTCATGAGTGACCTTTCGCTTTTTACCAAAAATCCTTTAAAATAATAAAGTGCCTAATAGTTTTGATATTCATCTTGTTGGTAGCTCTAATTAAATTTAAATCAGCATTAAAATGTCAACAAGCTATAAAAAAAGCAGGAAGCGTTATTTATTAATTAATGCTTAATTCAAAATAATTAATCTCTTCTAGTATTACGTTATTGTCAAATGACATCTTCGGTCATCGGCCGAGTTTGCATAACGTTATTAAATATCGATTTGTCTTAAATTTGATACAGAGTTATCTATTAATAGTAATTTAATCAATTCTACTACAGTTTAACTGGTAAATCAATTTGTTGTGGTTCTTCTACTGTATGTGCCTCTTCTTGTAAAAGTTGATTGCTGTACACAATTTAATTTATATTTTATACTAGCTATATACCCCGCGGTATCACCCGCTTTCAGTTATGTCTTTGGTTTCTGCTCCGCTCCTGCTGGTCATAGCGTGATGTTCCATTCGTATAAACCTTCCTCCTGAATCACTCTATCACTATATTTTGACGAAAATCCGTTGCGGAGTTTAAAGACCTAACTAAGCGTACAACGGGAGAAACGCGGACGGCGGCGCGAAGCAACTTTGTTTTATACATTCTCTTATATTTCATTTCTATTTTAAAAGTCACAAACGAATATCTACTTGAATTGTTATCTTTATTGTTTTGACGTAAGTATTGTTATAATAAGCGCTTATAGAATAATACTGATATTATAAAATTACAAGGAATTGTCTGAAGCCTGATCAAGATTAGAAGTCTAGAAGCCTGATCGAGACTCTAATGAACAGAACAGCTGCCCAATCTCGTGTCAGTCATATTGTGATTATCCAGTTAAAACAATATTATTTTAATATTACTTTATCCTTTTCATAGCATCTTTCTAGAAAGAGTGTAGAACCTAACCTAAAATAGGTAAAAAAGTGGTAGAACCCTGAAATTAATACTACCGATCAGAAGACAGTGCTAAAGTGAATCACTTCAATCGTGGCAAGTACATGGGTAGGTACTTTAAAATCTTTGTGACCTTATTTATTAATGTTTCACAAAACGAATACCTATATCTCCTTAATATTGCTTCAGCTTTGCCACCGTTTTCAAGAAATTGAAACTACAAAATGACAACCGCCTTCAAAAACTAAAAAGAGAAAAATGACTTTAGCTTTGGTAGTCGGCGGCTTTGTTTCTGTTTGTTGTTTTGTATTGCCACCGACTTCCAAAGCTAAAGTCATTTTTCTCTTTTTAGTTTTTGAAGGCGGTTGTCATTTTTGTAAAAAAGTTTTTTATTTCTCACTTTTTAGTATCAACTTCCTGTCATCCAAATCCATGAAGAAACTGCCATGTTATGTAAATTAAGGAGACACCACTAAAAAGTCATAAGAAAGCAGAGTATGCGATTTCGTTTACTTGGGTGAGAAATTTTCAAATACTACTGTATACATCTGTGTAACCCTTGAGTGTACAGGCGTCATATTATGTTGTGTGATGGTCTAAACAATGCTTAGATATGCTATAGCAACAATCGCGGTTAATCTACTGTTATTTATTGAAGGGTTCCCTCGATTTCTCCTGGATTCCATCATCAGATCCTGGACTGGTGAAAATTGAACCTCAGAAGTGAACTCTATCCAACAAAAAAAAATTTTGAAATCCGTCTATAATTGACGAAAATATCGGTGAACATACATAAAAAAAAAATATTATACATACAGACGAATTGAGAACCTCCTCCTTTTTTGAAGTCGGTTAAAAACTGGCAGTCGTTTATGGCAAAATGGTATTGAATGAATGACATGCATTAGTCTCTCAAAGAATGTTGCCACAACTTTAATCTTCAACCGATTGCCATAGATTTTCTTGTCAACACAACACGCAACATAATTACAATGTTTTCTTTTGTTTTCCGCGTAATTATTACAAACATCTTACAAACAATCCCAAAATAACTTAAATTGTATTTAAATAAGCAGAGATTACGATCGCTATTGCAATGTTCAAAACTGTTCTACTACCATTTCGTAACGTGTCGAAAATTGAAATGTTACATGTAGCATGCATAATGCACAGTTGCCAAATATCGCGACATTATACAGACATCTTGAGATGTAATGATATCATGATGACAAACAAATAATAATATAACCTAGTTTACATAAACAGGATGACGAAGTATTACAGAAGCTTTCAGTTGAATAATAATAAACTGTAAAACAAAAGACGTAAGACTGAGAGTCGTAATTGATACTTAAAAGATGTTTCACTAACTATACAGTCGAGGATTTAAAAGATGCACTAACAATTGAATTAATTTGGATGACATGTTTAAGATTGTGATAGTTTCTTTTTGTTTTTAAATATCGTTGGGACTACGGCCCACCAGATGTTATGTAGTCACCTCTGCCTATAGACATCTGAAAAACCAGAGGCCTAGTAAATGCGTTGCCATCTCAGAGACAAAGTTGAAATGTCACATGTGCCGCTGTAATTACACCCATAACCTTCACACCTGAATTCAGCAATGCTGCTTTGCGAGTTTTGCGACAGATATAGGTTAAGATGTATGTAAAAGCAACGTTCATAACTATAACAGATAACTGACCACCAAGCTCTTAGCGTCTCCGCATACGACCGATTTTTGACAGATTACTTTGTCGGCGAGAAATACCTGTAAAAAAAATAGGTCCGATAACCGGGGAAAAATTGGGTCGTTCGCGACGACCCTCAAACAAGCAAATGTTTCAATCTAAACACAGACATATGAACACAAACATATGGAAAAACCCACACATAAAAATGATGGCAATAACAAATGCAAAACAAACAATTGACAGACGCTATGGAATCGTTCCATGAACCATTAAATTACACATAACACACACACATACATAATACATTAATACAATCATGCAGGCACAGAACTAAACTACGATTGAAAACCAAATAGAACTGCGTTTCTGCATGCACTTGTGTCAATAAATAAAAGCAAATGACACGAAATAGATAGACAGAAAAGCCATTACATGAAAATGGGAATACAATCGTTCAGTAAAATATTTGTAGGCTCATAATTTTAGTCATTTAATTCTACTTAGAATTTAAGCATGAGAATCATAGAAGTAAAGCTCCATGCAACTTGCAAGGGCATGTTGCTGCTCCCAATCTATCGATACTAATATAATTAATGAGTTTTTATTTATACACATAACGTCACTCGACCAACGACGGTGAACCACTTTTAGTATTATAGGTAGTCGCCATTAGTAATAAGTTTGAAAAGAGGTCAAGCGCTATTGTCCCCGGTTGTACATAAGTACCCTGAAGAAACAAACAGTTCTGTATTTCTAGGTGCACCTAGTAACATGTTCGGTTAGCTTTACATCAGCTTGCTGAGTCAGCGATGTACATATTTGATTATATCACTTTTTAATAACATTTGTGTTGACTTGGCCTTCGTTATTTATTTACCTACTTACCGCCAATACTAGGGTGGGTAATTTAGTAAAACACGGGACTAATAACAACTATCGCTCACGAATACGCTGCGACTCCTATAGGGTTGGCACTACATATTTGCTTCATTAACATTTATATTATCTTGGCTACTATTTTAACAGCAGCGTGCGGAGTGAGAGCTATATTTTTTCAGTAACAAGGAATTCTAAACATAGTTGGCCCCTACATCACATTACACTTATTATGTGTGTGTTCAGGATAGAAAGCTCTGATAGGTTGTTAAGTAACGGAAGCACTGAAAACAAAAAAAAATGCAAACCGTGTTTTATTTAGCAATATAATTGGAGAGAAAAGTCAAAGATCTATTCTTTATCTAACGTGTATAATTCATATCTCAATAGATTCAGCATACCGTCACACAATCGTGCGTGTACTCCATACACAAATTAGCACAAGGAACAACAAGTGCAATAAACAATAAATCAGTAATCGGCACGTGACAGCCCTGCCGTGTGATGAGCAGAGCGTGGGTCTCGGTCCAGCGAGCCGCTTTACGCTTTCTCCGGCCATTCCTCGCCGCACGACATGTGAGCATACGATGTCATGTGTGGTTTGTGGAGCTGATACAATGGCCCGTGCCTCGGAAAGGAGAATACAGGAGATATTATAGTGCACAAGTGTGGGCGCAAACACAGGTGCACTCCTTCTTCCCTAACTCTCATAGCCCGATGGGACGGCAATCCGAGAGAGATCAGGCGCAGGACCAACGGCTTTAGGCGCAGGCCACATATAAAAGGCGTAGGGCGCGGACATGACACGGGCGGCTTTATATTCCATTCAAATTTCATACAAAATGCATGGAAATAAAACGCAATTTAGAACACACGATATGTCGTTGCTCGGGCGTCGTAATGACGCGCTATTTCGACGACGCCCCGTGTTCGAAATTACCACGGAGGAATTTACGCTTTATTTCTATGTATTTGTATAAAATTTGAATGGAACAGAAAGCCGCCTGTGTCTTGCCCGCACCCTACATCTTTTATATGTGGCCTGCTCCTAAAGTCGTTGGTCCTGCGCCGATCTCTCTCCGGTCGTGTCGGATTGAGGTCCCATCGGGCTATAGGAGTTAGGGTTAAGGAAAGCACCTGTGTTTGCGCATGAATTTTTCAGCCGAAGTTTTTCTTTGTTGGTAGAAGGTACAAAGAGACTTTCATGGAAGCTGCCTATCATTGGATAATACCGATAACAGAAATGCGTAGATCATTTTTCACATCCCAAGATGAAGAGATGGAATCTAGATAGATTCGAAGCCACCTTTAATTACTAACCTAGTATTAAGGCATAAGTTTCAAGTGTCAAGATCGTATCAATAAATTTAATAAGAGCTGAAAGAGGTAAAACATTTTTTTACACATGGATGCAGTTTATCGTTCTAGCCCCAAGAGCACTGACTCCATGGCAATAATTTTCTTTACGATGACCTTTCCTTTCAACTTTCCGATTGTCGTTATGAATATTACCTTGTTTCTAATCTAGGTCTCCACACGCATTCTGAAACAAATAAAAATTAAATATTATTAACAATAAAGGTAAGGTTCTCAGTTTTTGTGCTGAAAAGAAAATGTCCAACACGCAAATCACCTGAAAAGGTGTTCGACGGTGCTTACCCTTAAATTACCTTCAAGTGTAACAAAAAAGCTTCATGAAAAATAGCACAAACAAATAATATAAATAGTAGATACATCACATACCTAAACCCGACAATTATTACCACTACCTTATTCGAAGATCGCGTGAGGCCACAAAGTCAACAATCGGGACATGTACCCTGTGATCAACCATTATGAAGTGACCTACATCCATGTGACAACTACAGGTAATCATAGGTCATATGAAAATGGATGATCGACACTACGCCTTTAATAGGAGTTTAACCACTATGACCTACATCATAAGGGGCATTTTACTATGTAATGTGTGTTTTAAGGCTTTGACAGACAAAGGGGTGGACATCAAAGGTGATCGACCTATTTGTTTTTACACGATCGGCCGGTCAGCGGCATTGGTTATGGTCAATTAAAAAGCATATTTTTTATGGAGAGATTCTAGTCGGATACATTGGACAGTAAACTATTTAGATAAATGATGGAGATTGCGAGTTTTACATGCGATTGTTGCATTTAATATGTGTTGGGCATAAATGAATGATTTTCTAATTGAGTCAAAGGATTTCAATCAATCAACTTTTAAAAATACTGTTTGAAACAATTTCCATACATGAACCGTAACTATTACAAAACAAGGTTTTTTTTGTACAATTGTGAAAAACTTGAAAATATATAACATTTTTAAATGTAAGTAGTATGTACAACTCAATTCTATTTTTATCCCAAAGCAACTTATTTAAAACCGATTTCTCATTCTAACTTACCATAACGCACCGGTATTTATAAGTCAAAGTACCAGGCTCACAGAAACGGCAAGAGCTTACGTAACAACCCACCAGACAGGCTAGTTGGGCAATCCAGGCTGTGTAATTAGGAGCAAAGCACTAGTACCGATGTTTACTAAGCTCAACAACCGGTGCAAACTACTTGTCAGAATATTTATTATAATGTTAGTCTATAGAAAACAAAACAAAACAGAATTCTGTTTGAAATGGGGCAAGTTTGAAAATAAATGTAAATTAGGATTTCATTAATCACCACACAACTCAAGAAGCAATCATTTTGTAATTCTGGGTAACAATATGTAGCAAGATTCAGTAGAGTTGTAAAAAGTACAAGAGCAACAAAGAAAAATAGAATCAAACAATAAGACGATTTGTCAATCAATATTGTAGCTCTCTCATGAATTGCGAGCATTGTTCACCAAGGTGCTGTTCATCTGACATTTCATTGACCAGGAGAATAGAATCGAATAGGAGTTCACAATTCAGAACTGCAGTATGGATTCATCCAACGTATGCGTACCATTTTCAAATTTCAAGTACCTAACCGAAGTTCACCGAAGTTCAGTTCTAGCTAGAGTAGGTACATCCTCGGGTGTTTCCGTGGCTCAGTTGCAAAACTTACAAATGGCGTCTTCGTGCGCAATCGGCTCTTGGCTTCACGTTCACTGACGCTCAGCTTGCCTAACTGATCTCAGATACCAATAATACTATTATGTTTAGGATCATTTAGTACGTATTGTTTGTTTGGGCGTGGATTTTCACACGATGTTGTACGTATAATTTAGGTACCGGCTACGAATAATTATGTAGGGTGAACATTTATTGCAAGCAAAACAAATTCAATATGGTATCCAGTATTAAATACTGCTGCACATTTTCCATATTCATACCTATTCATTATTTGCATAACATCATTAATGTCTATAAAATATAATGTTACAAAAGGCTTAAAGCTAAAAAGCACATTTATGAACCTGGTAGGACACAGCAACATAATAGTATAACTAACTACACAAGATACAACACGCAGTACGAAATTTAAATAATTTGTAAGATAAATCTTTTGCCATCCAAAGTCACAACTAAAGGTTGAAACAGTGAAAACGTTACAAAACATTGAAAACATTTTCCTAGATCATATTAGTTTTTAATCAACAGGAAGGAACAGAAAGATATTGTCTAAAACGAGACCAATGTACTAGCACTGCAGAAGAGAACGGAAGCTTGCTCGCTTTAGGTACCCGGAATCATGGAAGGTCAGCGGCTTCGTGCCTTGCTTGCGAAACTGTGAGACCTATGTTTATGAAGTCCTTGTAGACAAGACCAAGAATCAAAATCATCGAATCTATACAAGCACAGTTACCTAAGCTATTTGGTATACAAACAAAACCATCTTTAGAACCCTAATAAGATCACTTTTGGTCCATTTGTCACACAGGGGTTTTTATATGCGTCATAACTGTTTAACCTTACTGAGAGCAATTTAAAAAACCTTAGAACACTCACAACATTTTTTAAATGTAGTCACAATGTAAGTAATGAATGTTTAGGAGACATGCATACTATTGCATACCAATAAGAACATCTCTTTTTCTGGGTTGGTTTTCACCACAGGTTTTCACAAAATCATTTTACTATTTAAAATTCTCAGGTTCTACCACGGTTCTACGAACATAAGGCCTTGTATAAATAATTTACCTCTTGCAAACTTGTTGAGGAAGGAATATGACTTTAAAGGTTATAGCAGGTCCAGCTGTGCGATTCTCTAAAATGCAAGCTCGAAAACGAGTCCCACTTCGATAACGAACCAACTTGTCATTGGTGTATATTCGTTCGCCGCGGTGACGTCACCACGGCGAACGAATACTAAGCCAATGACAAGTTGGTTCGTTATCGAAGTGGGACTCGTTTTCGAGCTTGCATTTTAGAGAATCGCACAGCAGGTCAAGATTAGGTAGTCATGTTTCATTACTATGTATAACCTTTACGAATAATGAACAACATTTACCGTCTCTGATCAAGGGTCTTAAGGTTTCTATTTATAAGTAAACACGTCACAAATTGTCACATTATAAACTCAGATAAAAATAAAAGAACTGCCTCGCTAACTTAATAGTCCTAAGCGCGACTGCTACGTTAGAGGTCTTGGGTTCGATTCCCAAGTCGAGCAAAAGGTGTTATTGGGTTTTTTTTATTAAATTCTCAGTAGCAACTCAGATTTGTGCCCGGTTAATAAAATTAAATTAAAAGGTTTATTGATTCAGAAAAGTGTCATATGTTATGTAAATTGTAAATGTAATGTAATGTAGTAATGGCAATATGCTCGCCCGTATTCAATGGGACCTGAAACATACCAGCCAAATGTGAGTGTACAATGGTACAGCACTGCCTAACCCTTCGGGGAAAACAGGCGTAATGGTATGTTATGTTATGTACCTATAACTCTACATAACGTACAAAAAAGAGTTGTCAAAAATGTACGAGATATTTTTACGTAGTTTTGAAGTTTTGTTCGTAGGTAGGTAACATAGGCGCGATAAATCCATGCCAGCCAAATATGGGCCAGTGCACACGACAAGTTGACTAACTCACCAATAACGTCACTCCAATCTCCAATCATTTGACCCCTGGTTATTGCATTCCGAATGTCAAACGAAATTGATCGACCACTCAATGATGGTTCAAAAATTGAACGCGGTGATTTTGAATCGATATTTTTAATTATTCATTGGAAGTCTTATCAATTTATCTACCTATACAGTTAAATAGAAAATAGAATGTTTGAAGAATTTGCTAATCACTGCTAATACAATGGTTATCTTATCATTAATTAAATTAACTTTAATTGATTTATCAATATCATTGGTCGATCTTAGACGTAACTGGTTAGTTACTCGTTATTCCAACAAAATGTTCGGTTTTCAATACTCTTGATATTTGAAAAATTAAAAGTCGTCTAACTTGTTGCAGACTTTTTAGTTTGATTTTTGTCGTAATCGGATTTCGTTTTTAACCTATTTTTATTTTTAGTATCTTTCATACTATATCATCAATGATCTCAACATTTTTCTCAAATTTCAGACCCCCGCAACATCTTGATCTACCGTAATGATTTTAATTGTATCAAGTGTAGCTGTGTGTTATGCTACTCGAACCTTATTGACGAATCGATTGACACCTCTTACATTAGAACTGTATGAGTCATTTCAGGGCTCCGCTAGAACATATCTACGTAGACTGCTAAAATAATAACCCTTAATGGAAAATGGAGCAGAATTCGTATGAAATGATCTGAAAAAATAATAATAATCGCAATTTATTGGAAAGTGGTGACATTATTTTATTTTTATTGTGGAGTACATAAGTACCGTATTTGCACTTACAAAGTCACAAATGATAAACACAAAATATTTAACCAACGTCAGATCCAAACAATCGAAAGAGGTCGCAGCCGCGCTATCGACCAATCCCAAAGATAAAGGGGCCCACAGCTTGAACTTAAATAAGCTGCAACAATACCTAGTTTCTCTCAAGATAACATTAAATCAAAACAATAGTATATTCTCGTAGATAGTACTTACTAATATAATGTTACTGGGTTAAGTTTGACATTTATATTCCGGTCTCTCCGTATAAGCCATTACTTAGCCATGTACAGATAGGATTTGTATCCATTTAAATCATGGACACATATATTTATAACTAAGTGCTTGAACATGTAGCTCAATATAATAATTATACCAGCATATTATTGTGCTAATGCAAGACAAATGCCTCTTCTCGTAAAGAAAATGCATTAGCATTGATCATCACGCTTGCTCAAGGCGGATTAGCGATTTCAGACTTATATTAATTTTCTTACAATGTTTTCCTTCATTGATGTCAGTGATGGCCTAGATAAACTTAGAAAACGCATTAAATTAATTTAATAACCATTGGACTTTATTACTGGGCCATTACGACATTGAAATACAATTCAAGAAAAGCTTGTAAACATACAGGTAAACTCGTTTAATGCGGAACTTCTTGACATAGTGTGCAGTTTAAAGTAAATGTTTAAAAGTAAAAAATGTTTTCTCTTTTAAATAATGTTTAAAAGAGAGTCGGTAGAGTTTCTTGCTCGTTCCAAAACGTTGATACGTTAGAAGAACGAGCAAGAAACTCCACGGACTCTCTTTTTAAACAAGTTTGATCAAATTGTATGAAGTCTGTTAAGAATCCCAATCAGTGATAATACTGTCACCGTTACAAATGGTTAACTGCATATACCTTTTGAATCCTATAAAAAGCTAAGGGCCTACAGCAAAGGTCTTGAAAGATCGAGAGCCCATGACAGTACATCATCCTCCAAAACTAATGTCAAGTTAACTTTGCAGCATCACGTATGCAGCTCCTTATAATTCGACTAGTATACGTACTATCAATTATATGATTTTCAACGCATTATTTTTTGTGAGATATTTCAAGTTCAATGATGTACTCAGCTTGTTTGTGCATATCTTAAATTGCAATTATCAGTATAAAAACCATATTTAGCAATGATACGATGATTGGCGATTTTCGTTTGTAATCTTCACAACAAGAGATGAATTCTTCAACAGATCTTTTAGTTTCATTTTTATATTATCTATTTTTATCAGAGCATGTTTAACAAATGTGTGTGTTGTGTTTATTCAAAAGTGTGTTTGCTTTTACTAGAATTTTTAATTTTGTACAGATGCATTTAAGATTCAAATTCAATAATACTTTCAAAGACTCCGGGATCATCATTCGATGTTTTGTAGACAGTTACAAAATCTAAGTATGTTTCTGCCCCATGTTGTTTCCATTGTGTTCGTCTTTTCTCTCCACAAAGCAATCAGACAGACTCTTATCTTCTTCAACATCTTCGAAAATATTATTGAATTTGAATCTTAAATGCATTTGTACAAAATTAAAAATTCTAGTAATAGCAAACACTATTTTGAATAAATAATAATCATTTTGTGGTAGACAGCTCTCGAAATCTAAACCGCAATTAGCAACAACTTGAATGAAAAAGTGCTGACTAAAAAACCCCCAATTATATAATATATTACAAATTCAAAAGAATATATGCCTAAAAACTAAGATCACTGACTGTAAACAAGCGTCCAACATTATGTATGTATGTGTACATACATTTCCTTATAAGATTACAACCTTGATGTTTTTTGCTCTCCGCCGCTTAGATGTGTTATATAAAAGTTATCAGCTGACTGACTTGACCGCTCCGTTTAATATTTAATTTGATAGTTATGACGTACAAGAACGGTAAGCTTCCAGAATAATAATAGCTCTGTTTTTAACGCAGAACCTTCTGAAATGTTACATAAGTAGTAGTGGTAGAGCTTTTGTGAAGGAGCTCGTCCGTGGAAGTACTATCACCATACCACATAATTTGCAGGGCTTCTGGTATTTTAGATGTGTAAAGGCAGCGGTAACCACTTAACATCAGGTGGCCGTCGCAACGGCTTGTTTGCTATCCAACGGCATAAACAAAAAACAAAACCACAAATATAAAAGTTAACTCAATTTTGAAAAAGCATCTTATCAGTTTTAACCATAAACACAGACCTTGCGTCCCTGTATTTTCACACTGTACTTGTTTGTCTATATGTCACGGTCATTTTGATTAGCTCGGTAACAAATTATACTTTTGTTTTTATAGTAACTTACTATTTTTTGCGTATAGTGGTGGTATTTGAGCTTCTTAATAACGTGCTAATGACGTAAATAACACTGCATCGACAAAGTTTGTTCTCCGTAAAGAAGATTATATTTGCTATGAATTTTATTAGTCCACATAAATTTAGTTTTTTATGTGTAATGTAGTTTCAATGTCTCAGAAAGCACGTAAAGCCATTTGTCCTGCGCCTGATCTTTCCCCGGTCGTATCAAATTGCCGTTCCATCACAATATGAGAGTAAGAACGAGGGAGTGCACCTGTGTTTGCATATACACTCTTGTGGATACTAGAATAATTCCATTCCTGCGTCCATAGCCAGTCTTTTTTAGGATTGGAATTCAGTCGAATGAATGTATGTAATAGTTTTTATAAAAGTATTTCATAAATCATGAAAAATACCACTTATATAGAAATTCATGGTAAAAATTTGCTTGGGTAGACGATTAGGATCACTTTATTTTATAATCCTATACCATTGGTTACCAGATAACATAACATCTGTAATGCAGAATCGATGAAGCAGATGGATATAGCTCATTAATAGAATCCTGATAAATTTAACATTACAGTTTTACATTTAATCTGTTTAATCAAAAATACAGTCAAATTCTTGGTATTAATTTGACGTAACTTTATTAAAGTTATTGATAATGCCGAATATTCAATCTTGATTATCTAAAATGATAAAGAACCTAATAGTTAAGATCAAGATTATAATCTATGACCATCTTTGTTGATAAAGTAATAGTTAAAATCAAAGATTACATTATATGATTGTCAACTTAATGAATAATAATTTATATTAAGTCAGGTCAAGTCAAGTAATTTTTTTATGGTAAACGAGTCCTGCGCCTTCTCTTCGCCTACAAATGGTGTAGGGCATATAATATCTGTCGGTGGGCTGCAGAACTTGGTTGGTCATTGCCTATAGATACTACCTGTACCTAGGCATCGCAAAGTCAAAGCTAACAAACTAAATAAATAAAAGTTGTAAATAATTGTTGTTCTTCTGCGGCAAAACCATTTGCCGTCTCTATTAGGTACCTACTATCAAAACAGATAGGTACAGTGGCGACCAAAAGTCCATACCCAATCTCAAAACGTATTAGGTTGACGTTTAGTTTGACTTACGACCTTTTATTTTCAAGAATAGACACATGTATCATCGTTGTGAATGTAGTTCATAATTTCAACATTTCTATATGAGACCAGATGGTCTAGCGGTTAAGCGCGCCCAGTTGACGGCGTTAATCAATGAGCCGCGAGTTCGAATCTCACATTATTTTTGTCTTTTTGTTTTTACTCAATTTGAAGAAATGGACAGAAATATAATATTCTTTATCTTGTTCGCTTTGTTCACACATTTCGTAAATTTAAAAGGGTAGTCATAGAAAACTAATAAATAATTTAGATTTCTGTAAGGTAGACATGAGTTTTGTGCATATTTAACTTGATTGGAATGAGCGTTGTCGTTTGGTTGTGGTTGTTGGTTAGTAACGAGTGATTTAATAGATACTCGTAGTGGTATTGTAATTATTCTCGAAACGCAGGCAAATAATATTACTGAGGCGAGGGCGACTATTATTGGGCTGCATAAAAGTGGTCCCAATTAATATCTTATGAAACCTGACTGAATGTGAGTATTATATTAACGAATTGTAAATTAAACTTTTATTTGAAATTTATACCTAAGATACCTAAAATTATTTGGTGGCATTTCGATTAATACTTATTATTGATTTTTAAATATATAATGACGCCAAAAAAAATGTGTTTATTATGGAATTTATAAATAAATAGTTTTAATATATTAAAATTTGTTATATTAAATAAATATTATTAAATTATATAAAAAATTAAGTCACTTTAGTATTTTGTTATAAATGCCTAATATTACTTTTTTTGTTGTTTTAGAGGAATACTATTATTAGTCTCCGGAGCAAGAAATACGAGGAAGAGGATAGATAGCCTATCCTACCTACTCAACAGCGAAGTGGATTAAGTTTGGAGCTGCATGGCTTGCATCATAAACCAGAAAAAATACGTTTCGTTTTTAATATGTGGGGATGGCGTGCAACAGTGCTACTTATGAAGAAGTATTAGACGGTGTTATGCAACATTTAATAACCTGGATGTTTTAGTTTTAATAATTAGACGGTGTAACTAAATATTTAGTCATAATTATATTATATATTCGTAGATAGTTATTTAATGATCTTAAATTGAGGTTTAGTTTCAATCTTCTTTTCATCAAGAAAACGAATTATTAAACTATTACCTCACTAAGTTTATTGTGACGTTACATAAAAAAAACCTGTTCATAAATTCTGAATTATAGTTTAGTTTTCAATTAACTCTGCTGAATACCAATTCAGAAACTTAATACGTGAGCATCACCAAATTTATTTGTGTTATTAAAATATCCTTCTCTTATTATGTTATTATGAATTTTATTGACTAAGTGGGTATTCAACAAAAAATCTTATGAACAGTTACAAGAGAACTTCTTTTATTTCGGTAGGAATGTGACGTTACAATTCTCATAAGTTTGTTAATTTTAAAAATAAATTTTTGTTATCACACAGCACGCCTTTTTTTCCTACTTCCAATTACAAAAAGTTAAAATAAAATCACATAAAAAGTTAAATAAATAATACAATAACTAATATTTGCTTCTTATAAAAAATAAATAACAAGCATGAATACGTAATAATTCAACATAAACCTAAAAAGATTTTGCCTAACATTATTATGGTTTCAAGAAACAAAAAACAGCCACACATAGTATAAGATTTGAACTCGGAATCCAATGATCGTAAACCCTTTCTTATCCAAACCAGCTGCCAGGACATGTTATAATTATGCGAAATTTAGCAATGCAATGGTAAGAATACGTCGCGCGTCGGGTAGGACTCGTACGGTAAACAGAAATATAATGCCATTTCGCGTAGTGCGACGATGGTTCATTAGTGTGTGTTATCTGTGGAATGTTGAGACATCACTCGTAAACACACATGCGCACGCGCTGACTGGATCGCGCCCGTGTTCATAGGAAAGTGAACCTTAGCGGGGGTATGGATTTCTGAGCGCTTACTGTACATACTTAAAAAATACAAACAGTGTTATTTCTGATAAATAAAAGAAATCGGCACATAGTTAAAAAAAACATTGTTTCGAGGTTGCTTTAGAGTTTTGTTTACACACTTATCTGTCAATTTTGATTCTAATAAGAAAAACAACATAAAAATCAATTGTACTACCAAGACAAAGTCATTACTCTGCGGAAAAACAACCATTAAAATGTCACGGTGTACAATCATACCATCACCGTCAGCCATTCCCTTCAAGGTGGACCACATCAACGCTAGAGTACGAAGAAGTAAAGCTATTAAAAGCATTTGTAACCATTTTTCCATACACACGCATTCTTCATTTTAAGGATGGGAAATCATCAAATGACTCATTCCACCCTGGGCGGAGCCGAAGGGAGTGTCAGTCTCTTTCTGACTAAAACCCATCCGTGTTCCTCCTGATGCCCTTTGCGGTCCAGGGTGGTGGTAACTCTTTTGAACAAACTCCGTAACCCTGGCTCTTTTTTCTCCCTCTGTTAAAACTACAGCAATATTTTAGTTATCCAGTCTTGGTGATGACGGACCGTTTCGTTTTTTGCATTCATTTATACATACATAAACTCACGCCTTTTTCCTATGGGAGGTGGCAGAAACACACAGAACGCCTTACTTCTACGATCCTTACATACTACTTTCGCCTCGTTCACGTTCATACATCTGGTCATACAAGCACGCCGGTTACGAGTACTGCGCACCTGACCTTTCTGAAGAACCTCACCAATAAGGTCAGGGTAGGTCTTTCTAGAGTGTCCCCTTGCTACTCACATCTTCCATATAAATTGCTTTTGTTAGCTACCTTTCACTCAACCATCATCATCCATTTATTATTTTATTTTTTAATAACCTATTTTAAAAATGAAAACGCCCATTTGAACCCTGCAGTAAGTAAGAAAGCTTCCATCAAACAGTTGTAATATTTCATGGCTATAAACAAACGCATCGTTGAATTGCGATTGAATCATAAAATGTCAAGCCGTTATGTGGAAACAATCATAATTATTTTCTCGAGGCAAAGGCATATAGAAAGTAATTACTACTACGACTAGTAGTGCTGGTATGCTCGTAGCTAATTTTGTTTAGATTTTTATTTAATATTTTACCTGTTGGTGATAGCAACAATTTTACATTGACGTTGGTCAGTTGATAACCTTTACTGTCTTCAAATTCAAGGAGGGAACTATGCCGGTGTCTCTCAACCTACATTAATAATAGGAGAAGAATAATGTTTTTTATATATCAATTTATTTTATAACAACGTCCTGAAAGACAAGGATGCAACTCTACACCTTGAATAGAATTTCGATTTAAACACAGCTGCAGTTTGTGCGTATGTAAAGCAAAGTAACTCATTCATTCAGGCACCTACTAAACACAAAATCTGGAAAGCTACTTGACCTATGAAGCTGTTTGGCAGGTATATACATAGTTTATAGGGACATGTCAGCTAATAACAGATTTACCTTTGACTATGAGTTCCTCGCGGCAAAAACCGCACGCAACAGGCAAAAGCTACTTACTATTGAACCTACAAATGTTCTGTTGCACATTTTAAGGTATAATTTATGTCTTTTCATCATCATCGTCATTTATTCGGCAAACGAAACATGTATCTACTTCTGTCCAACTTATTTAATTATATTTTTTCCTGAAACTTCAAAATAATTTACACAAAAATCCTACCCATGAATCACCAAACAAAAAGGTGATAACAATTATACAACAAGAAACCTATTACAACCATATAAATCAACTGAATCGGTTACCCAATTTGGCGGCGCGCGCGCAGTTTTCATAGAAGAAAACTCATGCGCATCTTAGCGTGCAGAGAGAGAAATCATCGGAGTTATGCATATTTATAGTCTATGGCTTTCTCCCTCTAGTATTCGATTGGCTCATACAAAATAATGTAATACTGCACTTCTATTAATTAGATTGTATCGATTACTTTATTTTGTTGATAATATCTCTAATTTGGTTCGTTTATGTTTATTTTTATTTCCTTATGTGATAACTTTATGACCGTACTTTCTACGAAATGGATTTGGAAGGTAGCTCAAGTAAATCACCTATTTTTAGAATTTTGTACTTCAAAGGATGTTAACGGGACCCTATTACTAAGCCTCAACTGTCCGTCCGCTTGTCTGTCAACAGGCTGTATCTAATGAACAGTAATAGGTAGACGCTTGAATTTTTAACAAAATCTGTATTAGATACTAATGGCACTATATAACAACAAATAATAAAAATTAAATAAAGTTGAAAATTAACAGGGATCCTCAAACAAGGCGCGTTGTTTTGTGGGTAGTTAAAAATTGTAGGTACGATGGTACAGAACCCTTCGTGCCCGAGTCCCACTTACGCTTGGCCAGTTTTTTATGGATCTTTCGTCAATAAAAGATAACATGTTCTTCCGTAGTGGCCATAATACCATTGAAGACGTCATCATTGCTGTTAAGGAACTCGTAAAAATTAATGACCAAGAAAAATCTGCTGTAGGTCACTTTGAAGGGCTCTTAAATTCATGAGACGATTAACCTGTTATTTTGATGTGTTATCGAGCCATTTCCCATTCGTCCTCTACTATACGCACATACAAATAAGTTGCTTTTATTTATTTATTTATTTCCATCATACATTTATCTTTACAGGTTTGTCACCTAATACCATAATGTAGACAAATGTTAGCTAAATGTGTTTAGTTCTGCCAGAATGTGCTAAACCACAATCACTCAATAATTTTATTGATCACGTCAAACTAATTCAATATGTCAAATGTATAACATTACTATCCAGCAATAACAGTGCAATGTACTTTCTAAACTTATACTTAGAGTAAACTTGGAATTAATTTGTATATTTAAACTTTATGCAACAAAGATACAAAGGCATACTTAATGCCTGATGCATTAGCATAGCTTAATTAATCAGCGTTGAATATCCAAAATCATCATCATAATTACCTACTACATTATAATTTCTTTAAATTTAAAAACTTTTTGTTTTGTTTTCAATTTCAATTTAATATTTTGTCCTTTAAACTTTACTCGTCTACTACGACTTTAAAATTGTTTAAAATACGGTATTCTTAACAAAGTCAAACGCCAAAATCCTGATTTCAACTCAAAACAGAATAAAAAAACTCAATCATTGTCATACATTTTGAGAAAACCAGCACCAAAGTTATGATTAACGGTGAACAACGCAATGTAACCTTGGTCACCGCTCTCCGCAAACTGACCATGAAATTAAAACGTTGCTAAAATTATGTTTTGTTTACCATTGTGCCTTTAGGACACTTGACGTCTGTGATCAATTGTTGTGCACTCTCTTATTTGAGAGCTGCATTTTGGGAAATGTTGGGATTAGGTTTCTAGTAAAAAAACTGGACAGAATTGTGCCGGTGATTTGGTATAGCGATTACAAAATTTCCGTCCAGTATTATTCGGTGTAAGTTTTTTTCTGTCATTTGATGGTTAGCTAACAAGAGGACAGCCCCATCTGATGTTAGTGGTCACCGTCGGCCATAGACGTAGTAAATATGTTGCCATCTCAGAGACAATGCTGAAATGTCTCATGTGCTTTTATAGTAATAATACCGGTAAACTGAAACTGTAATTAAAATTACAGTTAGGATAAAAAAAAACTGCAATTTTATGAGGACTCTGTACTGATTTAGTAGTTAATGTCCATCATTTAGTGAGTATAACAAAGATTCGGTGGAAATAAAAGTCCAAAAATTATACAAAGAAAAATGAAAACCAGAAAATTTAGGTTCATTACGCTGGCTAGATAGGCCTACGAATTTCTCTAAGTTTACAATTTCCCAAACACATTTCGGTCAGTAATGCTGCAAGTACCAGGATGTCATAAAACCCAAGAACATTTCTAAACTCTCAATCAACTTCCCTCCATAAAAAGCCAGGTTCATTCGCTTTGGCCCCGTGACCAATGAGGCAATGATGTTGTCATTACATAGGTGATTGCTGTTGAGTAACAAAATAATAAATTGGGAGCCTTATTACGTGTAGCATTTTAAGTCTTTTATATTTTGGACAACAATGTTGAACACAAAGAAATGTCAAACAGTTTGATGAAATATTGCAGATGGAGTCACTGTATTGTAAGCAAGAGCATTGCAAGGCACTCAAAAAAGTGGAATCGTTTTAAGAAATCGTTTGTTGATTAAAAGTGAATTGGTGCAATATGTTTTGAGATTTTCCGTCAAGTTAGAGAAACAATTAAAAAAAAAACAATACATACTAAATAGCGGGGCGAATGCAGGATGAAATGGGACTATATTTGGAAAGGGATTTTAATTTTGAAATTTTATTATGTAGTTTGTAGCTAAGTCATAATAATTATAATTGAGTCCGTGATCTCAATTATAATTATTATGAGCCCTTTTAGAATTTCTACCATTGCGTCCCTATCTACCCCTTTTTAGAGTATCTACTAATATATTTGTTTTGCTACCAGTTTCAACCAAACCTGCCAAAAAGGTACCATACTCAAGACAAGTTCATTATGCCAACTTAATTTCTTTACTCGACATTGAAATTCGGTTTTCCACGTACCAGGATCGCATAACTGCCGCACGGATTGAATGAATCGCTCTCGAGCAGCGTCAATTTTCTTACACCACACGTATAACATTACCACACAAAGTTACAGCATATTGCATTAGAAAACATGGACAGTGATCACCGTAATCTATATAACGAGCTTTCCCAATAATGTAGTCGTATAATAAAGACTTAGTGAAAACGTCATTACCTTGCACTGTCTCCTTTTCACTTTCAATGGGGTGCAAGATAAACACAATATATTGATGAATTTATTGTGCCTACTCAGAGTGACCGTGAAGATTCTTGTTCGTTCTTCTTCATAGAGTTTTGGAACGAGTAACTAGCTGCAACTTTTAGACTCACTTTTGACGTTTTGTCAAGGAGTCGGTCAATTCAAAAGTGCGTAAATGGTGTCATTGAAATAAATGCTTTGGCTTTAGATTTGATTTAAATTCGGATAGACAAGGGTGTGTTATTTTTAAGCTGTTATAAATAGTTTCTTTCTTTCAAAGTTAACTGTTTTATTATTTATTTAAGTAATTTATGGAAGTCTTTATTTACATTATATTAATTAATATTTACAGCCATAAAATAATAATCATAAAAAAGACTTAAAAAGACTTCCTAATAAATAAATCATACAACTAATGAGAAAAATTAAAGTAATTTAAACTTTATACAACAGAGAAGTACAAAGGGCAGACTTAATACTTTGAGCATCCTGTACCGATCAATCAGACACGGTAAAGAGATATATTTTCGGTTGTTGAAGCATATGTATTTGCAAACCCTACATTGAGTCCAAGTTTTGTATGATATTCATAAAGTAACCAAGCATCTTACGCACTCATTTAATGATACTTTGAAACATTTTGGTCGCCCTGCAAATAATATTTATCTTAAATCCCTTAAGCTATCTTTGCGAAGTACCTCTCATCATCATAAAAGGGTTTTAAACCTCACAAATAAAGACCTCTCCCACAAGGTAGGTAATGTGTCGAGGCGAGCATGTCAGTACAATACTGAATGAATTTGACACAAAGGTCAAGCAGTGTCGCGCGCTGCGTGCGCATGCGCATACACCCGGTATTTATAGAACGGTGACAGACGGTCAAATGGTAAATGTACTGTAAATGGCCGATTGGCTTATGACTGTAGTTATAGGACCATACCGCGACTAGCATTGAGGACTCGTGCAGATGACTGAGAATTGACTTCGTTTGTATGAGATATGCTGGGTACGAGACATGATTCAATTTGTGAGCTTAGAAAATAATGATAATGTAGCTTATTTTATTGCGATGTTATTTACGAATCTCAATTTTTTTTTTTATAATAAATTGTGGCTCTTTGCACTTTGGGATAACGTAGCTAAGGAATTTTCAGACCCGAATCGATCGTTCCGAAGATGAGCGTGTTCAAACAAAAAAAAAAACAAACTTTAGCCTTATGATAACCACCTCCGGACTCGTCGCCCAGCTCCGCCTCGCCGCCGTCGGAAACCAGCCTCACCGTGAGTGCAGTGACACCGACCGCGGCAGTTGCGTCGAGCTCTAGCGACGAGTACTTCTCTCCGCCGACGACGCCACCACCTGTACGTCGACGGGGAGGACGCCGGCCGCCGACCAGCTTAGGACTTCGAGGCCCACTGGCCTCTGATAGGGTCCCCGCTACCGGTGGAAGTGTGCAGCGCATGAGATAATAACTTTAGCCTTATGATAATTAGGTGAAGCAATTATAGAGGCTAAACAAAAAGCAAGTTTCAATAGCTGATTTTCTGTTCAGCTTCTGCGGAAAAAAAATAATGCATAGGTATCTATTTTGGCCTTTACAAAATCAATGAGAGAACCTTTATTGTTTCTACAAAAATATATATATACCATCACGCCTGTATTCCCCGAAGGGTTAAGCAAAGGTGTACCAATGTGTACACCCACAGTTCGCCGGTATATTTAGGTCCCATGTAATAGGGGGCGAGCCTATTGCCATTAACCGGGCACAAATCCAAACTCCGAGCTGCTATCGAGAATTTCATAGAAAAACCCACTAACATTTTTTGCTCGACCTGGGAATCGAACCCAGGACCTCTAGCGTAGCAGTCGTGCTTAGGACCACTAGTCTAACGAGGCAGTGTTTCTACAAAAAGCTTTTATATTCGCAACTTCAGCCACGTGAATGCGCAAAACCTTAGGTACCTATATTTTTTTCTAAAATAAAAGTAGCCTTCTTATATCAGCTATCTGCTTGTAAAAGTCCTTTCAAAATTGGTTCAGCCGTTTCGGTGACTAATTAACAGATAGGCAAAAATTAAAAACTACCTAATACTTTTTTGGTATGAGTATCGTGTAAACATTCATATATTAGATTTAGTAAAAAGCTGTTATTTGTTAATTTTCATTTATTAGTATAGATTTTAATCTAATCTCAAATCATTGCCATGTTTAATTGCAAATTGTAACTCTAACTATTGAGAAGTTAATGAATTAAGTTTAATGATATTAATTTATCCTTTTCTTACTAAGACAATCGTTTAAGATATTAATCTTTACAACCTTCTTTCGATTCTGAACTTTAAAGCCTACATTACAAAGTCTATTATATTTTCAAAGAGATATGGTTTCTATGACACTTTGTGTTTGAGGTAGAGTAGCAAAAAGTGTGGTTCTCAGGTCTATTGTGTAAAGTATATCAAGGC
The DNA here is from genome assembly GCA_932526535.1 of Caradrina clavipalpis. Taxonomy (NCBI): domain Eukaryota; kingdom Metazoa; phylum Arthropoda; class Insecta; order Lepidoptera; family Noctuidae; genus Caradrina; species Caradrina clavipalpis. The sequence continues at coordinate 14,820,749 of OW052101.1, read as the reverse complement.
GTTTAGTAGACCAATTACGAACAAGAATAGCACTCGCCAATGACAAATGTAGTAATACGTAATAGACTATTTTGTACTTAAGTATCGATCTAATTGCAGCTAAGTTAAATACTGTATTTGATTGGAAATAAACGGCAGTGGAAAACGGCTTTCACAAAAATATTGAGAAAAAGTGAAGTGATTTTACAAATCAAGTTAATTAAGAGTGACGGCTCGTTAGAAGTTAATTGGCTAATGAATAATGGTTCAAGAGCCCAGTGTCGCCAAATCTACGTCATTGAGGATAGTCATAAGAATATGTCGTTAACCAGGTACATGAGGTACCTACACATACTTGCTAGTTTCCATGTTGGGTCTTTCCTCGGGTATCACTTATAAAAGCAGCATGTATTACATACATGCTGCTGTATATAGTTCATCTATTATGGGTAGTATATAAATTAGCTTTTATCGTTAATTTTTCACATATTTATGAATACATTCTCGACCTGAACTTTAATATTCTGTCTTAACATACAGTGTGTTGTTTGTATTCTGTTTTGTGTTCCTTAATAAAATAAAAGGTAACAAGATCCAGTAAAATATACTTACAATAAAACCAGCCGTCACACCTGACCTTAGGTGAGTGATGACTAGGTCAAAGTCAAAAAGTCAAAGTCAAATCATTTATTTCAATTATGCCATTAAAAGGCACTTTTGAACGTCATTACATTAAAAAAAAACATTAATATTGAATCTAGTTGCCCATTCCAAAAGGTAGTTTCGTATGGCGAAGAACGGGCAAGAAACTCCATACATACTCTTTTAAAAAACAATGTATTACAATAAGTTGTATAGTTACATTCATTCCATAAAAATATATAAATGTCAAAACGATCTAACAAAAATAAAAAGTCACTCAAAGTAAGTACTACAATACGTACTCAGTGCCACAAATTAGAAATGAAAGCTAAATTAATTATAATATTTAACGCCAATATTGTGATCGTAGATGATCACTTCTAACATTTCAAAGACATCGAATCAGTGTGTGAGTCATACTCAAATGTAGAATTAATGTCGAGGAGAAAAACAATTATTGGTTTAAACAAATTAGTTTTATGATTAAATTAGCAACCAGTTGATTTTGTCAAGGGCTTTTGTTAGGCTCTTTTTAAAGTATAAAAGTTGCCTTACTTATAACTGAGTAAAAGCTCAGTATTGAAACTCTCAAGTACGCCTACTTTATTAACGACAGATTCCTCTATCTATCGTCAAATTTTCAACCAAGATAAAGTGACGTAGGCGTGGCAACTCTTGGATCTCAATCCATAAATGTTTGACTGATTATGATGATGATTATGAAATGGTTAACTGATTTTTGCACTCTAGAGGAGAAAAAACTGCATAAGTGCCTCGGTAGCTGCTTAGGCACAGCTTAGACTCACAATCAAGTACCATTTGTCAAGAACTTATGTCTGTTTTCCGTGTAAGTACCTTACAAAAGTTACGGAACTATTTTTTATGCAGAAGGTTACGACGGGTTCGACACCAGTCAAGTACCAATATGACTTTTAAATTCATGTGTACTTACTAAGTTTATCTTAGCATTGTCGTCTCTGGGAAAAAATATCGGGATGTACCCAGAACTAATAATTAATAGCGTGTAAAATTGGTTGTGTACATTGTGTATTAGATAAATGAATAAATCTGAAAATCTGAAATGGCCAATCCACCTTAGCGTGGTTATCAATCGTACCTTCGCTGTATAAGAAGAGGGCTTTTTCCTGTTGTTTAATAAGATGACTACCTATATATATATTTTAATATTCTGAAAAAAGGGAATGACAACGTCATAGACATATATTTGATTTATCAACCATCCATCTTTGCCCTGTCCCTCTCTACATCAATATTTATATTCATTGCTCTGAGTTAAATTGCGCGGAAGTAAAAGTGGAAATGTTCAGGGTTCGTTACGTTCATAGGTTGCAGGTTAACTACCATAACTCAGTGCTGTAATTACTGCTACCTGGATTTGCGACTGCAGGTTTCCTATTTGTATTTATTTAGATTTACTATAATTTATTTGCGTCTTAAAATGCAGTGTTTTGAGGGTTTACAGTCACGTCTTATGTAATTTATGCAGTGCTAAAAAATTATTAGTTTCACTATTTATATACTAAAATAATAAAGCTGAAGTTTTTTTTTTGTTTGTAAACATGCTTGTCTCTAGACTGGAACTAGGTACTAATCGTATTGGAAAATTCTTTTAGTATATTAATTATGATGACTATATTCATGAGGAAAAGTATAGGTAAGCTATAACATTACGCTACGGCCCAAAGACGTAACTGAATGGAGGTGAAACCGCTAGCATATCGTCTTAAACCATAATGGTCTAAATTCCCAGAGTTAAAGCTAGTCTTGCGTCATTTTAGCAAAGCTGAAAGTTTGAGGATAGATAGAACAATATGTTGTTCAGAGGATATACGTACTTGCAAGCTTCAATGCTCGGTCCTTTTTCCAATACCTCACTTACTAACTCTCAAGTGATGGTTTGTTTTTATACCAATTTATATGTTGACGACGTACGTTTCGATCTATAAGAATTATCTATATTGTCATTCCACAATCTTAACAAAGATTGTATCTAATGAAAAGTAAAAGTATATCCTTAAAATCAGCATCAATGATTTCCTCAACGGATTTGGGTTTATGCAATAAAACGCTAATAATTAAGTAAGTTACATAAACCGACACTCTTACTTAAACACGTAAAGCACACATCCGTCGCAAGACCTTCTAAGAACCGAAATAAATTAAACAGGTTTAAATGTGTTCTACGCGATTTAAGGAAAATATGTTTATTTCCTAAGATAAACATATTTTCCTTTAATCATGTAGAACGAGTCACCGCGGCCCTGGAAGGCAAAGGGCATTAGGAGGAACACGGATGGCCTTAGTAAGAGTCTGACACTCCCTTCCGCTCCACAAAAAAAATTGTTGAGATGTTGTTTGAAGGCACACTGTAAAATGTTTAAAGGTCGAAAGACTCACACTAGTAAAGGTAAATATTTTCTTGGATCTTCCTTAAGCAAAGTACGAAGAAGATAATCTCTTGTAAAAACCCTTTACAGAAAACCGTATCTAAATCGGTCAAACCGTTTTGGAAGTACTTGGGAACATTTTGCTCGGTAGATGGCTGGACGCCTTGGATGGACAAGAATACTTAGGGAAGTAGCAGGAACGAGGGGAGGCCTTTTCCCAGGAGCGGGACAATGAAAGCAAGCAAGAAGAAGTTCAAATCTATGCTTTGGATTACAAGATTGAGATATATTATTTTTTTTTTTTTTTTATTGAGATTGAGATTGAATCTGCTTAATTTAATTAATAAAACTTTGAACCACCAGCAACTAAACCAGATACTAGCCCAACATACTAAAATAGCCAACAAGACACAATCTAGCAAGTAAATATCAAAATCCACACATGACAATCCATCTTGACATTGAAACATCTCAGCCGTCACGTGGGTGTGGAGTACTGCTCAGACCGGTTCGATTCCCGGCCGGTGACTGACCCACTGAACCCAAAACATACTGAGCTGTACATGAATCATGTACAAGGATGTACCAACAATGAGTTTTAACTGTTTTTTTTTTAATACAACCGTTGTTTTAAACAAGAGATCCAGTTAGTCATTGAAATGGTAATGTGAAGCGTGGTTGCTTTTTGGACGCTGGGGTCTGGACCAAATTTTCAAAACAAAATTAAGAATGCAATGAGCAAATGTGATACTTTAGTCTAATCTACATATAAGGCTGTAATCACCTAAATTGCTGAAACTAGGCGATTACTTCAAAAACCCCAAACATTTGGTTGAAACCGGACGCTTATAAAATTTTTACAATAAACACACTGACGTCTGTTACATTTTATTTGTATTATATTTTATTGTTTATCTTTCAATTAATCGGGAATCCCCTGACACAAAAACTATCGCAGTTTACGACTTCTAAACTGCGTTAAAACATCATCCGGGGAATCCCGGACGAATGGCAGCCCTATCCACATACTATATTTTCTAAAGCCAAACTAGTTTTGAACAAGATTGTATATTAATTTTAATAATTTTAATATACAACAGGCAAAAACAAGTGCATGTGAAGGTCCTATGCAAATTCATATTTTTTTGTCAATATTTAAAAAACAATATCGGGGTTTTCCATCTCCCCGTATTTATTTATATCTTACTGTTCTTTTATTTTATAAGATAGACCTTATTTCTCAGGTAAGTAAACATAAGTGTGAATATAAGTACTTAACCTCTCTCCTTAATTTAAAAATGACATTGTTTATCCTTATTTTTGTAATTTCTTGGGCATATCTCACCTCCTCCAAGTATATAAAAACGCTACTAACAAACCAGTTAGTTAAACATTTTATTTATATCCTACTACTATTATAAAGGCGAAAGTTTGTAAGTATGGATGTATGGATGTATGGATGTATGGATGTTTGTTACTCTTTCACGCTTAAACGGCTGAATGGATCTGGATAAAATTTGGCACAAAGATAGATTATAGTCTGGAATAACACATAGGCTACTTTTTATCCCGGGAAAATGTACGGTACCCGTAAGATAACACATCAACTGTGACGCGGACGAAGTCGCGGGCAGAAGCTAGTTTGATATAAACATCTTATGTATATATACCATCACGCCTGTATTACCCGAAGGGGAGAGGGCAGAAGGGCAGAGGTGTATCAATGTACACCCACAGTTCGCCGGTATATTTAGGTCCCATGTAATATGGGGCGAGTCTATTGCCATTAACCGGGCACAAATCCAAACTCCGAGCTGCTACTGAGAATTTCATAGAAAAACCCAATAACACTTTTACACATCTTATGTAATTTTGTTTATATTACCAGCTATTAAGTAGGCTGAAAAACTATTTGTAAATAGTTTTAAAATTATACTTCTATACCTACAAAGGTAACGTTAGTTTGTTTTTATTGTTTGTAAGAGGTAAACACTCAATCCAATCAGTTCCAAAACATGTTTCATTGAAAGCTACGCTGCTAAGAACTATTAACTATGTTTTATTATAACCCTTAACTTGCAAGCAAACAAGGTCACTAACAGAAGCTAGTATAATAAAAACAGCGTAACTATTCAGTTTATAATCTTTACAGCCTCTTGTTTACGCAAACTGTATCACTCATTCACTCACAAGCATTCTAACATTTCTATAGCAACAATCATATTTAATTTAGTTTTTATTTAATCTCCGGTTCAGTCGTCTCGTTACGCGCAGCCAAGTGTAGAATCATTCACACTGGTTTCACGTAACGTATGATAAGCTTAGCTAGTAAAAAAATAAAAAAAACCTTCAAAAACTACTAAGGGCCTGCGCCAACGTCCTACATTTTGGAGGATCGATTATTGCCCCGTATAATAGTTCCATAGTTTAGTTTGTTCCAAGACGGATGAACAAAGATTGCATGTTGCGGAGATGAGAATGTTGAGATGGATGTGTGGTGTGACCAGAATGGATAAGGTAAGGAATGAGTATATTAGAGGAAGTTTGAAAGTAGCGCCAGTGACAGAAAAGTTGAAAGGGAACCGTTTGTCTTGGTATGGACATGTTAAGAGGAGGGATGAGACGCATGTGACCCAAAAAGTTATGAATGTAAATGTGGATGGATGTAGAGGAAGAGGGAGGCCAAAGAAAAGATGGATGGATTGTGTGAAGAATGATATGAAAGAGAAGGGAGTCAGTGATAGTATGACGGTTGACAGGTTGGCATGGAAGAAGAAAACATGTTGCGCCGACCCCAAGTAAAATGGGATAAGGGCAGGAAGATGATGATAATAGTTCCATAGTTTTGTAGGACATCTGCGTTGGTATATTGGAATTCATACGTTTGACTTTCTCCGACAAAAAATCGGTCACCGATTGTTTCACGTGGGCGGGTCTTACAAAGTGAAATAAGTTTTGGAAGGGCGTTGTCAAAAGGTTTTTGTTTTGTTCTTTTTAGTACTTATCTACTTCCTATCATCCAAATCTATAAGGAAATTGTAACACTTCGTCGATTATAAACACCATTGAAAACTCACAAGATAGCAAAATACTCAATTTGTCGTTCTTGGATGACACTTTTTTTTATTTATGTTGATTTAATAAACAAGCTACTAAACTGATAGTGATAATATTTCTATGGGAGCAATCTGAAAGGCGACAAAATTCTAAGGCAACAAACATAGAAGAAAAGCTACAAGTGAACCGATTTGATAACCTCCTGCTTATTAGAAGTCGCATAAAAAAGGGACCTCACTACTTCAGTAATGTCATCACCTTCACGGAGTACTAAAGAATGATTTCTTCAAACTACGCTTCATCAGCTACAGCATCAGAAAAACTATTTTCATCATTATTTGTTACAATTAATTGGGAGCCTTCGATTCACGCGAATAAGTCGACATTGTGTGCTTCGTTTTTTATTATTTTTCTTGTTGTATGTTCTTCTTGGAAGTAGTCGTGATCAAGCGTTAATAGTTTTGTTTGATTGTTAATACATCGACGTGTTATGTTTGTTTTTATAGCGTTTGTTGTGTTTGTAAATTCAAACTTGTTTGTAGTATTATCGGTAGTAAATCTTCGCTACTTTATAATTTATTACTTTATTAGCAATACTCCGCGTTGAGTTACGTATTTGAGGATTGCTCCGCTCCCATAAGTCGTAGCGTAATGTTTATATAGCCTTAAATTTTACTCTACAAACTGCCCATATACCGCAAAATATTTTTCCCATTTTGGTCCAGAAATTCCCGAAAATAGCACGTTCTAGCAAAACAAACTCTTAAGATTTATAATATTAGTACAGTACCTATAGTTTTAAATGAGTGCTAAGAAATCAATACAGTTCTGTAACCGTTAACTTTGGCATTCACACACGATGGCTAATGACCTGTCTCCGCCTACATAAGTATGTATAAATATGTAGCGACCAGGCACATTACCCTACAACCTTACTAACTATGTTCTTGAACTCTTGAACTACTCCGCTGTATTTCCGCGATAAACGTCTTGTGCAAAAGCCGAATAAGATCATAATCCAACAAACTCATAATTATCTTTTTTTTTTCGTTTACAAACATAATATAAACTTATATGCATAAACATTACAATCGGAACAACCACATGTATGCCATACATATAAAAAATATTTCGTGGGAGAATCGAAGATGCGATACACAGCGGAAAACCAATCGCTCAGCCACTGCACCAGCCGTGTCGTATCTATCTTTTTAAATAAAAATCTCCCATCACTTTGTTTGTCCGGGGTAACTCTGGAACTACATAACCAATTTTTATGAATTTTGGCTTACTGTGTGTAATTTAGTGAAACTTAAAAGATAGTATAGTTTTTATCTCGATGAATGACCTCTAGGTACATTTTTTATTGCTAATTTGACAGCATCGCTTTGCCGGGTCAGCTAGTTAGTATTCAATAAATTAATGCCTCAACTCAAGACTGTGAATACTAATCTTTCAGTTGTAAGTCACGCAAGTGGCACCTCAACCATTTTTTTTTTTTTTTCTCTTCTCTGATTTTCTTAACATCGCCCTTCATACTTTTTATGGCATTTCATAAATAACCTCTACGGTCAATCGTCCATAGACAACAAATTGTCTATTACAATGTCTTTTGTTTTTAAAATGCTCGCTTCAACGGTTTATAGCTCAATTAATTAATTTTTATCGTTACTTACTTCATTTTAATTATTGCTACATTTCTTTTTGAAGTGTTGAGTAAACCTTTTACTTAATTTTTTGCGTGCGGTGATAGCAAGCAACGAATATTTAGCAAGTATGAGAAAATATTTTCGTGGTGAGCAGTTCTTAGAAAAGTTGGCACGCGGTCATAATCGCGGAAGCTGAGTGTGGGGTCCTGGGTCCGATTTCCAGGTCGGCCAAAATGTTATTGGGTTTTTCCATTAGGAATTTGTCAGTAGCACCTCGAAGTTTGGAAATTTGTAATGACACCTGTGTCCTGTAAAATCTCCTGTATACGAGACTAGACTTCATTGTATCACCGAAACATTTAATATGTTATTCGGGTAACGAATAACTTAGATAAAATTAAGGCCATTTACAAGTTTCCACTCATAAATACTTAACTAAAAACCAAAAAGGTCGGAATATGACAACACTACATTTTGTATTCAGCTAGCTATCGGTACCTACAGTTCTCTTTACAGCTATGTATTAGTAAAAAAAAGCGAGACGTCTGCTTCCCCCGACGTTTCCTTTTCCGTCAAGTTCCACTTTCATTTAAACTAGTCGTGCACTTAATTAGCAAACAACTGGCAATTCAATCAGCCATGATGTGACTAATTTCAGAATTTCGTGAATCGAATATCATCATAATTTCGATGGAAACCATGTCTTCGCTGCAAGGTTACCGGCAGTCGTGAGTATCGGAGGCGTGAAGCTAATTGGCGGCGCCATTGCTGCAGTAGCTGTGAAATTGGCTGCTGCTCTGTGTTTTGCGGATTCAATTCCTGTGCGAAGCAATATTTGTATGGCCTACAGGTTGTGGTTTTGGGTGTGTTTTGGAGCTTATATGTTTATAAACACATCTACAATACAGAAGAAATTCCTTGGGCATTTTATTATTTATTAGCTTCTGCTGGTTACATCTTCCTCGGTAAATTTTGATGAGTTTGAGATGAGTTGTTGTCCCATCGCTGATAAGAATTGACAGCTCAACTCAAAGTCACTTCACAATACTCCCGAGGAAGATTTTTTACAGAACATCACTAATAACAAAGATGCTAATTCATTTCCTACTAATATCCTCTTATCTACTACCTTACCTTCAGAACTTAATTCCTACAGTTGTTTCTCTGGTACATTACAAATTACAAGGTAGTCTACCGTTCCTTTCCACGATTTGATAGACATTTGTATGTGTAATTAAATCAATTTATGTTTCAAACACAAAGATCCATTGTGTACCTCGCAATTTGCTCTTTCATTCAGTTAGCAGTAAGAAATACGAATTGGTTGAATAAAAATAGAACCTTACTTTAGTAGATGCTGCAATAAGAGACCTGTTTTTTACATATGTTACTAATGAATGTGACCAAAAGAGTTATGAATATAACTGTGAATGGATGGAGAGGAAGAGGGAGGCCAAAGAAACTGAAGAAGAAGAAAAATGGAAAAAGCCGAGCCGCCCTAAGTAACACGGGATAAGGGCAGCAAGATAATGATGACTAGGAGGGTCTAAATTTTTTAGATCATAGTAAGCCCTCATCATAGTGACCTCTAGGCCTATGTCCAGCAATGTACGTCATTCGGCTGATATGATATTTATTGATGATGAAAATTAATGTAAAAAATTGACAAATCAATTCATTTTAGTTGGCGAAACCGGAGGCTAGTAGCGTAGCTTTCAGAGACGAATGGCGAATAACAGTACACTATTGTTTTATCAGCATTGCCCCGTTACCCAATAACCTTTATTCTTTCAGATTATCTTTTTTGCGTTCGTTATTACTTATTGCCATTTCGTAAACTACAATATTCTGTAATCCTATTATTTGATTAGATCTCGATTTTTCAATTCCGTTGCTAATACTTCAACATTTAATTATAATACAAAAAACATCTGTCGACACGAACATTAGCACACTTCATTATAATGAATAGAACAGTCTTGTATTTAACATTTTGGCAAATGTTTATGTAATCAAAAATGTCTGAACTCAAGCCGCAGTGACTTCATCAAATTCAACACATAATGGGCAGATTTTTTGCAAAGAATGTAATCTATGCAGATATCCTCATTTTTTTTTTAAATAGTTTTTGAATATCTTGAATGAACTTTTAGAATAAGTTGTTCTGAAGTCCATATTGATGATGTTGGTAAATATTTTAAGACAGCAATATTATAAAGAGGTTTGTTTCTTTGTTTATAGAAGGTTATTTATGGAATTACTGGTTCGAGCACAAAATTTAATTTAAAACTTAATCAGCGCATTTTTTTTTTTAGAGCTACACTATTGTCGAGTGCCATTGGCCATTGGTTATGTTTTATGGTTTATTTGACATGAACGAAGCCGCGAAACTAAGCTATTTGTGTTATAGGTATAGTATGTACCACATAAACTGGTTAAAGTCTAACCAGTTACGGCAAAAATCTTTTTCTATGAAAGCGATTCCAGTAGAGCACAGGCACGTATTGCATTAAAAGATTAAATTAAATGGCAGCTAGACACTGGTCACACCGGTTGATAACCCAACTCTTCGCTTTACGAAATCAATTCTCCATAAATTAGACTTTTCTATTTGAAAATAAAGGTTAGAAGACGTACAACAGTGCGTGGAAATTGACATAAATTCTGCGCGCACCTATAAAATCTTGAGAAACGTTTGAAAACCAGATGAATGACTTTAAAATTCCCCATTGTCTTTATTTCATTGATGATCTAGACACGTCTCATGAGGGCTGGGAATTAGAGTTCCTGGAAGGACTTGGGAGAGGCCTTTGCCCAGCTGTAGGACAGCATAGGGTGGGGAACATTGTCACCCACACACGAATGAAAGGTACTCTAAGTACCATACACTACTAGTATACCTGGTACCTAGGAATACTATTCTTAGCCACATCAATAATTCAAAAACAATCCCATCTGAGACTGACGTTCTCTTCACCTTGAAGTGGTCATAAGACCGAGGGCTCTTCCTCGACTCCATGACCTTAATCCGTAACAGTCCACATGAATGACTGTAATTACTGCGGGTTGTACAAAGTGTAATGTAATTGATTACAGGCGTATGGCACGGGCCGGCACGGCGGCGCGGGCGCAAGCATCTGTGCGATAGCGACTGTTGACGCAGGTCAGGGAATGCATTGTGTTGTTAGAATCGATTTTAAAGGACAAATAGGACTTGTATTAGCCATCTTGTTTTTCTCGTGAATGTCACAGATGATCTCAATTTAAAAACATACGTTTTTTATCAGAAACATAACAGATTAATTTACTTTAAAACTTATGAATAATATTGTTAATGATTTAGTAAATAAAATAAGTGTGAAATAACACTTTTTGGCAGTTGGGTAAAAGGCTGAGGGAGCTTCGGTGATCGAATAAGATACGATCGCCAAAGAGGCTGAAATTAACAATGATTATAAGATAAACTTCAAATGCTCTCATTTGGAACCAAAACTAGTTTGAAACGGTCGCTGTATCATGTTCAAAACCCCGGATATCCGTAGTCCAAACTATACGTTTTAGTTTCTCACATTCTATACCTACACGTTACATAAATTAAAATCACAGGTGTAACGACAGACATGAAAGAAACATTAAAACAAAAATGAAAAGCCTTGGGAACGATAAGCAAACGTAAACGTACGCGGTAAGTCAAATAAGTAGTAACAATCAGTTCTGTGGTACAGGTGTTCAGGCTCAGCTGTTGGTCATGTTCTTTTGTAGTTGCAGAAACAAACGTGCAGTTAATGAGCAAGTTTATAATTTGAAAATCTTTTTCTAAAATTTCGAAGAACGAATTACCCCATAATCTCTCAATATGTTTAAATTATTTACCTCAAATTAATTCAATATTCCACATGCCTGTACTAGTAACTGTTAAATGAAAATACATTTCAAAGTAATTAAAATTGTTATATTTTATAACAATAACGCGAACGAAGTCGCGGGCAACAGCTAGTCCTAAATAATTACAATTACTTTGAAAATTTTGGCTGGTTGTTTGACAGAATTAAGCTCGATTGCAGTCGCCAATCTTACTAAGTTCCAAATACGCCTGCATGTCGAACTCAATTTTACCGAAAGCTTTAAAGTTCATAATGAAATAATCTAAAGAGATGACCAGATTATTGAAGATGCAAAAGGTGCATTTACCAAATAAAGAAGTTAAGCAAAGGACACAGAGCACTGCTAAGTAAAGTTAGATGCTAGTCTGCAAAGATCACAAGGCGAATAACTTAGGGCTATAAATGTAGCCATATACTAAGCAGAACCCACTACGTGAGAGATTCTAGATAATAAACAAAGTAAATAAGCAGTTGCAACACCAGTTAATATGCCACCTAATTTCGCATCCTTGTCCGAGCGTGCGACAATGGTTTTCCCAGAGCGTTTCATTGCATCTACGACTCAATGTACTATAGTAAACTGCATTTATGTTCGTCTCAAGGGCTTTATATGGATTCTTGTTCGTGCACGTTGTATGGTACACTGGTGCTTATTAAATATTCTTGATTCTGCTTTATTTATTTAAAGGTGGCTTAATAAACACGGCCTTTGCCGTCTAGTCTTTAGCTGTAGAATTACTTATTTTTTATTAAACTGTAACAATATAGTTTGATAAAAAAAGAAGTAATTCTAGAGCGACCACCAGTGGGACAATCCACTGCTGGGCAAAGGTAGGCATAGCCATCCAATCGTCCTTTTTATTGCCATCCTTCCCACAAACGTCTCTAAGTCATCACGCCAGAGCGTTTTCTAGGCCTTACTCGGCGACAACACCGTTTTCAGTGGCTGCCCCCACTGCGTGACGACCCTGGTCTATCTGTCATTATGTTTTTCTGATATATGGCCCGCCGAATCCCACTTTAGTCTTGCAGACTTATGGCCCACTTTTTTCAATTCCTGCTTTCTGTGTCCCTTCTAAGCTTAATTCCTAACACGTCGAATTGACCATGGTAGTACTATCTAAAACATCTCTTCCACAGAACTATCCTTGTGGACAGCTAGACCAATAACTTTCACTATCACCGAGCTCCGTATCCTAGTGTCATCATCATCACTGACCCACTGTGCCTCTATGACCCACTACTACAATATCAATTATGTCACAGCTTGTGCCCAAAGATGGCGGTGCTTACGACAAGTATAATGTACAAACACAATCATCATTCAGCACACGTGGCTTCAATTAAACAACTACGCGCTATTGTTGTTGTCAGTTGCATCGTAGTGTTCGTTAATTCATTCATTATGTGTTACAATAATATTGTTAGTACCAATGTCAGTGGTACTTTGTGCGGCTTTAGAATCATTCTGTCAATTTACAGGTTCTCTTATTTCCCATTTTTTAACCTCATCCATGTTTTTTCCGTGATGGAAAATCCTTGTATGTTCCTCGCCCTGGGTGGTAGAGGGGTATGTCAGACTCTTACTGACTGAAAACCACACCAATGTTTTCCCACACTCACGCCGGGGATCTCGGGGTTCTGTGGGCCTCCTCAGTTTGACTGGCGCGACGTCAAAAAGGTACTATTGTAAACCAAGTTCAACTTTTAAGCGTGCTTCCAAGACCACAATAACACGAAGCCCATCGTTTATTAATGTGTGTTTCCATGTCAATATTCCACAAAAATGTATGAACGGAAGTCGAACCGCCATGCACACCGATACCGAATCTCGGCCGGCTCTAATCGATTCGATACCAATCGACTTGCGCAATTGTAGTTACACAATTGATGATGAATCCGAAATTATTGTCTTTGCATAATTTTTGTGGATACTAGGTAAAATATTCTAATGATAACGGTAATACGAAACCTGATTTGTGTTTTCACTTTAGGTTAAGACATCGTTTAATTTTATACATTTATTTATGTAAATTCTTTAAGGTAAATGACTCATTTATGTTCAAAAATATCAAATCTCTAATTATAGAACTGGACGTTGAAGCAGAGGGCCCAATTTTAAAAAGTTTGTTTGTCTCAATGTTTTTGTATGACGTTGTGTTACTTTTATTTCATCATTATCATCATCTCAGCCATAGGAGGCCACTGCTGAACATAGGCCATAACATAACTTTTATTTATTAGATGTAAAATAAATAAACCTAATAATATTCCAATAAAGAGCAAAGCCTCTTCTCATACTACATACCATACCGTCCAGATAACCTTACAATGTTTTCCTTTACCGATGTCAGGGATGTCCTAGATAAACTTAGAAAGTACATAATCTGAATTTAAAACGTCATATTAGTACTTGCTCGGTATTAAACAGTTATTATACAGGACTGGGGCGGCCGCCTTAATCACCAGGCCATCACGACACTTCTATATAAAGCCATAAAACAAAATGAAATACCAAGATAAACACCTTAATAGCAAGGAGTACGAACCTCACAATCCTTGCATACCGAAATTTCTCAAAATGATACTTAATTACATTTAATATAGCAAAGAATGCCAAGAGAAAAGATTTATTACGATTCCATATCAAAACCACACGGGAGTTCTGTTAATCGATTCGATGAACTTGAATAATTATAAAACGCGAAGACTTAAAACATTTTAAAGTTTTGTCAGAAATAATAATATCTACAATTATACATTTGTTATACTTGAATAACTAAAGTGGGGAGAATAAAAAACAGCTATAACCGGTGTAAAAAGACACTTCAAGAAGCCAAAACTTACACGTATTTCATGGGAAAAACGTGTAAGTTTAGGCTTGACCCGGTATGGTTTAGAAAAATAAAGAATGCAATGATGGCATTGCATTCTTTATTTTTCTAAACCATACTGGGTTCTTCGGGTTACGGAGGCATTGAAGGTCAAAGACGAAACTTATTTATATTTTTACGAACATAAGTTTTAAATGTTGTAACTAAAACTTCTACTGTTGTATGCATGCACCCTTATGCACAATGTTTTGCATTGCGCGCTAACATGATTTTTCACATCTAAAATAAAAGTAGATTCCCATCAATAAATTCTAAATAATGTTACTAAGTTTTATGGGCAGTATTCTTAATAAGTGTAATGTGTCTTACTCAACCCCGTATACCTCTTTAATGTTATGAAACCCTGGTAGGTACTTCATTTTCCACGCAAGATATTATTCCTAAAGCTACCTTAAAATGCCTTTGTGGTCAATATTTTTTGGTACTTAAGTGAGACCTAAAAATAAAGAAGAATAAAATTAAGCAAGCCAAACAACAACACCCATACTCTACTTCTTTATAGCCAAAATCATTATAAAAAACCAGATTATTCGTTCCGCCAAAAATCGTAACAACTGCTCCGTACTTTAAATAACACAAATAACAGACATAAAGAAAGAAACTGCGCTATCTCCAAACAAGTTATTAGTGTACCTCGGAGTCCACATGACGTAAGAAGTAGGTAACAGCCAACCTTACTGACACGGTGAACAGATGTAATGTAACTAACTACCGCACATAATAGAATATCAATTGCGATTCACTTTACTAGCACCAGTCAATAAGTGAGTGAAGAAGGTTCACTGTCTATTGAACTTGGCTCTGTAAAAAATAGCCAACCCGTGAACTCATCATGTAATCCCCAGACCTCCCCTAAACATTGCCACTGTAACAGGTCCTGCATCCGTATTACACTCACTCACAAACTGTCAATAATTAAATTAATAACATCAAACTATTGTAATATCCTAAAAGAAGGCCTAATACTATCCAGCAATAACAGTTTAATTTACGGCCGAATTTTATGTTTATAATAGGTAAAATAATCAGTTTTGAGCTATCCTTTAGTTGCTTATACAAGACTTTTGTATTGGCATTAAATAAAGTTTCTTTTGTGATAAGACAAACGTTCAATGGGGTTTAATTCTGCCAAAACTAACCAAGACATGTAATTTATCCCACTTTTCGAGGTTAATTTTAAATCTTTCCAAAAAGTGAGTTTGACATGAATCTTAAACGGTTATTTCTGCAGAGTAATATGACAAATTTGGCAATATTTAATTAGTTTGAACCAAATAATTTAATCATTGTAAGCTGGCTCGAACTAAGCTCAATTTAAAAAATATTTTCTTAAGTTTTTTCCGGTCCATTTTTCAAAGTACATCTTCTATTCATATCGACATAGTGGCAAGCCCACAATGGGCCCGCAGCCAGGCGCCCGCAACTGTTGGTAACGTATCATTACCGACCATTTTCTGTTACGTTTCATTAAAGAACGAGCCTATAATTTTATCAACACGAATGTTAAGAGATAAGAGTAACGTTACAAGTGTACGTTGTAATTGTTTTGGAAAGTGACTGACGTTTGCTAGATGTTGTAAGTAAAATATTGCTTATAACTATTCGAAGATGCTAAAAACACAGCATTTAATTTTAATAAAACCAATTACTTTTGAATTGCCAAGGAGTCGCACAGTTAATCTGAAAGCTGAAGCCAATTGCCGTCCAACACGTACCTAGATAAGTCTCTACGAAAAAGACCCGTGATGTCTGCTCTAAGCTTATCACATATAAATTATTAACCCGTGGCACGACAGCTGAGCAGACACAATAGTTAAACAATCGAAACTTTGCACCCGGCGTGATACTTTGTCGTGCCACGGGTTAAACCATACTACTATCACCACACTACCACATTAAAGCCTTGACAAAAAGCCTGTGCATATGCGATCCTTAACCAACCAAACATCACCAGACACAGAATCAAATAAATCAATCAATCAATCAATTCTAAAATTGGTAAATAAATCAGCCAGTCTTTTAATCAATTAGTGTTTCGGCAACATGAAAATACAGTCAACAAAATTGTGTATATATGTATAAATATGTAGAAATAATACCCGTCTAAAGCAACTTCAGTCCATTTAAAGCAATATTCTGATCCTTAGATACTCAGCAAGTCGTAAAAGTCAAGTTTTCTACTCGTTACACATCTAAACACTAGGTAGGTAGGTATTATTGCGAAGCTAGACATCAAACGTGTTTTGATCCTAGTTTATCTTACACGATATCGAAGAAGGATATTTATTGAACGACGCATAACAAATCATGTTTTTAAGACATGTGTAACTTATAACTGTTTGTTTGGATGACATGATGTCACGAACTACTGGTCCAATTGAAAAATTCTTTTGTGATATTGGCCGTTTATGAAACAAGGTAGGTAGGTACATCACGCTACGAAACACGGGAGCGAAGCAGTAATCAAAGAGTGTCAGCGACGTACACAATGCGCGCGATACCACGGGCTATAGCTGAAATATACCACATAAATATATAGTCTTTTTGTAATCGAACCAGTATATATACTACCAGAAATTAACTCTTACAAACAATTTTTTTTTTCCTTTTTAATCAAACAACTTTCATGTCTTTACAATATTTCGTATAGATTTTCCTGTTTGCGTTTTAGCCTTTTAAAAATAGAAATATATTCTTTATAAACTCAAAAACAGACAGTTAAACCACGTAGCTAGGTAATTCGTGGTTAGTGATGTAGCATATCACCAGAAATGCTAATTTTACGTATAATTCAAGTTGAAAACTAGTATTTTACGAGTAGGCAGCGGAAATCAACGCGCGTTCGATTCTGTTCAATGTTCGTTCATAAAACAAGTTGGGATCTACAGCAAAAAGGCCAGGTTTATTATTCTCCTATTAAAATTGTAATGTTGCTTTATGGTGCAGTTTATAGGTGCTTATAACGCGGGTGTAAATTCCTCGGCAGGCATAAGTTTGTTTATGCTTATCCCGAGTATTCCCGTCGTATAAACATGAACAAGTCATAATTCCAACAAAAAAGTTGTGGACAAAATAAGGTTACAAATATCTATGCTATTGGTTAGTCAGTAACTGCCTCGTTAGCGTAGCGGTTCTAAGCGCGACTACTACGCTAGAGGTCTTGGGTTCGATTCCCAGGTAGAGCAAAGTGTTATTAGGTTTTTCTATGAAATTCTCAGTAGCAGCTCGGATTTGGGCCCGGTTAATGGCAATAGGCTCCTCCTTCATTACATGGGATCTAAACATACCAGCGAAATGTGAGTGTACATTGGTAAACCTCTGCCTAACTCTCCGGGGGATACAAACGGGATGGTATGGTTACTCAGTTTTATTCAAAATCATTTAGAAATTAAACTTACCAAACTAAAAGGAGTTATCTTTACATGGCATATAAGCTTATCTAAAGCTCGTTTCGCCTAAATTGACAGTAGTAGGAGTAGTACTCAACCGATGGTTCAGGAGGGACCAAGTTGATAAAAATGGAGGATTGGGAAAGTATAGGTTGTGGATACAATCCAGAGCACATAAAGATTTGTAATTGGAATAGAATTAGTGGATTCATTCTAGTTTCGGCGTGCACAAATCAAATGATCGGTCAAGCAAGTGAAGTTAGAGGACTGAGGACTTTGGCATTTAGCTACAATTTTTTAAATCTCTATGAAAGGGCAGCGAGCGGCCTCTCTCTGTACCCCTCCTT